>OV049926.1:180167143-181592143 GCA_920104205.1 Eupeodes latifasciatus | reverse complement strand
AGCGAGTGCAGGCTGGACCTGCTTCAAGACTTAAACCTTTCATTTCCGTAGTCTTCTATAATTTCCTCAAAGCAACCTTCACACAAGCTTTGTTATAGATTCAACAAACATACATAATTCCTACTTTCTTATGCCACCATTAAATTTTGTTTTTCACACCATCCAATTCTCATCTAGTTAGCGATATCAAAATTCCATACTAAGCAGACGTCTATAATACTCCAAAGCGATTGCCATTCCAATTGGTTTCCCTAATGTCTATAATGGTAAAACGTAAAACAAAAACCCTGTCAGTCGCGCCTTCCTCCAAATCATACAACAGAATAGCCACCCTCATATTACGATCGATACCCACCCAAAGTCCAGTAGTGCAGTTGTTAGACGCAGTCCAGTCCGCTCCGCATGTACCTTCTAAATATAATTTACAAACCATCTATTTCCTTTGGACTGCACGAGAAAGAAACAAAATAAAACTAAAACTTCCTCCTGCACCAGATTCCAGATAAATACTTAGGCACTCCACCAATTCGCGAACTCAAAGTCTCAAGAAGTATATCAAGTAGTTGTATCTGACCCTGCAATCTTGCACTTACTCTCACTTGATCATTATGGGGAACCTTTATTTTGTAAACAACATGTAGCACATCAATTGAAGCAAACCATTTCGCCACTTTTGTGTTTTTGTGGCACGATTACTTGCTACTCGTTTATTAGATATAGTATACGAGTACCGTAGTCGTAGAGTGTCGAGTAGGTAATCGTACTCGTATACAACTTGTAACAATAACCCTTTCGTTCAAAATCTACAAAGAGTGGAACCACCTTTATGGCACTTATATGCATATAAGTTAAAAGGTATTTTCTACCTATACCATTACCTTACCTTACCTACCCATACCCAATGCACCATTGGAACTTTACTCTGAAGCTCTTGAGTCTGGACAGAAGTTAAGTTTGAAGTCGAATGCCAATCTCACTTGCAAATTCAATTTGAATGCTGGCTCTGATGTTGATCTAGCGATTTCAAAAAAATATCGGATAGTTCAAAGTATTTTTGCCCATACCCAAGTGTGAACCCGATAATATGAGATTTGCGGGTTAGAGTTTTTGTTTTTCTTTTTATGAGATCACTTGATGGGGTCACTTGGAAAATAATGAAACTTGATATGTTTCTATTTGTATAAAAGCTATGAAATTGCATCAAGCGAGTGATTTGATTATTGGATTGTGTATCGTGTTAAAGGACTTTGGCAGGGAATTATATAGTGTTGCGAATACATAGTTTATTTAGAAAGGTATATAAGATAATCTTTCTATTTTTTAAGTGAGATTGAAGTAATTTCGTTTTGGAAAATCTGTTGATTTAATGTTATAATCAATTATAGTGGAGGTCTTAGTGAAAATTGAATTTAACTATTTAACTTGAGTACGGAAATATTAGATACGAATTTGTAAGCAATCACTTTTTATTAAGTAGAAATAGGATACGATCCTATAAGGAGCGGTTTATACGGCTCCCCGTCCTTGGAGTTATACTAAGGATCTGGCCCTCCAGGTTGGGGGTTGTGTCGTCAGGGTGACTTCCTGACCACGTAAAAATCTTCTAGTTGCCAAGCACCAACAAGCCTCGGATACGGACGGATTCACTGTTGACAACCCAAGCAAACGAAATAAGGACAAAGAACTTCGGATCTGTACGTGGAATGTTAGGTCCCTTAACAGACCACGTGCAGCCGAACAATTAGCGGAAGCCCTAAACTGCTGCAAGGCAGATATTACCGCCATCCAAGAAGTGCGATGGGATGGACCGGGCAAACGCAAACTAAAAGACTGCGATATATACTACGGCGACTGCTACCGAGAACAAAGGCAGCGCTTATTTGGGTGTGGATTTGTTGTTGGAACTAGACTCAGGCAAAAAGTCTTGAGTTTCAACAGTGTGAGCGAGCGCATCACGACAATCCGCATCAAGGCTAAATTCGCCAACATAAGCCTAATATGCGCGCATGCCCCAACAGAGGAGAAAGATGAGGACACCAAAGACATATTCTTCGAGCTCTTGGACAAGACATATGAGCAGTGCCCTGGCTATGACATTAAAATTGTCTTAGGAGATTTTAATGCCAAGCTAGGAAGAGAAGACATCTTTGGTAGCACAATCGGGAGATACAGCCTGCACGACACCACCTCCGACAACGGATTCAGGCTGATCGATTTCGCTGCGGGGCGAGACGTTCTGGTAGCTAGTACGCAGTTCACACATCTCAATATCCACAAGGGGACATGGAAATCTCCTGATCAATCAACCGTCAACCAGATTGACCACATTGCGATCGACGCACGACACTTCTCCAGTATACAGGATATCCGAACATTCCGAGGGGCCAACATTGACTCGGACCACTATCTCGTTGTAGCCAAGGTACGGCTACGGATATCCCGGTCCAAGCCAAAACAAGGAAGTACTGTGAGAAGTTTCGACGTTAGACGGCTACAATCGCAAGAGACTGCCATGTCCTTTTCCGATCGAGTCTCTAGTAACCTCTTAAGGAGTCCTATGCTGCATGCATTAAGCATTGAAAACCAGTGGCAACATTGCCTTGCAGCCATCAGAGATGCCGCCTCTGAAGTGCTAGGTTTCACACGTCCACAACAGCGAAACCCCTGGTTTGACGACGAATGCCGGCAAGCGCACGCAGCGAAGCAAGAGGCATACAAAACGGCGCTGCACAGAAGGACCAGAGCTGCTTGCGAGCTCTACGAGCAGAAGAGGAGAGAGGAACACCGGCTTCTTAGATGGAAAAAAGAGAGCACGAGAAGCGCGCGATCGAGGAGATAGAGGGATGTTACAACAGGAATGAGGTTCGTAAATTTTACCAAAAGGTAAAAAAAAACTCCCAAGAGTACCAGCCACGAACCGAAGCCTGTAAAGACGATCAGGGGAACATCGTAGTAGAACCGCAGTCTATGTTGAGAATATGGAAAGACCACTTCTCCAAATTATATAACGGCGATGACGAACCGAATCCCGCTGTAAGGGAGATAGAACCACTCAACTTAGGCGACGCAGATCAACAATTCCGCCTACCCGACCTAGACGAAGTGAAGATAGCTATATCTAAACTGAAGTCAAACAAAGCTGCTGGAGCTGACGGCATAGCTGCCAAATTATTTAAAGCAGCAGGCGATGACTTGGTAGGGAGCATGCACCAACTCATCTGCAAAATATGGTCGGAAGAAAGCATGCCCGATGAGTGGAATCTCAGCATAGTTTGTCCGATACATAAAAAAGGAGACCCTTTAAATTGCGCCAACTACAGAGGGATCAGTCTCCTTAACATTGCATATAAGATCCTTTCTGCCGTACTATGTGAACGTCTGAAGCCGTTCGTCAACAACCTGATAGGTCCTTATCAGTGTGGCTTCAGACCAGGAAAGTCCACTATCGACCAAATATTCACATTACGGCAGATCTTGGAAAAAACCCAGGAGCTTCAAATCGATACCCACCATCTCTTTATCGATTTTAAAGCCGCGTATGACAGCATACATAGGGAAGAGCTCTACAGAGCAATGTCTAGTTTTGGCATCCCCGTCAAACTTATCCGTTTGTGCAGAATGACGATGGAGAATGCACGCTGCTCCATCAAGGTCGGAAAAGATCTCACCGATGCATTTGATGTCAAAAAAGATTTTAGGCGATGCACTGTCATGCGACTTCTTCAACATCGTTCTGGAAAGAATTGTGCAAAACTCAACCGTCAACACTAGAGGCACTAGAGGCAAATCGCTGCTTCTTTGGACTTAGAAGGCAATTGAGAAGTAAAGTCCTCTCTCGAGCATCTAAAATCACCATCTATAAGACAGGCGCTGAGGCCTGGACCCTGTCAAAGAAAGGTGAGAACGTCTTAGGATGCTTCGAGAGAAAAATTCTTCGGGTGATTTTTGGTCCCGTACGTATAGATGGAGAATGGAGGAGAAGATATAACGACGAACTGTACGGGCTGTACAGCGACACTGACCTAGTTAGCAGAATAAAAGTCCAACGGCTTAGATGGCTGGGTCATGTAGAGCGAATGGACATCAACGCTCCAGCCCGGAAGGTCTTCGAATCCAATCCTGAGGGATGGCGCAGTAGAGGAAGACCGCGACTCAGGTGGCGCACTCAGGTGGGTGAGGACCTCAACCAACTTGGCGTGCGAAACTGGAGACAGCTAGCTAGGGACCGAGCTTGGTTGAGGCCCAGGTCCGCCCCGGACTGTAGCGCCACCTTAAGTAAGTAAGTAACGATACGATCCACAACCTTTTGACACTTCTTGCCTATTTGGAAAAATGTAAGAGAGTCAAAATGCATAGCCTTAGAAGTAAAGTGAATACGTTCCACATTTTTTTGCTTTCACAGAAAATAAGGAAAAAAATACATTCTTTTGAAATTTTTCAAAAAAGAATTGAATTTCACTTTGCATTGATGTTAACATGGCGTCTAGAAACGTACAGTTCTGTTTTTTAGATGAAAAATTGATCGACAGCCTTTTGACACTCCTTTTTGTTTCAAAAAATATGAACTTATTATGCATAGAAGTTGAGTAAATGCGTTCCAGATTTTCTCTTTAACAGAAAAATTAGGAAAAAACTATTTTCATTTGACATTTCACATACGGAATTATATTTCACTTCAAATGGATTTGAACTCGTCGTCCAGAAATTCATGGTTCTGTTTGGTAAATAAAAAATCAATCCATAACTTTTTGACTCCATTTTTGTTTCAACAAATCTAGGAGACTATAGAAATTAAACGAATGCGTTCCACAATTTCTATTTCACAAACATTTGACATTTCTATTAGATTAGTGTTTGACTTTTCACCAAGTTATGAAGTGTGGATTGTATGTAACGCGAATAGAGTTTGACAAATAATTTGTTCTCTCAATTGTTTTAATAGACAGAAGTGTTAAATAGTTTCTGAAGAACTTAAATGTGTTCATAAATACAAAGAGGAAAAATATTTAAAGTAGGTTAGACGATTTTTAATAAAAATTTTAAATCTCTTTGGCGACATTTTAAACAAGAAAAACTTAACTATATTTTTATAATTATGAAGAACATGAATTTCAAGAAATGCCTATCAATTTAGTCTTGAGCTCAATGTCAGATCTTATGCGAAGTATAGATATTGTGTTTTTAGCTACACATTAAGAATATGGATTGGTATTAAGCATCTTGCACATGAGCTACGAACTACGAACTGCGAACTGTGGATGTTCGCATATTTTGACTTTTCTTTCACATGAGCTTTATTTCTATTCGCAGACAGCGACGAATTGTCAATTTTGTTTCCATATTTTCCTCAGCCATGACCTTTCACACAAAAAACAACAAAACAAGAGTGTTATAATTTTGAGGTTAAGTTGCGCACGAATAATTTATTCGTTGCAGTGTGGATGGTGTGTGGAACGCGAATAGAGTTTGACAGTTCGTAGCAACCACACTGCAATTCGTAACTACCAAATTGTTTTTACAAAATGTTCTTGTTTTAGAGAACAAAAGGCAAATTTTATTATCCTAACATTAGTGTCCATTGGTTTCTTATAATTTAAATGTGTTTTTGTTTGAAATTGACTTTTTGAAATGTGTAAAATCACGTTTGTTCGTCCATTCGTTCATTTGTTGTTCGCTCTCATGTGCAAGGCCCTTTAGTCATAAGTTTAAAAAAAATAGATCATTATTCATTAGTTTTGACATTTCTATCATATTGTTGTTTGACTTTTTACTACTTTATGAAGTGTGAATCGTATGTGGAACGTAAAAGCAATTTTAAGTGTCAAATTTCAATATCAAGTTTCTTTGGAGTTTGTAAAGAATTTATAGTTCCCTAAAGAGCCAACAATTACTTTTCTACTTTCATTAATGTTTTTTGGTCTTGCTCATGTAAATAGCTCTTTAAGCCTTCTAATTTATTTATTTATTTATTTATTTATTTACTTTTCATTGTTGTGTTTTCGCTTTAAAGTTTGTGGAACAAGTGATATTTCATCACTATCAAATTAAAAGCCAGTTTTGAATCAGAAATTCGAAAATATTTAAAGCACAATTTTTATGGTAAGTTTATTTTAATTTGAAATTAGTTTACTGACAGATGACAATTTTATTAATGTTGTTTTACGAAGGGTAACTCCTTCGAAGTATCAATTATCAATTTACACATTTTAATCAACGAAATTCAAAAAACTGTAATAATGACGTTTTGACAGATAAAAAGAAATCAATTAATTTTACCAATGGAAAACTTCAAAATCTTGAAAAGCTCCGTTTATATTTGTTTTGTCAGAAATAATTTGGAACGTATTCGAATTTTTCACGAAAGATCACATTTTGTAAACATTTTTCTTGATTCAATTTGAAATCTATCACATTGGTGATTGAATTTTCATTTGCTTGCCATCGTGTTGTTGTATTTTCTTTCAAGTTTGTCGCATTAGATGTCGACTTTTAAGTCAGGGTTGAATCAAAATTGTCAAAATATTTTTTTTGTTGACATTTAATAAACTGACAGATGAAAACTGTATTGCAATCGTTTCGGGAAAAACTCTCGAAAAACTGCTGAAAACTGATTTTAAATCAAAACTAAATCAATTTATTTTTCCCAATGACCCAAAACATAGAATTTTGACATTTTTACAGACAAAAATAAATAATTTAATTTTTCCAATTAAAAACGTTTAGTTTTGTTTTGTGAGACAAACTGTGGAACGTATTCTATTTTTCTACAATAAATCAAATTTTTTGATTCTTGTTTTGAAATTGATTTTAAATTAAAAATAAATCAACAAATTTTACTCAATAGAACTTAAAACATGAGAAACAGAACAAGATATACATATTTTAACTATGGAGAACCCAAAAATTTTGAAAAACTCAATTTGTGTTTATTTTGTGGAACGTATTTGTTATTATCTTTGAAACAAATCCAAGTTCCTTATGATTATGCAAACATTTATGTATTTCCCCAGGTCTCCTTCAATGCAACAATTTTGTTGCTCTTCATTGCTACCACAACAGTCTCTAGCCAGTTCATGGAATTCTTTAGTGACTACAAGAAAAACCACATTGAAGATGAGGTAAGTCCAATCTAAACTAAGACTAAGCGGCTTTATAATTTTTAATTAAAAGTGCATTTATCTAGTAGTTAATAAATGATATATGTATGAGAACAAATAATAATCATTAATATTAGACACCTTAATTGCTCCCGGACACAACTGTGACGAATCTATAATCATAAATTTATTAAATAATCATTATATGGCAATGGCGACGACGACGATGGTTATGAAGAAAAGTTGGTTATATCAAGTTTGTTCTTTTTAACTCCCTTTCTTAGAGTGCGTTCAATCAATAAACATACATATAGCAATATTAAGCTCGTAAAGAACCATAAGAAATGACCTTGGATCAGTTTCGAGACATATGGTCTTGAAATCATGTTTTTACAAAGCTTGTAAAAAGCTACTTTTACTTTTTTCTTCTTAGGCGAGAAGATATAATTTTCTGAAAACCTTGATTTTTAATTTTTCTTCTTTTGTTTCTTCATGAAGATTAATTACTCGTTTCGATATGTCATTGATCATCCTGAAAGTGGTGTAACACTGGATCATTGGGAGGATCGAAAAGGCATACAAGTTAATGGCAGATATGGACTTTTAGAACCTGGTGGATATGTACGAGATGTACGATATGAAGTTAATGGAGATAATGGATTCAAAAGTGTTGTAAGAACCAGAATGCCAGGTTTGTAATTTATAAAACAGATCAATTAATTGATCCAATTAGAGTTTGATTAAGTGTTATGTTTGTTTTTATATAGGAAGTAGAAGCCATCAAGTTTTATTTGTTTTGAGATCACAACCAAAAGAGGCGTTAAGAAGAGCCGAACCTGTGGCATTTGTGGTGTAAATTTAATCCAATATGATATAAAAAATAAAGTGGTTCTATAAGTACAATGCTAAAAATATGCAATAAATAGATTTTGAATTAGTACATATTTTACAATTGTACTTATTCGTATTTATGAAAAAATTACTCATCAAAAAAGAGAATTGGTATGAGTTGCTCCAAGTTATTGGTGAGTTTGTGTGTTGCGTTATGCTCTAATGGAGAAGAACGAACGAAGCGCCATCTTTGCAGTCTACAAGAAAATTATTCTCATAAAGTTGAGAATGTGAGAATACCATCAGCGCCACCAGCACACTCGTTAATGTACTAAAACTTCACATTCAATCTTTTTTAAGTAGTGATCGAACAAACGTTAAGTGAAGCGATAGGATCATTTAAGGGTTAAGGGTTGTAGTCCATCTTTTTACAAAACCTGACACTGATTTGGCCTTATGGATTATTTCAACAATATGAAGTAGAAATGTAAGTTCCCAGTCATATAAAAGGCCATGTCCCTTACCTTTTTTTACTATGTACTTTTATTGGATGATTATGAAGATAATAAAAATAACTCATCATTTGAAAAAAAAAACTATTAAACTGTCAATTTAGAGAAAAAAAATGTCTTTAGGTGCTGAAATGATTTTAAAAAATTCCGTTACGTCTGCGTAAAGGGATATTGGTCAATGTTTATAGACCAATTTCAATAAAGAGGAGAGTACATAAATGACCACCTTTTGGGACACCAGAAGAGGCTAGAACCGGACACAATATTTACGACTCTTAAGGTAAGAAATAATTTGTTTCATGAAAAGGGGGTTAAAGATCTAAAGAAGAAGGTTTAAAGCCTATAAGACTGTAAAATTTTGTCGCAAACTTTGCTGAAGTCAGTGGAGACCATATCAACTTCATTCCCGCTTTTTAAAGCTCTTAGAGTGAATGAAACGAATAATACAATGTTTATGGTGGTGGATCTGCTTTTTAAACCGTGCTGTGCTGTGGTAGCTAAGGATCAGTAACAAAACTGAGGAGTTCATAAAAAAAGCTTTCAAACATTCACCTGACCTGTCAGCCATATCAGCCCTTTCTTTTGAATTCTGTTATAAAAGATGCTTTCCATATCTTAGCAAATGTTCCTTAAGATAAAAATAAATACAAATTTCTTAAAAGAAGATATGAAAGAGAAAAAGAACATTTTTAAGGAAAATAACAGGACAACCATCCTGCTCGGGTGCATTCATCATTCAAGTTGAGAAAATTTTTAAGATTTCGACCCAGCGGAAAATTCGGTAAATACTGAATTTAAGATACTCAAAATTGTGGATGGATACAAATTTTGATTTGTCCTTCGGTCACAATTATTTGGTCACAATAGGTATGGCAAAAAAACTGTCAAGTTACATTTGCTTTTCGAAATATTTAGGCAGGGTATGCCGCCTTTTTCAGGAGAACTTTTCAATTGGATATAGGCACCACCAAAGTACTTAAAGAGATAAGACAAATTTCCAATAGTTTTTAGTTTTTCTTACGCAGCGAACAAAGGCTACGATTATATAACTTTTAGTGTCATTTATTATAAAAAAAAAAGGTTAATGGATTTTTTAACAGCCATATTTTCAAAATTAAATCATTGAAAACAAACATTGGAATTTTCTTGACAGGTGGTTTATAGCTATCATTAATAATTTCTGTCATTGAAACAAATTTTCTGATTGAAATTCACCGAAAAATTTTTACTGACAGAAATTTGTCATTGGAATTGTGTGAAACTGGAACACAAATCAGTGGAACGATTCATTTTAGTTTTGAACATAAAAGTATCAGCTGTTCTGTTCAGGAAAATGAATTCCCGTCCGAAAAATAGAAAAATACATTTTTAGAGAAAAACAAATAAGCAATTACACTTTTTTTTCCTCAAAACAAATTCTTTGGGTGATTTCCGATCGATCAGTATATAATTTTCATTTCTAATCGAAGAGAAACATCGTCAAATATCGATTCAAAAATTTTCCCGCATAGATTTCAATGCTAGCTATAACTGACCCCAATGGAACTTGTTTAATATAATCGTTAGTTTGGGAGAAATGGGCTTTATGATTCATACAGAATAGGATGCGAATTGTGTGCACTTTTAGATTAAATTTGAGGTTAAATGTAAGCAACAAGGGAGGATAAAAATATCGATAGCTGTAAGAATTTGGGGGTAGAGTATGACTGATGAGTTATCTGGGTCGTTTGAGAAAGAGGGATCAAAATTTGAATCCATTTTCTTTCGAATACCACTTACTTGAAAAAGGCTTAAAACAGTAAATTGATTGACGGAAATATTCCCTTTTGTTCAGAAGGACAAAGAATCCTTTCCTCAAAACAGTCTTTTTAAGGTGAAGAACGTTGAAATCCTCACAAATTACAATTTTATCTAGATGACAGCTTGATGGACACCTTTACCAAAATGATTGTAATGTTTGACTCAAACATTTTTTCATAACAACGCTCAACAGTTTCAGAGATTGGAGGCTGAAAGTGCGCACCACTCAACAAAAGATCACAATACTTAAATTTCAGACCTTCAAGCTTCAAGGTGGTCTTGTTCACGATGTTCACGTCTAAAAGACGTACATAGGTATTTATCAAGATATGGGCCTCTAAGGTTTGAACATCGATGTTTTAATAACTTTCTGTAAAATTGCTCCTAATAAAAAGAAAATGGGGAGAGTATACGATAACTCAGGCGACAAAGTTTAATGACGGATTTGCATAGAACAGTTAAAAACAAGCATTTTTTACTATGGGACGGGGGGTCTATCTCCCCCCGTTTAGGCGGTAGGGGCAATTTAAAAATTATTTACGTTAAAAGGAAAAAAATAATTACAAAATATTGGTAATACTTACAACTAAGTTTTATACATTTTTTTAAAGCCAAAACTTTTGTCTATTAGCTTGTTTTTGAATCAAGTCAAAACTATGCAAAGTTTTTGAAAAAAATGGTTTTAAACTCAAAATTTGTACAAAAATTAAAAAAAAGGTTTAAAGTGTAATTTTTCAAAACTTTAAGATTATCTACTATTGTTTTTTTTTTTATAATTCATTGCTCTTATTTGTTTTTGATCAAAACTGAAAACTAGATGATTTTATGTCTTCTAGTTCTTGAGAAAATTGAAAATTACCAATTACTTTTTCCTTGCTTGAGTATTAACGTAGTCTTATTTTTATAGTAATAATCGAATATGGATTAAAAATAAGATATACCTAGTGTAAATTAATTTTTCTTAAATCCAGTTTATTTAAATGCAAAAGAAACTTTGCATGCACCCCATCTTCCACCCACCGCACCTTGCACCCTCCCCACCTTGCACCCACTCCACCTCGCACCCACCTCAAATCCTATAGTGCTCCCAAGCAGGGGGGCAGCATGCCCCCCCCATACACATCCCACTGTTGCATACACCCAAACTCGCACCTACCATTATTACTATCAAAATAAGACCACTCAAGCAAAAAAAAGAATTAAATTAAAGTAGTACCTAGTTGTGGTTATTTTCAATTTTCTCAAAAACTTAAAGACATAAAATCATCTAGTTTTCAAATTTTGATCAAAAACAAATAAGAGCAATAAATTCTGAAATAAAAACAATGGTAGATAATCTTGGAGTATTGAAAAATTACACTTTAAACCTTTTTTTTTAATTTTTTATCCTCAAATTTTGAGTTTAAAATTAAATTTTTCAAAAACTACGCATAGCTTTGACTTGAATTAAAAACTGGCTAATAAAACAGAAAAAAATGTATAAAACTTAATTGTAAGTATTACCGTTATTTTTTAATTATTTTTTTCCATTTTAAATAATAATTTTTTTAAACTGCCCCTCCCACCTAAACGGGGGGAGATAGAACCCCCCTCCCATAGTAAAAAATGCTTGTTTTTAAAAAAATCCGTTATAATATCTTGTCGCCTGAGTTATAGTACGCTTTGCCAAGAAAATTAAATCAATGGAAAATCAAGAATATCAAAATCACAATACATACTAACATTTCAACCCTCCATTTTTGTGAAATTTGTGACTATTTAATTTTATTTAAATGAGATTTAATCAAAAAAAAAACTTACCACCAAATGTTTAAACATACTCGTAGTTCATTGCCACCATAATTCCAATATGGAGATCTTGATCACATCCTCCATTTTTAATTTTCACATTTCACATAAAAAGAACAGAAAACTAAACGCAATAAACACACAACTGCGGACTACATAAATTTGAAGGAATTTATTTATCACTCGCGAAAAATTATTAAACAAGAAAAAGACACACTTTGAAACTTCCAACAAACTGACGACGACGACATTTTGTAAAGTGTTAGCTTCTACCGGAACCGAATGATGTATCCGCATATTACCGACAATGAATCCGTTAGATTCTGTTTGCGAAATTATTTTATTTGAAATTAAAATTTAACATTAAAAATAACGAAAAACTCACTAATTTTTACTTCACTGACACTTTATGATTATTAATTTACATTTATTTCACACTTTTATCACATTTTCTTAGATATTTTTATGAAAAAAAAAACTAAAATTTAAGCACTTCCGGAAGTACACCATCGAAAAACGAATAAATTTGAAATGAACTGAATACTTAACTGAGTACTGATACCAAATTGGATGTTAGAGATGGGTCAATGTGCAATTGAGTAACAGTGATGGAGAGTTGTTACTTTTATTGAAAGAACATTAAGGGCCTATTCCAACTAAACAAAAGGGGAAACTAACTAAACAAAAATCGAAATAAATTGCATTTTTCAGTAGTTCAAAAATTTAAAGAATATTGTATTGTATTAAGCAAGCAACTTAAAGTTGTATACAATTTAATACTTTTTGGATAGATCTTCAAAAAGATGAAAATATGGGGAAATCTTTCGACATGGCCAATGAATATGTCAAAATACACTTTTTAAAGAAAAAGAACTTTTTAAAGACACATAGTAGCAGGTGGAAAAGACTGTATAGTAATTTGAAATGATAAACAAATTAAATCCAACGATTTTCCAATGCGACAACGAAAATGGCAATGACAATAATTTTGATGAAAAGCTCACATTTAGTAGGGGCTTCATGATCGCAACTGATAATTAGAATTTTTTGACAGGTCGTTTATAGCGATCATTAGGGACCAATTATAACTATAGTTGAAATTTTTTTTCAATGGATATTTTGATGTTTCTTTTGATTAGAAATACAAACTATAAACTGATCGATTAGAAATCTCTCGAAGGAAATGCTTAAAATATTTGTTTGTATTTTCCAGGCAGAAATTTAGTTTCCTGAACAGCTGATTATGTAACGTTAGAAAATTCTTTGAGCAATTTAAAATCGATCAGAATATAGACCAAAAGGAAACGCATTCATTTCAATCATAGTTATAACTGGCCCTTTAGATAATATTTTAATGGGATTTTCTATTACTAAATTCAGATTTCCGTCAAAATTGATTTATTATCACGGCGCGTGTAATACGATGGAATTGTTTTTTTTTTTTTCTCTCTTTTGGTAGTAGCGTAACTTCGTGTACATATTAACGAGTGCGGTAGACCTGTCAAATTTCCAGTTATACATCTTTTGTAATTAAATAAATGCATTAGTATTAGTATAAAGAGGGGAAGTTTTAAATCAAAAATAAATCAATTTATTTTGCCCCATGGAATGAAAAAACAGGGGAAATTTGTGTTTTAACAGATCTAGATACAAAATAAATTGATTTTACCCAAGAAAACCCCCATAAGTGTTTTCATTTTTGTTCGGTCTACGTATCTATCAAAAACAAAATGATGAGATATCTAACGAAATTTTTGAGCGATAAGAGAAAAGTCCTGAACAGAATTATATTCAGATATAATATTCTGATATAATTTTCAAAAAAAAATTGAGTGTTGAATTATAATTTGAAATTTATATTCGTTTAATAATACATTTTTTTTTTCCTGAAATAGGCTAAAGACTGTCTTCGGAATCAATTTTAAATTTTTGCTTCAAATTACTAAAAAATAAAGCGAAGTTATTCAGCGATTCACTGAATTTTTGTGCATTGTATATCTAAAATGTATATCTGAGCTAAATAACATACTGATTTTTTATTGGCAGTTTAAAAAAAAAACGCCAAATTCGGGACCCTTGGCTATACATGTCATATTTAAATATAATTTATATTTCTTCAGCTGTCATGTCGGCGTCACTAGAGCAAGAGAGCAAGAGCAGCCGTTCTATATAAAACTTTCAGTTTTGACAATATATTACTTTCAATTTGTTCACTTGCTGCCGGAACTAGATCATACAAAACACAAAATAAATTTTTTTTTTAAAGAATGTATAAAAATAATATTATTTCATAATCAAAATATATAAATTATATTTTACTTAAGTGTGTATCATTTCCTCCTATTAATAAAAAAAAAAACGCAATGAACTTTGATTTTCTTTTCTTCCTTTTGCAATTGTGTGATATAAAATAATTTTATTTTCAGATTTTTGACAAAAAAAGTTTTCTAATAAAGACTTGACAACTTGACAACCAATCATCGAACGGTCACTTTGAATTTCTTCAGTAAGCTCAAAATTTGTATCATGGTTAAGTAGGTACACGAATGGCAACGTCTGCAAATTATACAAAATTTCTCTGAAATTTAGCGTTAACTGTCAGTCCAATTTTCATTCGTTATTCTCACTTAAATAGTACTTTAGTGGAAAATATTCGTTGTTTGATGTAGCCTTGTCAGTGAGACAACGGTCTGGTGGAAGTGTCAAAAATATCACTGCCATTCAGGCGTAGGTGGCAAACGATACAAATCAGTTAAGAATTGTACAACGTGTAGAACACATTTAGCGTGTTTTTCGTAAGGATCTTAGTTAACATTTATACAACATCAAGAGGCCTCATGAATTAAAGCCAATGGAAAATTTTGAAACGAACGTAAACTAGATAGTTGTCCAGTCCTTAATGGAAAACCCTTTAGATTCAACAACGTTACGAATCTTGAGTTTTTCAAAAAAAAAATTGATGAAGGTGTCAAGCAAATCAAAATAATATTTGAATCGTAATCGTATTTTCCATTACCGCAGCACGAATTTCCTTCTGATTTTTTTTACAGTTAGGTAGAGGTCTCAATAGAACATGTTTTAAATATTAAGGCGAGGAAACACGTATAAGTCATAAAAAAAAAAGTTTTTTTGAATCGCTGCGTACTAACAGCTAGATATGTAAGGAAGGGCATGCTGCCCCCTGCAACCCCTTGCTTGGATCACTATAGGATTTGGGGTGGGTGCGAGTTTGGATATATGCAAAGTACCTACTTTTTGTATTTGAGCACTAAAATCAAAGAAATCCCCAACAAACAAAAATCAAGTATGGCAACACTGAACAAAAAACAGGGAAAAAATGTCAAAATCAACCATTTTTGCGTGTTTTGTAAGTGAAAAAGTGAACTTTGAAAATTAATTTAAAATAGAAATAAATGTTTCCTAGCTCTAGCTCTGGGGCGACTTTCGATTACCGCAGCACGAATTTCGTTCTGATTTTTTTTGTACAGTTAGGTATGGGTCTCAATAGAACATGTTTTAAATTTTAAGGCGAGGAAACACCGTTAAGTCATAAAAAAAAATATTTTCTTTTTCGGACTTAACCCTACTTTTTTGTATTGCGTTTTTTGAGCCTAAAACAAGTTTTTTTAATTGATACTACGGTATACTAAGAGCTAGGTATGTAAGGGGGGCATGCTGCCCCCCTGCAACCCCCCTGCTTGGAATCACTATAGGATTTGGGGTGGGTGCGAGTTTGGGTATTGCAAAGTACTTTTCGCATTTAAGCACTAAAAACAAAGAAATCCCCAACGAAAAAAAACAAGTATGGCAATACTGAACAAAAAACAGGGAAGAAATGTCAAAATCAACCATTTTTGCGTGTTTTGTATGTAAAAAAGTGAACTTTGAAAATTAATTTAAAATAGAAATAAATGTTTCCTAGCTCTAAAATTGCTAAAATTATTATTTATTTGCACATAGCTATCTATCAAATAAAAAAACCGCATGTTAAAATTCGTGCTGCAGTAATAGAAAGTTGAGCCATCGAATTTGTAAAAAACTTTTAACTGGAAACCATTTTAAAACTAATTTTGAAGAAACTTAATAACATAGGCGTAAAAATACGAATTTATTTAATATCACACACATATCAAATCATAACAAGCTAACTAAAGGTAGGTTTAACCCCTTAAATGAACACTCTGATTGTCACTTTTAAATTCATCCAAAATTCATTTCACATGCTTCAAACATCAAGTCCACCAACCATCGCATGAAAAAACCAACAAATTTGCATTACCACCACCGCGCAGTTGGTAATCCTGCTTTTCACTTTGTTATTTATTAAATAAAAATTTTCTAAAATAAATTTTGCAAGCTCCCTCGAAAAAGTCTCTTGTGCTTGTCCGCGTAATCGTAATTAATTTTTCTATTTATCAAAATAAACTAAAGTAAGAGTTAAAACTAATTTAAGATCAAGTGATTAAACTAAAAATTCCAATTTCCTTCTATAGGTTCTCTTTTTAAAAGAAAGTGCATTTGCAAAAAGTTTAACTTTCATTCTTTTTGTTGCAAATTTTTTGTAACTCGAATAGAAACAAGAACGACGACGAATCTCTAAATCTCCAAAACAAAAACCAACTCAAACTTAATCAATTTCAAAAACAAAGGTAACTATAATTCCAAATATCATCCAAAACACTAATTCCTATACCCTTAAACTGCTCTTATGTCGACGGACGATGGACGACGCGACCGACGTCGAACCAAGTTTAGCAATTTGTTCCATAAATGGAAACCGACGTCATCCATTCACCATCCTCTTGACTCTTCTCGTCATCGTCGTCGTCTTTGAATCAGAATCAGAAAAAAGAATATCGTCGACGTGAACGAGAACGAGAACAAATTTAGAAAGACCTTCGTTGTGCTGTGCGAGATTTTATTTCGCTACCTTGAAGAATTTCGTGTGAAGTTGTTTTTTAAATTTTGAAGTTGATATTTTTTATTCTGGAAATTTGTTTGCGTTTTTACGTTTTTTCGAGTTGTTTTGTATTGCAATTAATTTGCAGTGCACAAGTTATATGCATGCAACTAATTGAATCTTCTCATCCTACTCTCGGGACTCTCCTCATACTCCCACCACCACCTCAACGCTTCGTCACCACCCACTTCCAGTCGCAGAATGTGAATATTATGAGCAATTAATTTATTCTCTTTCACATTGTCGTGTTAACTAATTCATCATTGAAGCTAATCTAGAATTGGTCGATTTAAATTTGAATTTGACTGACGACAGACAACAAACATTCTTTTGTTGTCATCGTTGTTGCTGTAGCTGTAGCTGTCGCTAGGCTGGCGTTTTGCTGCCCTGGGTGTTGATTGAGTCGTTAGTCAAGTGATGAGGTACATTTCTGATGTGTGCTTGTTTACACTTCTTATAAATAGATAATCATAAATAGAGAATCATATAGAAACGCGATGTTGCGACCTTGTCGCAAAGTAAATAAAAAACAGACATAACAATCAGCTGGTGGGTGCTGTTGTTTACTCAAGACTTACATGCTTCAAAATCACTAAGAATTTATTTTTATAGTTTTTTAAAGTTGTCTTAAAAACTAAGTCTAGACTGACATCGAATTTGTTGTTTTTAGGATATCAAAATGAGTAAGGCTCCAGGACCAACTCCACCCCAGTACACATACGTGCCACCGCCATCGGCCCCACCAAGCTATCAGGAAGCCATTGGCGGAGTGAAGCCCACAAGTCCCTTCACTCCAATTGTCCATCCAGTAACGAATACAACAATTCTGACAACAGTTGTTCCGATTGGCCGCTCTGCCACGCACATGATCTGTCCAACATGTAATGCAGAGATCGAAACGACAACCCGTACCGAGCCGGGTATGATTGCATATCTCTCTGGATTTGTTATTGCACTTTTGGGGTAAGTACAGACAGACCTCTTTGCCTTAGTATCTCTTTTTTAGAAAAGGGTGTTTTTATTTTTAGTTGCTGGTTTGGATGCTGTCTTATTCCATGCTGCATTGACGAATGTATGGACGTACATCACACTTGTCCCAATTGCAAAGCCTACCTTGGACGCAATCGACGATAAGCATTTTTTCTCTGGCTTTAAACACCAACGAATAGAAGAAAAAAAAAAGAAGGAGAAGCATTAGTGCCGCTACACCACTGACGCTGACGCCATCATCACGGTCTAAGGAACCAAACATTTCCAATTTAATTTTTTGATTGTTTTTTTTTTGTTTTATTATATTATGTTTATATAATTTAATTTGTCCCTTTCTCTTTCTCTCTCTTTTGTAATTAATTAATTTATTATTAAACAAACAAAAAAACTTTTTCCAACGACAGCTACCGAAACGACGACGACGAATCTTTTATGTTTAAACCAACCAAAATAAATCTCAAATAAAGCTCAAAAATTATATTAGTGTCAAGCTTTATACCACTTTTTTTGTATACAAACAATTGCACAATAAAATATTGTTTATGATTTTTATTTTATTTCTCTTTCTTTTTGTAATACATTAAAATAATTTGTATCCTTTTTTGTACACATTGTTTTTGTATTTTATTTTTCCTTAAAAAATGCACTGATTTTGTGAATCACCAAATCCATATAAAAATTATAAAACTAAAGTTTATAGCAACATAAACAAATATTAAATAATAAAATACATTATGTACTGCTTTTTTTATTAAAACTAAAAAAACAACTTTTTTACTTAACAAATTTAAAAATATGTACCATCAAGACACACACTTTTTGGATAATGTGCCTTGAAGAAAAATATCACCTTTTTACTGCTTATTCATTCTTTCTTTCTTATTTTTGTTTTTATATTTAATTCAAATTACGAGTACTATTTGACAAAAGAACTTTTTTAAATCTATGAAACAACTTTGTATGAAATATTTTAATGTACAAGATCATAAAATAAAACATTAAATAAATTCTTATACAAAACTACACCACATAATAATTATAATAATAATATAATTAAAATCTTTAGGTGCAGACAGGATATTGATTTTTTTTAATGAAACAAAATTCTGAATGCAAAACAATTACAATTCAAAACTTGTTTTGTTAGATTCGTTTTTTAAATAATGAACTTTATTTTGAATAAAAATAAATGTCGTAACAAAATTTATGTTTTTGTTTTATTGTCTTGATGATGTATTCTTCGACTGATGATGAGAGGTACATTTGATGAAAAATTGAAATAAATAGGGAACCACTTCGAAATAAAAAGAAAACCATGCGTTTAATTAAGTTTATTCCATTGGTATTTTTAACCAAAAATAAAGAGTTTATACATTTTTAATAGCTCAACCAGTCATAATTAATTTTTTTTGTTTAGAAACAATGTCTCAGCTAAAATGATGCAATGTGTTAAGTTCCATAAAAAAAAAAGCTGGGGCCCTACTCTGTAATGCGTTTCGAAAGCAAATATTTTTGAAAACGAATATTTTGTACTCTCTATTTCTAATGCGGATAAGAAATCTAGTACTTACGAAATGACAAATCCGCAATCGGATTTTTCGTACCTGGCAATGCGTTTCCGAATGTCATTAGCGTTCGAAAACGGAAATTTTCTTTTTACACCAAAAGAGGTAACGAATTGCAATTCGAAGGTCGTTTTTAAAGGACACAAAAGGAAAATTTTGTTGAGTTGTGTGAAATAGATAAAATATAAGTAAGGAAATAATAATTTTATTCAAAATTTAAGCAAATAAATCCCATTACAGGGAATCATCAGCGAAAATTGTGCATACCAAACAAAAGCAATTTGAAATAATGGTGGAATTCGTATGACTTGAAGGAAAAAAAGTATACCTTAGCAAAAGACAAATTTCAACACAAAAAACGAAATGACTATGAAAAAAATCAGCTTTCTTTCTGGGCTGGCAGTTGCATGACATGAGGGCAGTTCCAGATTAACCAAGTTTGCACAATTCCAGACTTGTGTTTAGGGTCGTTATCTTGATATAGTCAAAAACTGTCCTTAATGTTGAGTTTTTCAGCACAAATATTACGGTGTTCCAAAATATTTCATCCATGTTAAGATGCTCACGAGCAAATTTGATTCATTCTATTTGGTTTTTACTGCTGATAAAGGGCTTTTTTCGGGCACTACTTACATTAAAATCTGCATCCCCTAAGATCCGGCGTATTGTCTCAGCGCCGCACTTTTTATGTAAATATTTTTTTTGCTTCTTGGCCTAACTTTGGTGCACTTAAAGTAGGATCTTCCTTTACTTTTCTTACAATCACTCTCTATCGGAAAATATTGTATTTGGAGCTCCTTTTGTCTTACTGACCACTCGATTTTCACGGATATGTTGCACTGTCGAAGAACTAATTTTTACCATTTCTGCAATTTTTCGTTGGCTTTTTCCATCTTTAAAATGTTTAATTATTAGTTCGCGGGTTTCGATACTCGTACGGCGGCGCGGCGCACAGTGGGGCATCTTGTATGGGGGAGCGGACAAAACTCTATAAAATCTAAACTAATGAACCGATTTGAATGAAATTTTCAGGAATGATAGCCAATAGCAAGACAAATCTACACCAGAAAATTCCGCCCATTTCCACGCCCACTAAAAGAGAAAATGGCTTTTTTCGGAAAACATATCTGAAAACAAAGATTTGTTTACCGAATTTAAGGTATATTGCGAATATAATAATAAATAGCGAAAAAAGAATTTTAAAAGCATTGTAAATTATTAAAAATTCAGTTTTAATATGCTTAAAGGTGAATGGTTGTGAGTAAAAAACATGTTTAGGTTTATTTTGTTTGCAGTTGTAAGGATAACACATTGGATTTATAATGACATAGATAGTTGGTGTTTTCAAAGCTTACCGTTTGATTTGTTTTAAATGTAATATAAAATAAATTTAAATAATAAATACAAAAATAATTCAAGTAGGTAAATAAAAAAAAAAAAATTCAAGTAAATAAAAAAAAAATCATTTAATCTTAATAAGCTTATTCAAAATAATTCAAATAAACTTAATTTGATATATGCAAATCTATGAAGTTTCAATTTAAGGCATTTCTGATGGACATTTAATTCTTACATCCCTGGTATTATTAAAACTTGTTCAACGAGAAAATGAAGAAAAATCTTCGACCATCCTCAACCCATCATTCACCAGCTCTTCAATTTTTCTTTTCGAAAGAAACTCTGCAAGAAGTTAGAAAAGAAAAAGACCGTGTAGAAGCTGAAATTTTGAATCTCCGAGATACTGAAATTGAGTTCAATGGATTCTTTATTAAAATAAAACATGTAATGTATTTTGAAATGATAGAAGAAAACGCTTCATGGAGTACATCCTGCACTTATCATACAATCTAGCCTTCGAAACCTGGAGAACGACTCCACTGACTGTGAAAATTAAAAAAGAAATTAAAACCCATACAATATTAGTTTCGAGAAAAATTGGGAAATACTTATTGACATTATCATGAAGCTACGAAAAGCTATTCATTTATTATTAATAAAAGCTTAGCTTCTTCGCTAATTAAATAGTTTTTCGACTTCGGTTCTGGCCTTAAATGGGAAATGAAACATGTGCAGAACATCTTCGTTTGTTGCGGTACGTGATGATTTCCGACTATTGTGGGAGCGAAAATATCTATATTCTTTATTACGGCTCTCTTGAGCCTCCTCCGATAAAGAGCCAATCGGTAAGGCACAAGACTCTATTATTTCCTTACCGTGCATAAGGATCTTGTGCATGCTTGCTGGTAAGTAGTACCAAGGGTAAAATTCAATAGCCATTTTCGCAGTTGTCCGATTATATATGTCTCTATATTGTTAGTACTATAAAACCCTATTACGAGGCACTTTCATTTTCAATTTCAGAAAATCGGAGTACTTTCTAGGAAACTTGTTGATATACTAAGTGCTGGGTTAATTAAGATTTTTTTTCACATAAGCGTCTTTTACTGTTTACCATATAAGATCGTCAGAACTGGTGGGGAAAGTACGATAACTTTGGCGACAAAGTTTAATGACGGATTTGTATATAACAGTTAAAAACAAGCATTTTTTACTATGGGAGGGGGGGTCTATCTCCCCCCGTTTAGGCTGTAGGGGCAATTTAAAAAATTAGTATTTAAATTAGTTTTCTCAAAAACTAAAAGACATAAAATCATCTACTTTTTAGTTTTTGATCAAAAACAAATAAGAGAAATAAATTCTGAAATAAAAACAATGGTAGATAATCTTGAAGTATTGAAAAATTACACTTTAAACCTTTTTTTTTAACTTTTTTTACTCAAATTTTGAGTTTAAAATTAATTTTTTCAAAAACTACGCATAGTTTTGACTTGAATTAAAAACTGGCTAATAAAACAGAATGTTGGCTTTAAAAAAATGTATAAAACTTAATTGTAAGTATCACCGTTATTTTTTAATTATTTTTTTCCATTTTAAATACTAATTTTTTTAAATTGCCCCTACCGCCTAAAAGGGGGGAGATAGACCCCCCCTGCCATAGTAAAAAATGCTTGTATAAAGCCCCTCTACCAAAAACCGTTATTATATCTTGGCGCCAAAGTTATCGTACTCGTGCCGAACTGGTTAAAAGGCATAAATATCGATTTTTTTTATATGACTTCCCAACTTAAAATTGCTCTAAAAACCGCATCCGGACGTATCCGGATGAGATTTTTACTGAAAAATGTTGCTGAGACCCTACCCTATCTATTGGGAATAGTTTGCTAACAGAGACAAACAGAGGCAGTAGTTAAAACCTTATGCGAACTAAAAAAATCATAAAATAGAGTGTTTCTTCGTCAAAAAATACCTTATCCAATTTTTTTTCAATAAAATAACATACTGTATTGTTTATCTATTTATTTCAATCATGTAAGCAGACAAAATTGTTTGAAACTTTCAAATTTCACAATATACTGATCATTTAAGGAATACCAATATTTTATCAGTTTTCACGATATTTGAACTTTGAGCAAAAATCTACTGGTCTACAATTTTTTTTTTTGAAAAACGGTTTTCATTTTCTGATTCTACAACCAATTAACTATAAGAAACACTTTCAGTTTAAAAAAAATCCTACTTTCAGAAAAATAGGTTTTGTCCGCATTTTCCCCACTGTGCGGCGTCCCATGTCAAAAACACAAATTCGAAATATTTAATTATTCGATTGAACACGGTTGAAAGGGAAAATGAGCTGCTACTTCAATTTCATTATACATCAAAGTCAATACAGTATACGTTTTACCGTTAAAACTGAGTGCATCATTTAAGCGGAGAAATTTAATTAATTTTATAATTATTTATAATAAATAAATAATGGAAAAAAACATTTTTTTATAAAAATTATTATTATTTAAATAATTTGTTTCTAAACAAAATAATTATTATGACTGGTTAAGCTATTAAAAATTTATAAATTCTTCATTTGAATAAACCTAATAAATAATATACCGTGTGGTTTTTTTTCATTTTCAAGCGGTTCCTTTTTTATTTAAGTTTTTCAGCAAAGAAATTGAGTGCATCATTTTGGCTGGGAGGCACTGTATATGTTTTATGATTTGAATATTTTCAAAAATATTCCTTTTACAATTCTCGGAAGTATTTGTTTAAGCTGCTAGGATCATGATCGCAGTAAGTAATATTGTTTTTGGACCCCCAAAAGACAGCGCATTAGTTGCTTACATATTGGTGTATTTACTTGATCCTTAATAGACTCCAGAAGTGAATCTTCTTTGATGTGTAGAAGCTGTTTTACATCTTAATTTCAAGAGCTTGATTTTGACATTTCTCGACATTTCAAGGTCCCTAGAGTCGAAATAAAGGATTTTTAGAGAGATGGCTGTGCGTACGTGTGTACGTAGTATGTATGTACGTTCGTACGTCTCGCGACGTTTTTTTTAAACGTCCATACCTCAAGAACCAGTAGAGATATCGACTTCAAATAAATTTTGTTATACAGATAATAATGCAGAAAGGACTCTCAAAAAAATTGAGGGGGTGGTTTTTTTACCATAGCAATTTAAAAAAAAAGGTGAACATTTTGGTTAACCAAAAATATATCACGAAAAATAACTCTAGCGACTTGAATTGAATTTTGTATGATGTAATGTAACGTGACACCAAATAAATATATTTTTGGAAATAAATCCAATTAAAAGTTTTTTTATAAATCAAAAAACTGAAAAAAAAAATATTTGTCACCTCGAAAATTTTACGAACAAAAAATGATTTTATACCCAAAACAATTTTGTGCAACGAAGAATAACGTTTTTAACATCTGGTAAAAATTTGAGAAAAATCGAATTGACAGTTTTTTTTTACAAAAAATTAAAAACCTAACAAAATTTAACAAAAGTTGGTAAAAATTTTTTCAAACATTTGAGATTATGGCTTTCAACTAATCTTGTCTTATAAGAAATATTGTTTTTAACATTCACTAAAATTTTGAGAAAAATCGAATTCCATTTTTTTACAAAAAAATAAAAACCTAAAAAAAAATTAACAAAAGTTGGTAAAAATTGATTTTCGACTTAAATATTTGTTCAAAACTTTAAGATATTGGCTTAAAACTTATTTTATCTTACAGAAAATATTGTTTCGACATGTTGGAGTCACCCTATATTATACATAAGTCATATGTTTCTTATCTCTTCTTTTTTATATCATTCCATCTCTTTTGTATTTCTATTCACTACTGTTATAACCGACAAGCCGTCTACATCTTTTCTTAACTTTTACTTTGCAATACGACATTCAGTACCTAATTTTTTTTATAAAATTCCAAAAGTAGTTTTTTTTCATAAAAAATTAAAATCTACAAGAAATAGTATACGCACATTTTGTAAAAATTGATGTTCGGTTCTCGATATCTCGTGAATCAATATAAGATATTGACTTCAAATTAATTTCATTCATCCAATTTGTATTTGGTTATATAAGAAATAAAAACTTTTAAGAAATTCTACTAAAATTGGTAAAAATTGGCTTTCGACTAAATATCTCGTAAACAAAACTAGATTTTGAAATAAAACTATTTCATTATAGGTATGCAAAATATTGTTGGTAATTCCTCTCTTTTTTTTTTAATCTGAACCTAGCGCAATTTACAATATTTATGTAAGCCTTAATTTGCGTATGTTCAAATTTTAACAAACAAATATACTAACTTACCTAATTACTTTGAATTAAAAAATAAAACTTTTTGTGTTCCTCTTCACTTAAATTTTGTTGACTCATTTCCGATTTAAATAATGGCAATGACTTTAATGATAAAAATTCCGAACTCCTCGAAGTAATTTTACTATTCTTTGCTCGCCAACAGTTGTCTAAAAAAAACTTTCACTGTTTAATTCAGCTTAATTACCTTAACATGTTAATCCCTATCATGAATTCCATCGTAATCAGAAACTTACGAATCCCGAAAAAAAAACTACTACCAAAACGTTCGTAGCTGAAAATCTCATACAATTTTTCATTACGAACTAATTTCATGATACAGTTTTTCGGGATTCGTAAAAGTTTCCGATTATAATGGAATTTGTATATAGATACGCTTTCCAAATAAAGGTCCAACAAAATTTGTAGGCTAAGAGTCCCGCAGACTGCAGACTTTTTATCGGCCGATAGTTTGGTCGGGTTGGGCTGAAAGTGCGCACACCGAGCCAACTAAACAGTTTGGTTGGTGAACAGGACGCAGACTATCCAACAGTCGGCCGACTATTCTCGAATCAACAATTGTGATTTGGGCGACGCCATATTCAAAATACACGCACACGACGCCAAATCACAGAGCGAACTGAACTATCGGCCGACTAAACAATCGGCATGTATGCGCAGGCGTGTATGCGCCAATACTGATTAAACAGTCGGCCGATAGTTGGCCGACAGAATCGCTGTAGTGTGCGCATATGCATTCCTCTCCATACTGATTAAGAAGCCGACCAAACTATCGACCGATAAAAAGTCTGCAGTCTGCGGTTGCTCTAAGAGTCTGGATTGGCCGTTGAGTAGGATGTCATTAATAGTTTTCGAAGCTGAAATTTTGTTTATCATTCATAAACGTTTCCTTCAACATTTTTCCGATCGACACCAATCGGAAATGCCCATAATTTTCTACTTTTCTTTGTAAGCTCAAATTTAACTTATAAAAATAAAGTCCCAGGTTCCCCAGAAACTAAATTTTTAATATAAACAAATTCCAAATTATGGTTTTGACTATATTCACGTATCCAAATTTTAAAGATGGGACAGTTTATACCTTATAGGTCGCAATATAAATACTTTCCGAAATTATTTACGTTTCCAAAAGTCAAAGATGGGATTTTTAAGGTTTCTAAAACTTTTGACAAATTGTTTTTTTTTTTTTTTTAATTTTAAATGGTCCACAAAAATTATGCTAATATATCTCAATATAAGAGTTTTCAAGTTGAGCGGATTCATAACTCAGAAAATTTTTAAAATGCAGATAAGTCATAGCAAAAAACGCTGCAGTCCCCATTTAAAATAAATCGCTTTAAAAAAAATTATTGTAAGGAGTCACTGATACCTAAAGAAAAAGTAACTCGAATTACATATTTTTAAGAATAAACATTTGTGTGGAATAAACGTTGGGTGTCGTATTGAATCCCCAAAAAAAGAATCCCCACGGGATAATATCCCTAAACAAATTAAATCCATTTTGATAATATCCCCAGAGACATAAGACAAATGGACAAAATCCCCAACTAAATAATTTATTTTGCCAAAATCCCCACGAAATCTCCAAATCCCCAGTATCCGTGCATATCTTCATTTATGCATGCAGTTTTTAGAAAAACTCTTATGAAATTCTCTTATTGTGATATTTATAAATGATAATGATAAACAGTTTCTAAACAAAAAATCACTATGAAGGCATGCACTTCTCAGTCTGACTTTAGTATTGATAGAGAATCATTGTATTCGTAGTGCTTGTTTAGTGCTGTCTAAGCGTTGTTTTGTAGTGTCGAGTATTTCTTTAATTTTAAAATAAAAATTGAAATGGATGATGTTATTGTTTCCAAATATTTTGCTTGCATTTCATGCAATATAAATGAAGTTTAATATATTCAAAACAATTATGTTCAAGTAGTGAATCATGCGATTAAATTGCGCGCGCGATTTAATCGCATGATTCACTACTTGAACATAATTGTTTTGGGGATATTCACTTGGGGATTTTCGCCCTGGGTATTTTCTCTTTGAGAATTTTGCTGCTGGGGATTTCGTTTTGGGGATTATGGATTTGGGGATTTTCCTTTGGGGATTATATCTTGGGGGATATTATCATCAACCCATGAACGTTTTGTGGACAGAAAGAAGAAAGCAAAGCCTTATGTTAAGATACTGGAGGATGAGAATTTGCCTTTTTCATCCATAAAGTGGGCCCTTCAACAGGTAAATGACTTGAAGTATACCAGTAAACTAACGAACTATTGTTTATGGATAAGAAGTTGTTGTTAATGAATGGTCTCCACAAAAGCCAGACTTACACCCGATTGTAAATCTTTGGGTTGACGAATATTTATTGGCGAAAGTGTCTCAGTTCAAACCCACTAATGATTAAGAACTCTTTTTTTATCGTTAAGAGCTACTGTAAATCGATTCCTGTTGTTAGAAATTATAGACATATTCCGAAATAAAACAATATTTAAACCAAGCTAAAATAAATAACCAACTTAATTAAAAAAAGTTGCAATTTTAACTTTTTTAGCTGTGATTTTGGAATTTTATACATTTTTAAAAAAATGCATAACAATTTAATTTAATACAGAGTTATTTAAACTTAAAAGCAGAAGGCAACTATATTTTTTATAATTAAGACGCAATAAAGGGAGTTTCGGTACCACTTGTGTGCCACAGACACAGGCGCGCATAAGGAAAGAAAGGGAAATTTCAAAATTTGTGCCGGGCACATTGGTCTTGAATTTCTTGAATGTTGCAATAACAGAGAAAGATCACATTCGCGTTGTACAGCAAAATAAGGAATCTATGTTTTTCGGAAACAAAATTTGATTTTTTAAAATTCAAAAATCAATTTTATATTTCAGATTATATTATTCTCGAAAATAAAAGACACTTACATTATGTGGGTCTGAGGGACTAAAGCGAATAATAAATATGTTTATAATATATAAAATTTGTTTTTTTTTTTTTTTTTTTTTTAAGGAATTCCCTTTAATTCAAAACTAATCGTATTGCGTTAATGGACATGACCCTCATTATATTTTGAATTATTAATTTTTTATATATGAAAACAAAATTTGTATTTTACTTCCTTAAACTTTGTTGCTAAAAGTACTACTTTTAACTGAAGACTGGATCAAGAACATAATAATGAATCCGATATTCAGCCCTATTCAAAAAACACAGCACGAATTCATCAACTTTTGACCAATGGACGATCCAGGGGGGGGGGGTCATATGAGCCATAAAGCTTATACAGTCAAGTTGTATGAGTAAAGATTTCATTTAAAGATTTGTTAGTAATTTAACGACATTCACTAAAAAGCGTTTTGCTGTCAAAAACAACTCAAATTTTTGTTTTCACTCAATTAAGAATTTAGAAAGCTTTAGGCATGCTTTAAATTATTTTCATAAAATTTGTTTCTAAGAAAAAGAGCAAAAATTTAGGTTTTTAAGAAGAAACCGTGAATAAGAAATCGTCAATTTAAAAATATGTGATTTTTTTAAAACTTTCTCTAAGTTTTGTATTCTTAATTTGGCTTCTTTCTACAAGAAAGACATATTTTGTTATGGTTCCAAAATAGAAATGGAAACAATAAAAGTATATTTTATTTTTCGAAAAAAAGCTACGTTTCAAAACAATTTATAACATTTCTGCGTGAAATGCACCAAAAACCCTCTAAACTATTGAGTTTTAGCTCTTAAATATGACATATTTAGAAAACTGTTGGAATCTTGGAATGCTTTCATATATAGAGAGTCGACCAAATTAAATAGTTGGACTATATGTACTATATATATGAGGTTCGCGGCGAATCGTTTTGCTAGCGAGTTTGCCATTTTTCAATTATTGCTTTCGCTTTCGCCTTCTTCGTTTTGAATTCGACCAATTAACGAATTCGAGTTTGAAATGTCATAATGTTTGTTGGCGAGTTGAATCCGATAGCTTTTTTTTGGCGGATTCACAGGCGAAAGAGTGTTTATTATTATTCAGTGTTCGATTTCGTGGATTATTTCTTTACTTTAATTTAAAAATGTGAGTTAGCTTTATTTTAATTTTCTTATAATTTATCCACAATAAAATATAAAATTTTAAAATTCATTCAAGGAACGATGTTCCTGTTCATTCATTTTAAAATTTATCATTTTTGGGCACAACTTTCTCTCAAGAATTTTAAGAGTTTCAGACAAAACGTTTGAGACCATTCCAAGGAGTACGTCTTGTCCAACTCCTTTTTGGTACGATCCCTCAGCAAGAAATCTCATAGTAGCGGCAAGTTTTAAAATTGAAGGAATTGAAGTTGCTGTTCTGATCCTTGAATTCCTCACTGATCTCTTGCAAAATGAAGACAAAAGCTTCTTTCGAAACTCGAAATAGTTTAATAAATCTATTAAGAAAAAGTGTGTAGATTAATTGATTAATTTGATTTAAATTAAAAGGAAACAATACTTACTCAGTTGAAGGGAGATCCAGAGGAGAAGATTTGCTTCTTAGTAGTCTCCTGGAAACCCGTAATCTTGAGGATTCCTGGGATTCCATTTCTCCCTTTCAGAATAAATATACACCATAATTTATTCCATTTTTTAATTTTAATATTGTTTATTAAATAAATCACCGCAAATTTCACAAATTCAATCAAAACAAAACAAAATTTGTGGAAAGCTGTCAAACCAAAAGTGTCAAATCACTGGAATATAGAGAGAAAAAGTCAAACCAAAGTGTCAAATCACTGGAATATAGGAGGAACTACTTTCGCTTCGCCGCGAGTTCGTTAATAAGGAAATACGAAGCGAGTCGAATTTGAAAGGTCGAATTGAAAACGATCCGCCGCGAACCTCATAATCAGGCCCCAGCGTTCTTATATAATTTAAAAACTAAAGTTGTCACTTTAGCCCTTGAAATGTGTACATACATTTAAGGTTAAGATACACATTATGTTATTAAAATTTTGTTAGCCTCCTTTACAGAACATTAAAGAACATTTTTAAGCGGTGAGTAAAAACTCATCTATGTACAAGTGTGTGACCCCCCTGATTAAAAGTCTGGATCCGCCCTTGTTTCTTAGGTTATTCCTATTTAAACCTATTTAGTCTTAAAACCGTTTTTGGTTATACAATTTTGAAGTAATGTTCTTGTCTCCATAATTTTAGAGAGTTTTTTCCGGATTTGTAGTCTTTTTGCATTGTTTGCTTTTGTCTTAAATCACCCAAGTGCGAGACTTATTAGTGGAGTTTTGTCCCATATTTTTTTTTTAAGGAATCTGCCAACTCATTTAATCATTTACCAAGTTCGTTTAAAGTGAGTAAGGCTTTACAACAAAAATCAGAGTTCAAATAGTTGATAAATATTCAAATTCAGACACAAGAACTTCATTTTTTTATTAAAATTAGCAACTTTTAATTGATAAATATAAATTTCATTGTTATTTGTTATTGTCTGGAACATTCTTAATTAGTATTATCAATTGGTTAAATGTTAGGCTTTGATATTTATTAACTGTCAATTCATGACACTTTAAAGGCACTTTTGGTTTGTAATTATTACTAGCTGGAATAATCTTAAAATTGGGCAGGTTCAAGCAACATAAGGACTTCATTTGCAGTCAACTTCATTCTTTGAACGTAAATTTTGACCAAGGCAACTAGTTAGTTTTTCAAGTGTAATGCATTTTAAATTCAGGGGCCTGATTATGGGATTCACGGCGAATCGTTTTGCTAGCGAGTTTGCAATTTTTCAATTATTGCTTTCGCTTTCGCTTTCGCCTTCTTTGTTTTGAATTCGACCAATAAACGAATTCGAAGGCGAATTTGAAATGTCATCATGTTTGTTGGCGAGTTGAAATCCGACAGTTTTTTTTTTGGCGGATTCACAGGCGAAAGAGAGTTTTTTATTATTCACTGTTCGATTTCGTGGATTCTTTCTTGATTGTAATTATATAAAAATGTGAGTAGCTTTATTTTAATTAATTAATTAATCCATAATCCACAATAAAATATAAAATTTTGAATAAATTACTGCAAATTTCACAAATTCAATCAAAACCAAACAAAATATGTGGAAAGCTGTCAAATCACTGGAATATAAGAAGAAAAAGTCAAACCAAAAGTATCAAATCACTGGAATATAGGAAGAAGTATTTTCGCTTCGCCGCGAATTTGTTAATAAGGAAATTCGACGCGAGTCGAATTTGAAAGGTCGAATTGAAAACGATCCGCCGCCGGCGCCGCCGCGAACCTCATAATCAGGCCCCAGAACTTTACTTCGCAAACCTCTACTTTAAGTTCACAGTTCAAAAAGTACCAAAATGATTATTGTCTACAAAACACTCTTCAGGCAAAATACAAGTCCATCACAGTTTGATTTTTGTATTGTAAAGAAATATTAGTTAATTCTTTTCACAAATTGACAAGGAACAGAAAACATTAAATGAAGTTGTGAAGAAAATAAATAAATCATAAAGTAATAAAGTTCAGCTTTCAGTTGAATGAAAAAACATGATCAACTGTCATTTTGATAAAAGTAGTCTTGGCTTAATAGTTAGGAAGATTTTTCTTGACTAACTTTCCAGTCAACTTTCCATTAAAGTTGCCTTAATTAGAAGGCAATTTTTTGGCAGCTGGCCAATCAGATACTAGAAACTTGCCTAACTTTCAAGTCCCTTATGTCGTCGGAAACTTCCCATTGTTTAGTAATTTAAGGTTTTTAAAGCACATGCAACTTTTTTTTACAATTTATGCCTGGAATCCCATGAGCTAAGTGACTGGAATGCGATTGGCAGACCATTTACATTTTTAACTCTTGCGTAGGCTATTCTTTGAAATTATAACTTCCTGAGCTTCCTGTGATTTAATGGTCGGTTCTCCGGATATTGGCCAAATGGCGCCAACTTCAAAATTCTGAACAGTAAAAAAAACAACAATTTCTTTTGTTTTTCATTTTGTACAAATATTATAACTTTTATTTTAAACTTTTGTTATTGTGTTTTCTTTTGTTTTGTTTTTAATCTTGTTCTTTTGTTTTGTTTTTTTTTTTTCTTCCATTTATTTATTTTACATAATATTTTGTTCTTTCTTAAATAAACACTTATGAACTAGCATCAAAAAAATATAAAATCTAATAACACATTTTGTATTTATTATTATTATATTTTCTTTTTCTGTTTTTTTTATTGTATTTAATTATTATTATTAATTCAGTTGTTGTTCCATTTTATATTTTAAACGTTTTTTCTTTCAGTTTTTAAATAAATTGTATTTTGAGTTTTGGAATTTTGTTTTGTTTGTTAAATATAAGTTTATATCTTTCATTTTACATTTTATTTGTTTGTTAAATATTATTTTTTGTTGTGTTTTAGTATTATATATAATTTCATGTTTAAGCTTTGCTTATTTATTTTCCTTTTCTTTTGTTCATTGTTTTATGTTATAATTAAAAACAAATTAAATTTCTTTACTTTTCGATTGCTTAAATAAAAATTGTATGTATTTACAAAGAAAAAACATTGAAACAAATTTAATATAAAGATTCAAAATTTTAAAACAAGTAGGTATAGTACATTGGTGTATATTGCTTTGCAATTAAATTACATAGTTTACTTTTGTTTTATATCATACAATTTGATCGGATTCATATTTGTTTTGATAGAATATTTGAGGACATGCAGAATATTTTTTGAAATTTCATATAAAATTAAATAATTAAATAATTTCGTGATTTCTTTAAGGTTTCGTTGTATATCGGCCATTTAAATGGTGCACAGGTTAAAATTCTTTTAGTTTTTTGAAAAGGTTTAACGCAATTTTTTAAATGGTGTGTGATTAATGGCATTTTTTGGTTAGGTGTACGTTTCAAAATTTAAAAGTTTTAAATTTGAAGCTTTTCATTGGCCTACATTGAGAAAACTATACTTTTTTTTATTAAATTTATAAGCGAAAACAGAAGGTTGACTTGATTTTTGGTTAACCAAGTGCATCTTTTAAATTAAAAGAGGTAGCAAATTATTAATGGCAGTTTGTGGAAAGAATACTTAAAGTAAACATCCTTATTTAACAAATAAAATACTTATGTTTGTTTCTGGCAATAAAGTGGGGGTTAATCTATGTGCAGTTAAGGAATTTAAAATGATAAGGTACAATAAGTTGCTTAAAAATAATCAAAATAGTGATAATGGTCAATTTGTGTGAAACAGAAATTATGAGTAAAAATTGTTTTAACATAAAGTGGAAATTCTTTTGAAGATTTTATTCAAAACCAGAATTTTATGGTTCATCAATGGAAAGCGACACTTTTCTATAACAACGAATGTGTTATTTTTTAAAAGAAGAAAATATTGAATATCGAGGAAAGTAGAACATGGAACAAGGATATTATGGCTGAATCATAAACACGCTTCAGCTTCGGCTTCGTCTGCGTTACGGTAGGCCTGCTTCGAGGTTGCTTTGAATAACATTTCTATTATTTTATCCCTCCAAAGAGCAAATATTTTGTTCGTTGACATTTTTTACAGCTGTTGAGCTGTCAGACAAAGCAAATGTTCAGATAATTGAACTAGAGCTTCCGTTTGGAGTCACAATACGTTCTTTTCCTTACGATTGTCAAACGAAACGTGAGGTCGAAGCTCCATTGTAATAGCATGCATTGAATTCTTATGGCTGAACTCGTAAACGTCAGGCGAAGCCGAAGCTAAAGCGTGTTTGTGATTCAGCCATTAAAAGCAAATTGGTTTTGAAGATACCGCGTTCTAGTATTATTTTCAAAGCTAGGTTCTGCATTTAACTTTTACTTTAAATGAAACCGAAATTGAAAAAATAACGAACAATTTTAACTCGACACGTTTAAGTTATCGTCTTTTAAGACTGATAAAAGGCTCCATTAATTTAAATAGAATGATTCGTGGAAGTTGTTAAAATCAATCGAAACGTCTAACAATGAAAACGTATTAGCTAAATTTCAAATCGCTTCGGATAAAATCTTAAACATTTAAAATAAAGCTTGGATAATTAAATTTTAATGGTCGCATTCGGAAAGCTAGTGGCTACGTAGTCAAGGGATTCTGATTGGCTAAATCCAACTACAAAAGTAGTTGAAATTTCCCCTCCGACGTAGTGTAAAATTTTTGGCTACAAAGTTAGTGCACACTGGTTTTGACGTTTCACAATCAGCTGCTCGGTAAGGACACAAGAATTTCAAAATGAAATGAATCTTTCGGTATTTAAATACAAATATAAATCAATCATATTATACTCGTATCTTCTTTTTGGTATTTATTGAATTTAAAAAGAAAAAAAAAACTATTTAAAGTTCTGAAAACACGAATGTTTCTTATTTTATATATTTGTATTTGTCATTAATATGACAGTTCCGGATTGACTAGCTTTGTAGTGCAATTTTGCATTCAGAAAGCTAGTTGAATTTTGACTACGTAGCCACTACCTTTCCGAATGCGACCATTGCACTACAAAGCTAGTCAATCCGGAACTGTCATATTAATGACAAATACAAATATATAAAATAAGAAACATTCGTGTTTTCAGAACTTTAAATAGTTTTTTTTTTCTTTTTAAATTCAATAAATACCAAAAAGAAGATACGAGTATAATATGATTGATTTATATTTGTATTTAAATACCGAAAGATTCATTTCATTTTGAAATTCTTGTGTCCTTACCGAGCAGCTGATTGTGAAACGTCAAAACCAGTGTGCACTAACTTTGTAGCCAAAAATTTTACACTACGTCGGAGGGGAAATTTCAACTACTTTTGTAGTTGGATTTAGCCAATCAGAATCCCTTGACTACGTAGCCACTAGCTTTCCGAATGCGACCAATTTTGCATTCACAAAGCTAGTTGAATTTTGACTACGTAGCCACTAGCTTTCCGAATGCGACCAATGTCTTCAGAGTTATTTAAAACCACTGACTTTTGTTTTTTTAACGTATGAAGGGAAATGACACAATAATTATTTAAAAATAGATATTTTTGAATTAAAGTCAGATGATAAAAAGAACCTTAAACATTTTACGCATTCGTTACCAAACTGAATCTTGGTCTAGTCTTTCGTAAGATCTGATTTTATTTTGGGATATTTAAAAGGTTTTTTACTCTCATTGATGTTCGAATGGTTATTGCTCAATGATTTTTGTAGAGCCCAGAGGTCTTAAATTATGACTAGGAGAAACTGACATTTATTGCAACCAAACAAAGCATGATAAAATGGTTACATTCTGAAAGGTTAGGCCACCAAAGAGGTCCAAATACTACAAAATAAATCTAGGTTAGCAAAACAGGATTTTATAATACATTTCAAGGGATTTGCATTTTTTTTGCAGCAATATTTCAAAATGGTGGGTGTTACCGTTTTTTGGGATTCTACTAACAACTCTTACAGTTTTTTAATCATAGTGATCAAATGAATATTTTACGTAAGATGTTTAACGATTGAAGTGAAAAACTTGCCTACATATGTAATAGTCAGATAATTGTTTATAGCAAAAGAGCCACGTTTTTCCAAAGAGATTGCATTTTCGAATATACATTTAAAATTTCAAGTCAAACGGTTGAAAATTGCTTCTTAGTTATGAGTCCAAACTTTAAAATGCAATATTAAGATAAACACATTGAAAGTTTTGAATAGTAGAAAATCATGAATAATATTACAAACCCTTTAATTCTAAATTTCGAAAACAGAGCATTTAAAAGTTTGGGACAAAAAAAAAACGATTTCTTCAAAATTCTAGGGTGTCCTAATCCCTTAAATAATAAAAAAAAAGTTGTTAAAGTTTAGAAAATCATGATTTCATTAAAAACAAGTTTTTGGATTTAAAACTTGTGCATGTTTGGAATATTTATTTGATTTCGTGACCATCTCTTTATAACAATAAAGATATGTACTGGTTCCTATAGTTTTGTTTAAGTTTTTCAGTGGACATTTAAACGTTTTGAGAGTAGGTTTGAAGAACTCTATTCTCACATGATAACCCAATTAGACTGGAAGGGGCAAAAGACGTGCAGCTATGTCCAAACTAATTGAAAATTTCTTACTTCCAAAAAACACTTCATGAAAAATCTATATTATATTAAATATTCAATCAATGAGTACATAAACGAGGTTTGCCATAGAGTGCACTTAGTTTATAAAGATATACAGTAAAGAAGGTCAAAATAAAAGGAAAAATTACATACAATAGTCTAGTTCGATTAAAAAAAAGTTACATTTTTGGTAGGACTTTTAATCTGGAATTGATGATGTCTAAATTACTGAAGGAAATCTTAAGCTAATCTATTTCTTCCATCAAACAATCCACAGAGAGCTTTTGACACCCAAGTCAGATCTAGAACAATTCTTTGTATCCTGCAGCAGAGTAACCTTAAAGAGCAATCTCCATAGAAGGTGCAATTGCTAAAAAAAAAGTCAAACTTCAAAGCATTTATTTTGTAAAAATTTACTACATAAACCCTGATGACTTTAAGGTGTAAAGGAGGCAAAATGCACTTAAAAGTGTTGGAACAAGAATTAATTTAAAGTACAAACTTATATACTTAAGGGTAACTTCTGTTCAGTGATCGTGTATTTAATTTTTGTTATGAATTGAACTATTTTGAAAAAGTCGTATACCTTGTTATACTATAGAACGTTTCCTTAAACAACAATGTCTCTTACATTGGAGTTTTAGCAGTACGATGACCTAAAGTAAACTGCAATGTTAACGAAGCTCAAGTTTTAAAGGATCAACATTTATTTTATTTTAGTGGTATTCTTTAAAACTGGACCAAAATCACATTGAGAACCATTTCATTGAGTTCTGCAAATTTAAAAATTAAACATAGTAGACATAAACCTTCTCACAAAACGAGTCTTTGGAGCATTGTCATTGATATGTGGTACTCAACTCCTAATGATTTAAAATATAATTAAATTAGTTAAAAGAAATAAATGAATTTTTTAACTGAAAATCTAATATAATGTTAACAAATGAAATTTAATGACATTTCCTGTCGAAATTTATTGGTTTGTTGAAGCTTAAATATTGTTTTCCTGTTTTTGGGCCAGCGTTTGATAAATCCTGTAGCAAATGGACTTTAAAATCTTGACAACCAATATTACTTTTAAAATTCATAAACTGAAAAAAATATTTACCATTAAAATAAAATAATTCTATCCAAAATCTGTTGCCTTATATAAGTGCTAAAGACATCATTAAGTTTTGTTCTTATTATTTTGGCCATAGCTATATACACTTATTCCAAAAAGTCTCCGTACATCAGCCTAATTTTAGTGTTTTTTTGAAAAAAAGTAGTAGGAATAAATGTAAAAACCAAAGTGGTAACATTGTAAAAAAGTTGGTTTCCACCTTCACCTTTTTACTAAATTTAAAAAAAATTGTGATTGTGGTTTTCATAAACCTGTTTTTAATATATTGTTATTGTTAATATTTTATCTCGAATGAACAAAAAGAAAGCTGCTGTACGGAGACTTTTTGGACTATGTGTACATATAACTAAAAATGTTCTAGTTTTCAATTGTTGTGTCATTTCATTTACTACTTTTTCCAAATAACATTTAAAAATAAGGTATGACACCTGGCATAAAACATATTGGCAAAGAGGTTCCCTTCCACTATCTGAGTTAAAAAACTATCGACCTTTGAAAACAACCAAAAGATCGTATAGACCCCAAATAAACAAATAAACCAATAGAACCGTAAAAAAAAAGTGTTTCAAGAAAATAAGAAATATTTTTCACCTTTTTTATATAAATGTTTTATGTATAATTATATTAGTTTTCTTCTTCTTTTTTGCTAAAGCACACATTTTTCTTTAACTTAAAATATAAAACCTTCTTTTAAATTTATAAGAAAATAACTTAAAAATAAAAAAAAAACAATACATTTAATAATAAAAAAAAAATAATTATAAGAAATATTTAAATCGAACTAAAACAAAAATCATTTATAAATTATGCAACAAATTGTCTTTTCTTTTTGTCTCACATATCTCAACTAAATATTTAACTAATAACCATTTTTCTTTTTGTTTTTTTGAAAGAAAGAATAAAATAAATCCTTGTACAATAACTTTCTCTTTGAAACACACATTTAAATATTTATAAAAAGAAACAAAAACTAGAAAACAACGAGCGCAAAATTAGAAAATTCTGTAAAAATAGTCATTCATATCAAAAATACAATTATTTAAAATTAATACATAATCATAATAATAATAATAATTATGGCTTTGTTGCAAGCTTAAGGCATAAATGCAGCCACTTCGAAATATAATACAATTCCGAAGGAACAAATTAAAAAAAAAAAAAAAAAACAAATTATAATAAACTATACACATATAATACAATTAATTAATTAAAAAATAATAAAATACAAAAATACCATAACACAGATTGGGGTTGCTTTTAAACAATAGCGGTTTTCACAAGACACGCTTGTGAATTATTTCCAATACTGGAGCCATCTAAACTATCCAAATCTAATGCTGTATCTATCATCGTGGTGTCATGGAGCAGCCTCATGCGACTCGGCGTTATCACATCGGACTGATTCATGGAGGCGTTTGAGGCTCCTCGAACAGTATCAGAAGAGCCAGCACCACCACCACCACCAGAACCGGCATTACCACCACCAGCACCACCACTGATAGTTGATGCTATTACATTATGGAGTTCCTTGTCGCTGTCAGAATTCCGCTTGATTCGAGCCTTACTCGTCGATGCATACTTCTTTCGACTGTTGACGACAAACGCACTCACCGGATCGTCCAGATCCAGATCGTCACTCAACAGAGTCGATGACATGACTGTGGAACTATCAGCGGCACTCGAACCACCCGGCGGCGGCGGGGCCATCACTCGTTCGTCGAGGCTTTTGCTATTGCTCGAAGCCAACTGGGTGATGGCAGTCGCTTCTGTGATGTCCTGCGCCAACTCGCGCTCCTCCAACAAATTTGAATAGACATGCAAACTAGGATCAGACTTATTGCTGTCGTTACTGCTCACCGCGGCCGACGACAAATTTGAATTTGGTATATTGCTATAGACATTCTCAGACTCCGAGGCAGACTTCATGAGTCGCACCGGGTCTGCCGTAACCACCTCGGTGCAGCTGCTGACTCCTGCAGCCGCTGCCGCCATTAGACCCGACTTCGGACCCTTATAGTAGCGGGCCGTTCGAGTGCTGGACAAAAGCTTGCTATCAGTGGGATCGATATAATAGCGAGCTGTGTGATAGCTCGACAGCAGATTACTGTCCGTCGGGTCGAACTCTTCGCTGAATAGATTATTATAGCTACCGCTGAGGTTATTTGAGCGCAGGCCAGTTCCGGGAGTTAGATTTGGATCGAAATTGGCATCATCGTCTGGGGTGATGGGGGATATGGCAGCACTGCTATTATTATCAGAAGTCACACCAACAACATTTGCCGCCATCAGGCCGAGGCCAGACGTCGGAGGACTTTCCATATTCGATAGAGGGATTTCGTTTTCGACCAGATGGGCTAAACTATTGGAATTACCTGGATGGGAGAGAAAGAGGCGTGGTGTTGGCCAGTTTTGTGTATGGAAGAGAATGGAAAAAAAGAAAAAAACAAAAAGAAAACAAATTAATTATGAGTGATTTTGTGATAGATTTATGAATGAAATATAATTTTAATGTATTTTAAATAAAATATTTTTATGGGATGTAACTATGATAAATTGTTTGGGCTTTTGTTTTTTTTTAGCTATAAAGGTTGCTAATGGTGCAAGCAAATATGAGCTAAATATCGTATATTTTAAACTTTAAAAAATGCAACTTAAAACCATTATCGTTTTTAACTCTAGAAACTTTGAGCACTATATTGCATAACTAAGCTTTTCAAAAATTAGGCAATAAAACAACTTTTAGCAGTTTTAACTTGTAGCATACATAATAAATAAAATAAATATTTATAAAAATTAAAAATAAATATTGCTATGATACACATTGAGCTGCGTTTGGTTTTTAAATCTAAAAAAAAAGGAGAACAAAAATTAAAAACTATATTTTTAAGGACCGGTTTTATGATAACTTTTTACAATATATTTGAAAATTATAAAAAATAAAAGTTTTTAAGTTTTGATCGAGCGTTTTTAACCCTAAAATAAGAGTAAAAATTCTAAAAATGGCTACAATCCACATCAAATTTTAGTGAATGCTTTCAAAACTTCATATAATTAAAGCTTTAAGAGAGAGAGTTTTGTTTTAAAATTGTTAACAAAGGCTACATCATTGTTTTTCGTGGGTGGCATAGGCGTGCTTATATGTTTAAGACACATTACTAAGGTATTTACGATCGAAGCTCAAGAATAAGCTATGTATTTATATTGAGTGTTTTTTTCTTTTGTTAAAAATGTTTTATCATAAACCTTTTGATTTTATTTAAAAAAGGAAAGGTTCATAACTTTCAAGCATTATTTTTTAATTTTACTTAACTTACATTTTTCTAGCTAAAGTTTTGTTTTTTATTTTAAATTGACTTTCTCTACTATCAAAAGTAACTTTTAAGGATCGTACATTTTCGTAAGCTTAGCATTATGTTGGAGAGTTTCAAAACGAACTACGGACTTAAGTCTCCTTAGGTAGCAAGTGTTTTTACTAATATTTTAAATTTTAATATTTTAAAATAATTTTTACTTCTTTTTTTTTTTAATTCATTTTTCGTTTTTGGGATGTTTTTTGTTCACATTTGTCAAAGCTCTTTTTGTATACATTTGAAACTTAACAACTTTAATAATCTTATGAGCGTTATATTATTAAAATTAAGTTATTTTGTTTAATTTAATTGAGTTTTTTTATATTCTTGAAGTTTTCATTCAAATGCTGTTATTTCTTTGTTGTTCATCCAACAATGGTGAGAAGAGTTCTAAATCTATAAAATAAAGTGATTTTATGAACAAGTAGAAAAAGAGAAGTAAAAAATGTAAATAAATGTTGTAAATTAAATATATTAAAGTATGTAAAACAAATTGGCTAATATTTTTTTCATTTTTTTCTAATAAGTACCTAAAACCGAAGTTGTTTGAAGCCTTAAATAGTTGAAAAATTAATAATCACCCCCATTGTTAGTGTCAACTATCAATTGATAAATATCAAAGATCAAAATTTAACCGGGCAATTGCGTTGAGATTAGATAATTGAGAATGACCAAGATTTATATTTATAATCACAAATTTCATAATAATCAACTAAAAGTTTCTTAATGTCTTAATAAATGAAGCTCTCGAAAGTTCAAAATATAATATATATCAACAGTCAATTGATAGTTGACACCCGCAACAAAAGTGTTGATATCATAGAATTTTCATAAAAAAATGACTTTTTTCGTTTTTCGGTATTTTTGTTTAACATTAATCAAGTTGTCTGGTTGTTAAAACTTAGTTTCGAAGAATTTTTCCGCATCCTCAAAAAAACAAAAAAAAAACTCCAATTTACCAATAAAAACAAACAATAAGAAGTGTTGTGAACTCTATTGACAAAATACTGTTTGTAAAATGGAATAATTTTGAAGTGACCTAGTAGAGGTTGTAGCTTCGATTTTGTAAAATATTTTATGGCATTTTAAAACTTCGCAGATCCCGAAAATTACAAGTTCTTCCCTATTACTATTTTGACTTATGTACATAATTTTTATAATTCGAGAAATTTTATTCTTTCTATTTTCTGACAGAAAATTCATAATTTTTAAGGCTTTAAAAAGAAGAATTTCTGTACTTTTTGAAAATTATACATTTCTTAAAACAATTTTTAAATTTAAGTTTAAATTTTAAAATATTTTTGGATTGAAACAAAAAATTAAAATTTGTTCATATTAATTTTGAATATTTTGTATTTTTTTTGTATTTTGTGCCAAAATATATGTATCTTTTCAAAAATGTTTAATATTCAAATATTGGTAACAAAAATAAAAAAAAAAACACACAGTTTTTCGAGAAACACTTGAAATTTTTGAGGCCAAATTAAATGTTCATTAATAAAAAACGAGTAATTTTTAATGATAAACGATTTGCGAAGTTATCCGTTTTTAATCGAATGTGTGGTGGTGGCGACACGAGGACAGAATTTAATAAAAATTGGTTTGGAATTTATTTAAGACTTTCAGTTTCAAAATTAAAATTATAAAAGTCTCGATCATAATATAAATTGGAATATGTTTAATAATTTTATAAAATGTGATCAGGTTTAAAAACAAATCATAGGTTAGGCAGTAAAACATTGTACTCGTAACTCTATTTAAGGAAGAATTCCATAGAATGTAAGTCAGAATTATATTTTATATGGACCATCAATGGTTATATTTGATATGACTTGAAGCTTGAAGTGCGACTGGATTAATTGCTAGTTAAAAGCTTAGTGTACACTATTGGCGGATCATGTCAAATTTGACAATTTCTGACAGGTATCAAACATGAAAATAAATAATAATAGCGTTTTCTATGGGTAAAATAAATCCATTTATTTTGATCTGCATAATTATAAATGTGTCAAAACATAAATTTTCCCTTTTTGTGCATTCCATTTGGCAAACAAAATTGATTTATTTTTGATTAACGATCAAATCCGCAGAATTGAATTTTTCGGCAGATTTACCTCTTTTTTTTTACTAATATTAGATAATACAATTCTGAAAAAATGAAAAAAATGTTTAACTGAAAGTTTGAACATCACTAATACAATGATACAAAAAAAAAAATTTCAATCGTGTTCAATGCGCCACGAAAAAACTTTTGATGGAAATCTGAATTTACCCATGGAAAACACCATAAGTTTCTTTTACAATTTTCTGTTAGAAGTTAAGCGAAGATCAACTGTGAAGTAGCTGTCTGATATATTGTTAGAGAATCGTATAGGTTTTCTTGACAATTTTTGCATTATGATTAAAAACGTCAGACAACGATTATAAATTGTGTGTGTAAACAATTATCAAATACTTTTGGTCTCTTCTTTTTCTAACTATGTATACTTATGATTAACAATCTTTAACTTGTGTTGTTCCTAAAGTTTAAGACGTTAACGATTTGTAACAATATGACGTCATCACATCGTTTATTAACTGAGGTGTCAAAGTGAAGTGTCAAATAGTAACAATTTGTAACAATTTCAGTTCTAGAAAGTGAAAGTTGAACTGTCAAAGTGAATGTTTTGTTTACTATTAACCATTTTCTTGCATTGAAAGAAATTAATAAACTTAGAGGCAATTCGTTATCATAAGTTAATATTTAATTTCTCAAGCTAATACCCAGCAACAATTTTTCCAAAACTGCTTTTGTTTGATACTGGTAGTTTGAAAGATCAACAATTTCTAAAATTATTCTTTAATTATTGATTCTTATAAATAACAACATTTCGTAACAATGTCCCTTGAACAATTTTTTTGACATAACAACAATGGTTTACTTTAGTTAGAAAAAAACAGACCACCGACTACATTGTCAAATGTGACAATTTCTGACGGTTAGTAAAAGATCTACCTGTTTCTTACAACTTATTGTCAAAATCTGGCTGACAGCTGTTTCAATACTTGTAAGAGATTAGTAGTAAACTGTATAAACACACAATTTATCTGTCCTCTCATTGGTAGATGATTGTCTGCCAATAAATACGATGTAAGAAAAAAGTATATTTGACAATTTTTTCATTGTCTGAAACGTCAACAATAAAAGTACCTTACAATGGACACGTTCAGGCGACATAAGGGACTTGAAAGTAAGACAAGTTCCTAGTATCTGATTGGCCAGCTGCCAAAAAATTACCTTCCAATTAAGGCAACTTTAATGGAAAGTTGGTTGGAAAGTTAGTCAAGAAAAATCTCCCCTACTATCAAGTCTAGTCTACTTCTGTCAAATGACAGTTGATCATGTTTTTTCATTCAATTGAAAGCTGAACTTAATTACTTTATGATTTATTTATTTTCTGCACAATTTGATTTAATGTTTTCTGTTAAAGGGTTCCTTGTCAATTTGGAAAATAAGTAGGTAATATTTCTTTTAAATACAAATTACAAAACGTGATGGACTTGTAGCTTGCCTGGGAAGACAATTTGTAGACAATTATGTTTTTGGTACGAGTAGTTTTCGTACTATGAACTTAAAGCAGAGGTTTGTGAATTTCTGTGTTCTGAATTTGTAATTCATGACACTTGGAAAACTAACTAGTCAAAATGTACGTTCAAGAATGAAGTTGACTGCAAATGTGTCTGATGTTGTCTGAACCTGCCCAATGGCTGCGTTCAATCTCAGACAGATAGGATATCCCGATACCTTTTTGTTAGTGTTTTACGTGTAAAATAACAGCTGATCAAAACTCAGCTGAGATGCCAAAAAAGGAATCCAAAGGTATCCAAGAATTTTTGGGGTATGTAGGTACCTGACAGAACAGCTGATTCAACACATGGTTGAATTTCAAGAAACTTGAAAATTGATTTCAGCTTTTTGTGTTTGTTGGTAAACAAAAAGATACAAAATGTTAGTTGAAGTTGTATTTGAGGATGTTCTGTTCTGTACATAATAGACGATGAAGAAGCTATTTGCCTCCGAATTTTAAAAGGTAATTATGATCTATTTTTTTAAACTTCAAAATTGATTTATTTTGTTGTTTGTTTGCTAGGTCTTACCTCCAGTCTAGTGTAAATTATTAATCGTATAGAATTCCAATTGAGCTAAGAGGAAATTTAACATAGATTACAGATTAAGGTTATCTCTTATTTATTAAGTTGTTACGCACCTATCAATCAATTCATCATCGTCCGACGAATCAGTTGAATTATCCATTAAATGTTTTATCTTACAACAATTTTGACTTCGAAGCTTAAATGTTTCTCGGCTTTTTGTGAACAACTGAAAGTTGTTTTTATTTTTTGACAGCTATCTCAATACAGCTATCCAACTACAGCTATCAACACGGTATCTAAAAATCCACCTATCCAAGATACCCTATCCAACAAGAGATTGAACGCTGCCACAACAATTAACTGTCAGATAGTTTTTCTGACAGTTATCAGCATGTGCTCAGTTTATTGGCTTATTTTTAAATGTCTTACAATTGATTGTCGGTCAATTATCTTATAATAAATTGTTACAGAAGTTTTGTGACAATTAAGTGTAAGATTACACGGTTGGAAGACGTTGTCAGCATGTTTTTCACTGTCAGATCTGCCAATAATGTAAGATCAACCAATCGTTTACACTTAGTTTGACATTACACCCCCATTACATCGTCGCACAATCATTTTCTTAAAGCCCCAACTCTCTTAAAATTCCTTTCCCTATTCTAAAAACATATAATAACAAGCTCAATAATAATAATAATAATAATAATAATAATAATAATAATAATAATAATAATAATAATAATAATAATAATAATAATAATAATAATAATAATATAAAGTTAGAATGATTAAACAAACAAAAACAACAACATAAACTAAACAAATACAAAAATTAACAAACATTTAAAAACAAAATCTAAGCAGCAGTGTTGTGTAATTTAATTAATTTTTTTTTTTTTTAAGTTATTAAAATTCAAAAAACAAAAATTATTATTATTGATCAGAACAATTTTATAAATGCAAAAACAAACAATTAAAAATAATGAGATGAACAATATGAATATATAGTGAGAACTTGGGTTAAAAAACTCTATTTAATTTTATACATATCATAAAAATACATATATTATTATTTAAATTTTGCATAAATTTATGTACATCAAAAAGTAAGCTTTTGTATTTTTATTTTTTTTTGAAACTTCTTTAATTAAAACAGAAAAAAAAACTTTTAATTTATTTTTTAATTAACTATGTCAATATAGCAACTCACCCAATACGTAAGTAACTTTTTTGTTTTGTTTAAACAAAAAGTCACCACGCGAATTTAATTGTTTAGGTACTCGCAAAAGAAGAAGCATGGTATTCAATGAAATAAACAAAGTATATAGAGAAAAAGAGAGAAAAAACAAAGATATATAGATATTTTTGTATGTTAGAAAGAAAAAGACAACAAAACTAGAGAAAACATACAGAGTTTTAAATAAATTTTTAAAAATTTAGTACGTACAAAAAAAAGTATAGCTTTCTTTTTTAAATTAGTTCATAAAACTTTTATGTTTATTTTTAAAAATGCTCTATTAAAAACACACACCACGAATGCCAATTTAAAAAAAAAAAACATATAGTGTTTTTCTTTTAGTTTGTTTAACAAAATTTATGTTATAGTGTGTTTAATTAATTTAATTATTAAAGTTTATTTAAAAAATAAAATATATGTCTATTATTTTGTTTGTTTTGTTTTTGGTTTTAAGTCGTTGAATATTTGTCTAACTAAATTTTTGTGTGTTTTGAAAATAAAATAATTTATTTTCATATTTGTTTTGTATTTTTTTTTTTAATTTGTTTTGTTTAATATATATATAAATATAATTTGTTGTTTGTTTTTGCTTTACATAATGAGTGTGTTCGAAAGAATGCCCCACAGGGGCACTTATCGATATTGCTGCTTCTTGCACCGTTGCATTATTTTAGTTTTTTGTTTTTTTTTTTTTAATTTTTGGTTTTTTAATATAGTTTTTGTTTTATTATTTACAAAATGTTTTAAAATATACGTATATAAATGTATATTTTTTTTAATTATATATAATATATATGTATATATATATATATGTATGTAGATTCATTATATTTAATTGTTTGTTTATTTATTTATTTATTTGTTCAACCATTTTTTGTTAATGTTTTTTTTCTTTTTGTTTTTTTTTTTATTTTATATATTTTAAGTTAATAATTTGTCTTTTTGTTTTTATTTAATGTTTTTTCTTTTAATTATTAGTAAATATTTTGAGGAACTTATAGTTTCCTGTGGTTTTAATGAAGTGAGTATAAGAAGAAAGGAACCAAAGGTTATGTTTGAATGGTGATACTAAATTTTTGTTTTAAATCACTTGAGCTACTTTTTTAAATACAATATAATAATTAATTAGATATATTTTTATTATTTATTTTAATTTGGTTTGATGTGAACGTTGTTTGAAAATTTTGACGAAAAAAAAACCCTAGACCTGTTCTGGGTTCGAAAAAATTTCCATATGGCTTTGATTTGACATCACTAGTTACGATCTAACTGATTAGAAGTTTTTGAGCATCTAAAACAATTGCTCTTTTTAAACCCGTCAAACGATATCCCACCCCAATTTTTAAAAAGTCTAAACTGTTTCACGATAACCAACAGAATTTGATACAAAAAAAGTCGACCTTAGCTTAAGTTTTAACACTATTAACAACAATTTCCCTTTGAACAAAGACAGAAAATTTCCTTGCAGATGGCTCTCAGGTATAAAATTACATGATTTTCTTAATATAGAAAATTTCCCTCCAGATGGCACTCAAATATCAAATTGTATGACTTTCGCAAAAAAGAAAATTTTACACCAGGCAATAGAGAAAATTGTATTCCAGAAGACATAATTCAGTTGATTATTATTAAAACAAATAACTTTATGGAAAAATCACATTAATTTGTAACTTAGGTGTATATTTCAATTTGATAAGAAACGAATCCTTAGGGTTTTTTTTTAAAGCGATACTTTTGGGAACATCACAAATCCAATAACAAAAATTTCCCTCCAGGGGACACACAAACGTCAAATTCTAAGAATGTCGTAATACATACAATTTTCCTTCAGAGGGCACTTAAACGTCAAACATATAAAATTTTACTTTATTAAATGTTTAAGAATTAAAACAAATGAGTTGAGAAAAAATCACACCAATTTATAAATGTTCTGCTTATTTTAATTATGACTTTCGCAATAACGAAAATTTCCCTCCAGGAGACACACAAACGTCAAATTCTAAGAATAAAAAATTCCTTCAGAGGGCACTTAAACGTCAAAAATATAAAATTTTAATTTATTAAATGTTTAAGAATTAAAACAAATGAGTTGAGAAAAATCACACCAATTTATAAATGTTCTGCTTATTTTAATTTGTTATCATATAAATCTTTAAGTTTTGTTTTTAAGGCCACAAAGAAATAATTTTAATAACATTAACTAATATTTCCTTCCAGAGGGAACTTAAAGATCAAGCTTTATGATGTTTGCAATACAAACATCAAATTGTATGACATGGAATACATGGAATACGTCAAATTGTATGACTTTTGAAATATGTCAAAAAAAAAATTTTCTTCAGAGGGCATTCAAATATCAAGTTTTATAAATTTTACCATAGTAAAAAAAATCTTTTCATCAAATTCTATGAGTTTTGTAATACAAAAATCTTCCTTTAGAGGGCACTCAAATGTCAATTTGTATGACTTTTGGAATACGTCAAATTGTATGACTTTGGCATTACAGAATTTTTGACTTTCGCCAGAAAACACTCTCATTTGTCAATAAACTAATATTTTAATTTTGTCTTGAAGCGATACGCAATTATTTTGAAAAAGTCATAAAGTCGAATTTAATGACTTTCGTAATACATACTAAGAATTCCCCTCCAGAGGTCACTCAACATCAAATTGCATGATTTTCTGAATACAGACAAATTTTCTACCAAAAGACATTTAAACGTCAAAAATTAAAATAATAAATGATAATTTAATGTAAACAGATTACTTGGTGAAAAAATCACACTAATTTGTAAATATTCTGCTTATTTTAATTTGATTTAAATTATGTCTTTAAAGCGATACATAGCAATCTCCATACTCGTCCTAACTACAACTATGTTGAAGAAAGTTTCCATCTCCAGACAGAATTCTAGTAAAATTCCGACTTACATATATATTATAGAATCCTATGCATAAATTAGGTAAGTAAAGTAAAGGGTTAAATCTAAATTTACATAATTAATAGAACAAATGAACACACTTGTGTCAGTTAAAATAACGCTTTATAAATCCTACGTATGATATAGAAATAGTATTTTAAGATAAATTCTTTAAACTGAAATTCATATATAAAGAGGTGCAACAAAGCAGATGGTATCATTACCTTAGAGCTTACACAGCTTCAAGAGTCAGTACAACTTCTATACGATCTTCTTATTCAGTCTTTACAAAATGACATTCTCAAAAATGTATTCTTTCATTGGAGCTTTACTCCTGTTTGTTTTGTGTTTAGCAACAATTGACTTTACAGTAGGCGAGCAAAGGATTTGCGGTCATAAATTACGTGAAGTAATGGATATGGTTTGTCCCAACGGATTCCAAGGATTCAAAACAAAACGAAGCTTAAGTAAGCTTTTTCTTCATATGAAATCTATTTGTTTAAATAAATATAATAACATTTTTTAAAGGTTCCATTGACGAAGAACTTATCGAGGATAACATGGAAGAAGATTTTAATTTCGGCTTGAGCCTTGACATGTTGCCATTCTTGACAAGCATGGAAAATAATGGTCTAACCCAAATCCGCCGAAGGAGACATGGTGTTGCTCATGAATGTTGTGATAAACCTTGTAAGATTAGCGAAATTCAAGCTTATTGTAGATTTTAAGTATATTTCAAAATTTACTGATTGAATAAATATTTGCAGAAATCTGACTTAATTTTTAAATAAAATATCAATTATTATAAAATAGGTACCTACTTAAATAAAATAAATAAATATATTAAATGTGAATTTCAATGTTAAAAAATAGTTATACTATATATCTTGATCTTTTAAAGCTTTATTCAAGTAAAATAATTCATATTCTAAAAATAAACGTTAATTTATGACTTTTTAAAATGAACGTTAAAGTTCACTGTGTTTTATTTTTGCTGCCATAAAACATCACCAACGGATCATAAAATTTAAGTTTATCCAAATTTATATCTTTGGGTTTAAACTAAATATAATTAAATATTTAATGAGAAGAAGTTGACTTGGAATTACAAATAAGACATTTGAAACAAAGTTTCTAACCTAAAGCAGTCGTTATCGTTCAACTTGAACCCAAATACGCTAAACCCAACCTAGATTCAACAACAAAATTATTGAATCATTTTTTAAATAAGACTAAACTCTGAAAATTAATAGTTCAAACCCACTGGCATGAGGTAAGACTATGACAAGCTTAATATGGCAGTCAAATGATATCATAGATGTCTCATTTGCATATACTCAGACTTAATTGCTTTGAAAATTCAGTTTTTTATGTTTGAACTTTTAATCACCTTTTAACTTTAACAACTTTCCCCTGTTCTGGGACGACGCTAATTGCAATTGAGCTTTGTTTCAATATTAAAAATAAAAAAACTTTCAAACAACGTCAACAAAAATCAATCCCAAAAGTGCACTACTTGAACGTACCCCTTCAATTAAAGTACGTTTTGTTTTTTCAAAGTTTAAATTTATGGAACACTATACTCGTTTGGTGGAAATGGAAAGAGTATCATTATAGAAATAAAACTGATCATATAATAGATTTTTATTTTGTTTATGATCATGGCAGTTCTATTGGCTGTTTTTTAATAGTTCTATATATGTAAAAAAGTTGTAATTTTTATTTTTAGTTTGTTGTTACTTTGGTTGTTGTTGTTGTTGCTTGTATATATAATGAACTCGAATCGATATTTCGAGTATCTTGAAACCGAAATGTATGTTTTGTTTCTCTTTCTTCTTTTTTTTAAACTATTTAACTTTGTATAATATTTTTTTTGTTTAAATATATTGCTTTACAATTATTGTTATAAGCTCAAGTGATTATGAAATAACGAAATGATTGGTGTTCTATTTTATTTGTTGTTGTTATTGTTTGTGGATGGCACCACCAATTTCAAACCAGGAAATTGTGATAAAAGCTAACATAGTTTTGCAAAACAATAAAAAACAAAAGAATATAAAATATAGAATAGAGAATATATAAACTTAAAAAATACAAAAGAAGAGAAAGAAAACTTAAAAATATAAAAGTTCTATTTTAACAGTGTAAAAACGACTAGAATTTGTTAACATTTTTGTATTTCTACTTTTGTTATTATTTTATTTTCTTTGGTTCAAAAGAGTATTCTTTTTTACCGAGTTTTTCTTTTTTTAATTTTTGTTTCGAATTTCTTTTTTATTCCGTAAGGTTTTGTTTTATTTTATATATATTCTTATTTTGTTTATATTTATTTATAATCTTAAGGCAGAGTCCGGAAGTTCAACAATTGTTTATGTTTCGATAAACAAAACAAAAAATGAGACGTATTTGTTTATTATTATTATTATTCTTATTATTGTGATAGAGAACTTATATAGAAACAGAACTACCTTGTACTTTTAGATTTAAGTTATAAAATTAAAAATTAAGTATATTTTTAATACATAAGACTATATGCTCTTCAGATAGGCTGGAAATATAGCCAAGGACCCTTTTTTTGCGATGAAGTAGAATTCCAGCTTGAAATGAAATCAAAATATGTATTAACTTTGTGGAGTCTTTTTGAATTCGTTAGCTATTAGTTTTATTGAATACAGGCAACAAAGTCACAAATGAAATACCACTTTGGCTCCAATTCCAAGTCTATCATCTAAAATTAAATATACATCGAATGCAGTTCGTTTCGAGTGATAAACCTGTCAAAAGCCGTTTATAAGCTTGTTAAAAGCCTTTGATAAGCTTTGTCGGCCCTGATCTAGGTGACGCGACATACTAGAAGTGAAGAGCCAGCAGTCGAAGGAAACGAGTAACCTGAAGACCAACACTCCTGACAATTATTTCAGCAATCTATCGATACCTTATCAAGGAGACCAATTTACATTTATGTATATAATTAAAAGCTTTTTGAAATAAAATTTTGAAATCAGGGTCTTAAAAAGAAAATCCTTTCCTCTAGTCTTCTTTTTTCTCCGACATGCATACCTCAGCCTTTGAACGCAAGATACATCACGAATTAGTTATATACAATTTTGACTAAAATTAAAAATGTATCTTCAATATTTTTTCCTTGAAAACTTTTTAAATACGAGTATTTGTTTTTAAATTAATTATTTATGGGCAAATTAATGTATCATCTCTTAATATAAACTTTACTTCAAAAATAAAATCCATCATTTCTGCTTCTGATTCTTTAGCCATTCAAAAAAATTAGGGTTACTCTTGGCCATAAATCAAGAATGTAAGAGTCATATAGTCTTTTTTTTTGTTTGTTTATAAAAATAAAATAACAAATCCTCAATTAATCACAATGACAGAATTAAAACATACTTAAAATAATTCAAAGAAGAATAATAATAATTAGAAGTTAATAATTGTAGTATAAAAATAAATATAAACAATGATATAACAAAATCAACAACAATAACTACTTGAATGAGGTACTATGAAGAATCACTTGCGGCAGCATCTTCTATAATCGAATTGAGGTCAATGTTGAATGAGTACTCGTAAAGGTTCGAATAACGATCGCGCTCCTTCCACGGACTCCTATGATTCATATAAAGATTTCGTTTGCTAACGCGAAATATTTGACTATCCTTAATCGATTGATCATCGTCACACGGTTCGCCGCCACCACCGAAATCGCATTCGCGAATAGTTAAACGATTTGTCGGACTTTTCAATTCGAACATGACCTCTTGGTGTTTATATTTTGGACGCATTGGTAACGGTTGATATTGGGCTGTCGCTTTAGTTGAGTCTACCGATTGTGTACTCATGCGACGGACAGCACGATTTTTATGAAATGGATAACGCCCCAAATTCGTATCGGAACTACGTTGCGGCGAATAGTATTTAAATTCGCTTGGCACTGGTGGCGGAGGTGCATTTGCGGCCGATGCTATTGTATTCGATGTATGCGTAGTCATCGAACTACTGCTATGTGGATTATTAACAAGAGTTCTGTGCAAAAGCGGTAGTGGAGAGTTCCGATCGAAAGACGGCGATAATGGTAGTTGCATGTTTTTCTTTAAACGATAAGCAGCTTGTGCTGCTGCAGGTGAATGTTGTGACTTACCGTTTTGTAAATTATCGTAGCTGCGTGGTCGATAGACACTGCCACCGCCACCGCCACTTCCAACGCCACCGAGACCAGGAGCACCTAAGGAGGGATTTGACTGGATGCACGGATGCGATGGTGTGTCGCAGAGATGATGTAGTGTATTGATACAATATTATTTTGTTTTTGTAACCAAGCCAAGGGAGATAAAGAGTGTGATGGTGGAAGAGATGAAAAAAAAGAAAGAAAAAAGTGCATATAAGCAAAACATTGTGCTAGAATTGATTACGCTGATTTTAAATGTGAATAAATACCTCATCGTATAATCGAGGCTTCATATCTCCCAGACCACTGCCACTTAACATAGGTTGACTGGTTATCATGCCGGTTTGGGTTGAGCTTATGACTTCTGAGAGTTGGTTGCGGGGGTTCGTCATGGAAGATTGGTTCATTTGAATGATAAAGTCATCAGTTGCGATGCCTCGTCTAAAATAATTAAAATAAATTTATTTAATGAAAACGAAAATGGATCATTTGTATGAGTATTTTGATTTCTTGCCTATCAATCAATGATGGAGTCATTGGACCACATAATATGTGAAAACAATTAAGGCAAATATTCCCCCGAGAGTATGGATTTACGGCACGCTGTCCACCTTTCGATGAAAATGATCCTTTGAGCTAAAGAATAAGAAAAAAAAAATAATCATTTTTGTTACAATAAAGAGTATTTTGAATTTTAATTTTTTAAAAACTTACATCTTCGTTTGTCGTCTGATCACTAGTTGTCAGATACGTATGGAATCCCGCCAGTCCAATAACGGACCATATCGAAAAGAAACAAATAAATGTTACAATCACAGTACATGGCGCTTTCTTAATCACTTCGAAAACTTCTTGTTCCGTTTTTAATACTGGAAAAATAAATGTTGAAATACAGCTTTAGGAAAAGTTGATGAATTGTTTTATGGTGGTTGTGGATACTTACATAAAACTAAATGCGTTACTGAGCATGAAAATATAAATACAGCAAGAAATGCTAATGACACTAAAAACATATAGAAGAACCGATAGTTACGTTTCCCCACACAATTGCCCACCTGAAAAATAATTTGTTGGTTAATGTTTTTTACCCAGGAAAATGTGTGAATTTATAAAAGAAACTGAAGAAGAAAATTATGAAGAACTGATAATAATTAAAAGAAGGCAGTGCAAAATATTTCCACGTTACTTTTTGTTTGACAGGTTTCTATTTTCAAGACTAATTACATTATTCGTACTTTATCTCATTAAAGGGGTTCTTTGCCTTGATATGAAAGAAGGCATGTGTTTGTTCTGCTCGTACATTTTAATGCAAATAATTTTTCTGGATTTCGAAGCGCTTTTTCATTTCTGCTTCTCTCTTTGACTCGGAAAACCCGCACGTTATTGTCGAGAAGTTAGTGCATCTTAAAGAGTGACAGTGTTAGTCTAAAAGATGACCGACAATTTTAAGAGTTTTTATATCACCGAAATTGGTGAATGCAGGGTTGTAGGGATTAGTGCCTTACTAAAGTGTGTCAGGATTTTTTTTCAGAAGTGTTGAAAATAGGAATTTCTCAAAACTTTGGAGTATTGTAAGAGCTAAAAGTGATATATGCCAAGATATCGGAAAAGATTTCTAAGACTTTTTTCTTTGCACTCAGAAGATGCTTTCTGATATTTTTGTGTACCAAACTTTTGGTTATGCCTCGGAATTAGAAAAGGTGTTTTTGACTTTGCGAGAATGTGGGGAAAGCTGTTGGGGAAGCTGTGGTCTAGCACTTATATTTTTGAAATCTGTACCGCACTTTTGGTTGTTTAAAAACCCCCCAATACTTGCTGTGGGCTTTTTGCTATTTAGGACAGAGAACAAGGCTGGAGAGCAGAGCCATGGTTACAGACTATTTTTAACTTAAATTGAAGACATAGATTTGGTTGACCTGTGTTTTATGGAGAATGGCGTCTTGGCAATGTCAATTGGCCACCTCAAACGGCGATTTAATTTTTGTGGGGATCCATGATATACCAACAAGGAATTATTCCCTTAAGGCTAGTATCATCCAAGCATTGCTATAGCCCCGAAACTATCAACTATGTCAACATTGAAGTTACAGAATGCGGTACTACGAAGCCAGAAAAGGTTTGCTTCATCGACGTCTTTTTATTACATTTTTACTTTTTCTTTTCAGAAGTAGATGTCGTTAAATTTGTTTTTAATTTCTGAATATAACAATGACTGTGAAAAAATTATTGTGGTTAAGTATTTCACATTCGCGTTGTACGGCTAAAGAACGAATCTTTATATCGGGTGATTTTTTTGAGGTTAGGATTTTCATGCATTAGTATTTGACAGATCACGCGGGATTTCAGACATGGTGTCAAAGAGAAAGATGCTCAGTATGCTTTGACATTTCATCATGAATAGACTTACTAACAAGCAACGCTTGCAAATCATTGAATTTTATTACCAAGATCAGTGTTCGGTTCGAAATGTGTTTCGCGCTTTTTTATCGACAAATTTTGTTCAGCGATGAGGCTCATTTCTGGTTGAATGGCTACGTAAATAAGCAAAATTGCCGCATTTGGAGTGAAGAGCAACCAGAAGCCGTTCAAGAACTGCTCATGCATCCCGAAAAATGCACTGTTTGGTGTGGTTTGTACGCTGGTGGAATCATTGGACCGTATTTTTTCAAAGATGCTGTTGGACGCAACGTTACGGTGAATGGCGATCGTTATCGTTCAATGCTAACAAACTTTTTGTTGCCAAAAATGGAAGAACTGAACTTGGTTGACATGTGGTTTCAACAAGATGGCGCTACATGCCACACAGCCGCGATTCTATGGCCATTTTGAGGGAAAACTTCGGAGAACAATTCATCTCAAGGAATGGACCGGTAAGTTGGCCACCAAGATCATGCGATTTGACGCCTTTAGACTATTTTTTGTGGGGCTACGTCAAGTCTAAAGTCTACACAAATAAGCCAGCAACTATTCCAGCTTTGGAAGATAACATTTCCGAAGAAATTCGGGCTATTCCGGCCGAAATGCTCGAAAAAGTTACCCAAAATTGGACTTTCCGAATGGACCACCTAAGACGCAGCCGCGGTCAACATTTAAATGAAATTATCTTCAAAAAGTAAATGTCATGGACCAATCTAACGTTTCAAATAAAGAATCGATGAGATTTTGCAAATTTTATGCGTTCTCAAGCTCTTAAAAAATCACCCGATACTTGTATACTGATGAGCATTTCTGGAGGCAGGAATTAAATTGAATTGTTTGCGGGGAGGCATGCAACTTTCTGTTAAAATAACGATAAAGATATTACAAGGGTGTTCAAGCGAAATTTGAGATGTTATAATTTATATTTATTAGTTAAATATAAACTGCAAGAAAATGCAAGTTTTCTTATACCCATCCTAGAAAACATCTTCAAGGGATGCCTTAAATTGGCATACATCCCGATGTCTTGGAAACAGGTTAAAGTCGTTTTTATCCAAAAAGCCGGAAAATCCAGCCACGTTAACCCTAAAGACCTAAGACCTATCAGCTTATCATCATTCCTTCTCAAAACTTTTGAACGTTTGATCGATATCCACTTAAGGGCAAGTATTGATAAGTCCCTCCTTTCAAAGGCTCAACACGCCTACAACAAAGGGCAATCAGTTGAAACGGCTCTACACAGTATAGAACGTATGTACAATCGAATATTCCCTCTATCATAAAGAGTACACCTTAGTTGCCTTCTTAGATATAGACGGTGCATTTAACAATGTCGACACATCTGCAATTGCATGTGTATTGACATCTCTGAAGGTAGATAAGTCGATCAGCGAATTGATTAATCAGATGTTGATAAGCAGGATTATCAATTCAAAACTGGGCGATTTTACTGCACAAAGGGGTGTCAGCAGAGGTACGCCACAAGGTGGTGTCCTATCCCCTCTCCTCTAGAACTTATTAACAAATGAATTACTAATTACTCTAGAAAGAGAGGGATACAGTGTTTGCTTATGCGGACGATGTTGCTATTGCAGCAACGGGTAAACATCCCAATATACTAAAAGAACTCTTACAAAACGCTTTAAATAAGCTCACCAGATGGGCAAATCGGTGTCGACTAGGCGTTAACCCACAAAACACCGACCTTGTCCTCTTCACAAGGAAATACAAAGTCCCACACATTGACCCTCCCCTCATAAACGGTGTACCACTTAAATTCTCTGAACAAGCAAAATACTTGGGTCTCATTTTAGATAAGAAATTAAGCTGGAAACCTAATATTCAAGAGAGAATAAACAAGGCCACAGTAGCCCTGTTCTCCTGTAAAAAGGCCATTGGTAATAAATGGGACCTACAGCCCCGCATTACACACTGGCTATATATCTCGGTCATAAGGCCGATCCTTACTTATGGAGTAGCGGTATGGTGGACGGCGCTAGATACAGCGACAAATCGTGATAAACTCAGCAGGCTAACGAACAGCCTGCCTGTGTATGGGAGGAGCACTTCGCTCTACCCCATCCACCTCACTAGATATTCTGTTCCATCTAATACCGCTGGACATTTTCAGCAAGCAAACGGCCGCTAATACTGCCAATAATGGAAGTGGCCACACCACTATTTTGAACTCGTTCAGAACTATAAACAGTAATATTGACTACACCATACCCCATCCTCAGTTTAATAACTATAGCTTCAAAGTGACTATACCTCCCAGGTCTTCTTGGGAGAATACATCATTTTTGAACGATGGTCCTATAAACTTTTATACAGACGGATCAAAAACGGAGTATGAGGTTGGTGGAGGCGTATACTCAGATAGACTAAACTTAAGTCTCTCCTTTCGTCTACCCGATCATTGTAGCGTGTTCCAAGCTGAAATCCTGGCTATAAAAGAAGTCCTAACCTGGCTTAGAGAAAACGTTATATCAACTAATGATATACGCATCTTCTCGGATAGCCAAGCTGCGTTAAAGTTCCTAGACTCTGTCTCCACTAACTCACTAACAGCCCTAAATTGTCGATCATCTTTTACGGAGATGGCTACACAGTTTAACATTCACCTTTTCTGGGTGCCGGGCCATAGAGACATTCCAGGACATTGCAAAGCTGACGAACTTGCAAAAAGCGGAACAACTTTACCTCTGCTGGCTCACAATGCTAGCATAGGTATCCCCTTAGCTACATGTAAACTCATGCTAAAGCAAGATACCATAGAGAAAACAAACTTCAGGTGGAATAACACCACCACCTGTTTAGCGACAAAACTAATTTGGCCTAATCTTAGCGCCAGGCGCTCAAAACAATTAATCTCTCTGAGTAGATTGCACATCAGCTACGTTATAGGTGTCCTGACTGGGCACTGCTTAATAGGAAGGCATGCTATTCGACTTGGAGCCCCTGCAAATGATTTTTGTAGGAGTTGCATGGACGAAGAAGAAGAAGAGACAATATCTCATCTTCTGTGCACATGCCATGCCTTATCACAAAGACGTAGAATCCACCTTGGAGACTACTACTTTAACGATACCAGCGATCTAAAAAATTCAGACATTATTTGTCTCTTACGCTTCATTCGAAGCTCCAATTGGTTCAACGAGTTAAGCTGATTAACTGATCCATGTGGTATCACAACGGACCATATTTTGGTCTAAGTGTGTTGGACGTCCCAACCAACAGCCACTTTAACCTAACCTAACCATAGTTATTATAATATGTAATTGTATGGTTTTTTTTTTTGAGTAAATTTTGAAAATCTGTCATAAATTTCCCAGGGGATATTTAAAAACTTCAAGAAGATCAAATTTCAAATTTAAACTGCTAAGTTGAAAGCTACGCGAGTGAAGAAAAACAATCATCAACTTAACTTTCAACTTTAGTTTTGATAGCAACTCCAGACTTCGAGACAAGTAGAAAGACCGCAAAAAAGGCTCTTAAAAGACTAAATACGCTCCAGTGTCAATATCGTTTATGCCTAACAGTGCATCCTAAAAATAATATAATTTCAACAACTGGTTTCAAATCTAAAGTGGAAGCATATCAAAATAGCTAATCCAACAATTTTGTAAGGACTTTGTTTTCAAATCGACAAACATCTAAATTAAAGATTATGTTACAAATTCAAAGAACATTTAAAGGATTATTCAAGGATTATGGAGTAAAAAAATCATTCTTGAATAAAAATGATATGCAAAAAAAAGACTATCTTACGCAGCAGTCCTCAACAAAAATTACAAATTCCAAAAACAGACTTGATTTTTCATGGCGATAGTCAATTTAAAAAAATAAGTGCCAAAAAAATAGCAAGCTTTCAACTTTACAAACGATATCATAAATAAGAACAAATTATCATAAACAAACATTACCAAAGCCTAAAAAGCTTATCAGTAAAAACCACTAAACGAATGAAGGAAAAAAGATAAATCCTCACCCTTATGCTCTGCTTTATAACCTTCATGGGTAGAAGGAATAAAAATCAATTTCATTTACATACTGAATAAGGAAATCAGGGTCTGACCTTATCAAAGGCACAATTTTTCAACGACATCACCACCATGATGTGAAGTACAGTACAGTACATTTCCTTGTTATGGAAGTTGAAGGAAATGTAAAATACTCGTATATACAACATCCTAAGTATATACAAATAAAGCAAAGCAAACCAAAAGAAAACTTGTTTATAATGTGCTGTTGACGTGAGCTATAAATTCCACCAGACTTAACGACCCGACCTTAAGTCAAACACAATGAGACATATCTCCAGGCGTTGACCTTTGACTATTTTCTATCTTAAAAACATCTAGATTCGTTCTACTATTATCTTCGTTTTCATGCTATCATCAGTCGCATCAAATTAGATTTAATAAAAGAGCCGAAGAAAGAAAAAAAAAGAACAATCTTCTTCTTTCCATTCCTCAAAACCAACCAAACCCCAACCCCAACCCCAACCAAACCCCAACCCCAACCCCAACCTCTTCCTCTACATCTAATCATATTTAAAGACAACCCTAAGTGGGACAACAAATAAAAGAGAAGTAGAAGAAGGAAAAAAAATACACTTAATAAAATAAGATAAAGGAGGAAAAAAAGGAGAAGAAAGGGGAGAAGAAGAAGAAGAAAAAACTTACCCAAGGACAATGATGATCGAAACGGTCTACACAATTATCACATAGACTGCAATGTGATGCCCGAGGTGGCCTAAAAATCTTACATGTGAAACAATACTTTAATTTGACCGTTTGTCCTTTAACGAGGACCTCTTTTGTTCTCGGCGGAGGCCGATATGTGGGACTGTTGAGTGAATTTGGCACTTCTACATGATGAGCAGGATAAGAAAGAGAAAGAATAGAAAAGAATACGTTATTTTTTGAAAAGGAACATTTTCTTATATATCAGCAGAAGTAGCAACACTTACCAATTTGTTTCTCAATATATGCAGCTTCGTCTTGGGAAGCCCGAGGGATTACGCCAGGATCCGTAAACGTAGTACGTAGTAAAGAGCTCATTGTAAAGAAATATAGCACAGCTCCAACAACTGGAATAGCTGGGGTTATTCTCGTTGCTAAAAAAGGACAACTGCAATGGTAAAGAATAAAATAAATAACAATATAATACGAGTATATCACAATATCGCAGGACGAAAAGAAAATCAAGGAGAGATGTTTTTGCATTGCACACATAACGAAAGTACATAATGTTGTGTATTGTACGAGTATATGGTGCACCAACAAACATCTTCACATTTCACTGTCAAAGGATCTAGGATAATGCAACTATGGTATGGGTATAAGGAAGGGTAGGGATATGTTAGTTATTTATGTATATTTCTTAAATTTGAAGGACAACTTACTCGAACACGAAGAAGAGAGCACTGGTTCCCGTAATCAGGACACACGTCAAATAGAACACTCCTGTGTGCGGTGCTGACATTAGCATACCATCACAGTAGAACTTATTTCTGCCGGCAAAGTGTTCCCATTTCCTGGTGACTCTGGTGTTGGGCGCCATCGTACAGCAGCACAATAAATTCATTGAAGAAGGAACAAACGGTTCAAACGGGGGTAGTGTTTTTCTCCTTCTTTCCTTTTAGTTTTTATTTTTGTTTTATTTTAAATTTTATTCTCAACTATGTACACTTAACACCGTTGTTGTAATATATGATGATGTCCTTTTTGTATTATGGTGTGTTTTATTTTTGTTGGTGTTGGTGTTGCTGAGGGGGATTCTTTTGTGTCTTGTTGTGTGGCACGTCAGCCAGCGGACCGCCCGTACCAGGACAGTTGTTGCAGTAGAGGTTATGGTGGTGCCACAGACGACAAATCGAATTCGAAATTGAAAACGAAGTCAGTTCGATTCGCGCTTAAATGTCCTTTCATTAAATGGCAGAAATTGTTGCTATTGCTCCTGCTGCGGATGGTGTTGCTATTACTACAACACAGACGACAACAACCACAACGAAGATGACGATGGCGATGGCTAGGATATACGACGTTATCACACTCCACAGACATTTGGAATCATCACGGGTAGTATTTTGACAGGGTATATTGCTTGAACACTGGTGCTGTCGGTTTTGGCCTTTGGATTTTTGTTTTTGTTGAGTGTGGATTTATCAAGGACTTGAGAAGGAGGACGATCCAAAAAAAAAAAAAAAATAAACTATTCTAAAAGACTAGGGAGGGTTTCTTTTATTGTTGCTGGTGCGATGTTGTTGTTTTTGTTACTGGCACTCTTAGTTCGTTGTTTGGAGAGCTTTCTTTTTCTTCTTTTCCTGATCCGATGTCCTTATTCTTTTGTTTCTGTTTCTATTTCTATTTCAGTTTCTGTTTGAATGAATAAATTGCTGCATTCAATTGTGCTGGAGAAATGATGGAATGATGCTATTCGAAGGACCACATGCCGATTGCTGTACTCTTACATCCGCCGACAGAGATATTTCTTCTGCAAATAAAAAGTAAAGGAAATTGAATGATTAGATTGGTTTTAGATTTGTATGTTAGTTGTTTATTTTTTTTTTAATGTTTAACAGAGGCAAGTGCGGAAGGAACGGGAGAAAAAAGAACGTAATTGTTATTCAAAGTGGTAGAGTCTTGCAAAAACGGAAACGGAAACGGAAGGCAATTAAGTTTAATTGAACATAATCCAAAGGATTTGTTTTTTTTTTTTTTTTGCAAAAAGAAGAAGTAGAAAAAGTATATAAAAATAACAATCAAAAGGAAAAGATTGAAGGTCAATAAAAATGTCACAGGGTAATAAATATAGGTATTTCAATAGGTCGTGTTCATTTATGGGACCACAAATTTTTCGTCTATAAACGTTTCGTTTTTTTTTTAGAAGAATTATAAAGAATTATACGTGACACAGAATAACAAGCAAATGTACATAAATTATTATTTGTTCACCAAAAGAATGAAAAGCTGGATATTGGCTTATTTCTGAGAATTTTGTATGGGGTTATTCAGAGACAGAATTCGGTTTCGGTTGAAGCGACTAACACCTAAAACATGAGCTAGAAACGTGTAGTGTACATAATTCGGTGGGTAGAACATATACTTTTTGTCAATCTTTAAAAGTGTACGTTTTTCTTTAAAACATTTTCAAAAAAGATTCATTCGTTTAATTAATTTAAAATTTATAAAAAAAGGAGTCCTAAATGCTGAGACAATTTTAGAAATAGATATTAGTCCTTAATACTGAGGAAATTTTTAAAATTAACTTTGTTGATTTTCAGAGTAATAACTCTTATACTTTTGAAATTCTCTAAACAAAACGTTTAAAGTTAATGATTTATTTGTTTGATAAATGTTTTCATGTATTTGAAATACATGTTTTTAGTTTAACTTGATATTTGCAGCTTTAAAAAAATATTAAATCTCTTTTTAACAAGTCGATACATTTTACTATAGGGTTTTCAAATAAGAGATCACATTCTTAAAGGTCCTTTATTTTAGCAGCTGTCACTTTTGAAGCTATCATCTTTTCACATTAACATTGACAATAAAAAACTACGTCATTACTTAAACTGAAATAACACAAGCTTTAAAAACCTAATGGAATTGTTTAAATTCACTACTAAATGGCGCTATATGCCACACAAGCAAGAAAAAACCCAATTTGAAATAAAGGTTTATTGAAGTTGTTAATTGTGAAGAGGCAATCACAATTGACCATCTGGGCCTTAAATCAAAAGATCTTTTTGATTTAAGACCTAGAATTTTCGAAAAATCGATTTTTTGATATAAGTTATGGACAGTGAAAAATTTAAGTAGGTAGGTACTCCGTTTTTAAATGTAAGTATTAAAAATTCTAGAACAATATTCATGGCTTTTTAATACTGCATTTTTTATTGACTTAAAATTTTGAATGTATCTATCTTGGAAAACACATTCTCTTTGGAAGCATTTAGTTTTTTTTTTAAATGTTTTATAGCTTGTTTTTTGTTATTAAAAATTACCTCACTATTTTTTTAGTAAATTTTTTCACTTTCTATTTTAGATACCATCATTTGGTCAATAAGAGGTATAGAACTTTAAGTTGGCAACACTATTTTAACTTGCCGTCATTTTATCAGCTGTTAGTGACTTTTTTTTAAATTTGGTTTGACATTTTCATAAGCGAATTTAGCTTAAGCATAGTTACGGATATATGAATTGGCCTCCAAGAGTGTACGATTAAACGCCACTTAACTATTTTCTGTGAGGATATGTGAAGTCGCTAGTCTAAATTAATGTAATCGAAAATTTTGACCTTCAGATAAGACTACGACCGAGCCAGGTGTGGCACTCATATGCCAGAAAAAATATTTTAATTATAATGTCAGAAGATTATTTTTCGAATAATTAAAATTTCATATCAAATTTTGACATTTCTCGACATTTCAAGGCCCCTAGAGTCGAAATAAAAGATTTTTAGAAAGATGTCTGTGTGTGCGTGTTCACATACGTTCGTACGTCCGTACGCAATGGCGGATCCAGGGGGGGTCGTAGGGGTTATGACCCCCCCCCCCTGGGAGATAAGTTGTTTGATTTTTCGTAGGAATTCCCTTCAATTCAAAACTAATCGTATTGCGTTAATGGATATGACCCCATTATATTTTGAATTATTTATTTTTTGTATATGAAAACAACATTTCTATTTTACTTCCTTAAACTTTGTTACTAAAAGTACTACTTTTAACTGAGGACTGGACCAAGAACAGAATATGAATCGGAAATTCAGCCTATTCCAAAAACGCAGCACAAATTCATCAACTTTTGACCAACTGACGATCCAGGGGGGGTCATATGAGCCATAAAGCTTATACAGTCAAGTTGTATAAGTAAAGTTTTCATCTAAAGATTTATTAGTAATTTAACGACATTCACCAAAAAGTGGTTTGTTGTCAAAAACAACTAAAATTTTTGTTTTCACTCAATTTATAATTTGAAAAAACTTTAGTAATGCTTTTAATTATTTTCATAAAAATTGTTTCTAAGAAAAAGAGCAAATATTCAGGTTCTTAAGAAGAAACCTTGAATAAAAGATCGTCAATTTTATATTAAGTTGCCTTTGAATTCCTTAAACTAGCCTTCAATTTTATTATTAAATTTGTTTGACACACATATGTAAATAGTGAACATTGAAGTGATTTTTACTGGCGACATATATGTAAGAACGATATAGCAAGTTTTGCTTTAGTAAACAATTTCGAACTAGAGCTTTTAATCAAATATGACATTACGACGGTAGAGAAGTCGAAAAAAGTGGGTACCCCGATTCCGTCCGTCTGTCTGTCTTTCCTGGCTCCTACAGTCCAAACAATTGTGTTGATTGAAATTAAGGTTTTCAGCCGATTAGCGTGAGGCATTTTTTTTTCATTTTATTAATACGAAAAATAACAGCAGTCCCCATACAAATTTGGTGGTTAAAACATGCGATTTTTCTAAATCTTTTTGTAAATTTTGTGTTCTTAATTTAGCTTCTTTCTACAAGAAAAACATATTTTGGTATTGCTCCAGAAGGGTACCCCTCAAAAACCTTTATTTTGTTTTCTCAAGAACTAATGGACCGATTTCAATAATCTTCTCTTTCTGTGCTAGCGCTTTTCGATGATCAATGATTTTTTATGGTCAATAATGTATTTTTTTTTATTTAAAAAAAAATCATTAATTTTGTTTACAAAACTCGATATCTCAGAAAGGGGTCAACATTTGTTGACGAAATTTAAATGTAAAATGTACATATATTTATAAGTTCTTTATTTTTAAGACAAAATTTTAAATTTAAAATGATTTTCGAAAAAAATAAGTTAATCTAGAGTTTTTGAGAAATGAAATGGCATTTGAATTTTTGAGAAAAACTTATTTTGCAGGTACATTTTTAAATCTTAAAATATAGGAAATATTTTTAAACAGACTTTTTGGAAGAAATTAGCAAGTTCTAGCGACGCAGTCGTGCATTTTATTTATTTCAAAATTGGTTTTCTGTTGAATACAAAAGATCTTAAAAAATTAAATGAATCTACTTTTGAAGTGAATTTGCTTTGGATGCTTTAGATCAGATCCTCTCTGATTTTCTGGATTTTTGAATTTTTTTTAATATAAATAGAAATGGATACAAGAAAAGTACATTTTATTTTTGGAAAAAAAAGATACGTTTCAAAACAATTTCTTAAATTTCTGCGTGAATTGCAGCAAAAACCCTCTAAACTATTGTGTTTCAGCTCTTAAATATGGCATATTTAGAAAACTTTTGGAACCTAGGAATGCTTTCATATGTAGGGAGTCATCCAAATTAAATAGTTAGACCATACTTTGCTGGACAACAGTGTTCTAAAATAATTTGATAACTAAAATTGTCATTTTAGCAATTGAAACGTGTAAAGGTTAGGTTAATATACTCGTACACATTATGTTATTTAAATTTTGTTAGGCTCCTTTACAAAACATTAAAGAACATTTTTAAGCGGAGAGTAAAAACTCATCTAAGTGTGTGAAATCCAGTTAACGGTTTTTTTTATAAATCAAAAAAACTGGAAAAAAAATATTTGTCACCTCGAAAATTTGACGAATAAAAAATGATTTTATCTCCAAAACAATTTTGTGCAACAAAAAATAACTTTTTCAACATCTGGTAAAACTTTGAGAAAAATCGAATTGCCAGTTTTTTTTATAAAAATCAAAAACCTAAAAAAAACATTACTCAAAGTTGGTAAAAATTGAATTTCGACTTAAAAATCTTTTCGAAAATTTTAGATTATGGCTTCCAACTTATTTTATCTTATAAGAAATATTGTTTTCAACATTTGATTACATTTTGAGAAAAATGGAAGGGACAGTTTTTTTTACAAAAAATAAAAACCTAAAACAAAAAATTAATAAAAGTTAGTACAAATTAATTTTCGACTTAAATATATTTTTTTAAATTAAAAATATTGGCTTCAAACTAATTTTACTCACAGAAAATATAATTTTCGACATTCAGTAAATAGTCAACAGCCAACAGTCAGTTTTTTCATAAAAAAAATAAAATCTACAAAAAAATTTTACGCAAATTTGGTAAAAAATGATGTTCGGTTCTCGATATCTCGTTAAAAATAGAAGGTATTGACTTCAAATTCATTTCATTCATCCAATTTGTATTTGTTTATTTAAGAAATAAAAACTTTTAAGAAATGCTATTAAAATTGGTAAAAATTGGGTTTCAACTAAAAATCTCGTTAACAAACATAGATTTTGAAATCAAATTATTTCATCATATGCAAAATGTTGTTGGTGATTTTAATGTTTTTTTAGAATAATTTAACTGATAACTTTTTTAACAAAACACGAAAACCTGCAAACCTTTTAAGCAAGACAAATCGACAGACGGGATGAGAAGTTATCAGTGTGGGTCGCATCCCAGCCTCATTTTTTAGTAAAGTTTTTCACTTTCTATTTTAGATATGATCATTTGGTCAATAAGAGGTATAGAACTTTAAGTTGGCAACACTATTTTAACCGACAGGCGTCATTTTATCAGCTGTAAAGTGACTTTTTTTAAAATCTGGTTTGATATTTTCATAAGCGAATTTAGCTTTAGCATAGTTACGGAAGAGTGTACGATTAAACGCCACTAAACTATTTTCTTTGAGAATATTTGAAGTCGCTAGTGTAAAAGTAATCGAAAATTTTGACCTCCAGATAAGACTACGACCAAACCAGCTGTGGCGCTTATATGCCAGAAATAATAATTTAATTATAATGCCAGAAGATTATCTTTTGAGTACATAAAAAGTCATACCAAATTTTATTCCATTTCAAAATTCTATAACTCTTTCAAAAAAACAACCTTATTATAATAAAATATTTTGGAATTTTTTTAGAAAATTTAAAGAAAGCCTAATCGTTCGGCCTCTAAGGTGGCCTTAAGCTTAAACACACCTAAAGAATTTTTTCTTCGTGTCTTTGCCAATGTTCCACAATCGCTTCAAGACCTTTAAAAGGGAATTCGTTTTGAAAAAAACAGCCGTAAAAGTGTTGGAAAATTTGATATAAATTATTTTCTGCTGCAACCGTAGGCGTTTAATGGAACACTTTCTGTTTACGATGAAATAGACATCAATTGATTTGTCTTAAAAATAACATTCGTTTTTAAAAATCAAAATGAAACCTGTCAAACCTATAACCAGAATTTTTTACCGACACTCTATGGAAAAAGGGCTGGTGCCAAAATACTTATGTACCTCAAAACACTGTATTTCAAAATACTGTATGTACAAAATACTGTATGATCAAAATACTGTATTTTAAAATTCTGTATATCAAAATATTTCAAAATGCTGTAAATAAGGCTTAAAAATAAAAATCGTTTTGATAATGTGAAAAAGTGCGCATTTTTTACATTATCAAATGATTTTTATTTTGAAATACAGAATTTTGATATACAGAACTTTGAAAAAGAGAATTTTAACGTACAGTATTTTGTACATACAGTATTTTGAAATACAGTATTATGATGCATACAGTATTTTGACCCCAACCCTAGATATTCTTAAAGTTTTGAAAAGTTCCACTTTAAACCTTTTTTTAACTTTCTTTTGCCCAATTTTTGAGTTTAAAACTTACCATAGTTTTCACTTACTTTAAAAAAACAAGCTAATAGACAAAAGTGTTGGCTTTAAAAAAACGTATAATACCTAGATAATTGTAAGTATTACCGTTTTTTAACATTTTTTTTTCAATTTTAAATAATATTTTTTAAATTGCCCATCCCGCCTAAACGGGGGGAGATAGACCTCCTCCCATAGTAAAAATGCCTGTTTTAACTGTTTTTAAAAAAGCCGTTATAATATTTTGTCGCCTGAGTTATCGTACTCTTGCCACATAATTTTTTACCACACTCTGTGGAAAAAGGGGGTTGGGGCCAAAATACTGTATTTAAAATACTGTATCTCAAAATACTGTATGTATGTACAAAAAACTGTAGTAACAAAATACTGTATCTCAAAATTCTGTACATCAAAATTCTGTATATCAAAGTTCTGTATTTGAAAATGCTGTAAAATTGTTTTGATAATGTAAAAAAGTGCACACTTTCTTATTTCCTCTTTCTCATTTTCTTTTTCTTAATTGTTGTTTCTCTTATTTTTTACATTTGTTCATACCATAGTCAACAATTGCATTAACAATTGCACCAAACTAATTGATCTGACAAAACTTCCTTTCGTTTCGTTAATACGAATCTTTGTAAAATAAATTTTACTAAAATTAAAATTTGAATAATAAAGTATTGAATTTAACTTTAAATTAAAATAATTATATCAGTTAAAAATTTTGCACTATTGTGAACTAAAATTTATTGGTATAATTTTAAACTTCCCGCCCATCCGGACATACATATTTTATTTAAAAATTAAGAAGAAAAAGAAAATGAAATGAAATAAAAACCATTCCACACGATAGTTCCGCACTCTTAAGACGCATTTTGTCGCTTAAGTTTAACTTCTTTTTCTTAATTTCTAATCTTTTAACTTTTACAGCTCAAATAAGAGCTAATTTACAAAAAAGCTTGTAAAATATTCACCATTATTATACAGTATTTTGACAATACAGCATTTTGAGATACAGTTTTTTTAAATACAGAATAATAACCAAACAATATCATACCGAATTTTGACCGTACAGTATTTTAAAATACAGCATTTTGTCCCCCTCCAGTGGAAATATTATATTAATCTTTTTCGTTTTTTATTCGTCATTTAGGAACTGATGTCCAGAATCAAAATGCTCCGAAAAATAGAAGTTCTTGTTTTGAAATCTTTTACTTGAAAAAATATGTACATCCTGACCATCATTGAAAAATCTAAGGCAAGACTTGAATCGTCGAAAAACTGTTAAACTCTAAAAAACTTTAAGTTTTTTTTATCCTAGAACAAATATGGTCTGAAATACAGACTCAAGTAACAGCTCATTTTAAAATCGGTTAACGTAGGTAGAATGGAACAGTTCGCAAAGCTTCTTTTCTATGATACTCTTAGGTTCCTTGTATTTAAAAACAAAGCCAATCGATTGACTGGAAAATGACTATTTTTGCTCTTCGAACCGTGTCTAAGGATCATTACTTAAAATAATGTAAATATTACTCTGTAGAATTTTTCGTGCGAAAAAATGTTCACAGCCATTTGTTGTGCACGAATTATCTCATGTTAAACCAACGTTAAAAATTATTTTCGAACCCTTAACCTAATTATTCGACTGAAGCAATAAAAACAAAAACACAACTAATGTCACATCATTAGCACATCGTTAAGGTCTAGTGCAAAACCATCAACTAAGTATATTTTTATATTTTAATATGAAATTTTTAATATATGCGTCGTCGTCGGTCGTCCTAGAGAAAATGTGTGTTTGCTTTTATCACACCACAAACATCAACAGAATTATATCACTTTCTATTGGCTTATTATCTTCTTGAAAAAAAAAACACCCACTCAACACTACCCCCCCTTGTCAACACCCCCTTCTCCATTATCATCTTCCATATTTTATCAATGCGGCGGCAGTGGTTAGTTAAATATTGAGCACACAAAAAAGAGAAAGAAAAACACATAATTTCTTTATATTCGTACGTTTCCATCTTTGCATCAAAACATATAGAAGGACTAAAGGATATGTACATATATGGAAAAAATGACAGCAGCAACAGTGAGAAAACGAATTATAACAGTGTGTTGACACATTTATCCCCAACGGGAATGGCTTGATTCCGTTTCGTGCTGCTGTCACATCCTTTGATGTGAGCTGCCATTGCGGCATAACGGATAGTTGGACGACGAACGACGAACTCGTTCTCGTCCTCATCCTCAAACTCCCACCGCAACGATAAGCATTTTTCTACATTTGCATTTCTTTTCATGTGCATCCTCAACAAAATAATAAAAAATTGAACAAAAAAGAAATGAATGATGAATGCCAACAAAAAGAGAAAACAAAAAAAAATAGTTAAATCATTTTTATTTGTCTGTTGTTTAGTTAATGTTCCGGGCTGTCACAAGTGAAGTGATTTGACATCTGTCAAACAGACAGAGACAAACAGATTTAAAAAACATATTAGGATATAGCTTTTGTTTGCCATTTGCAAAAATTCCAATTATCCATCTATCAAGCTCACTGAGTATCACTGAGTTGTATACTGAGTACCTTCCTTACTCTTTACTGTCACAGTTTAGATCCCAAAAATTAGGTCGTTAAATTCAAAACACCCTAGATTTTGAAGCCTCTTTCGATACAGAAACTGAAACAGAAACACACATATCAGCACTCTCAATGCTGCTCACTCGTTCCCAATTGAATGCGACACAGATACGAGGCAAACAAAAAACGGATTGGGAATTATTTTCATATGCGAGTAATCGAAAAATATCTACCTAAACCCCATCCCACCCTAAAAAGCCTTGAGGCCCCCCATCCAAAACCCCACCGTATCACCGTATATTTGTTCGAACTATGTCCTTTTTGCCAATATGATAGGATAGGATATGTATCTCGCCTATTTCACCCCACACCAAAGTTCAAATAACAAAAACAACAACAAAGGAAAAGAAGACAACAACAACAACAACGAACAAATATTCCAATAGGACAAAAGGATATCAGAAAAGCTGTGATAGATTCTCATCTCTATTGTGTACGATGTACCATAAGCAAAAATAAAAACATATTCTTTTCCAACTAAAACACATTTTGCCAGAAGTAATATAGTTTTGCTAACGCAAGGATATTTTTATCCCTATCCAACCTTTTATTTTTGTTATGGAATATAATGCGTAGGTTTCCATAATGTTCTCTTATTTATCGGGAGGACTAATCGTTTTCGATGAAAATACATGAAAACACATTAAATAATCGTACACAAAATAAAAATTATATCAAGGGAGCTATAAATTATCTCCTTTTTCTATGTTTGCCTCCTCATCATTATTATTATTATTATTATTATTATTATAGCAAAATAACCGAGAACCTATATTATGTGTAGTCCTTAGTCCATAAGCCAAAAGGATGCAGTATATTGTTGTAGTATTAAATAAAAGCAAAGCCACACCGCAAATTGTTTGTTGTAGGCGCATAAAGCAAAATAAAAATATGATTCTACTGCAATGACAAATCTTTTTGTGGTAAGCGAAGGAAGCCTCATTTCATTTAGTTGTCGTATGTTGGTTTTTATTTTTTTGTAGTATTATTATTATTTTATTTTTGTTGCTAGAGTGAGGTTAAAACGGGGGCATAAGTCGAATTTGAGGATATTTTTTTTGTCTGTTCACCTGATGGACGACAAATGAATCAGGACTAGACTGAAGGCAGAACGGGATACTGTGAAAAGTGGAACAAAAAAAATGTGGACAAATTCCATTTACTTTTCACCAATTTTGCGATGCGATGGTTAACTATAAGAACTGTTCAGAACAGCCTCGTTGAACAAAGCTAATTTAATAGGATATACCTACTATAAACGTCATCATAGTTATAATTGACATTTATACTTGATCATTTTGACAGTTTTTATCGATAGGTCTGTTTAGCTGAACGAATTCAATGCATTAGTTCTGTTCATTTACTACGCTGAATTTTTATGATTTTCAAGTCTCAGTTCTATACATTTAATTTTTAACTTCCCATATGAAGTTATTAAGTGTGTTCAGTGACGCTGTGCTGGACTGTTCTAGACAGAAAAGTACAGCTTTTTGCTGTTCATTGAGGTTTTTTCTGTGCTGAACTGTTCTACTTTCCTGTTCATTGACAAAACTAGAACAGTTTAGAACAGGATTTTCTGTTCTTGCTTTTGAGTCAGATCAGGTTAGAACAGACTCGTGAGAAATGTCAAAATCGAAGTTGTCATTTTTTTGTTTACGTTTTGATTTGGCTGTGCTTTGTGTTTTTTTTTCTCGTGATTTAAAAAAATTAAACTAAAGTTATTTTGCCAATTTGTTTAATTTGTTTAATTAAATAATTATAAAATATAATATAATAACTTTCAATGCAATTTCTTTTACATTTCATCAAAGAAAAGGTAATAACATTCGTCACACTTTCATTCCAATCATCTGAAGAGGAATCCGACGAAAAATCACTATCAGTGTCTGAACCACTAACATTTTTATTTAGTATTATCTTGTCAATCACTTGATTTTCCATTTCAATAATTTTTAATAATATTTTTCACAGTAAAAACACAAAAAATGAAAAAAAATAAGCGAGAAACGAAAAATTCACACAATTTGCAATTTGTTTTTTTTTTTTTTTTTTTTTTGACAACTGACGTTTAACTGACTGTTCTAACTTGATCTGACGTTTCTCACGAAACTGTGCTGTCCTGTGCTGTTCTGATCTAGACAAAACCTCAGTGAACACAACTATTGTATATGAATTTGACAGACTTTTTAACTAACAACCTAAGAATATTTATGAGGAAATGCTATAGCTACCATTGACTATAGCTACCATTCCTCTCATCAATGCATTCTTCACAAAAATTCCCATTTACTAAGAATTTCTATGATTTTCAGTCTTTAGTTCTGTGCTTTTGATTTTTGTATATGAATTTGACAGAGATTTGAACTAATAAGCAAACAAAAATTCAAAATAAACTTTGTGGGCACTAACTCATTCAGACAGTAGTTGCTCTTTTCTCTGAATGAATTCATTAAATTAGGTATGTTCATTTAATATGAGTTACTGTATTTTTTTTAAAATATTGTGAAGTGCTTAATTCCGTCAATTTGATTTGTGTATATGAGTTTGAAAGGAATTTAGACTACATACATGGCAACGAAAATAACATAAACTGTGCTTAAATTGGAACCTTTTTGAGGTGACTCATTTTGACATTTTATCATTTTACAGAAATGTGTATACTTAAATGACTACTAATGATGAGGCGTTTTAAAGAGTATAGTATAAAAACCGTCTTTACTGAATTTCGGAAATTTTCAGTCCGAGTTTATGTCAAATGAATATGCACAAAAAATCTATTTGACAGATTCTGACTCTAAAAAAACAAATAAAATCAAATAAATTCTAACAGTTCTTATGAAATGAACTCATTCAAAGGTGGAAATTGATTTTTCTTACGAAACTTTATCAAATTTAGATTAGAAGATATTCAGAGTAATGAAACAGTTCTTATAAAATGAAGTCATTCAGCGAAGAAAATTGAAACTTTTAACGAAACTCTATGAACTTTAGAAGATATTAGTATTGAAATAACAGATCTAAGGAAATTTACTCATTCAGAGATGAGAATTAAATTCTTTGACGAAACTTTATCGAATTTAGAAGATATTCGAAGTAAAGTAATAGATGTTTTAAAATAAACTCATTCAGCGAAGAAAATAGATTTTTTTGACCTTACTAAGTTTAAAAGATATTCGGAGTAAAGTAATAGATCTAATGAAACAAACTCATTCAGCATTGAAAATTGATTTTTTTAACGAAGCTCTATCAAATTTAGGAGATATTTAGAGTGAAGTAAAAGATTGAATGGCATGGACTCATTCAATTTATTAAATTTAAAAGATGCTCGGAGAGAAGATACAAATCTAATGAAATGAACTATTTCAGTGATAAAAGTGGAATTTTTTGAAGAACATTTATCAATTTTAGAAGATATTTCGTGAAATTTTTTAACGATCAAATATAGAAGTATATACATATCTAATGAAATTAACTCATTCATGAATGAAAAGGTTTAATGGGTTGAACTCATTCAGCGATAAAAATTGCATTTTTTGACGAAACTTCTAATGAAATTAACTCATTCGGTGAGAAAAATTGATCTGTTTGACGAAAATGTATCAAAATTAGAAGATATCAAATTAAGAACATATTCTTGTTCATAGTATTTATTAATCATGAAACTATTTGATTTACAGTTGATTAGAAGCTGCTTGGTGTTTCAGTTGCTACTCGTATATGATGATAATTTTTTTAGCCTTCTTGACAGTTTAAACTTCACCACTGTAAAAATAGCTCTCTATTTTCTATTCCTAAGTCTTTTTACGATGACGTTTCGTATGTAGGCAGAATGGCATACATACAATATGTAATTGACTTGGGATGTCTAAAAGTCCTGATGGATGTTATAAAGTTTTTAAAATTTATTGAATGTCCTGGCTGACGGCAAAAGGTGAACTTTTGTTGGCTGATGACTCTCTGTGTTGATTTGATATGGTTTTGGGGTGGTTTGGAAGGAGAGTTTGCTGATGGAAGTATTATTGGGAAATTTCTCAATGAGTTGGCAGGATTTCCCGTATACATGTTAAATGGTGGCAATGGCGACACGTGGGCACAATACATTTTTGTTTTTGGATGACGCTGACAGTAGTGGTTTACATTTTTTTTTGTTTGCTTTATAAAAGGAAATATGTTCATTATCGATTTTTAAATAAGTTGTTATAATAATTAATTAAAAAATAAATGAAGTGGAGTTTATTTTTCATTTGCTACTTTTATGTACATATGTTAAAAATTAAATTAATTAATTTTTTAAAGGCAAACAAAATAAAATCGGATCTATTCAACTAAGCTTAAAATGCTACTAAATTAATGTTTTTAAATTCTTTTGACCAGATTTCAATCAGTTTATCGACACAGCCATTCAATCAAAACTGTGCAATTATTTACGTAATTCCTGATGGATTTCCTGATTAAATAAAACCATGTTTATCGTAATAAATTTTAACATCATCATGCAAACGGAGCTTTGTTCCAAATCTATTCTTGGTCACTAGACAAAAACATGAAACAACCGAATACAAAAATGCAATTTTAAATCGACTGTCACAGAAAAAAAAACAATGGTGCAAAATGTCAAAACAAAACTTTTTGTTAAGGGCTCAAAATTTTACTAATTTGAAATTTTATAAATGTAGGATGCTTTTTAGCTGCATAAGAATTTTGGATGGTTGATTTCATTGTGAATCTACGTTGCTTCATTGTGAATCTATACTTTGACAATTGGAAATGTCAAACTGTTCACTAAAGTTTTACAGTTTATTATGCATCATTTAACGCCAGAATAACGCTTCCCAGTTTTGGATATTTACATTGATAAGGATAAATCTGATCACAAAGAAACTTTGTTTAAAGAAAGGTTCATGTTCATGCCACTTAATGCCTCTTGATTATTGATTTTATGGAGCTATGGTAAGATAACAATTGTCAAAGCATAACAAGCTAAGATTCGAGCAACAAAATTCAACAGCAACGATTCAATAAAAGACAAACAGATTTATTAAAAAAAGATGTGAAAAATAAGCCTGCTCGAATGGATTATTAAACTCATAGTCGCCTATTAGTTTGAAATATAATTTGGATTTTAAAAATCATTAAAAGTTTAAGTAGCCATTTTTTACATTTTTACGGCTGTCAAATTTGTGAAACGTACCTATTAATTTGAAATGTCATTTGGATTTAACAAATTACGATAAGTTGAAGTAGTCATTTTGTTATTGTAACTTCTGTCAAATGTGTGGAACGTTAATATTAGATTGAAATATCATTTGGATTTTATAAATTACTAAAAGTTAAAGGAGCCATTTTGTTATTGTATTTTCTGTCAAATTTGTGGAACGTAAATATGAGTTTGAATTGTCATTTGGATTTTACAAACTACTAAAAGTAAAAGTAGACATTTTGTTGTTTTAATTTCTGTCAAATTTAAAGAGACACAAAAAAGCTGACATCGTTAAAAATTGTACGCCTATATTTCAAATTCAAATTAAATTACTTAAAGAAAAAAACGAGCTCTGACTTTTCTTTAAACCGAGTTTTTAGACCAAAACTTTGTCAAGAAAATAAAAATAAATAAATTAGGTGGTGCAACAGTCCATTGAGAACTAGGACCTAGTGACTTACAACTCTCAACCATTCCTGTGTGCAGGTAATGTTGTCAGGGATGGAGGGGACCTACAGTTTTAAGCCGAATCCGAACGGCTTATTTGAGAAAGCACTTTTCATGACAAGAATTATCCTTGGAAGATTTGTCAATTTCTCGCAAGAGGATGTACCCGTGAATAAAAAAACTATAGATGGCATAGGCAGGGATCGAACCCAAGACCTCTGACACGATAGTCCAACGCATTAACCATCATGCCACGGGTACTACATTGTCAAGAAAATAAGACTTCAAAATAAAAAAGAAAGAACTTCAATCATTTAATTTTAAAAAACAAGTTTATTCCTTGATTTTTTTTTTCTTTAAAACTAAAAGCTTTCTGTATAAGCACTTCAAGATCTTTCTTTGAACTTTAGAAAGAATATACTCGTAGTATACACCTTAAGAGACATTTATTTATTTCCCCTATAAAACAAAAGACGTCTTATAGTCCAACATTGAAAATAGATAGTCTCCTCTTGTGCTTAATAAATTCCAATGAATAGATTATTATTAAATACGTTCAAATATGCATCGATACTTATTTATAAGTCCTATGCAATGTGTTAAATTGTGTTAAGCTCTATAAAAACCTCCTCGAAAACATTTGTCTCCTTTAACCAACCCACTTCCCATAGATTGTGCGTTTAAACCCTACACTAAATAAGATATTCAAATATACAAAACAATGCAAGAAAAAGGATACTTTTTTATTTCGTCCTTAAAATACATATCTACTATAGATTTTATACAATGAATCGAATATCATTTTATCCCCTCTTCTGCATAATATCGATGCAGAAAACACTTCAATAAATTCCTCTTGTTTTTCCCACCAACGACATTTATTGCTTTACCCTTAATTTAACACGATTTTCATATTCATATAAAATCACTATACTCGTATATAGAACGATTACATTTCATTTCTCAAAGCTTCTTCTTCTCTTGTATTTTAGTTTAAGGTTAGGTTTTGAATGGCCAAAAATGACCACGTGTAGCGCCATTTATGTGTCCAAACAAAACACCCATTCAAAAAATAGATGGAAGTAAGGACGACATCCTAAAGGACCAAAAACATATGTACCTATGCATCAGAGAGGCATTATAACTCAGTGTATTTACTCGTTGTCGTCGTCGTGCTGTGTAATATCTCCTCTTCTCAAAAACTTATAGTGCTTGAGTGAAAATTGATGCCTATAAACCTCAACCCTTTTTTCAAATGGTGTTTACTCCACTCCATCATCAAATATAAAACGCCTTGAGAGCGAGGGAAAATACAGGACTAAGGACTTTTGTGTTTTGTTCCTCCTTGTATATTTGTTTTGTTATGTTATGTACTCGTACCTAGGTGTACATGCATTTTCACATTTTCATTTTCATATGAAATTATAACGAAAAGGATACTGAATTGCTGCTGAAGCTTCTGACCCAGTTTCTTATCTTAACCTCTTTCCTTTCCTTTTTTTTTGGTTTTTTGTATAACCAAATTCTCTTCCCCACTGCGCACTCTGTGTCAATGGCAACACAATGGGAAGGCCTTTCAAAGTCAATTTCTTTTTAGGACAGCAGTGATTCAAATAAAAAGGACCTTAGGCCTGGTCGAATGATTTTGCACGGGAAATACATAAAAGGGTAGGGATCCCCTCACTTGTGAACTTTGAATCGCGCGTTTACCCTCTCTTAGAAACAACCCAATGACACTGACATTAGTTTCAAAATAGCCTAATTCTAATTTTGTATTTATTTAAGGATTTTTTTTATTTTCTTGTATATTATGATGATTTTTTTTGAAAAACCAATGCGTATTCTTTTAAGGGCAAGTTCTTTCTTTTTTATTTCTGTGATGCGAAAAGTACTAAACCACGTTTCTTAACTACTCACCCTTTAAAAGTAGGGTTTTCATCAGATACGAGTGAATTGAGTTAAGGATGATGTTAATATCATTCTTCTCTGCAAAACTATTACCCCAGGAAATAGGCCTGCAAGACCTTAATGAAAAGTGACAAAAGTAAGTAAGTAAAAGAATAAAATAAATAGAATAAGAAACAGTGTTGTTGAAAAGTATAAAATAAACAAAATTTTGATATGCAATTGTGCATGAACAAAAAGAGAGGGTGAAGAGTAATAGTTTCTTTTCTTTTTTGTTTTTGTTATTTAGAGTAAGTATTTAAAAGAAAGACCTTTTTTATTTACAAACCTTGAAGCCTTTGAGCTAGGTGGACTATTTTCTTGAAACATAAACAAAATAATAATAATAATGAGATGACTACGAAAACTACACGGGCTTCAAGGTAGCACTACTGCATTTTTTCGAAGTTAATTTGGAAAAAAGTTCTTTTAAGAAATATTTACAAAACTAAACAAATTTAAGTTGATGTTCAAATGGTAGACATGTGCATTCAAGAGGACACAAGCGTCCACAGGTTTTTTCTCAAAACCCACCTCTGTCTATCAACTCCTACTCTCACCTCCCCGTGGTGAACATCGGGTGCCTAGTACCTCAACTGGAGATTGGGTTCTAACCTCAGTGGAAAGTTGTTGGGGGCAGCAAACGAGAGAGGGGGGAGAGGTGTTTCCACTAAGGCACCTCTCCTTATCCAGACGGCAGCGGACGAATTCTCGAGATGGAATCAACGGTGGCGTCTACAGTTCCAGTAAGGCTGAACTACTTAGTGAACACCTTATAGGGCTTCTACGACTTATTCGTAGCCCAGGCCTATAAGGAGCGGTTTATCCGGCTCCCCGTCCTTGGAGTTATACTAGGGATCTGGCCCTCCAGGTTGGGGGTTGTGCCGTCAGGGTGACTTCCTGACCACGTACAAATTTTCTAGTTTCGAAGCACCAACAAGCCTCGGATACGGACGGATTCACTGTTGACAACCCAAGCAAACGAAATAAGGACAAAGAACTTCGGATCTGTACGTGGAATGTTAGGTCCCTTAACAGACCACGTGCAGCCGAACAATTAGCGGAAGCCCTAAACTGCTGCAAGGCAGATATTACCGCCATCCAAGAAGTGCGATGGGATGGACCGGGCAAACGCAAACTAAAAGACTGCGATATATACTACGGCGACTGCTACCGAGAACAAAGGCAGCGTCTATTTGGGTGTGGATTTGTTGTTGGAACTAGACTCAGGCAAAAAGTTTTGAGTTTCAACAGTGTGAGCGAGCGCATCACGACAATTAGCATCAAGGCTAAATTCGCCAACATAAGCCTAATATGCGCGCATGCCCCAACAGAGGAGAAAGATGAGGACACCAAAGACATATTCTTCGAGCTCTTGGACAAGACATATGAGCAGTGCCCTGGCTATGACATTAAAATTGTCTTAGGAGATTTTAATGCCAAGCTAGGAAGAGAAGACATCTTTGGTGGCACAATCGGGAGATACAGCCTGCACGACACAACCTCCGACAACGGATTCAGGCTGATCGATTTCGCTGCGGGGCGAGACGTTCTGGTAGCTAGTACGCAGTTCACACATCTCAATATCCACAAGGGGACATGGAAATCTCCTGATCAATCAACCGTCAACCAGATTGACCACATTGCGATCGACGCACGACACTTCTCCAGTATACAGGATATCCGAACATTCCGAGGGGCCAACATTGACTCGGACCACTACCTCGTTGTAGCCAAGGTACGGCTACGGATATCCCGGTCCAAGCCAAAACAAGGAAGTACTATGAGAAGTTTCGACGTTAGACGGCTACAATCGCAAGAGACTGCCATGTACTTTTCCGATCGAGTCTCTAGTAACCTCTTAAGGAGTCCTATGCTGCATGCATTAAGCATTGAAAACCAGTGGCAACATTGCCTTGCAGCCATCAGAGATGCCGCCTCTGAAGTGCTAGGTTTCACACGTCCGCAACAGCGAAACCCCTGGTTTGACGACGAATGCCGGCAAGCGCACGCAGCGAAGCAAGAGGCATACAAAACGGCCCTGCACAGAAGGAACAGAGCTGCTCGCGAGCTCTACGAGCAGAGGAGGAGAGAGGAACACCGGCTTCTTAGATGGAAAAAAAGAGAGCACGAGAAGCGCGCGATCGAGGAGATAGAGGGATGTTACAACAGGAATGAGGTTCGTAAATTTTACCAAAAGGTAAAAAAAAACTCCCAAGGGTACCAGCCACGAACCGAAGCCTGTAAAGACGATCAGGGGAACATCGTAGTAGAACCGCAGTCTATGTTGAGAATATGGAAAGACCACTTCTCCAAACTATATAACGGCGATGACGAACCGAATCCCGCTGTAAGGGAGGTAGAACCACTCAACTTAGGCGACGCAGATCAACAATTCCGCCTACCCGACCTAGACGAAGTGAAGATAGCTATATCTAAACTGAAGTCAAACAAAGTTGCTGGAGCTGACGGCATAGCAGCCGAACTATTTAAAGCAGCAGGCGATGACTTGGTAGGGAGCATGCACCAACTCATCTGCAAAATATGGTCGGAAGAAAGCATGCCCGATGAGTGGAATCTCAGCATAGTTTGTCCGATACATAAAAAAGGAGACCCTTTAAATTGCTCCAACTACAGAGGGATCAGTCTCCTTAACATTGCATATAAGATCCTTTCTGCCGTACTATGTGAACGTCTGAAGCCGTTCGTCAACAACCTGATAGGTCCTTATCAGTGTGGCTTCAGACCAGGAAAGTCCACTATCGACCAAATATTCACATTACGGCAGATCTTGGAAAAAACCCAGGAGCTTCAATCGAAGAATGCACGCTGCTCCATCAAGGTCGGAAAAGATCTCACCGATGCATTTGATGTCAAAAAAGGTTTTAGACAAGGCGATGCACTGTCATGCGACTTCTTCAACATCGTTCTAGAAAGAATAGTGCAAAACTCAACCGTCAACACTAGAGGCACAATCTTCCAAAGGTCCATCCAATTACTCGGATACGCAGATGATATTGACATAATTGGAAGATCAAAGCGTGATGTCAGTGGAGCGTTTTTGAGCATTGCGACGGAAGCGAAGAAGATGGGTTTAGTGGTCAATGAGGGCAAGACCAAGTATATGCTGTCATCAAAAAAGGACATTGAACAACGACGTCTTGGACAAAACGTCACCATGGACAGCTATAACTTCGAGGTAGTTAAGGACTTTGTCTACCTAGGCACCGCTATAAACACAGGCAACGACACCAGCGCTGAAATCAAACGAAGAATAACTCTTGCAAATCGCTGCTTCTTTGGACTTAGAAGGCAATTGAGAAGTAAAGTCCTCTCTCGAGCATCTAAAATCACCATCTATAAGACACTCATCATCCCGGTTCTCATTTATGGCGCTGAGGCCTGGACCCTGTCAAAGAAAGATAAGAACGTCTTAGGATGCTTCGAGAGAAAAATTCTTCGGGTGATTTTTGGTCCCGTACGTATAGAATGGAGGAGAAGATATAACGACGAACTGTACGGGCTGTACAGCGACACTGACTTAGTTAGCAGAATAAAAGTCCAACGGCTTAGATGGCTGGGTCATGTAGAGCGAATGTACATCAACACTCCACCCCGGAAGGTCTTCGAATCCAATCCCGAGGGACGGCGCAGTAGAGGAAGACCGCGACTCAGGTGGCGCACTCAGGTGGGTGAGGACCTCAACCAACTTGGCGTGCGAAACTGGAGACAGCTAGCTAGGGACCGAGCTGGTTGGAGACGCATGTTGGTTGAGGCCCAGGTCCACCCCGGACTGTAGCGCCACCTTAAGTAAGTAAGTAAGTAAACAAATTTAAGTTACAATAATTTTGAAATCTAATTCCGCTAACAGAAATTTCACATCATTTCCAAGTATGTGATAAATACTGCTTAGTAATGATTTTTATTAGAACATTAAAAAAATATTTTGAATGGAATTAAAAGCTTTTTAGTTTTGCTCAAGTATAGAAGTAGTACCCGTGGCATGATGGTTAGTGCGTTGGACTGTCATGCCAGAGGTCTTGGGTTCGATCCATGCCTATGCCATCTAAAGTTTTTTCACGGGTACTGCCTCTTGCGAGGAATTGACAAATTCTTCAAGAGTAATTCTTGTCATGAAAAGTGCTTTCTCAAATTGGCCGTTCGGATTCGGCTTAAAACTGTAGGTCCCCTCCATTCCTGACAACAGTACTCGCACACAGGAATGGTTGAGAGTTGTTAGTCACTAGGCCCTAGTTCTCAACGGACTGTTGCGCCACCCGATTTATTTATTTTATAGAAGAAGAAGAAATACAGAAGAAGAAGTACAGAAAAGAAGAAGCGTAGAAGGAAAAGTACAAAAGAAGAAGAAGTACAGAAGAAGAAGGAGCCCAAAAGAAGAAATGCAGAAGAAAAAGAAAAAAAGAAGAAATGCAGAAGAGGAAGAACTGCAGAAGAAGAAGAAGTAGAGAGCAGTAGATTTTAGCTTGGTTTGACACTCTGAGACAAATTTTTAAATTTAACTGTGAAAAGTTGTGAAGGATAAATAAGAATAACAATAAAAATGTGCACTGTGGCGTATGAGTAATAAAAACGATAAGTAGAAGTACGGAAGAAAAAGTACAGAAGAAGAAATATAAAGGAAGATGTACAGAAGAAGAAGAAGTACAGAAAAAGAAGAATTACAAAAAAAAGAAGTACAAAAGCAGAAGTTCAGAAGAAAAAGAAGTTAAGAAGAAGGAGTTCAGAAGAAGAAGTTCAGAAGAAAAAGTACAAAATACTATACGACAATAGTTTTAAGCTTTATAAAACATTCTGACACAAACCATAAATATTTTAAAGCAACTATGAAAATTTTTTTAAGCAGAAGAAAGAATAATAATAAAATGTTCACTGTGGCGTATGAGTAACACACGACATATTTTCACATTTCGCTTAAAAAAAGATACAAAATTTCAGTGATTTCAACGATTGAATAGGTGTAGCGGAGATCTTAAGAAATAGCATTATAAGAAAATGTATTGAATGATTTCTGTTATGTTTTAAAGCTTGAGAACTTAACCATAATGTATTGTTGATTTTTGAGGAACTGGTCGAAATAGTGTTTTTCAAAATTCTGCATTTGCCCATTTATTTGACTTAATTCAAGCCATAAGCTTAATTTTACTTAAAAACTAAGAACTTATAGCTGGTGAAAGGGACAGTTTAAAAGACGAAATCTTAAGACAAGAATTGCTTACATTGCCATAAGAGGTTGCGTTGGGCGGGAAGATAAAAGAGGTGAGTATTTCTCAAATTACGGGTGAAAGTATTAAGAAGATAAAGTTACATAGATTTGGAAATATAATAGAGCCAAAAAGCAGACGATGGATCAACAAGACGCAAAACATCTGTCTACATTTTTTCAAACTCTTGAGATTATTCAATTAAAGGCTGTCTTGATATGGACTTTGGATCAGGGGATCATGCCAAGGTAGACTTCGAAGGGCAAATCAAAGGTTATGTCCTTGAACGTTTTTAATTCTTAAAATATATAAGTACGTCTTAGTAGGGGACCATACTTGAGAAGCGTATTCAAGGGGGGTTAGAAAATTAATTTGACCAACGTGTTACAAAAACGAGTGCTGAGTTATCTTACATCGTTATATCATCCAAACCCAAGATAGCGAATAACCTTAACAGAGAGAATGGGTTGGTTATGAAGTCAGTATTGATAAGGTGAAGTTCTTACTCGCTTTTGCTTTGGAAAAAAGTAATTGACTGAAAATTCTATTTATTTAGATGCAAGCAGGTCTTCTTAAATCAGACTACTAGAAACTGTCGAGATCAGAATAATTCATCGTCGCAATGGACTTGAAAAATTTTATGTCATCAGCATAAAGTGAAGTGAATGAGAATATTTAGAAATCAAGTCCATATTAATTTTTTAGACGATAAAAAGAAGAGGACCTAAGTAGCTCTCTTGTGGTACGTCAGAGGTAGCAATAAATGGGTAAGAGAGAGCGCATGTGAACGAATTTGCAGAATGGTTGCTCTAGAGTAAGCTCTGAATGAATAATAAAAATGCTTATATTTTGTCTTAAAGCACTCCAAAATCGTGAGTATTTAAATCAATAAACTAATGTTTTTTCGACTATGTGAAAAAAAAAAATCCTTTTGGAAGTTTTTCTTATGATGAAATTCAGTTCTTTCTTCAGCTCCCTGAAAGATTGAAAGGCCTTTAGAATGTAACTTTGACATGCATAAATTCCGAATGATATATGCGTTTTTACCAAATAATGAAAAAAAACCTTTGACAGAAAAATTGTTTCCACTAAATACCAAAAAAAAATAATATTTAAGCTTTAAAAGAAACATTTTTATTTATCAAAGCTCTCAAAGGAAAAACAGCGAAGTCAAAGAACAAATATACAAAAATCATGAAATATTCATTTTATCATAAGGAGGCTTTGAGTCGGCTCTCCTCGGCTTGGCTGACCTAAAAAAAAAAAATTCAAATGTTGTTCAAAAAATATTCAAAGAGAAAATAATATTTAAAAAAAAAAACTGTATCTTGTCTATAAAGGATCAAAATCAAAAGAATCTCGCGGAAACTTATTGAAGCGGGTGCAAGCATTACACCGCCACTGTTGTTTTGTTATTTTTGTTTGTATGTGTTCCTTTCTTCCTTTGAGATGCTATTTAAACAAAGTAAACGTGCTCGGGTTGACTTTGCTTGTCTATTGTCACGAGAATCACCTTTGTTGTCTTCTCCTATAAGCAACCTATTTCGTTCTGTTTTCTCTTAGTCGACGACTAGGATGACGACGACGACGGCGCGGCGCGGTCTTTAACACCACAAAATCACCTTTGCTGTGCGTTCGCTCGTTCGCTCGTTCATTCGTTTCTACGTTTATTCTTGGTGTGCCGCCAGAGGGTATGTCCTGGCATATATGAGCCTTTAAATGTTATGCTACTCGTACTACTACTTATAACGTTATAAGGTTAGTTAATAGAAATATTTCTCTCTGTTTCTTCGTCTCCGTTTCTGCATAGATTTTGCTTTGAGAATTTTCCTTTTCATCCTTATTTTCCATGTATACATAACTAGGAAAAAGCTATGTATCGCTTTTTGAGTATATAGACTTTTTTTTTGTTGTTGTTTCACCATTTATTTACTTTGCATTTGCGGTTTACACAGACATAAACAACACAAAACAGGACGACAAAAAAGATTCCCTGTCCCAGGACCAGGACCCGGACCAGGTTCATTTATAGATGCTGTGCTCATTCTTATGCTCCTTTGCCTTTGCCTTTGGTTCGAAATTTGGGTCACATTGTACATATTCACTCACGTATGAACTATCAGTGCAAACGTAAACGTTAAGCAGTTATTTGTTTCGTTTGGGAACAGCACATATGGGACTCGATTCATCCTTGTTTTATTAGTCAATAAGAGGTCCTTTACCGGGAGTCGGAGTCAGAAACGGTACGGGACGGGAGACCTTTTGCTTTGTCTGTTTTCTTCCAGACTTCGATCTTTTTTTTTTGGGAGTTTTTTTGGTATGGGCTATTTATTATAATGTCCCATTTTCTTATTAAGGATATTGCTTTTGATCTCGGAGGCACACAAGGTGTCAGAGAAGGCCGGCAGGAGCTAAAGCAGGCAATAGTGCTATGGCATCACCGCCGCCGTGCGCCGTCTGTGCCGCCCCCTTCCTGATTGGTTTAGCATTTGATTTAGTTGACAGGATGTTCCTGGGGTGAAACAGGCAATTCCTCGGAGGCAATAATCATTTGCTTCCTTAAGTTTATTCATTTATATTGTTGTTTAAGGTTTTTATTTCTTCGTCCTTTGTCCTTTTTTTCACTTTTATTTTCCTTGTGCAACATGAAACAATTTGAGAGGAGAGTGAGTATGTTCTTCGTTCGTGTTATTCCATGCGATGGTTTTGATCCTACATAGATGCGGATTCCCCGTGGCCGTAGACGTAGCTGTTGCCGTTTGTTTGTCATTACAATATTCTAACATGACTCTAGTTCCTACCACCAACCTTTCCCTCTTATACCTCTGAAACCTTCAAGTCCTTTCCATTTCGTTACATGTTACAACGATGATGTTGTCGGAGTGGATTTTAATTTTTTTTTTATTTTATACATCTTTCTATTATTTATTTTTATTTTATTTCGGTTTGGTTTGCTTTGGTTTGGTTGGAAGAAGATGGGTTTTCTAGTTTTATTTTTTTAAAGGTTGTTTTATATTTTTCAAGAGATGTCATTTGTTATTGTTGAACAACAGAATGAGAATAACGATTTCTTTTTGGCTTATGTCCAAAGAAATGAGTTGGGTATTGTTAAGTTGAAACGAACTGAGTGACTGACGGAAACAAAACGTTTTTCTTTCTCGAAAGGAAGGATATTTTCATTTTTTTTTTAATTTTGTTGCTTTGTTGGTGGAAAATGTAATTTAACGGTAAGAGAAACTCTAGACACAAAATAGTATACCTACCTATGCACTATGCACATTGCACATTGTACACACAAACACATTACATCCATAGGTAAGCGCGGGGAAATGTAATTGAGAATTGTTTCGGTCAGTAGAGAAAAAGTAATGAGAACTGGGATTAATGGTTATTCTGTGTCTAACGGCGGTGATTAAATTTTGTACTTAGAAATTTGTTGTAGAGTCCGTATGAGCTTTGAGCTAGTACTTTTGTTTATAAAATGTCACAGAAATTAGATAAATTAGTGAATTTTTTGAGAAAAATGTGTAATTATAGCGAATGTGGGAAAATTACATGGAGGTAAGTAATTGGCTGTGATGATAGGAGTTTAGATACGAAAGAGCACAAAACAATTTCTTAATTTAATACTTTAACACAAAATCAGTTGAAATTTTCTTAAATCGCTTTGTAGTCGAGATTTTTACAAAAAAAAAAATATAATAATGCTACGCTGGGCGTATACGTACTTTTTTCTAAATTTTCAGTTTCTTAGACAAATATACGTAGTTTAAGTTATTTTTTTTACAAACAATGTTCTGCAGAGTTTTAAGATGTAATACTCGCATTTTAAGGAATGTCCATTGATTTGCACTGGAGCTCAATTGTGAACGTACTGTAAGGTACATATAGATGTTTTTAATTTAACCGCCCATCAAGAATGTGAAATGACATTCTCAACTCTGTTTTTACCCAGCAGTACAATAAAATAATAAAATGGTATACTGTGGCGTATACGCACTTTTTTTTACATTTCTTACACAAATACTCACCGAAACTTTTACAAACAAAATTCTTTCGAAGCAGGCATTAGCATTCCTCCTCGCAAAAAATTCAACTGTAATATTAGAACTTGCACTTTCGGACGTGCTGTCAAGTATTGAGATTCTTTTTTTTTTAACCACACATCAAGAATCTGGAATACTTTGCTCAGCTCTATTTTCCCTTACAACAGAAAAATATAATAAAATGGTATACTGTGGCGTATACGCACTTTTATCTATTTCTATTTTTCAAATTTCTTACACAAATACTGTTTTACCGATGCTTTTACAAACAATATTTTCTTTCGGAGTAGGCATTTGCATTCCTCATCTCAAAAAATTCAAGTGTAAATTTAAGAAGGAGAAATGTCCAGCAGTTTAAACTGAAGCTCAATTTCGCACGAACTGACAAGTAAAACAAGTCTTATTTTAACCGCACATCAAGAATGTGTAATGCTTTACCTCACTATGATTTCCCCTCGACGCACAATAAAATAATAAAATGGTATACTGGGGCGAATACACACTTTTATAATCAATTTTTCTTGTTCTCAACGTTTCATTTGCATTAAGGCTTTTTAAAAATTCTACCGTAATACTAGAACTTGGAGGAATACCGTTTCATTTGCATTAAGACTTTTCAAAAATTCTACCGTAATACTAGAACTTGGGGGAGTGCCCAGCAGTTTACACTGGAGCTCAATTTCGGACGTACTGTCAAGTATAGAGATTCTTATTCTAAGCGCACATCAAAAATGTGTAATGCTTTACCTAACTATGATTTTCCCTCGCAGCACAATAAAATAATAAAATGGTATACTGGGACGAATATACACTTTTTTAATCAATATTTCTTGTTCTCGACGTTTCATTTTCATTAAGGCTTTTAAAAAAAATTCTACCGTAATACTAGAACTTGGAGGAATGCCCAGCAGTTTACGTTGAAGCTCAATTTCGGACGTACTGTCAAGTATAGAGATTCTTATTCTAAGGGCACATCAAGAATGTTGAATGCTTTACCCAACTATGATTTTACGTCCCAATACAATAAAATAATAACATTTTATACTGGGGCGTATACGCACTTTTTTAAATCAATTTTTCTTTGATCTCAAATTTTCTTTCTACCTTTCAAAGTTTCAAGTATTTTTGGTAAACTTACACTCAAAATGTTTGATAAGTAGAAAATGGCTTAACATAATGAAAAATATTCAGATTTTTTTGTGTTATGATTCCTTTTTACTTCACTTCACTGTTTTGAAACTTTTACCTTTCCGCATTGACTCATCTGCTTTCCTTTGCATTCCCCATTTCACCATTTTTGTCTTCATCTTTCTCTCTAAATTGAATTTATAAATTAAAATTGTTCTCAAATAACTATGTCCAACAACTTTTTTGGAAACATGTACATATGTACTTCCTTTCAACTCTCCAAAAAGCTATCCGTACACTCCATTATTTTATACACATTTTTCTGGAGTAATAAATCTATTTTATTTAATTGAAACATTGCCAGCAAAAATATAGTGAAAAACTATGTGCGGGCGGGGGGATGTTTGTGGAAATAACTATATTCTCTTGGAACAGGGTGTTTTTTGTAGATTTTATTTCCTTTTGATGGCGAGTTTTGGTCTCTTAGTAAAAATGCAATGAAGGGGGTTCTGCTACGCTTTTTATAACAAAGACACAGCGTGAGGATTTCGAAAGGCACATTCACATTGGTTTTGATTTTCTCAAATTTTGCAATAACTGCAAAAGACATAGTAACGTATTCCACATTCGCGTTGTACGGCAAAAGAACAAATCTCCGTACTTAGTAGACGACGAAGTTGGGCTCGAGGTTAAGACTGATTGACATCTTTGAAGACGTGAGTATAAAAGTTGAATTGTTTAAAGGGAAGAATGCAATTGGCTATTTTGGTAGTACATATTCTGTTAAAATAACGGTAAAAAAGGGCGAGACAGGGGTCATCACGGTATCGCATTGAAGGTCTTTTGTTAAATACTGTCCAAGGGACTCAAGTAAGATACAAGAGCATCAACCCAGAGATGAGAGTTATACTCAAGCTTTGGAAAGATATTAGTCAGATCAGAGGGAGAGACAAAGTTCTTATACGGCCTTAGGAAACCCGACATTTTTAGCGACATCTTATCGTTCCACAAGAAGTGGTTTGTTACAAACATACGGACAATTTAGAGAAGTATAGTTCTCTTGATACAAGTGCTATTTATGGATAGTGGCAAAAGTGGTAAATTACTCTTAAAACGCAATATGGTGGCTATTGAGTATTTGACGTCTACAATTCTACTCTATTTTTTTCAAGTCAAAATTTAATGAGCTTATCATTAAAGATTAACATCCGAGAGCAGGGTTGTGAATCTTTAAATTAATATAAAAAGCTAAGGATTCTGTCGTCAGCAAAGCAGGTAAGTGAATAAGAAGAAAATTAAGAAAAAAGTGCAGGAGACAGGACAGAGCCCTGAGGCACACTACCAAATTATTTTATGGTTTTCAGGAAGAACTCTAAAAATTGTTTCCGTCCGAGAACACCCTGTATTTTTGTTGCAATGTGGTTAGTGTACCTATGTGCAAATAATAAAATAACAATCAAAAGAAGAAATGCAAAAAAAAAACAGTACTGGTCCAAAACATAAAGCAGAACGTTTTATTTTATGAGATATATTTATTTTGCTGCATCGATGCTGATGCTGATGTAGAAGCGCAATAATAACATACTGCAAACGTACGTATTCGAATACTCGTAGTTATGCAGAAATGAGGCGAGGAGACATACTTACTATTATTTGCCTATTTTTCGTCAATTTGCAGCCCATTTTATTACTGAAAATATACATACATAGATATGTACTCATATAGGCCTAATTTTTGCAATTCAATGTGGGCGTGGGCGACCAACGATGACAACCGGCGGCGACGCCGCCGTCGACGACAACGACTACCAAGAAGACAGGCAATTTTGATGGCAGCTGAATGGCACACTACTGAATGCAAATGACCTAGTCCTGCCTTTTGGAAAATGAAACGAGAGTAGCGAGTAAAATAGTCCTCTCTGTAATTGAATTAAAACATTTTATTCTAGTTCTTTCTTTGTTCATTTTGTTGGCCCATATTGCCAGGTTGTAATATGCATAGACTTTGGTTTTTTTTTTCAACTTTTTGTATTCTCTGATTATATGATCAAATTAATGAAATGACTGCGGATGTCATCATAAAGAATAAAAGGTAGGTCAATGTATGGAAAAAAATTGAAAACATTCCATTGTACTATCAAGGGAGTTGCTATACCTATAGGAGGATATACATTATGTATAATTGAATTATGAGTAAATTCTGCTTTCAATTTATAAATTAAACTTATATAATATGGTTCATAATTTAAAATTTACTTCAATGCTGATAGATATTAAGGGTCTTTTGAACCAAAAACTTGGACTAGATATCAATTGTTTTTAAGTTTATCTTGAATGTTTAGTTTATAAGTTCTTGTAAAAAATCAGTCGAAGAGATGAACAAAATCGATTTTTAGGGTAAAGTTGGTTAAAACAGCATCTATTTATGGTGATTTTCAATGCAATTACAAAATATAGTATTTCAAGGATAGAAAATACTAGAAATTGGAGAAAAACTAGGTTCGAACCAATTTTATAAATTTTACTCTTAAGTTACTTTTAAATGTTTTTTTTTCCAAAGAGTTTTATAAGTAAGGAGGAAAATAAATATAAATATTGTTTCAGGAGAGTTTGCTGAAAAATGTGTATGTCAAATAGACCAAAGGAAAAGCAGCATTGTTCAGCGATGAACTTTCACACTTGAACACAAGAAGTAGGGCACTTATAGACATTTTCTAACTATAGGGTGATTCTTTTAGCTGTATGAAACGTTTTGATAGTTGTTGCACATGGTTGGAAAGTTGAGAATGTCAAAATGTGTTGAAATGTCAAACTTTACAGAATAAAGTTTGACAATTCATGTTGAATAGTTAAGCTCAGAACGACGCTTCCAGAATGTAGAACAATAATCTAAACAAAATAAATCTGTTTGCGAAGTTTAAAGAGCACTTCTTCCATGTTAAAGCTTATTTCTGGTTAAATAATTTTGTCAATAAGCGAGATTTCTGAGTAATGGAAAAAGAAAATTATAAAGCCATAAACTTATAACCATTACATCCATTTTATTTAACTTTTTGGTGCTGTTAACACTAATTATTTCTTTCTTTTGAGGAATGAGCTTAAGTGTACGGTAAGCTATCAATTTCTTGCAAAATTGATACATAGAAAGAGTCCTGTTAACTCTCTCGCTTGTTTGTGCGACTCAACGCCTCTCAATTACATTTTATAGGGTTTTGTTAACATATCGGAGTCTTCCGACAAACCAGCAACAAGCCACGCTATACCGCTAGATTTATTAAAGAAAGTAGGGAAAAATTGACAGATCTAATAATCTATGCAACTCGTAATCACTTTACGATAAATAAAGGGTGATTTTTTAAAAGCTATAGGCAAGTTTTCCAAAAAAAAAAACATAAAATTCAGAAAAATGCATGAAATCTTTATTTGAATTGATAGTACGGTACATATAATTTAGTGTTTGAAGATTATTTCATGCAAATCTTGACCTTGACCGCGCCTCAAATGGTCCATCCGCTTAGTCAAATTTTGGCATACTCTTTCCAACATTTCGTTGTCTTGTCTGTTGTCTTCCAATGCGTCAATTGAAGCGGGCTTGAAACCACATGTCATGCAAGTCAAGCTCTTGCATTTGGACAAAAAAAAGTGGGATATCATCTCACGGTAGCGCTCACCATTCACAGTTACGTTACGATTCGCATCATCTTTGAAAAAGTACGGTCCAATGATGCCACCAGCCCATAAACCGCGCGAAACTGTGAATGCATTGGTAGCTCTTGCAATGCTTCTGGCTGATATTCACTCCAAAATCGAAAATTCTGCTTATTTACGTACCCCTTGAGCCAAAAATGAGTTTCGTCGCTGAACACAAGTAGCGCGCGATGAACTTTCTTAACAGAGCACGCATTTTGATAATAAAATTCAATAATTTGCAAGCGTTGTTCGTCTGTAAGACGATTCATGGTTAAATTATAGACCAAACTGAAGATGTTTGACAGTGAAACAAAACACGAAACGGGCGTCAGCTGTTTAGACCAGTGTTGCCAAAAAGATAATAGCTAAAAAATCACCCTTTATATAATATAATCATTTCAACAGTATTTTTGTCTTGTATTATTATTTAGAGTTTTTAGGCTCTTAAAAAAGCTCCCGATCCAATACTTCTAAAGCCTGTTTTAAAACTGCTTCATCAAAAAACATCTACACCTTAGGCTGGATAACCTACACTGTTCATTTTCAAGTTATGTTCCTGACTTCAAAACTACATTTCAAGATCGAAGTACTTAACTGATTCTGATTGACTACTTTAGTAAATTTATGCTAATATCCGAAAAACACACTAATCATATGCGTGTTTATTCAAATTGCCAATATCAAGCAAACGCAAGCCTCCTGACGCATCTAAAATTATTCCAATACCATATGTAATCATCCATCAATTCCGAAAGATATCAATCAAAAACATCATCTGTTTGTGACACCAACAAAAGTATTGTTTATCTTGTTTTTCCATAATTGCAACTATTCAAATTCAATTTTCAAAAACAGTAACAACAACAACAACAAAAACAAACATCCCCCGCTCTAACATAAAACATCATTTAAAACAACTTCATTGTTATCCGGACTACACGCCTCGATGTAATCACATTTTCAAAATTGAATATTCTCATATCTAAGTCTCGTTTAATTATCCATGCACAATGCAGTGTAATGCTACTGCTGCTGGCTTGAATCTCTATGGGCGCATTTCTATAACCACCCCACCCCCCATCTATAACCCAACTACAGCTACAGCTATGACTAGCTAGAGCTATAAGCTTTCTAACTATTTATATGGTTAGATATTCTGAAGCGTTCGTTCATGTAGTACGACGACGACGGTCTATGTTAATGTCACAAGTCATTTGTAGAACACAGGATCCTTCCGTTGCGACTCCGCAGTACATAAGTACATATAACTCTCGTACAATGTCTATAGGTATACTCTACAGAACTATAAGTTGGAAGGGAACTCGCACTATGGGTACTTTACCACTATCTACAATTCAACTTACATCCTCTATAGTTTGTAGGTACGAGTCTATATATTTTTTCTTTCTCAGGAAGGAGGTTTATTTCAAAAATTCTTTCACGTGCACAAGGATACTAGAATTCCATTGCAGTTCGATGCGCACATTTTACTCCATTCTTTTTCCTCTCAGTTCTTTTAGTCTTTTTTGTTTTGTTTTCCAACTCGAGACAATAGAAAAGTTCTACAACCTAGAACTGCAAAACAATGAACTCTTTGGCAGCGCGGCAAACATCCTTTGTCCCCTCCCACCTCAAACCATTCAGCTTCAACCTCATCCTCATCCTCAACATCATCATCGCATCTTTTAGTCGAGCGACGAGCGAAGAGCAAGCTTGAGCGAGGAGTAGGTATCTAACCTGCCTACCTACTCGCATATTGGTTTAGTTAGGTTTTATTTTTTGGAAGAGTCATGGTGAATCTATCAACAACTACGAGTGTACTCTTCTCATCTCACGGCTCAGTTCAATTCAGCACAGCTCAGCTATACCCTAACCCTAACCCTATACTGTTCTGTATGCTAAGGTTTTTTGATGTTTCTCTAAAGTTAACTTCAAAAAGTTCATCTAATAAATTTCTAGAAATTACAAAAGTTTTCTCGTTGAAATAGAAGATATGAGTTTAAAAAATAGATACACTATAACACTTACTTTTTGTGTGACATATGAAGTGGATTCGGGGTGTACTCTCTGTACAATAGTGTTTTTCGCATTTAAAATATTCTACTATGGTACTTAAAGTTTTATATTAACTATAAAAAAGACGTATGAACTGTGCTACATACTTTGCTCCGACCGACGACGACGACGCTACGCTATGACGCGGACGATGACAGTAAATTGAAGAGCGGAGCATAGGGGCAAGGAGTACTAGAATACTGCTGTTCATTAATTTCTATACTCTAACCGTCTAACGTCTCTACAAAGTGAGCTGACATATTTTAGAAGTTAACTTTAGGCAATCAAATCTAATTCAAATTTAATTTAATGTCGGTGTAAGGAAATATGTACGGGTACGCCCGCGCAGGACGGTATATGTAGGATTAAACGATTCTTTTTCTTTGGCAAACTCAAGGCAGCCTGAGGAGATATTTGTAAAAGTAGGTAATAGTTAAAAATGTAAATGTGAACATAATTTTACAAAAGATGATACATTTTTGTGTAACAAGGGAGTTTTATTATTCAGAATGTTCATATGTACACTTTAGGGCGTTCATTCTAAAAATATTAGAATAATTACCAATTGGTAAAGTCGTTATTAACAAACCTTGTTTATTCACAGTTTTAACTGTTAAACAAGGAATAAATAAAAAAGACATTTTTGACTCGCCGGCCTTAAATTATTAGACCAAAAATAAAATGAGAAATCGTTTTTAAAGAAAATCTTTATAACAGAACTAACTGACCCGGTACCCGTAGCGTGATGGTTAGTGCGTTGGACTGTCATGCAAGGGGTCTTGGGTTCAATCCCTGCCTGTGCCACCTAACTTTTTTCACGGGTACTGCCTCTTACGAGGAATTGACAAATTCTCCAAGAGTAATTCTTGTCATGAAAAGTGCTTTCTCAAATTAGCCGTTCGGATTCGGCATATAAACTGTAGGTCCCTTCCATCTCTGACAACATTACTCGCACACAGAAATGGTTGAGAGTTGTAAGTCAATAGGCCCTGGTTCTTCATGGACTGTTGCGCCACCTAATTTATTTATTTATAACTGACCCGGTAGACGTTGCTCGGTTTTTTCACGCTGGTAGCTCGATAACTTTCAGACGACTCTTCTCATAGTTCCAAGTATTTAAACACAGTGTGAAAGTTGGTAAATTAAAAAAGATTTGACAAGATACACCAATCTACCTTTGTTTTTCTGAATGTTATGAATATCAAAACATAGGTATTGAAACTGTATCCTTCTCCACGTCTTCAGCTTCTGCAAAAATTATTTTTAAGAACTATAATTTGAAAAGCAAGCAATGTCAGCTGAAACGAAACTAATGTGCAGAGTTAGAAAATAATAATTACTTTTCGTAATTAAATTCCAACTTTCATTGCAATTACAAGTAAATAGTAATTTATTTCTTATTTATTTATTAATTCGAAGCAAATTTATAAATAAAAGAACTTATCATTTCAGGAAATTATTTTGTAACATCGCGGAAAATGGTGTATTTTTGCCAGAAAAAAAAACGTCCTTCGTTACTCCTATTCACAAATGTGGTCCAAAACAGGAAATAACAAACTACCGACCCATTAGTAAATTGTCCTCAACACCTAAAGTATTTGAAAAAATTGTTTGCGATAAATTGAATTTTTTATTAAAAGAAACCATATCCCCGTTGCAACACGGTTTTATATCCGGTAGATCAACTTCCACTCACCTAACCATTTTCACGAATTGTATTCTCAATTCATTAGAAAAGGGTTACCAAGTGGACGTTATCTACACCGATTTTGCAAAAGCGTTTGATAGGGTGCATCATAAAATTTTATTAAAAAAAATTAGACAACATAGGTTTTAATTCCAACATGCTAAAATGGTTGACAGCTTATCTTACAGGGCGCAGTCAGCTTGTTTCAATTGATTCGATTACCTCTCATCCCTTTTCTGTAACTTCTGGCGTTCCGCAAGGGAGTCATTTAGGTCCAATGCTGTTCCTTATTTTTATTTATAACCTACCTGATGTCCTTACAAACTCAATGCGTCTTATGTTTGCAGATGATTTAAAATTTTTTAGACGTGTAAAAAACTTAACAGACTGTACGCTTCTCCAAAATGATGTAAACAATCTTATCAACTGGTGCAATATAAACCAATTAGCCCTAAACGTATCCAAATGTCAATGTTTTTCGTTACCCGTGCGTCGTTTTTTACCTATCGTTTACGACTACAATATGCAAAATCATGTCCTTGATAGAGTTTCTATTAAAAAAGACCTTGGAGTCATTTTTGATTACAAGCTAAACTTTGTACAGCATACAGAATTCATGGTGAACAAAACCAACTCTATGTTGTGTTTTATCTTTCGTAATTCGTTTGGTCTTAAAAAAAAGAAAGAAAGAAAAAAAGATGGGTTTGGTGGAGGTGTGTACTCTGAACGACTGAAATTAAGTCTCTCATTCCGCCTTCCCAATCATTGTAGCGTGTTCCAGGCGGAACTTTTGGCGATAAAAGAAGTCTTGTCCTGGCTTAAAGAAAACGTGATATCAACATCTGATATCCGTATTTTCTCAGACAGTCAGGCCGCTATCAAATCTCTGGACTCTGTCTCTACAAACTCTATAACAGTCCATAACTGTCGATCATCTCTAATGGAGCTGGCACAACAGTTAAATATTCACCTTTGCTGGGTGCCGGGCCATAGAGACATTCCAGGTAACTGTAAGGCAGATGAACTCGCCAGGAACGGTACAGTACCGCCCATCCTACCACGTTTGGCACGTACTGGCATACCAATCGCTACTTGTAAACTGTTGCTAATGCAAGACACTGTGAGGAGGGTAGGCACCAGGTGGAACAACATCACCACGTGTCAAGTCACAAAAAAACATCTGGCCAACACTGGATTTAAAACGTTCAAGGTGCTTGCTCTCTCTAAGCAGATCGCATAGAAGCTCGATAATAGGTGTCATAACCGGACACTGTCTAATAGGAAAGCACGCCAGGAGATTAGGCGTATTCTCAAATGACTTTTGCAGAAGCTGTATGGACGAGGAAGAGGAAGAAACAGTTCTTCATCTTCTCTGCACATGCCCTGCTCTGGCTCGAAAACGCAATAATTACCTAGGAGAATTCTTCTTTAACAATCTAAACGATCTAAATCATATCAGCATAATCAGCCTCTCACGTTTCGTAAGGGACTCAAACTCGTTCCATTGAGCTTAGGAGGAAGCCTCAAGATTCATGTGGTATCACAATGGGCCATTAAACTGGCCTAAGTGTGTCCGTTTCCATCTTGGACAGCCACTATAACCTACCTACCTACCTTGGTCTTAGGAAACCCTACACACTAAAAGCCCTTTATGTGGCCTATGCTAGATCAATCCTGGAATATTGCTGCGTAGTGTGGAATCCTCATTACAATGTTCATATTACAAGAATAGAAAATGTCAAAAAAAAATTACATTTGTAGTACACAAACTAGGCTGGAACATTGAAATGCCTTCGTTTAACGTTAGATGTCAGCTTATTGGTGTGCAGACATTAGAAAACCGCCGGCCGTAAGATGTTTGCCATACATTTTATCATATCATATTGATTGTCCTTATTTATTATCGGTGCTGCTTTCACATGAGCGCGACCAACGAACGACGAATAATTTACAAAATGTGAGTTTATATACGTTTGAAGACATATTTCCACACAAATTCTTAATAAAACGATAGTAATATAGTTTCTATTTGATTTATGATGCATACTTTTACTTTTCAATATCATATATTAATAAATTTAAGAAAACAAATGTATTCGTCGCGAAAAAAATTGTAGTTGATACGAACTGTCAAACTTTATTCGCGTTCCACATTATCCACACTCGCAACGAATAAAAAAATCGCGCGGACTTAACCCAAAAAAATCATTCTTGTTTTGGTTTCGGTGGTGAATGTCAAACTTCATTCGTGAAGAACTAAAAACTCTCATTTGAAAGAAATGTCAAAATCGACGAATATTAATCCATTCGTTGGTCGTTGGTCGTGCTCATGTGAATAGTGCTTAATAATGTATCACATAATAAAGATTTTAATTTTCATTTGAGTAGAAACTCATTCAAAAATATGTTAAACTTGTATTTTTTAACAAATTGAATAATGTAATTAAATAATTGTAATTTTTTTGTATAAAGCTTTAATTTTATAATGATTCAATGAATATTTTAAAAATTTCATTAGTCTATTTGAGATTGTACACTCTAAGTGATATTAAATAAATAAATAAGATTCATGAGAAAAATATTTAGTTACATCTTTGTGTAATGATTACTGGAAAAAGTAAATAAATAAAAATACAAATTTCGAAAGATTAAGGTAAGGAAATTAAATGGCGTTTAAATTTTTGAAAACAAACTTTTTTTGCAGGTACATTTTTAAATCTTGGATGCATTAGCTAGCTCGTTCATTTATATAATTATATTGCAAATAATTGAAACTTTTTAATAACACTTAATTAGTAATTGGGGCACGAGTACGATAACTTTGGCGCCAAGATATAATAACGGTTTTTGGTAGAGGGTCTTAATACAAGCATTTTTTACTATGGGAGGGGGGGTCTATCTCCCCCCGTTTAGGCGGGAGGGGCAATTTAAAAAAGTTATTATTTAAAATGGAAAAAAATAATTAAAAAATAACGGTGATACTTACAATTAAGTTGTATACATTTTTTTAAAGGCAACACTCTGTTCTATTAGCCAGTTTTTAAATCAAGTCAAAACTATGCGTAGTTTTTGAAAAATTTAATTTTAAACTCAAAATTTGAGTAAAAAAAGTTAAAAAAAAAGTTTAAAGTGTAACTTTTTCAATACTTCAAGATTATCTACCATTGTTTTTATTTCAGAACTTATTGCTCTTATTTGTTTTTGATCAAAAACTGAAAACTAAATGATTTTATGTCTTTTAGTTTTTGAGAAAATTGAAAATAAAAATTTAATTTTAAACTCAAAATTTGAGTAAAAAAAGTTAAAAAAAGGTTTAAAATGTAACTTTTTCAATACTTCAAGATTATCTACCATTGTTTTTATTTCAGAATTTATTGCTCTTATTTGTTTTTGATCAAAAACTGAAAACTAGATGATTTTATGTCTTTTAGTTTTTGAGAAAATTGAAAATAACCACAACTACTATTTTAATTTAATTCTTTTTTTTTTGCTTGAGTGGTCTTATTTTGATAGTAATAATGGTATTTGCGTATGCGTAATGCGTGTTTGGGTGTATGCAACAGTAAGGTGTGCGCGAGTTTGGGTGTATGCAACAGTGGCATCTGTAACCCCCCTGCTTGGGCACACTATAGGATTTGGGGTGGGTGCAAGTTGGTGTGTGTGCAAGGTGGGGAGGGTGCAAGGTGCGGTGGGGGCAAGATGGGGTGCATGCAAAGTTTCTTTTGCGTTTAAATAAGCTGGATTTAAGAAAAATTAATTTTACCTATGTGTATCTTAATCCATATTCGATTATTACTATCAAAATAAGACTACGTTAGCAAGGAAAAAGTAATTTAATTAAAATATTTTTTTTGGTAACTTTCAATTTTCTCAGAACTAGAAGACATAAAGTCATCTAGTTTTCAGTTTTTGATCAAAAACAAATAAGAGCAATGAATTATAAAAAAAAAAACAGTAGATAATCTGAAAGTTTTGAAAAATTACACTTTAAACTTTTTTTTTAACTTTTTTTTGCACAAATTTTGACTTTAAAACAATTTTTTTCAAAAACTATGCATAGTTTTGACTTGATTTAAAAACAAGCTAATAGACAAAAGTGTTGGTTTTAAAAAAAGGTATAATACTTAATTATAAGTATTACCGTTATTTTTTAATTATTTTTTTTCCATTTAATGTACATATTTTTTTAAACTGCCCCTACCGCCTAAACGGGGGGAGATAGACCCCCCCTCCCATAGTAAAAAATGCTTGTTTTTAACTGTTCTATACAAATCCGTCATTAAACTTTGTCGCCAAAGTTATCGTACTCTCCCCGTAATTGGAATTCTTCGATAATAATAATGATAATTTTTGCCAACTCTGCTAAGATGAAAAATTAGTTGATATAAACTTTTAGCATCAAGCATTGACCAAATAAGTTTTGCTTTGTCAAGTCTACGCCAGAAACTTTTTACGCATTTAGTAATTTTCAAACTTGTTACTGAAAGAAACATAATTATTTATAAGCAGGATAAATTATTGCTAATGTATATAATTTTCATGAGCTTTCTATTTTCGTTGAACTTGGAACATCTGTCAAAAACGAAACGAAAACAGTGTTCCTTGTATTTGATTTGCATTTGAATTACTTGGATAATTTTAGTCCCGATTTCTGGTGATTTGATTTTCTTGTACGAACTTGAATATAGACTAAAAAGTACAAAAAATATCCAAAATTAGGAGAAAAGCAACAGACCTGACGAGTCACTCGGACAGCAAATTCTAGTTTTTGAAGTTTTTTTTTATAATTAGCACACACTAAAATGGTTTTTTATACCAAAGTCACAGTGTGAGCATTAGGAAAAGAAGGAAGGGTTGGAAAGGAGATGTCGGTGTACATTGATTTTGAATTCTTGAACATTGCAATGACAGGGAAAGATAGAGAGTGACAAGGCTTTCCACATTCGCGTAGTACGGCTAAAAAATGAATCTCTGTTCTTCATAGTACGGCCAAAGTTGGGCTCAAGTGTAAATTGATGGGCATTTCGAGAAGAGCAAGTATTACGGTTAAATTGTTTAAGGGGAGGAATGCAACTGCCTATTTCACTACAACATATAGTCCGTTAAAATAACGGTAAAAAAGCGTGAGACAACAAACATTCCGACGATGTTCGAGTGAAATAATTGAATTGATGATATTAATGTCGCCAATTATTTTAAAAGCTCCTCTTTAAATACTGTCCAAGAGGATTAAATAAATTACTGGAGCGCTAGCCCAGAGATGGTAGTTATATTCAAGTTTTGCACGTATATAGGCATTTCCACAGAATCTTTCATTTTCAACAATTGAAATTTTTTTTTTTTTATTTTGAGGCACATCTATAAACAAACATTTTCTTGATTGTTTTTCATCTAAATAACAAGAAAATACTTGCGTGATTCATTTTGAAACATCGATAATAAGGGTAAGTGTTAAAAGAATATCCGTCACGTAATATCCGGTACGTTAGATCAATGAAAAGCATTCAAGGAAAAACCCTCATTTCATAATAAATTTTAATTTTGTGCTGTCGTATAAACTTTAAAATTTCTAAACTTAGATCAACAGCTTTTTTTTACTATCGATTATTCGTAAAATTATCATTCACAATCATTATATTTTATTTTATACCAATCACGTTTTCAATTTTAAACTTTAAAATGGCATTAATTATTTTTAAATAGAGCCACATGATCCAATTAAATTTTAATTAATTTATTTATTAATAGAGAATAATTTAAGCCTATAAAATACTACCAGAATCGATCGTTGAGAAAGTTATATAAAGAAAAAGATCAAATTTTAATGTTTGTAAAAACGCAGGTACTCTAATTTAATTGCTTTGTACTATTTTTTAAATGGTAGCACACCTTTCTTTCGAGGTTTTTCTATCAGTGTATATTATAATTAATTATATATTAATGATGTTAAGTTGTTTTAAAGGTCGTTGAAATGTTTTTTGTTTATAAAACTTAATAAATTTGCATCTGGTACGCTTGAAATTTGCAATATTTAAGCCTATTTTTTATTAATTTTAATTAAAAATTTTAATCCAATCAAGTCAAAAGTAGGTTATATAATTGAAATAAGTCATGATACGAAAATCTATCCACTTAGAAAGTGCCAATTTCATTTCTAAGGCTTAATATACTGTGGTAACATGAAAGTTAAAAATACTGTGGAAATGCTCATATAGGTTTTGTAGATTGTAGTCAGATCAAATGGAGAGACAAATTTCTTGCATCTTCTCAAAATTCACACAACAATCAGAATGACCAACTTTTCTTATTGATATTCTGTTGATTGAAAATCATTTAGATTTATGAATTTTTAAGCAGATCTACTATCAGAATAATTGACACTGTCAAACAAAAATCTATCTAAAATCATATTCCATTGGGCACGAAATAAATCAATATTTAAAACAAAATCTGAGGCCCTACTCTGTAATGCGTTTCGAAAGCAAATATTTTCGAAAACGAATATTTTGTTCTCTCTATTTCTAATGCGGATAAGAAATCTACTACTTACAGAATGACAAATCCGCATTCGGATTTTTCGTACCTGGCAATGCGTTTTCGAATGTTATTACTTACTTACTTACTTACTTACTTTAGGTGGCGCTACAGTCCGGGGCGGACCTGGGCCTCAACCAACATGCGTCTCCAGCCAGCTCGGTCCCTAGCTAACTGTCTCCAGTTTCGCACGCCAAGTTGGTTGAGGTCCTCACCCACCTGAGTGCGCCACCTGAGTCGCGGTCTTCCTCTACTGCGCCGTCCCTCGGGATTGGATTCGAAGACTTTCCGGGCTGGAGCGTTGATGTCCATTCGCTCTACATGAACTAGCCATCTAAGCCGTTGGACTTTTATTCTGTTAACTAGGTCAGTGTCTCTGTACAGCCCGTAAAGTTCGTCGTTATATCTTCTCCTCCATTCTCCATCTATACGTACGGGACCAAAAATCACCCGAAGAATTTTTCTCTCGAAGCATCCTAAGACGTTCTCATCTTTCTTTGACAGGGTACAGGCCTCAGCGCCTGTCTTATAGATGGTGATTTTAGATGCTCGAGAGAGGACTTTACTTCTCAATTGCCTTCTAAGTCCAAAGAAGCAGCGATTTGCAAGAGTTATTCTTCGTTTGATTTCAGCGCTATGGTGTCATTGTCTGTGTTTATAGCGGTGCCTATAGGTAGACAAAGTTCTTAACTACCTCGAAGTTATAGCTGTCCATGGTGACGTTTTGTCCAAGACGTCGTTGTTCAATGTCCTTTTTTGATGACAGCATATAATTGGTCTTGCCCTAATTGACCACTAAACCCATCTTCTTCGCTTCCGTCGCAATGCTCAAAAACGCTCCACTGACATCACGCTTTGGTCTTCCAATTATGTCAATATCATCTGCGTATCCGAGTAATTGGATGGACCTTTGGAAGATTGTGCCTCTAGTGTTGACGGTTGAGTTTTGCACAATTCTTTCCAGAAAGATGTTGAAGAAGTCGCATGACAGTGCATCGCCTTGTCGAAAACCTTTTTTGACATCAAATGCATCGGTGAGATTTTTTTCCGACCTTGATGGAGCAGCGTGCATTCTCCATCGTCATTCTGCACAAATGGATAAGTTCGACAGGGATGCCAAAACTAGACATTGCTCTGTAGAGCTCTTCCCTATGGATGCTGTCATACGCGGCTTTAAAATCGATAAAGAGATGGTGGGTATCGATTTGAAGCTCCTGGGTTTTTTCCAAGATCTGCCGTAGTGTGAATATTTGGTCGATAGTGGACTTTCCTGGTCTGAAGCCACACTGATAAGGACCTATCAGGTTGTTGACGAACGGCTTCAGACGTTCACATAGTACGGCAGAAAGGATCTTATATGCAATGTTAAGGAGACTGATCCCTCTGTAGTTGGCGCAATTTAAAGGGTCTCCTTTTTTATGTATCGGACTAACTATGCTGAGATTCCACTCATCGGGCATGCTTTCTTCCGACCATATTTTGCAGATGAGTTGGTGCATGCTCCCTACCAAGTCATCGCCTGCTGCTTTAAATAGTTCGGCAGCTATGCCGTCAGCTCCAGCAGCTTTGTTTGACTTCAGTTTAGATATAGCTATCTTCACTTCGTCTAGGTCGGGTAGGCGGAATTGTTGATCTGCGTCGCCTAAGTTGAGTGGTTCTATCTCCCTTACAGCGGGATTCGGTTCGTCATCGCCGTTATTTAATTTGGAGAAGTGGTCTTTCCATATTCTCAACATAGACTGCGGTTCTACTACGATGTTCCCCTGATCGTCTTTACAGGCTTCGGTTCGTGGCTGGTACCCATGGGAGTTTTTTTTACCTTTTGGTAAAATTTACGAACCTCATTCCTGTTGTAACATCCCTCTATCTCCTCGATCGCGCGCTTCTCGTGCTCTCTTTTTTTCCATCTAAGAAGCCGGTGTTCCTCTCTCCTCTTCTGCTCGTAGAGCTCGCGAGCAGCTCTGGTCCTTCTGTGCAGCGCCGTTTTGTATGCCTCTTGCTTCGCTGCGTGCGCTTGCCGGCATTCGTCGTCAAACCAGGGGTTTCGCTGTTGTGGACGTGTGAAACCTAGCACTTCAGAGGCGGCATCTCTGATGGCTGCAAGGCAATGTCGAATGTTATTAGCGTTCGGAAATTTTGTTTCTGCACCAACAGAGGTAACGGATTGCAATTTGAAGGTCGGACACAAAAGGAAAATGGTGTGTGTTAAGTTGTATGAAATAGATAAAATGTAAGTAAGGAAATAATAATTTTATTCAAAATTTAAGCAAATAAATTTCATTAATCATCAGCGAAAAAAAATTTATCACACATTTCAAAAATATTTGATTTATTGCTTTTTGTTCTACGTTCAACTCGTTTTTCTCTATTCTCTTCATCCATCCACAGTGCAACCGAATCCATTTTATTATTTTTTTATTGAATTTTATATTTTCTCTTTAAAAATTAATTTCAACTTTTTCGTCTTGTTTGTGATTTGTTTTGATTTTTTTTTTGTATTTTTGCTTTGACACATCTCATGAGAAATACTTCGAGCCTCGGCAAATCTATTCTATAAATAGAAAAAGTACTAGATGATTGCTTTGTTCGATTCGAACATTTTACAGAGTACGAATTCATAAACGAATCGAATATCAGATTCGAAATGGGTAAAGCCCTTGAAGTTTTCAAAGAAAAGCAACAATAAAACTTGTGCAAGAAATAAGTAAGGCCTATTTACATGAATTTTTGTAACAACAAGGTGCACCGTCTAGATATATCGTATTAAAGCATTGAAAAACACGGTCATTTTTCAGATGATTTTTACAGATGAGCACAATTCGGAAACGTCAGTCAGTGCCATTTTAATTGTAATTCCATACACTCTGAAATTGTAGGAATTTACATTGAAAATTATTCTTACATTGTTAAAAACTTTGTATTTTTAAACCTAGATTAAAATAAACGGCATAAAATATCCTTTGAAAACATATCATAAATTTGTGAAGATCGGAGAAGATGGCGCTGTAGCCTGTACCGTATATAAATTTAAATCTTAAAGGATTTTAGATTATACTGACATACACCCTTTCCAACAATGACTTGAAGGAATTAAGTTTACTCATGTTTACTTTTGAAATCTTAGTCTCATCAAGAGACACACGTTATTTTACCTTCCTATGTTTACCAAAGCTTCTATGGACCAAGTTCTTTTTATTTGTTATACACAATAACAATTATTATTGCATTTATAGTTCATAAAAGGAAATTTTAATTATTTCTTTTTTTACAGTTATTCCCTTCACATTCGTCTATACCAATTGCAAGTGTACCTTTATATTTCTCTTGGTTTTCTTTTATTTTTATTGTAGGTTTATTTAACTCCCATGAGAACAAGACAAAGAAAATGCTGCATAATCTCATTTGTATATATAGTTTAAGTTTAGTCGGGATCCTTATAGTATTGTATACGGCGGCGGCAGCGATATACAGGAGGACGAGGAAGACAACGACGACCGACGAGCGAGTGTAGTATCTTCATGCATTTGGAATTCTTGGCAACAAGGATATCAACATGAATTTTCTTTTACGAGATGGGAAAATGAAAAAAACGAGGGATGTGGGGACTTGAACGCGGGCCCAGGGACGAGCAACAGGACGATGGAAATGGTTGTCCTTTGTATTTTGCATCAACTGTCGATTTAATTTTTAATAGCTAGTATGGTGGTTGTTTGAGGAGAGAAGGGAGGGTGGGGGGTAAGTTTGGAGGTGAAGAGAGGATGGGAATGGTGTTACTTGGTTGGTTTGGTTTTGTTGGTTTTGGTTTGCTGCAGCAGAAGCAGTCTCATCATCATCATCATGTAGGGTATGTGTGTTTGTCTACATGAAATCTGCAAAAGCCATTTCCTGCTTTTTGGTTTCTTCTCTCGTTTTATTTTTTTCAATATTTTTGTCTGCCATCGTCATCGTCGTCATCGTCGTCGTCATCCTCATCGGTCGATTGAGTGTGAAAGTTTGGAGGCTTCAAGGGTGGTGCAGCAATTAACCTTTTAGTTTCAATAACTTTTATATGAAAAGTTTTTATAGATGCACTGCACAGGCTCACAGCCCCCTCAAGGCAAAGGGGACTTAAATGATGCAGTTTACTTTTGAAATGGAGGACTATTAAGAAAAATATTAAATTGATTGTGTATTTTTTTTTGTTTAATGTTTTTGTTTGTTTCCCTGAAAAGGCAACACTGGGGTTTATCTGCAACCAGACACACGAAAACGCACAAAGGACTCAATCGACTCTAATCTTTCCAATACACAATCTCTTACGCCCAGACTAGACGCCCCGAACACGAACCCAAATCCAAACCCAGACCCAGACCCAGATAACAAAGTGCAGTCAGCGTGCGAGTGTTATTGGCCACCGACTGCGCCATCATCGTTCGCAACCATAAAAGTCTTGTCGGAGTTTTCAAACGATAAGAAAAGTTCGAAAACCGAAAAACAAGATTAAGTACATAAGAACCCCACCGTTCATCGCCGCCGCCGCAGCCGCCGCTGTCTGGATGTCGGTTAGCTTTTGGGAGGGTTAACTATACAAAATTTAACCTCGTGTTAAGCTTCTTTAAAGGTTTTTGCTCTCTTTCAAATGTCAGACATTATTCTTTTGTGTGCTTTTTTGTTTTTGTTTTTCTGAGAAGCAGCAGCAAAAGTAGCAAGCACACTTTATATAATTCCGACTTCTTAAATACGATATACGATTCTCCTATATGCGCTTAGCTTAGCGTGCCAGCGTTTTATGCAAATCAAAGACCTCCCCTCCGTCTTTCTTGTATTTATTTGCATATATGAAGGATAGGGTAGGTTTGGAGAATGAATGTGTTATGTGTTATCGCTACCCTAACAACCACAAAACACCCTCTTTCTACCGCAGTTTTATCGTCATCGTCCTCTTCAAGGGATGGATTGGATGGAGAATTTTATAATTTAGTGTGGAAGTAATCGCTTAGCATTTTTTAACCATTAGTCATTGGATTGCCTTTAAGAATAGAATTAGGTAGACAACAAAAAGAAGAAGAAAAAGGAAGCTAACAGTTGGCTACGTTTAAGCTTTGAGTAGGTTGGTAGGTAGGTAGGTTGTCCTTATATACCATCAAGTTTGGTTTTGGTTGTAGATCTTGTTAAGTTAGGGCGCCATGAATAAAGAAATGATTATTATTATTATTTATATTTCTTATAGAAACCATTATGTTTAAACGGTTAAAAGTTGTTGATGCCTCGTTTCTTTTTTGTCTTTTCCTACTTAACCTCGTTAAGGATGATAAACCACTTAAGCACTTACAAGGTATATCCCTTACTTTCGAATAACTATACTTATATACATATATACTATACATGGCTACTTAGTTGTGGGAAAATTGGTTTAGCTTAGATAAAGATAATGAAGGAAAGAAAATTTCAAATCACTTCAAAAGATGGAACAGATGGAAGTTTCTTTTTAATTAAAAAGAAAAATAAAACATTCTTTGACACAGTTTGTAATTTTTAAGGGGCAAATCTGTTGACGAAAACTTTTACTTTCTATCACAGCTTGAATTTCTTTTGTTTCTTAAGTTTTTGCATAAACGATTAAATTTAAATTTACTACTGGTAAGTGTGGTATTAATTTGTGGTTAAGATTTTAAAGAAGCATTTTGAGAGACCTTGATTTGATCGGTTGTCTTAAAAAGACATTATTTTAACCTAGACCTAGACTCCTGATGTACATTGAGAATAAGAAAGATCGATCAAGAAAGTCTTGATCCTTAATTTTTTATTGTTTGTGTTGTTGTCTCCATGTTGTGTATTTTTTTGAATAATATTATGATTAAATTAAAATATAAAAAAAAAATAAAAAAAAAAAAAAAAAAAAAAAAAAAATTTTGTAAAATTTTTTCTTTATTTATTTATTTAAATTACTTTAATTATTATCACAACATATATTATTATTAATGCGACGCGTTTCGGATATATATATCCATCATCGGGCACTGGTTGATGCTATCGGACTGTGATGTTGTTCAGTCTTTGTTGGTGTCTTCTTTGGTTGATTTTGTTTGGGTTATTTTAATTAATGTATATATTTGTCTCTTTTTTATTATATATTTGTTTATTTTCTTTGGTAGTCTATTGCGGTGTTATATAGTATGTTGTTCTTTATTGTTAATTTATCGTTTAGTATTTTGTCTTGTTCATTTTTGTTTGCTTTGTATATTTCAAACTCTTCTAATGCGTCAAGTCAATTTTTTGTTTCGAAAATGTAAGCTAAGTCAGCGTGAAACTAAGTATACGCTTTTAAAAATTCAGACGACTTGCAAAGAACTGTCTAATAGAGGTGAAAATGAAATCAAACTTTAAATTTGGTTTTCTAAAAGCAAGGTTCAAGAAATCGAGTGAAAACGAATTTGAAAAAGAAGTTTATTTGAAGTCACTGTTCCACATTTTTCATAATTGTAAAAATTTCTTCAAATAGTTTAAGTCAAGTCAATAGAAGCTTTCATCAATATTAAAAGATGAAGATTCTGTAGCGTGGTGTTTAATTTTCTTTACTATTTCCGGTTTGATTTTGAATAGAAGTCAAACGTAGAACCTTTATGTTATGTGAGAAATTTTTGAATAAACTATTATAATTAACATTCTTCTATGGTCTTAACACACCTTCGAACATTTTATAGATTGAGATAACTGCAAGGACTTAAAACACCTTGAAAAATGATATTTGATATTTTTAAAGGGGTGTGACAAAACTAAAAATTGAAAATTTCGCGAAACAAGAAGAAATTGAATATAGTGTCACTTATGTCGTGGTTTCAAGTTGGCAGCGCTGGATTTAAGACACCTGTCAAACTTAACTGTCATTCGAAGTGTCATAATAAATATTACCCGTGTTTTTTTGGCATTCTATAAATAGTATAGTAGAAAATTCCAAAGAAAACCCATCGGCAGTAGTCAGATTTTTGTATTTAAAAATTGGTAAAACTGAAAGACGACCTGCCAGAATAATAATAAAAAAAAACACAAATAGAAGAAAGTTTTCTAAAAATCAAAAGTCAAAATTAACTTCAGCAAAAAAAAAAACTAACTAAAACTAATAAAATGGACAATTTTCAAGAAGAAATTTGTTTTTGTTTACCTTTTTTCTGATGTTTTCTTTTTGTTTTCCATTTTCAGCTTTCACACTTGGCGGTCGATTTTAAAGTTTTAACCAAACAATTTGACAATTTGAGCTTAAAGCTCGCCTCAATACTTTATATTACTGAATCGAGTTGAAATGAGCTTGATTTGCCTCGATTCCGGTCGGGGATCGGAGTCAAGTCAAAATTTGTGAAGAAAAACCTGTGTGGAGGAGTTGATTTTACAGATAATGCATTATGGTCTGTTTATTTGCATGTTTTTGTACAAAAAATATAGTTTTGTTTTAATCAAATAAAAAAAGAATTGCACATGGAGTAGGTAGCATATTCTTATATGGTGCTGAACTATTCAGTTCTTCATTGTTTAACACGAATCAACCTATCTCACTTGAACTTCATAAGAAACATCGAAACACCATTTGCATTTTAGAAAGTGCTGTCAAACTTAATCATTTTTAAACCTTCTTGTGCGGTGGAAACACCAAAAAGATTTATTTAATCTAAACTGAAATAAACCTTTGGTGGAAACATAGCAAAACTCAATTATCTTTTCTATTGTTTTCTCTTACAAAACAAGCCCAGTTAGTCCATTTTCATTAACAAAACTAAATAATATCAACAGTAACAGATTGATTTTATTCCCCAATGGAAAAAACATGATTCCAAATGCACAACTACTCAACGAACACAGCCATCGAGATACAAATGCAATATCAATCGTATCAACATTTGAGAACAAAATCACATAAGAACAATTCGAGACTCGTATAAATGTCAAAAACTCATCCGTAGTAAGATTCTACTTTAACATTTATCGGTAGTATTCATACTGCGGATATTGTTTTTGTTATTCGTGTAAGATCCTACTATACTATTGATAGATTTTCCAACAAAACACGGGTATTAATTGAATGTTTGTCATTTACGATAATAGATGGCTTTGAGATCAACCTTAAGGCCTTAAGGCTTTTTGGGATTTTTATTTTTAAGTGAAGAAACTTATTTTTGGTTCAGTTTGCATGCTGGCCGCATTTTTGGGCAAAATTTGTTCGTCGACGGTAATAACTATCGTCACGTTACTGTGAATGGACAGCGCTATCGCTTTCACTCATAAATATTTTAATTCTATAGTATTTCAAGCTGAGAGCAAAGTTTTTGAAATATCTCAAATGGTTTGTGTATTATTTAAAACAAATTTTTCAAACCCTTTCTAATAACTGTTAAAGAAGTTTGTACGATTTCTTGCGATATATTGATTTTTTGGCAAATGGCACACTTCTTTAGAGGAAAGTGAAAAACTTCAGATATTATTAGATACCAAATGAACTATGTAAGTAAGTAAGTAATTCATTTATTTATAAATATTTTAATACAGTTTGAATAAACATAACGAATTTTATAAAGCTTTGGCATAGCCGTCAGCTCAGTTGGCAAAGTATATAAAGCGATTTTAATTTATATAATAAAATTTAAATAAATTCAGATTTCTATACTTATAAATTGAATTTAAAAAACAGTACAATAATTTCCAATTTACACGATTTAATAATTCTATTGTTTCTTGCATTGTAAAACTGTTTTTTTTTTGGAAAAATCTTAGTCTTTGGTGTCTTAACACTGAGCAAATGCTTATAAAATGGAAGCAGTCTTCTTTTGCTTTCATGTTGCATAGGGTACAGAATTGCTGGAAATTTCCGTTGTATGGACTGCCATTTAAGGTTGTGAGCTCACATCTGGATTTGAATATTAACGATATTTCTTTATAGCTGAATGTGTTTTCGAAATAATTATTGCTTAAAAGGTTATGATTTAGTTGTGAGTAAATTATTCTGCTCTCAGACTGCTCAGCCTCTGCTACAAATTTTTATCGAACAAAGTCTTCGTGTTTTTGAATTATCTTGTAAAGTTGCTCCCTTAGTTGAGCCAAGTTATTCAAATCAAATTGGATAACTTCTCCACAGCTATCGCCAATATTTTGCCATTTTGCAACCTACCAGTCCTTATTCCGCATTTCATAAAGGAGCATTTTGTTTGTCAAACTAGCATCTGAATATGAAGCAACTTTATAGATGTAGTCGGCCTGCATCTTAAGGGTGTTGGTAAACAGTTTTGCAACCCCTGTTTCTAAATAAATTGCGTAGTTAGGTGTTCCATTTGGCAGATCAAAAAGTTTTTTTTATGAAATTTCTTTGGAGCTTTTCTACTGCTTCAAATTCATCCGTTCCTCAAACTTGTACCGCGTGACAAAGAGATGTTGTAACAACACATTCAAATACTCGTATTTTGTATTTAGCTGACAGCAATACATTTTGGTTTGAAAAAATATTCCTCCATGTCATATTCAGCAAGCTTTGCGAAGACTTCGCCTTTTCAATTAGATGATTTTTGAAATCCATCTTTTTGTTCAACTTCAAGCCCAAATAATTGTAATCTTTAGTGATTTCAAGACGATGGCCATTGAAGAACCAACCTTCACTAACCAAACTGTGAGAAGATCTTGTGAATACCATGATTTTGGATTTTTCAATATTTATTGCAAGTCCCCATGTGTTGCAGTAAGTTGACAACCGATTTATCATAAGCTGCAAATTTTCTGTTGACTCTGAAAGGATCACTAGATCATCTGCATAGAGTAGAGCATTGATTGTAGTGCCAGCTATCCGAATCCCACCAGGAAGATATTTGCCAATATCGTTAATGAACAACGCAAACAGCAAAGCACTCAAGCACACCAGCGTTAGTATCAAACCATTGTGAGAACGTAGATCTATCCCAAACCGCTGCTTCTGTACCAGTATACATGATCCTTAATACATTTAAAAGTTTTGAGGAGATTCCGAGTTGAGAGAATTTAAAAAAAAGTTAATTTCTGTTCACAAGGTCGAAAGCTGCCTTAGAATCAACAAAAAAGTGTAAATCTTCTTATTCCTGGATTGGAATGCTTTGACAATTGTCGTTAAAAGAAATACCTGATCCACAGAACAATAGTTTTTCATGAAACCTGCTTGAAAGTCAATTAAAATTCTGTTATTATCAACCCACTTTTCTATTCTGTTCACTAAAACACCGCAAAATATTTTAGCCTTAACATTCATAAATGATATTCCCCGATAATTTTCGACGTTGTTTGGATCACCTTTCTTATGAATAGGGAAAATAACAGATTTTTTGAACGAAGAGGGAATAAAGCCGGTTGAAAGAATGTTGTTGAAAAGCTGCTTTAGCTTATCAATGAAAGCTGGTGTTGCATTTTTGAAGTATTCATATGGAATTCCGTCTTCGCCTGGTGCTTTTCATCTTTTGCTCTTTGAAGTACGATTTTTTTGAAAATGAACTATGAAATGTTAAAAACTCTACGTTCTTTTAAAGAGAACGTATTTCCCAAGATATACTCTTAATTTCAAGTCAATCGGTTAAACATTGTTATAGGAGTCATGAGTCCAGCTAAATTAAAAAATGCAGTATTGAGATAAACGCTTTTAAAATTTTAAGTATTAGAAGATCATGAGTAATTTTTGAATATTCTTACTCGTAATATTCAAATTCCAAATCTGATTACTTTAAGGTTTTTCAAGGACATGATATTTTGAGACGTTATTTTTGAGGACCTAGTACCCGTGGCATGATGGTTAGGTTAGGTAAGGTTAGATTATAAGGGATGTGCACAGCATGAAGCTGTTGCGTACACGGGTGCCTACTGGTCCATTGTGATCCCCTGTAAAAGTAGTTAGCATCGATGCTCCTCAATTTTGCCGATTAGCGTAGACTGGCTCGTTAACGAACCAGCCTGTGCTATCTATAAATTTCCTCATGTTTGCCATTGAGACCTGTGCTAGATCATCCAGTTCTCCAACAAACCTGTTTCCGAAATGACGGAGTCGGCTGGTTTGGAGGTTCGGACAGTCGCAGAGCAGGTGTTTAATGGTTTCCATTTCCTCCTCATCCTGACAGCTCCTACAAAAATCGGGTGCAAATGCCCCTATTCTGTTAGCCATTGTGCCAATGGCGCAATGACCTGTTAGTACACCTATCAGGATTTTAATGTTCTTTTTACTCAGCGATAGAATATACCGAGTTTCCTTTTCATTTGTGTTAGGCCATAAACTTCTAGAGATTACACAATCGTCCCTGGATTTCCAGGAGATATTGATTTTCTCTTTTAGTTTAAGGTCTATCTTCCTCTTGAGTACCCCAATCGGGACGAGTGGTCCCCTGACTGAATGGTCGCTTCTACTGGTGTCTGCTTCTGACCCTTTCCTGGCTAGTTCATCTACTATATCATTCCCTTCTTTATTGCTATGTCCGGGAACCCAGCAGAGCTTTACCTGGTTAGTGTGGCAGATTTTGTTTAATTCCTTCCTACAGTTTAAAACTGCTTTTGATCTTATGGTCTCACTGGCTAAGGCTTTGATAGCAGCCTGGCTGTCCACGAAAATAATAATCTCCGAAGAGCTTAGCTTTTCGTGATGTGCCAATTCAGCTGCTTTTATAATGGCAAAGATCTCGGCCTAAAAGACACTACAGTCAGCTGGGAGTTTATATGACACTCTGATGTTGAGAGATTGGCAAAACACTCCCGCACCTGTTCCGGATTCCATTTTTGAACCGTCAGTGTAGAAAGGGATACCCTGTTTACTTATAAGTGAATTAGGATCCCAACCCTGTCTGTCTGGTATGAAAATAGAAAACTTCCTGTCGAAATCTAGTAAAGGGGGGATATAATCGGTAGTCTCCCTCAGTCCTGGAATCGTGTCATAACGTTGTAAGATTGACCCGTGGCCATAAGTGCTCTGCCTCCAAAAACACAGTTCTCTTAAACGAATTGCAGTTTTGGCTGCCGTGCACTTTATGAACTCATTCAGAGCCGGGAGGTCCAAGATCATTTCCAATCCAGCTTGTGGTGTGGATCTTTGAGCCCCTGTTATTCCTATACAAGCTAGTCTATGTACCTTATTCAGGTTCTTGAGATAGCTTGATTTTTCCACCGCCTTCCACCATACAATAGAGCCATAGGTAAGAATGGGTCTGACAATCGCTGTGTACATCCATTGGATGACTTGCGGTCGCATACCCCAACGTACACCGAAGGTCTTTTTGCATGTGTAGAATGCACATAGTGCTTTTTTCATTCTCTCCTCAGTATTACGCTTCCATGTCAGCTTGGAGTCAAGGATTACTCCTAGAAATTTAGCTTCCTTAGAAGGTTTTAGAGGAATACCATTTAGTTTGGGAGGGTTGAAGCCCTCCAGTTTCCGTTTCTTCGTGAACAAAACCAGCTCTGTCTTGGTGGGGTTGACTCCGAGACCGTTCTTAGTTGCCCAAGAAGATAAATCCTTTAATGCATTTTCCATAATGTTTTCGATGATGGTAAGAAACTTGCCTGATACCAAAACCACTATGTCATCTGCATATGCTACTATTTTAATGCTCTGATCTTTGAACTTTGTGAGAATTCTGTTGACTACGAGGATCCAGAGCAGGTGTGAGATGACTCCTCCCTGTGGTGTGCCTCTAGTAACTGTTTTCTCGATAGTGCTAACTCCTATTTGAGAGTTGATAATTCTGCCATTTAACATGGTGAAGATCCAATCGACAATGACAGATTCAACCCCAACTTCAACTAAGGCAGTTTTGATCGATTCCGTTTTAATGTTATTAAACGCACCCTCGATATCAAGAAATGCTGCCAGGGCAAGAAATGCTGCCAGGGCATGATGGTTAGTGCGTTGGACTGTCAGGCCAGAGGTCTTGGGTTCGATCCCTGCCTATGCCACCTAAAGTTTTTTCACGGGTACTGCCTCTTGCGAGGAATTGACAAATCCTCCAAGAGTAATTCTTGTCATGAAAAGTGCTTTCTCAATTTAGCCGTTCGGATTCGAATTAAAACTGTAGGTCCCCTCCATCGCTGACAACAGTACTCGCACACAGGAATGGTTGAGAGTTGCAAGTCACTAGGCCTTAGTTCTCAACGGACTGTTGCGCCACCCAGTTTAATTTATTAGAAAGCCATTCAAAATTTTTCTGAAATTGATTTCCCAAAAATTCTTAGGTTGGCCTGAAGCCTTAAAATTTCACGTATTACGCGATGACTTTGATCCCAATAATTAACCGACTTTAGTAGCCATTGCAAAAATTGTGGAGAAAATTGAAAAGAGTGGAAAAGTTACTATTATCGAAAGTGCTTTCAAAAATATTGCTGCTGCGAGTGTAATCGGTGCTGCTGATGCGAATTTATCGACCTCTTAATGCATATGACTAATAATTTTAACAGGACGAGGCAACAAACACGATAGTTAAAGCTTTATTTCGTGATGAAACGTTTACTGGTTTCACGTTATGGCGACTTCAACGTCGAAGATTTTACAGATTTACAGAAGATTTTTTTCGGTAGGGATACTCAAAAGATCGTGTTTAAAAGATTAATCTCCGAAGTCTTGACGCATTAAAAAGCAACATTATTTAAGTTATGACTGAGATAAAAACGAAGAAAAGTGCTTAAAAATTACATCAAAAGAAACACATTCTGCGAATCATCCCGAGTTTGTTTGAATTATATTATCTTTCACACTTAACGTTAAATTCCAAACTTTATAATGAAATACAATTTTCCTTAAAAATGTATTACTGTTTGTCCTTTAAATAGCTTTACTTTTGAAGTATGTAATTAAAAATTAATGAAAGGAATAATATACATATATGTATGTAATTCTGAACACACGTCTTTTTGATGTCTTTCAATTCTTTTGTCACCATAAAATTCTTCATTCTTCTCCATAGGGCTATAATTCACTGCCATTTTTCAACCACTTAAATGAACAATAGGTATATGTAACTTCCCTTTCTTATTGTAAACTAGGTATGAGTCAGGAAGTTATCAAAAATGTTAACTCATTATTTTAATTGTCTTTAACTGCGTCGTCGTTCGTCATGACTTTGTGAAAAAAAAGCTTTTTAATGAAAACAAAATTATTTATCATTGTCGTACATCACTTCAATTGACGACGACGACGTATAAGAAAAACAATAAATTCCACACAACAAAAGCCAGGAGTTGTCCCTATGAACTCTTAAAAGCTCAAATTTCCACACACTTGAACTTACACCCCAAACTGACTGAATTAACCCTTTTAACCGACATAATCTCACATCTCACCATCATCACATATTTGTAGAAAATCCAAAACAAAAAAGAACAGACCTGATCTGAAACTGTGTCAATCAAGGTCATAAGCCTACATTTCAGATAAATACGTTTGGAGAGTTCACTATGGCGTATACGTAACTTTTTTTTAAATCTTTTTCATTGAGTGTCAATTTCGGCAATTCAGCGTACCGCTGATGCTGTACTTCTGCTGCTGCTATCATAAAAATCAAAACAACAACACTACACTCTGTACACTGTGTGTACTTAATCTATGAGCCTATAATAACATCAACACTTCAGATAGATGATTAAGTTATTTCATGAGCACTATCGTGTGCACAGTTAATGTGATACGCGCGGACAGACAGCGGCATTATACCGCGATACCGAGATACGCAATTATTATCGCAGCACAGTGTGAAGTAGAGGAAGGTATAAAAACACTCGTAATACAAACCCGTACTTGGAATTTCGAAAACCAAGTAAGTACAATATCAGACAGCCCGCGAACGAGCTGAGAGATGAGTGTGAATATTCGCCAAAGAGGGGAAGAAAGGAGGAGGATTTTTTGTGTTTATTTTAGGGGTTGAATGGGGTGGTATGTTATAAGTGCATGGTGATAGCACACCGTATTATACACGTTATAATATTGAAGCTTCTGTATAGGTAGATAGAGTATAGCGGCAGGTATATTGTACATAGGTAGATAGATAAACATTGCCAATTTGTTTAAAACTTACTAATTAGTGAATGTTTGCTTGTTAAAGAGGGAAGATTGTCGATATACATAGATACACACCTGCTAAGGCTGGTACTGGGCTGGGGCTGGGGCTGATGATGCCGCCATAGCTTTGATTTTATCTGTTGTTGATTTGGATTACAATTTTAGAAATCTCATTCGATACGCTTGGCTTGATTTTATATTAGTTCTCACTAACGACAAAACCGCGAAAATCTTATTTTTAGTTTTATAACCTTTTTTTAAATAAAAATTTAATGTATTTTAAAAATAGACTCAATTTATAATTACTTTGTAGATATTTTAGAAATTTTTCATTGAACAGATAAAGTTTAAGAATCAAAAAAGTTTGCTGAATTTGTTTATTGAAAGAGGTTGTCTTAATTTGTTTTAAAGATAGAAAAATAAACAAATTGTTTATTAAGATTTTTTTTAATTTTTAGTGCTAACATAATTATTTCACTGAAATTTGAAAAATTGCTTTGGTAAATATTTTATTTTCGGTTTAACTACTTAAATAAAACAATTAAATTGCATCTACTGAAAACAGTCACTCTCTAATAAATCGAAAAAGAAATAATTATAAATAAAATAAAATAAATCTAACAAGTTCAGTGCAAATTTGCCACTAGAACTATTTATTTTAATTTTTTTTAAAGCAAATATTATTGCTTCTGTCGCGGAAAGTGTTTGATCACTTATTAGGTAGGTTGTGTAAATAAGTTTATTTAAAATTTGTCTATGGAGTGACATTTAATGTACACACACAATATTTTTTGCTTGCCTTTTTTTTTTTGAGTAAATATTGATCGACAAAAATTAAGCTCATTAAAGAAAAAATAAAGATTCACATGGGGAATTTTTTTTACTTAAGTATGTTTTAAATCATTTTGTTTATAAAGCTAATTTGTGTTTAGGTTAGAAATAGACTTAATAAATTAATTGAGTTTTAATTTAAGAGATGTTGTTTTTAATAAAACATATCATGACTTCAAACGTGATGTTAAATTAAATTATAAAACAATTTATCTCAGGGGTTTTAAGTAATGCTTAGGGCAATTTTTTTTTTTTTAAATACTGTTTCTGGCATTTTTCATCTTTAAAACAATAAAGTTTTTGGCCCTTGACAACGGTAGAGAATTTGTTTAATTATTCGGAGCTATCGTGAATAAAATTCAAGACGGAATTTTTCCCATATTCGAAAATTCGAGACGGAAATAATTTCAAAACTATTCCCTAAAATTTTGGTATATCAAATGTGATCTTGGATTCTTCCCGCGTCAATTGAAGCGGGCTTGTCTGTATAGACATGAGTTTTAACATAGACCCACAAAAAATAGTCTAAAGGCGTTAAATCGCACGATCTAGGCGGCCAATTGACCGTTCCCGAACGTGAAATAAAATGTTCACCGAACTCGCCTCTCAATTTTGTGCGTGCTGTGTGCCATGTGGCACCGTCTTGTTGAAACCACATGTCATGCAAGTCAAGCTCTTGCATTTTGGGCAAAAAAAAAGTTGGATATCATCTCACGGTAGCGCTCACCATTCACAGTTATGTTACGATTCGCATCATCTTTGAAGAAGTACGGTCCAATGATAACACCAGCCCATAAATCGCACCAAACTGAGACTTTTTCTGGATGCATTGGTAGCTCTTGCAATGCTTCTGGCTGATATTCACTCCAAAATCGACAATTCTGCTTATTTACGTACCCATTGAGACAAAAATGAGCTTCGTCACTGAACACAATTTTTCGGTAAAAAAGTGGATCTTCGGCCAACTTTCCAAGAGCCTATTTTACCAAAATTTTACGTTGAAGCAGGTCATTCGGCTTCAATTCTTGCACCAGCTGTATTTTGAAAGACATCACACTTAAATCCTTCCGCAAAATTTTCCATGTTGTTGAGTAACAGAGGCCCTATTGCTGCGAACAGCGACGAATCGATAATTGATGGTCATCATTAACACTGGCCGATACAGCTGCGATATTTTCTTCAGTTCGCACTCTACGTAAGCGTGTTGGTGGTTTAATGTCCAATAATGTAAATTTGGTGCGAAATTTAGTCACAATAGCCCGAATAGCCGCTTTAGTGAGTCGATTAAACTGACCATAAAATGGAAGAAGCTCGCGATGAACTTTCTTAACAGAGTACGCATTTTAATAATAAAATTCAATAATTTGCAAGCGTTGTTCGTTTGTAAGACGATTCATGGTTAAATTATAGACCAAACTGAAAAACAGCTGTTTAAACTAGTGTTGCCAAAAAGATAATATCTAAAAATTCACCCTTTATTAAAATCAAAATAATGCATGGAATTATTCGAGGGCCAAAGAATTCTGGATTTAAAGTGACTGTAATTGCTTCGATGAGAAGAAGGGCAAAAAAAAGGGTTGTTTTAATGTTAATTTGACTTAGCAGGATTAAAGAATCTACTTTGCCAACATCAGCTGCTTGGCGACCGACACGTTGGCTTAGAAATTGTAGACCAATTAGATTAAGACAATTTTTGTTATGGGGTAAGTTATATGTATTTATCTTTTTATGAAATGCCGGGATTATCAAATTCCTTTGAGTAACGTCTTATTAAGTCAAGAGATCGATTGACTTTGTTAATAATATGATCTATGTAGGAGATGAAACTAGTTCTTTATCATCGATAACGCAGAGGTCACACTTGGAATCAATTATTTGGATAGTTGCATTGAGAAAGAGATAATTTCTTGGGATTGTTGATGATCGTTTTTGGGAACAGGTAATATTTTTACATTTGCTTATATACAAATCCAGAAAATTATTATCACACCAAGTATTAAACAGATCCAGATAATTTTAAGTTTACCAGTTTCAGTCTAGGATGAAATTATCTTGAATATTTGAATATTATCGCAAACAAACGAGAGGAGTCTTTCAAAATAAGACTGGAATCATTAACCCTAAGGACGAAGATTAGAGGTCCAAGATGACTTCCTTGAGGTACCCCAGATATGGCAAAGAGATAGATTTTAAAAGAAAGCAACGAAAAAGAACTCTGTACATTTAATTTCCAAGTATTTTCTCAACCAATTAGTAAAACTTGGTGAAAAGCAACAGCTTTGAATTTAAGGCAAATGATATTGTGAGAAATTTTATCAAAGGCTTTGCCAAAATCAGTGTAAATCGTGCTAACTTCATGTCCATTCTCAAGAGTCATCAATTTTTGGGAAATTAAATTCTATAAGGTTTGTAGTCGTTGACTTACTTTTAAGAAAGCGGTGTGGAACAGGTTAGATTTAAGTTTACAAAAAAAGAGTAGAAAATTATGGTTATTTTCAAATTTCATCGGTGAAAAAAATGTTGATAGAATTCTTATTCCCGATAGCTCCAATATGAACGAACTAAGAATTAAGAATCACAAATAAAGAAACGTTAGGGGAGAGTACGATAACTCAGGCGACAAAGTCTAATGACGGATTTGTATAAATAAATTAAATAAATTAGGTGGCGCAACAGTCCGTAGAGAACTTCTTTACATTTAAATTGTGTTCTTGTTATGAAATGTCGATCAGGCAGACGGCAGAATTGCCATGTCCATATTCTTAAAGAAAAACATTTGTTAATAATTTATATCTTAAAATAAAGAAACTATCTATCTATCTATCTATCAGTCCGTAGAGAACCAGGGCCTAGTGACTTACAACTCTCATCAATTCCTGTGTGCGATTAATTGCAGGGATGGAGGGGACCTACAGTTTACATGCCGAATCCGAACGGCTAATTTGAGAAAGCACTTTTCATGACAAGAATTACTCTTGGAGAATTTGTCAATTCCTCGCCAGAGGCAGTACCGTGAAAAAAATTAAGATGTCATAGGCAGGGATCGAACCCAAGACCTCTCGCATGACAGTCTAACGCACTAACCATCATGCCACGGGTACCACGGATTTGTACAGAACAGTTAAAAACAAGCATTTTTTACTATGCTGTCTATCTCCCCCCGTTTAGGTGGTAGGAGCAATTTAAAAAAAAATGTAGTACATACATACATATATGGAAAAAAATAATAAAAAAAAATTAGTAATACTTACAACAACTAAGTTTTATACATTTTTTTGAAGCCAAAATGTATAAAACTTAATTGTAAGTATTACCGTTATTTTTTTTCCATTTTAAATAATATTTTTTTAAATTGCCCCTCCCGCCTAAACGGGGGGAGATAGACCCCCCTCCCATAGTAAAAAAAATGCTTGTTTTTAACTGTTCTTAAGAAATCCGTTATAATATCTTGTCGCCCGAGTTATCGTACTCCTGCCAAACGTAAAATGTTGGCAGTCTTAAAAATCGGCTTTTTTAAAACTTTCGATCAACTAAAATAAACGTTACGCCAAATGTATTGTATTATCTAAGAGCTTTTTTTTCACTAACAAATTGAACATGTGTAAATTCGTGATTCTCATTTTCAACTTTCAATTGTATTTATTCAATAAAAAATAACATTTTCCATATCAAATTACGATGTACGTCAAGTTAGCGAAATTTTAGGAAACTAATAATGGGATTAATTGCCGTGATTTTGTCGTGAAAGAAAACAATGTTTCGAACTTGTTTTTTTTTTGAAATAGATGGCAGACAAAATTATTTTGTTGCGTACATATTTCCCAAAAAATTTCCCTCCCAAATTAAAAAATACCCCAAAACGAACTATTTTCAAGTATGTAAATCTATAAAAATCCTAGCTAAAAATATTATCCTTGGAATTTATTTAAACAATATTGTCGTAACATGTCTACTAATAAGCCGTACAATAAAATAATTTGTCACGCCGGCGCCGTTTTTTCTTTAAAATTTTCACACTTTAATGAAACACTACCAAAAAGTAGCAAATCTATGTTCTGGGAATTATTTTAATAATATTGTAACTATGAAGGTCAATGTTTCTTTTCATTGCATGAAAAACTTTTATGTTAAATTTTGGGAAAAGTTAAATTTGAGCATGAATTTAGTACCACGTTATTTATAATTATAAGTAATACGTACCAAATTTGCAATCAAAAAGATCCTAAATAAAACCATATCTTCGACAGTTTCTGTCCGTTTTGGATAAATAATGATTTCTCATTTATCATCAGCACAAGCGAAAAAAAAATTGCCAAAATCGGCCTTAAAAGTTTTGAAAAATCCGAAAAAGTGTGCAATTTATGTATTTAACCAAATTAAATACACTTATTTTTGAAGATTGTTCCAGAAAATGTATACTTTCAGAAAGTACCGAAGTTCTTCATTTTAAATCTTCAAACAATTCTAGAATTGGCCAAAAATTAAAAGAAACATTTAATAATCGTTGAAACGTTTAAATTACAAAGAAAAAATGTTTTTTCTAAAATTTTCATTTACCAAAAAATGTTTTAAACACTAAACATTTCGAATTGATTTATTACTGTTCAGTTAATCTAATAATCTGAAAATTAAACATGGGACAAAATGATGGACACATTTAATTTAATGCATTTTATAGGTCACAGGAAGGAAATGTATTTTTATAACAAATTCGTCAATGTTCTGAAGTTTGTCACCTTGTCGAAAATGTTTCGGATACTTTTTTTTTTCTTTAACATATAGAATGTTAATGTTCAATGAAATATTGAAAAATATCTTTATAAACTCCAAAATTTAAAATTGTAAGCCTACAAATCCTAAGGTCATAATTATGTAAAAAAAAAAACAATTTAAATTAATTTTAAAGTCCCCTTATTAAAGATATATACATATGTATGTCTGTTTGTTAGGTAAGCATTTAAAAGAGTTTTCATCTTAACGCAATACTTGTGTGTAATACTCTTGACTCATTTTGGTGCCAAATTGCCTCAACTTAACTTATTCACTTGACCCTTGATATAATTTATAATGCACATAAACAATGTAATTAAATGTTAATTTTTTACGTGACACCTTAAACTCATTTCAGCAATGGCAATTAGTTAAAAATGGTTTTTCTTTTTTTTCCCCCTCGAAAAAAAAAATAATTTTACTGCCTTCAATATTACGCTCTTGCCTTTTATATTTCCTAATAAGTAAAATTTTCCTTTCCCATTTTGATTTGCTTTTTTCTTTGCATTTTTAATAAACTACAAGACCCTAAAATACTAACCCAACATCTTTTATGTAACGCACGAAAAGTAAACCCAAGCAAAAGTCAAATATTTTCGTTATAATTTAATTGACAAATTAAAGAAAAAAAAAGTAGGCATTACGTGTTAGTGGCAAACCTAATAACAATCACCTCGAATTCGCATTTAAAGGGCAAATTCATTCACTTGACTTAAAGCGTATTATTAAATTTATTTATTTATTTTATGTTCGTAGTAAGTTTTGTGCGTGTCATAGAAGATTTTGAGATGTTTTGCTTTTCTTTTCATTCCTTAAACAGCAACAAACAAAAATTTTTGTACAGTAAAGGCTCTCATAAGCGGACAGTGAGTGTAGACTTACTATGTTTGCAGGCGAAAAAGGGAGCTCAAAAAATAAAAAAAAATATTAAACAGAGTGTGACTTAATATTTTCATTGAAAATAAGAGTAAAAAATAAACATATAAAATTGAAAAACATAAAACGCACGATTACAACATACAAAATCGAAAGCTTTAAATACTCAAAATGTTCATAGTACAAAAAATAATTTAAGCAAAATTTTAAAAAATTTCGTAAAATTTTAAAGCCATTTCAATATGTTGCTAATTTTTGCTAATTTCATACAATTTTACCATTTTACTGTCTCTTAGAATTTACCAAAATTAAAATAAAACAAAGTGAAGAATTTAAGTTCCGGGAATTTGCTAAGTCTTAGTCCATATAACTTTTGGGTTTCTAACATTTGAAGTTATTAGAGCCGTTCCTCAGTTCCTCAGATTCACAAAGTGTCACTGTTGTAGTAGTTTTGAATTTTATTGTTATTTTTTTCATCTAATATTACATATTTCACAATGGTTCAGTTGGCTTTATGTCGTCAGCCGAAAAAGAGTGTTTTTCCGTGTAATTCAACATCGTTAAGTCTAAAAAGGTTAGGTGTTTATTATTTGTTGTCTGTACTAGCGTTTTTAGTACTTGTGTCATGATGGTTAGTGCGTTGGACTGTGATGCCAGAGGTCTTGGGTTCGATCCCTGCCTATACCACCTAAAGTTTTTTTTCACGGGTATTGCCTCTTGCGAGGAATTGACAAATTCTCCAAGAGTAATTCTTGTCATGAAAAGTGCTTTCTAAAATTGGACGTTCGGATTCGGCTTAAAAAAAACTGTAGGTCCCCTCCATCCCTGACAACAATACTCGCACACAGGAATGGTTAAGAGTTGTAAGTCACTAGGCCCTAGTTCTCAACGGACTGTTGCGCCACCCAATTTATTTTTACTAGCGTTTTTGATATATGTAATTGCAGAGAAGGTTCCAGTTTTTTCCGCTTAGTATTTGGATAAATTCGTTCATTTTAAGCATCGATTTTTCCCAGACATGTATTCTTATTCAATTCTGCCTGAGGTTGCATAGTGTGAATTTTGATTTTAAGTCTGTTTTGTATATGTTTGAGTGACATTTCACTGTCAAAGGTGAAAGTTTAAAATTATTCGCTCGTACAAAAAGTTTATTTTTCTCATTAAAGTATCTGCTAATTTTGAACAAAAACTTCATAAAGTAGCTCTTTTCGCCTTTTTTATTTATACAACACAAAATTCGTCTGTAACAACATAAGGTACGAAGTTTTTTCATTGATTTTATTATCGCCAAAAGCCATTTTCGTCGTTACGGTATTGTCCTTATGAACCACAATTGTAAAAAACAAAATATAGACGAAACTTCTCCCGAACCGAACACCAGTAGCAAAAAATACTCTTCATCAAACGAATTTAAGATGGTAGTAGGTAATCTATCAATCGATGAATTGAAAGGCATCCTCAATGATATCTTTGCCGAAAAACTTAAAGATCTTGCTACAAGGGATGTTCTAACGAGACTTTACAGCGAAATAAATTCTCTGAAAAAAGAAAACTTGCAACTAAACAATCAACTTCATGTGATGTCGGAAAGATGCGAGCTTCTGGAAAATCAACTTGAATTCTTATCACGTAAGGCCAACGAATGCTCCATTGTTGTACACCTTCCCATAAACGCAGAAACCAATGTAACTCAATTCGCTATACAAAGTTGCAAGGGGCTTCTTAAGCTACAGGAAAGTGATAGTTTTCACATTAAAAAGTCCCGTGAAATTCACAACAAGAACGCACAACGGGGAACTGTTGTTCTCGAGCTTCTTTCGGCAGAAATCGTAGACAAGATTATAGCCGCGGCGCACCATCTTAAAAACTCGGGCATCAGTATCTTTCGGGAGCAATCACTTTTATATAGAAAAAAGAGGCAAACACTATTGCAATTCCGAAGCAAACTTCTCGAAATTAATCCGAACGTGAAAATTATTGTCAAAGGCGACAAAATGCAAATTAATAGCCAAACATTTGTTTACAAATATTCACGTGGACTTAATGTCAAAAGTTCTACGGAGTTGACATTTATCAAGCAGATGTTTAGCGACCGATCGTCTGAATTTTTTGACTGCGGCGAGGGAGTGAAATTTGCACCAACTTTGATCTCGCCATCTTCTTTACCATCTTCCTCTCAACCAATGATAGCGCCACCTGTGAGTCAACATTCACAAGTCGTAAGGGGGGGTTCGCAATAGGAAGAATCTGTCGTCTGCCACAATATTAAAACTAACAATAATTTACAAACTTTAAAAATTTTATCGTATAATATTACAGGTCTTAGAAGTAAGCTTGCACAACCTGATTTCTTTAACTTTATTCAAGATTTTGATGTTATAATTTTATTAGAAACTTTCTTAGAGGAAAAAAACGAAAATGATTGCATAAAATATTTCAAAAATTTCAAAATAATGTGTTCACCTGCAACTAGAACAAACGTCCACGGTAGAGCTAGTGGAGGAATTTTATGTGGTGTCAAAAAAACTATAAATAGCAATTTTTTCAAACTTATTTGTTTAGAAAATAGAATTATTTTTCATATTTTTAATGATAATTTAAAATACTCAGTAATTCCGGTGTACTTGAACTGTGATAACTGGCAGAGTGACTTCGATTGCTTAATTGATTACGTAAATAACAATAATCTGGAGAACATCATGATCATTGGAGATCTAAACGCACGTATTGGGAAATATCAGAATCCTTCAAATTATGAATTACTGTCGCTAAACTTACTAAATGTTGCTAGAAACTCCAAAGATGAACAGTCTAATAGGAACGGACGACTTCTTACCGAATTCTTTGAAAACTTTGGACTATTTGTACTGAATGGTGCGATTACAGGCGACGAATATGGAGAGTTTACCTTTATCAGCGGGCAAGGACAGTCAGTGATCGATGTTTGCGCAGTATCAACTGGGTGGCTAAATACAACCCCAAACTTCAAAGTCGGCATAGCGAACTTCTCTGCACACCTTCCAATAGAAGTCAACGTTAAATTCTTTGATGTAGCTAGCCAAAGCATCTCAAATAATTTCCAAAAGTTAAGGTGGAAAGAAAACAGTGCTACCGTTTATAAATTTATCCTGGATCGTAACTTTAGCTCCCTCCCTCCCCATGCCACAACCGGAGTAGAACATTTAGATGAACGAATAACAAGTGTAATTCATATCTCAGCGCCATTTGCCATTAGCAATAACAACTCTAACTCTTTTACTCCTAAAAACGTATGGTTTGATAATGATTGCAAGAAGCTCCGCAACCTATCATTTGTGTATCTCAAACTATTTCGATCCACAAATGCATTGTTCTTCAAAAGTATTTACCTTCACGTAAATAAGGAGTACAAGACTTTATGCGCAGCAAAAAAAAGAGATAACAATACTAGTCTGGCGAAGAAACTTGTAGATTGTAAAAACTCAAAAGTTTTCTGGGATAATATTCGCGAGCTAGGAGGACGTTTTCGACATTCGGTGAATACTCTCGCAGCTGAGACACTAGCGACTCATTTTAAAACGCTTTTGTCGGCTGACGTGAATCTCAATACCTTCTCTTATGCTCTCCCCAACTTTATAATCGATGAACTGGATGGTCCAATACTATTACGTGAATTGGAATCAACTTTACAAAAAATGAAAAATAATAAAGCACCTGGTATCGATGGAATTCCAGTAGAATTTTACAAAAATGGTACTGAGCAATTGAAAAATTATCTTCTTCTATACTTCAACCGATTATATGATGAGTCTCATGTTCCAAACAATCTAAACAAAGCAGTTATTTTTGCAATTTATAAGAGTGGAGATGTGAACCAGCCAGAGAACTATAGAGGCATATCTATTCTTAGCTCATTAAGGAAGATCTTCACTTCAATACTCTACGAACGGCTGACCAATTGGATTGAGGACAAAAACCTTCTCAGTATGTTCCAAGCCGGTTTTCGAGCGGGTTACTCAACGCTGGACCATATATTTGCGTTAACAAGTATTGCCAAGAAATGTATTGATAAAAAGAAAAAATTATACGCTTGTTTCGTTGACTTCAAAGCTGCATTTGACAAGGTGAATAGACAAGCATTGTTGTACAAGCTTTCAATGCTTGGAATCTCTCGGAAATTCTTGCAGCTATACTTCAACTTCCTTATCTCGTCGACTGCTTCGGTATGGGATGGGTCGCATCTATCAGATTGGTTTGAAACGACAGCAGGTGTCCCACAAGGCTGCATTTTAAGCCCAATCCTCTTCGCTTTATTTATTGATGATATTTCCGATGTTCTTCCAGGAGGAATATCTTTTGCCGACATACAAGTAAAAGTTTTACTCTATGCTGATGACCTAGTATTGCTGGCGGAAAACCCTTTCACTCTACAGCTGCAAATAAACAGGTTAAATACATTCTGCGAGAAATGGGGGTTAGCTATCAATACTAGCAAAACTAAGGTAATGATATTTGAGACTCGTCAAAGAAGAAGGCTTCCCGAAGAGAATTGGCAATTAAATAATATTGCTATTGAAGTGGTGCAGGAATTTAAGTATCTGGGAGTCTTAATCACACACAACCTTAACTTCGCAAAGCATGTTAAGAATAAAAGTAATGAGGCTAAATTAGCTTTGAGCATAATGTGGCCCAAGTTCTTTGCGAACCAAGAAATTGATCTGTTGTCAAAATACCGTTCTTCAAGCGCTTATTTAGATTGCCAAATTCAACGCCAAATTATGCCATCTACGTTGAATCTGGATTATCGCCTCTTTAAATTGAAAATCTAAAATCAAACTCCGACTATTTAATAAGAGTTATGAGAAGAAGCGGAAGAAGTCTTCATAAATCAATCATGGTTAAATTGTTGCAAACGAGGGCTTCACCATTCAAGGATTGGAACGAGTTAGCCCTAGCCCACGGAACTAATCTTCCCCTAAGTGAAACAAACGTTGATGAATGGCCGGGGTTTTTTGCTAATGTCATCGCTAAAATAGATGCAAAAATTTACACCCAGCATCTATCTAGAGCAAATGAAACTACATCTAGAAATATGTATAAGAACCTCAATCACCAGTTACCCTCGGAAGCGAATTATTTCTGTACTGAATTTTCGGCCGAAGCTATAAGCTACATATTCAGAGCTCGTGTCGAATTGTTAAACTTAAACTTTATGCCCCACCGAGCTGACTTGTCACAAATTTGGTATCTTTTTGTGTTTCAAATCATATTAAAATTGTTAAATTTCTCAATTGAATTGTGTAAATCTAATTTTGAGTTACTTTATGCTTTTTTGAATTTGTATATACACTTTAATTTCGTATTTGAAAAAAAAAAAAAAAAACTTGTTACTTTTATTTATTTTATTTCATTTTTATTCTTTATAACACTAAATGAAATGTCATATCAGGCAATCGGCAGAATAAGCCATGTCATTATTCTTAAGAAAAGAAATATTGTTAATCAAAATTTTTTGTTAATAAAGAAGTTATCTATCTATCTATATGGTTTGTAATTTAAAGGTAAGAGTTGGGATTTGGTCTAACGCCATTTCGATATCATATCTACAGTAAGATCATCATGGAAATAATTCTTTGGTAACAGGTCATGTTGCACGGAAAGAAATACATTGCGAATATTACAACGTCAGTATGGGTGTGAACGCAATACGGTATGGCATAGAAGATTTTCATTGGATAAAAAGTTGTAAGCATAGTTAATTTGGCCATAATGAGAATAGTAACGTCGACAATAGTTATAGCCGATACGCCAATGCCAGTATGGGAGTCAGGCCCATACTGATAGGCGACATGTACAACGCTCCTAGCAGAAAAGTCTATCCATTATTGTTATGTCCCTTATGCTTACAATGGAGTAATAACAATATTACGTAAATCAATGAAATAAATTATATAGGTTATGTTCGATAAATAATATTTAAAAATTTGTATTTAAGGAGCGTAAAGACAAAGTAATTAAATATTACTGTGTACAAGGAAAACAATGAAAAAGTAGAAGATGTAATTATAATAAACAATATTTTTGATTTATTTCTGATTCTAATCACTATACATACAACATAAATTATTTTCGTTTTATTAATTATTGTAGAAATATATCGATACAGTAGTTATACCCATGCACTATTGACAGTAATCCAATAAGGGTATCGATTATCACGCCATAAATTATCGCAGGAAAAACTAGTAGCATTGCGACATCTCCGGTACAGTATGGGGCGGAAGGCAATGCTGTCTCGTCAAACGTACTATGCGTCCTTGTGTTACAAACAAATATTGTGGTACCATACAGTATAGTACATAATCCCATACTTAAAGGAGTTGTTGCAAGACAATGTAGGAATATCACCGATACTTTTTTAGTATGGGTCTCCATACTAGCATTGTCTTAAATGCTCTACACTTCTTTCCGTGTGAAGATGTAGAAACTTATTTGGCTATCTTAGATTTTATCGTTAAGCACGCAAATTGGGAGGACTCAACTTTTTCAAGGGCTTAATGTATTGGGTACTGCTCATAAGTAAGTTTACTAACTCTATGTTCGCTGCAGATCCTAGACCATTTGTTAAAGCATTGTTTTTTGTAGTTACGAAGCAATTTTAAATGTACGACGATCTGCAAGTTAGTTCCTTACCTTCTTCATGTAGTCAAGATGGTGCATGTGAACAATGTTGGCAATCCAGTCTCCATGTGTTTGATAAATTATCTTATAGTTTTTCCACTACTTCGAATTACCAGATTTTCTGAACACGAACCACTGCTTCAAATATTCTTAAATATTTTCTTTCCAGTACGATTTTTCATTTGTCGCATACCTTTGAGAAAATCAAGATTTTTGGTTTGCTTTCAAGTACCATAAGTGACAATATGTTTGAAGTTTTTATATAGGGGGAAGGTGAACATTGAGATCATCTAAAAAGAGAGAAAAAAGAAATGGACTAAAGAGGCAGCCTTTTTTTGCTCCTGGTTCTGTTTGAAACCATTCCAATAATATTATATTATCATCTCATTCAGCTGAGCTATTTTCTGCGTAAAGCTGTTGCAGTAATTTTAATATCTTCGTAGACAGGCTTAGATTCGAGAGTTTGTAAAATAAGTTTTTTCTATCAATGGTGTGAAAAACTGCTGCTGAAGGCTACAAAGAAAGTATACAGTGAAACCCGGATAAGTGCCTAACCCGCATAAGTACCTGTTTTTTTTAGAACCAACATTTTGAGGGTTTTTTCATATAAAACTCATCTAATAAGTACCTATCGCTTAACTACCTTGCCCGTTTAATTGCCTTTTATTTTGTATACTTAAATTGAAATTTACCTGAAAAAAATTCTTTTAAGTACACAATTGAAATCAGCAGAAAAAGACAAAATCTTCTTTTCCAAGAATCAAAGGTGCTTCAAAGGAAAAACCATTCCACTTCCTTATTATTCACAAAATAATGCATGGATGACGTCTTCTTTGTGGACTAAATTAATTAAAGAATTTGATAATGAAATGGTAAGACAAAACAGTAAGGTTTTACTTTTTGTCGACAACGCAGCATGTCACAAGATTGACAACTTAGAGACTGACAATGTTAATATTGAGTTCTTACCAGCAAACACCACTTCGATCTTGCAGCCACTCGATCAAGGCATAATTCACTGATTTAAGGCCTATTACCGTCAAATAATAGTCCGAAAACAATTGCTGGCAATCGAGGACGGTTTGACAATAAAACAATTTTCCAAATCAATCACAATTCTGCACGCTTGTGAAACGTGATGCGATATCAAATGGTTTTCGAAAGGTAAGTCTTATGTTTAAAGATTAGCTAAATTAGTCTTTTTTTTTTTATAGAATGTTGTCATTATGATTTCTTCTTATTTTCTTATAGGCTGGATTCCTTTTGATTCACGAGTTAGATTCTGCTGAAGACAGTGAAGGCAGTGAAGACATAGTCGAAGAAATATGGAACGTTTCAATAAATCCAACTACTATGAAGACTATGTCCAGTGCGATGACAATATCCCGTGTTATGGAGTTTTATCGGAGGAGGAAATAGTAGCAGAAGTAAATAATGAAGATCAAGAAGAAGATGAGGAAGATGTTGAAAATAATGAAGAGGAGTTGGAACCGCCCAGCTTCGCCGAAACTTTAAAAGCGCTGACGATCTTGTGAAGATTTGTTGAGCATAACAATACGGATGATAGTGAAATCCAGCGTATTGAAGAAAAAATGCTTAAAATCAGATTCATAACGCAACACAAACCAAAATAACTGATTATTTTACTTCTAAATACAAATTTCGGTTTTTAATAAGTTATCAATACTAGTCATTTGATCTTCCTAATGTATTTTCCTATTTTTTAAATAAAATTAAATGTTTTTTTGTTTTAATTTTGTTTAATTTTTGTAAATACAGAGATAAGTGCTTATGTGCACTTAAGCGGGTTTTTCATAGCTGCCTAACCCGCATAAGTACCTCTTAAAGCTAGGCATTTATGGTCAGGTACTTATCCGGGTTTTACTGTATTTTTTTTTCGTTTTCTAAATGGGAGGGGTCATGAAGGTATTTCCTACTGCGAATTAACAGTTTCGGAATTCAGCTTGGTATTCAGTGAGATTATTTTTATCTACCCAACTAGTGAGCTTTTCCAATAATGCTTCTGAAAAGATCTTCATAACAACGTTAAGAAATGATATACCACGATAGTTATTTGGATCCGTTGGATTTCCTTCCTATAGTATAGGAAATATGATGATTTTCTTGAAGCTTTTTGGATCTTTTGAAAGTTTTTGTTAACTCTTTAAAAAAGGAGCTAGTTGTGTTTTTGAAGAATTCATAAGGTATCAGATCTTCCTTAAGCACTTTGTTTTCATTATAACGATCTATGATCCTTGAAAAATGATCACTAGTAAAATGTTTATTTTCTTACAATGAGTTGTTTTTTTACAATTGGCTTGTTTTTTTACAATTGGTTAAGTTTTCAACAATATTTAGGAGTTTTTCGTTTAATAGCGCCATGCAAAGAATTTGAATGATAAGATACCTCCATGACTAACGACTCAAACTATTGATTTTTCTACAAATATTAAAGAAAATAGGGTTATGCATTGAAGATGGCCCAGCACAGTTTAACAAACTAGCCCTTATTGACTCAACAAAAAAAAAGTAAACGAACAAGAAATTTTTTTTAAAATCTACTGTCCACAATGAGAGCTTTTACTGTCTACACCTCAAATAAATCTCTGTGGTTATCGTAGAGCATGGTTGCCTTTTATTGTTTAAAAAGCAAATAAATTGCATTACGGTTGCCATGTCATCAAACTGCCCCCAATATAATCTAAAACAAAACACCAACAACAACAACAAAAAGACTTAAAAAACCATTAAATCAACAACCCCTATAATTTGTAATATCGTTTTAAGGGGTGAAAATGGGTTTCTACCTGTATATGTATATAATTTCTTCATTTCCTGCACAAAAATCATGATTCGTGCGAATACTAGATTATACATGTGGACACACTTGTTCTTGTGTTTTATACCTTTAATACCCCCTAAGCACCCCCGTTCCGTTCCGACCTCTTAGATAAATGCTCACTCACCTAACTAATCCCTTTTTTATATTATGACTTTCTACTTTCTAAAAGAGGGGTTGAAAAAAAAAGAAAAACAAGAACAACACAAAAAATGTTAGTAATTGAATTCAATGAATGTCCTTGAAATTCCACCCTTAAATCGATAAAATATTTTGATTACCGTCTTCGATTAAATTCGATTCGATCCGATCCGATTTGACTTGACTCGAATAATACGTGAAAAGTGAATTAGGGAATAACTTGATTAGATAACGTTAAATAAAAGTTAAATCCATAACAACATTCCGGTCTAAGGAAGATTATCTTTTGTGGTGCGTAGGTTAAGGACATTTTTATGATAAGATGTTTCTTCACAAGAAATATTTGGAAAATAAAAATGAATGTTTTTACTTTTGGCAATGTGCCCAAAACTATTTTTCGAGGGTTCACATTCGAAGCTATTCTTCTTCTTTTTCTTCTTCATCTTCAAATTGAGACTGATAAAAGAAAATTGTACCCTAGACGCATATACTTTTCCGTTCGTCGTCTACGTAAGTTATATCTCTTTCGGGGAAAAGGCTTAAAGAAGACGTGTGGGATGTATAAAAATCGAAGAAAAAAATATCTCGATAAGACCTTCCTCTGCTGCTGCTGTAAAAAAAAAAAAAACGAACAATCGCTTCTCAATGGGCTCTTGAGAATAAGAAAGTACCAGTTTCAGTTTGGATATGTGACGAGTTAAAGATTTTTTTTCTCGAATGGCCTTTAAGCAAGGTTCTTATGTTGGAAAAAAGAAACGAAGAAAAACAAGAAAAACAAAAGACGCAATGTGTCTCCTAAAATGGGTTGAATATTTTTGGTATGGTTTTATTTTATTTACCATTGGTTCATGTCTGATAGCTTTAAACAAGACTTTTACAAGCATTAAGAATTATTATATCAATTCCGGTTATTAAGGTCTCCAGAATGTTTTAAGCTAAAGGGGAAATCCTTAAATTGGTTGTAAAAAAGAGAAGGTTTAGATTCGAGTTGTTAATTCTGAATGTGCCACTTTACAAAATCAGTTGGTAGCGAAAATTGATTAACGTAGTTTTTTAAAACCTGTTTCTTAGAAATACAAATACTTTTTCTGACGATGCTTTTTAAGTCTACTTGTTTAGGCTATTTTTTAATAAAACTCGTGATGATCCTTTAAATTAAACCAAACAAGGATTTTTTGAGAAATCGAATGATAAAAATTCTATTCTCATATTTCTGGCAGCAAAAATGAAAAATTTTGTTCATATGTATTTCTAAGAACGCATAAATCTCTGAGATCTTACAAATAAAAAATGGCCCATTGTCATTATCATTTTCAAAATCTTAAGATGTCAAATCGTATCACCTTAGTGGCCAATCACTTCACCGAAACGTGAAATTTCCCTACCATAGATCTTCTCACACAATAAAACTATAATTGGTCGTATTCTTTAGCTGGTTGCATCGTCTGGTTGGAACCAAATTAAGGTCCAAGTAATGATTTGCAATAGATTGATATGACAACCATAATTATCGGGTAATGTGCGAAAAGTGGATCTGTTTGAATCATTACTAAGTTTTAATAATTTCTTCACGTTTTTCGATTTTTTAGCGTTCCATTATAGTAAACACCAAACATTCAATAAGTATTATGACATTTCAAATGACAGCTGAGTCTGACAGGTGTCAAATGGCAACAGCGCTACCAACTTCGAACCACGAAGTGAATAAATCTATGTAACGAATCAGCCGTTTAAACAAGGCTAGACTATCAAAAATTACCACTTTTCCCAGTCTCCAAATTTTGTGAAAAGAATTTTGACATTCGTAGTGCTAAAATTCTCCGCTTGGACCAATGAAAAAGGTTAATAGCTTTCAATAACTGTCAAACTGACAACTGCAACGAAAAAATTAACAGTTTTTTTTTGAAAAACAATATTTCCATCATTTCTTTTAACCTTGAATTTGTTTAAAACATTCAAAAATAAACTTTCAGACCCTATTAGCGAAATGACAGAAGACTTAACTGAACAATTGCACACAATATGGATGGATAACTATCTTATAATTACACTTCAATTGCTTCTAAAATATTAATGAATCATGTAGGTAGTACCTGACTTTTCTTTATCTATTGCTTGTCACAATTTAAACAAAACATTTTATTTTTCAATTTATTAAGTTTGTTGTTGTTTTAATATTTGTTTTGTATTTATTAGATATCATAATCGATGTCATTCTATTTTGAAGTCTTATCATCAAAGTTAAAGAGGAATGCCATTGAAAAATAGCATGACGCGCTTTTTTTATGGTATTTGCTATAATAATAATTATAGCACTTAAATTTTTTTAAGGTCAAACAATTTAGAGCGCGTGCTATACCTACACGTATAAACTAAGGCACGTCATTATTATTGAGTACTGTTATTATTTTTCAAGAGTACATTTTAATTTTTTAAATAAAAGCATTTCAATTTAATTTAAAAAAATATGCATTCCTAACATGCATCTTTATAATAATTGACTAAAATCAATTGGAATTAAAATGCTAAGGCCTTACGCACTTGACGCTGAATGTTCAAATTAAAATTACCTTGAAAAACTGACATAAAATAATTTTACCGTTGTGTGTATTATCTGATAATTTTAGCAGATCGACTGTTTTTACGACAAGTATCGGGTGTTTCTTTATGAAAATGAGAACTTTAATGGCTGAAACACAAAAACGCTTCGGCTTCGTCTGCGTTACGTTGGGCCTGCTTCGAAGTTGCTTTGAATGATGTAAAAATGTATTTTGTTTGTTGACTTTTTTACAGCTGTTGAGCTGTCAGACAAAGCAAATGTTCAGCAAATTTTAACTAGAGTTTCGTTTCGAGTCACATTACGTAACATTACGTTCTTTTCCTTACGATTGTCAAATGAAACGTAAGGTCGAAGCTTCATTGTGATAGCATGCATTGAATTCCTATGGCTGAACTCGTAAACGTCAGGCGAAGCCGAAGCTGAAGCGTGTTTGTGTTTCAGCTATAAGTGATGATTCGTTAATGGCTTGAGGATTGCACTCCTCCATTTACGGAAATTGTGCTATTTGACGCAGTTATTCAACCATAAATGAATTTCACCACTAAATACCGTTAAATGGAAGAAGTGATCTGTGAACTTCTTGAAAAAATGTATTTCTTTAAAGTAAATTTCCCCAATTTAGAAGCATTGTTCTGACGTTAAACGATTCCTGATGAATTGTCAAACATTACTGAACAGAAATGTCAACACAGTTTGACATTTTTAATTGTCAAACCGTATACAATATATAACCATCAACATTTCCAATACAGCTAAAAAAAAAACACCCTATATTCAAAGTTCGAATTTGTTTCCTGTTTAGTGTCTTTAAACAACTCTTCTCCGAGATAGTCCTTAATAGCCCCAAAGTACCTTCACCTCTGTGATAAATGAAATCCTATTCGAAAACCTGGCAACTTTTGGGTCATGGTTTTTGTTTTCCTTTATTAATTTCAAAAATGCTATTTATCATTTATTTTTATGTGAATCCAATTTTAAAAAAGCAAATACACACCTTTGGGGACTTTAACAAATTCCAAGTGAATTAATTTACTTTGTTCATATATCGTTTTCATTTTTTTCTTTGCTTATTGATTTTTTTAAATATATTTTCATACATACATTGTTTTTGTTGGTAGATAATATAAAATAAAACTGTTATTACAATTCAATCTACGCTTTGATAATTTTATTAAACCATAAACACGCATGAAATAAAATAATTATTATTTATTAATCGGTACTTTTTTCTAGCCCCAAAGGTGTAATTTTATTGTAAGTATGTCACTCACTTATACTCGCAATCATGCGATATATAAAAAACAATATGATGACTGATAACAATCAGGAAATCACTAAGTGCTGCGAAAATTTCCATTGAAAATGAACCTACAACAAAAATATTTAAAGCCTTTATTATGTTTTTTTTTGTTCTTTTGAAATCAATAAAATCTTCTACCAACGGGTATAAAGTAAAATAAAAAAGGAAGTCTTTTTAAATGTTTCAAATTTTTGTTTTTATTTGTTTTTCTTGAACAATTTTTTAAATTATACGAAAACAAGTCAAAAACAAAAAATTTATTGATATTTGCGATCTATTTTGAGTAATTGCTTTTTAAAAGATTGATTAAAAATAGAAGAGCTGTGAAAAATTGTGAACTATATCTTCTAGTCAAGACCTCAGGTGTAAGGTGGGAGATTTTAAGGGACCCCCTAATCCCACATTCTTTACCCTACTGACCATGCACCTTGAGTCTACTCATATTTAAATATTTCCTGTTCTTCGTGTCTTTAAGAGTATTTGTTTTATACAATAAAAAAACAATAAACTTACATTTGGAAATTAATTGGGAAATATTGCCCATATTTGGTTTTCCCCGAAGCCCCCCTCAAATTATGACCCCGCTTGTATTCCATACTAAAAATTTTCATCACAAAGGACAAATAGTTTCACAAAAAACTAAAACAAAATTAAAACACAAAATTCCAAAAGTGTAAATTTAATTTAAAACACTAACAAAAGTATTCAGCCCTATTATGGCTATCAACTATCAAATTATTTGATAACTGATAACTTCTATCAATTTATTGATAATTTGGTATTATGAGTATCAAATGATAATTTTTCACCCATTGTGAATACTAATCAATATACGATTGTGAATAGGTTTTGTTTGACGTTTGTCAAACACCAAACAAAACCTATTTTGTTTTCATTAAATAAATTTCTCTTTTTTCTTAATAATATTTTGTTTATTTAGGAGTAGAATAGTTAGCAACAGAAAACAAATAGAAAGGCTTGCACGATAAACCTCCGTTCCTTAGTACAATTGCCTTCAAACATCAATTCTAGTGAAGGCATTTCGTTCTTTAATTTGTATATTCAATAAAAACCACAAAAAAACTTTTCTAAATCGTATTTAAATTACAATTCTTTACCATTTACGAATATTTGATACATTTGTCAACAAAGATTTTGTAGCTGATAGAATATTTGATGGGTATCAATATTTTTGATAGCCGTAATACCGAGTTTATCAATAAAGCTATTCACAATAGATCTTTTAATTCACTATTTATCAAAAATATTGATAATTGATCACCATAATACCGATTCATTAATTTTGTTGATAATTGTCAACTATTATCAAATATCGTGTTGCTATTTGATAACCATAATAGGGCTGATTATATCTTTAAAATAATGTGCGCTATCATGAAAAAAAGCATCATCGAAAAGTTTGGCCCACTGACTAGAATAATAGCCAAAGTCCTTCAGAAATTTCGAAATTTTTCATGTTTTAATCGAACTCTTTATATGAGCGACTTAAATTACTCGGAACTTAAGACAACTTAAGACAATTGGAGCGGAGTACCACAAGGGAGTGTCTTGGGACCAACCCTGTTATATACAAGGCGGAGAATATTCCAGTCAACATCAATCCTTTAATTTCCACCTGTATTAGTGCCATATACATATATTCGTTAAGAATGCTTTACAAAAGTTGTAAAATTCAGTCGATAAATTTAGCGATTGGACGCAAAAATAACCTACTAAGTTTAACGAAACAAAATCGACGCATAAAATCGAAAATTACTGTGGCTCCTAACTCTTTTTCCAGATACAGTAATCCCCGCTTAGTTGCACCTCGCTTAATTAAACATTCCAATTAAATGATCGAAAAAATTGGCTTCGAAAATTTCCCGTATTTCCCGCTTAGTTGAATTACTCGCTTAATTGGTCTTAAAAATATGCTGCAGAAAAACTAAATACATGGACATTTTTCGGATAATTGAACGGACAAAAAAATGATTGTGATTGAAAAAACCAAAACGGCAAGGTGTTTTAAAAATAAGGTTGTACCTTTGCAATATTTCTCCAACAAAAAGGCATGGATGACCCAACATTTATGGGCCCAAATTTTATATAAAATTTAACGAAGAAATGATAAAACAGAACAGACAAATAATTCTTTTTGTCGACAATGCTGCCTGTCATAAGAAGTTGGACGATTTAAAAAATATATGATGACATAACATATCATGTTATGGCGAACTAACAGACGCCGAAATTAAGTTGACACTGAAATGTTTATAGAGTAAATTTCTAGGATGAATATTTTAGTTTTTAGTTAACCTACTCGTGCACTTATACGGGTTTCGCTTAATTGAACAGATATGTCAATTAAGCGGGGTTTCGCTAATTGAACCACCCGGATAATTGACCGAAAAATCTGACAAAATGGTCAGTGCAATTAAGCGGGGAATACTGTACCATCAAATGACTTTAGATGCTAAGCTTAAATAGAGAAAGCTTATGATAAAGAATAGGTTAGGTTAGGTAACCTATTTGCTGTGCGGGATAGAGTAGGGCACACTTAAGCCAGTTTAATGACCCATTTTGATACTACTTGAATTTTGAGGCTTTCTTTTAAGCTCAATGAAACCAGTTTGAGTCCCTTACGGAACGTGAAATACTGGTTATGATAAAAATAATAGAGAACCGCTTAATTTAAAGGACAGAAGAATGTATTGTGTACTAGAAAAAAACTCTGACCTATTTATCCAGAACAATAAATAGTTTTAAGTACTGAAATCATGGGGTTGTAAAAAGAAGGCAAATGCTGAACCCATCCAAAAATTCCAAAACAAATTATTTCGTGGAATTGGTCGCATTCACAAAGCTAGTGGCTACGTAGTCAAAATTGAACTAGCTTTGTGAATGCAAAACTACACTACAAAGCTAGTCAATCAGGAACTGTCATTTTATTGACAAATGCAAATATATAATATAGTTTGTTTTGTTTTTAAATTTAATAAAACCGAATATAAGATACAATATGAGTGATTTTTCTTTGTATTTAAATACTAAATGATTAATTTCATTTTGAATTCTTGTGTCCTTACCGAGCAGCTGATTGTGAAACGTCAAAACCAGTGTGCACTAACTTTGTAGCCGAAAATTTTACACTACGTCGGAGGGGAAATTTCAACTACTTTTGTAGTTAGATTTAGCCAATCAGAATCCCTTGACTACGTAGCCACTAGCTTTGTAATTGCGACCATTATATACACTATATCAAAAAATTGTTCGTACAGGTGATTCTTCAAAATAATAGCTAAGGTATTTAAAGAAAAACAGATTTTCAACCATTCTTTTTTCAATTTTGGTATTGTTTATTATATGAGAATTAAAAACAAAACAAAATAAATTAGTACAAACTTCACGACGAAAAAAAAAATGCAACAAATTAGGCAAAGTAGGAAATCAAAGGTCAAAAAATTGCACGTACAGTGATAAAAAACTTAATTATATATAAGTTTTAGTAGCGAGTGTGATAACCTTTCGCTTTTATAACATCCTGAAAGCGATTCTTCATAGATAGAACTAGTTTTGAATTGACTTCCGGCGAAATTTTGTTCCTTTCTTCCAATATAACGGCTTTTAGCTGGTTTTTATTACTTATTTTTGATTCTCGGACCTTTCTTCCTAAATGATCCCAAATATGTTCAATGGGATTAAGGTCTGGGAATTGGGGAGGATGAGGCAATTGCGATTTAACATTATAGAGAAGCTACTCCTTTACTATCCTTGATGAATGTTCAGGATTGTTGTCTTGCACAAGTAAAAAGTCGTCTTTAAGGCCAATTTTTAAAGCGCTGGCTTTCAAATTTTCTTTAAAAAATTGTAAATATTTGTTTTTATCCATTGTTGTTTCTATAAAAACTAAATTTCCCACACCATTGGCCCCCATATCTCCCCAGACCATAACATTTCCGCCTCCATGTTTCACCGTTGATTGCAAATTCTTCACATCTAATGCTGTGTTTGGTTTCCTCCACACAAATCAGCGACCGTCCGAATCAAAGACATTAAACTTGCTCTCGTCAAGGAATAACACATTCTTCCAAAAATCATCTGGTTTCGAAACGTATGCATTCGCATAGTTCAAGCGCTTTGAAACGTTTGCTTTTGAAATACATGTAGGTTTTTTTTGTACCGTGCGACCATTATATCCCTTTGAATGTAGAAAGTTCCGAACAGTTTGAGGGTTAAGCAATATTCTATCATTTGCTTGAATGTCAGCAGCTATTTTAGGAGCACTTAACTTGGGATCAGCCTTTACCATTCTTTCAATTTTTCGTTCCACATGAGCGTCTAGTATTTTTTTTCGACCTCTTCCTGGGGCCACTTCAAAGCTTTTATTTTTCAAATAATTTTTTAATGCATATTAAACTGTAGACCGTGGTCTACCAATAGTTAACGATATCTCAGCATAACTTTTTCCGTCGTTTCTTAGTTTAAAAATCAGTTTTCTTACGTCAAGAGATACTTTTTTATGAGAAGCCTCCATTTTCAAAATAAACTTCGCAAAATTAAAAAAAAAAAAAAATTGAAAAGATCAATACACCACGGCATACTGAGCCTAGATCTCTCATATCATTACAGTACACAATTTACATTTCAAAAAGAACCGTTATTTCCATTTTGTTAGAGAAGAGAGCAGTGTACGAACATTTGTTTGATGTACGAGAACTTTTTTGACATTCCTGGCAAAATACTACTAACTGTAAAAAAAAACCATGAGGCAAAGCTCGAACATTTTGTTGCAGTTTTGTTGCATTTCCTATTATACATTATAATTTTATCAAATAAAGTCAATAAGCTCAGATTTGTGGTAGGAAGTTCATATTGTAAGGGAAACCCATTTATTTTCAATTTTTTGATGTAGTGTATAAGATAAAGCGATCTTCATCTTGACTTTAAAAATAAAGAATTTGTAAACAGAAAAGAAGTTGAAAAATACACTCTATCACAAAATCAGCGACCTCAAAGTCATACCAAGTGCGAAATGAAGACCGTCTTAAATGTACGAGGCAATGTTAACATTATTAAGAAGAACCAAGCTGATGGTCTAAAAGCAATGGGAAAGTGTTATAACTGTAAACTGTCCTTTAAGTAAATTATAAAGAATTATTAGTCCATTTTTTATATATTGATTCTTATCAACTGAGGATTTTGATAAGGTAAGAGTCCCGCACTACTCGAAATCGATTTGTACCAAGTGTTTTTTAAAGGATTCCATCGGATGGAATTTTTTTTTAAATTCTAAGGTAAATTATATTTTATATAGCCACAAATAATGATTAAAATGTTTATACAATTTACAATAGAATTATCATTTCATTGTATATAATTGTAGTTAATAAGATTTCGTTTGCTTCTTGCACTTAGGCAGAAACTAAAACCACAATTTAAAAATAAGATTTACTCTTACGCAATTGTTGTCTTGTTAACGTTAAACGTTCTATAATATAAACTAAATAAATATTGATATTTTAATCTGCCAATTTCAGGAAATACTGTGATCAGTTTGAACTTGAACTTGTTATTGATCTAATGAATTACTTTAGCAAACTTTTTAAGACAAAGACAACGATAAGTTATTTAATGAACTTTGGCTATAGAAAGTTTTTTGTAAATCTTCACTTATTTCTAAGTGATGGCATCATTTATCTGAGTGGGTGGTTAATAAAACTCAAACACGTCAAATATTAAAAAAAAAAGAAGCTAGGATGCCACCCACACTTAAAACTTCTCGTTGGTGTCATACAAATTTGAAAATTATATTTTGTTGTAAAAAAAACAAATTGTCGTTTAAAGAAATTCCCAATTGATAGCTTTTTTACAAATTAAAATACTAAAAAATTTGTGTATGGTCTCGAATATTTAGCTTAAACTTCATATCAATTGGCTCTATCTAAAAAGTTTAGCTTTTTCTAAAAAAATATTTTGATTGATGTTAACATTTTTTTTTATTATTTGAGCTGAAAAATATTGTGTTCGGTTTTTTTTTATATTTATTAAAAGATATTTTCAAAATGTGAACGATATTCGACGTACAGATCTATTATTTTTACTTTTAGAATTTTTATCAGGCTTTCAACTTAAAATTCTTCTTCAAAGTTTATCTCTTTTACAAAAATGATTACTTGAGGAACTATTTCGGTTGATTTTTAATATTTTCTCAAAATTTCATCGGATTTTTGTCATAAGTGTTACAAAACTTATAACTGGCAATGACTGCTAGGCCAAGGATGATAAGGTGCCTATTCATTTTACAGTGGCTAATAATTACGCTTTATATTATTTATAGGTTTATTTCTATTAAAGTTCATGCAGTCCTAAAAACGTTTTTGCTAATAATTCCCAAGTAATGTTTTTGCCTGCTTAATTTTTGCAAGTTATTTCCAAATAAAACGTTTGTCAGTTTGATCAGTTGGTGTGATGTGAACCAAGATCATTACGAACAAAAAGAGGCTGGAATGCGACCATCACTGCCATCCCGTCTGTCGATTTTTCTTGCTTAAAAGGTTTGTAGGTTTTTGTGTTTTGTTAAAAAAGTTATTAAAAGAAATTTAAAAATCACCAACAATATTTTGCATATGACGAAATAGTTTGATTTCAAAATCTATTTCTGTTAACGAGATTTTTAGTCAAAAAACAATTTTAGTAGGATTTCTTAAAAGTTTTTATTCCTTATTTAAACAAATACAAATTGGATGAATGAAAATATATCTTCTACTATTCACGAGATATCGAGAACCGATTATCTATTTTCACCAAATTTGCGTACTATTTTTTGTAGATTTTAATTTTTTATGAAAAAAACTGACTGTTGGATTTTTATAAAAAAATTACTAAATGTCGCAAATAATATTTTTTGTGAGATAAAATTAGTTTGAAGCCACTATTTTTAGTTTTTGAAAAGATATTTGAGTCGAAAGTAAATTTTTACTAAGTTTTAGTATTGTTTTTTTTTAAGCTTTTCTATTTTTTGTAAAAAAAACTGTCAATTCGATTTTTCTTTAAATTTTACCGGATATTGAAAACAGAATTTTTTACAAGACAAAATTATACAAAATAATCTCAAATTTTTGAAAAAATATTTGAGTCGAATATCAATTTTTACCAACTTTTATTAATTTTTTTCTTAGGTTTTTATTTTTTGTAAAAAAACTGTCCATTCAATTTTTCTCAAAATTTTACTGAATATTGACTACGATATTATTTAAAAGAAAAAATTAGTTGGAAGCCATGATTTCAAATTTTTGAAAAGATATTTGATTCGAAGATCAATTTTTAGCAACTTTGAGTAATGTTTTTTCAGTTTTTTTTTATAAAAAAACTGTCAATTTGATTGTTCTCAAAATTTTACCAGATGTTAAAAACTTTATTCTTCGTTGCACAAAATTGTTTTGGAGATAAAATCAGTATTTGTTCGTAAATTTTTCGAGGTGACAAATAATTTTATTAAAAAAAACCGTTAATTTGAATTTTTTCAAAAAATATATTTGTTTCGTATCACGTTACAATATATAATAAAATAAAATTAGGTGGCGCAACAGTCCGTAAAGAACCAGGGCCTAGTGACTTACAACCCTCAACCATTCCTGTGTGCGAGTAATTGCAGGAATGGAGGGGACCTACAGTTTTATGCCGAATCCGAACGGCTAATTTGAGAAAGCACTTTTTCATGACAAGCATTACTCTTGGAGAATTTGTCAATTCCTCGCAAGAGGCAGTTCCCCTGGAAACCTTTCCTTTTTTTTTTTTTTTTTTTAATTAAGGTGGCACAGGTAGGGATTGAACCCAAGACCTCTCGCATGACAGTCCAACGCACTAACCATCATGCCACGGGTACCACACAATATATAATATAAAATGTAATTCAAGTCTCTAGCGTTATTGGTTCGTGAGATATTTAGGGTTAACCAAAATGTTAACCTTTTTTTTAAATTGCTATGGTAAAAAAAACACCCACTCAATTTTTTTGAGAGTACTTTCTGCATTATTAGCTGTATAACAAAATTTATTTCAAGTTGATATTTCTACTGGTTCTTGGCTATGGACGACGAAAAAAACGTCGCGAATGTACGGACTTACGAACGTACGTACACACGCACGCACAGACATCTCTCTAAAAATCTTTCTTTTATTTCGACCCTAGGGACCTTGAAACGTCGAGAAATGTCAAAATTTTCAATTCGACAAATCGGACCCATTACAATAACTTCCTATGGGAAGTTAATTAAACGTTTATCAGTTTGTTTTTTTAACTGATTTGTTGAACTGATTTGGATCGTTTGCTAAGGACGCCTGTTTCGCTGACACAGAAGCATCAAAAAACAAATATGTATGTAAAATCAAATTTTTGTACTAATCTTGTTATTGTCTCTCTGCTAGGGTGAGTATTACGACCTAAAATTGGAGTTAACGCTATAAAATTTGCGGTCACCGACTCTATACCTATGTCGTTAGAAATTTACAGACGTTGCTCGAAACGAAAATGTTAAATTCACTAAATAAATTGTTCGATGTTTAGTGAAAGAGTTCCTCACAAATTAAATTCAAAGTTGTCAAGTTCCAATTAGAAAATATGTTACTAATACTTTTTGCCTTAGAGTTCGAGTCATATCAGAAAAATGAATGCACTTATTGCACAAAAACTAAAATTTATTTGAAGACAATACTTTTCTTTATTCATTCTTGACATATGGACCAAAGAAAAGATATCCGACTTTTCTTTAAAAATGATGGATTTAGATTCCAAGGACCTTGAAACGTTTATAAATGTCAAACTTTTCAATTTGACAAATACAATAACTTCAAATGGGAATTTAAAAAATGGTGGTTTGTTAAAATCAAACATCATAATTTTGATGATTCAGTAAAAAAAAGAAACTCAAGGTATTTTTGGATAATTTTAGAAACAAATAATTGATAAGATTTGTCTTGAAGTGATATATCAGCCTTGATTTCTATGTACATATGTATGTAGCTCCGTTTCCAAAATTGTTAGTCAATTCTATTATTTTTGTTATCTATTTACTTGTATAGGTATTCATGTTCAAGTTTGAAAATTGATTCTTTTAAAAACAAATACATAGAGCTTTGAACGATATTTTGTATGTATCAACAATAGGTCCGTTCGCGTACTTTCTGCACTAAAATTCGTAGAAAGAGATATTTTAAAGAGTGGGGGTAAAGACAAAACAACAAAAAGTAAGCGAACGGAAAAACAACTAATTTTTCCCACAATTTTACTGTCAAAAAAATATATAAATTTTGAAACAGCATCATTTCATTTCGTATTTAGAATTTTTTTTTTGTAAATGGATAAATTAAGACAACATGAACTTAAATTTGTGCTTGAATGCTGTGTTGAAAGAAATGATGGCATCGATGATATTCTGTTGGAGGCAGTGTTGCCAAAAGTACTCCCATAGGAGTATTGTACTACTTTCAACAGCTGCGTACTCCCGTACTCCTCCTTTCACATTCGTACTCCTATTTTTTAAAGTCTTAAAATATCCTATACTTGCAGCAAGCTGTAATGTCAAGTGTCAACTCAACCGAAACATATTTAATTCATTTTAGATTTAATGCAAATTTGGCAGTACTCTCATCATCTAAAAGGGAATTTCCCTTTCTTGTTTTTCGTTGGCTTCACTCTGCCTCATCTGTCAGTTAGGTGTTTTTTTATTTGTTCTTAGCTGTGTTCACTGACGCTGTGCTGGACTGTTCTAGACAGAAAAGTACAGCTTTTTGCTGTTCATTGAGGTTTTTTCTGTGCTGAACTGTTCTATTTTCCTGTTCATTGACAAACCTAGAACAGTTTAGAACAGGATTTTCTGTTCTTGCTTTTGAGTCAGATCAGGTTAGAACAGACTCGTGAGAAATGTCAAAATCGAAGTTGTCATTTTTTTTGTTTACGTTTTGATTTGGCTGTGCTTTGTTTTTTTTCTCGTGATTTAAAAAAATTAAAATAAAGTTATTTTGCCAATTTGTTTAATTAAATAATTATAAAATATAATATAATAAAAAAAATAAAAGGTAATAACATTCGTCATTCCAATCATCTGAAGAGGAATCCGAAGAAAAATCACTATAGGTGTCTGAACCACTAACATTTTCATTTAGTATTATCTTAGCAATGACTTGATTTTCATTTCAATAAATTTTAATAATATTTTTCACAGTAAAAACACAAAAAATGAAAAAAAAATAAGCGAGAAACGAAAAATGTACACAATTTGCAATTTGTTTTGTTTTTTTTTTGACAACTGACGTTTAACTGACTGTTCTAACTTGATCTGACGTTTCTCACAAAACTGTGCTGTCCTGTGCTGTTCTGATCTAGACAAAACCTCGGTGAACACAACTCTTATCAAGAAAGATATTAAAGTTGTTTAGTTTAATAATATGAAAAAGGTTTGTTAAATGAATGGTTCAAATATTGTTTTGCTTTTAAGAATAATCCAAAATTCAATAACTTATATTACAGATATTAACTGAAATTGGATGCCTTTGAGGCCAAAACAAAATCGGTAAAGACAAACACAGATACTGCGGCTAACATCCATATGTCTCCTGTTGCGGCTACAAAGCCAATTGAGTCTGTTGCTGTTCCTGTTGTTGTGGAAGAATCACTTAAATCCTCTACGGAAAGAACTGATGACATTGAAATGTTTGAGGCTGGTGGTGATGGTGAAGTTAAGAAAATTGCCAATTCTTCAAATAAAATCATAAATCGGAAGCAAATGTTCCGTCAAGGATGGTTAAGTGATTTTGATTTTCTTAAAGAAATCGACGAAAAACCGTTTTGTTCATATTGTAAAACAAAACTCACAAACAATAAACAACATATTATAAGACATGAACAAAACACAAAAAATCATCAATTAATACTCAAATCTCTCAAGCAACAACCAAAAATCAATAATATTAAACCTGAATCAACTAAAAAGCATGAAAATGCAAAAATATCTGAACTTAAAATTATAATGTTCAATATACAATACAATCTAGCTTTGTCTTTGATTGAACCTCTGATTGACTTAATGAAGAGCATTGACAGTGATACGATTAAAGATAAGAAACTTGGTAGAACGAAACTGAAGGATACAATAACATCAAGCTTATTAGAAGAGGCGAATCGCGTAATAGTGGTCGTTTTAAGAAAACACAAGTTTTCGGTTATAATTGATGAAACAACAGATGTTAGTTCTTCAAAGTGTCTTTGTGTCATGGTAAGGTATTTTGATTTAAATTATGGTAAAGTAAGAGATCGATTTTTTTCCTTGATTGAGCTACTTGAGTTTGATGCTAAATATATTTTCAACGTAGTATTTAACACTGGAGTACACGCGCCCTATTTTTTTACACCAATGCACGCGTGGCCTATTATGGTAGACCATTTAATAATGTTAATAATTTTTTATTTTAAAAACATATAAACGAAATAAATATTTTAACGTAATATTCAATTAACCTTAAACATTTAATAACCATAATTTATGAATTTTAGGTTGGAGTGCAAAGTAAAAAAAAAAAATGATTTCAATTCTAATGTTAAGTTATGAAGAAAACTATTACTGTGGTCTACTATAGTAGGCCACGCGTGCACTCCAGTGTTAAGTGCTTTAATGATCTTCAAATACCGTTTAAAAATTGTATTGGTTTTGCTTCTGACAATGCTGCTGTGATGGTTGAAAAAAAAAGTGGAGTTCGTTCTCTGTTTTTAAAGGAGAACCCAAATATGTTTACACTAGGGTGTATGTGCCACTCGTTACATCTTTGCTCCTCAGCCGCAGCTAAGAAAATTCCACAAAATATTGAGGTCTTCCTAAGAAACATCTATGTTTACTTTTCACATAGTCCAAAAAAGCAAGTCCAATTCAAAGAGTTTCAAGAATATTTTAATGTTGCAAAACATAAAATTCCTAAAACTTCTTTCACCAGGTGGCTAGCTCTTGAACAGGTTAGGGCAAAAACAATAGAGCAGTGGCCTGCTTTACTTCATTATTTTTTGGAATATTCTTTCGAATCTGCTGACAGCAACCTAGATCTTGTTCAGAAGATTCAAGAAGAGCTAAACGATACAACAAAATTGTACTTATTATTTTTTTTTTTTTAGCATTGATGATTTTATTCTTATTGATGATTTGGTTTAAAAAAAATTACAAAAATGTGTGCCGAAGCTATTTTTGAAGACTAAAAATGATGTACTCCTATTTTTTTCAAAATACTCCCTTTTTCTGGCCTCAGTACTCCCTTCTTATATTTTTCTCCGGCAACACTGGTTGGAGGACTCCAAAGAAGATGAAAGTTTGTTTTTTTATATTCAACCGATTAAAGAAAGCCGAAATTGTGTAAAAAATTGTCCCATCATACAGCGAAAGGGAGTTTACCACACATTTCCACGTTAGACGGCAGCTGTATGAATATGAAAATCTTGTGGACATGTTCCAAGCAACAGAATCTTTAAATTTTATAAGTGACAGCAAAAGCGAGCAATTTATTTAATTTATTTGACGTTCTATCAAATTTGACACTTTTCATAAATCAGCCCAAAAAAATTTCTTGGGCTAAAATTCGTAGGTTGGGGAAATATTTTACTCTCTCGTGGGCGCTCTCTTTTACGAAAAACTACGAAATTTTTGAGTACGCGAACAGGATTTGGTTAAATTTCGTATTTTTTCGTAAAATTGGACTGTTTTAGGAGGGTACGCGAACGGACCTAATATCATCTCTCGTTCAGTGTGAAAAATATTATTATACAGAACATTGGATTGCTTAAATTACCTAGGATTGTTTATCAACATAAAAGTCTGGAAAAATCAACCATAGGACCATACCATGAAATATGATAGGTATACCCATTTCCCATTACCACTCCACGTCACAATTTAAAACAAACGAAAATAATAACAATTTATTTATATACCTACTTTATTATTAATCATTTCTGTCTATACATTCATTCCATTATCATTCATCTTTCTCCCAAATAAAGAAACCACAACGTATGGAGAAAAGATAATAAAACTTCCCAAAAAAAAAACAAAAGAACAACAAAACCCAAACCCCATGGAAGGCAATGTAACGTGTGTCCCATATTCATATTCCTTATAAGATATACGCATCCTCATTACTAAAACTTTTACTTTTCCCTCCAGAGAATCAAAATTGTTATGGTGTTGTGACGACATCAAATCAAAAAATAAGAAGTAAAACTAAATTCTGAATGAATTTGTGTAGGCAACAACAAAACTATGATGGAATGGAAATTGAAAGCCAGAAACAGAGAAATCAAACAAAATAAACCAAAAGCCAATTGACTAACTAATAAAATAATTATACAAAAATACATAACAACAAAAACTAACCACGTGCATTCTGCAGATGCAATCAATTGCAAAATAAAAAAAAAAAAAAACAAAACTACATATTATGGCACCTGTGTGGCCAATCAAGAGAGACGATGATGATGATGTCGATTGTCCGTCGCAATGCTTATAAGACGACACAACCATCATCATCTCAAGGTATTTCTATGACACATTTGAAGGTTTTCATTTCCAAAATTCCAGTGGCTTTGACCTCCCAAAAATAATAACAACAAAAAGAAATCAGAAAAAAAAGTAAAAACAAAACGCGATTGACCATAATCTAATTTTATAGCATAATTTGACGACATTTTGTGGCCTGCCACACTGAATACATTAATAAATGTGCTTTTTGGCAACCTCAGCAGAGGGCCACAACACAGAGTCATATTGACCTCAATAGATGAATGGATGGATGAGGGTCGAACGGAGTAAAATGGAAAAAGGAACTACAGAGAGGTGTGTTGTGAAAGGTAATTGAGAGGAAAGGAAAGGAGGGGAAAGATACATTCGCATAACTTACATCACTATAATTATTATCATTGGTGTGGTTTTAAGTCAAGAAACAAGATACCCTCCTCTTCGTAATGGCTTGGTGCAAGTGCAAGTGCACTGGTTTCACTGGTTGATCCATAATAATTATTTATTCATTCAGGGAATTGAGAAGGAAAACGCTGCAGCTGAGGCGTTAAATCACTCAAAATTAAGCTCTCAATCTCGCTCCCTCAGGAAGACGCACAGCCAAAAACACAAGGAAAACACCGAGCGAGCGAACAGCCCAACCGACCGACCGAGCAGATCGACAGACAGACAGACAACCAGAAACAAAGACAGAAAAACAGAGCACATGAATCAATCCAACTGTGAACTGCAGTGGTTCTTCATTCTTTTGTCTCTCGTGTATCATCGTCGTCGTCGTAGTCGTCGTGTGTCGTGTGAGTGGCAGTGGGATGGGAATGGGAATGTGAATCAGAATGAACATGGGCATGGTTCCGGAAGCGGGGTCGTGCTACAAACTATAACTATAAATCTCAAGCTCGAGTTAAGTGGTCAGTAATGCGGGGATGGTTTTCGTTGTCGTCGTAATTATATGAACCAAATCAATACTCAATTCATCAACATCAGCAAAAGCTGCATCACACACTTTTCAAGCACCGAACGCCCTACCGAACAACCGACACGACGCACCGCACCGACAGAACAACCAAACTACAAGCCTTGTATTACAATCGCAGTCAAGTAGTAGAGGCGATATGTGATGGGAATGTGTCGCTGTCGCTGTCGTACCTAGTTGTTTGTAAGAATAACCAAGAGTTACTTACCCGCTTTGACATTCCAACAGAGCTTCTCCGGGTTGCTGGACAGAAGCATGCGAACGAAATGAGGAACAAAAGTCGAAAAAAATTGAAACTGAACTGGAACTGCTGAGTGCCTGGTGTGGTGCCAGTGCCACTACCACTACCACTGCCAGTGCGTTGTTCGAGTGGCCTGAGATTTTTTTTTATTTTTTGATCCAAAACAATTAAAAATTTCAACAAAATAAAAAAAAGGAAAAAAATTACTTCGTCGTACGTCGTCGTCGTTTCGTTGTCGTGCCCTCGTTTTCACTTCGCTTCTTCTTTTTTTCTTTTTCTTCTCTGTGTGTTAATCCTTTTCCGGGCAAATTTTATTTTTTCCGTGTGATGCACTTTTTAATTTTGTTTTATTTATTTTTGCTGTGATTCACATAATTTTTTCGTCATTTCACTATAACTTCCTCCCGTGTGGCCCGTACCCGTTCCGTCCGGCCCGTCCTAAACCAAAAACCTACAATAATTTTTGTTTTAGATTTTTTATAGAAGAGCCACAAATTTTGTTACGAAGCTCGAGCGAGCTTCTCGAGATTGAAGAGCTACACGACAAAAAAAAATAAAACTAATAATTTAATTAAACAACCTTGGAGTTGGAACTGGAATCTTGTTTTTCTTTAATTTTCACTTGGCTCCCTACGACGACGACTCTGGTGTAATTTTTATTTGTGCTCGTTGCGTTTGGGTTTTGGATTTTGGCCTTTTGCTTTTGGGGGAAAACTTTAATAAAAAGAAAGAAAGAAAGAAAAATTTAAAGATTTGATTTTCACGTGCGTACACACAGCGAGTTCCACTTCTTCCACTTCCACACACCTCGTCCGAGCGAGAGTCCGAGAAATAAATTCTTTTTTAGTTGATTTGAGAAGGAATTTAAAATATAAAATAATAAAACTTGATTGGTATTTTCCGTGGGTGTTATTTAGAAATGGGGATTTTTCTTGTAATTTAATTTCAAGTTATGTATTTTTTGAATGTGTTGTTGTTTTATGGAGAGAGAATAAAAGTTTACTTGGCAAGATGTTTGGTTTCTTTTCTTATTCTTTTATTTTATTGTTTTTCTATTTCACAGAGCGACACACCGATGACCGATCACGACGATTTGAAGACAACGAAGGCAACCACAACACGAAAACCGAACCAGAGCGACAGCGAAAAGCGACAAATTTTTGGAATGAAATGTCAAAAAATTATGTGGAATGTGTTTTTTGTTGAAGTAGCGCAGTTGGAAGTGGAAGTTGGAATTTTGTTGCTCAGTTGGTGTGAAAAGGGTTTAAGGTAGTGCCGCAATTTATTGGGCTGAGACTATATTTTAGAATAACCTAAAGCAATATGAGCACGACCAACGACCAACGAATGAACGAATATTCGTCGATGTTGACATTTCTTTCACATGAGAGTTTTTAATTCGTCGCGAATGAAGTTGGATAGCCGAACACCATTCACCACCGAAACCAAAACAAGAATGATTTTTTTAGGTTAAGTACGCGCGATTATTTTATTCGTTGCGAGTGTGGATAATGTGGAACGCGAATAAAGTTTGACAGTTCGAATCAACTACAATTTTTTGTTTTCTTAAATTTATTAATATATGATATTGAAAAGTAAAAGTATGCATCATAAATCAAATAGAAACTATATTGCTATGGTTTTGTTAAGAATTTGTGTGGAAATATGTCTTCAAACGTATATAAACTCACATTTTGTAATTCATTCGTCGTTCGTTGGTCGCGCTCATGTGAATACTATTTAACGTATACACTGAGCATGAAAATAAACGTATAAAGCTGACAAAATTAGGATTTTTTTCAAAAATAAATCTAGCTTACAGAAATGATTGGACACGTATGAATAACTGTTTGGAAGCGAATGGCGGTCGAGTGGCGTTTTCGCGAAGACGTTTTCTTTTGTCAAGGTCCACGGCCAAGTCAGATAATTGTTTTTGCTACTAACAAATGAATTACATATGTTATAAAAATAGTTAATCTATTTTTCAAAATATATTACAAATATCAAGTTAATCGGTTAAAATGATCTGAGTCTGAACCAACTAGAAATCGCAGTATTTAGGTAAGCAAATACGTAGTCACAAATAATTTTATATATTCACTGATTTGGTTGATCATAAATCATTTTTATTGATAACTTTTGTATTTTTTCTTTGACAGGTCGGTTAAAACTCACATAACTTACGAGAAAAAGACTTAAATCAGTAAAATCCTAAAAAACGATTTAAAGATGTAACGGTTGTTTTTCTAGAGGTATATATGTAACTTAAAGTTGGAAAGTTGGAGTTGGATTTTAATTGGTGGAAAATTTGTCTGCTGTCAATTTTGTTTGTCATTTCAAGACTCGAAACCACAGGAGTGGATTCGGTAAAGGGACCCAAAACAAGATTGCCGTTGACCGCTAATAACTGAGTAGTTTCATCTTACGGACCCATAAACTGGCCTCTAAGATAGTACAATTTAACACCGCTTGGCCATTTTCTGTGGGGATATATGAAGTCCCTAGTCTACGCCAATAAGCCCAAAATGCCACCAAATGTGGGAAAAGTCATCAAAAATTGGGCCACCAGATTAGACTACATCCGAGCCAGCCGTGGGAGTCGTATGACGGAAATCATATTTAAATTATAATGATAGTATATTATCTTTCGAATGAAATAAATTCATGTCAAAAAAGATGTTCTTTGGTTTATTCCACTTCTAAGTTTTTTACCTCTAAAATAAAAAAAACCTTTATTTAGTAGAGAGTTTTCTTTCACACCCGAATTTTTAAGGGTTGAATTTTTGAAAAAAGGCAGATTAAACTTTAACTTTGGGTAGAAACTTATCTAAAGCTGGACATACACGATCGAGCCATTTGTACCCGGTCTAATTGGTCACGGTCAAAATTTGCAAAAATTGATTATTTTTCTATTTTCATTTCGAGCACAAGCAAAAGTACGTCCATCTGAATAGATGGCGAGATAAAATTGTGTAAACAGGCAAAACTATTTGGATCGTTGATTCCCCACACACGGCAAAGCTGAGCCATCTCAGTTTCCCATCAAACGGTCGATTTTGGATGGCCTCCATAATCGGCTAGCTTAAGAGTTGGAACTTCTTTTAGATAGGTTTTTGTATGAGAATGAGAAACCACTAGTAGTGAATTATAGTAAGTATGTTAATATCCCCAAATCTAAGGTTAAGCAATGTTGACTTCACTACAAAATCTTTTTTATTGATAATTTTTGTAATTAAAGAGTTTGGTTGAAGAAAGGGGTATGTGACATTTTTTCGTTTGTCTGTTAGTTTGTGTCGATAAATGAAGATGCCTGGTGAAAAGATAAAAGTTACATTGTTAAAAAGCTGTTATTTTTCTTGTGTTATTTGTTTGTCAAAATTTTCTGAGATTGGATTACGAAAAAAGTTCTGAACAAGAAACTTTGATTTCTATCTCTCGAAAAGTTTCAAATGTCACTTAGCCTCTTCTTTATCCAAATACTTCAATTCTTTTGGCAGGTCTTTTATAGCAATCATTGCACATTTCATTGAAATAAAGCATTTAAAAGAGTTGATCAGTCAAAACAAAACTGCCAAGATAAAATATAACGGAAGTATAGTGCATTAATTGAAATGATTTCGTTCCGAACCAGAAATATTGAGTTAAGTTTTGTTTGTACTAAATAAGTTCTCAAATTCATAAGCTTCATTTTAATGCCAAAAACCACAAATTTAATGCTAAATTTTCTACTGCCATAAATCTGAGATCTAGCGAAATAATTTAAGAATAAATTTTGAAGTGATTTCTCTGACACAAATATAATACAATAATAAACAATAAAATAAGAAACTAGCACTACTTAAATCTAACCATACACGACGGAGCCAAATATACCCTTTCCAATTCAAAATCGACCGTGTGTGGGGAAACTGAGGTGGCTCCATTTGGCTCTGTCGATCCATTTATCAATAATCAACGAGCCAAATAGCCCAGGTTCCGCTTTGCCGGGTGGGGAATCAACTACCCAAAGTGGTTCTGCCTGATTACACAATTTCAGATTACCGTCTAACAACTGTCTAACTAAAATTTCTTTCACTCTTATAATTTTCTCTAGTGTCAGTTGCCAGCTTAAAAACAGAAAATACTAACTAAAGTTACTAATTGCGTTTATATATTTTTTGAAACAAATTGTATTGGGTGATTTTTTTGAGGTTATGATTTTCATGCATTAGTATTTGACAGATCACGCGGGATTTCAGACATGGTGTCAAAGAGAAAGATGCTCAGTATGCTTTGACATTTCATCATGAATAGACTTACTAACGAGCAACGCTTGCAAATCATTGAATTTTATTACCAAAATCAGTGTTCGGTTCGAAATGTGTTTCGCGCTTTACGCAAATTTTATGCGTTTTTTTTTTAAAAAAGTTCTCAAGCTCTTAAAAAATCACCCATTATGTATTTATTGTCCTCCATTGAAAAGAGGACATGTTTAATATAATGGGTGATTTTTTAAGAGCTTGAGAACTTTTTTTTAAAAAAAAACGCATAAAATTTGCGTAAAGCGCGAAACACATTTCGAACCGAACACTGATTTTGGTAATAAAATTCAATGATTTGCAAGCGTTGCTCGTTAGTAAGTCTATTCATGATGAAATGTCAAAGCATACTGAGCATCTTTCTCTTTGACACCATGTCTGAAATCCCGCGTGATCTGTCAAATACTAATGCATGAAAATCCTAACCTCAAAAAAATCACCCGATATTTCTTTTATTGTTTATTTATGTTGATTAGTATTTGGATTTTACATACTCATATAGTTTCATATAAAAAAAATCAATTTGTCAAAGTGGCTCTGATGGTTCTGTTGTGTATGCCGGTCAAATTTGGACCATGTTCAACGTGATGTTGTGATAACAATGCTCTGATTTTGATAGAAGAAATTATTCTTAAAGGAAAAACATCAGCAGTGGTTGATGAATATTCTGCGAGCTTATAAATAGAAAACTAGAATTAATTAAGAGAAAAAGAAAAAAAATAGTACTCAATCCAATATCCTAGAAATCGGTTAAAGGATTTATTTAGTCAAGAGTTTTCTTTGCCTTCACAAATCAATATATTTTTTCAGCCCACACTTCTATAAGATATTCCCTTTTTCCAGTAGCTATGACTTTTTATGTCTCTTGGTTGTCAAAATTTTAAATTTAGTATACAATTTTTCACAAAATTAGGTATGTTTGATTCAAGGAAACCATTCCACCAAGTAGATTTATAGAAGTATAATCGCTTTTAAATCTTAAATAAAATTCTTAATGTTGAAAACCAATGAAAGGTTTTATTGACCCCTTAATAAAGGTTCTTAGGAGTCGTATTTGTGACAAAAGACAATTTATATGCTTTTCAACTCTGAGCGAAACTTAACCATTCCAAGTCTTAATTATTTTGAGATTCGTTATTTTCTTGAAGTGGCGGATTGTACTTAATTTATTGATCTTTAACGAATTTATAATCAAACAAACGAATACATTTTCCAAAAATTGCTCAATCGAACATCTCTAGCTGTCACTTTATTCTCCAGTAGTTCCAAAATTTTCGAATTAAAAAAAATAACAAAGAAAAACAACTGCCTGTCAACAGACAAAAACAAGGGTTGTAGTAAAATAAATCATGGCGACGACATTGGGAAAAGTTGACTTGGAAAAGGTAAAATTTTTAAAACTTATTTTTCCATTTATTTAACTTATTATAGACTCGAAAATCTTCTTCACAGCTTAAACTAGATGTTCAAGTTAAATTCGATAAGATTCGTGAAGCCTTAAATGTCCGAGAAAAGCTTTTATTGCGACAAATCGATGTCATCCTCACCAGCCGACAGCATAAAAGTGCATCTGCTTCTGCATCTGTGTCTGTATTGTCCTCAACAAATCCAAGAAAAAGTGCTCCTGCTGGTGGCAATGGAACTGGAACTGTTACTGGCCCATCACCAGATTATCAGGAAATGCAATTCATCACCGATAACGAAGAGAATATCTTGAATTCCATTAGATCGTATGGAAAATTCAATCTAGACAACATCAATTTGGCCTTGCAGGATTTATATATAAACGAAGATTATATTGCTCCCGGGATTGACCATGACACGATGTACAAGTGCCTGAGTAATAATTCTAGCGATGCCAGCAACGGCAACAACGATGAGGAATCAATTGTTGTTGATTTCTCAACGAATAAGAAACTCATTCGTGACAATGTCAGCTGCATGAATGAGTCGATAATCAATATAACATTAAACGAAGCCAAAGAATTGATAAGGAAGTCAAACAAGCTGTCCGGAACAGCTACGTCTATCGCCACTGAAACAGACGCACCAATTATGCCTTTGAATTTGGAAGGTGAGTTTATTTTTTTATATATATATTCTATTAACTTCTGTAAATTTTCAAGAGAAGAACCACATAAACGAAAGGCTAAATCTTGAAAATGTTTTATTTGCAAAGAATGGAACATGTTCTAAATTAACGCGCTACGTTTTGGGTTAGCAAGGACTTTAGAAAGATTTTGTGTTATAGACTCAATCAAGTTTTCACTTTTGTTTTCTTGGGTGTGGCACAATCGGTCGTAAATTTTCATATCAAACTTTTATGTCAGCAAGTTTCTTCATTCATGTATTAAGTGTTTTTTGAAGAGCTTCAGAACTTTGAATAATTCCAATAAATCTGGAGGCATGACTTCAATGGTGGCTTGAATATTGGCTTTCAATGCTTCAAGAGTTGCGTGTTCGTTTTTATAAACCATTGGCTTAACAAGGCCCCCAAAAGTACTCGAGAGGCGTTAAGTCGCCAAACCACTTTTGGACATGAGATTGTCATTAAATTGATGGTTTAGCTCACTACACGACAATGATTAGATTTTTTTAGATTAGATTAGAATAAGATTTTATTAGATACAATAATTTATTTCCGAAATAACTTATCTTGCTGAGATCGTGCTCGAGCTTGGGATAATATACTCTGTATATTGAAGATTGTGCTTCTTCGATAAATGATTTGTGCATACTTTCATCCAGAACCCGAAGAATATTGTATAACTCTGATTTCATTTAAAGAAAGTTAAACGCTTCTAGATTGAGCGGACATCCGGTCTTCTCAGCCAATTCCTTCCACTTTTCAAAACATGACGATTTATTTTCCAAGGCACAAGTTGCTACTATTTTAGGAAGACGAGATACATTCATGTTAAGCACTTTAAGGATGTAGTCAAAATGTAGTTTCAGTGTTGTGATGTACTATATTGGTAGAAGTCCAGTTTCAATATGTAACATATAAGTGGGCTTTGACATGGACAGGTGTAGTACTCGTTTGAGAAAAAAATCTAAGTAGTTGTTCAACAGTCTCATATTGAAGGTATCCCCAAACCTGGACTGCATACAACATAATTGATCGAGCAGTAGCCTCAAATATCTGGTATTTTGCACGTAGACCAATATTTTTATTTTTCATGCAGCTGAACCAAGTAGACTTGATAGCATTTTTTGAACTTTTTAGTTTTTCTACTAAATGAAACTTCATATTATTTTGTGGTGTCATTATCAAGCCAAGGTATTTGTTTTGTTTAAAATTACCACTCCGAAGTCCCTTACCTCTACCAAACACCATTATCTGAGATTTTGCACGAGTTACGGTTAGGTTCCATCTTTTGCAATACTCTTCCAATTTGGTAATCATCATCTGAAGTTTTATGGGAGTGTCGGCTAACATCACAATGTCGTCAGCATACATCAAGACTGATTAGACTGCCTCGTATATCAATCAAATGCGGATTTAAAGTCTATAAAATAAGCATAAACTTTTTTACTCTGAGTGCGTTTAATATCGACAATAGTACTAAGTGTAAAAATTTGATCCACAGTGGAATATCCTTGACGAAAGCCAGCTTGAAATTCACTTAGTATCTGATGGTCCTCAACCCAGTTGGTTAAGCGCTTATACAAAATACTTCCAAATATCTTGCGGATTGTATTAAGTAGTGAAATCACTCCATAGTTTTCAACCACATTTTGGTTTCCTTTTTTGAAAACTGGAAAAATAACAGATGTTTCAAAGCATGGAGGGATATAATCATTTTCATACAATTCATTGAGCTGATGTAAAAGACAGTTGGCAAAATCGTCAGAACAATACTTATAAAATTCGTGAGGGATTTGATCTTCTCCAGGCGTTTTGGCGTCCTTCATTTCAACTAGTACTGCTTTTAGTTCTGTAATTGTAAAAGGCTGGTCCATTTTTTGATCGTTGATGTAATTGACGCAATACTGAAAAGGTAAAGCTGACTTCTCTACATTTAAAAGAGATTGAAAATGTATTTTTAAATCCGATGTGGGTATGTTTATACCAATTCTAAGCTTTGATCCATTTAAAATACGAACTGCTTTCCAAAACTCTTTAGTATTTCTACTCCCAATTATAATCTGTGCTTTTTCTTCGTAGTATTGAGCTTTCTTAAGCGAACAGATTTCTTTGAACGTCGCTTTTTCTTTGATATACTCTTGTTTAAAATACACGACAATGATAGATTCCTACACTTTTAAGAGCAATTAAGGGTCTTTCATTTAGCTCTTTAGAAAAATTTAAAAATAAGTCGAAAACTGAGGGAAAGCAACTCCTCCTCTAAACAATTTCTTTCTACAGTTGGTTATTTTTTAAAAACTGTTGGAGAAATTTATTAAAAATATTTATTGATAATTTTTAAAACAGCATTTTAATTTTCTAACATACGACTTTTCATGCATCATCTAAGGAATTCTCGATGAAGACGAATTTGATGTGGACGAGGATGATGGCATGCCAGCACCAACTCACTCAAAATCTTCTCAAACTGTCGAAAACAAACGTAAATCGCGATTCAAGCCAAAAATCACAATCAACAATTGCAACGGCACCATCAACTTGAAGAACATCTCAAATCTAACAATCAATTGCGCTACAGAAGAATCATTCAAGGCAACCGAAGTCAATAGTGCCACGAACAAGAATGGCGATCTCCCCAAGAGTACTACAGTCACAACAACAACAACAACATCGACCAGCAGCGCTGGCAGTAATCATAGCAACAGCAGTGGCAACAGTGCTTCCAGCAGCAATGCAATTTCCCCCAAGCAGAATGTGAACAATCGTCATCATGTTGCCGATGATGTGGAATTCAATGACGATGATCGTTCGGCTACTTGTGAATTCTATAATCGTCTATTGAATGAAATTAAAAATAGCCTCAAACAGAAATCGCCTAGAATTATCACCGATAATCAGCAGCGTTATTCGGCGTCAGCGGTTGGAGTGGATAACGATAATAATGATGATGGTGACGATGAACGTCAACCGGTGACCTCAACAACAACTGACGATACCAATGGAAATGATTCGTCTTCATTAAATACATCGCAATCGGTAGTGGCACCGAATAAGAAGTTAGTTCTGAGGAATTTCGAAAACTTGAAAATTATTCTGGAAGCCAACGATAATAGTGATGTGATGCGCCCGGTGCAGATTGAACAGTGGCTGGCTGAGATAATATCGGAGACAGAAATTGAACCAATGCAAAATACTGATGTTCTGGAACATAGTAAGATTCATGGTGAGACTTGTTAAGTAATGAATGAATGAACTCACAGTTGTGTCATTTTGAGTATAAAAGCTTTTAATGTTAAAAAAATATATAGGCTCAATTTGAAAGTAATAATAGCTAAAAAAAATAGAAGGTTTGGGTTGAGTATTGTGATCTTTCTGTGCATGTTAACTACGACGGCGAGGGATTTTGTTGTGTTTATAATTTATTATTATGTATTTTTATGCCAATAACGATTTTGATCAAATTCTCTCTCAAAATCAGATTTCGAGATTTAGATCCTGAACCTTATGGTTTAATAAGATAGCTAAATAACGTTTGGGATCGTAGTCTCTACAAAAGAATTCAAAATCAGAGAAAAATCTATTGACATCCTTTTTCTGTTAATGTCTATGATAAAATCTAATTTGCTAGAATGCAAAATCTACAGAAAAAGTACAAACAAAAGGTTTCGAATTTGAAAGCTAGTCTTCTCTTTGACTACTCCCAATGTCTGTTACCTCAATTTTCAAAGTATTATTTTACCATTCCGCTATTTTTGATCGCCTAAAACTTGTCGTTCCGATGAGCTAATCCCAAGGGTTGTTTTGCGTAAGCTCATTCACTTTATTTCATTTCATTTGTGTGCAAAATACCAGGGAAAAAGTTTTATTTCTTAAAAATAAATATTTAAAATTTTAACATTCCAATGAGGTAATAAATTTGATTTATAACTTTCCATAAAAAGCTGGGAGTTTTCTTCAATCCCTTAGAATAAATGTTAACTGACTGTTAATTTCTGTTTTCACAACTTATTTTTTAACTTGGAAAGCAAGAGGGCCATATGTAAGCCTTTTTGAAAGAAAATATTGTGTGAAATGTCCTAACATATCAGAAACTTTAATTTTAACCACGTTCATAGTTTTTTTTAGGATGGCTTTTAAGGTTATTGTACAATAAATCACAGATACATCTACTTTTGTTTATGTGACCACTTTTTTAAATTTTAGCCACACTCTTAAAAACAGTATTTTTTTTTACATCCTTCATACTTTTATACCAAAGATTATCAAACAAACAAAAATTGTATACCCCAAAAATATTCTTTTTAAAATATTGACGCTGATTTTGAAAGGCTAAGGTGTTTGACTTTTATCAATTTCCTCAAAGTCAGAGTTTTTCGTTATTAAAACATATTTTTTTAAATAATATTTATACAGTATCAATGAAGCCATACCAATTTTTTGTTTAAATATAAAAATCTGGGGTGGAATCGGCTAAGGTGATTGTTGATTGTTGACAGTCAAAATAATCGAATTTGATCTGTGTAAGGTGATAGTCAAATTGATACCTAAAAAGCTATCGCTAGAAAAATTTGATAGTCGTTTTCCTACAAACATGTCGTTCCTCAGTAGAGCTACCAGACTCTTACAAAAAACGAATGGAAATTTTTTTCAGTTACCTTTTTTAGGTACAAAAACACATTCTTGTGACGGACAAAGCTTACGACATTCGAAAAAGCATAAGAAAAGTAAGAATGTTATTAAAACACAGACAATTTAATACTTTTATTTAGATATTTTATAGAAATCATTTTAAAATTTCACCATAGCAACAATGAATTGTGACAATTATGTATATTCAGAAATTGTTCAATCGAATTGAATTGAATTGAATCAGCTTACACAGACGGGAAACTCGGTGATAGTCGATTTGACTATCAAAAATTTGATAGTCAATTATCACCTTAGCCGATTCCACCCCTGATTTGAAAACCATCATTTTAAAACGAAACTTGTTTTTCTCTGTAAAATTTAGAAACATCAAATAGCATACTAATTATTTTCAATAGTTTTTGAAAGCATAATTTTGCTTAGCTATTTTTACGATTCTTTCTTGAACCTTGTCGATTCGTATTTTGACAACTTCGTTTTACCTTTGCCTAGAAAAATATGAAAAAAAATAAAAGATAATCAGTCTTCCATTGCGAAACCTCCCCAAATTCGCTCGTTACAAAAATTCCTTTTTAAACAATTTTATCAACAAAACAAACTCATAGATTAGATCACAAAACAAAAATGTTTGTCTTTAACTCATTAAACTATCATACAATATTCTAAAAAATATTTATTATCCCACATTGACATAATATCCACATTTTCACTATGAACTATAATTAACACAATTTTCACTAATTCATAATATTTTCTAAGCACTCGTTTTCTTTTTGTATTTTCTAACAAAAAATATAGTTCACAAAATATTCATCACAAAAACTAAAACAAAAAGAAAAACAAAACAAAACATAAATTATTTGTGTTGTATGCATTTATGTCGTTTAGTGTGATTTATTATTGATTACGATCAATTATTATTATAAACAAAAAATAAATTTTATATAATTTAATTTTAAGTTTTATTGTTATTTTTATTTTTTTAAAATAATATATTATTTTTTTAAGTTCAATAGTAAATAAGTTATAAATAATCTGTTTTTATTTTCTCTCTATAAATGGAAATAAATAGTTCAAATCAAGATAAAACAAATTTTTAAAATAAATAAAATAAAACAAAACCATATATTATATAAAAAATAATTACAAAAAGTATTCCAGATTTAAACCATACATGAACAAATAACAACAAAACATATGTACTTAATTATTATAAATTGAAATAAAATAAAGAAATATTATTATAGTATTTACACAAGCATATAAATTGAGTTTTATTTAATACTAGCTTTTACCCGCGACTTCGTCCGCATTAGAGTTTTTTTTGGATAGTAGTATGAAAAACCCTGAGCTGTACTTTTTTGTACGTATGTATGTTTGAATTGTGCCGAGATGGGATGAGGCCATACTAAGTGTGATTGTCATAGGTTAGGTTAGGTTAGGTTAGGTTAATACATTTTAAGAAGAAGATAGGTTACTGCAATACATTTTTATATACGACTTTTTTTTTGTTTTTCCTTCCTTGGCCAGAACGTAAAGATTTTGTGAGTTTGAGACTCGTGAGCACGCTACATATATGTAATTGTCCATGGGAAAAACAGTTTTTTTTTTCCAAATTTACACCTGCAACTTTCAGCGTTTGCCCCTGAGCTTTATTTATTGTTATTGATTTAGATTTTTTAGATTTAGATTTAGATTTTGATTTTATTTAAACATACATTTTTAACAATAATTTGGTTAATACAATCAATATGATGCATGGCATTGCCGTCTGCCTGATTGACAACTAAAAGTATAGCTTTATATACATTTAAAAAAAAAAAGAAAGTGCAGTTTAAGATTAAAACGCTTCATTTAAAATTTGATGTCTATAATTAAGTGCTGTTTTGCAATATGCATATAACTTTGTGACATCCATTTCCTGTAGAAGGCTTGTGATATCAGTATTTGAAAGAAAGTCACTGCCTAGGATAAGTCTTCTTATTTCTCTTAGTATCGCACATCGTCCAACAAAATGAAAAACATCCTCGCGCTCCTTCAAGTTACACAGGTTGCATAAGATCGGTAAGTCCTCACGGTGAGGAATGTAGTTTAGATTAAGGAGTTCTCCTCTTAGCCGGAACATGCACGAAATTTGTTCGATGGTATATTTGTCGTGGAAGTAGTTTCTTTCCCTGAGATCGTAGTCTAGTCTACTGTAAATCATGCGGTGCAGTGAGCTTTTGGCTTGTTCCGTGTATTGTGTTCTTGAGGCTTCATCCAGACGAGCTATTAGGCGATATAAAGTTGGCTTCCAAGAGGCAAGGTTACTGTAGTTTAGGTCAACATCTACCTGTTCGGCTAGTTCTATCCAGTCTTTAAACCATCCACTTCGGGATTGGATTGTTTGAAGAACTACTTTCTTTGGGAGACGATAACTTGGCATATCCAGAGCTTTGAGGATGTAATCGACCTGCAGCTTGAGTGTTTTTATAAATAAAGGCGATAAACCCGTTTCCAGCATGATCATGTAGTTTGGCGTACTCGAAGGAAGGTGGAAAATCCGTTTTATGTAAAATCGGAGCAGTTTTTCCACTTCTTCATATTTCCGACCTCCCCAAGCTTGCGCCGCATAAAACATAACTGATTCCGATACAGCTTCGAAGACCCTGAATTTACTGGTGTGCGTAATTTCCTTATTATTAAAGCATTGCTTCCATGCTACGTTTATAGCTGTTTTCGCCTTAACAAGTTTGTCAGTGAGATGTTTTTCCGTGCTCAAGTTCTTAGTAAAGCACACTCCTAGAAATTTGTATTCTTTCACAACTCTACTCTTTCACCCTCTTTCACCATTGTAGTGCCATTGCTCACTTGCACCCGATCTACCACCGCCATTCTTAAAAACCATCACTTTAGATTTATTTAAATTTACCACTAGGCTCCACCTTTTACAATATTCAGCAAGCTTATTTATCATTAGCTGAAGGGACTGCGGAGTATAAGCGAGCAGAACAATGTCGTCAGCGAAAAGAAGAGCTTTAATGTTAACGCCTGCGTACTCGATTCCTGCTGGTAATGCTTCGACTATATCATTAATGAAGAGTGCAACCAAGCTTGGACTGAGTGCACAGCCCTGTCTAACTCCTGATTTCGTTTGGAACCATTCTGATAAGCATTGGCCATTCCACACTGATGCTTTGGTAGGCTTGTATAAATTTTGCAATACTGTACCGAACTTAAGCGACATTCCTTTCTGGAAAAGCTTGTAAAATAGTGCATTGCGATCCACGGTGTCGAAAGCAGCTTTGAAATCAACAAAGAATGCAAATAGTTTCTTATTTCTCGATAGAAACGAGTCAGCAATCGAGCGGAGTACAAAAATGTGATCGACGGTGGAGTATCCCGATCTGAAGCCAGCTTGGAACTCACTAAGCAGATTATTAGAATGTATCCATTCATTTAAACGACTGAGCAGAATCGATGTAAATATCTTATATGACGAGTTCAAAAACGAGATTCCTCTGTAGTTTTCAGGAACTTCAGTGCTTCCCTTCTTGTGGATTGGGAAAATCAAGGCATGGCTGAACTGATTTGGGATGATTCCTTCCTCAAAGATCTGGTTGAATACTGCTGTTAGAGATACAACAAGAGTATCTGTACCATATCTGTAGAATTCTGCTGGTATACCATCAGAGCCCGCAGCTTTTCGATCCTTTTAGTTGTTTATCGATATAAACACTTCTTCCTTTGAAATTGGTGCATATAAAATATTATTTTTGAAGCCAGGTGTGGCATACTGATTCAGAAACTTATTTGGCGCCTCTGGGTTTAATAATTGCTTAAAATATTTTTATTGCAAACGCTGCTTGCAGAGGAAACTGCACTCTTTTAAATTGAAACGGCAAATCGGTTGGAATTATCGGAATGCGGGGAATGAAAACATTTTTTCCTTTTGCTATCCAGTCATGGTTATAGCTTTTATAATATTTCGTCCTAGGTGAGTAATCTGTAGCCGTTTACGATTACATAACTTTAACTGGAACACTAACCTTCAATCTCAACTTATGAGAAGGGTTGGGAATGCGTTGTTTTCCCGTAATACCAATTTTATCCAAATATTATTCAAATATTTGGTGAGTAAGGAGTGAAAGCGATCAGATTCCCCGGAAAGTAATTTTTCCCATGGGAATGCGTTGTTTTCCCGTGGTCAAAAGTAACTCATGTCTTTTCTTAAGTCTCGAACTATCTCCTTACCAAATTTCATTTAAATCTGTTCAGTAGTTTAAGTGTAAAAGCAATCGATCTACCTGAATTTTCCCATGAGAATGCGTCATTTTCCCAGGGTAAAAAGGAGCCTATGTCCTTTCTCGGGTATCAAAATATCTCCATACCAAATTTCATGCAAATTGGTTCAGTAGTTTAGGCGTGATTGAGTAACAGACAGGCAGACAGAGTTTACTTTCGCATTTATAATCTTAGTATAGATAATAAAACATTACCGGGCCTTAGGTAAGAAGTACTTTACTTAGTGTAAAAATTGTTTAAGTTGACATTATTTTACAGGCCGTTTGCTGGTATGAAAGTAAATATAACATTTTTACAAAATAACTTATGTTTGCGTTTTTCCTCAGCATGAACTCAAATTTATTGCAATTATTATACATTTCATCGATCACTTTATTCTTCTTAAAGCTGTTTTTAAAAAGAAACAAAATTATAGCATGCTGTAACACAGTGAATCGAATAGACAAGAGACCATGCTAATCCTGTACTCCCTTCCTTATTGCTCGCACTGTTTTGAATCATATAAATGTGTTTGAATTATTTCTTTAAACATTTATAAAAATTATCCAATTTTTTAAATCGTCAAAATTTTTGAGTTATATCAAAAAAAATCTTTGAATCATGATTCTAAGTGCATTTCTGTCGAAATTGTAATTCATTCAAACAAATATCGGGAAAATTTGAATAATTCTATCTTGATATTCTTTTTCTGATGTAATCATTAAGCTTTTCAAAAATATAAATATCACCAATTGCAAAAGTAGCCTAACTGAATTTTTCATTATTGCCAGCAGGGTTGCGAGTTTGTGAATTGAAAAATCATTAAGTCATAAGCAAGTTAGTGACTTATGAATTAAAAAAAAATTAACTCAGAAGTCACCAACTGACTTATAAGTTAAAAAAATTTAAATCGCAAGCCATCAACTGACTTATGTATAAATTAAATAAATTCAATTCATAAATCATCAATTGACTTATGAATTAAAAAGAATTAAATCGCAAGCCAAGAACTGACTTATGAACTAAAAAGAATTAATTCACAAGTCATCTATTTACTGATTTATGAATTAAAAAAGGAGGTTGCCTATTTTTGTATGGAGCGTGCAATCAGTGCGTTCAATAATGAAAATGGTATCAAATAAAAGGTGAGATTTAGCAATTTATGTTTGTCAAATATTACCGACATAGTTGGTGGCGTTTTTTTTGATATTTGGGTTTGAAGTTGATTAAAACATTTTCTTTGTATTATCTTAAAGAATTAAGGCCTTTAAATTGATATATAATATATCGTAACCTCTCACAAGGAAATACTTACTTTTTGGCAAAGTTACTGTGAAAAGTTCCTTGACATGAAAATGGGTGCTATGAACTTCCTCGTTTATATGCACCTTGGTGTTTCTAAGAAATAGTTCACACAAAAAAACTTACCATTTTACACTTTTAAATAAAATTAGTTAACCCAAGGTACTAATAAAATAAAATATGCATGTAAGTCAGTTGGTGGCTTGCAATTTGATTCTTTTTAATTCATAAGTCAGTTGGTGGCTTGCGATTCAATTCTTTTTAATTCATAAGTCAGTTGGTGATTTGTGAATTGAATTTATTTAATTCATAAGTCATTTCATAAAAGTAAATTCAGCTTTTGCAACGCTGATTGCCAGAAAGAGAGGAGCGCGAATAAGAAACACGTAATTTCCAAACACCTTGTAGTTTTAAAACAAAGAAACAATATGTGACAGGGTTGTAATTTTGTATTCATTATTCTTCAAAACACCGTTAAAACGATTTTTTTTAGTCAGATAGGACTCAATTGCACTGAGAAATATATAGAGGCAAATAAAAATATTTAAGGATAGGCCAAAAATATATATGTATTTGTGTCGGATGCCTCACAGTCGTGAGTTCCATAGATCATAGTCCGGTCAATTTAGACATTCGAAGTTACCAAAATTGCCACCAAGCTGAAAATCGGTAAGATTGGGCAGGTTCAGCCGACATAAGGGACTTGAAAGTAAGGCAAGTTTCTTGCATCTGATTGGCCAGCTGCCAAAAAATTGCCTTCCAATTAAGGCAACTTTATTGGAAAGTTGACTGGAAAGTTAGGCAAGAAAAATCTCCCTTACTATCAAGTCAACTTATATGTCAAAATGACAATTGATCATGTTTTTTAATTCAACTAAAAGCTGAACTTTATTATTCAATGATTTATTTATTTTCTGTACAACTTCATTTAATGTTTTCTGTAAAAAGGTTCCTTGTAAATTTGGAAAAGAAATAAGTAATATTTCTTTAAAGTACAAAATACAAATCATGATGGACTTGTAGCTTGTCTGAGGAGTATTTTGTAGACAATAATGATTTTGGTAGTTTTTGTACTATGAACTTGAAGTAGAGGTTTGTGAAGTTAAGTTCTTAATTTAAAATTCATGACACTTGAAAAACTAACTAGTTGCCTTGGTCAAAATTTACGTTCAAAGAATGAAGTTGACTGCAAATGAAGTCCCTTATGTTGTCTGAACCTGCCCATTGTTTAAAATATCATTAAAAACAAAATTTGAAAGTTCCCCATCTTTCTCCTGTAAGGAAAAAATTTTGTTCAAGGTCAAAGGTAAAAAAAAATGAGTTTTTCGCGATTTTCAGCAAAACGGTAAGTTTTATCATACAAATATTTCGAACAAAAATTGTAGATCATAAAATTATCTACAAAAAATGAATTAATACTTTTTTTTTTCTACGAGCTACCGTTTTTGAGATATAACGATTCAAAAAGCTGTACAAGTTGTAATCGTCATAATATGCATGAGTACGCCACGTATATATATACATACATCTCTATATTAATATAGATATTAATGCTTTTTTCCACAATCGCGAAATAGTCGATTTTATTAAGTGGGAAGAAAAGCAGATGGAGAAAGAGAGGAAAGCAGGGGTATCGAAAGATACCTCTGCTAACACATCAGGTGATGTTTCGGTGGTGCCAGCAGCGGTACCCAATGATACACAAAAAACATCTGGTGAGACAGCTGAACAGTGGACAACAACAACAAACAAGAAGAGGAAACTAAAAAAGCATAGCCCAAACAAAGTGGAGAGGGCCAACTCCGCTAAGCAGCGCGATATGCGGAAACAAATGGAGGGTGGTAAGGGAGGAATTATACCACGGAGAGTGAGTTTTCAGACTACGCTGAGTCTGAAAAGGCAGAATATGTGTCTGAAGGTGGAGAGGGGCTCTTCAGGCCTCCGAATATGGATTTAATCCTATCGGAGCCAGAGCCAGTCCCGCCGACAGGGAAGGTGATGGAGGTAGAGGTGGTGGAGGCCCTGCAAGCCAAACAGGCAGCCATTAGCCAGTTTGAGGAGGCTCTTAAAAAGCTCAGGGAGGAATTGGAGCCCCTCCTCAGTCAGCTAAAGCTGAAGCAGGAAGCGCGCCGACGGCAAGAGGCAGCGCAACGGCAACTGCAACAAAAACAGCAGCATCAAAAACAACAGCAACAACAACCACAGCAGCAACAAACCAAGCCCGCTACTAAAATCTCAGGAGCGGAGCAAGTTAATAAAGCATTGGCAGCAAAAGCAGGCCTAAGTGTCGAGGGCCCATCGACCTCAACAAAAGCCAAACACCAACAACAGCAACAGAAGCAGCAGCAGCACCAACAGCAACAACAGCAACAGAAGCAGCAGAAACAGCAGCCGCAGCAACAGCAGCAGAAACAGAAGCAGCAACACCAGCAATAACCACAGCCCAAGAAAGAGAAGGTGCCACCGATTAGGACCTACCGGGTTGACCTGCAGGAATTGAAACAGGTATGTAAGTCGGCCACTAAGGGCAATTTTGTAATAAATATTCTGAATGAAAAAGAAAAGCGGTACTGGTACAGTGCTTCTCACTGGCCGAATACAAGCTACTGAAAGAAGTGCTTAAGCAGGCCACCGCTGAGTTCTTCAGCTTCACGCCGAAAAGCGAAAAATTTAAGACGGTCCTACTAAAGGGCATAAGTTCCTGCACGGAACCAGAGGCGCTCTTAGCTGAGCTCCGCCAAAAAGCCAACGACGATCTCGATTTCATCGGGGTCAAGCCTTTCACTACGGTGAAGTCCAGGCGAGGGGGTTACAGGCTGCCAATGTTCCTCGTAACATTATCGCCCCAAAGTAGCTTTGAGAGTCTGAGGGAAATCAAATGCCTCGACTATCAAGCCATACACTGGGAGACATTAAAAAGGCACGACGACATTTTACAATGTACGAAGTGCCACAGGTTCGGCCATGCCGGAGCCAACTGCAATATGCAGTTGCGCTGCGTCAGGTGCTCAGAAACCCACAATGAAGGAGCATGCAAGCTGGGGAATGAGCGGGTTGAGGATTTAACCCAGCTCAAGTGTGTCCTTTGTGGAAACCAAGGGCACCCGGCTAGCTATAGGGGTTGCCCTAAGGTCCAAGAAATGAAACAGAAACAGGCCAGTCAAAAAGCCGAAAGAAGTCGAACAGTTCGACAGGCTCCAACACAAAAATTCGTGGATCCCAAATTCTCTTACACCCAAATGGTGTCAGGGAATGGGAATACGAGACAGGCTCCACCAATGGTTGACCCAAAGGCCCCCGCGCCTAAGGCACCAGAGGTGCAGCCTGACATTGTAGCCTTGTTGTTGAGCATTCAAGGTCAACTTACAGGGCTGCAAAGTCAGATAAAGGAGCAAGGCAAAAGGGTAGATCATCTCTACTCTTTGTTGCCTGGCCTGGCGCAATTTAGACCATAATGGGCGCGCTGCCGGAGACGCGCCTAAAAGTCCTAGCTGTGAATGTAAATTCACTGATTAGGATTGAACGAAGAGCCAATATGTTCCAATTGCTGAAAGACTACAGTCCCGATGTGTTTATGGCTAGCGAAACTAAGCTAAACCACAAACACAAATTGACTCATAAAAATTACAATATCGTAAGAAGAGACCGGCCCGACTCCACTCAAGGGGGTGGTGTCGCTCTCTTTATACGAAAAGGCATTAATTATAAGGTCATATACAACAATGAATTGCGAAAGCTCAAGACGCTAGAAGTTTGCGTTGTATGCATCTCTCTCACTCAAGGGAAGCGGATGTATATGATTGCGGCTTATGCGGCTGGAGCTCCGCAGGTTACTTACTTTGCTTCAGAACTCGAGATTCTTTTTAGGGAACTGAAACTGAGCTTGGAAGAAAACTATTTCATCTTGGCCGGTGATTTGAACGCAAAACATGAAGATTGGGGAAATCAACATAGTAATCCCAGAGGTAACCATCTTTTTAATTTGATGAATCTTTACAGCGTTGAATATGGCGTCGACCTGCTGGCTACTGAAAAGCCATCGTATCCAAGAACCGGCTCCTTTCTGGATCTTTTGCTGTACGACACCAGACTGACAGTTACAGACAAAGTGGGTAATCACCCTCGAAACTGCTTACACACAGTCGAGTACGACAGTGATCACTGCGGACTGGCTGCTGTAATGCAGATTCCGAACTAACGCGTGGAGTTGGAGGAATACGTTGCAACGCATTCTTACAATTACAGTAAGATGCGCTGGCCTCGTTTCACCAACGCCCTAGCGAGAGAACTTCGTTCGAGTGACATAGCCCCACCAAACAACAGAAACCTGACAAATACAGAAATTGACCAACATTTACAACAGATGGACGAAACAATAAAACGAACGATGGAACGGACAATACCAAAGTACAAAGAACGGGACCAAATGGACGCTTACAGAAACGCGACTATTGACGCACTACGTAGGCACAAGAGTGGCTTACTGACAAGACTCAAAAACTTGTACAGACGACTGACAGACCCACACGACTTGGAGGTTAGGACACTGAAGTCGTCAATAAAAAATGTCAATCTGTTGATTAAGGAGAACTACAGGTTATCGATTAACAAGTACTGGGACCGCAAGATCCGGTCAGTTAATTCCAGTGACCCTAGTATGTTCCCTAAAATCAATAAGATATTTAGGAAAAAGAACGACAATGACCTTCCGTGTCTGAAACTCCAAAGAACTGAAGAGAACAGAGACGTACTCATGACAGCGCAAATAGATCCAGAAGAAGCCATCTTTAACGATGACTTTTATATAATTGAAGATCCGAAGGAAAAAGTGGAGGCGGTGGGAGCTGCTTTCCAGCAAGTGTACAAGGTGAATGTTAGCATTCGCCCCAACCACGACCTGGAAAACAGAGCCCTACTTAATCACTTTTACCTTCGAAATGATATAACACATTGGCGATCTGAGAACCGCGGTTTTATGCGGTTCGATGACGATTCCTTGGCAAATGCCATAATCGCCGAGCAAACGGGACCAAGTCCCCTGTTAGTGACGAAGTTTGAGCTTCAGCTCATCTTCAACTCAATAAAAAATAAAAAGTCAGCAGGTGTCGATGGTATATCCAACGTTGTACTAAGACATTTACCGATGGAGGCAATTGACATTTACACCACACTCTTCAATAATGCACTGAATAATGCATATTATCCAGTGCATTGGAAGACCGCTGTGGTTCATCCTCTCCCGAAAAAGGAAAAGGACAACTCCAACCCGTCAAATCTTCGGTCGATAAGTCTTCTTCCGAGCATCAGCAAAGTTTTCGAAAAAATCATTAATAGGGCTCTGACTAAGTGGGCTGCGGACAACAAAATAATTCCGGATAAACAGTTCGGGTTCAAGGCGGGTCATGACACAATTCATGCTGCGTCTAAACTCGTTTCTGATATCCAATGGAATAAAACAAAACAACAATGCACAGGTGCTGTTCTGGTTGATTTGGAAAAGGCCTTTGACACCGTATGGTTAGAGGGTCTTTACCTAAAACTGAGCAGGCTTGGCATAAGCAAGCCATTGGGCAGGTTCAGCCGACGTAAGGGACTTGAAAGTAAGGCAAGTTTCTTGCATCTGATTGGCCAGCTGCCAAAAAATTGTCTTCCAATTAAGGCAACTTTATTGGAAAGTTGACTGGAAAGTAAGTCAAGAAAAATCTTCCTAACTATCAAGTCAAGTCAACTTATGTCAAAATGACAATTGATCATGTTTTTTTCATTCAACTAAAAGCTGAACTTTATTACTCAATGATTTATTTATTTTCTGCACAACTTCGTTTAATGCTTTCTGTTAAAAGGTTCCTTGTTAATTTGGAAAAGAAATAAGTAATATTTCTTTACAATACAAAATACAAATCGTGATGGACTTTTAGCTTGCCTGAGGAGTGTTTTGTAGACAATAATGATTTTGGTAATGTTTGTACTATGAACTTGAAGTTAGAGGTTTGTGAAGTAAAGTTCTGAATTTTAAATTCATGACACTTGAAAAACTAACTAGTTGCCTTGGTCAAAATTTACGTTCAAAGAATGAAGTTGACTGCAAATGAAGTCCCCTATGTTGTCTGAACCTGCCCATTGTTGTATATACTTTATGATATGCTTAACGGTAGAAAGTTTGTTGTCAAATGTGGCAATGTAACTTCTACAAAAACATTCTTAATTAAAAATGGTCTTCAACAGGGAGCGGTGAATTCGCCGATTCTCTTCAGCATTTACACCAGCGATCTGATAGGTAGTCTTACAAAGGCAATTGCGTACGCCGACGATCTTATTGCGTACAGAACGGCCCGAAAGGTTGAGGTTATTAGAATTCTCTTGCAGCGTGATTTCGACAAGATTCAGCGATATTGCGACGACTGGAAACTGAAAATAAATGTCCATAAGTCGGAGACAATTCTGTTCCGGACTCCTTTGGCTATGGCCACGAGGGATACGTGCAAGAATTGGCGCAAGATGGTTATCGTTGATCTTCACGGGCAGCCATTAGCGAGCAAAAGTGTAGTGAAGTACCTCGGTATCTGGTTAGATCAGTATTTATATTTCGACAGACATATAAATGCTGCTCTGACCAGGGCCAGAGGAGCCTTCGCTCTGACGAAACGGCTGTTTTTTAGCAGTCGGCTTGACCCCAGAGTGAAGGTAATTTGCTACATGGCCCTCATACGGCCGATGATCGTTTATGGTTGTCCTGTGTGGTTCAACGTTGCCCCTTCCCAGATGGAGAAGTTTCGGGTGTTCGAGCGGCAGTGTTTACGACGCTGTACCGGCTTATATCGAACAGCCGAATCTTCTTACGTGCATTACTATTCCAACGAGGTCCTATACAACGGGGCTCGAATCAACAGAATTGACAATTTCGTGATAAAACTCGTTCGAGGTCACATTGCAAGAGCTATGTCTTCGACCAACAATTTAATTTTCGGGGCGTTCTACCCGAACGACGAATATTTTGAAAGTGCACGCTTGAGCGGCTTCATTCCACCAGAGGCATTCCTCTTTTTAGATAGATGCGGTCTGATACAGGATAGATTGGCAGTTCCGTTAATCTACCACGTCAGACGACGAACCGTGGATAGGCGACTCCTGTATAATCGGGACGTCATGGCACAAGGCGGAGCAGAGCTCCTTCGGTTCAGTAGGGCTGTGTCCGAACGGGACCGAACTGATAGGGTGAAGCAGGAGAACCAGTTTTGGTGGCTTCAATCGGCACTTGATAGTGGGTAGTCGGGATGAGGTTTTAAGCCTTGGCCGGCTTACATACTTGTTTTATAGTTTTGATTTTAGTTTTAAGTAGAATAGGCATGGTGGCACAAAAAAAAAATACAAAAAATATAAAAAATACAAAAAAAAAATTAAAAAAACATGGAATAAAAAAAAATAAATAAAAAAAAAAGACAACAAAATATGAAAAACAAAAAACGTTGATAGTTAGATTTGCTGTTGTGGTTGTTCTAGTTGTAAGTAGTTTATAGGTAGAATAGGTAGTTTTAGTTAGCTTTAAGTTTTATATTAAGGACCTTATTTTATGTAATTTTTAAGTAAAAATAAAAAAGGATATTGATATTAGTTTTTTTTTTTGAAATTTTCTAATGAATAAAAAAAATAAATAAAATGGAATTGAAGTTAAATAGATCTTAGGGCCGAAAGGCATTAGCATTAAGTATTATTGTTTAACTTAGAGTGTCCGTATGGGACCAGTAAGTTAGTTGTAAGTTATGGTTAATTAGGCTAGTTTTATGAATTTTTGTCTAGCTTTAAGATAGATTTAAGATTGAATTAATAAAAATGAATTGAAAAAAAAAAAAAAAAAAAAAAAAACATCTCTATAGTTGTATTGTAATATACAGTCCCTGTCCATATTATTAGACGCACTTTAGATTTTATGCAAAATCTTAATTTCCAGCTATTTTAATCAGGTTTTCGAGTATTGTAATGCATTTAAATTATTTTGTATGCAGAATATAAACTACTTCCTAGAAATAAAGCAACAGATTTAAAGATTTTTTTTTAAATTAATATTTTCAGTTTTGTTGTTGTTATTTTTGTAATTTTTTTCAATATTTTGTTGAACCTCTTTTTGCTTTAATAAGAGCCTCAATTCTGCGCAGCATACTGTCAAAGGATGATTTGACTGTTTCCTGCATTTGTGGGTGGTGATTCCACACGTGAATTATTCTTTCAATAAGTGACCACATCTTTAGCTACTTTCCTCTTCATCAGCTCCCACACGTTTTCAATTGGGTTCATATCAGGGCTGTTTCCAGCCAGTCCAACAGAGGGATGTTTTCTTCCCTCAAATAAGTTTTTATGGACAGGGCTGTGTGGCATGGAGCTCCATCTTGCATAAAAATGTAACTATACATCCATTCTTGAACGTTAAAAATATTGCGTATACCTAATCTAATAATTATAAAAATTCTGCAGTGCGTCTAATAATATGGTCAGGGACTGTATGTATGTTAAAATATTTTTCTATCGGTTATTGTAACTTACACTACTAATATAAAATATAAATAAGTTATAACCTCAGTTGCTGCTCGCTCATCAACATCTTTTTAGGGTATATTTCCAAGTTCAAGTGTGGCTTGGTTATCAGCTATACCCTACAGACTGGGGTTGGAAGTTGGTCAACAATTTATTAGAACCAGTGCACACTTTACTTCCACCTGCGCGGGAAAAACTGCTGAACTCTATTTTTTGCAACTGCAAAAAAGGATGCAGTGCTAAATGTGGTTGCGAAAAAGTCGGACTGTTCTGTTCTCTGGCATGTACACATTGTCAAGGCCGGTTGTGCTCTAATATTGAATCACCAACAGTAGAGGATCCGTTTGATTCCAACGAGGCAACATGCGATTCACATCAGGATGAAGATGAAGACGAACAAGAACAAGAAGAAGAACAAGAAGAAGATTTTGAAAGTTACGACTCGGACGATTAAATTTCACTACTTTTTTTTAACTTAAATTGCTTTTATCTTTTCAATCTCTGCTAATATCCATTATTGTTCAATAGTTTCAAATTAAACAGGCTCAAAACTGACTCGTGGAATAGGCCTGGGGAAACCACAAAAAAAAAAAAACGCGCTAAGTACACTACCTCATAGGTAGCGAGGAAACGTGTGCGTGCATAATATGACGATTACAACTTTTTAAATCGTTATATCTCAAAAACGGTGGCTCGTTTTAATTCATTTTTTGTAGATAATTTTATGATCTACAATTTTTGTTTGAAATATTTTTATGATAAAACTTACCGTTTTGCTGAAAATCGCGAAAAACTCATTTTTTTCACCTTTGACCTTGAATAAAATTTTTTTCTTTACAGGGGAAAGATGGGGAACTTTAAAATTTTGTTTTTAATGATATTTTAAACAATCTTACCGATTTTCAGCTTGGTGGGAATTTAGGTAACTTTACTCTTATTTTTGGTCTAATTTGACCGGACTATCATTTGAAGTCGACAACTTATGAGGCAATTAATGCGTTTTTGTTTTCTTTTCGAATTTTAACTACGATTTTTGGCATTCTTAATTTAATAAGCTTCCAACCGTGGACAAAAAGTTGAACGAAAATAAAAAATACACCCCGTTCTAGTTTAAGTAAAATGAACAAATTAAGAATCGGTAGTTTGAACCAGTTAATGAAACAATACGAAAATTATAAATAAGTCTATATGTCAAATTTAAACTTCCAAAAAGGTAATGCAATTTTTTTAAGGTTCTGCATCGTATTAGTTTTAGATTTAGATTTATTCATTGAATGCATACACAGTAAGACATATTTAAACTTTTTATTCGCTTTCAGAGGTGTGTATATTTCATTCATAATTGGCCTAACTTAAAGTTCTGAGCAATAAGATAAAAATGCGCAAAATTGGCCTAATAAGTATGTAGGTGGGCCACTTTTGTACTCAACTCAACGAAGCCAACAATTTTAAAAATTTGAATACAGAAATGTTGTTTAGAAGTTACAGATTCAAAATTGTATTTCATTTTCTATATTCATTAAATTTTTTAAAAATAATACAAACTGCACATTAAGAACCCTAAATACAAATTGATATTTTTTGTAACTTATAACCATTTTTTAATAACACCATATAAAAAGAATTGGCTGTCGAAAAGTTTACATGTTCGATTTTTTCTCGAACTAACGTCTCAATTTCGGACGGTTTAATCGGGTATGGATATTGTACACCTAACATGGTCTACTCAGTTCACGACCATGTGCATAAGTGCTTACGTTATAAGAACCTTTTTAGTAAATTGGCCTTCACTTTTCGAAGCTTTCTTCCTAAAAGAATACATATATTCAACCTCATTATGAGTTTAAACTAAAACACTTGTTCATCCGAAATTTTAAAACCTACATGTGATGAGGTTGATCTGAACGAAATTTAACGTCCAATTAAAAATTATATTTTCGAAATTTGACCACCAAAAACTAACCAAGTACAAAATGTTTTCATTCGTGAACAAAATAATAAACGAAAATATATCAAAAATTAATTACTTTCTAGGCAAAATTTGCAGTAGAAGATACGAGTAAGTAAACTTAAGGTTTTCCGGTGGGAATATAATATTTTGCGGGTATAATTCATAATTATTTTGTAAAAAAAAGTTAAGAAGCTGATGAAAATTGAAACATTTGATTTCAGAACAGTCATATTTTCGAAATGGACGAAGTATAAAAGATAAAAACATTGCAAGTGAGGGTCTTCGAAAATCACTTTAATATTTGCACAGGGATGCAAAGAAGATAAGTTCAATTATTACATTTTTTTCCTCACCTAGCTCTAAATGCGAGCCCAGCTAAACTGAAATAAAACACCCTAAGTTCCAAAACAAACCTTTTTCAAAGAAAAATTAAAACCAGACAAAAATTTATATTTTTCAAACAAATTTTAAATACACGCGTAAAGAGAAGAAAATCCTATTTTGTCTTTTTTATTTTTAACTAAAATAAAATCAATTCAGAATGAATAGGCACTTCCATTCTTTCAATCCCTATATTTCCATAATTTATTTATCTTCTTCAAAAATGTAGAAACTCCAAATCAGTTATTCGGGCGACTTAAGATCTTGAGCTCATAATTGATGAAATCTTATGTCATAAATATCGGGCAGGGTATCGTCAAGTGTTCAAAGATATTTCTACTCTCCTGAACTTTTTTTCTGTTCAGTCATTTATTTTTTAAAACAAAACGATTCATTGTCCAATATTAAGTTTGAAGGTTATTAAGAGCACTACAAAAAATTGAGCATTATCGAAAAGAAAACCAACACGGATTTTGAGATACCTCAGAAAGAGTCCAAATTTTCCTAACTTAAAAATTAATTGACGTACACGTGCCATTAATTTATATAATTTTAAAATAATTGTTGTCCACAGGTTGTGCTAAGTTTACTAATAAATAAAATCCACTACTCTCGATTACTGTTTTTTTTTTTTTTATTGAGACATATTCAATCAGTTTGCAGTTACAATAATATTCAGTTTTGCTCCACTTAAGATATGTACCTACATATGTACGTCTGAGCTAGTTAAAAAATCTATATATGTAAAGGGTGTCCCAAAATTAACGCAAGATTTGAATTTGCCGCCATTTGTGCAGTGAAGTGTTGGCAACTCTGAAAAAAAAGCAATTTGACAGCTAACAGTATAGGGTTATTAAAAATGGAGCGTTACACGAGAGAACAACGTGTCTTCATTATTAAAGAATATTTCAAAAATAGTGAAAGCTTGGCGGCTGCAGTTCGAAAATTTCATACAAAATATGGTCGGAATAGTGTTTTAACTTCGTCAACTGCGAAGAGGTTAATTGAAAAATTCATGGAGACTGGATCCGTTGGAGACGCCAAACACACTGGTCGTCCAAAAACAAGCCGTTCAAATGTGAATGTCGAAGCAGTGCGTGAGAGTGTTGCTGACAATCCAGGAACCTCAATTCGACGTCGTGGACAAGAATTGCAAATTTCAAGAACCTCTCTACAGCGTATACTCACCAAAGATCTGTGTCTTCATGCTTACAAAATTCAATTAACACAACAATTGAAGCCTAATGATATGAATTGGATGATATTGATGTGTCCAATATGTGGTTTCAACAAGACTGTGCCACATGTCATACAGCCCGTGAAACAATTCAATTACTGCATGAGACATTTCCAGGTCGTGCACTCTCTCGTTTCGGTGATCAAAATTGGCCTCCTAGATCGTGTGATTTAACACCATTAGACTTCTTTTTATGGGGTTATTTGAAATCACAAGTCTATGTCAACAAGCCCACAACCACCCGTGCAATAAAGGAGGAGATTCAACGCTGCATCAACGAAATTCAGCCACATTTATGCAGAATGGTCATGGAAAATTTCAACAAGAGTGCGCATGTGCATGCAAAGCCGTGGAGACCATTTGTCCGATGTGTTATTCCATACATAACCCTATCCTATGTACTTTACGAGTCAATAAAAATATAACTATCAAAAGACTAAAAACGGCGTTTTCTGTTTAATTCAAATCTTGCGTTAATTTTGGGACACCCTTTATATGTATATAGAAATCAATGCCACTTTTCGTTGTAATGTTATAACTCAACAGTGCCTTTACCGATTTGGGTAATTTTGGTCTTGAATTATTCGTGGAAGTCCAGAGAAGGTTTGTACGTAGAGAAAATTAAAAAAAAAATCTTGAAAAAATGTAAAATCAACATCTTTCTATACTCCCATATACAAACAATTTTAATTACAATATTCAGATTGATTATAGTGTGTACGGATATATTGGAATGATGGACGCAATATGTCCACATTGTGATGCGGCTCACTTTCCAGGTGAAACACCCGGAATGTGTTGTGCTAATGGCAAAGTGAGATTGCCAACATTAGAAACTCCACCCGAACCATTGTATTCATTTATTTTTGGTACATCTCAAACGTCGAAGCAGTTTTTGAGTAATATTCAACAATACAATTCGGCATTTCAAATGACTTCTTTTGGTGCTGCTAAAATTATTAGAGATAATTTTATGCCGACTTTTTAGGTAAATACCTCAACAGGATTGTCCCATGTTTATATATCAATCTAAATCATAAAGTCTTACAAATTCTGATTCAACATCTACCTAAAATTGCATACATGTTACAGATTCAGGGCCAGAATTATCATCAAGCTGGTTCGTTATTGCCATATCCCTGATCATCAATTTTTGCAAATTTATTTTATTGGTGATGAAAATCGTGAATTGGATCAACGATGTGCGTAGTTTCAAATACAAGACGAGAAATCATTCGTGAGCTACAAAGGTTTTTCCATCAGCATAACGCATTAGTTCAATTGTTCAAAATTGCTCTTGATCGTATGCCATCTGATAATCACAAAATTGTAATAGCACCAAATTGAATATTCAACAAAAACATGTACATACAGCCGTTGACAGCTAATTAGAAACGATTCTATTTTTGCAGTATTGCTCTATTATTGATGAATGTCTCTCACCTAACGGATCATATTGTGATCTATTTATGATCTTTAATTCTTTCTCTTTAAAACAATATGCATAGCATCTTGATAGGTGACACTTTATGCAAACCGTTATGATTTTAGTTTAGGCATATGCTTTTTTGGTTGACAGCTAATTAGATACGATTGTCTTTAAGGTAAAAATAATCAAAATTGTCGGTATTACCTATTGTAAATTAAAAAGTGAATATTAAATTAAATATCATAAAAAATATCCATTTCTAACAAAAAGCTGTTGAGCAGGCGGTTTTCACAATGGGAAAAGGCAGAAGTTGTACGCCAAAAATCCGAAGCGCTATTGTTGAGCTTAATAAAGCTGGCTTATCATACCAACAAATTGCAACCCAGCTTAACTGTTCCAAAAAGATGGTGTTCGGTGCCGTTGCCCATTTCCGTAATTATAAAACCATTGACAATGTTGCGCGCCGAAAGAGACCACGGAAAACATCAGTTCACACAGATAGAAAAATTGTCCGCCTATCAAAAGCAGATCCTAAAAGAAGTGCAGCAGTCATTCAGCGCGAAATAATGGACGATTCTGATATCCGCATATCAAAAAGAACTGTTGCCCGTCGTTTGGTTGAAGCTGGACTTCATGGACGGATTTCACGTAAGAAACCAATGGTCACAAATGTTCAAAGACAGCGGCGCATCCAGTTTGCCAAGAGACATGCCGATTGGACGGTGAATCGATGGAAATTTGTGTTGTGGAGCGATGAGACGAAGATAAATCGCATTGATCCCGACGGCAGAAAGTACGTCCGACGCCCAAAATGTAAGGAACTTGACCCAAAGTACATTTCACCGGTAGTCAAACATGGCGGTGGTTCAATCTGCGTTTGGGGATGTTTTTCTTGGAACGGCGTGGGACCCATTCATCGTATTGAATTCTTAACAAAGAGAAATACGTTGAGATACTGGAGAACATAATGCTACCGTGGGCTGAAGAAAATATGCCGGTCATTTGGTCTTTTCAACAAGACAATGATCCGAAGCATACTGCAAAAGTCACAAAACATTTTTTTGATCAAAATTCTATGCGAGTACTTGACTGGCCATCGTCAAGTCCGGATTTAAATCCTATCGAGCATCTATGGGATGAAGTCAAAAATGCCGTAAGCACTCAAAACATTCAAAATTTGGATATTTTATTCGAAAGAGTAAAAGTAGCCTGGTATGCGATTCCAGTTAAAAGATGCCAAGACCTAATCGAGTCAATGCAAAGACGATGTGCAGCAGTTTTGAAGCAGAGGATTTCCGACAAAATATTAACCTTTTTAAATCACAAAACCCAACCGAATTTTTTGTTTTCTTACTTTTTGTTTGACATTTTTCTAAGTTTCTAATTAGTTGGCTCAGCCAAATCAGAGGTTTAAATATAAAAATATTTTTAAAACAATATGTATGTCCCTGTGATAATTTGAAAAATACGGTTATATTTGCCAAAAAATATTCCAAAATTTAAGATCATAATAAATAAAAGTCAATATTTGAAGAATTGAATGAGAAAATCTATGCTTTTATTTGAACACGAAATAGTTTCTAATTAGCTGTCAATGGCTGTATGCGACACAATCATGCAAGCCGTTTCCAATAATGCAGGTGGATTATATTTCTTGGATGCACCTGGTGGTACAGGCAAAACTTTCGTTGTATCATTGATTTTAGCGACTATTCGATCGGAACAGAAAATTGCATTGGCACTTGCATCTTCGGGAATTGCTGCTACATTATTAGAAGGTTGTCGGACCGCACACTCTGCATTAAAATTGCCATTGAATGTACAACTTGCAATATTTCGAGATATTTGCGATTAACGTCAATTATTTTATTTGATGAGTGCACAATGTAGAATAAAAAATCAATAGAAGCATTTAATCGAACAATGCAAGATTTACGGGGTAATCAACAGCTTTTTGGTGGTCTTTCGTCAAACATTGCCTGTCATTCCTCGATCAACTCCTGCTGATGAAATAAACGCCTGTTTGAAGTCATCAGTTCTTTGGAGATATGTATGTACGAAAATTGACACTGAACATTAATATGCGTATTCATCTATACATAATGATGCAACTGCCCATGAGTTTTCAAAACAATTGTTAGAAATTGGTGATGGCAAAATACAAATCGACGGTACCAACGGATTGATCACTTTACCGAACAATTTTTGTACAATTGCGCAATCTATAGATGAGTTGATTGAATGTGTTTTTCCGAATATTCTACAGAATTACAGAAACCATGATTGGTTGAGAGAACGCGCCATTTTAGCACCGAAGAACATTCATATCAATGCCATTAATTTTCAAATTCAAGCGAAACTGCCAGGTGTAGTCACGACATATAAATCAATTGACATTGTTATGAATCAAGATGAGGCAATGAATTATCCAATTGAATTTTTAAATTAATTAGAACCGGCTGGTATACCACCGCATTGCTTGAATCTGAAAATTGGTTCTTTGATTATATTATTGCGAAATATTAATCCACCAAAACTGTGTAATGGCACCAGATTAGCAGTGAAAAAGTTATTGCCAAATTTGATTGCAGCTACATTCTTAACTGGTAAATCAAAAGGAGAAGTGTGTTTGATACCGCGTATCCCTATGATTCCAACTGATATGCCATTTGAATTCTTAAAGATTACAATATCCTGTGCGTTTATCATTTGCGATGTCCATAAATAAGGCCCAAGGGCAAACACTTCACGTTTGTGGTGTCAATTTGGAGGAATCATGTTTTTCACATGGCCAACTTTATGTTGCCTGTTCCAGAGTCGATACCCCTGTTTATTTATTCATGCTCAAAATGGAAAAACAAAAAATATTGTTTATCCAACTGTTTTAGACTAACCCATATAGACCCACCATAGTAAGAGTACCCAATTCTTTTTTATTTTTTAGTTTTTACTCTTTGCTGATAAATATAATACAAACAATATATCATTTGGGTCATTTAGACTTTTAAATAGCTAGCAATTTAAAATATTTTTTGTTTGAATCAATGAACTTTATAATCATCTTTTTGTATTACTATGCCTTATAAGTAGCGAAGCACGTACCGGGCCGCTAGTTGTTTATATTTTGTATACTTCAAATTCATAGTATAACGGTTTCTTAATCTAGAAATATATTGCTCTAATTTTATGTAGTTGCTTGCTCCCGACAACTATAGCTGCTTTGTTCTTTACTGGCTGATTATAATCTAAGATTAGGACTAAAACTAAGCTTACAACTAAATAAAACTAAACCGTAATAGATTAAGGCACAGGAAAAGAACCTAGCATAATCTTCTGATTACCCCGAGTTCCAGCAGTTGACTGATCCTTGACGCACTTCCGGTTAAGAATAAGACTAGTCTCATTGCTATCTATTACATTATTATAGAATACTCTGACAATTAAACTTTAAGGTTTTATGTTAATAACATTTGTGCATATAACTTTTTTAAATCAGCCTTTTCATAGAACGGAATTCGGCCCGAATTTGTTTCGGTCTTAAAAGAGCGATTGACCCCTCGTTGAGACAATTGAACGGTGAAAGGTAAAAGTTGTCATTAACACTGTCAGTGGTGTTCGATTCTTTTAAGGATCCTATTAGTGGGTTTGAATGAGATATTGCGCGCTCTATCTTTTTCAAAAATAGGTCTGTTTGGTACTGCATGATGGGTGTTACTTGTGTTGAGTAGATTGTTTTGTTGGAATACCATTTTTTATTTGGTTTTCTAAAAAGTCCGCAGTTACGTCGCAGGATCTGTCGTTCAAATTTCTCGAATTCTTTGGCAACTGTTGGTGATATGGTACACCAAGTGCAGAATCCGTACCTAAGAATGGGTCATATTAATTTCTTATACATTCGAATTTTGGTGTTCTTTTGCAAGAATTTCGAGTTAAATAGTATTTTCAATAAACCAGCTGCCATTTTTATAATCATCCTACCATGTTTATTAAAGAGGAATGGGTTTTGAAAATTGACGCCAAGATACTTTGGTTCCGAACGTAACGGTATTTCAAAATTATTTATTGTAAGTTTAAGGGATTTACTCTCTTTAACTGCAAGGTAATGTCCTTTTCCGCTCGCATTTCTAAAACAAGTCAATCCACATTTTCTAGGGTTAATTTTTAGTCTCCATTTCCTAAAATAAATTTCCACAAGTGATAGTCTTTGCTTTATTTTGTTAAGGGCTAAAGTTGGTCGAACATCACTTGCCAATACAATTGAGTCATCAGCATAGTGAATAGAACCCGGTTCATCCCGGTATTAACGCACTGGTTAAAAACAATTGATAACTCAGTGCCCAGGAAGAACGGGCATTTTTTTAAAATAAAATTTGAAATGTTGTCATTACCTGATGACTTTTTGCTATTGAGCGATGATCTATAAACATTGACAATGTTTGGAGAATTGAACGGTAATGTTTCTGGAGAACAGGCGATGTTATTTGATGAAAATGTTGTGAAAGTTTCAGAATTGGTTTCTCTAAACAAATTTACGGTGTAGATCACTTCATTTTCAAAATTAAGGTCATCTGTTGCTATTTCGGAATAATTAGTGGATTCCCGATTACTGTCGGCCCTTTTAATCGAAATCCATCAACTAATATCTCTAAAATAGTAATACTCGTAATCGTAATATCTTTAAACCGCATTCCTACAACTTTATCAAAAACCTACAGTTTTGTAATTGGCAAAAAAATGTACTTGATCCCCTTCAACGCCACTAAAAATGTTTTGCCAAAGTAAGAGGGCTTTTTAGATAATTTTAAGGAAGTATAAATGAAGCTCTCACCCAAATTTAGCTTTGTCGAAATGTTATCGAAATGAATATTTAATTTTTCTGGGCGATAGTCTCTTTTAAAGTAGCCAGCTTAAAATATTAAGTATCTCCATGCATGCAACTGATGTGCATGTTTATCATGATTATCAGAAAACTTAACCTTGCCATACGTTCAAAAACAATAGGCTATTAATAAAACATTTTACTTTTACATCCTCGACCCAATTAGACGTTTCGCTCGATAAAGTTCGAGATTGAATTTAAAAGATTTAATGACTAAGTAGGTTTTTTTTTAGTGCTAGAAGTAAAATTAATAAAAACACAATTTGACGCTTACGACAGGTCCAATGGTTGGTTTATTAGTTTCTTTTTGTTTGTTTTGTTACCTTGAATTAAACTTACATAAATAAATTATATATTATGACACATGGTTTGATTTTAGTTCATAACTCTACGTGAAAGGAACAATAAAATGGCTAAAATATAATTGATGAAAAAATATATATGTTAAATTTTTAGCTAAATATTAAACAGAACAAAAAAAGAAAAACAAACAATATTAACTTCTAACTTGTACTACTTAATTTTACATACATAAGTTCGGCAATTTAGCCTCTTTGGCGGCAGGCTCACACAGAAATATATAATTTTTGAAATTATAGACAATATTTTTTTCTTGCATCATTTGGCTTCTCTAACTGTTAATATTTTTTAATTAAAATTAAATGCGACTTTTAACTTTTTTGAAATACATAGTCAACTAAGTTAAGCTTTATGTACGAGTAGATTAGAAATGAAGTTATACTTTAATCCTAAGATCTACCAATGAAATAAAAAAATTTCCGTAATTTTTTATACGGAGATGTTCATCAAATTGTGCTGATTTTGGTTTGGATTTTTCTAATGAATGTTTTTGTTGGTGTTTTTGTCGTCGGCGTCGTCATCTTATTAGCTTCGAGTCTTTTTTCGGACTACTGCTATAGCTGCTGCTGCTGTTTTCAATTATTGAGCTGTTTGAACGTTTAGCTGGTCAAGCGAAGGTAACCTGGTAGAAGAGCCATTCTTCCATGAATGACGGTACAAATGCTTTGGAAGTTGTATATTTTACAGCTGGTTTAAGTAACTTTAACTGATCTTCGAAGAGTTTCAGCGATTCCAAGCAACTGGTGCCATTGCCATGTGTCAGATACTTTCCATCGGGTTTAAGTATCTTAAAAGAGTGTTCGAGAATAGTTCGAATGAAATCCCAGCATTCACCAATTGGTGTATCCGATATTGGAATGTCTGTCAGATCGCCAAAAACATAATCGAATTTCTTATCCTCAGCGATGAAACGCTTCATATAGTCAACACAATCGCCAACAACAATTTCATAGTTATCGCCCTTTCGCTTCTCCAAAACATCACCACAAATCGAATTGAGATACTTGTTGCATGCCTGCATGACAAGTTCGTCAATTTCCAACATGACAACATGTTTGGGGTTTTCTTTGAGCAATTCGTAGAGAAGGGCGCCATCGCCACCGCCCAAGATGCAAATTTCTTTGCCTTCGTAGTTTTCAGTACCACGACACATCAGAGTTTCGGTATAGATTAAATCCGATTCGGCAATATCTGAAATGTACATTAAACAACAGGAAGGGTTATGATTTTTTTGGAAAATATATTCTTTTTATAATATTCTTAGAAAATTAACAAAAGAGGTTTAATTAATTGTGCAGTGACATTTTTGGTGGTTTATTCCAAATTTTACTCCTAGAACTTGTTTTAAGGTTAAATAATGATAATTTGTTTAACTTCTAAGAAGGCAGTATCCGCAGTGTGATGGTTAGTGCGGAGGACTTTCATGCAAGAGGTTTGAGTTCATCTTTTGTATACCTTTATAATATGCAAATACACAGCTTGAGCATTAGGCAAAGTAGGAGGGGTGGGAAAGGAGGTGTCTGTCGTCGCGTCGGTTAACATTAGTTTTGAATTCTTGAACATTTCAATGACAAGGAAAGATAAAATGTGGCAAGGCATTCCAAATTCATGTTGTACGGCTAAAGAACGAATCTCTGTACTTCATATCATAATACAGACATAGTTGGGCTAAAAGTTTAACTGATGGGCATTCGTAGAAACGAGAGTTTCTTATTCTCTATTGTACAATGCTGTGCAGGTATAAATTAAAGAAGCTATCAGATATTTTGTGTTTCAGTTCCACATCCCATCCGAAGATGAGTGATTTAAGTCGGGAAACGCTTAAGAAAAGCTAAACGTATACTTGCGAAGTTGTTTCATTTATAAAAAAGAGGAACAGTGTCGGACACAAAACGGAGCCTTGGGGCACCGTACAAAACAACTTATATTTAAATATTTGAAAGAAAATTTCCAATGCAACAGATTCGTCGATACCGAAAGATCGCATTTTCAATAACAGTGCAAGGTGTCAGTCTTTATGGAACAATTTGTCATGTATTTTTACCAATAACTAAAAATTCTTACTGCTTTTGGGACGTTACAGTATTTTTTTGCTTTAATTTTGGTATTGCAAACATTTGTTTCTTGGGGCTAGCTTGAACGTCTTCCGGATTGCCTCAGTCGGGTTGGCTCTAATACAACGGAAGCTCATCTCTTTCTCTTTGATAACCTCTTTGGAGCTAAAATCAAACCATGACTAAGCCTTGGGTTTGAAACTTTAAACCATATTCGGGTTAAAGATTTTCGTTTCCAAAAGTTATCTTATTATTGAGACCGTCCCAGTTAGCTTGCTTACAAAATCTTCTCTGCCGTAATAAGTGAACGTCTAAAGCCCATCGTCAACAACCTGATAGGTCCTTATCAGTGTGGTTTTAGACCAGGAAAGTCCACAGTCGATCAAATATTCACATTACGGCAGATCCTGGAAAAAATTCAAAAAATTTCAAGGCCGCATATGACAGCATATACAGGGACGAGCTGTATAGAGCCATGTCTAGTTTTGGCATCCCTGCCAAACTCGTCCGTTTGTGCAGGATGACCATGGAGAATTCACATTTGAATTCACAAGGTGACAAGGCAGTCATGCGATTTTTTTTTTAACATCAGAGCTCACACGTCAACACTAGAGGCACTATCTTTCAAAAGTCTGTCCAATTACTAGCATATGCTGATGACATTGACATAATCGGAAGAACTCAGCGTGATGTCAATGGGGCTTTTGTGAGTATTGAGGCAGAGGCGGCAAAAATGGGTTTAACGGTTAATGAGGGACAAACAAAGTACATGCTGTCGTCAAGAAAAGACTTACAACACCGACGTCTCGGTCAAAACGTCACCATCCAAAGACGTAAATTGGAGGTAGTCAAGGACTTCGTCTACCTAGGCTCCGCTATTAAGGCAGAAAACAACACCAGCACTGAGATCAAACGAAGAATAACTCTTGCTAACCGCTGTTTCTTTGGGCTAAGAAAGCAATTGAGTAGCAAAGTCCTCTCCCGAGGGACCAAAGTGTCGCTATATAAGACCCTCATCATCCCCCTCCTGCTATACGGTGCAGAAGCATGGACTATGACAAAAGCGGATGAAAGCATCATGGGTCGTTTCGAGAGAAAAGTTCTTCGTGTGATCTACGGTCCCGTATGCATAGAAGGGGAGTGGAGGAGAAGATGGAACGACGAGCTGTACAGCGACGTAGACTTAGCCAGAAGGGTAAAAGTCCAACGACTAAGATGGCTGGGTCACGTAGAGGGCATGGAAACCAATGCTCCGGCCCGGAAAGTCTTCGAATCCACACCCACAGGACAGCGCAGTAGAGGAAGACCGCGAATCAGGTGGCGCGCACGAATGGAAAGTGACCTCACCCAACTTTGAGCGCGAAACTTGAGACATTTAGCTAGGGACCGAGGTAGATGGAGGAGTTTGTTGGGTGAGGCCCTAGTTCACACAGGACTATAGCGCCACCTTAAGTAAGTAAGTCCCAGTTAGCTTTCTCGTACTGCTATAAGTGTCTATTTGGAACTCTTTCCCTAACTGCATTTCTTCGACACAAGAAAATAGCAGATAAGCAGAAACTATAGTCCGATATGCCTAAAGGCATCAATACACTGTATTTATCAGGTCAGGGTCAGAACTAAGAAATAAATCAAGATTATTTTCTGCTCGGCCCTTAAAGTCTTCGAATATCGAACTCGGGTTTGTTGACAAGCTTAGTAAGAGTAATTACGATTTCAGAGTCACTCCTGTAGTTATTACTGTCGTGAAAAGTGCTTCTCAAGTTCGGCATTCGAATTCGCCATAAAAACTTAGAGTCCCCTCTATTTCTGACATTACACGGAACAGTCTAAACTTATAAGTCACTAGGACCTGGTTCTTAACGGGCTGTAACGCCACCAAATTTATTTTATGAAAGGGTTTAATTTAAAATAAAGGCTAAATGACTAAAATGGCACCGAAATTTGATTGAAGAAAAGTCAATGTGACCTTAAGGATATACCTACGATTTAGTGCAACAGGTCTATTGAGAAGGTGTAAGTTTTTTTGTGTATTGTATTTTTTCAGTTCCAACAGAGTTGGGATGAACCAACATTTCTAAAAGTCGTCTTTTACTTTTCGCTTGCATGTTTCTTTAACAAACACTGTTTTCCTTTAGGGCTGTTTTTCATTCAAGAACATAATCACTGACTCTTCAAGGACTTTGTCAAGTCAAATTATTACGTAAACTCTCTTAACACTATCTGTTTCTATGCAGTGTGGAATTTATGGTTCTAACGATACGACATTTAAAGGAAAAGAAACTACAGTCAACCAACCATCAACCCCCTTCAAAGGGAGAAAACAACCTGTTGTATTATTTCTTATTTGTTTGCAACAGCACTTCCTCTTCTTTTTTTTTAATTTCCGCTTTTGGGCTGAGTATTTTCATTCTAAAAATATAAGGGCTTCGACCATGACTATGGCGCTCTATAGATATGTGAACATTTCCATATCGACCATGAACTTTACATAATGCCTCCTTGTCATAGCCGTCTAATGGATGCATCATGTGCTTTTTCAAGAAAATAAGCAATAAACCAAACAAAAAAACACACAAATAAAATAGAAGAAGAAAACAAAAAGAACACTATTCCAAAACACTGCAGGGGCGTAAATGAAGCACTATGGAGGCAAGGTATAAAAAAAAAATAATAAAAAGAGAAGACCTTGAACTTTGTGGAGCAAGGCTTTCATTCAAATAAATGTGTGATGATGATATTTTCTGAATGATAGTATCTTTTCAATTCGACCTGAAGTTTTATTTTCAGCTTTTTGGATATCCATTAAAATCGAGTGAATGAAACACACGTTGTTCAACTAGAAACTTGCATATTTATATTAAAAAATGGAAATGAAAATGGATAACATGGTCGGAAATGAAATATGTATGTATGCAATAAAGTGAAGAGGATAATTGATTGGGTTGTGATAAATATGTTTCGTGTGAGAACAAAAAAGTTGATGTCTTAAGACGGAAGGTAGAAGTAGGTTTGTTTTTTTAAGTTGCATGAGAAGTTTCCATAGTTTGACAGTTGAAAACTGTGCCATCACATTTCTGTTCAGGAAAGTTTGAAAATTCATAATGAATCGTTTGAAGTCAGATAAACGCTTCCAAGTTTTGGAAATTTACTATAAAAAATGTAAATCTGTTCGCGAAGTTGATAGAGCACTTCGTTCATTTTATGGTGTTTAATGATGGGTTCTTTTCTGGTTAATGGTTCGTTCGACTATGTTAAGGCATTGGTTTATACCGATAAACCATGCAACTATTGCATTCTGAGCCTATTTTTTTTTCAAATTCATTTTTATTAATTCATTCTTAAGGCTATCTTAAAGCTAGACAAAAATTCATAAAACTAGCCTAATTATCCATAACTTACTTACTGGTCCCATACGGACACTCTAAGTTAAACAATAATACTTAATGCTAATGCCTTTCGGCCCTAAGATCTATTTAACTTCAATTCTATTTTATTTATTTTTTTATTAATTAGAAAATTTCAAAAAATCTACTATCAATATCCTTTTTTTTATTTTTACTTAAAAACTACTTAAAATAAGGTCCTTAATATAAAACTTAAAGCTAACTTAAACTACCTATTCTACCTTTAAACCACTTAAAACTAGAACAACCACAGCAGCAAATCTAACTATCTAACATTTTTTGTTTTCATATTTTGTTGTCCTTTTTTTTTATTCCATGTTTTTTTTATTTTATTTTTTTTTTTATATTTTTTTGTTTGTGTTTTTTTTGTTCGTGTTTTTTTGTGTATTTTTTTTGCCACCATGCCTATTCTACTTAAAACTAAACCCTAAAACTATAAAACAAGTATATGTAAGCCGGCCAAGGCTTAAAACCCCATCCCGACTACCCACTATCAAGTGCCGATTGAAGCCACAAAAACTGGTTCTCCTGCTTCACCCTATCAGTTCGGTCCCGTTCGGACACAGCCCTACTGAACCGAAGGAGCTCTGTTCCGCCTTGCGCCATGACGTCCCGATTGTACAGGAGTCGCCTATCCACGGTCCGTCGTCTGACGTGGTAGATTAACGGAACTGCCAATCTATCCTGTATCAGACCGCATCTATCCAAAAAGAGGAATGCCTCTGGTGGAATGAAGCCGCTTAAGCGTGCACTTTCAAAATACTCGTCGTTCGGATAGAACGCCCCGAAAATTAAATTGTTGGTCGAAGACATAGCTCTTGCAATGTGACCTCGAACGAGTTTTATCACGAAATTGTCAATTCTGTTGATTCGAGCCCCGTTGTATAGGACCTCGTTGGAATAGTAATGCACGAAAGAAGATTCGGCTGTTCGATATAAGCCGGTACAGCGTCGTAAACACTGCCGCTCGAACACCCGAAACCTCTCCATTTGGGAAGGGGCCACGTTGAACCACACAGGACAACCATAAACGATCATCGGCCGTATGAGGGCCATGTAGCAAATTACCTTCACTCTGGGGTCAAGCCGACTGCTAAAAAACAGCCGTTTCGTCAGAGCGAAGGCTCCTCTGGCCCTGGTCAGAGCAGCATTTATATGTCTGTCGAAATATAAATACTGATCTAACCAGATACCAAGGTACTTCACTACACTTTTGCTCGCTAATGGCTGCCCGTGAAGATCAACGATAACCATCTTGCACCAATTCTTGCACGTATCCCTCGTGGCCCTAGCCAACGGAGTCCGGAACAGAATTGTCTCCGACTTATGGACATTTATTTTCAGTTTCCAGTCGTCGCAATATCGCTGAATCTTGTCGAAATTACGCTGCGAGAGAATTCTATAACCTCAACCTTTCGGGCCGTTCTCTACGTAATTAGATCGTCGGCGTACGCAATTGCCTTTGTAAGACTACCTATCAGATCGCCGCTGGTGTAAATGCTGAAGAGAATCGGCGAATTCACCGCTCCCTGTTGAAGACCATTGTTAATTTGGAATGTTGTGGTAAAAGTTACATTGCCACTTTTGACAACAAACTTTCTACCGTTAAGCATATCATAAAGTACCCTCTAACCATACGGTGTCAAAGGCCTTTTCCAAATCAACCAGAACAGCACCTGTGCATTGTTGTTTTGATTTATTCCATTGGGTATGAGAAACGCGTTTAGACGCAGCATGAATTGTGTCATGACCCGCCTTGAACCCGAACTGTTTATCCGGAATTATTTTGTTGTCCGCAGCCCACTTAGCCAGAGCCCTATTGATGATCTTTTCGAAAACTTGAATTTGACGGGTTGGAGTTGTCCTTTCCCTTTTTCGGGAGAGGATGAACCACAGACGTCTTCCAATGCACTGGATAATATGCATTATTCAGTGCATTATTGAAGAGTGTGGTGTAAATGTCAATTGCCTCCATCGGTAAATGTCTTAGTAGCATTCTGAGCCTATATTCAAGCTACCATTGACACTGCACGGACAGATTTATTTTGAAAGAATTAATCATGTTAAATAATGCATATTTAAAAAAAAGTAATACTTTTTTAGGGAATTAAGGGCGATTCCTTCGCTATTTCTAAACTTGAGGCAAATTCTAAAGTTGATCAACTTTTCTAGAGTTGAAACGGAAGTTAAAATTTCTTTTTATTTACTAGTTTGTTTCTTAACTTCCCAGTTCAAAATCTATGTAAAACCAGTGAAAAAAAGTTGTACAATCGATTTTCTTTTGTTAAAATGCAATTATCTATGGAGTTAATTGCAATAAAAAAAAAAACAAAATGCATACCAAAAACAGGGATTTTTTTAACCAGATTAAGTCAAATATATTTTTTTAATAAATTATTTTAATACAAAAAAACAAACTAAACAAAGAAAGTCTATTTTATAAAACAAAAACTTTTACATTTGAAAAATTTAATTTAAAAACAGCAACATTTCGAAAACCCAAATGGTTTAATATTTTGTATAATGTCCTTTTGCATCTAAGACCATTTGCAACCTCTTTGACATTGAAAGGGCCAATTTTTTTGTAACATCTGGCGTAATTTCAATCCATTATCTTCTGTATTGCATCTTTTAATTGTTCTTTATTTTTTACTTTCCTTTCCCTCAACTTTTTTTCAACATGAGCCCAAACATGTTCAATTGGATTTAAATCCGGACTTTGAGGTGGATGAGGGAGTACTTTTTTCACGTTAACAACCATTCCTTCACTATCAACGAGGAATGTTTTGGGTCATTGTCATGAACGAAACTAAAATTATCTCCAAGATCCAATTTTAATGCAGTACTTCTTAAATTATTTGTCAAGATGTTCAAGTAATCAAACTTATTCATTGTCCCTTCCACAAATTGAAAATTTCCAACTCCATTTGCTCCCATCGCACCCCACATCATAACGCTGCCACCGCCATGTTTTTTACTGTGCAATTACATTCTTCGGATCTAACGCTGTACCACTTTTTCTCCAAACAAAACGTCGCCCATCGGATCTAAAAATGTTGAATTTGGATTGTTCGGTATAAATAACGGAATTCCAAAACTCTATCGGCTTATTTATATACTCTTTGGCATATTGTAGACTCTTCTTTACATTTATGGCGAGTAAAAGTGGTTTGTTTTGAGGCGTAAAACCTCTAAACTCTTCCGAATGTAAACATTTTCTTACCGTCTGTGGATGAACTTGGACAATTTTGTTTCTATTGAGGTCTTCAGCTATTTCCACTGCCGAAATTTTGGGGTTACTTTGTACAATCCTTACTATACGCCTCTTTGTTTGTTTAGTATTAATTTATCTCGGTCTCCTACTTCCACTTGGTCTTGTTAAAAATCCGTTTTTTTTTTTTTTGTAAGAATTAATAACGTACTGAACTGTGGAATGTGGCTTTTTCACGATATCAGCGATTTGTTTAAGACTTTTCTTTTCGTTCCACAACTTAACAATAAGTTTTTTCATATCAAGTGAAGTTTGTTTGTTTTCTATTTTTTTTAATTTCTCTTATAAATTTTTAACAAATTATTACTCTGGCAACATGAAAAAAGTAAACCTTTCAAAAAAGAGATGATCTGATAAAGCCTACTGGATAACGGTTCTATACAGTATTGTAACTACAAAGTGTACAAGTTTTTTTTTTGGTTTCATAAAACGGGTTTTATTCATTGAATTTGTTTTTTTTTATTAAAATAATTTATTTAAAAAAATGTGTTTTACTTAATCTGGAGGTTAAAAAAAATCCCTATTTTTTGTAAGTATTTTGTTTTTTTATTGCAATTTAACTCCATAGAAAATTGAATTTTAACAAAAGAAAATCGACTGTACAACTTTTTTTTTGGTTCACTGTAAATTTAAAAAAGAGGATGGGGTGCGACCCACACTGATAACTTCCCTTCCCGTCTATCGATTTGTCTTGCTTAAAAGTTTGTCTATATGTATCAATTTTTACCAAATTTGCGTACTATTTTTTGTAGATTTTATTATTTTATGAAAAAATGGACTGTTGGATTTTTATAAAAAAAAAAAAATACTGAATATCGAAAACAATATTTTCTGTGAAATAAAATAAGTTTGAAGCCAATATTTTTAATTTTTGAAAAGCTATTTGAGTCGAAAGTAGATTTTTACCAAGTTTTAGTATTGTTTTTTTTTTAGGTTTTTATTTTTTGTAAAAAAAACTGTCAATTCGATTTTTCTCAAAATTTTTCCTAATGTTGAAAACAATATTTCTTATAACTTAAAATTAGTAAAAAGCCATAATCTCAAATTTTTGAAAAGATATTTGAGTCGAAAATCAATTTTTACCAACTTTTGTTACATTTTTGTTTAGGTTTTTAATTTTTTGTAAAAAAAACTGTCAATTCGAATTTTCTCAAAATTTTACCGAATGTTGAAAACAGTATTTTTTATAAGATAAAATAAGTTTGAAGCTTTAATATCAAGTTTTTGAAAAGATATTTGAGTCGAAATTAAATTTTTACCAACTTTGAGTAATGTTTTTTTTTAGGTTTTTATTTTTTATAAAAAAAAACTGTCAATTAATTTTTTTCTCAAAATTTTATCAGATGTCAAAAACATTATTCTTCGTTGCACAAAATTATTTTGGAGATGAAATCATATTTTAGTCGTAAGATTTTCGAGGTGATACATTTTTTTTTTTCAGTTTTTTTGATTTATAAAAAAACCGTTAATTGTTTTTTTTTCAAAAATATACTTCTTTTGTATCACGTTACAATATATAATATAAAATTTAATTCAAGTCTCTAGCGCCATTGGTTCATGAGATATTTAGGGTTAACCAAAATGTTCACCTTTTTTTAAACTGCTATGGTAAAAAAAAACCACCCACGCAATTTTCTTGAGAGCCCTTTCTGCATTTTTTTGCCTTATTATCTGTATAACAAAATTTATTTGAAGTCGATAGCTCTTCTGGTTCTTGAGCTATGGACGACGAAAAAATCGTCGCGAACGTACGGACGTACGAACGTACATACGTACACACGCACGCACAGACATCTTTCTAAAAATCTTTTATTTCGACTCTAGGGACCTTGAAACGTCGAGAAATGTCAAAATTTTCAATTTGACAAAACGGACTCATTACAATAACTTCCTATGGGAAGTTAAAAAATCCCTGCGATATTTTAGAAAATAAAGCAAGAAATTTCAGTTCTAAAATTAAATTTGTTTTTATTAAGATTAAATATTTGTCAAGCCAAAGTATCGTGTCAAAAAGCCAAGAGCATTAATTTTATTGAATGAGGGATAATGAAGGATTGTTAACAATATGCGCATAAACTGCGCCTAAGACGTTCTCACAGACTAATTTAAAATTGAAGTGAAATTGAAATTACAAAAAACCGATTTGTACGTGATCGTATTGTAACCATTTTTCAGCATATCTCAGTCTCATATAAACGTTAAAGGTTCACAAGCATTTGTTTAAAACACACCATTTCATATTCTACATAGAATTAAATATGCACAGTGCCTTCAAAAGTTTCATGATTTCTTACTTCGTCTTGAAGTTTGTTTTAGAACTTCTTTTCTTGTTTTAACAGCTATGCTGCCCATCAAATGTTCCGACTCAAAGTGAATATTTTGGAAACTACTCATTTTCCAACTCCCACTTTTATGTTCACTTCAAAGGACAAGAGATTGGCAAATTGAATTGATTTTGAATTGAAATTTTGAAATAACTTTTTTTGCTTTGTTTTTCATTTTTAACAATTCTACATACCTCAAAAATTTAGTAGTATGTTTTTTTCTATCGTTGTCGGACTTGGGACGAGTATACGTTTAACAGTTCAACCGATTAAAATAACAACATTCTAAATTCACAGGTGTTTAAACAAAATTCTTATACCTCTCATATCAAAATAAACAAAAAAAATTTATATATCCCGAGTTCGCTCTAAGACTTTGATTTTTTTTTCGGGAGTTATCAAAACTTTAAGTTTAATACTTCTAGATTTGAAAATCGCAAGTTGACTGAACAAAATCGGCCTAATTTGTTCTGCATACAAGTATTGCCTCATAACGTTTCTATCACATCAGGTTTTCAAAATATGCCTCTTTAAAAACAGTCAAAAATGTTGTTTTTATGACTAAGGCAAAATATAACAATTTTCTTAACAATAAATTATATGGTAAATGGTAAATCTTTGTCTTTTAGATATAGCATAAATTATTTTAGTATCTAACATTGTTTCTGAAAATTCTCATTACTTATAACTTATAAGTCTTCATTTGACTCTATACAACTTAAATTAACTTCAAAACATTTATTAAAATACTTTAAGGACAATTTAAAATAGTTTTGTGATACCTTGAATTTAATGCTTCTATGGTTTTGAAAAATACGATTTTTAGTTAATTTTTAAGGCTGATTTTAAACCTGGGGAGTCATTCCGTAATTTCCAAAAATTAATTTCCGTTAATTTTCCAAAATTAACGATATCGTCAATAATTTTCTTCACGTAACTTTGGGCAGGTTCAAGCAACATAAGGGACTTCATTTGCAGTCAACTTCGTTTATTGAATGTTCATTTTGATCAAGGCAACTAGTTAGTTTTTCAAGTGTCATGCATTTAAAATTCAGAACTTTACTTCGCAAACCTCTACTTTAAGTTCATAGTACAAAAAGTACCAAAATGATTATTGTCTACAAAACACTCCTCAGGCAAACTACAAGTCCATCACGATTTGAATTTTGTATTGTAAAGAAATATTAGTTATTTCTTTTCCAAATTGACAAGGAACCCTTTTACAGAAAGCATTAAATGAAAATAAATAAATCATAGAGTAATAAAGTTCAGCTTTCAGTTGAATAAAAAAAAACATGATCAACTGTCATTTTGACATAAGCAGAGGCAGACTTGACTTGATAGTTAGGGAGATTTTTTTCGACTTACTTTCCAGTCAGCTTTCCAATAAAGCTGCCTTGATTGGAAGGTAATTTTTTGGCAGCTAGCTAATCAGATACTAGAAACTTGCCTTACTTTTAAGTCCCTTATATCGCCTGAACCTGCCCTTTATCTATATTGTCTCGTCAATCGTTTTCGGATCAGATCGATCAGTATATTTTAAATGTCAAAATGAACTCAACGAAAGACAATGCTTGTTCGATAGCTTGAAAATGTTATTAAACTTGGTTTTTCTCTAAGAGAAATTTTGAAAATTTGCAAAAAAATGTCATGTTACCAAACATGCCAACTATTTTGTGATGTTTATTGTTACTGTTTAATTTAATTTAAATTAATTTTAATTATAACTTTAATTTCAAAATGTAAGTTTTTGTTATGTCTGAATTATTCCAAATTATTAAATCTAATTATAATTTTCAATATACATACATAAGTCATTAACCAAAAATCAGACGATTACGTGAATTGAGACTATCGTCGAAAGGCTATCATCTATCGATAATCGTTTTACGGAATGACCCCCCTGATCTTGGAATACCCGTTTTCAATATTTATTTTACATTTTGTCAGTGTAATTCAAAAAATTACCATATATAACTATGTTTAGACGATGCATGGATTCGTTATAAAAATAAATATTACTTTCAAATCGTTTTGCGTTTTTTACGTTGAAAATAATTAATTTGACGTTTCTTAAAAATGTCTGTGTGACAGGTGAATACTTACAACTTATGAAGATTTTTTGAAAATTTTGTGAAGCACAATAAATATTTGAACTGAACATTGAAGATGGGGATTATATATTCGGAAATAAAATGCACGACTGAGTTAAACGAAAATGCTCCTATATCCAAAGAGTCTGTTTAGTAATAATACCTAAGTTTTAAGATTTAAAAATACACCTGAAAAATAAGTATATCTTCAAACATTCCGTAGACCTACGTTGTGGTCGTTTTCGACCCAAGTTTTTTTTTATTTTCAGATATTTTAAAAACTAATAATTATTTTAAGCTATCTCTAGCTATCTATGACTTTGTTGCTTGTACAGTTTTAAATCGAAATCTAACCGCCAAATTTATTTAAATCTAAGATGGCATTGCTTTTTTTGAATTTTGGTCTTTTTTTTATATTGGGTCGTTTTCGACCCGTCATATGTTTTCGTATTGTGTGTGGACATTTCTTTTCGAGTACATTGAAAAAGGGACTGAATTTTATTATATTTACTTATATTCAATCAAATAATAAAACGTTAAAATGTCCAGTGGTTGTTTAAGTGATGAAGAGTTTTCTTCGGGTAGTGATGAACATTTTGTTCCTGAGGAGTATGAATCAAGTGAAACCGATGACGAAAGTGAAGAAGCACATGTGGATTCCACGAATAGTGATCGTTTGCTTGTTTCGAAGGACAACACAATTTGGAGTCCAGTTCCATTGACTCCACCTGGTAAGCATATTTACATTTCTTCGGTCCATTCGTTTTTAGATTGTGTTTTTAGTGGGCCGAGCCCGTTCCGAGAATGTGATAGCAATGAAACCGGGTGTTACTCGCTACGCTATTGCCCGAGTTCATATATTGATGGATTCATTTTTATTATTTTTTCCACCTCATGTTGAAAAAATTATTATAAAAAATACAAATAACTTTGGGCGACAAACACAAAACCATGAACGAAGATATGCTTTATGCATCTATTGGAGTTTTGATTCTTGCAGGTGTCTACAAGTAAGTTGTTCCATATCGGTTGAAAAGTAGTTTTGTTTTTTGAACGGATTTGGTTTTTTGCAGATGGAAAATAGAGCGCATTGAGGACTTGTTTGACGCCAATTTCGGGCGGCCCATTTTCTTTTCAGAGCTATTATGTCTAAGGAGACCTTCCAATACATTACGAAAGTTCTACGTTTTGACGATCCAACCAGCCGCAGACAAAATCAAATGACATCAATTGATAAATTTGCACCTATTCACAATCTATGGGACAAATGGGTTGAATTGCTTCCTTTATTTTACAACCCATCACCATGTGTTACGGTGGATGAACAGCTACTAGGTTTCCATGGCAGATGTTCCTTTAGGCAGTACATGCCTAACAAGCCAGAAAAATATGGCTTGAAGTTTTGGGCTTGCACTTGCGGTGAAACATCATACGTTTGGAGGATTCAGCCGTACCTAGGAAAACCAGTTGGTGGTGAAGCTGAAAAAAATCAAGGTGAGCGCGTGGTTCTAGACCTAGTCGAAGGATTGAAGGGCCACAATATCACCATGGATAACAATATCAACTGGATAACTGATAATTGCTCCAGAAGAATCTGACCATGGTCGGCACTATGCGAAAAAATAAAAGAAGTATACCACCGAAACTTTTATTAGAAAAAAACGACCACTATTTCAATCAACTTTCGCATTCACGGATTCCACTCCACTACACTTGTTTCGTACATGAGTAAGAAAAATAAATGCACAGTGGTACAAAGCACTATGCACCACAGTCTTGAACTAGGACCTGAACCCAAAATGATGCCGGAAATTATACAATCTTATAACAAAACAAAAGGTGGTGTTGACAATGCCGATAAAATGCTATCCGGCTTTAGTGCAAAACGAAAAACTAATCGTTGGCCAATGTGCGTATTTTCGAACATTATAGACATATCAGCATTGAATGCTTTTATAATTTTTACTCAAATCGATCCCGAGTATCAGACATCTCGAGGCAAGCAAAGCCGGAAAAAGTTTTTGCACGACCTAGGTGTTGAGTTGACTAAAAACTATATACGCAAGACCACCTCGCGCTTCATGTTCGCTTACTCTTCAGGCAACTATCAACAATGAAAGTGAAAATTTCAATCCAGTTTCCAAAAAGCAAAGATTTTCTTCTCCCCAGCCAAAAAAGCGTGGTAGGTGTTTCATTTGTGTTGAAGAAAATTCAACAATAAAGAACAACAAAACGGAGCTTGTTTGCTGTGGATGCGGCAAGAATGTTTGTAAAAGCAAACACAATCGTAACGTGTGTGTTTAATGTGTGGAAAGTGCTGAATAAAATAGTAGTAAGAACATCTATATATGTACATATTATAATGGGTGATTTTTTTGAGGTTAGGATTTTCATGCATTAGTATTTGACAGATCACGCGGGATTTCAGACATGGTGTCAAAGAGAAAGATGCTCAGTATGCTTTGACATTTCATCATGAATAGACTTACTAACGAGCAACGCTTGCAAATCATTGAATTTTATTACCAAAATCAGTGTTCGGTTCGAAATGTGTGTGTATCGACAAATTTTGTTCAGCGATGAGGCTCATTTCTGGTTGAATGGCTACGTAAATAAGCAAAATTGCCGCATTTGGAGTGAAGAGCAACCAGAAACCGTTCAAGAACTGCCCATGCATCCCGAAAAATGCACTGTTTGGTGTGGTTTGTACGCTGGTGGAATCATTGGACCGTATTTTTTCAAAGATGCTGTTGGACGCAACGTTACGGTGAATGGCGATCGCTATCGTTCAATGCTAACAAACTTTTTGTTGCCAAAAATGGAAGAACTGAACTTGGTTGACATGTGGTTTCAACAAGATGGCGCTACATGCCACACAGCTCGCGATTCTATGGCCATTTTGAGGGAAAACTTCGGAGAACAATTCATCTCAAGGAATGGACCGGTAAGTTGGCCACCAAGATCATGCGATTTGACGCCTTTAGACTTTTTTTTGTGGGGCTACGTCAAGTCTAAAGTCTACACAAATAAGCCAGCAACTATTCCAGCTTTGAAAGACAACATTTCCGAAGAAATTCGGGCTATTCCGGCCGAAATGCTCGAAAAAGTTACCCAAAATTGGACTTTCCGAATGGACCACCTAAGACGCAGCCGCGGTCAACATTTAAATGAAATTATCTTCAAAAAGTAAATGTCATGGACCAATCTAACGTTTCAAATAAAGAATCGATGAGATTTTGCAAATTTTATGCGTTTTTTTAAAAAAAAAAGTTCTCAAGCTCTTAAAAAATCACCCGATATATTTCTAAAAAAATATCATTTAAAAAGTTTCCGTTTTAAGAAATATTAATTTTTTGTGTGAATACCTTATTAAAATCTAGTAGGGTCGAAAACGACCCGTCAACGTAGAATTAGTCGTTTTTTTAAACGTAGGTCTACGGTTAAAGTTATTGAATTAACATTTTTTTTTAAATTTTTTAAAGTAACTTTTTTGGAATACAGAATTCTTCTATTTATAAATATATATTTTGTATTTTAATTTCGTTACAAAATGTTGACCCTTTTTTCAGAAATCGAATTTTGAAAATAAATTAAATATTTTTTTTTAAATCCAACAAAAAAATTTAATATTTTTTATCACCAAATATTAATATTGTACTGACAAACAATTTTTAATTTGTTTCACTAGTTCCCGAGAAAAATAAAAAACAAAATTACGGTTCTGGAGAAATACAAAAATATAGTTTTTACATTAAAAGACGCAAAGTTAAGACAACAACTGTATAGATAGTTTTATGTGTTTTTTGTTTTCGAATATTCAAAAGTAATATCTCAAAAACTTGACTTAATAGATTGATAGTGGATTCGCATTTGAATTATGGCCATCAAAACCCAATTTAATTGCCAGAGACAAGACTTTGTCGACCACTTTAATAGATAAGATAAGTTCTTTATTTTTCCAATTTTCTTATAAGTACAATATTTCATAATAAAAGATATACAAAGCATGGCTTTATAAGCCGTCTGCCGAAAAAAAAACTAATTAAATAAAAATACAATATTTGATTAAAAAGAGAGAATATTTCACAAAATAAGTTTCATAGTTAAAAAATATGTACAAATATAAATATTAAAGAAGAACACATTTTTTTTTTAAATTATTATTTTCATAATGTGACTTTTAGTTTAGTCAAAACAAAAAAAAAAGAATCATTGAACCATATGGAAATAATGTTCATGTTTATCATTAAAGTATATTTTGATATATATATAATATAGTATAAAAAAAGCAATAACAGGTAGTTATATGTTCAATAAGAAGTGTGACTTTTAGTTTAGTCAAAACAAAAAAATTAAAGAAAAAAGAACAATATTGGTAATGGGCTTTTAGTTTAGCTAAAACAGATAATGATTTGTATGTGAGAAAAAAAAATAGGAAAAAGAACCGCATATTTCTAAAGTTTTTTTTTTTTTTTTAATTTTAAGGGCTTTTAGTTTGGTTAAAACGATAAAAAAGGAGAAGATACAATCACTTTAACATCTTGTTACAACTCAAAACAAATTCAAACACTCGTTTCGATATTTTCTTGCATGTGAGACATAGCGTATAAGAGGCTTCCAGCCACGATCTCCGTTTAGTACACCGACACATTCCTCTTGGGAAAGAAAACTAGAATAAAAGTAGAGCCTTCGGATTTCCTGTAATATTGGACAAAGTGCTAAAAAATGCAAAACATCTTCGTTTTGACCAAGGTTGCAAAGGGAACACACAGGGTTTAAGTCTGTTCTATGTGGTCTATAATTCAAATCGAGCATTTCCGTTCTGATCTTGAAGATCAAGCTCATTTCCGAAACTGTAAACTCTCCTCTAAAATAGTTTCCTGCGCCAAGTTTCAGATTAAGTTGTCTGTATATATTCCTGGATGTTGATGCAGTCCCTAGCGCAACACAAAGCCTATACATCGAGTCATCTATAACAGAGATACATTCATATAATGCATTTTTTAAAGCTTCCACATTGTCCACTGGCAAAGATATTGAAAGGTTATGTGCTACAGCAAGATCATACCAGTTTTTGACAGGACTATATCCACATCTAAAACAAATTTTAAGGAGTCTTTTTTGCAAGTTTTGGTCGGACCGCTTCATAACTTTGATTATAAAATCGGCGTTAACCTTTAAGTTTTTCAAGAAAATTTGAGGTAAGCCTGACGTAATTGTCTATTTGCATTTTAGCTCCTTTTATAAAAATTTTGATGTTCGCGTTCTTCGCATTAAGCTTCCTTTTTACATCATATAGATGTCTTCTTTTGTTATGATACATTAATGATTGTTCTCAATGAACAAAAATTCCGGTTTTCAAGTTTGGGGGCTGCAACTATGATTTTGATTTTGTTGACAGTGTCGGTGTTATCAAACTTCAGAACCATTGTAGTTTTTTTTGTTTCGCGGTTGGTGAATTCTTGTGAATTTTGTATATTCAAATCCGTACTTTCGTTGAGACCAAGAAGGTCTAGACAAGTTTGTGTTGCATAATTAAGCTTGTTTGCCGTCTTGTCTGAAGGAAAGTGCATGACAACAGTGTTTTCATTTGTTCTTTGTGCCACCATTTCGAGCTGTCTCTCCAGGGTCTCGCAATAGCTTTCAAGGACAGAAAGCCGCTCAGTTAAAAGAGTGTTTTGTACACGAAGAAGCTGTATGTCTTTTGAGACAGCTGAGACGTCTTCTTTCGTCGCAATGTTTTTAAGATGTTCGGCCAAACATTGGTTCACAATAAATTTTAGTTCTTCAGCATTTATCATCTTTAAGTTGGTTACGGTTTTCTTGATATTATGTGTTTTTATCGGAGATATTTCCGTTGATTTTCTCTTTGGTTGCATATAGCGGGCCAGTTAAGAAAAAAAAAAACAAAGTGCCGGTCTTCTGGGTTGGATTTAAAAAGACTTAAATTAATCCTACCTTTATTTGTTTGTATATTTTTTTTAACTTTACGATACGATTTAATATATATTTATTGAGAAAAAACTAGAGCACTTATTAACTATATGTGTTGCACTTCACTCTCTCTCTTCTCCATAATCTCTTTAATACAAAATTCATTCTAACAGTATTTCTGTCATGTATTTTTATTTAATGTTTTTTTAACTCTTAAAAAAAACACCCCGTATTAATATCTACTCTTCAAATATTGAAACATATAGAAAACGAGCTCTTAAAAACAACTATGCGGTAAATTACGACAAGGGATTCTTTCAATATAGAAGGTTTTTTTAATCTTTTGTCAACAATATACATACGTACAAAAATTATATACTTACTTTGCAACTCATCCAATATCAACATGTTGCCCAAGGTCTTCGAGTGCAGTATTTGAATTTTTTGGAATGGCGAACGTGCCTCATACACCAATGAATCAATATCATACTCGATGATGCGCTCATCTGGAATAGAATGTCATTAAGTCAAGGTTTTGAGCAATAGACAAATTAAAAAAAAAACAATATTATTTAAACAACATTGCAATATTCATATATTATGTATTTTTTTTTAAATAAATGTTACAATCACACTCATCAGACAATACAATAATCACTCAAAATTTCACAAATTTTGTTTCATTTAAAAAAAAAATAGTTTTGTATTCAGTATGTAAATTTTTTGAATAAAATTAAAAGGAAAACAATAATCAAGCGTATTTAAAAATTTATAATACATATTTTTAAAACTTAATTTAACAACAAAATAAAAACTATTATATTTTAACGAGAAGGAAGGAAATTATTTAAATTGTGCTCGAAGGGATAGTTTTGTTTTCAAAATAAAACAACAACAATAAAAAAAAACAAACTATATTAAAGACAACAATGAAACCTAAATGTGAAATATTAACTGAAATATTATAATTTAGCTCTACAAATTTAAAAAACAACAAAATAGAAATATACAACAAAGACAAATTTTAAGGTTTTTTTTTTTTGTGTTTAATTTTATTTTTGTACAGATAGAATTTTAGTTTTTAGAGAGAGTATTAAGATGATAGTAGTTGATTGATTTACCTGCTGATGGAAAATACCTAGATACATCTCCTCGTTTCAATGGGGGTAATACTTGTCCAGAGTGAACTTTTAATTTCTTTGCTAAGGTATTTTCAAGTTGTTTGGATGACTAATAAAAAAATAAATTAAAATACGAATTTAAACATGAAACAAAAATAATAATTTTAAATAATTAATCGATTCAATAATGAATAATGATTTATTTTTTTTTTTTAATGTTTTGGGAAATTTCAAATATAATATAAAAGGTAGTAGCTGTATAATAATAGATAAAGTTGGAATGCATATGATAATTTTATTTTTAAATTTGTAGATAAAAATGAATGATGATGACGATGATAAGTAATGTGGAAATACACTGCCGCTCATCTGAATAGGTTCACACATATTTTCACCTCACTGTTGGCCTCCATTTATATGTATTGCAATGACTTATCTTTTTTATATATGTAATAAAAGAGCATCATTATGTGCTTGTTTTGGGAGAAAAAAATGTTCTTTAAGCTTACCGTTATTCTCCCACGGTAGTTAGACTAAATGTATTCAAAAAAACAAGCATTTTTTTGGCTCATCTGAATAGGTTCAACAGCAAAAATTGCAATTTGCGTTGAGTTGCGTGTTAATTGTAATCGAAATTTTATCTGTCAATAAAATTAGTTTGTTTTTCCTATATTAACGGTGAAATGGGTTGCGAAAAATCTTTAAGCGAGGAAGAAAAAGGCAAAATAGAAGTATTTCCGGAATCAGGCCTAAGCCAACGACTTATAGCGAAGAAAATTAAAACAGTTATTTGCGAAATATCCAATATTATGGAAAAAAACATGAAAGGAGGAACTTATACGGCCACATCAATGGCTGATAGACGTGCTATCATCAGAGCAGCTTCTAATTCTCATGATTCCGCGTCAAAAATAAATATAAAAACCGGTGTCAATTGCAGTTTAGCTACGGTAAAACGCGTGATTAAAAGTGCTTCTCATTTGAAAAGAAAAAAAATCAGAAATTACCACCACTTAACGAATCTAGGAAAGAAATTCGTCTCCAATTCTGTAAGAAATACATGTCGTGGAAGTCAGAGTGGCAAAGTGATTTTTTCAGATGAGAAAAAGTCCAATTTAGAGGGCCCTGACGGCTATAATTATTACTTTCATGACCTTCGAAAAGAGGAGCATTATTTAAGTCGGCTGCATAGTTGTGAAGGCAGTGTTATGGTGTGGGGAGCAATTTCCTTCTACGGATCCTTGGAGCTCCAATTTGTTACATCGAGAATGAATGCAAATTCTTTTAAAGGTGTGCTAGAAAAGGCCTTCCCACAGATTTCTGACCTGTTTGGACCAATAGTGTGGATATTTCAACATGATAATGGCCCTATCCATACATCGAGGACAGTAAGGCAGTGGATTGAGAGTCAAAATGTGGAGATGCTGGTGTGGCTCCCATACTCCCCTGACCTTAACATAATAGATAATGTGTGGGAACTTTTCTCACGTAAAGTATACGAGTCAGGGAGGCAATTCGAAGACAAAAAGTCATTAATCGCAGCCATTAAAAAAGCCTGGTCAGAAATTTCGCATCAATACCTGGAAAAATTGTATAGTTCCATTCCAAATCGAATTTACGAGACTATATTAAAAAGAGGTGGCAACACTCATTATTAACGTCTGTTAAATAATCATACAATGGAAAAAGGTAAAATAAATCTTTGAATTCAAATAATTTTTATTGTTTTATTCCATTTCATCCGTTGAACCTATTCAGATGAGCCAAAAAAATGTTCGTTTTTTTTGAATACATTTAGTCTAGCACCCGTGGGAGAATAACGGTAAGCTTTAAGACAAATTTTTTTCTCCCAAAACAAGCACATAATGATGCTCTTTTATTACATATATAAAAAAGATAAGTCATTGCAATACATATAAATGGAGGCCAACAGTGAGGTGAAAATATGTGTGAACCTATTCAGATGAGCGGCAGTGTAAGGAAGTTGGAAGGGAAAATATTGGATTTAAATTATTTATAATATCAAATTGTCAGTTCAGAGGTAAAACTCACTAACTAATAAAAATACACGGGACATTCATTCAAAAATATATTTAAAAATTTAAAATTCTGATTTTGAAGATGTTGTTATATTTTTGTCGAGGTTGTATTTTAATAATAAAAAACTACATTTTATATTGAATAAAATGCATTTGAATTTCATTTTGTTGATAATTTTTTGTTTGTTCCAGTGAGTTTCACCTTTGGACAAAAAAATATGAAATACACTTAAAATTGTTTTTGCAGTTTGGCCTACCATTAAAACACAGAACAATATTGGCTATTTTGTATTGTTCTTAAGTTCGTTTCACCAGAAAGCTTAAACATTGAGCATTTCGGAAACAATTTCAGAGAAAAACTCTGAAATGCTGAGATAATGCATGATTCTCTATAACATGCTTTGCTTATTAAACAAAAATAAGGAGCTCAATACTTTCGACATAGTCTCAACTACTTTCTATCACTCACTGTTTTAGATATGAACCGTTTTTAAATCCGTTCTCCTAGCATGGGACACCGGCAGCCCAAAATTGTTTGTTGGTTGGGAGAAGTGTTATCAAGTTCACTAAAGCATTTAAGGAGGGTTTCTATTTTTATTTTCGGCTTAAAATAATTTCGCAAATTAAATGGCTTTTTTGTTTTCAATATATTTTCCACAAACTTCTTTACATTTTTCCATGCATTTGTAATAAGTTTGGAAACGTTTTAACCAGTCCGCGTAAAATAACGGAGGTTTGCTTTTTTATGACGAACAATGATTCGAAGTTTTTGATTTGTTCTCCGTAGTTGATAGAAACGAAAGAAATGACATACAACTGAGTCTATTTGAAAGCTTATATATACATATGTCAATTGCTGAAAGCAAACGTGAAACAGGATGGCTAAGAGATCAACGCCAAAAAGCCAAAATGATGCAGTCGAAACACAAAACTGCAGAATATTCTAAGGCAGAAAATTATGAAAAAGTTGACATGGTTCAACTACCTAGGCTAACGGTGGAATGGACTTTGATATTGTCTGTGAATAAACAATCTGAGTGTTTCAACCTAAAATCCGTAATCCTGTACGCCTGTGAAACCTGGAAATGCTCCGCTGACGTCAAATATCATTACAAATATTGAGCTGTGGGATATGACTGAACATATAAGAATACCAGCCAACGAAAATGACGTTGAGGAATCCTCAAGGTGTAAGAAGAGTTTGAAGACCAAGAACAACATTGAGGTCAACTGTTATGAATAAAGCTCAGTTTTTTAAGTTTTAAACGTGGGCACAGCTAAAGCACGATGCCGCCAACCGAGATAAATGGGGAGAGTTAAAGCGTTGCCGCGTTGACTGCAGGTTATGGGAAAGAAACAGCCAACGTTCTTTTTGGATATCCGTCAAGCAAGAACAAATTTTGCTGGACTGTGTTCATCATCACACATACAGTCGACTGCTATTAAGTTTTAGACTCATTGCATGTTATCACCACCATTTAATTTTTAAACATTTCCTTGCACAAAACGAGACTAGTGTTTTTTCGAGACAGTTTCAAAATATGTTTATCCTAACCTGAAAAATTTGTATCCTACTCGTACATTTTTGTACTATAAGATACCAATTAACAAAAAATCGATCCACCCTAGTGAACTATGTAGCTCTTATTACATAAATAAATATTAATGCTATTTCTTAACAATGCTATCACAATAATGTGTAAGGTAGCCCCTATCGGGGAGGTAAGTCATATGACGATTTAGCATATTATATTTTCTCCAATTGACAATTGAAGTTTTACTAGGATTTAACTATTTTATAGAGAAACGTACATTTAAGTTGGTCAACGAATTTGTCTTTCCTTAATAATACACCTTAGTACAAAATTATTTCCTAATTCTTTTTTTTGAAGACAACTTGCCAAAAAGCACCTAAAACAAAATACATATGTATGTATGTATATCTAGAGAACCGCCTCCGTTCTATACAGAAGTAAGGGATCTGCATTAAGAGGTGTAGTTACAATTTTCAGGAGCCTGTTAAAATATTATTTAGTAAATTTTAAAGGACTTGAAACACATGAAGTAAGATTTGAATTGATTGAGAACGATATTTGTAAAGAAAAAAAAATCCAATGTCAAACTTTCAAATGAATAAACAAGGAAATAATATTTGTTGTCTCCGATATAGCCATACAAAGGACAAAAGCCATTGTAGATAGAATAAAATGCATCTATGTATATATATAAAAATCAATGTCACTTTTCGTTGTAATGTTATAACTCAACAATGCCTTCACCGATTTGGCTAATTTTGGTCTTGAATTATTTGTGGAAGTCCAGAGAAGGTTTGTACGTAGAGAAAATTTTAAAAAAATCTTGAAAAAGTGTAAAATCAACATCTTTCTATACTCCCATATAGATACAAACAATTTGTACTAATACTTAGAAACCAATTTGAACTTTTGGCAAAACAATCGACGACAAAAAAAGTGACGTTAGTTCTGTCAAACAAATTTAATGTCATCATATTTCATTTCATTTTATCAGCGATAATTATTGCTTTGTTGTGTTTATATTTTCCAAAATATTTTGAGACAATGGCGAATAAAAAATCAATAGAAGCATTTAATCGAACAATGCAAGATTTACGCGGTAATCAACAGCCTTTTGGTGTTGCTCTGACTTTCGTCAAACATTGTCTGTCATTCCTCGATCAACTCCTGCTGATCAAATAAACGCCTGTTTGAAGTCATCAGTTCTTTGAAGATATGTACGAAAATTGACACTGAACATTAATATGCGTATTCACTTACCTTTTTGAGTTTTCAAAACAATTGTTAGAAATTGGTGATGGCAAAATACCAATCGACAGTACCAACAGATTGATCACTTTACCGAACAGTTTTTGTACAATTGCGCAATCTATAGATGAGTTGATTGAATGTGTTTTTCCGAATATTCTTCAGAATTACAGAAATCATGATTGGTTGAGAGAACGCGCCATTTTAGCACCGAAGAACATTCATATCAATGCCATTAATTTTCAAATTCTAGCGAAACTGCCAGGTGTAGTCACGGCATATAAATCAATTGACAGTGTTATGAATCAAGATTAGGCAAAGAATTATCCAATTGAATTTTTAAATTCATTGGAACCGGCTGGTATACCACCGCATTGCTTGAATCTGAAAATTGGTTCTTTAAATATATTATCGCGAAATGTTAATCCACCAAAACTGTGTAATGGCACCAAATTGGCAGTGAAAAAGTTATTGCCAAATTTGATTGAAGCTACATTCTTAACTGGTAAATCAAAAGGAAAAGTGTGTTTGATAAAATATTTTTTTGTTTGAATAAATGAACTTAATAATCATTTTTTTTATTGCTATGCCTTATACGTAGCGAAGCACGTACCGGGCCGCTAGTAAGCATATATACACAGCTGGCCAATAGAATAGGTTCGCAGCTTTTACAAGGGAACAGACTTTTTTCTCCAGAATAGAGCTTTGCAAAAAGCTTTTTTCTTTTGTATTTTTATTTCTGAAATCATGTCTCATTACATTATCGATCTATTTACAAGAAAGAGACAAATTAAAATATGTCCTAACGGTAAATTGCAAGCACACTATGAAATGCAATTAAAAAAGAGCATTTCCCATCGGTCAGTAGAATAGGTTCATCTTCTTTAAAGTTAGTCCTGGTTCAGAATTTGTAAAGATCAGTGCGTGAGATTTTTACAAAGTGAAGTTAAATTATTCAAAATACAATGTTAAGAAAAAATGAGACGAGCTCAGTGCCTTAATTCTTAAGAAAAATTTAAAATCAAACTGTACACAGAACAAAGTTTAAGTGCGCGTTCAATTGCAAAAAAAAAATGGAAGATCGCAAAATTTTGTGAGCAATTTTTTGAAAAATAAAGAAAACTATTATAAGAAAATGAAAGGACGCCCAAAAGTTACGTCACCTGCTGAAAGGAGATTGATTGCTCGACTGGCATCTAATTCTTGTCAGTCAACTCCTCAAATAAAGACATCATTTGGAACAACAGCAAGCATTACCACGGTTAAGAGAGTGATTAGGATAGGAGTGCCCCAAACATCAAGCGCATGAAACTGAAGAAGAAGCCTCCACTTAACCCACAAAGAGAGGAAAAGCGGCTTGAATTCTGCAGGCGCCACATGTCATTGAAAAAGGAGTGGCAGTTTCTCGTTTTCACGGATGAAAAAAATGTAATCTCGAAGGCCCGGACGGATTTAATTATTATTACCATGATCTACGAAAAGAAAAATTATTTTTGCTGTGTCATCATAGCCGTGAAGGTAGTGTTATGGTTTGGGTGCAATATCGTATTTTGGAACTATTGAGCTGGAACTTCCATCATCACGAATGACGGCAAATTCATACAAAAGCATTCTTGAAAGGGCTTTTCCGAAATTCAGTGATATGTTTGGAGCCATTAAATGGACTTTTCAGCAGGATAACGCCCCCATCCGTACCGCCAGAGTTGTAAAAGCCTGATGGATAAACCAACAAAATGTTGGATTGTTGGAATGGCCTCCCTACTCACCAGACCTAAATATTATTGAGAATGTTTGGGGATGGCTTACTAACAACAGGAATAAAACAAGCTTGAACAAAAATTTCTTTAAATTATTTGTAAAAAAAATGTATGATTCCATGCCAAATAGAATTTTTGAGGTAATGCTAAATAAAGAAGGGTCGACTCATTACTTAATGAATAAAAAAATGGCTAGCTTTAAAAAGAATTGTTTTTGTTTTAATTTTTCCTTCATTTTTTCTATATTTTCCCAATGAATACAGGTGAACCTATTCTATTGACCGATCAAAATGGAAATTTATTTGAATACATTGCATGAAACGTTTCAAATTCAACGTAATTATTGTTTTCGGTTTAACTCTTTCTTATAAGTAGGTAAGTAGATATATGTATTGTACATGCTTTGAAAATTTACCGACAAAAATATTCATGCAAAACTATTTTGAAGAAAAAATAGCTCCTCTTTATTGGAAAAGGTGTGAACCTATTGTATTGACCGGCAGTGTAGTTCTATGCTCATACGAGCTATGGGGTCTTTTATAGTGACGTCAATGTCGTAAAATAATAGTTGCACTCAAGTGGATAGCCCTCTCCCCCTCCCCCCAAAATGATTTGACAAAAGCACTTTACATCTGACCACTGACCATTGAAACAATCAAATTTTAAACTACTAAAAATACACAAAATAATCAAAAGTCCATATTCATTGTCGACTAGTAAGTGAGTATATAAATAAATTTCATTTCATAAAACTTTCCCTAGCAAGACTTATAAATAGTTTATAATTTAATAAATATTTTGTTTAGGGATCCATCTGAAAATGAAAATGCAAAATGATTAAGAAATATATTTTTCTTTTTTTTGTAATGTTCTTATTTTCAAATTGTTAATGAATTTTTCACTTTTCATAAAAGTTGAAATGGAGTTTAATATTTTTAAATGAACAATAAAGTTTTCGTTCTATTTAGATGCAGATAAATATATGTAATTCCAATTCTATTAAAATTGAAACAAAAACTAAAAAAAGACAGAAAATTAATTAAAAACAAAAGAAATAATGTTTTGAAATTACACATGCAAAAAAGGGAAAAAAGGAAAATATACATAATTCCAACTCACTCAACAACTCCGGTTTTTTAAAAAAGAGCATTTACAAAATCGAGCTAGCTAGAGGGGCATCGTATTTTAAAGGTAATTTATAGATTTTTACACATCTTTATTTAGTTAATATGTTTTTTTTTTTAAACAAACTAGCAGTTAAAAAATAAATAAATTAAATATTAAATTAAAAATAAAATGGAAACAATTATGAAGTAACATTTGTTTAGTTTCTGTGTATAAATAATAAGAATAAATAAATAAATGGAAGACATTGAATATTTAAACAGAAAGTACGCCTATTGTTTATGTAGGAGGAAGAAATATATTTTCATGATTATATTCATTTAAGCAGCTGTTTTAAGTAGATATTTATTGAGTGCTTTCTATTGTTGGTTTTTAAGTTAAAAACAAAATAAAATAAAATATAATTTTTAACAAAATAATAAATTTAAAGGGTCGTGTGTACAGCGTAAAAGAAAACAACAACAAACTTAAATATACAAAATAGATAAATTTAAGTTTATATTTTCATTTAGTTCTTTGTTTATGATTTTTAAAGAAAAAATTGTATTAATTGCTAATTAAATATATCTTCTTTTCTCTCTCATCATTGTCATAAAAGATAAAATGTGTTTTAAATCATATTTATGTAGATATAGATTGTTTTGTTTGTTTGTATTTTGCAATACTGATTTGTATTAATTTGCTGACCTGAACTAGTCATGTAAATATCAATATATCCACCACGCTTAACCGGCGGTAAATACTTCGAACGCATTGAATCTAGTTTTTTTCGTAAAATAAGTTCCATAGCTCTGATGGTCTGGAATGTTTAAAAATTTAAAATTCTATTTATCAAGACTGTTAACAAAAAATATTTATATTTATTTATTTTCTTTTTTAATCTATTAAATATAACAATATTATTTTTTTTTGATATAAGCGTTTTGATTTTGTGAAAAATTTCGATGGGCTCTTTGTAGATTTAAGGATTTTTTGTTTAAATGAGTTGTGCGAGTGATAGTGACAAGGATTACAAAACAAATTAAAAAAAAAACACATCTATTGCTTGTTTGGAGAGATAAAAAAAAACACATTATATTAATGATGAAATATATAAATTAAAAAAAATAAAATTAATTATTTATAAAGTTGCACCATAAGACACAAAAACAACAACAGAATTAAATGAAAAAACCTCTTTGGCAAATATCCAATAAAACTAAAATAAACACAAAAATATTAATTGCATTCTGTAAAGAGCGTGTTTATTCAGTTCATTGATCTGGCTGCACGCGTTGTAAGCAGGCAGGTAGTTATTTAAATATATGTACATTGTACATACATATAATAGAATCATTGAGATAAAAAATATTTCATTATAACTTTATAATTATTAAACCTAGCAGATTGTGTCTAAATAGTACTGAAGTTGTTACATCTAACTTAATTGTTTTTAGTTTTAATTTAAGAAAAAAAAAAAGAGGCTGGGATGCGATAACTTCCCATCCCGTCTGTCGATTTAAATAAATAAATAAATTAGGTGGCGCAACAGTCCATGAAGAACCAGGGCCTAGTGACTTACAACTCTCAACCATCCCTGTGTGCGAGTAATGTTGTCAGAGATGGAAGGGACCTACAGTTTATATGCCGAATCCGAACGGCTAATTTGAGAAAGCACTTTTCATGACAAGAATTACTCTTGGAAAATTTGTCAATTCCTCGCAAGAGGCAGTACCCGTGAAAAAAGTTAGGTGGCACAGGTAGGGATTGAACCCAAGACCCTTGCATGACAGTCCAACGCACTAACCATCACGCTACGGGTACTACATCCTTCTAATACAACGGCAAAAATGAACAAGTGCTTCCTGCGCTTGAGACTTGGACACACATGGTTAACGAACAGCTACTTACTGAAAAACGAACCTCCTCACACTTGCCACATTTGTCAATCAAACAACATAATTTCAATAAATCATTTAATTTCCGAATGTACTAAAATTAAACAAATTTTTGAAAAATTATACAAAAAAACATTTAATAATCTATACTTTCAATCCCATCAGGTGATAATATAAAAAATGTATTTAAAGTATTGCAAGATCTCAAACTCGATACATGTATGTATATAATATAAACTATATTATGCTTTACTAATGGGGGAGCGGTCGAGAGTGGCAGGAGCAAGCGCTTAGTGGCGCTCGCCCTTGGTACCCCCGATCGCTCCCCTACCTTAAGATTCTCAGCCTGTATCATTATAATCATTTATTTTTAAGAAAAATTGTAAAATCCCAGCCTAAAGCCACAGAGCTAGTGCTGTTAGCTTTTAAGATTAATCTGGATTAATAAATAATAATAATAATAATAATATTTGTATGTTTAACAAAATTAAGTCAATTTATTTAAGCGAACACAACCTGTGCATCAAAATGAACCTTTTTCTGTGATAATCGATTCGATTTGATGTTAAAATATATTTTTTATTATGTTGTTGTTGTGTTAAATATGGTAATCGACGACTTCCTAACAATATAATTTTAATTTTCTGAAATTTGACTTCCTACATACAAATTTTACTTTTACAAAATTCAGAAAGTTCCGATTTTTAAACGATAGTTCGACTTCTTACTTCTTATTACCTACAGCAAGTTATCAAAAATACTGTTCTCTCATTAAAGTATATTCCAATGTTCATTTAAGTTATTTTGTTCTGTTATTAACCAGCCTTAAATCACAGTGCTTTTACCAAAATCTTTGTCTGTTGTCTATTTGGGATCAAATTTAAAGTTTCTTTAGCGTCTGACATGGTTTATTCCATCATATCTGAACGAATGTATCTTTGTGCTTCTAAGCAGATGATCAAGGAACTCTAAATTTGATCCTTAATACACGTAGAAGACAGTTAAGGTTTTTGGTGGAAGCATAAAGGCTAATTTTTTGAATTAAAGCAAAAATATATGTTGTGGACTTAATCCGGACTCTAAGCATCAAATGATGCCTTTTGACCAAGAAGACATACTAATTATTTGTAAGTTCACTTAAAATACCGAACCGAAGCACACAAAAAAGTTGTAAAAAGAATATCGTTCATATAATAAAATACAGTTAATAGAATGCCCATCAAAATTATTTGATTTTAAAATAAGGGCATACATATATGTTGAGAGAAATTGAAAGAAACTCCATTGCCAAAAACATCTGATAATTAAAAAAGTAATGGTATTCCATACTTTCCAAGACATTTGTCACGATGGTTAATTCTATAGTACAAGATGCGATTTTTATACCAAAAATAAAGGTGTGACGACCATGTATTTAAAGATTAACAACAATTTTAACCAATAAATAACTCTTTTACAAAAATACAATGCCATTATTAATTCGTTTCTATTATTTTTTCCAGGTAAAAACAGAGGAAAATACTTATGAAATTTTTAAATTTTAATATGGAATTTTTTTCAAGTATGCAAAATTGATAGGCATTTCTTTTTTAATTTTTGTATACTCTTCCCAACCCAATTTTAATTGCAATAGAAATTCTATTACTTTTTCCACCACTGTATGCTTAAACCGAATGAATTGGGTGGCGCAACAGTCCGTTGAGAACCAAGGTCTAGTGACTTACAACTCTGAACCATTCCTATGTGCGAGTACTGTTGTCAGGAATGGAAATAACATACAGGAGGTGTTGTCAATTCCTCGCAAGAGGCAGTACCCGTGAACAAAACTTTAGATGGCACAAGCTGGGATTGAACCCAAGACCTCTTACATGACAGTCCACCGCACTAACGGCCACGGGTACTACTTTATATTTAAAGCGTATATTTTTAAAATTAGATTTCAGATGCCGAATCCGCACCAAAATTAACTCTTAACCTAGATTTTAAAAACATGAAAGCACAATCTTAACGATAGCTCAAAATTTCATATAGAATAAAATGTAGACTTATAGCCATCTCATAACTCATGGGAATTTATCTGTACTAAGATGATGTTTTTGTAAATAATAAAATTTTACATTAGCCTTAAAAACATCGTATTAAGTTTTTTTGTTTACATTTTTACAAATGTACATATATTTCAAAAACTTGACCTATTATAAAATTATAAGATGAGATTAGAATTCAGGACAGCAAAATTCTTTAAAAATATATTGTTTGGCTTTGCAAGCCGGTAAGAAAACTTAATTTTCTTGACGAATGTGTTTTTGTTTTATAAAAATAAATTTAATATTTAACCAACAAAATTAATTTTAAATTTATTTGCAACCTCAAATCCGTTAACAAAAAATTTTAGAGCAAAATTACAATGATTTATATATTATAAATTTGGGATAATCTCAAAAAGTACCGAACGGTTTCTGAAAAAGAATAGGTGTACAATGTGTTAAAATGTTTTCAGAAATTGGTTGAACTGTTGAAGTTGTTAAGTTAAATCGTCTGGGAGCTTTCATCGAAAACGCTGACTAATTTGTTGGAGATATAAAAACTATGGTGGGATTATATCTCTTTTAGAAATCTATAATTTCTAAGTTTCGATCGTATCAAATTAAATACGTAAGTCACTTTGTGCATTCTATACACGCTAAAAAAGTTGTAGTCGTTTGCAACATATACATACATAGTCAAAATTGAATATGGTAGGAGTTTTCATTAAATTAAATAGAAAGTTCGAGAAAATAAACTCAAGTGGTCTGGCACCAGCAACTGGAACCGCTTGATGCAGGTACTTCATCCGCGTATCGCTGCCCTTACCCGAATTTGTTCACTGTCAGTTGTAGGTTAAATGCGATACTTTTAAATAAACTGACTTTTGAATCGATAAATTAATTTAAGTCTAGAAGCCTCTTCCGACTTTGCAGTGGTAAAAAGAAAGGTCAAAAACATGTTGTTCTTTATGCTTGTATATGGAAGCGAATAAACTCAAAAACAATATTAATATTCTTTTTTATTAGTGTTATGACCAGGGATAGGATTTTACTAATTTTGCCTTTTTTTGGTTAAACGGAAGATAAAATCGACTTTCGACAAACATGGTTCAAACCCTGGTGATTGCAAATATACATATGTATGTATGTACATATTTTATTTTGCTTTTTTTATACCATAATTACCTTTTTCTGCCTTATCCGCTTTTTTATTAAATTTTGTTAAGAAATATCTAATAATTGGTTAAGCATTAAAAAAAATGCGAACATTTTCGCATACCGTTGAGAATCTTTAGTTAAAAATCTTGTACAGTTTCAAGGATACACAAAAATGATGGACATTTTTCGAATTTATGCATGTATTAATGTTTATCTGCGCATATTATGCGAACTATTTTGCTCGGATCAAACAAATCGTCAGCGCTCTCGAAGATGATGCAAGCTGTGTTGCATTTGCAAAAAAAAAATTGATTTAAGATGAAGAACTGCAAGCGCAGCTGGCGTACATTAAAGTCAATTTTGTGTTTTTAGTCGATCCGAAAAAATATATTTTCAAGGACTTACAAAAAGCAGGTATATTTGAGAGTCTGTACCTACTTATAATTTAAGCTAACAATATTCTCATCAAGGAACATCAATTGGCGAAGTGCTGCCTGTTTGGAAAGACATTGAAGAAAATTTCAAAAAAGCAAAAGGGCCCATTGCAGAGGAAGTCTTGAAGAAGTTTACTGTCGTTTTCAATGGAAACACAGGGCTAAAAACGATTGAGCAGATAAATTCTGTAATAAACGGCGACGTGGATTCCAAACTTCCAGAAAACATTGAAGTGAATTGTTAAAACTAGATAAATCACTTAACAAAATATATTATTTTGTAGCTTATATATACTAACTCTAAGTAGTTATTTTATTATGAGTAAATCAATTACAAAAATTACTAATTATTATCAAATTTATACTTCCTTAAATAAATATATATTCTTTGTTTGTAAGATTGTCTTTCATTTAGATAATCCTTATCATGAATAATGTTGAAAATTTTCGATGGAATCTACTCGATTCAGCCGAAGTTGCGAGATTATTTAGAAGAAGATTGCTACCTGAGAACTTTAAAAACCTCTTGGTAGTCCAATGCTACTATAATTAAATGTATTTTTGTTTATTTTCCTTTATTTTCCTAGTATTTTTAAATAAATGCATTTTCTTTGCCTTTTTTAAGTGTTGTGTTTTGCCTTTTTTTAATTTTTTTTAGGTCAACAAAATCCTAACCTTGGTAATGACCATCAAGTACGAAGCAAAAAAAATGCAATTTTGTTTTGTATTTTTAAATCTTTGACTTGTTACAAAATTTTTACTCTTTAATTTTTTTAGCAAAACAAATGTCGTTTTTAAAAATAAATATTTTCAAAATTTGAAGCTACCTACATATGTAGTTACTGAATAAATAACAGTTACTATTTTTCTCGATTTTTTATCATAGCTCTTTTTTAAAGAAAAACTACCTAGATAAGCTAATTAATTAAATTAATGTTTGTTTTTTGGATTGTACCTAGGATCTTAGCTTAGCTTAAAGCTACCCGGTGAAGTCTATTTTAATACCAAAAACTTCCCACTATCTTTGCTGATAAGGTGAAGCAAATTTGTTTTTGTTTGCAACTTTGCCATTTTTGAATGTACTCGAATAAACTATAATTTAAGGTATGATTCATAAATAAACTCCTATTAGGTACTCCCCAACATCGAATATTCAAAAACATAAACAAAAAGTGTAATAAATTTAAATTTATTTATAACGACCGAGCATTTTAAAAGACAAACTCGTTCCTCAATTTTATCTCAGTTTTAAGTGTTTTTTGTTTTTATTGAAACACGTTCTGTGGTTTAGTGACCTAAAGGCAATAATATCTAATATTTGAATAATATTCAAATCAGTTGCCAAATTGCCGACTCAGCGTTTCGAACAAATTAAGAACAACCTTTGTACTTATTTTTTCTTTAACTCAAGATAAAACCGGCTCCAGTCTATTTATATATAAACGATTTGTTATGTAAACAAAAATTTTGGACAAACTCGGTCGGATATTGCCCTCACACGCGGCTTGTCACGAGATTCTCTTTTACTTCAACGCCGCTGCCGCTGCTGATAAGATAATAATAACAATTTGGAATTGCGTAATCCACATGGCAATGGCAACTACAGAAATCAAAACAAAAATGATGATGAATGATGTGCGAATGCACAGCGAAAAGGGCACAGTGCAATGGGCAGTGACTAAAGCAACAGCATCTCTCCAAAATTATAAACAAGCTTAAAAATAGAAAAAATAAAAATAAAATATTTTGTATATTCAAAATGTGAGGCGAGGAGAACATGTGCGACATTTTTATTTTATCTCGTGAAGTTTGATTTATTTTTCTACTCTTGCTCATTGGATAATGGAAAAAGATGCGTGAGAATGAAGAAAAATATACAAAAAACCAAAAACTGATAATGGAACTGATGGAAAATCGGTCTTGGCGCGGAAAAATCAATAAAACCTCTGCTGGGTAGATTAAATATATGTACATAGAAGAGGTTGAGTTTGGTGGGGATGGACAAGAGTTTTCGTGGAATCCAATTGAATGTGAGAACCCTGAGACACCAATGTCTGCCTTGACATTGTGAAGGCTGCAGCAAGCAGCACTTATGACCTTGAAAGAATTGATTTATGTTCGATACGTATTCTGCTTCCAGCTAATTGTTATTCAATATATTCTTATTTTTTTTTGCAATAAAAATAAAACTCTAAATATAACCAAAAATAAAAGAAGAAAATTTACATCAAACGACAATAGCTGCTCCTTGCCCTCTTCCAAATAATACTCCACATTGATGGTTATCAATCCTTGGCTAAAAATGCGGTATGTTATTATGGTCTGCATATTTTCCGAGAGCACACAGAAGTATCCATCGTCGGTCGGCATGTGGTGGACAAACTCTAGCTGCGGGAAAATGTGTTCCAATTCGGATCGAATTATCTTGGAGATCTCTTGACGCTCGTTGGGATCTTTGGTCTTAGCAGGATCAACGGAAAAGTCGAAGAGAATTGTATTAGCTGCCATTTTCAAGCGAAATAAATTAAATAGTTATTTTTAATTTATTCTATTTTTTGTTTGCTTGCACAAAAGTTGGAGAAGTTTATTTTTTTCACACACGAACGAGACGAAACGGATAAGGCGACTTATCGGCTACGATTTCTCAGACGAACTGTCAAAATTTTCTGAAAAAATATCCCTTTTCAACACGGTTGATTTTGCTAAAAGGGAAAATTCATTCAGTTAAGGGAAATTTAATGACAGGAAAATCGATTTTCTTTTACAGTAGAGCCCTGGAAAATGCGACTAAAATATAAGTTAAAGCAGGCCATGCACGATTGGGTCCAAGATTTTTCCGTGATAAGTTAGGAAGAACATTTTTGATTTAAAGTGGTTTGTAAGTTCATGACATGAAACGTCAAAATGTGTCGCTTTTATCCATTACTTTTTCAAACTTAAGGATGTTCTATTAAAAGGTTCTATTTATATTTGGCGGCTCATTGGCGTACTAGAAATTTACTGCAGCAGCCAACTTCGGGTTGATGTCAGCTATTCTTTCACGCTACTAGCCCTTCTGGAGGTTCAGTGGATATATGGAGAAACTTTGAAACTTGATTTTTGTATTTTGTCAAACTTTATAATAAAAGATGTCCTTAGTTTTTGTTTGGGGCCTAGAAACAAGAGATGGCGTTTAAAATGAATTATTATTTTTTCCACCAAAGGGAGGGGGATTTTCTATGGGAATATGAATCGATTAGTTTATCTTAAATTTTAATGAGTCAGCTATTTGTGGCAGTTACCACTTTTAAGGCTGTAATAAGTTGGCGTTTAACAAGTAACAAATATATATGGTATTACTTACAAAAGAATTCAACAACGTATTAAAATTAAGCACAAAAATTGTGAAAATGAGGCTGTCATATTTTGACAAGTAAATTAACGTCATTACTAAAATTAGAACGCTGAACGCTTCAACATCAAATGGTTAAAAATCACTTTCTTCTCGCGTTATTTCTCGAAGAGGACCACCGGCATCTTGTCATTTAACATGTTTATACTCTTTTCTTTAAGCCCAAGTGAAAGGTAAGGTCTATGCCAATACCACACAATTTCTTCAAGACCTTAAAGATAGACTTTGTAAAGTTATCGAGGATATACAGCCACAGAATATATGATTATGCAATTGTAGCCTAAGGCTAGGCGCGCAAATTTAACTTTTTCGAAACCAAATAGTTCGATCGTTAGTTGCCCAAACATCGCGCACAACGAAATAAACCAATACACAGGAAACATTTATTCACCTTGACTAAATTTTTCTCTCTCTTTCAGAAAATTATTCAACGATTTAGTCCTCGCTGTTACCTATAATTCCTTGTGACACAAACTAAGGAATTGGTTCGAGGTGATCGTCTAGTTTGTGTCAAAACACAAACTAAAAAGTTGCACGAATGGGCGACAGAATGGTTTCTGCATGTTCGCGGACTGTCATATATGTAAGTCTATAGTGCTCAGTTTAGAAACCAAACGGTTGCATGTGGGCGCCTAGCCTAAGAGCTCATTTTGTTGGTATTGATTTCTTTTTCAACCAAATGACGTCCAAATGACGTTTCTGTTTTAAGGAGAGGTAAGTATTCTTTTTAGCTTTCGATTCCATCCAGTCACAATACAACCCGAATTTATATTTTCTATTTTCTTGAGATACGAAAAATGGCTTGTGAGAGCTTATTGAGATTTCACCATTTTGGTACTTTTTTGACATAAGCCCTGCATAAGTATAATTTATAGGAAAGTATTTTATAAATAAGAACTTACGCAATATTACAAAGGGTCTACTTAACCAATTATGTGTTTAGCGATTTCTTTTAAATGTTTAGCTTCAAGCTTATTCAATTAGTTTTTGTATATGAACTTAAAAGGATACATTTTGGGATTTTATTTTCTCATCATCCAACTGTGAACTCAGCCTAAAATATCCTAGAATTGTCTCTTCAAAAATATAAAAACAAACAAACTTTTTCATTCATTTTCCACCTTTGACAGATTTTGGCATTTTCCTTGCTCATGACATTTACAAACAAAAGATACAAAAGAGAACAAATAAAAATCCGATGAATTTATTAATTTATGATGAACAAAAATTTCCTCGTGCAAGTCAGGTGCCTCAGTCCCTCACCCCGTCAGCCTAAAAAAGCTTCAGCCAGGGGGAAAATCTTAACCCATTTGTTGTTGTTCCTTCCTTCGTTCTCGTTCTCCTTCTCATCATTTTCATTATTTGTGTGGTATTGCAAAATTTTGTGACCGTTTCATTTATCGTTTCCGTGCGGATTCTGGTTCTCGTGTCTCGTCGTTGTCCGTCCTCCCAATCCCAACCGTGAGTTTGAGAGTTCTGTGTTTAATGTTTATCATCCTCATCCATTCGATTTCAATGGCTAATTATAAATAATTTTATTCAAACAAAAGACAGCACACAAAAAAACGCTCGCACGCTCAACACACCGCGACCGAGACCAAGATCGAGACGGAGACAACAACGACGACCACGTACCACGACGTTGACGTCGTCGACGACAGCGAACAGCGACAGATTCTAATTTAATTCATTTGTGATCAAAAAGGCAGAAAAAAGACAAAAAAGAATCTCGGACTCTCGCTCGGCATCTCATCACATATCATTACATAAACCGTCGCCGTCGTTCGTTCTTTCGTTCAGGGGGTAAAACAAAACTATGTACAGAAACAGCTTCAAATCCCAAGACACGGTGACGCTCTAAATTAAAACAAAAGAAAAGCCTAATCAAATCATCAAAAAAAAGAAGAAAATTCACATAAAAATAGAAGCAACATCAAGAAAAGTTCAGGAACTACCCGTAAATCAGGTAACAAACACACAACACACAAAGCGACAACAACAGGACAAGGACAACTTGCTCAATTCTTCCTTTTCGATTCGAGGTGAGTTATTAGTTATGTCGTCTTGCTGTGAGAAAAAAGAGTTGAAACAAAATTATTGATTTTTTCATTCAGAAATCAAAAATCACCAAAAGAGTCAACAGCAGAACAGCCCACAGCAAAACAAGCAAAAGTGTGATTGATTCAACGAAACTATTCCATTGTTGGGTTCATAAGAGTTTTCCCTCGAAGATGATGATGATGATGCAAATAAATAAAACTATCGAGAATCTCGCACTCGCACTTGCAATCAAATCAACATGAAGACCAAAACGTTGCACCATCAAGGTCTCTTCGATTTGGGTTAACTTTTTGAAATTCGACAAAGAAAAACAGAGAATCAACATTCAACAATCAAGTCAAGTTCGAGGAGGGCCAAGTGATATACACGGATTGTGGGTGGTGTGGTTCCCTGTGATTTGGTGTGGTGGGGTGTTTTTCTCTGCGTGTTTCCGTGAGCGGTGTGTGTTTCGGTTGAAGGTTGCATAGAAACGCTACTTTATACGTTTTGTTCTTGTTTGTACATTCATAGAATAGCGTAACTTAGCTCGGCTAGTCTCGGCTCGTCTCGTCTTGTCGCGGCACACCCCCCCTTGCCATTCTAAGGTCTATCGTAGATCATAAACTTGTATATTTTTCTTCTCTAGTCAACAATCTCGTGATATTTACTCTCATTAGTGTAGAATTATTGTAGTCGCCGCCGCTACCGCCGCCGCAGCCATAGACCGCGACGATAACGACAACTCTGACGTTGACGACGTTAACGAAGCCCTTAAGTTAAAGCAGTAGAAGTAAAACCTTAGTCACACAATCAGCTGTGGGAATATTTTGTCTTGCTTTTGATTTAGATTTAGTTTGTTTTAAGTGATGATGGATCGTGTTAGCAGTGAGGAACGCATCACTGCTAGCCCCAAATCCAGCAAAGGGAGCAGCAATATCTTCAGTGGATTATGGCCAAAGCGGTCGACCAAAGTCGAACCCCATCCGGTGCTGGACAAGCGTGATGCGAACCATTTGAGCGTCGATGATGCGAGCACAGTGCCACATGATGTTTCCTTTGCCAAGTGCTCGCCTGAAAAACTCGGTAACCGCAGCAACAACATCCACAATAACAACAATAATGATACCAATGCAATAACTAGTGTTAAACGTAGAATTAAAAACCGTCCACTTAGGAATAAGTCTAGTCGAGGCAGTTCGTCGAGCCACAGCGCCGATCACAATCGATTTAGCCATCAATTCAGTTTGTGCTGCAAAGTCGATCGGAAGCCGATGACTCCGCCGGTGAGTGTACGTTATAATTCACTGCCAGATGCGGGTTGTTTGAAGCGCGACAATCTCACTTTGAATCTCGATGCAAATGCAATGGCAGCGGAGCCCATTTCAGAGTGTAATAGTGCCCCAGAGACGCCGATGAACGGGAAGCTGATGCAGTCGTTCAATAATTCACACAGTTCTCCATCGAATTCTTCGGTGAAGAGCACGCAGAGTGAGTGTAATGTTCCTCGGTCGATTGCTATAACTGCGTGTAGATCACGACTGAGGTTGAAGCTTCTTCCTCCTGGAAAGGAGCTGGTGAATGAAGTTCAACACATGTCCTCGCCAAATATCTCAACACAGCCTGAAGTGAGAGCAGCGGAGGATGTTTCTGATGGAGTGCGGTCGTGGTCGCACGATAATATCCCCCTGCAAAGGATGGAAAAGCAACAGCAACAAATGCAGCAACAAGGAGGAGGTAGTGGGTCAGGACTAGCGCGGCAGGCTCTGATGGCTGCCCAGGTTCTGAGTTTGATTCCAACAGAAAAAGCTAGAGATAGGTTTGATAAATGACATATTTTTAAAAGAGTTTCATTGAAAATGTATTTTCTTTTGTAGGAGTTATTTGGATGGACGATTGGGTTCGTCTACCCTTTTGGGTCCAAGTGAACTGGAACGAGTGCTGCCACACAAAGAAGTCACTATATTTGTTGGCACATGGAACATGAACGGCCAGAGTCCACCCAAGTAAGTTTAAAAAAGAATTTGGATATTTTATTTTGGCCTGAGTGACTAATTTATTGAGAAAACATCTGCTATATTTTTTATTTTATATACAATTGCTTAATTTGTGAGGTCATGCATTCACAATAAATATTGTCATGATTTAATTTACACTAGACAAAGAGTTGTTTAAATAAGTGACGTATAAACAATAAACATATAGGTAGTTGTAGTGTATAAAAATAAATGTATATTTATTTAATTAATCAAGTCAAATAATATGCAAATATGTATATTGAATAAAACCTACATGAATTTTGTTAGGATAGAGTTTTTGTAGTCTCTCTCTTTTTTATTGTTGCTTTCTGTGGGATGTTTTTATTTATATTTTTGGTTACTTATAGATTTTAATTGACAAGTTAATTTCTTTTTCTTGATATAGTAAGAGATCGTGATTAGTAAGAGTTTTATTTTGTTTTTTTGTTAAAAAGTTAATTACTTGCGTCATGAATGTCAGGTTTGGTTATAGCTTCTGGGTAGATGCAGTGATTCTGCATACTTTATAACTACCCACTTAAATAAGTTTAATAAAAGATTCAGAAAAGGTGCTTATATTTGAGATTTCATTTTAAATTTGCCGCCAATAGAAATTGTTTTTTTAAAAGATTAAAATATTTTTTAAATGTTGAGTAGTATAAACGTTGATGAATATTCAACACTTACTTTTTCTCGTAAGGTATTACCAAGAAAAATGCGCGTTTGGTCCCTTGCACTTTAGGACCTACATGTTCATATTCAAGACATCGGTATATGGTATATTTGTATACATGGGCAAACATCTGTATCTTATGCAGGGCAAGAGCTAGGCTAGTGCTATAGAAATTTACTTAGGTTAGGTCTCTTGGACAGTATTCAAAGAAGAGTTTCTAAACTGATTGGTGACAACAACATCATAAACTCAAATACAACATTCGAAAATTCACATAAGGGTTCGTGACTCACACATTTTTGCCTTCTGTATTGGCTATACTATATACACATATTTTATGGGACTTAAACAAAATCTAACCATTTGTATCAAATAAGTACAAAAAACTTCTACCTTTTGTGAGTTATTCTGGGCGCAGCCAAAACCTTTAGAAATTCAAGCTTTTTAAATATTACTACAAAAAGATCCACGAAATTATTTATCTATTTTTTTGGTATTAGCCATTATCCCGAAAATAGGGAACCAGAAATATAATTACAATTAATATTTTATTTCCACATCTGAAAACATATTGTGAAATCCTTTATCTTACTTGGAGAAGTCAAAAAAGGCAATATGCCTTAACCACACATCTCAACCATACCCAATAACTTAACATACTACTTACTTATCCGGCTCACAATCCATGAAGGGTCTCAGCCTGAGATACTGCAGTCTTCCATCGTGAACCATCCCTCGCATGCACTCTCCAGTCACCGAGACCAAGCGCTCTGGCATCCGCAGTCACTTGGTCCTTGTACCGTAGGTTCGGTCTTCCTTGTCGTCTTGAACCTGGGGGCTGGGATGAGAAGACTTTCTTGGCTGGAGCGTTGTCGTCCATTCGCTCGATGTGGCCGAGCCAATGTAGTCGTCTTTTCTTGGCCTTCTGGACTATATCCACATCTTGGTACAGCTCATACAGTTCTCGGTTGTATCTTTTTCTCCATTCGCCATCGTCGCATACGGGACCAAAAATCCGTAACTTAACATTAAGTATTAAAAAAGTGTAGTATGTATGCTTTAGTTGAACCCCTTACGTTCTTATTCAAACTTTCTCTAAAAACAGGTAAATTTCCCAGTATATCGAAAGAAGTCATTTCTAACACTACAGCAACTACAGACCCATTGCAAAGCTTTCTTGCATTCCTAAATTGTTTGAACAAGTTGTTTGTGAAAGTGTAGCCTTATTTAGTAAAAACCTCATTTGCGAACAGCAACATGGTTTTCTGAGAAAAAGATCAACCGTTACAAATCTCCTCACATTCTCATTCTCAAACATATGTTCAAACGCTTTAGAACAAGGTTATGAAGTTGACTGTGTATACACTGACTTTTCTAAAGCTTTTGACCAACTTAGCCACGGAATTATTTTATTTAAACTTTAAGCTCTTGGTTTTCCACCATTTTTCTTAACTTGGATCAAATCATACCTTGAAAACAGATCCTATGAAGTAAAATATAGAAATTGTCATTCTGAACCTTTTGTTGCTCAACCTGGTGTTCCCCAGGGAAGCCATCTTGGCCCTTTTCTATTCATCCTGTCTATTAACGACGTTAGTCATATCTACGCTCAAGTGAAGTTCTTATTTTTGCTGATGACAGGAAAATTTCTAAGATAATAAAGTCCACCCAAGATCGCATCCTTTTACAAGCTGACATTGATAGTTTTACATTTTGGTGTGGCAAAAATAGCCTTACCCTTAACCCTTTAAAATGCCAGACGATAACTTTTACTAAAAAACGAATCAGTAGTGTAATTGATTATTGTATATCACAGCAAAAACTCTGTCGCGTCTTCACATTTGAAAATTTAGGTGTTTATTTCAGTTCCAACTTAGAGTTTACACATCACATTAATTTTATTGTCAATAAGGCAAGTTCTATGCTTGGTTTTATAAAACGCTGGGCAAAGGAGTTCAATGATCCCTATGTTACTCTTTCTTTATGCAATTGTCATGTTCGTCCTCATCTTGAATATGCTTCGCAGGTATGGACTCCCTATTACGAAATTCATAAAAAACGTATTGAATCAATTCAGCATAATTTCATTCGCTTTGCCCTACCGGGTCTTCCTTGGGATGATCATTATGATCTGCCTCCCTATCAAAGGCGTGTTAATAATGACTTAAAATTTTTTCATCAACTCATTAATGGTGAAATTGATGCAATTTACTTGCTATCTTGTGTACATTTGAATTACCGAGGCGGAACTCATCACCTGCGTACTTTTGACTTTATACATATTGACTTCCATAGAACTAACTATGGAAAGAATGAAGCTTTAAGTCGAATGAGCATTTTATATAACTTAAACTGTTCATCGATTGATTTAAATTTAAATAAGGTGGGATTAAAATCATTGTTTAGAACCAGTGCTCCACTATCGTAAACGTCTTTATTTTATTTTGTTTTGTATTGTAATAATTCATGTTAAATGTTAATATGTAATTATGTATTATGTTTTGTATTTTGTGCGTGCATGCACTTATGATGAGCCTCTGATCGTAGTTTGACGCTTGCTATAAGCTAACTACTTTCTGAAAATTCTGAAGTAAAAACAAAAATTGTTAACGCCTGCAGTTCTCATTATATGTATGTTGCGTTTTCAATGACTATCAACACACAACGGAGTCAAACTTTAAAAGTAGCAATTATAGATTTGGACACGCCATGTTTATCCCACGGCCAGTTCTACGTGACTTTCTCACACATTTCTAAATCTTGAAGTATGAATGTTTATGTTGATCGAAAGAAATCGTTTAACATAATTTATAGAAGAATATTAGAGTAGCTACCTGTAACTTTTGCATTGCCACCCATCAAGATATACATCCGTAAATGTATTCTCACAAATTATAGGATTTTTAAATACTTGTTAGTTAAATAATCATCAAAAATACTGTATGTTATGCCTTCAAGACTAAACGATGAAGTTTACGTAGTATAAAGACAGTTGGGCCCTTTGATAAGAAAGAATAAGAGACTTAAAGTACCAAAGTACTGTGCACACGAAATTGTGCTACCAGATTAATAGTTAAATACGTATTTAAGAAAAATGAGACACTTTTGAACTACTAATGCACTTTTCTTGCACACAAAATATATCCATATTCAAAACCTTTCACTTTGTAAAGGTCATAAATATACATATTAGGGTGATTCATTTCCGCAAAAATTTTTTTTTTCTCGGTGCTCAAGCAAAATATTAATTTACTTATAGAAAAAAAAATTCTCACCAAGGTAGAGCTCTTAATATCAATTTTAAGTACTTGCAATTTAAAATTGAAGTTTTCCCATATAAAATGCATGTAAAAAAAATGCTTTTTTTTTCAAAGTTCTAATGCTCATGCACCTTTTACAATATTGTCAACCGGTTAATGGACCTTATAGGGAATTTTACGCTCTTTAAAATTGCTTTAATGTTTTTTTGTGTAACTCGCACTGGTTCGCCAGTAGGAGTCATCAAAGTGTAATTTTTTGAATGAATAGCTTTTTTTCCAATTTTTTTGAGCAATTCGCAAAAAGTAGGGAGAAAAAAGGGCTGATTCGTAAAAAATAGTCCTTTGACCAGTATTTATTCAATTTACAGCCATTTTTATGCCTCAAAACTTAAGAAATTGATAAATACTAATCAATCATGCTATTTAAATTGAACTTTTTTATTGATTACTAATGTATTTCTCTATAGCAACAACTTTTTTAGAATTATTATTATTTCTGACTTATAATAAATATAAAAATAACACATCAATTAACACATTGAAGAATATAGATAAAGTTTATTCAATTTTGAAGTTGAACAGTGCAGAAAAGAATTTCCAACGTGTGCCAAAAAGCTCCACTCAGCTCTAAAATCTTAATCTGCTTTATATAAAAATCGTAATTATTTAATATTTATCAACTTGTTTTTTATGACTATTGAGATGTTTACTAACTTTGCAATATATTACCTAATAATGTAACCTTCTGTTTGTTTTGATTAAAGTTTTGTTGTTTCTTTTTAAATTAATGTGTTCTTTTTATATTTGTCATAAGCCAGAAATCATAATAATTCTAAAAAAGTTGTTGCTATAGAGAAATACATTAGTAATCAATAAAAAAGTTCAATTTAAATAGCATGATTGATTAGTATTTATCAATTTCTTAAGTTTTGAGGCATAAAAATGGCTGTAAATTGAATAAATACTGGTCAAAGGACTATTTTTTACGAATCAGCCCTTTTTTTCTCCCTACTTTTTGCGAATTGCTCAAAAAAATTGGAAAAAAAGCTATTCATTCAAAAAATTACACTTTGATGACTCCTACTGGCGAACCAGTGCGAGTTACACAAAAAAACATAAAAGCAATTTTAAAGAGCGTAAAATTCCCTATAAGGTCCATTAAACCGGTTGACAATATTGTAAAAGGTGCGTGAGCATTAGAACTTTGAAAAAAAAAAAGCATTTTTTTACATGCATTTTATATGGGAAAACTTCAATTTTAAATTGCAAGTACTTAAAATTGATATTAAGAGCTCTACCTTGGTGAGAATTTTTTTTTCTATAAGTAAATTAATATTTTGCTTGAGCACCGAGAAAAAAAAATTTTTTTGCGGAAATGAATCACCCTAATACATATATTACAACATTTGGGAGCAATGCATTGGGACTAAGGTTAAGCATTTAAAAGTGGGTTTCAGAAAAACTTTAGTACTCACTTTATTTTGATTATATTTGATTATAACAATTCATATGCCCATTTTCTTTTTTCATTCCCAGTATTTAGGATTAAAGATATTATTTTGTCAATCATAGCCTTTTGATGATTAAACTTTGTTGATCCTTAAACTTTGCAACAGAGCTGTGTTAGTTTTTCTTTTCATTTGACGCACGATATAATAAGCAATAATTCTAATTTACTTGCTTTAAGCTTCGATTCAAAATATGGTGTAATCTTTTATTTTTTTAAATAAATGGCCAATTATTTTAGAGCATTTATTCAAGTTCTCGAAACCTTTTCTGTGCAATTATTATTAGTTGCTGAGATATTGATAATCAAAGACAAAAGGATCTTTTTCTATTCAAATGCCGATTTTTGAGCCATAAGAATGCTTGTATCGATGTGTAATACACAAAACCAATTTTAAACTGAATAAACAAGTTATCCGATCCATATATGAATTTCAAATGAATTATTTCCAGTTCCACCAAATATTCAAAAAAGACACATATTCCTGTTTGTTTATTTTGCAAATTCATGCTTGCAAGTTGCGCTGAGAGATAAAGGCGATATGAGCCTTGTTTTCAGGGCGATTCCTCATAGTTAGCTGGTTTAGCGGCGCTAAACCAAGAATTTTAGAATAAATCTAATTTTTTAATATGTATATTATTTGGTAATTGAATTACTAACCAAAACTCAACAGTTGACCATAATGTTAAAAAATTCGGTTGTAGTTACATAACTTGCATTTAAAGTGACTTTTCTACAAATAATTTTCATTTCATGCAATAAAACTCTCATACAATACTTAATCTATCTTGAAACATTGGGCTTTGGTCATCGCAAAAGTTTGCGCTATCAAATTTCATACATTCTACACATACAGATAAATACACACATTCAAATAAAAGCCTATACAAATTAATAGTAGGGTAAGTCTGCTATTACACGATGAATCTAGATGCATGCGACATCTTCGAATTCTTCTTTGTGATCCTATCCTGTTTCTCAAGTGCTATTACACGTTGAAACTAGATTCATGAATCTATTTTGACAGTTCTCTTTCATTTTTATTTCGTCATCGACTTGTTTGTTTGTCTGTTTACTTTTATTAATCGAGAAAATTTTGTTATTCTTTAAAATCAATAAAAAACATTTTGTTTTGTAAAATTTATTTCTGACTGTGCACTCTAATCAAAAAACAAAGACATAGATTCCTACAAAATGAACTGTTCGTCGAAGTTTGCTTCTCGAACAACGAAACCATATGAAAGAGAATAGCAAAAATACGAATAAGAGAACAGAGAAACGTCAAATTGTCGCAAGGAAAATTTTACCCGTGCGACACAGGTCGATTTTCTTGCGTCTCATGTTTTCGATTTTTTTTTCTCTTTTGCACTTATGTTGTTCGAAGTGTCGCATGCATCTAGATTCATCGTGTAATAGCAGACTAAGCGCAAAAAAAGCGATAAACCAGACGAAGTATATGCAAATGCAGGTACACTTACACATTAAAGACACACAACAGAGAGGAAGACCAAGCTCGACCAAGAGTTTGATGTCTCCTCTCTTTGAACTTCGTATGTCTGCTATGTCCGGTATTACACAGCGCGTGTTTAGTCTCGCGTGAATGAAGTGCAAAAGAGAAAGAAAGAACGAAAAGATGAAACAGAAATAAATCTATTTGTCTGCTATTACACGATGAATCTAGATGCATGCGACACTTCGAACAACATAAGTGCAAAAGAGAAAAAAAATTCGAAAACATGAGACGCAAGAAAATCGACCTGTGTCGCACGGGTAAAATTTTCCTTGCGACAATTTGACGTTTCTCTGTTCTCTTATTCGTATTTTTGCTATTCTCTTTCATATGGTTTCGTTGTTCGAGAAGCAAACTTCGACGAACAGTTCATTTTGTAGGAATCTATGTCTTTGTTTTTTGATTATATATAATAAAACTCATAAATTTTACAAAACAAAATTATTTTTATTGATTTTAAAGAATAACAAAATTTTCTCGATTAATAAAAGTAAACAGACAAACAAACAAGTCGATGACGAAATAAAAATGAAAGTCAACTGTCAAAATAGATTCATGAATCTAGTTTCAACGTGTAATAGCACTTGAGAAACAGGATAGGATCACAAAGAAGAATTCGAAGATGTCGCATGCATCTAGATTCATCGTGTAATAGCAGACTTTGAACACGCACGGGTAGATATTTCCTTGCGTGTTTTTGACGTTTCTCTTTCTACTCTTTCTCTCTTTTTTGGATTTGCTTTATTTCATTTTGAATGTTGATGAATGAAGAACACAAATAAAAATGGCTGAGGAATTCAAATGGAGCAAGGAATTAACGTCCGAGCTCATTTTGAATTACGAAATGCACCCCATTCTCTATAATCCTTGCCATCCGGAATATATAACAAATAGGGTCAAAAATCCAATTTCTTTTTTTCTTTTTTTTTAATATATCGAAAGCATCTTCACAAATATCTACAATCCCCAACATTATTTCTTCGTCGGAACTGCTATCGGTATCCATACAATTAACAATAGTTACCGCCGTGTCTAGAAAATTTGTTTCATCTTTGGCTTCCATTTTTGCTATTAAAATAATTTTATGTTAATCTAACAATGGGCCAAGAAAATAAAATGAAAAGAACTGTCAAATTAACGCGCAATACTGAAATGAGAAAAAGGCTTTGTGTAATAACACTCGCGTCACGGAATGAATGTTCAAAAGAAAATAGCCAAGAGTTGCGCGTTAAACTCACGCGCCGTGTAATACATGACTATTACACGATGAATCTAGATGCATGCGACACTTCGAACAACATAAATGCAAAAGAGAAAAAAAATTCGAAAACATGAGACGCAAGAAAATCGACCTGTGTCGCACGGGTAAAATTTTCCTTGCGACAATTTGACGTTTCTCTGTTCTCTTATTCGTATTTTTGCTATTCTCTTTCATATGGTTTCGTTGTTCGAGAAGCAAACTTCGACGAACAGTTCATTTTGTAGGAATCTATGTCTTTGTTTTTTGGTTATATATAATAAAACTCATAAATTTTACAAAACAAAATTATTTTTATTGATTTTAAAGAATAACAAAATTTTCTCGATTAATAAAAGTAAACAGACAAACAAACAAGTCGATGACGAAATAAAAATGAAAGAGAACTGTCAAAATAGATTCATGAATCTAGTTTCAACGTGTAATAGCACTTGAGAAACAGGATAGGATCACAAAGAAGAATTCGAAGATGTCGCATGCATCTAGATTCATCGTGTAATAGCAGACTATGGACTATGGCAGGAAGAACAAGACCGATTGACGATTCGAACATGATCGTCGAACACATCAACTATTCATACCATATTTTTTGTTTTTAAAAACAGATAATAATTGTGCGAAAGCGAGGTTATTTACATAGAGGAAATATATTATATATTATAATATATTTCCTCTATGGTTATTTATTTGTGTGAAATTTATGTTTGGTAGCGAAATTGACCCGGCACGACAAGAATGTATCGAACAAGAGTATTTTCGTCAGTTAGCGCTGATTTTAGCGATAACGATAATACTCATTTTTGGAGTCGATATGTGAGTAAAAGGAAATTTCACACAGATGTTAGAGCATAGGCGGATTTTTCAATTTTTTAATAGGAAGTAGTTTTTGTTTGGACGTGCTTTTAGACTGGAAGGAAAATTACTTCAGAGAGTGCTTTTCACTAGTTAAGTATTTGATGTGTTATGACCGGTATGTTTTATGTTCATTTTTTATATTGTAGTTATTATTAATATAAGTCCATACCAATTCATATCTGCAAGATACTAGGAAATTATTTTACTAGATTTGTTTAGAACACTCAGTTTAAAACAAACATTTTACTTTTAATAAAAAAGTAATATTCACACCTACCTACGAATCATACATTTTTTAAAGCCAACGGGTTCTCCAATCAGGCGGTTTTTAAGTGATATTAATTCATAATTTTCGAAGAAAAACTAAAATTTGTCAAAAAAGTATAAAAATCAGTTTGAATCGTGGTTTTTCAAAATTTTAATAAAGTAAATACCTTTTTTTCATTTAGAATTCGTTGCTCTTATTAATACTTAAAAAAAATGAATACTATATGACTTTAAATTGAAAATTACCAGAACGAAAAATAAAACAAAATAAAATAATATAACGACTTATGCACCTGCATTACTTCAAATTCAATTCTTTTTCAATTAAAAAGTATAATACAAATTGTATAAACTTTAATTTGCAAATAATATTCTAAATTAAATAAATAAATTGGGTGGCGCAACAGTCCGTTTGAGAACTAGGGCCTAGTGACTTACAACTCTCAACCATTCCTGTGTGCGAGTACTGTTGTCAGGGATGGAAAGGACCTACAGTTTTAAGCCGAATCCGAACGGCAAATTTGAGAAAGCACTTTTCATGACAAGAATTACTCTTGGAGAATTTGTCAATTCCTCGCAAGAGGCAGTACCCGTGAAAAAAACTTTAGATGGCATAGGCAGGGATTGAACCCAAGACCTCTTGCATGACAGTCCAACGCACTAACCATCATGCCACCGGTACTACGCAAATAATATTCAATAAAAAAATTAATTTGACTTTAAAACCATATAATTGCAATTCTATGACCAGCTAAATAATTGTATGTTAAAAAAACGAAACAATTTCGGCACTTTACTAGGTATACCATTATTATTTTTATTTTTTTTTATTTTTTTTTATTTTTTTTTAAAATAAATTGTTTTGCTGGCCTTTTTTTCCTGTATCACGCATGCTTTCTTGCAAACCCGAAGTTGTCCATAAAATAAAGTTGGCAATAAAATTTCCAATAGAATCAAACAGTCAGAATTTGTCGCAATTATGCTAGACGAGACTTCAGACGTTCAATTAAAGTCCCAATTAGGTATACGAGGTGTGTTCAAAAAGTGCCCGGAATTTTTAAATTTCGCGGGTCTGGAGGGTCCGAAGGTCAAAATTTGTTTTGTATTGTTTTGGTATATATGTCCCTAAAGTATGATGCAATTTGCAGCTATATTCACTGTTTACTTTGTCTGTGGTAGTTGCTAAGGTTCGACGTGTTTTTATGAGCTCGGCGATTTTTGCTTGTTTAAACAATGTTTGACCAAAAAACAATCGCATGAACATCGCTCAGAAGCTGTTAAGGGTTTACGGTTATGATATCGAAACCAAAGCACAATCGTCCAAGCATCCAACGTCACCAACGAAAAAAGCACGTCAAGTTCGATCAAATGAAGGTGAAGGTTTTGCTTACTGTTTTCTTCGACTATAATGGCATAGTGCATCAAGAGTTCTTACCACAAGGTCATACGGTTAATAAGGAGTATTACCTTGAAGTTATGCGACGTTTGCTCGAAGCAATCCGAAAAAAATGCTCAGATTTATGGAAAAACAATTCATGGCTTTTGCACCACGATAACGCACCTGCTCACTCGTCGGTGCTTGTTCGTAATTTTTTGGCCAAAAACAATACCGTAGTCATGCCCCAACCTCCATATTCACTAGATATGGCTCCGTGTGACCTTTTCCTGTTTCCAAAGTTGAAGAGACCCATGAAAGGACGACGTTTTTCCTCGATTGAAGAAATAAAGGCCGAATCGCTGAGAATGCTCAAGGACATATCAAAAAGTTAATATCATGATAGCTTCGAAGATTGGAAAAAACACTGGCATAAGTATATTATATCTGGGGGAACTACTTTGAAGGGGACCACATTGATGTAAACGAATAAATAAATATTTGTTTGAAAAAACGAAAATTCCGGGTACTTTGAACACACCTCGTATAATGTTTTCCGATATTAATTTAACAAAAAAAATCATGAAAAATGTTCTACATTTATCGATGATGTAAGCCTAGGGCGGAAGATTTGAATAAAACTAATTATAGTTCTTGAAAACGTATCTTGTACCTCTAGAAGAAAGTAGCTAACCCTAACGCTATGACCAGGAATCGCCACTGCTTGTTTTGTAGATACAAAAAACATATCAAGTGAAAAGCTTTGTTCCTCTGAAACTATGTGTGTACAAGGAAATACTGTCATTTTCAAGTCAAATAGTTTAAGCGATTAGGCTACAATTTCACTGTCAATGTAAGGGGTCAACGCGTAGACTCTGACTCTCTCCTATTCTAAAAATAGGTATACCTAAGCTTTTTTATGAGCTAATAATTTTTATTTGAGTACAGAAGGTAAAATACTATCGAAAAGTCTAAGAATAAAATAGTATATAAATATCTAAGAAGTACATAAGGGTGTTTTTTGAGTTAAACTTCTACCAAAAACCCCTCCCGAAAGTGGAATGTTTATGAAAGTTGGCTTGAGTGCTTGATTTTTGATTAGAACCAATAATAAAAAAACTCACACATATATTGATGGTAACAAGAAGTTCATTGTAAGAAAATTGATTTACCTCAAAAAGGACGCATTTAACTTTCTTAACTTTGATTCCATCTGATCGAAAATAAAAAATACTTGGCTTGAAAATGAGTGTCAGCGTGAGCGTCAATGTACTCCTCAACGCAATGTTCGTTGACGATTCAATTCTTCTTGACTCCTAGTAAATTGGACATGAGCTTCCATTAAAAATAACGGTTGGGTTTTTGGTATTTTGGTTTATACGATATTCGATTTAAAAACTCAATAACCATAGTGAAAAACATACTATATGCACTTTCAAAGTTGTGACTATCGATGTCAAAAAAGATATAAATCCCATGATTAGTAATAGGAGGGATATTTTTGATGATTCCTTCTTAAGGTTTGAGAACAAAATCATAAATATTTAACGACAACGTTAAATTGCCCAATTGTACACTGGGACCTATACGCACTTTTATTACTTTATTGTATCCCCTATTCTTGTTCGTTGGCTTATGCGAAATATTTTTAAGAATAAAAATGTTTGTCATTTGTTATAATAATCTAATATTTTCAGGTTAATTATTTTGTTTTTCTTGTTCTTCAATCAAATTTCTTGTATATTTATTTCCCAAAATTTATAAATTTGTACTCATAAATAATTTGTACCTTTCAGACAAATGAATGATTTTGTTCTTCCTGCGACCATGGAACATGTCCCTGACATCGTTGCTGTCGGCACTCAAGAAACTTGTCCCGAACGTGTTGAATGGGAAGTGACTTTACAAGAAACCCTCGGACCATCTCACGTGCTCTTTCATTCGACTACTCTAGGAACCCTCCATCTTGCCATTTTCATGCGACGTGATTTAATTTGGTATTGTTCAGCACCCGAAGATGCCAGTATGTCAGTTCGGCCTGGAACTGCTTTCCGCACAAAAGGAGCAATAGCTATATCGTTTTGTTTATTCGGAACCTCCATGCTTTTTGTTACATCCCACCTGACGGCTCATCAACAAAAAGTCAAAGAACGGGTGTCGGATGTTAAGAGAATAATTCATGCTCTAGATTTGCCAAAGAACCTACAATTACGACATAAGAACAAAGATGTCACCCAAAATTTCGATAATGTCTTTTGGTGTGGTGATCTCAACTTCAGATTAGGTGAACCTCGAGAGAAGCTATTGGAATGGATTCAGAATACTAAATTCCCGCTGCCATCACACTTGCCACATGGTTATATGCACACAGATCAGTTGTCGTCGGTTTTGGCCGATGGAGCTGCATTTCGGGGATTCATGGAGGCCAATATTACATTTCCGCCAACTTATAAGGTGAATTGTTGTGACTTTTAGTTCTTGTGTTGTAATTTTGGAACTCATTTAATTGGTTTTTGTTTTTATAGTACGATCCAGGTACTCAACAGTTTGATACGTCAAGTAAACAGCGAGCTCCAGCATACACCGATCGCATCTTGTATAAATTTCGACAGACCCAGGGGTTGGCAATTCGTAGATCGAGTAATTTTGCAGCAGCAGCTGGACAACCAGCAGCCTTGGTGGAGTGTTTGTCTTATGACTCAGTGCCTTCGATAACATCGTCGGACCATAAACCTGTTTGGGCTCTCTTCAAGACCTCAATTCGTGCCGGAACTGATTCGTAAGTTTAAAAAATTCATACCTTAAAGTGAATCAGATTTTTAAAGGGTTGTGGGTCTCTTCTATTTCAGCATTCCACTTGCAGCTGGGTTATTCAATCGTGATATCTATATTCAGGGAATGAAGCGTCGTCTCAACAACCAGTATACTGGTTCCTCTGCTGTCTGTTCAGTACAATAATTTCCTCTAGCCACATCTATCTATCTATAAAAAAAAAGAAAAACTCTAAACCTAGATGTAGTGCATATCTTTAGTCAAAATGGCATTCTTATATCAAACCTGCGGGACAAACTTATGTAGAATCTTTTTTCATATTTTGTTTTCCGTTCATTTTCTAGTCGTATACGTTACTTAAAGTTTCGTACGGTTGTGTGCTTTAATGAATAGGCCTTAAGTCACCTTAGCGATGGCTATAAATAAATAAACAGTAGACTATCTCTCTTTTGATTGTTAGTTCCAATAATTAGATAAATATAAATTTATGTTTATATACTTTAAATAAGAATCTAAAAATAATAATAAATACCTATTTGCAGAATCTCTCTGTGACAATGTTAAGATTTTATTTAAAATAAGTTAACTCGTAAAAATCTATAAATTTAATTCTAGTTAGTAAAACTTATTCTTAGATAACGAAAAGACACAAACTAAAAGTATGTTTTCTGCGCTTTAGATTTAAGATTGTTCGCTAAATCCAAAAAAAAAAAAAAACAAAAACAAAAAAAAACATAAACTTAAAAACAATACAACGCTTCTTTTTTTACAATTCTGTGGTAAATATAAAATTTAACGTTTTGAACGTTAAAAAAAAAAACACTCCTGGTTCGCACGAATTAAAAACAAATTAATTTTATATAATTTAATATAATTTAGTTATGTAATTTTGTTATTTTGTTTTGTAAAAAGAAAAAGAAAAAGAATACGAATTTCTCGAATTTTATTATTTACAATTTGATGTTTGTTGATGTTTAGTTTTTAATAACTTAACTTTTGTGATTTTATTACTTAATTTATTTATTTTTTAAAAACATACCTAAATGTTTAATAAAACAGATATCAGTTTACTTTTTCAGAAGAATGTATTTTTTTTTTGCATAAAACGAAAAGAAATCAAGTGGTTTGTCAAATCCGAAAAGCTGAAAAGACTCAAACCTATCATAAGACCATATCCTTATTCCAATGTCACGTTTTACGTACGTACATATTTTGTAAAATAATAATTTCGTTTATCGAAACTGCCTATACCGAACTTAATAACATCGAAAAACCAATTTAAACACAAAAGAACAGAAACCACTTCCACATCACCTATCTCACTAACTTGCAGCTGCTGTTGCTGCTGCTGGTGGTGGTGGTGGTCCTGGTGCTGGTGCTGATGATGATGCTGGTGCTGGAGCTGGTGCTTCTGTCCCACTTAACCTTCTCCAAAGAAAAATGATTGTGCTGGTGCAATTGTGATTGCGTGCTTACTCGCTTCATTTTGTGGCATTTAACTTCTCTACCCACACTCTTTACGAATTGTTTTAGGGTATACTACCTTACCAATATGTATCAACTAGGTCCTAGAGGAAAAGAGGACTTGCAAAATATTAAGTCAAAACCCTTTCTTTTGTGTCTCTCCATTCACTCCTCCCTCTCTCTCTCTCTTTCTCTATCGATGTCGATTGAAAAATGAAAATCAAAGAAATTGTACACTGATACTCGTCCTAGACCAGCACCCGACACACCACCAAACACATTTACTCTAAGCTTTCTCTCTTTGGTTATTATCCGACCTAAAATCACCGGTGTCAGCAGCTGGTGGTTTGGTTTGGCTTTGGCTTTCCGGTTCGTCGTTCGTATATTAACCGGGATAATCACCCATGTAGGCATATTCAAGCACATTTTTATGTAGATATGCATAAAAGTGTACCTATTCGTATATATGTACATATGTTTATAGAAATTGGTCCTGGCAAATTGGTATTGAGGATCCAGAGCCTAGGATACATACCTACACTTTAAAGTATCATAGGCATTCGGAAGTACTTCATATGAACCGCATATATGAATGTACTCATATAGTATATGAAGGAACAGAAAATGGCTAAGAGAAGGGTACAAGCATGGCTGGATTTGATTTTTTTATGGAATTTGTGTCTCATAAGAGGAGTTAAATGAAAATAAAATTATATAAAATAGACCTTGTTAGGCCTCTCTACAACTTTCAAAAAAAAACTTTCAAATAAAATAGTTCCCTAGCACATTAAAATTGTTGTCTAAAAAGACTATGACCCAGACAAACTTTTAAGTAATCGGTTTTCGAATCTTAGTATTAAAGTTCTGCAAAGTTACTCATGATTTTCTAATACTTTTTTCTTTTTAGACGAGCTTAACAATTTTCAATCGACTGTCTATAAATTTCGAATATATCTTTTCTTCAGAAGAACGTATTATTTGAATATTACAAAATTTGAATGCGCACAAATTCTGCACAGCCCACATTTTCAATTAAATCGCTTAAAAAAATAAGATGTCACTGATGAGGAGCTTAATAAGTTCATGCTTCTGTAATCTCGATCTATTTTGTAGCATCTCTGAAAAGAATACCCAAAGCTTTTTAAACTTTGTTTTTTTAGATGCATGAAAAGTTTCGATGGTTGTTGTTTACGGATTTACATTTCAGAAGGGACAGGCTGAGACAATATAAGGGACGGCATTCTTTCAACGCCAAATAAAACCACCAAAGCAGATAGTTAATTTTTTAGACATTTTTCTTTACTAATGGGGTTTTCCATGGGTAAAATTAATCAATTTATTTTTGATCTAGATCTGTCATCAACCACTGTTGATTTTCACTGTTTTTGCAATACAATAGGCGTGTACCATCAACTGAGCGCTCCTAGCGCTCAACTATTTTTTTAAGTGAGACAAAAAATCTCAGCTGAGCACTGAGATTTTTTGCGGAGATCTCTGAGACAAAAAATTCATGGATTCATTTCCCAATTTGCTTGCTCACCCAAATAGCTGTTCAGTCGTCATTTGTCTGGTGTGGCGCGTAATTTAAATAATTTTAAAGAAAAGAAATAAAATTTATTTATTTATTATTATTATTTATATTATTATTTATTTCTTATTTTATCTGATGAACTACTTAAAATTTGACGCAAAACTTGTTCTTGTTTGTTATCCATTTTAATAGTTTTTTTTCCAAAAGTAACAAGGAATTATCAATAGAAAAAAATAATAAATTCACATCAAAAACTACAACTGACAACATATGTTTTTGACAGCTTATGTTTGTACGGAGATTCTTGTCCCACAAAACGATTCTGCCTCCTTCAATCTGACCATAGAGGAAATATATTATATTATAATATATTTCCTCTATGAATCTGACATTGAGTGCTCACTGAGCGCTCAGTTGATGGTACACGCCTAATTTTTAGCTGTCAGCTTAACAGAGTTTTTCTTTCTATTTGTAATTTACATCGGTCGTTAAGAGTTTGCTATTAAACAAATACTAAAGAAAACCAATTAACAAAATATAAAATAAATATATTCCAAGAAAGAGGTAAGTAAGCCGCAATAATAATTAATTTGTAATGAATTATTTTGTACAGTTTCGAGAAAATTGCAGACTTTCTAAAGAAATTTTCAGCAAACTAATTAACTTCAAGTCATTTTAAGGAAAATAGTGGAAGTGGTGGGAGAACAGTTAGAAGTAACGAGATCCAGAGCTTAGCATTGTAATATTTAGATAGGTTTGCTGGTAATAAAGGCTCATACAGAGAAGTTTCAAAATTCTTTAATTTGTCTTGACAAGTTAATTTTCAATTTTAAAAATGTTTAGCTGGAAATTTGACAGAAAATCGCAACTTTCCAGTCAAGTTTAGCTTCATTGGAAGGCAGCTGGCCAATCAGAAGTTTAAAACTTCCCTTAGCTTCAAGTCCCTTACGTCGTCTTTTAAATTTGTCTAAAGTCAAACTGTATTAAAATGTCTGTTCAGTAAGGTTCGGTAATACATCACGAATCGTAACGCCAGAACAACATTTCCAAAATGTGGACATTTACATTTGATCTTTTCGTCCATTTTACGCTGAAGCTGATACAACTTATTTGCTCAAAGACAATCCTCTATCCCGATTTCATCTATTAAAATTGACTGTTAACTGCATCATCGGTCCTTATTTCTTCCAGAATAAAGATAAGCTGCTTGATTTTATGTTTTCTAAAAATAATTAGCATAACATCGATGACATATGCAATGAAGACGGTGCATAATGACAGCTATGTAGCAAAAACACTCTATATGAAGATATAAATCCTTCGTACGTATCACCCTTCAAAACCCAATTGTTTACATTGTTGTATTTGTAATGTGGAAGAATTCAACGAGTAAAATTGATGTGTTTTCACGCATACATAGACACATTTACTGAGTTTTTAGGGGAAATTTCATAAATTAGAGGAGAAATTACACGCACATTAAGAAATACTTTATGAGGCCAGTTTCCGGTTTAGCTTGTAGGCAAACCAATATGGCTACCGAGGATTTATATCTTTACTAGAGTGTTTTTGCTATGTAGTTTAATCATACATTTATTTGGTCAGTTTTATTTCAGACGGATTAACAGAGCAGGAGACTGAATACACAATTTCCTATTCATTCTCACCTAGCAATCAAAATAGTTTTACATTTGTTTTCATCCTTTTTGAATTATACGAATTCTGTTCTCAGGTTTCTCACAACAAAAATTAGAAATTTTGTTCATATTTGTGAGAACACGGAAATATCTGAGATCATTTAAATATAAACTGGCAAAGTCAATTTGGTGACCAAAAGTGGTTCTGTCAACTAACCCTCTTGTTCGTTCGACTTCTCGATTACTTTTATGCGTCTTGCAAAGTTATTGGTTTATGCCGATAAACCGACAAATCCTAAAACATTGGAAGCCACCATTGACGACACCTTACGATCAGACTTATTGCAATAAGTAGTGAAAAATTGAACTGATCGAATGGACTTGGTAGCTCGTAACCTCGACAGAAATATGCCGCAAACCATGTTTAAAATATAAATTCCATAAAATTATCTACCAGATTATAAGAAATAATGTATCCCAAAAATATTTCTGTTTTGTATTATCTATTATTTAAAGATTCAAGCTTTTAAAAAAACAACCGATGTTTCCCATTGAAAAATGTACCATGTAAATTGAGTTATTTCAAGTTCTGTATTATCAAGTCTGGCAATGCTCTCAGTATTTGACCGGAAAATGATAGCAGCCATTTTTGTATTTCGGCTGTCAGATTTGCAAATTCAAATGCAACCTCCACTTAAATTATCTGAAGAACGGTTGACCAGTTAAAAAGTAAACTTATATTGTGAAGAAAAATAATTAAGAATTTGTAACAAAAAAGAAACCAACAATACTGAACGTAAGTTAACAAATAACTAAATAATATTGTAGTATTTTTACTAGGTTCGTTAAATATAACTTATTATTCTTGTATGTACACAGCTTTGATATCTACTGTTGATTTGTTGCTGATTAGCAGTTGTTTTGACTGCAAGCAATGCAACCAACATTTTTTTTTAAAGAAAGAACAGTTGTTCTCTCTATGAGGATGCCAAACTTTTTGCATTTAAGTAATGTAAGCAGATAAATTATTTATGTTGAAATAAGATTTTGTGTGTTTTAGAAGTTGGCCATAAAAATAGGTGTGCTCCAAATAAAATCCAAGCTTCTTATAATATTCCTTATTTTATGGCATAAACTCTTGAGGTGGGTTGTTTATAATCATTCATTCATTAGTGTTTGAATATGGGTCGTAAAGTCCACTGTTCGCCAGAAGAAAGGAAATTTCGTCGACTTAGAGATGAGGGAAGGACATACAAATTTATTGCGGAGGTCCTAGGCAGATCCCAAAATTTAATAACAAATGCTCTCAAGCCCAAGGAGTGCGCGAAAATAGAATCCGGACGAAAAAAACATCAGCTACCACTGACCGTCTCATACTATTTCTAGCTAAATCTAATCCTTTTATTTCGTCAAGGACTATAGGTGCTCAAATTGATAATGCGGTCAGTGCACGCTCGATCCGAAGAAGGCTTTAGAACTCGAATCTCCCAGGAAGAATCGCCGGGAAAGTTCCATTCCTTAGAGCTATTAATATAAGGTCCAGACAATTGTTTGCCTTAAACAATGCTAATAGGAACGAACCAGAGGGCGTACAAAAATTACGAAATATCCCGTGGAATGATGGAAGAAAAGTAAATTTGTTTTTATCGGATTCTGGGCTCAGTTTAAGGCGACCAAAAGGTAGGGACTACCACCCCCACTATACACAGAAAACTATTATTACGGATATAGGGATATTTTGGAAGATGTTATGTCACCATTTTCTGAGGAAAAAAACAATCCTTAACATACCGCAGGTCTTGTGAAAGATTGGTTTCGAGACAAACAAGTATCCGTTGTCCCATGGCCAAGTCAATCCCCTGATCTCAATCCTATTGAGAACTTGTGGAATGAGCTGAACCGTAAGTTACGAGGTCAATATTTTACTAATGGAAACCAATTGTGGGAAGCGGTTCAAAGAGAATGGTATTCCATACCCCAGTCAACATGCCAAAAGTAAATATAGTCAATTCCGCGACGATAATTTAAAAAACGATAATATTAATACTTTAGGAAGACGCACCTATTTTTTGTACAAGTGAAAAAACCACCATCTGTTGTTTTGGGGCTATATTATCTATAATTTAAATGTATTTCAAAACCTTAAAGTGCTTTTTATTTAATTAATATAAGAGCTTTAAAAATATCTACATAAAGTTAATATTTAACATAAAAAAGTAATAAAAAATTAATTAATACAAAAATTAATTATCACACCTATATTATACATATCTATAAGTAGGAAATAAAAGATCAGTTGAATCCGGATATAAAATTATTTCGTTAGAAAATAACAGTTTCTAGCCTTTAAATTCGATTTGAAATCAAATCCACCCTTGAAATAACTCTCGCCCCAGTCACCAACATCGCTCGCACATTCTGTTCAAATTTCGAAATTGTATTCATATTCATACTCAAGCCTGATAGAGCTATACTCGTATACGAGAGTTTGAGACTTCAGCTGCTAAAATCCTTCAGCTGTGCTGCTTCTGATGCTTCTGCTGCGAAGCTTTTCTCCATCATCGAATCGCCCGCCAGAGTGATTGGCATTCAGCATTTATAATTCATAGCTGGAGTGGGTACCTCAAACGTTTTATTAAACACTCGAGCACCATAGCACGAAATACACAATCATCAAGCTCCATCATTCCCAAATATACATATTTTCATATACATACATACATATGTACATACATATGTATGTATATCCATATTCATAGAACATATATAAATTTACATTTCAAAAGGAAAACTGTAACATCCTGATATCGGTCTATACAGATGTAAGGATACGCATATACAAAACGGTAGCTTATTTCTGATGGTCTTACACTCCAAAGAACTTACCTCCTCTTTGAATCTTTATACGTGGCTATATCCAGCTTAAAGTAATGAATTCCAAAACCTGTGATAGCATCTCTCATTGAGCTGCTTTGAAATAACATGGAACACCTTTCAAGAATGTTCATAGATATTCTACAATCTATACAACCCCTTTTCAGAGACGCATCATAATGTGTGTTGCATCACCACCTCGCGCCGGATGAAGGAGGTTTTGCTCTTCTTCTTAAGACGTTACCCTTCCTTCCATCGCATCGCATCGCTTCGCTATTCACCACATCCCCGAAATCCAACCCTTTAGCTTTCTTATGTCGTCTTCGTCGTTGTCGTTGGTACGTTGACAAACATGTTTGAGGTGGAAGTGTGATAGCTTGGAAAATCTAACAATTGTCATGAATCAGTAATGGCTGGAAAATTATGTAAATCTTCCGTACTATGGTTCACCTTTGATGATGACTTCTGTAGGCGGGGGTCAAAAGAATTCCTTTCCTCCCCTTTTCCTCTCTATATCTATGTATATACAAAATATATATGTAGGTTCGTACTAAAGTCTTTAGCTTATTCTCATTTGTTCAGATTCAGAGCAATCGTCATTTTGAGAATTGGAAATGGGGGTGGAATGTATTTTTGTTGCTGCCATTATTAATGCTTAGTTTCGTAGTTGAGTTATTTATGTAAGCTAGCTTTTTGGAAAAGGAGTCAGAACATTGTGCTTATTCCTAATGAGATATAGTACCTACTTTGTCTGCTAAGAACTGGATATAGAATCTATGTAAATACAAGAAATTTTCAAATGATTAATTGGAGGAAATTTATTTTAGCACGAAAATGACTGCGAAATTGGTGGCACGGAAGTGGATTTGTCTTTAAGTTTGAGAGTTTGCAAAGGAAGTATAGCGGTACAAACACTCTCTTGTACTTATTTCCTTTATTTAAAACATATTTTTCTAAGAAGAAACAACATTCTTCGAAATTTTGTCGAGTGGAAAAACCCAATTTACAAATGAAACACACTTAAGGCAGCCTAGAGTTCATGTTTTATTTGATTAATAAAGATACCTACTAATTTTTTGAATAAACTTGGTGAATATCAAAATAAGTTAATAAGTCTTACACTCATATTATTAAGTTTCTTCAAAACCTGTTTTACGGCAAATCTAGTTTTAAAATATCTTCGAGTTTGTCAGAAACTTTGTTTAAATGTCAATTAAATAATTACTATATACGACTCAAAAACCCTTTAAATCTAATTCTGACATAAAAATAGTTTTGGAGAAATTTAGTAATATGGGCGTTGTACTTTTTTTATCAGAAAGAAAAACTAATTTGACATTTCAGTTGGCTTACATTGGGCGCCATTTTTAAACAAATTAAAATTGACGTTTACAATAAACTTTTCATTTCACTTCTTATTGAATAAGTTTGACATTTCAGTGGCCTTTATATTTAGCGCCATTTTTAAACAAATTAAAAGTTACTTTTAAGATAAACTTTTCATTTCACTTATAACTGTGTTTGGCTCGTTGTTTCTAGTTTCAAAGGATATTATATTTTGATTCTTTTACGAAGTCAATATTTTGGACAGGTGCGAGTATTTTGATTAAGTGTTTCTCTCGGTCGTCTGGAGAATAAGCTGCATGGAGTATAGTATTTTTCCCAATTGATGGTAGTTTTTTTTTAATTCCTATTTTTTTTAAGAGAAATCGATTTTTATCTTTGTTGAACTTTTCATATATTACAATTGTCTTTAATTAAACTTATAATTAAATATTAAATGATAAAATATTTTGTTGGCACTTAGGGGGCCTAACTCTATACATTGTGTGTTCTTAGAAATTAAAGAATGAACTAAAATATTACGGTTGTGAGATAAAAAAATCAATGAAAGATTAATAAATCCTCGGGGTGTTCAGATCCGGTTGTCTGTTTGATGGGCTGTTAGCCGCGGGGTGGTAAGCTGACTCCGTGTCAGCGTAAAATTGATCTCCTTTTTCGATGGTGGGCTCAAGTTCCTCGTTCAGTATATCCATAGCACACAGATATCTGGGTTCAGGGTGATGTTGCTCGGAGTTCATCCTTCTGATTAGCTCGTTTTGGTGGTTGTTCAATCCTCCCTTGATCTTCCTGGCTGTTTGGAACAGATACTTGTCCCAGTGAAATATTTTGGCTTCGTCGTAGACTCTTTTGTTGCTGAAGTGTCTCTGCTTCTGGTAGTTGATGCAAAGTCCAGTGCATCTCCGTAGGATTTTCCTTTCAAAGACGAGAAGTTCCTTCAGGGCTGTCTTTGAAATTGTGAACCACACTGGGAAGCTGTAGGCGATGATGGGACGTAACAATTGCTTGTGCTTGTAAATTAGCAATTTGGTTGGCTGGCTGAGTCCCGTTCTTCTTTTGAGGAGTGGGTTAAGGTGGTGCAGTGTCAAATTAGCCTTTCTTAAGACAGCTCTCGAGTGAGGGTTAAAAGTGAATACCCAGATATTTGGCGTTTCTCTTTGCCGGTATCACTGATCCATCTGGGAGTGAGATTGCAATGCTTCTGCACCTTGTCGCCGATCGACCTCTACCGTTGCTGGACCTTCGGAAACAGACTAGTTCCGATTTCGTGGTGTTGATTCTTATTCCCCATTTCTTATAGAAGTGAAACAGTCTGCTAAGATGGGATTCTATCTTTCTGGCTGCAATAACGGGGGACTTCGATGAAGTGTATGTGAGCAAGTCATCGGCGAAAAGAAGACTCTCACAGTCGCTGTTCAAGCAAGCTGAAGAGGAACAGTCCAGTTTAGACCCTTGAGCTACTCCTGCTCTTATGTTTTTCACTGAAGATTTGCATTTTCCCAACTGGAAATTGATGGTAGTTTGTTGTAGACAAAAATCAGTTTTTATACGCAGAGCACGATACATTTTGTTCTTGTTGGTGGTTTTAGGGGGATTTAAAAATTTCACGAGGTTTCTTAACGTCATCAAGTAACTGGTGACAGTTTTAACGTTGCTTGTTCCGCAGGTCAAAATTGCCATTTTCGAACCGAAGAAACTAATCCCTGCACGTTGCGATTTGATATTCGATTTGTTAAAATGAAAGCAGAAAATGAAAGATTCACGCACATGTTCTATTTTGACATAAAAATGGACACGATTACCCAATGAAAAATGAACTTTGTGTTATGAAATTGCTGATAAAATGCACTGATTAAAGCGTTCTAAAAGTGCACGCAAAATACCAGGGTACGTCAGAAAAGGATTTAAAAAAAAATATAGCGTCATCTCTGTTTGAATGAGTGAAACGAATCTTGCAGCTTTGGAGAAAGGAGAGATGCACAATTTTTTCAGAACTATAATGAACCACTATGGTTTTCCAAACAGCGCGTATTTGCAGTAGAGTGCTTCGGCATAGTAATTCTTAAATGGCTAAATCCTACTAGATGAGATTATGGTTACCATGAGGAAAACCCCTACGTGATTCAAGTGAAGAATCTTCATTCGCCGAAGGTTGCCGTTTCGATGGGATTAACTGCGTGAGCGTCATCCTTATCTTTATCCTTATTTTTTAAACGAAACAATTTCGGGCAAGCGCTACAGACAGCTGTTAAATGAGTCTGTGCAGCCCGAATTGGTTCGAAGGAGGACCCCAAGATGTACCTTTTTCCAGCAAGACAGTGCAACGTGTCATACCTCCACCGAAACCATGGATTGTTTACGCAAAATGTTAGGCTATCGCCTAATTTATCCGTGTGCGGATTTTTTTCATGGGATGGAGATATTTAAAGTACAAAGTGTGTAAAACTAAACCGTCGGACATGGAAGAGATGAAAGTTTCATTTCGACAACGTTTTGCAAAAACAATTCAGTCATGTTAAGGAAAGTCTACAAACATTTTGCGTTACACTTCCGTCAAAATCTAGAAAATCAGGGCCGTCATCTAAATGATGTTATATTTACAACCCACAAGCATTTCGTTTTCTTGTCTCTTTTCAACGAAGCAAAATTATTTTTTCTAGCTTAAGCCTAGTACGCTGCTGATGCGAAACGAAAATTCCCATACAAAAATGACATGACGAAATCATAAACGAAAAATTTCGCTCTGCTTTTCGTTTTTCAGTACGCTGCTGAACGTCGAAATCTGACATTTTAGTGGATAGCTGTACTAGATTTCTTACTAGATTTCTCCACTCTTTTCGTTCTCAATTAAATTGCCCAGCACATTAATTGCTTGCGAAATTTTGACGTTTAATTTTTGTATTGAAAAAAAAATTGTTTACTCGTGACTTTCGGTGTTTTGACTTTGATTTATATTTGATTTAAAATTTAAAATAAAATGGATTTGTCTAATGTGTTCCAACATTGCATTTCTGAATCGGAAACTCAGGATGTTATTGGTGATGTGCAAGAAGTGATGAAGACAAGCAGTGAAATTCAACTTCCAGACAGAACTCTCCACAAATATTTTTAACTTCCCATAGGAAGTTATTGTAATGGGTCCGATTTGTCAAATTGAAAATTTTGACATTTCTCGACGTTTCAAGGTCCCTAGAGTCGAAATAAAAGATTTTTAGAAAGATGTCTGTGCGTGCGTGTGTACGTACGTCCGTACGTCTGTACGTCCGTACGTTCGCGACGTTTTTTTCGTCGTCCATAGCTCAAGAACCAGAAGAGATATCGACTTCAAATAAATTTTGTTATACAGATAATAAGGCAGAGATAAAGATGCAGAAAGGGCTCTCAAGAAAATTGCGTGGGTGGTTTTTTTACCATAGCAGTTTAAAAAAAAGGTGAAAATTTTGGTTAACCCTAAATATCTCATGAACCAATGACGCTAGAGACTTGAATTAAATTTTATGTTATATATTGTAACGTGATACCAAACAAGTATATTTTTGGAAAAAAATTCAGTTAACGGTTTTTTTTATAAATCAAAAAAACTGAAAAAAAATATTTGTCACTTCGAAAATTTTACGACTAAAATATGATTTCATCTCCAAAACAATTTTGTGCAACGAAGAATAATGTTTTTGACATCTGATAAAATTTTGAGAAAAATCGAATTGACAGTTTTTTTACAAAAAATAAAAACCTAAACAAAAAAATTAAAAAAAGTTGGTAAAAATTGATTTTCGGTTTAAATAGCTTTTCAAAAATTAAAAATATTGGCTTCAAACTTATTTTATTTCACAGAAAATATTGTTTTTTATATTCAGTAATTTTTTTATAAAAATCCAACAGTCCGTTTTTTCATAAAAAAAATAAAATCTACAAAAAATAGAACGCAAATTTGGTAAGAATTGATACATTTAGACAAACTTTTAAGCAAGACAAATCGATAGACGGGATGGGAAGTTATCAGTGTGGGTCGCATCCCAGCCTCTTTTTCCGTTGGGTTTTCGTTTTAATTTCGCTCTGCACTTGGAGACCGCCGAAAAATTTCGTTTCGCATCAGCAGCGTACTAGGCTTGAACGACGAAATGTGACATTTTAGTGGATAGCTGTACTAGATTTCTTAGTACAATTCTCCACTCTTTTCGTTCTCAATTTAATTGCCCAGCACATTAATTGCTTGCGAAATTTTGACGTTTAATTTTTTTATTAAAAAAAAAATTGTTTACTCGTGAATTTCGGTGTTTTGACTTTGATTTATATTTGATTTAAAATTTAAAATAAAATGGATTTGTCTAATGTGTTCCAACATTGCATTTCTGAATCGGAAACTCAGGATGTTATTGGTGATGTGCAAGAAGTGATGAAGACAAGCAGTGAAATTCAACTTCCATACAGAACTCTCCACAAATATTTGTCCGCTGTGGTTTTCGTTTTCATTTCGCTCTGCACTTGGAGACCGCCGAAAAATTTCGTTTCGCATCAGCAGCGTACTAGGCTTTAATGGGATAAAATCTTTTCAATTTCTCTAACTGATCTGTCAACGAGTGATTTTGTAGGTTATTTATCTCAGGATCTATTAAGGTGACAATTTTAGTAAATTAATGAGTTCAAAAATGATTTTTATACATATACATATGAACATACCTCTCTTTTTATATGGTTTCTCTTAACTCTTTACTAAAGTTAAAATAAAAAATATCTACTTAAGTTTAAAGTAATTTGCTAAATCTATATAATATCTGGATTTCAACATTGTCTCAGATTTGTTTCGCTCTTTAGATAAAAGGACTTAAATTTTGAAATAACTACTAAACTTGTAAATATTTAAAAAATAATAACTAGTAAAATGATAAGCCCTTAAAAATACGTTTTGCATCCTTTGATCTGGAAGTTTTTAGGATTATTGGTAGTTGGTTCTAAAAAGGGTCTAAGAACGTGACCAGGCACTACCGTTTCATTTGACTTTTAATTAAATCTTTATGCGAAAAAACTGAGTATTGCGAACCGCAAATACTCATATCGGAGATAGTATTCTGCTTTCTATAAATTCCGCCTACTATCCCCAAAATATGATTGACTCACAGCAAGTTATTTAAAATTTCAATAGATACAATGCTTGAAACTGTAAGAATGGTCTCATTAAAAATTTCTATGAGCAAATATATTTCTTTTCCAAGCCAATAACCGGTTTTTTGAAAAACTAACGTTTTCAGAAAAAAGGCACCTATGCTTATTGAACTCTTCAATTTTTGTAATTTTGACTTTGTTGTGTCTTATTTAATACAAATGTTTCAATTGATAAAATTAAAAATGCTAACCCATATTGGGCGCCATTTTTAATTTTATTTTTTTTGACAGGAAAAAATATTTGAAAATAACATGAAATGTCCCAAATTGTCTTAAATTGACATTTTTATTGGATTCCCTTGATAAAAAATAGCTTTAAAGTTTACGGAAGCCATTTTTGGAAATTTTATTGTTAGTACAACGAAAAGCTATCTACATATATTTTTTCTTTGTTTGACAATAAAATTCATATTTCCGGATGGAATTTGATTTGAAAACTTTCCTTAGCGAGTTAATTATTATGTTAAGGTTAAAGCACTGTCACAAGCATTTATATTGAAACATTTAGGGAACATTTTTGAAATCTGTCCGATTTGTTTACCTCGAAAAAATAGCCCCTATTAAGGCTTTCAAAAGATAATTTAATTTTATTAATAGGCATGCAATCAATCATATTTAAAGTTTAATTTTTAAAATTAAGGAACTTTATAAATCAACTGGCGCCCAACGTGAGCCACATATTTTTTTTTTAAAAACTTTCGTTTTATCTGAATATAATGGGTGATTTTTTTGAGGTTAGGATTTTCATGCATTAGTATTTGACAGATCACGCGGGATTTCAGACATGGTGTCAAAGAGAAAGATGCTCAGTATGCTTTGACATTTCATCATGAATAGACTTACTAACGAGCAACGCTTGCAAATCATTGAATTTTATTACCAAAATCAGTGTTCGGTTCGAAATGTGTTTCGCGCTTTTTTATCGACAAATTTTGTTCAGCGATGAGGCTCATTTCTGGTTGAATGGCTACGTAAATAAGCAAAATTGCCGCATTTGGAGTGAAGAGCAACCAGAAGCCGTTCAAGAACTGCCCATGCATCCCGAAAAATGCACTGTTTGGTGTGGTTTGTACGCTGGTGGAATCATTGGACCGTATTTTTTCAAAGATGCTGTTGGACGCAACGTTACGGTGAATGGCGATCGCTATCGTTCAATGCTAACAAACTTTTTGTTGCCAAAAATGGAAGAACTGAACTTGGTTGACATGTGGTTTCAACAAGATGGCGCTACATGCCACACAGCTCGCGATTCTATGGCCATTTTGAGGGAAAACTTCGGAGAACAATTCATCTCAAGGAATGGACCGGTAAGTTGGCCACCAAGATCATGCGATTTGACGCCTTTAGACTATTTTTTGTGGGGCTACGTCAAGTCTAAAGTCTACACAAATAAGCCAGCAACTATTCCAGCTTTGGAAGACAACATTTCCGAAGAAATTCGGGCTATTCCGGCCGAAATGCTCGAAAAAGTTACCCAAAATTGGACTTTCCGAATGGACCACCTAAGACGCAGCCGCGGTCAACATTTAAATGAAATTATCTTCAAAAAGTAAATGTCATGGACCAATCTAACGTTTCAAATAAAGAATCGATGAGATTTTGCAAATTTTATGCGTTTTTTTTTTAAAAAAAGTTCTCAAGCTCTTAAAAAATCACCCGATATTATAGATTTCTTCTTATTTCGAATGCATGATATAAAAATGAGACTGTACATATAAAATGTAGTATTCATAAATCTGCATGCAACTAAATTCTTTTTTTCATATTAACAACTTTCATAAGTTTCAATTTATTAAGAATATCACTGAAGCGACACCTGAATTGCACAAAGTATATTCATGAAAAAAGTAAAAAAAAATATAAGCAACACACAAAACCTAGTCCTGGCAAAATAGCACACACACAAAAAAAGCATTCTACTCAATCACTATTAAAGTAGCTAGGAGAGAGATGTTATATAGAAATGTATTGCTCAACATTTCACTATCACATTTTGAATCCTTTTGAATTGCAAAACCCCCTCAGCTATGGAAGTGAGAGCTGCAGGAGCTGGAGCTAGAGGTTGTCCAATAGAAAGAACAAAAAAAAGGAAACGAATATTAAACGCCAACGGGATTCAGAGAGAGAGTTAGATTGTCGAGGACGAACAAAAAAAAAATAAGACCAAACGCGCTCTGTAATATGCCTTTTAGCAAATATAAACGCACATGCATATGTAGCCGTAGCGCTGCGGCGGCGGTGTGGTGTCGGGTAAAGCGCACACGGAGCAAAGCATAGAAGTAGAAATGACACAAAACGGCATATTAATATCCTGGTAACTCATACGTGTTAATGTGACTTTATGACTTTTTTTCCTTGGTCTATCTACTGTGTCCCCTACCTTAACCCTCCCCCCACTATCCAACTCACATCATCACCATGCATTTGACTTGATATGGAACTTTTGCAAGACGTGGCATTCCAACAACTCAATTTTTTCTCTTCACGCCAACACCCAAACCCATACCTTGAACTTAAAACCATGCCAACCATACCATACCACCCTCTGACGCTGAATATCCTTGAAACTATCCAGATATTTTTGTAGAACAGTACCTACCTACTCGTACCTTATTCCTATGAAAAAAAGTCTCAGAGGAAGAGTGAGAAATAAAAATGTATATTTGCATACACGGTATGGCATTAAGCAAAGACGTGCTCGTTACAAAAATGTACCCAGAGGCAGACAAAGAGTCCTTGGTTTTGTTCTTGTTGGAATTGGCGTTGGCGTTTAGTGGGCTTCTTCTTATACCTATACTGATGCTGATGTGCCTTATGATGCCTGAGCCTGATTGGTATAAATGTAACACTTTTGCACTTGGAGCTTGTTAAAGATGGAGTCGAAGTAGAGTCGTCCTTGCACATATACACAGTAAAACACACCACCCGCCCAATTGAAGTGAGTACAGAGGTATACCTAACCTAAGAAATAAAAATATAGAAAGAAAAAATGAAATACAAAGTGCAATTTATGCATGATGGCCCATGTAATAACGCGTGCTTTTTTGCATTTATATGTTCTGTACGCGCGCTGTGTTGGAAAAAGGGAGAAGAGTAAGGATATCTACTAAACTATACACCTTTTTTGTTTGTATTCTTTAAGACACATAAATTTAGAATATATGTAATGTGTGTATAAAAAAGGAGCAACAATATGTTACCATTGCGTTTGTTATAATAGTGTAGCTTTTATAAGAAATGAACTGCGAGTTAGTAATATATGAAAGAATTGAAATAAAGTTCTTTAAACTAGCTTAAGGTCTCTGACATAATTCTAAGTGAATGCGATTGCTACGTGCCTTGCCAACAAATATATGAGACTTTAAATGATATATAAAAGTGCGCACATTGTATTAACCCTTTGGTTTGTGGAATTTGTGTTTATATCCAAGTTTTCGTCGATGAAATGATGAGTAATCATACTTTATTGTAAAATGAAGGTAACTTAAAAATGTCTCTTTGACTAAAAAAAATTAAACCCATTGTCCATTTCTGTTATTTGAAATAAGGATTCAGGAATGTCTCATTCAATTAGGTTTTTTTTTTCAAGAGAATTTGTTTCTACGTTGGGCGCCATTCAAATAAGTAAATTAACAAATAGGTTTAAATTTTATGCAAAACTAAGGCCATAACCTCGTATGGTATTTTATATCTAGTAAGCAGGATTCCCAATCGAATTGAAATGAGAGAAATGTTCCACGTTGGGCGCCAATTATGAATTTATTTGCAAAGTTCCCAAACTTTAAAAATAAAATTGAAATATAATCAATTGAACATTAATAAACAAACAAAAATACTGATTTGCAAGCCAACTTGACCTTACTTTGAAGGTGCTTTAAGTAACGTAGACACATCTGCAATAACATCTTTTACACCTTAGGGTTGTTTGCTGTCTCCTCCTCCTCTGGAACCTGGTAGTTCCTGAAATTTTAACTAGTCTGGATGTGGAGGTTTTTAGAGTGATTGCCTATGCGGATGACGTTGGTGACAACCTTCACAAAAACCGATTAAGTTCTATTCTGCCGGAAATATAAGATAATCTATATTAACCTCCCTTTTATAAAAGGTATTTAGTTAAAGTTTTCAGATGAAGTTTATATCTGGGGCTCATTTTAGACAGAAAACTAAATCGAAAACATAACATACAATAAAGAGTCGTGAAAGCTACTTTCTTTTTCTGCAAAAATGGTGGACCGATTCTATTGCACAGTGTGACAATATGTTGGACTGCTTTAGACAAAGGTGTTGACTGCGACAAACTATGCAAAGTCTAACGTTCAGCTTGCCTATGTATTAGCGGAACTCTTCGTACGATCCTACTGGACGCCCTACTCTATCTGAAATCTCTAGATAAACTTAGCAAACAAATAGCTGCAAGTCTATTCGCCAAGGAGCTTCATCACAGTGGACTAATAACAGCATTTGCCACTTCGCTATTCTTAATTATTTATAATAAATTCCAAAGCACACAGACTTTACCATCCTTTTACTACAGTTCGATTGGAACTACCAGATTTCTATACCTTTGAGATCTTCTGGAAGGATAGGGTATTCTTGGAAGATGAGTCAATCCACTTTTATATAGATGCATCTAAAACTAATGAAGGGGTTTGTGGAGGAGTGTACTGTGAAAGACTATATGATTAAGCCTCTTATTTGGCCTACCCAATCACTGCAGCTCGTTCCAGGCAGAATTTTGATGATAAAAGAAGCCTTGTCCCGGCTCGAACAGACACTTTAACCCAACTTTAGTTTACTTGAGTTATTATGGGAGAAACACAAAATGGGTGTTTCACGTTGGGCGCCAATTATAAATTGATCTAAAAAGTTTCTTAATTTTAAGAATACAAATTGAATATTTATAAACAAAACTAAAGACATATTTTAAAGTCTACTTGAATTATCATGGTAGAAAAACTTATTGTTTATTTCACGTTGGGCGCCAATTATAAATTGATTTATAAAGTTTCTTAACTTTAAAAATAAAACTAAAATCGAATTAATTGAATATTATTTAATACAAATAAGGTCTTTATTTTTACTTGGACTTGCATTATCTATTAAAAACTTTCGATTTTTTTCAAAAAAAAAAAAAAATCAAATAGCTTTCCAAACTTGTCGCTTTTATTTCCCCAATTTTTTTTTGTAAATAAAATTCTTCTATGCATTATCTTTGCATAAATGTGGCTTGCGACACTGCCTTAACTTGAATACAATAATAAACTCGTGTGCTAACCGGAAATATGAATTCTATTGCCAAACAAAGCAAAATATAGCATTCTTATCGCTGTACTAACAATAAAATTCTCTTTTTTTTTCTGAGCCTTTAAATCCACGCAGCTATTTATCTCGATTAAAGTTCAATTTTTCGCGATAACCGTGCCAATACGTCGATCTATGAAAAATCGAATGCTTTTTGTGGTTAAATTTGGTGGATGATTATGGTGACACATCGTGCGGTTATGGCATTATTTCAGTTTGATGTCATTGCGTATGCAAAATAACTTTTTCATTCTTGTTTTTAGATTTAAAAATGGTTTCAGTTTTTATTTCTACATTTGCAATAATTATTCAAAATAATATGATTCTTGAATTGAAATCGAAATCGAAAGACTTAAAGAGTTTTTGTAACGATGATGTGAATTGGGAGTGTGTTTTAATAAACTAAGAACTCTTTTGTATTACACAAAAGTGACGAAAAATCAATTGAGAATACGACACCTTACTTTGATATCTGTGCATTTGTCAGTTTCTCAGAATAGTCAATCTTTGAATTCCTAGAACTTGACATTTAATTTGCTTCTCATTTCATTTTGTAACAAAAAACGGCGCCCAATGTGGGGAAAATTAATAGTTTTGTAGGTTAGTTGTTTTATATCAAAGTTTCTATTCTAAGAAAGCGTATTCTTTCTAATTCCTATTATAATTTTTTTATGAAATCAAAAAATACTACCTATCCTACCAACAGTTATGGCTGAAACACAAACACGCTTCAGTTTTGGCTTCGCCTGACGTTTACGAGTTCAGCCATATCAATTCAATGCATGCTATCACAATTTAATGTTACGTAATGTGACTCCAAACGGAAGCTCTAGTTCAAATTTGCTGAACATTTGCTTTGTCTGACAGCTCAACAGCTGTAGGTTAGGTTAGGTTAAAGTGGCTGCGGATACAAAAACCACACACTTAGGCCAGAAGAAAAGGCCTATTGTAATACCATATGAATCTAGAGAATTACTTCTTACTAGTCGAACCATTTTGAGCTTTTTTATAAAGCGAAGGAGATATCTGATATCCTTTTTAGCTAGTTCACTGGGATCATCAAAAGAGTATTCTCCCAGATGAAGTTTGCGAATTAGTGAAAGAGCAGGGCAGGTGCAGAGGAGGTGAGAGATTGTTTCTTCTTATCCTCGTCCATACAGCTCCTGCAGAAGTCATTTGAGGCTACACCAAGTCGTATTGCGTGTCTGCCTATAAGACAGTGTCCCGTAAGGACACATATTAGGGAGCTAATATCAAGTCTGCTTTGGGATAGCAAATCTTTAGAGCGCTTTAGGTCCAATGAAGGCCATATTAGTTTTGTGGCTGCGCATGTTGGTAAATTGTGCCACCTAGAGTTTGCTATCTCGAAAGCTGTTTCTTTTAGCAGAAGTTTACATGTAGCTATCGGTATACTTATCTTCTCCCTTTCAGGTGAAATAGGTATGACGGTTTCATTTTTAGCGAGTTCATCGGCTCTACAATTTCCTGTGATGTCTCTGTGGCCCGGCACCCAACAGAGGTGAATGTTAAATTGCTGCGCCATCTCCATAAGAGACGATCGACAATCGAGGGCCGTTAGAGATTTGGTTGAGACACCGTTAAGAGATTTGATAGCAGCCTGACTGTCAGAGAAGATGCGGATATCAGAAGTTGATATCACGTTTTCTCTTAGCCAGGAGAGAACCTCTTTGATCGCTAAAATTTCCGCTTGGAAGACGCTACAATGATTAGGGAGTCGGAATGAGATGCTTAGATTAAGCTTTTCTGAGTACACACCACCACCAACTCCCTCATTTGTCTTAGATCCATCTGTGTAAAAATGGATGCTTTTGTCATCCAGGAGTTTTTTGTCTTCCCATTCATCTCTGGATGGAATGGATACCTGGAAGTTTTTTCCAAATTCGGGTTTTGGGATAGTGTGGTCTATGTACTTTGGTATAGAACCAATGAGGTTCAGAATGATGGAGTGCCCAACATTGTTGTTGGCCCATTGAGATGAGGCGTTGAGTCTAATAGCTGTACTCGCTGCCACTTGTTTGCTGAAAATGTCGAGGGGTGTCAGATGGAGGAGAGTGTCCAACGCTGCTGAGGGTGTGGTTCTCAAAGCCCCGCTAATGCAGAGACATGCAGTGCGTTGGACTCTGCTGAGTTTGTCGTAGTATGTCACTTTCTCTAGTGCAGTCCACCACACTGCAACCCCGTACATAAGTATTGGTCGGATGACCGATGAAAACCCCATTTGTTTCCTATGGCTTTCTTGTAAAGGAAAATAGCTGCTGTAGCTTTTTTAACTCTTTCTTGAATATTAGGTTTCCAACTTAATTTTTTGTCCAACATCAGACCAAGATATTTGGCCTCATTGTTAAAAATTAGTGGTACACCTTTTATTGAGGGAGGTACAATTTCTGGGATCTTGTATTTCCGTGTAAAAAGGACGAGGTCTGTTTTTTGAGGATTAATACTAAGTCCGCAGTGATCTGCCCATCTAGTGAGCATATTGAGTGCGTTTTGGAGGAGGTCTCTCAGTGTATTAGGATGTTCTCCTATGACGGCGATAGCAACATCATCGGCATACGCAACCACTGTGTAGCCTTCCCTCTCAAGGGATATTAGTAGTTCGTTAACCACTATGTTCCACAGTAGAGGGGACAGAACACCACCTTGCGGAGTGCCTCTACTGCCAGACCTTTTCGTACAAAAATCCCCCACCTTAGAGTTGATGATCCTGCTTTTTAGCATTAGATTAATCAATTCACAGAGTGAGTATTCGACGTTTAGGGTCGTCATAGTAGAAGTGATAGCGGATGTGTCAACGTTGTTGAAAGCGCCTTCAATATCCAGGAAGGCCACCATAGTATATTCTTTTTGTTCTAGGGAGTATTCGATAGTTCTTACCAAAGTGTGCAAGGCTGTTTCTACCGATTTCCCTTTGCAGTAAGCATGCTGAGACATCGATAGTCTCTTATCAATGCTGTTACGTACATACATGGATATCAATCAGACGTTCGAGAGTTTTGAGAATGAATGATGATAGGTTAATAGGTCTTAGATCTTTATCGTTGACATGCGAACCTTTGCCCGCCTTGGGAATGAAAACTACCTTTACTTCTCTCCATCGCTGAGGTATATGGACCATATCTAGACAACTCTTAAAAATCATCTCAATGATGGGCAGAGTTATGTCAGTCGTAAATTGTAACTCAGCTGGTATGATGTGATCTGGCCCTGGAGATTTGTAAGGTTTGAAAATATTCAGAGCCCAAGTCAATTTCTCTTTAGTAACAAGACCTTGAGGAAAAGTTAAGTTAATACCCGACCCAGGATGGTTTGTTGTTTTAACGGATTTGGAGCTATCAGGGAAGTGGGTGTCAAGTAGCAGGTTTAGCGTTTCTTCGCAAGAGTTAATCCAAGTACCATCCAAGTTTTTAAGACAACTAGGCATGGTTGGGTTTGTCGAGACAATCTTCCTTATCCTTGATGCCTCCGAGGATTCTTCTATTGAGCTGCAGAAGGATCTCCAAGAGGATCTTTTGGCTATTCTCAATTCCTGTTTATACTTTTTGAGGGATTCCTTATAGGAGTCCCAGTCTTGGGGATGTCTAGTCTTTTTTTGCACGATTAAAAAGCCTTCTACAGCCTTTTGCGGAGTATTCCCAGTTCAACAGGTGTAAAAAAGTCAACAAACAAAATACATTTGCTTTTAGAGGGATTCCCATTGGTTATTATAGGCTGTGTAAACTATTTCCTCGATAAATTTAATTTTTTCGATTTCAAAATTCATATTTTTTACTACACGAAAAATCACAACAAATTTTTGAGAAAAAATAACAGCTGCTAATGACAGAAGTGCCATTTTAGAAATGTCATTCAAAGCTATCTCGAAGCAGGCCCATCATAACGCAGACGAAGCCGAAGCTGAAGCGTGTTTGTGTTTCAACCATTATTTCGCGGGCATTCAAGTTTGATGAAATTTGTTAAATTAGATTTCTATAAAATTCTATTAGGTACTCAATAGCATTTATTTTATCGCATACGAGGTCAATAAAGCTGGTTGATTCAAAAGGATTAATTGATTCAAAAGGACTAAACTATTCGCAGATCTATCATTATTCACTAATGCTGACAAGTTGTACCTACCTTACGAACTGAAATTCACCCGTTTCCTTCAACTTCAATGATCAACCACAAATTGATAGAAGTCCTATCATTAAAATTTGTCACATCATCCCAACTTTTCTACCCTTTAGAAGAAAAAAAAAAACTGAATCGGAACACTTGTGATCAAAATGTTTGCACGAGTAGTTTCAAAACCACGTGTTCATTTCAAATCGCAACCCCCTATCAATGTCATGAAATGCGTTTCACAGTGACTCCTCTAAAAATATATGGTAATTAATTATACAATCCCAAATACGAAATCCAACACCCTCCCTTTGTATACAATCACTGTTTCACTTATTAGCAGGGTATGTTACATAAGAGAACCCACCCAAAACCCAATTACACACATCCCTCACAAAACAACAAGTTACTTGATTTCTTTTGTTCCTGTTCAGCGTTCAGGTCCACCAATGAACCTGATTAAAGCTAAGAAAAATTCCGTATCCGCATCCGCATCACACTAACATTATTATAAATACAACAAGTTAAATTTGATCTTCAAATCCCTTCGACTTCGATTTGGCTTTGAAAAAACTTTACCCCTGTTGTGTATTATATGCAATGGACAAGGACAGGCCAGGACATCCCTTACCATAGAGGGAGTCGAAACAATTTGCTACATAATGTGACACATATTGTGACAAATTGCATAAATTTTGTAGGTAACTATGCGACAAAAAGCAATGCAGGCAATGCCAGCCAAAAATATATCTTTCTCTGAGCTAAAGTTGCTAAGGGTGACTTTGTTGAATATGGTCCTTGTTAGATGTCCTTGCTTTTGAAGCTCTATATAGAATAAAATTCCTGCAAAATAATATGTAATTGTTTGATGTGCGTAAGAACAATGCATGACGAAAGGACATGTTCTACAAAATTTCGTGTGACAAATTTTGTTGGAATTTTATTTTCAGTTTGCAGAGAGAGAAAACGAATCCCTTTACATTGCTCCGTTTTGTCAAATGGATGGAACTAATTTGATCTTTCGAAGGATTTCTTGTTTTTAAAATTTTCAAGGGTGATGTGATTCTGTATAGGAAAATGCACCTGCAAACATATTACTTCTTTTTTTTCTATTTTGTATGTTTGTGTTAATTTATTTTACTAAACAGATTACAATTAATTAGGGTGGATGTTTAATTTTCTTCAGGATCCTTGCATTCATTAAAATTTATATCCTCAGGACGAAAATAGGAATTTTGCATACTGTACAATCGGTCAATTGGATTGATCATCGGTGGTTGGTTGAATGGACCCATTAGCTGCTGGAATGTGGCATAACTTAGGCCAAGAATTGTGTTCAGGATGGGTTCGTTTGTTTTGTTGCAATTTTCTGAAAAAAAAAAATAAAATAAAATTGAATTTATTTCAAGATTAAAATTCAACAATGTCAAACAGTGTTCTTTTTAAATACATTTTTTAAGGTCTGTTTGTAAGCAAAATTATTCAAAAAGTCACTTAATTTAATCTACTGGGGTTTGACTATATCTGGAGACAGATTGCTTGGTAGAACGCATCACTCATGTGTCAAAAAGAGCGGCGTTGATTTAAAAGTTATTGTGGCTTTATTTAAAAAGTCATTTTAATAAGTGACTAAGTTAAAAAGATGATTAGAGTAACTTTAAAAGATTTAAGCATCTAACTATCTCAACTATAAGACATTTTCTAAATCCATATGACGTTTGAGTTTCTGACATTTCAAGTTTAAAAAGCTTTGTTCAACCAGCTGCTCTGGATTACTCGGGGCAGAAAAGAAAAGACTTACACTGATAAGAGTTCATTGAGCTAACCTAGTGTACTTTAGTTGTGAATATTCTGCACACTACCGTTTTGAGCTAGTGAAGAGTGAAAACTGTCAAAATCAGTAGATGTCATTATTCGATTTTATTTTGTTAACGAATTAAGTTGATTTTCTAATATTGCATTTTTTATTACTGCTTCAATTTTATTAGCAAATCTGTACTTCACTACAATACTCTACACTGGCATTTTCTGGTTGAACAAACCTTTAATAGGTCTGTTCCCAACCTTGAACAAAACTGCCAATTGCTGCCCAAATGTTGTTCCACACTTCATAAATTTTAATGTTTTGGGCAGAAGAGAGAAATAATTTCCCCAACAGACAAATTCTGGCCATAAAATTTCTTTGGGCAGAAACTGTTAGACTGTCAAATGTCATATTGCGGTACGTAAATTTACTGCTATTACTATTGTCCATTCGGTTTGCTTCGCAATGATGGGTTGAGTAAAAAGGTAAAACAAAATTTGAGTTAAAGCAAAAATCAAAAACATGGTTGTGAATTTGTGTGCACTTCAGCTCTGGAAAGTAGTCTAAGGCCTCAAATTTTTCCGACAAGCTTTCATAAAGAGTTTTTTTGACATGAAAATGAGTTGTTAAAACTATTGTTGAAATTTTGTGATAAAAAAAGCTAAACAACTCTTCGTCGTCATTATTTGCTGTTCTCCATAAAAGTTTTTCTGCAACTAATTTATCCATTTTTAAACACTTTGAAATAGTCACTGTCTTTATTTAATTTTTTACTTGTAACGCATGTTTTTGACGTTTAAAAAGTGTCAAACAATTTTTTTCATGAAACCATACTTTTTTTGTCAGTTTTCTTTTATCTAAGAGAATTTCATTCCCACTCTTCAAAATTTGAACAACCATTGCTGCTGAAAAATCTTGTAAACAAACCTAATATGTCTGTTGCCCAGATTTAGGTCTGTTTGTATTGTTTTTTTTTGTCGCTAACTGTCACTAGTTTTACGTGTTCAGATGCATCGTTTTTAATAAAAAGTAGTGCATAAAAAAAGGTTATAATTTTAAAGAATAAAAACTGATTAATTTAGACAATTGCAAAATATTAAAATGCTAAGCTCTTAACAAGAAGTTGTTTAAAATTTGGCGTCATTGGATTTACATGAACAAATGTTCCGATTTTTAAAATGGTAACCTAATAGTTAAAAAATATCACTTAGTTAGCTATCAGGGAGATAGTTAGGAACAAATTTTAGCTTACATTGGATATTATAAAATTTCCCAAATTAAGTTTAGGTTAAAGAAAATGCACGGAAAAATGGTACAGGTAACCTTTAATATTATTTACCTTTGTTCGTCTCCGTGCAATTAAATGGTGTGTTTTCATTTTGAATTTCATCTTTAATCAATCGTGACTTTTCCCCCAATGAAAACGGCGATTCCAGGGACTCACTGTCACTATGTGCTTCATCTTTAACCTTCGCCAAACTGCTATCCGATTCTTGTGAATCCGTCTCACTAGCACCTTTTTGCTCTTGCTTAGCCTTCTTCTGAATTTTCTTCACTTTAGCTCGTTGATTCTGAAACCAGACCTGCAATAACCAATAACAAAACAAAAAATGTAAAACAAATTAATTTGAAATTTATATTATTTATCTTTTCCACTCAATTCTCGCTCACCTGAACGATTCTCAGACTCAAGCCAGTGTCCTTTGCAAGGTTTTCTCTAACCTTACGACATGGTTTTGGGGAGACTTCAAATGATGCCTTAAATGCTCTTCGTTGTTGTGTATTTAAAATTGTTCTTGGTCGTTTCGGTCCTCGTCTGCCATCCAATTTTGGTGGAAACAATTCATCACCATAGAAATCCTCTGATCAAAAATAAATACAGAAAAAATACAAGAAATTTTATATAAAATTACATCATGCATCAATCTAAAAATTTAACTGTCATTAGTAAGAAATTCAAGTCATACCGTATCCTTGGAGCATTTCCACTTCCTTCTCATAATCAAATCGACAGAAGAGTTGTCCCTGTTTTACCACATATTGTTCGCCCTTTTTTAACAGTACACCACAAACAACGCAGGCAAAACATTTTAAATGGAAAACGTTTTCGAGTGCTCTCATCACAAGCTCATCAGAGCCAATCTTGTGTCCGCATCCAAGGCAACGATTTCGTATAAAGAGTCTAGAAAAAGAAATATTAAACATATATACGAATACGAAGTAAATTTTTAAATTGTGTTTATTTTTGTATGTTAAAAAGTCATGAAGGAATTGAAAAATGAAGCACTTGAACTTTAAAAAAAAATACCAAGAACATGCATAAAAGATAGAATAATTGAATGAATCAAGGATAGACTTTAGATGCATAATTGCTTTCACATTATACTCTAAGCAAAATTTTAAACAACCCAATTGCTGGGGTCTTAGCATTTTAGTTGTAAGATTTTTTCAAAACATAAAGCAATTTACTGAGCTTTCCAAATCTAAACGTAAAATATTAATTCAATTTTCTGAACACTTCTAAAAAGTGACAGTTTGTGGACAAAAATACAAATCAAACAAACCTAAATCTATAGAACGGACATATAAGCTGTGTTCAATCAGCTGCACTGATTGACTACTCCGGGCAGAAAAGTGCAGATTTTTGCACTGACTTACACTGTTCAACAGTCCGTTGAGAACTAGGGCTAGTGACTTCAACTTCAACAACTCTCAACCATTCCTGTGTCCGAGTACTGTTGTCAGGGATGGAGGGGACCTACAGTTTTAAGCCGAACGGCTAATTTGAGAAAGCACTTTTCATGACAAGAATTACTCTTGGAGAATTTGTCAATTCCTCGCAAGAGGCAGTACCCGTGAAAAAAACTTTTAGATGGCATAGGCAGGGATCGAACCCAAGAACTTTGGCATGACAATCCAACGTACTAACCATCATGCCACGGGTACTACATTAAGCTGAACTAGTATACTCTATTTTTGAATATTCTGCAGTATTGCTTTGAGCTAGTCTAGGTTTGTGAAAACTATTAAAATCAGCTGATGTCATTATTCGATTGTATCTTGTAAACCAATAGTTGAAGTTGTTCACGTGATTTGTGTTTTTGATTAAAATTTTATTATTTAAAAATAAATTAGACCTACATATTAAAGGGACATTTTTGTGGATTGAGTGTTTTTTAAACACTTAATTGAATTAAGAAAAAGTACATACAAAATAAAAAACGAATTAAAAAATAAATAAATAAAATAAATTAGTAACCGTTCTAAAATTGATTTTTAAATTATTTGTTCAATTTAACGTGCGCCGAATTAATTTTGTTTTCTCATTTTTAACATTTGAAGTGTGAGGTTTTTGCTTGAATTTCCTTTGACAGTTTTCAAGAACCTATACACTGCGCTACACTGTCTATTCTCTGGTTGAACAAACCTATTAATTTGCAATGTCAAAAACTAAAAAGTCATAAGGATGTGGAAAATTACTAAAAGTTAACCTTGTCATTTGTGACTTAAACGCTAGCTTTAGTAAAATACTAGATTTCTTTTAACTTCTTAAAGTTACTAAAATGACTTTAAAACTTTACTAAATCGATTAAATCTTTTCGCAAAGAGTACGGAACGTGTTCCGACTATAATAAAAAAAAAATATGATCTTAAAGATTTGACTTCAACAAAAAGTGAGAACTCATGAAATTGAGATCTCACAGAACGTATTTTCCTGAACACGCCTATTCAATAATTTTCCTATCACTTTTCAACCATCAAGTTTAAGGGAGATAAAGTGATGAGACGTAAAAGTGAGTCATCTCAAGAATTTATAACATGTATAACGAGAACACCGTCTTTGAATTAAACAAGAAGCGGTTTTCTTATTAAATCTAGAGCAGAGCACTGGTAGAGCCTGAACGCGTCCATTACGCTTTGAGCAAAGTTTGATCATATTTATGAAACAAACTGGGCAACTGAACTGTCAAAAGTTTAAGAATTTGTCATTTGTTCCTGTTCCAAAAAATGAAAAAACTAAATAATCCAACAATAACCTGTGAAATGCTTGTGCAAACCATTCAACTCGGTCAATTGTTTTAATATTATTATTAACATCGTCGCATATAAGACCTTCCGACAGGACAAAGGTCAGCACGAAAGAGGCACAGCCCTCTTCTTGAGGGAAAATATCTCGCTCAGCACCAGCGAAGTTATCATCCCAGGCCTTCAAACAAGCGAAGCTACAGCGGTCCAGATAGATCTAGGACAAGGAGAAAAGTTGACAGTAATCTGCGTTTACTTCAAATGCGGTTCCTATAAAGTAAACATCCATGGCGACCTCAACATACTCAACAATGTCTTAAAACAAACAACTTACGGTCTAATTAGTGGCGACTTCAATGCAAGACACCACAGGTGGCAGGATACCGCTATCAGTGCTGAAGGCAAATTCATCGTCGACTGGTTGGACCTTCACAGCGATGAACATTCTTTGGTTGTAGTGTCGCAACCAAAGCCAACCTTTCCAAGAACTCCATCAAATTTAGATTTTTTCCTATCAACTTCTAATTTCATTTATATTCTTCCAGAAATCAGCAACTTCACCTGTTCAACGATGCCCAGCGACTCTGACCACGAAGCAGTTCTGCTTTCAATAAAACTTAATCAGCCAGCCATCCTAACAGCGAGACCCCAAGCAGACTACATAAATTATAGAAAACTCAACGTCGTCGAGAGAATGCAGAGGCATATCAAGCAACACTTGGTACTTCTTTATGCCAACAGAAACCTCCAGAATAATGAAATCGATGGTGCCGTCGAAATTCTGGAAGCGACAATCGGCAACGCTCTTGACGTTCAAAAGATTCCCATGATATCCAAAAATAGGTACCAACATCTCCCGGAATATGTACAAAAGTTGTATTCACACCGACAAAGGTTGAGGAAAAGGCTACAGTGAATTCACCAGAGAGAACTCAACACAGTGAATCGGGATTACCAGACAGTGAAAAGCGAACTCGAATGCGTTAACATCATGTTCCGGAACCACAATGACAAATCTCTCAAGAAGAGATTGCGAGAAATAAAACCCGGATTAGACGCCTTCAAAGAAATCAACCGCTTTATAGGAAGAAATAAAATGGATGGACAACACCACTGAGATTACATCGTTGGATGACAAAGTGGAAGCCTTTGCCAACCACTTCGAAGGCAACTTTACCCCCAACCCTCCATCTAGCCCACTTTTCATCAACGAAGTGAATGATTCCATCCAACAAACTCTGGCTACCACACTAGAGAGAAGTATATTCAACGAAACCAACTTGGCAAATAACCCAACTGACAAACCATACTTGAGCACTTCAGAGGAAATATGTGAAATAATAAACCACAGCAAACCAAAGAAGTCAACAGGGCCGGATGGGGTTTCTAACTTCATCCTGAAGAGGCTACCGCAAGCAGTGTTTATATTCCTGACAATCGTCTTCAACAACTGCCTCAACAACGACTACTTTCCCCAAAAATGGAAAACTGCTAAGATCGTGGCAATTCCCAAGAAAGGAGGTCGGAATTATATTTCTAACTACAGGCCTGTATCTCTCCTGAGTAACATCAGCAAACTCCTGGAGGAAATTATATTAAGGAAACTGAAAAAATTCTGCTGTGAAAACAGTATAATTCCTGACATGCAGTTTGGTTTTCGAAAAACACTCGACGCTGCATCCTTTGATGAAGTTTCAACACGACATCACCACAGCTCTTAATAGCCATCGTGTCACCGTTGGATGCCTTCTGGACGTTGAGAAAGCATTTGATAGCGTATGGATTGAAGGCCTTATCCATAAACTTCACATGCTGGGCTTTCCAATCGCACTAATAAGAATTATTTTTTCTTTTCTCTCTTCCAGAAAATTCTATGTACAATTGAAGAAATGCAAATCGTCAATGAAGAACATCAGGGCTGGAGTTGCCCAAGGATCGAAGCTCGGCCCATTTCTATACAGCATCCTTACATCTGATGCCGATGATTCCTTGACCTACTGCTCCTCAATGTCACCACATATAGCCGTGAAGAAAGTAGAAGAACACATCCACCGTCTCTTTGACTTTTACCATAAATGGGGTATTAAAAGCAACGCAGCAAAGTCGGAACTCATCTGCTTCAGAAGGCCGTCAACTGTCGTCCGTAGAGGATCGCAAAAAGCGACAATATGCAGAAACCTGAAGTTGAAACTCCCAGATGGATCGTCACTTGCAGCCAAGAGGACCGTCCAGTACCTGGGAATTTATTTCCACGAGCTATTAAAGTTTAACCCACACGCCCAGAAAGTTCTTAGGAAAGCCAGCTGGGTCTTCATCGTGTCCATCCATTGATGAAGAAGAGCAATGGACTAAGTCAACAGACCAAAATCCTGATGTACAAACAACTGCTGAGACCAGTCATATGGATACAGCTTTTCCGTTTGGTACACCATCTCCAAAACGGCCATGAAGCAGCTAAAAGCCTTCGAAAGAAAGATCCTAAGAATCTGCACTGGGCTTGTCTTTGACAGGGAGCGTCAAAAATACTTTAAAAACGACAGAATTTATTCTGAAGCGAGAATAAATACATTGGACAACTACCTATTACTCTTGGCTAAAAAGTTAGTAGGTAACTCATCTAGCCATCCGAACCAACTAATAAGAAGGATGACAACCCAACAGCGACTGCCAGAGGCCAGGTACCTTAGCGTCATGGACATTATGGATGATAACATAATTCAAGTCAACAACGAAGATGCCGTTGCATTCTACGCTGACACCGAGTCAGCCCACCGAACGTGGCTAAACAAGCCAACAACCCTCTAACCAATTAACAAATCCAACAAATGACAACCGGGAAGGAACACCCCGAGGATAACCAAGTCAACCGACTTTTATTTTTAGGCCCCCTATGTGCCAACAAACTATTTTATTCTAAGACAATGTATCTATTTAATCTTAAGACTATCCAATTGTATATATAAAAGTTCAATAAACAAATCTTGAAATCTTAAAAAAAAACTTGTCAATTGTTTTGAGAGGTTTAAAAGAAACACACAGCTTGAAAAGGAAAAAACGCCTAAAAATAGGTAATTAATAATTTTGACGGATTGATAACTACTGATATATGTACGTATTAAAATTGTAATAAAATGCAAACATTTAAAAAGTAAAATAAAGTTAAATGTCATTCTGCTCTATGGCATCAAGTGTTCTACGAAAGAACGAAAGGAAGGAGTGATACTCATTTCTATGAAATTTTTAAAGACGTCAAAACTCCAAAACGCTTTAGAGCTAAAATAAAGGTTTATTCTCAGCATAGTAAACTTTTATATTAGCAATCAAATGCATTTCAAAAGATAATAATTAATGACGTTTTAAGTGCATCATTTTTGTTGAGGACGGTTTTCAAAAATGTGTGATTCTAGTTAGCATTAAAAAAAGTCTATAGTCAATTATAATGCATTAGTGGCATAAAGTATATGAACTGTTTTATGAATTATTGTTTCAACAGCTATAATTTTTCTTTTTATTGTACTTACCTCTCATAGTCAATCCGACAGTAGAGTTTGCCATCGCGAATAAAGCACGAATGCACCAAGTTTATGGAGCACGTAGTGCACTTGAGGCATCCCTCATGGTATGATGTGTCCACCACACGCATTATATATCGATCACATATTTGCTGACAACAGTAGCCACATTGCAAGGACACCGAGGAGCCCAGTGACGATGTGGATGCGGTAGTAACTGAAGCAGCAGCTGAAACAGCTGCAGCAGCGGCCGCAGCCGCGAGGACCGAAGATAACGATTGTTGTTGATGTAACGCTGCTGCTGCCGCCGCCGCTGCTGCTGATGCTGAGGATTGATGATGATGCTGCAGGTAATGTGAATGCGAATGCGAATGGTGATGTGGGTTGTTATGCAATTGTGATGGGCCACAATTTTGCATGCTGCACAAGGAACTGCTGCAATCACTTAGAATCGTCCTGGACTGGTGGTGATGGAGGGTAGGCGCTGGAGGATGCTGCTGATGTTGGGGGTGTGGGTGGGCGTTGGGATGCTGGTGATGTTGATGGTGGTGTTGTTGTTGGTTGCCGCCAACACTATTAGTTTTATGATTGCCATTGATATTGTTATCGGTGACATTGTTACTGTTGCCACTGCCACTGCTGTTGTTGTTGTTGTTGTTATTGTTGTTGCTGTTGTTGGTGGCATTGTTATTGTGGTTGGTTGTCCTGTTTCCGAGGACACCACCAACATCTGACATAGCTTCGGTTATTGTCGGTTGAATGATTGCACTTGTTAACATTCTGTCGTTTCCGGTTGTCATTGATTGTGGTGGTGGCAGGGACGATGAAGATAATGTTGCTGCTCCTGATGCTGAGGATGATACCGCCACTCCGGGTCCAGGTCCAAGGCCGGATACAATCGGTTGTTGACAATGATGGGGATGTTGTTGCTGTTGCTGTTGCTGCTGCTGTTGTTGATGGCATTTCATGTCCAATGGAACTGTGTATTAAAGTTTTGTAAACTATTTTAGAAAGTGTTCACAAATGTGAGAGTAATATGAAATGTGAATTGAGTTTGAAGTGAGTAAACATCCTTTGAATGTCTTCTCATTCAGATTCAATATTGCGTATGTTGAGGCTATTTGGGATTGGTAATGTCGAACAAAGTTATAAAACGAGATGATAGAGTGGGAATTGTTGTTTTTAAATTCGGTGTTTTGGGGTTGGTATATGATCTTTTTTGATAGGACCTGGTCCGAAATTCATAATGTAAGGCTCGTTTTAAAGGATTTTAAAGCACTATAAAAAAGATCAAGAGAATCAGGCTCAAAAAGCATAGGTTTCTTAGATGTCACAGAAAGAGCCCAATAATTTCCATCCCCATCCATCCACATAATATGTAGTCCATCCCCAATATGTTTGACCATTCTTATCCAAATCTATATGCTGTACGAAAAAAGTGTCGTGCTTTTATTTGTAAAAAAAAATAAAGTGTATCAACAAAATTGTTTTTCAAAAAAAACTCATAGTTTTTCGAGTAATTTAAAAAAAAATGTACGTGATCCCCTTTCACCCCCTCTAAAATTGTTTGCTTTAGATTAAAATAAAAGAGATTTTTAGGTAGTGTTAAGGACGTATAAATAAAGTTCTCCACTAAAATTCAACTTTGTGGGATTTTTTTGGAAATGAATATATACGAGTAACTTTTCTGGACACGAAACTTGTATCTACAAACCAAAAATGTTGGGGGCCTGTTAAGAAACTGAATTTCTTGATGATTGCTACATTCTTCATGTTTTTAAATCAGTTTAAGTTAAAAGAGCTTCCTTAATTTTGATACGCTCTGAAATATCTTTTTTCAAGTATTCAAAAAACTGGAGTTTCTAGAAACGTGGCTTAAGCGAAATCGAGGCGACCGCGATATGCATTTTTAAGTTTTTTTCGAAAATAAGATTTTAATGAACCATTTCTTAATTTATTTTTAATGTTGACAGATGTATGAAGTATATATGTATTTTCTTAAGTTTGGTAATAAATAGTTAAAATTCGTCAAATTTTTCGAAAGAATTACTTTTTTTAAATGATTGTGTAGGTTTTCAAAAATTTCACTTCACTTTTTGAAAATATTAAATTCTGCGCGAATCTAATAAATATTTGTTCTCAGGAATGAAATCAGCTCTATTTGCGAAATAACTTCGGTTAAATATTTTTGAGGTTATGCAGAAAGATGGTCAAATTTTAAAAACATAATTATGTATGTTTGGAAGCTATTAAACAATAAAAAAGCAGGCTGGGAAGGACCCACACTGATAACTTTCCATCCCGTCTGTCGATTTGTCTTGCTTAAAAGTTTGTAGGTTTTCGTGTTGGGTTAAAAAAGTTGTCAGTTTTTTTTTATATAAAGAAATAGTTTAGTTTGAAAATATAGTTTTGTTCAATAGATTTTTAGTCGAAAACAAATGTTTAATAATTTTAGTAGCATTTCTTAAATTTTTACAAACTGAATGAATGAAATTAATTTTAGAGAACCGAACATCAATTTTTACCAAATTTGCGTACTATTTTTTGTAGATTTTATTTTTTTCATGAAAAACCTGAATGTTGGATTAAAAAAAAACTACTGAATATCGAAAACAATATATTCTGTGAAATAAAAAAAGTTTGAAGACAATATTTTTAATTTTTGAAAAGCTATTTGAGTCGAAATTAAATTTTTACCAAGTTTTAGTATAAGGTTTTTATTTTTTGTAAAAAAACTGTCTATTTGATTTTTCTCAAAATTTTACTGAATGTTGACAACAATATAAAAGATAAAAGTAGTTTAGTTTGAAACCAATATATCAAATTTTTGAAAAGATATTTGTGTCAAAAATCAATTTTTATCAACTTTTGTTAAATTTTCTCTTAAGTTTTTATTTTTTGTAAATAAAACTGTCAATTAGAATTTTCTCAAAGTTTTACTGAATGTTGAAAACAATATTTCTTATAAGATAAAATAAGTTTGAAGCCATAATCTCAAGTTTTTGAAAAGCTATTTGAGTCGAAAATAAATTTTTACCAACTTTGAGTAAATTTTTTTAGGTTTTTATTTTTTATAAAAAAAAACTGTCAATTTGATTTTTCTCAAAATTTTACCAGATGTTAAAAACGTTTTTTTTTCGTTGCACACAATTGTTTTGAAGATGAAATCATTTTTTATTCGTAAGATTTTCGAGGTGACAAATTTTTTTTTTTTTTCAGTTTTTTCGATTTATAAAAAAACCGTTAATTGTATTTTTTTCCAAAAATATATTGGTTTGGTATTACGTTACAATTTATAATATAAAATTCAATTCAAGCCTCTAGCATCATTGTTTCGTGAGATATTTAATGTTAACCAAAATTTTGACCTTTTTTTTAAACTGCTATGGTAAAAAAACTACCCACGCAATTTTCTTGAGAACCCTTTCTGCATCTTTTTGCAATATTATCTTTATAAAAAAATTTATTTGAAGTGGATATCTCTACTGGTTCTTGAGCTTGACGAAAAAAACGTCGCGAACGTATCTTTTTCAAATAAATGTCTTAAAAGAAAACAGACATTTTAAATTATACTTAGTCACACATTTTTTTAAAGTTTTAAAACTGAGCTTAAGAATGGCATTTTTTAAATTAAAAAAAAATCATAATTTCAATAACTGTTTCGGTTTAATATTAAAAATAGAAGTATCATCATTTAAATGTCTTGAAAGCAAATTGTGTTACCCCTATTTCGGAGTTTAACCCATAGATAGCCGACAGCCATTTTTTTGACATGGTTCAACACTTGCTTTGAAAAATTAAGCTAGTTGGACAATTTTGAATAAGAAGTGCTAAGAAAAAATCAGAAATAATTTGTATTTAATTTGTTTTCGTGTTTTCCATCTTTTACATTTTTTAAAGTAAAGCTGAATGAAATAAGAACTGAAGGTGAGAGTTTTGTTCTTATGTATTATGTCTAACTGTGTGTAGAACTTCGCGTGCAACAGATGGCGCTATATTTGTTGACCTCAACTTTTTTCAAAATAAATAATAAATAAATTGGGTGGCGCAACAATCCGGTGAGAACTAGGGCCTAGTGACTTACAACTCTAAACCATTCCTGTGTGTTGTCAGGGATGGAGGGGACCTACAGTTTTATGCCGAATCCGAACGGCTAATTTGAGAAAGCACTTTTCATGACAAGAATTACTCTTGGAGGATTTGTCAATTCCTCGCAAGAGGCAGTACCCGTGAAAAAAACTTTAGATGGCATAGGCAGGGATCGAACCCAAGACCTCTGGCATGACAGTCCAACGCACTAACCATCATGCCACGGGTACTACTTTCAAAATAACAAGCAAATATTACAGCGAGTAAGCTTTCAAAAACAAAACCATATTTTTATTTAATTTCATAACAAGTTTTAAATAAAGATTACAACGACGACGACGACGCATAGAGAACTCAAAAATCGATTTTATGCTAAGCAATGTTGAAAACCAGAATGAAAAGTAAGATTTAAATTTTGTATCTTTATCTTTTTTTGAAGACTTTCCAAGATACATACTTTGTAGGTTTTATACTAAAAAGTAGTCGTACTACAGTTGATACAGAGTAGCCACAAGATTTTGTAGAACAATTAAAAAATTGAAGAAATGAATTTACAAAAAAGATTCAATTAAAGTTGGATCGTGAGCTCAATAGAAATCACACAAGCAAATAAATCGGTAGACATTAGTTGAAATAGATTGTAAAGAAATTTTTGTCGAAATATCAGAGTTCATCTTGAGTCAAAATGTTTTGTTTGTACTACTCTACGAACAAACTCATCGAGCTTTAAGAAGTTATCAAACTTAAGCAGCTTGATTTCACTTTACCTTTTATCTACAATACTTTGAATAAAACAAAAAACACTCCTAATATTTGGCAAAATTCATTTTTCTTTAGAATTTTTATAAATGGATATTTTTCAAGATCAAGATTTTAAACTATTAATCCGCAATTTTCGTGGGCTGAATTTTAAAACCAGTTCCATTCTTAACGAAATTTAAAAGCCTTTTCCATATTGATATATAGTAAAAATGTCAAAAAATTATTTGTAACTTAACAATTTAAAAAATTATACACATATCATGAATTTTCCTATGAACACTTGTAATTTCTTACTATCAACTAGCAAAGTTAATAAGACATTTTGAAATAAATCTAATGTAGTACAATTTATGTATTTACCGTCGGCAGATTGTAAATAAAAACACCGACGCATTATCAAAACTTCAACAAAACAAAAAAACTAACAGAGGTGCAGTCCTTCTAAATCCGTACACAAATTGTTTAAATACTTATTATAAGGTTATAATAAAATGCATATATCTTATAATCCCTTCCCGATAGATTTTGAGATTTCAATATGCAACCTTATTGTGGTGCTGTGCTCTTCTTTAACCTTATGTTACACCCTAAAAATGTCATCTCATTATCCGTCGCTAGATGATCGAATTGAATGCAAACACACACATTGTTCTATACTTTATTCTATAATTTTCTTCTAATCAAAAACACTCTTATTGTCCAATAATAGGATTATCCTTTTCACTCTGCGCCATTCAAACGCCACTCTCTTTTGTTTCCGTATATAAAACGAACAACAATAAAAACAATCCAAAAAGTTTTAATAACAAAATTCTTTTCTTGATCACGTTGTTCAATATGTCACCAAAAAACAAAGAGACATTTCACCATTCACTATATGTAGATAGATATCCTTATGCACCTTACATCAGATGTCCTTCCGTTTATACATATTACCCGTTTACCTATATTGACAGTATTAATTCAAATGTAACAGGTGTAGAAGTCAACACTTGAATCCTGTTGGCCGGCTTAAATGACTGACACTGATACTCGTACTCGTACCCCCATCACAACATTAATTTGTAAACTGACAGACACAATGGAATATAGTTTTATATGCAGTTAATCCGATTAGAATCCTTCTGCCAGGATGCGAATCTTGGTGTGTTTTGGTATGCTGCCATATACAGAGAGGGTGTCCATATCAGTAGAACTATTATAACACTAACAGCGACCGACCGACGGTAAATGATCAACTTATAAACGAAGCGTTAAATGAATGGCCCCTGTATACTATATACTTACACATGGAAATCGGGACATGATGTTGATCCTCGAGCATCCTTATAAAATCCTTTTGTGTATATTTGCAGAGAAAGTAAAATCAGACCAAGTACCACTTCTGCCACTTGTCACCGGAATTAAGACAAAAACTTATTATTAATCCAAAATGCACTCCCGACGGATTTCTTTGCAAAAAGGATAATCGTGTATACTCCAACCAACCGACTGAAAGGAAACTCTCTATATACGAGTATTGAAAGTTGGGAAAAAAATTACGATTCCTTTTCCTGCATAAAACAAATCGGTCGAATGAGTCGGATCGGAACTTTCTCAATGTTTGCAAAATTTTTGGATGTTTTTGTATTTTTTGCACACGACATCGACATCTTGAAAAATTTTCCCCATCAACACGGAAACAGGAGAAGTCAGCCATTGATGTGCAACGGTACTATAAGCTTCGCCATATTTTCTGTCCATCCAAAAGGAAAATAAAACCCATCAAACAAACAAACAATATGAAGTAAAAGTATTGAGAAGCATTGTTTTGAAGTTGGAGACTGTGCGCAGGATCTCATCCAAAGAAAGGAGAGATTGTATTTTCACATGCGAAACGCCCCATTTTCATTTCTCCATGAGTGACGTCGTCGGATGGACGACTTTCGAGGGAAATTTCCCTCTTGCACTCTCGTTTTAGAGATATGATTTTCCTAGGAATTTTCCTTAGGCCATTCATCGATTTTATTGTTTCGCTGATTTCTAAAAATAAAACAAAAACAAAACAAAAATTACACAAAAATCAATGAAAATAATATAAATATTGTTGAATGGTGTTAATGACTATAGATGGAGTTGTTTAAGAAGTCATAGAAGTTTAGGTATACTGCGTGTTAAATACAAAGGGGGGGGGGGTTTGAAGTTGAAAAGAGGTGATGGCTGATGGGATATGCAATGGCGCACCCTTTCGATTTCATTTTCCTAGAAGAAAATATTCGAGTACTGATACGAAATTTGTCTAAAGTTTTCATCAGCAGGGCTTTATGATTTAATATGTAGAGAAAGTGTGGCCGATATTGGGGGTGTAATTAAGTATGGTATGGCGTTGATGGTGAGTTCTGAAGTTGCCAGTAAATAAACGAGTAGACCAAGTCATCATGGGTCGTCCCTATCGTTGTCGTCGTCGAGACAGAACGGGTTTATTAAAGGAGAAGCCGATGACAACAATATAATGCCTGAGGTATCCGTGGAACAGTGGAACAGATGTGTGTGTGGATAATTTTTCATGAATGGGGACAAAAATTAAGATTAATTGGGTCATTGAGTGGCTAATGAGGAACGTGTGCGATGGAAAGGAATATTGTATAGGAAGGGGGGTTATATTGATTTTGAAATAAATGCTCTTAAATGATTTATTAAAGATGAAAGATGAAGAATGAAATTGAAAATTTAGAGAAATTGAAGATTAAGGTTTTCTATTTAAATATAGAAAATAGATAGGTTGCCCCCTAATTTTTTGTATATACGATGTAATTATAGAGTGTAATCCAAATTAGGTGTTAGCTCTTGGGAGTTTCCCGACTCTTAACTATTCCTTTCTAAAAACATGCTGAAAGTGAAATTTACAGCTAAAAATCAATTACCCAAAGTTCTGGAGAAGCTACCTCTGTGTATTATTTCTCGTTCATAAAACTATGGCTATCATTAATGTATTGTTTTTATAGCCGTCGATAGGAATATTTTTTTTAAGAAATGGCGACATTACACATATAAAATAATGTTTTCAATTTTAGAAGAAATTAGTGCGGAAATCTTTAAAAGTTTAAATGCTCTTGCGGCCGTAGTATTTAAAGGTTTAAGAAATACATTTAATGGAGCTACAGCTCGTAGAAAGTTAGGACCTAATGAATAACAACTATCAACCTATCCTGTGTGTATGTAATGTCAGTAGTTTTCTTAAAAAAGACTTAGTTGGTCATGGCAGGGACTGAATTTAGACATCTGTCATGCAAGTCTGATGGACTAACCATCACTCGTACAGTTGTACCCTTTGTATCGGAGAGTAGAAATAATTCAGGAAGTCGTTATTAAATGGGTCTTTCCTGGAAATTCTAGGTTGAATTTTTTGGTATGTTTACACAATAATGACAACAGCAGTATTTATTTGACAAAAGGTACAAGTGTAGTTAACTATTAGAATCCCCATACACATTTCAAAAATAACTACTTTCAAAAATGTAATTATTTCCACGTTTGCCCCACTGCGCATCGAGCCACGGATGCTACTTACCAGTTACCTAAACACTCAAGTCTGCCTGAAAAAAACATTTTATAGCATTATCTGTTTTTATGTTAAAAACAGGAATTTTTGACTTTTTATGCTCACATACAACATTTGACATTTTTCTTCATTTGTTTACAATTTTCATAAAAATGCAAACAATTCTGAACTTTTCATAATATTGTATAATTATATTATGTCGACTATTAGGCCTGATTTGCGTTTCAAAATACTGTTTTTCGGATTTCTGTTTGTTCCTCTTCAATTCTGTATTCCAAAACACCGTAAACTAAGAATACTGTATACTAAAATTAAAATGCTATTTGAACAAAACACTATATGTCATAATACTTTGGACTGTATCCATAGGTCGCTGTTTCATATCCGGCTCGAAGGACCACAAATATTGGGATCTTACCCTTAGATTAGATTTAGATTTATTTATTCATTTCATGCTTAAAAACTATTTTACAAAAGTTTATATGATAGAAATATATATAGAATAATAGTGTTCATTCTGTAACTTTGGAAGTTAGTGGTGAATGAAACATCAAAAGCTTTATTTATAATTCAAATAATATCTGATGTGGGGTGACAATCAGTGTTTACAAAGTTTAATGATATAATGAAGAAAAAAATAGAGAAAAAAAAATTTATTTTACAATTATGAAAATGTTTTCAGCAAAATAATGAATACAAATTTATATACGTAGAAGTTCAGGACCTACATTAACAATTTAAAAGAAAAGAAAAAATAGCTAATATTTAGATAAAAGATTCAATACATTTGTAATTCAGAGTGAATAACCAGTCTTTGACTTTTTTAATGAAAGAAGTAAAACCAAGGTAGTACCCGTAGCGTGATGGTTAGTGCGTTGGACTGTCATGCAAGGGGTCTTCGGTTCAATTCCTGCCTGTGCCACCTAATTTTTTTCACGGGTACTGCCTCTTGCGAGGAATTGACAAATCCTCCAAGAGTAATTCTTGTCATGAAAAGTGCTTTCTCAAATTAGCCGTTCGGATTCGGCATATAAACTGTAGGTCCCTTCCATCTCTGACAACATTACTCGCACACAGGGATGGTTGAGAGTTGTAAGTCACTAGGCCCTGGTCCTTCATGGACTGTTGCGCCACCTAATTTATTTATTTATTTTTAAGTAAAACGAAGAGTCTCTCTGATACATAAAGGCAATTTATTAAAAACATATGGAGCTGTGTATGTATAAAAATGTGAAAAATGAGTTTTATGAGCATTGGAACATTTACTAATCTCAAATTATTTATCCGCAAATTATACATTTGATAATTCCTACTCAGAATGTTACCGCTTTGTTTGAAAAAATTTCTTAGAACTTTAAATACGTATAAATGTCTCATTGGAAGAATTCGCAAATCTTAAAATAAAGGCAAACTTTCAGCTAACCGATTCTTTTTATTAATAATTCTAATTAAGTGCTTTTGAGCTATCAGTAAAGGTCCAAGAGAGTTAGCATACGAACCACCCCAACAAGTGATCCCGTATTGCAACTTCGAATGAGCAAGGCCATAGTAAATTCGAGTACCTAAGTACTTTTCGAGAACAAAACTCTTTTATTAGATACATTTTACGTGTGACCAACATCTTGTATGCTTTTAACGTTTGGATATGAACTTTCCAATTTAGATTAAAATCGATCGCAACGCCAAGGTATTTGAATTGATCAACTGATTCAATTTTGAAACATTTTTCAGAGCACTGCAATCTAGATTTAAAATTTGTTCTACCACAATTGTGAATAGGTAATGCAAATCGATTACAGTCGTAGGCATGAAAACAGAGGTTATATTCTTCTAAGATATTTCCGGATAATTTAAAAGAAATTAGTTTAGTTTTCTCACTAATGATTAATTTATATGAGGTAAACCACAATCTTAAGATTTCAAGATCTTCCTCAATATTAACAACACATTCAAATAAATTTTTACAATCATACGTAAATGCGATATCGTCAGCAAAGGCAGTAGTAATACCATTAAGTTTTATTTTAAGGAGAGAGTTGATGTAAATAAGGAAAAACAATGGGTCGAGTACAGAACCCTGTGGTACACCATTTCTTAAAGGTTTTGATTCACTTAAAACTCCATTGACATTTACCCTCTGCTTTCTGTCTTTTAAATAAGATTGAAGCCGCCGAAAAATATGACCTCGAAAACCAGCATTGTATAATTTATGAAGCAATAGATCATGATCCACCATGTCAAATGCCTTTGTCATATCAATAAATAAACCCATGGTTGCTTTATTATAGTTAAAACCAGCAAACAGTTGGCTACAAAACCTCAATATGGCATCTTCCGTTGACATTCCTTTTCTGAAACCAAACTGATTGCTGCAAAAAAAGTTAAATTTATCTAAAAACGACACAATACGAACTTTTAGTAATTTTTCAAAGATCTTAGAAAAAGCGGAGAGGAGAGATATACATAGGTCTGTAATCCGAATTCTTTTTTCTGCAACTTTTTTAAAAAGTGGTATAACCTCCGCGCATTTAAGGTGATCAGGAAAGCAACCCCTATAAATACTTTGGTTGAATAAGAAACACAAGACGTCTACAACGTAGAAGGCAATATGTTTCAAAATACACTTGATACACCATCAGTCGTGCAAGAATTTATATTTCTTAAGCCCAAAATTACATTATAGATTTCTCTCGAAGTTATCTCTTCACAAACAAAGCTATTAGCTTGGATATCTTCGAAATCTCAAGAATTTGAGCAATTGCAGGTATTACAGCTGTCGGTTACAGGTTTAAGTGTTTCAGATATTTCTGTGAAATAATCGTTAAATGTATTAGAAATAATGCAATAATCTGATATTGTTACTCCGCCAACTTCTATTTTAGCAATTTCAATCCGATTTCTTTCAGTCCCTAAAATTTTATCAACTACTCTCCATTCTTCTCGTAAATTCCCATCAGCTCTTGCAATCATATCGGAGTAGTAATTATTACGAGTATCCTCTGTCTTTTCAGAAACAGTTTTGCATACGTTTTCATAATGTTTTTTAAGTTTTTTATTTTTATATTTATTGCTGGTTTACTTTATAGAAATCCATAATCATGATAAAATGACACACTCGTTTAAAAGCTATAATTCTTTATTTTGATGCGTTTTACCTAAACATGGCTGAGTAAAAACTTCTGATTTAAAAAGTTGCAAGAAAATAAACTCTGATACTCAGAAAACCAAACAGTACTTAAGGAATTCTTAAGACTATAATAATAATGCTAGAAAACTGAAATCTACTTCATTTGATGTAGACAATCTTCAAATTTCTTATACCAAAAAATACTATATCCTTAAAAAGTGTGTGTTTTGAAAGTTTTGTTTTTTAATCGTCTATCTTTGAAAACCAGAACAATAAAAATAGACATAAAAGATGATAAATAATAATTTGAAACATTAAATACTAATTTTTAAAAAAATCTACAAAAACACTATCTAAAGGAAAAAAACTCAAAATAATTATATTCTTATGAAAGAAGTCATTTAGAAAATTAAAAACAAACTATTTAGGAACACAAAAATTTCATGTTTATTCAAAGAATATTTCTACAAGTGGCTTTAAGAAAGAAAAGTTATGATACTGTTTTAAAAATTTTGAAGTTCAAAAACACTGTAAATAGGCTAAAATAGGCTTTTCAGAATATGTACAGTATTTTGAAATACAAAATTTTAACATACAGCATATTTCAAATCCATAACGTAAATTATTGAAAGTAAATATATAAAAGAAACTAAGGCGTGTCAATTTTAAACACCGGTCACCATGACTGGAATATACTGCGACCTTGCCTTTAACCTTCTTACCAGATGTCTTAGTGATTCAAGACGAATTTTAACAATACGGATGAAACTGACGAGTTTTTAACAGACCTTAGCTTTCATAGCGACAAAATTATCTAGAGCTTCGGATTGACAAATGTAATCTTCTAAATCGCTATTAAATCTCAATAATCCAAATATAGCTATCATTGGTTTTCATCATTGAAACCAATCATTGGATATTTTTTGACAGATAGATATCATTGGACAAAGATTTTTGATTAGAATCAAGAATTTCCTGATGATTGAAATCAAGCGTTTTAGGTTAGAGTTGATAATTGAAAATAAAACTAAAAGATGCCAATGCAAAGAAAATGGAACGCTTTAAGTGGAGCGTTTTTGTTCCGAATTATAACTTGAAGAATAAGCTGTTTATTAAAACCGATTTCATCATCATTTCAGAGATTGGTTCTGAGTTATATAAAGCTTATATTTTTTCTTAGTAAAAAAATCTATAACTCATTTTGACATCAAAATGTTATCGGAATATAGAATACAATTCAAATCCATTTTGGTTTTTCTGGGACACCCTTTAACTATACCAATTCTTACAGAATTTCTAAATCAAGTGAACAAATTCAATGTGTGTCTCGTTTGAAGTCAATTGCTCAGATTTTTCATGAAACACCTATAACCTACTCCTTTCCCAAAATAAGCTTCTCCTACGAATCTCCTAAGAAACATTTACAAATGTACATATAGGTATATGTATATCTACGAGTAAAGTCTTCAAAGCATACATGTAAACTCTTTCCACAAAAAGTTTTGTCAAAATATGTTTACTTTTGTTTTTCTTGTAAATTTTCTAAAGCTAAACCACACCAAAGACCAAACACACAATATTTATGCAAACACGTGTGATGAAGACTTCCTTCACACAATTTATGAGTGTACAAAATTTCAATATGACTTCTCTTGCTTGGTCTGATGAATTTATGAGGTCCTTGCGAGTTGCAAATCCTCGGAGTTAGCTTACTTACTTCGAGAGCACACCCTTTTGCCTTTGACTTTGCCTTTACCATTATCAACATCGTCTCGTAGTCCGTCGTCGTGTCGGTCGTCGCTCGTCGCCGCCATGCGTCGTCACAATATATCCCAGGTTTTATATAGACCTACTTGATGAACATAAATTTATTAAAATTCAAAGGGATCCCTAGAAAATTTATATGCGAATGAGCCTTAAAATCCACCTTTCGACTCAGTACGCCTCTCTTTTACTTTAACTTCCGTCAGCTAACCTTTCACAATAAGTAAATCTATGAAATACAAAAACACTCTGAGGTTCCAAATACTGACTGACTGAATGAATGGCGGCGGCTACGGCGGGAAATCTCTCACGATTCTACTTTCTGCCATTAATGATGATGTCTCATGAATAAATTACATAACCTTAATGGGTTTATTCTTTGCTTGATTTTATCTAAATATCCAGCGTGCTTATTTTATATATACGGAGGGGCTTAAGAAGCGTATGTTTAAGGCGGCACCTGATGTAGCGAAAAAGAGGAAAACTATAATATGTACACTTGGGAAGTTGACACTTTTTGAGGGATACTTTGAGGTTTTAATTAAATTGGAAAAATTAAGCATCACCACCTTACGCCCGTCAACCAACGGCGGCGGCGCGGGCGGTACCAGGGCGGGTTATTAAAACTATAACATTTGAATATATTTTCAGCATCACCACAAAATTGTGGGATATTGAAGCATATAAGAAGTGCGTGAATAAACGGAAAGGGTGTAAATTGGGCTTGTGATATAAATATTAATTTATTCAAAATATTTTTAACTAATGACAATGGCAATACGTTTCCTAAAAGATGAATGATTAAAAAAAAAACCATTAATGGGCAAAGACTACTTACTTTGTCAGTAATTTCAGTTTCTGGAATTGCTGTAAGGAATAATATCACAGGAAAGAACTCCATATCTCAAAAACGGATCACAATTTTTTAACGAAATTCAAATGTAAAAAGTATATTTATATGCACTTAATAATTTAAATTTCTAAAAAAAATTAAACATTTTTTATATGTATGTACAGTACATACATATACTAGCGGCCCGGTACGTGCTTCGCTACGTATAAGGCATAGTTATGAGTATAAAAAAAATTATTATTAAGTTCATTTATTGAAACAAAAAAATATTTTAAATTGCTAGCTATTTAAAAGTCCAAATGACCCAAATGATATATTGATTATATTATATTTATCAGCAAAGAGTAAAAACTAAAAAATAAAAAAGAATTGGGTACTCTTACTATGGTGGGTCTATATGGGTTAGTCTAAAACAGTTCAATCAACTCATAAATAGATTGCGCAATTGTACAAAAATTGTTCGGTAAAGTGATCAATCCGTTGGTACTGTCGATTGGTATTTTGCCATCACCAATTTCTAACAATTGTTTTGAAAACTCATGGGCAGTTTCATCATTATGTAGGTGCATACGCATAATAATGTTCAGTATCAATTTTCGTACATGTCCCAAAGAACTGATAACTTCAAACAGGCGTTTATTTCATCAGCAGGAATTGATCGAGGAATGACAGGCAATATTTGAGGAAAGTCCCCTGACAGCTACATATATCAGAGCACCACCAAAAAGCTGTTGATTACTGCGTAAATCTTGCATTGTTCGATTAAATGCTTCTTTTGATTTTTTATTCGCCATTGTGCACTCATACCATAAAATAATTGACGTTAATCGCAGAACTTTTTCCATAGCAGAATTTCTCGAAATATTTCAAGTTGGAGTTTCAATCACCTGTACATTCAATGGTAATTTTAATGCAGAGTGTGCGGTCCGACTACCTTTTAATAATGTAGCAGCAATTCCCGAAGATGCAAGTGCCAATGCAATTTTCTGTTCCGATCGAATAGTCGCTAAAATCAATGATACAACGAAAGTTTTGCCTGTACCACCAGGTGCATCCAAGAAATATAATCCACCATGCATTATTGGAAACGGCTTGCATGATTGTGTCATATACATGTTTTTGTTGAATATTTAATTTGGTGCTATTACAATTTTGTGATTTTTCAGATGGCATACGATCAAGAGTAATTTTGAACAATTGAACTAATGCGATATGCTGATGGAAAAACCTTTGTAGCGCACGAATACTTTCTCGTCTTGTATTTGAAACTACGCACAACGTTGATTCAATTCACGATTTTCATCACCAACAAAACAAATTTGCAAAAATTGATGATCAGCGTCGGGGTATGGCAATAACGAACCAGCTTGATGGTAAATTTGGCCCTGAATCTGTAACATGTATTCAATTTTAGGTAGATGTTGAATCAGAATTTTTAAGACTTTATGATTCAGATTGATATATAAACATGGGACAATCCTGTTGAGGTATTAACCTAAAAAGTCGGCATAAAATTATCTCTAATAATTTTAGTAGCACCAAAAGAAGTCATTTGAAATGCCGAATTGTATTGTTGAATGTTACTCAAAAACTGCTTCGACGTTTGAGATGTACCAAAAATAAATGAATACAATGGTTCGGGTGGAGTTTATAATGTTGGCAATCTCACTTTGCCATTAGCACAACACATTCCGGGCGTTTCACCTGGAAAGTTAGCCGCATCACAATGTGGACACATTGCCTCCATCATTCCAATGTATCCGTACACACTATAATCAATCTGAATATTGTAATTAAAAGCAGCACGCAGCATTTCATCCAAAACAGCACGACGTATTCGTGATCGTCGTGCAAGATTAAGTATAGGTACATGGTTAACAGATCTATTCTGTGCAGTACGTTCACGCTGCGATGCATTAGCTTGTGCGCGTTCATCTGTAGTCTGAGATCGTCTTAATAATGCCACTTGATTTGCATTACGCGTTCGCCGGCCTATGTTTGGTCGTCTTGCTCATGGCATTTTACCTTCACTCAACAACTCAACAATATTTTGGAAAATATAAACACGAAGCAATAACTCAGCAATATTTTGGAAAATATAAACACAACAAAGCAATAATTATCGCTGATAAAATTAAATAACATATGATGACATTAAATTTGTTTGACGGAACTAACGTCACTTTTTTTTATCTTCTATTGTTTTGCCAAAGGTTCAAATTGGCTTTTAAGTATTAGTACAAATTGTTTGTATATGGGAGTATAGAAAGATGTTGATTTAACACCTTTTAAAGTTTTTTTTTTCAAATTTTCTCTACGTACAAACCTTCTCTGGACTTCCACGAATAATTCAAGACCAAAATTATCCAAATCGGTAAAGGCATTGTTGAGTTATAACATTACAACGAAAAGTGGTATTGATTTTTATATATATAGATACAAAGGATTTTCGAAACAAAATTTTAAATGGAAAGTAAGTTTTTGAAGATTAACTTATTTTGCGGGTATATTTTTAAACCTGACATTTGACATTTCTCGGAAATTCAAAACGCCTAGAATTGAAATCCATCGCTAAGTTCGTATGTTCGGAATACCTGTTTTTACCTACAAAAGAGTAAGCGACTCGGAAATCAAGGGGTACATATGTGGTTATATGTAGCAGCTGACAAGCGAATTATTTTGAGGCAAATATTTCTAATGCTGAACATTTAAAAGTCTAAAAATTAAAAACAAGCCTCTTAACCAACTTCGAAAGATGCAACGTCAAGATTTCTGCAGATCAAATATGACGTGGACGAAGGAGTGGTCCTGATATGATGCTATGCTTTTTACTTTCATGATCTTCGAAAGGAAGAACATACTTTAGATCGACTGATGCAGGGCAGTGCTGGTGGTGTCATGCTATGGGGAGCCATTACCTACTAAGGCAACATTAAAATGCAAATTCTTACTCTTCGTATAAATGCCATACATACAGCACACAATGGTGTATCATAAAAGGCTTTCCCTATAATCGAGGATATTTTTGGGTCCTTCGAATGGAAATTCTACCTGGATAACACCCTTATCCACACTTCTTACTTACTTACTTACTTAAGTGGCGCTACAGTCCTGTGTGAACTTATCCATATAGCTCGGTTCCTAGCTAGATGTCTCTAGTTTCGCGCTCCGAGTTGGGTGAGGTCACTTTCGACTTGTGCGCGCAACCTGATTCGCGGCCTTCCTCTACTGCGCTGTCCTGTGGGTGTGGATTCGAAGACTTTCCGGGCCGGAGCATTGGTTTCCATGCCCTCTACGTGACCCAGCCATCTTAGTCGTTGGACTTTTACCCTTCTGGCTAAGTCTACGTCGCTGTACAGCCCGTACAGTTCGTCGTTCCATTTTCTCCTCCACTCCCCTTCGATGCATACGGGACCGTAGATCACACGAAGAACTTTTCTCTCGAAACGACCCAAGGTGCTTTTATCCGCTTTTGTCATAGTCCATGCTTCTGCACCTTATAGCAGGACGGGGATGATGAGGGTCTTATATAGCGACACTTTGGTCCCTCAAAAGAGAAGACTTTGCCACTCAATTGCTTTCTTAGCCCAAAGAAACAGCGGTTAGCAAGAGTTATTCTTCGTTTGATCTCAGCGCTGGTGTTGTTTTCTGCGTTTATAGCGGAGCCTAGGCAGACGAAGTCCTTGACTACCTCAAAGTTACGTCTGACGATGGTGACGTTTTGACCGAGACGTCGGTGTTGTAGGTCCTTTCTTGACGACAGCATGTACTTTGTTTTGTCCTCATTAACCGTTAAACCCATTTTTGCCGCCTCTGCCTCAATACTCACAAAAGCCCCATTGACATCACGCTGAGTTCTTCCGATTATGTCAATGCCATCAGCATATGCTAGTAATTGGACAGACTTTTGAAAGATAGTGCCTCTAGTGTTGACGTGTGAGCTCTGATGTTAAAAAAATCGCATGACAGCTCATCACCTTGTCTAAAACCTTTTTTGACATCGAAAGGTTCCGTTAAGTTGTTTCCAACATTTATGGAGCAGCGTGAATTCTCCATGGTCATCCTGCACAAACGGACGAGTTTGGCAGGGATGCCAAAACTAGACATGGCTCTATACAGCTCGTCCCTGTAGATGCTGTCAAATGCGGCCTTGAAATCGATGAAAAGATGGTGGGTGTCGATTTGGTGTTCTTGGGTTGTTTCCAGGATCTGCCGTAATGTGAATATTTGATCGACTGTGGACTTTCCTATTCTAAAACCACACTGATAAGGACTTCTCAGGTTGTTGACGATGGGCTTTAGGCGTTCACATATTACGGCAGAGAAGATTTTGTAAGCGATGTTAAGAAGACTGATTCCTCTATAGTTGGTGCGGTTTAAAGGGTCTCCTTTTTTCAGAATCCACACTTCTAAGCTCGTAAAATCTTGGATTGAGCTTCAAAAAATGCATTTACTATCGTGGCCGCTATACTCACCTGACCTAAACATTATAGAACATGTTAAAAAGTATTTAGAACGCAAGGAACGCAATATTCAACTGCCTGGGAGACTTTTTCACTGGATTATATAAAGAAATTAAATATATGACTTACCTTACCCAACAGGATGTACGAGATCATAATTAACCGTGGTCGCACAAGACATTATTAAATAAGTAATACATTTTTATGCAATCAAAATACAAAAAAAAGCTGGGATGCGACCCACACTGATAACTTCCCACCCCTTCTGTAAAAAATTTAAAAATTACCAACAATTTTTTGCATATGATAAAAGAGTTTGATTTTAAAATCTATTTTGTTGGACGAGATTTTTATTCGAATACCAATTTTTACCAATTTTAGTAGCATTTCTTAAAAGTTTTTATTTCTAATATAAACAAATACAAATTGGATGAATGAAATTAATTTGAAGTCAATATCTTCTATTGTTCACGAGATATCGAGAACTGAACATCAATTTTTACCAAATTTGCGTACTATTTTTTGAAGATTTTATTTTTTTTATGAAAAAACGGACTGTTGTATTTTTATAAAAAAATTACTGAATGTTGACAACAATATTTTTTATAAAATAAAATTAATTTGAAGCCTATATCTCAAATTTTTGAAAAGATATTTGAGTCGAAAATCAATTTTTACGAACTTTTAGTAATGCTTTTTTAGGTATTTATTTTTTGTTAATAAAACTGTCAATTCAATTTTTCCTAAAATTCTATTAAATACTAGCGGCCCGTCCCGGCTTCGCACGGGTAGACATAAATATGCACAGATAATGTAGCTTTCTAATGAACAAAGAATTATTAAAATCGGTCCAGTCCTTTTTGAGTTTATTAGTTACATACAAAAATACAAATCTTTTCTCTTTATAATAATATTAGTGTAGATTTAAAACAATATTTCTTATAAGATAAAATTAGTTTGAAGCTAATATTTTTAATTTTTGAAAAGATATTTAAGTCGAAAATCAATTTTTACCAACTTTTAGTAATGATTTTTTGTAGGTTTTTAATTTTTTGTAAAAAATCTGTCAATTCGATTTTTCTCAAAATGTTACTGAATGTTGACAACATGTTTTTTTAAAAAATAAAATTAGTTTAAAGTGAATGTCTCAAGGTTTTGAAAACTTATTTGAGTCGAAAATCAATTTTTACCAACATTTATACATTTTTTTATAGGTTTTTATTTTTTGTAAGAAAACTATCAATTCGATTTTTCTCAAAATTTTACCAAATGTTGAAAACAATATTTCTTATAAGATAAAATAAAATGGAAGCCATAATCTCAAATTTTTGAAAAGATATTTGATTCGAAATTCAATTTTTACCAACTTTGAGCAATGTTTTTTTAAGGTTTTTATTTTTTATAAAAAAAACTGTCAATTGAATTTTTCTCAAAGTCTTACCAGATGTTAAAAACATTATTCTTCGTTCCACAAAATTGTTTTGGAGAAAAAAACATTTTTTTTCGTAAAATTTTCGAGGTGACAGTTTTTTGATTTATAAAAACACCGTTAATTGGATTTTTTTTTTCAAAAATATAATTGTTTTGTATCACCTTACAATATATAATATAAAATTTAATTCAAGTCTCTAGCGTCATTGGTTCATGAGATATTTAGGGTTAACCAAAATGTTCACCTTTTTTTTTAAACTGCTATGGTAAAAAAACCATCCACGCAATTTTCTTGAGAACCCTTTCTGCATCTTTCTGCCTTATTATCTGTATAACAAAATTTATTTGAAGTCGATATCTCTTCTGGTTCTTGAGCTATGGACGACGAAAAAAGCTTCGCGAACGTACGGACGTACGAACGTACGTACACACGCACGCACTGACATCTCTCTAAAAATCTTTTATTTCGACTCTAGGGACCTTGAAACGTCGAGAAATGTCAAAATTTTCAATTCGACAAATCGAACCCATTACAATAACTTCCTATGGGAAGTTAAAAATTATTTGGTGGTATTCATGGTCTATATCTTTTTCGACATTTTCAAGCTGGGTTTTCTAAACAAATGTTTCAAAATGTTTCTGTTAAAATGTTATTAATTGGGTTGCCTTGTCTTTTTTCTAAATATGGACTAAATATTTATTTCAAGAACTTTATTGATTCTAAACTCCAAAGGCAAGACGCATTGTGTCCCTAAACGGTTGCCGGGCATATAATAAATTTCATTTTGAAAATTTCAATGGCATCAACGGGAATTTATTTGCATGGGTCACATTTCGACTCCTTTTTTTTCAATTAGTTAAATTATAATAAAGGCCTTCCTCACAAAACAAAGAGTGATGAAAAATGACAAATTTATGAATAAGTTTATTCCTGACAAAAGTTTGATCTAAATCAACACACGGTTTTCATTTCCAAAGTTCTTCATTTATAATTGGATTTTAGTCAAAGTATGTGTCTTATTTATTATCTTATTAGAGGCTGAAAAACCTTGCAAAATTTATTTTGGTTCTTCATCCTATAGCCAACAATTCATTCACATACAACTTTATTGAAAAATCTAACACAGTTATTAGAACAGTTATTGTATATGTATATAATTTTCAATCTTTTTTATCGTTTCAAAAATCGTATCGTAATGTTTGCTACAACTAATTTAAATAACTCACTTGAAACCAGTAGTGAGTATAGTTAGTCATAATTAAACTTTATTATTGTGGGCTACTGACTAAGCCTAGACAAAAAGTTAACAAAAATAACAAAATAAGCTTACACCATGGATACCAAAATAACCACAAAACTAAAAACACATTATTATATTAACAAAGAAGTAAAAACAATCAAATAAAATAAACTACATACCTTATAACCATTTTGAAAGTGGTTAAAAAACAAAATTATAAAATACAAAATAAAATATTTTAATTGACCACAAACAGTTCGTTTGAATTAAATTCTGATATTTAAGCCACCACTTACTCACTCACTCACTCACTTATAGCGTCAAATCGTCCAAAGTCAGCGAGGATTTGGGGTAAATTTATGTAATTCGACTATTTTCAAGCATCATCCGCCTCTTAAATGTGATCCAAAAGTGCAACACTATAAAGTTACGCACAACAACAACAATAAAAAAAAAACTGCATTCAAAACCGATAAATTAAATAAAAGAAAAAAGAAAATATAAACACACCGGATGCTGGCCACATTAAATTCCACCATCATCATCATCATCATCGTCATCAGGAAGGAAGCCGCATCCGTCACAACAACAAACAATTTGCAAAAATACAACGGACAGCGGGAAAAAAGACTACTCCTGAATTGAAAACCAGACGCGTCCGGAAAAATGGCACTTTACCCGATAATTCAACCAAAGCAATTTGTGAAATGCGCATAACATTAACCAATAAACCACGAAATTTCGAATTGCATTTCCGCCATACACGCGAGGACGATGAGGACGAGAGAAACAGAACGAAAAAAAAATGAAGCACCAGAGTGTCCAGAACGCGTCGTCGTCCTCTATATGTAATATGGTATATCCTGTGTCCTGCCATCGGACAGGATGCGTCCGATTAACATTTTCCACGTTTTCACATTTTCTGCTTTCCATATAATTTCATCGTCCTTATCGTCCTCATCGTGTCATCGTCAATGAGGCATATCCTTTGGACGAAAATATTCCAGAAAATAAATCCACCCAGATCAACCCTTAAGCCATAGATATATCGGTTGGATGGAAAAAGTTGAAGTGCGGTCCGGTTGATCTGATCCTCCATCTACTCGTATATGACGCATATTGGATGCGCTTCCATGCGGTGGAGGTGTTCGGTGTTTCGGTGTTGGCCTTAAACAGATGAATGGCGGTTGCATTTTGAAAATAACACGCGTCAGTATCCGGTGTGTACGCTGATGTTCAATATACATATATGTATATAGGTTTGTAGATATGAGTCTCGGAGGACAGAGTGAGGGTGTCCTGATGTGAGTTGCAATTATTGCTAGAATTCGATTTACGGTATGTTGAATGTGGCATCATCGGGCAAACTGGCAAAAGATTCCGCCTTTTGTTTATGGAAAATTGTTTCGAATCGCTCTTGGCCGCAAAAAGCTTGTAATGGAGTTGAAAATTGCACACAAATTGCCAGATAAGTGGTAAAGGCTTATACCTATACAAAATGGGTAAAATGGTTACACTTTGTTACACTCAACTTAGGCGGCAACGGCGGGCTTAGGCGATTATACAAAATGTCAGAGTCAGAGAGGAGGATATACATATACTTTCAGCCTCTTAAACGAGTAAAGCTATAGGTACACACGCAATAAAATTGGTATTTTTGGTGATTGGAATTTTTTTCAAGTTTGGAATTTTTCGACATCATTGGGCAGAATTATTTACAATTTGTTTCGAATTTTTTAATTATATATGTACATACATACATACATATATACAAAAAAAAAACAGAAAGGATGATGAAAAGTAGATGTACAATTGAAGAGAGGTATATAGGGAAGGATTAAGAAATCTGCACCAACAAAACAAAACACAGCAAATAAGACCAGAAAGAAGAAACAAGAATGGTTCGATAACGAATGCACGAAAGCAAGGCAGAAATCGTTTGCACTCCTAAAGCTCTTAAGATCACATACCTCGGATATCTTCAAAAAATTAAATGCAGAATCGAACAGTGTAATACAAGAAATTATGCCGTTCTAAAAAGATAGTTTTTGAACAGAAGAAAGTTCAAATGATAAGCTCTGCTAGCTCTTCCTCGGACTTTTGCAAGGTAGTAAGACAATTGAATGGAAGTAGACCTGCCATCGCTCCAAACCTACAGGCTCAACAGTTAAGAATCCATTTTCAGAACCTTCTTAATACTGAACAGTTATCTTTATCACACCAATACGCAGTGCCTCTCTTTCTAGATGATATGTTAGATGCTCCGTTCACTTTAGATGAAGTCCAGAACACTATTAGAAATTCGAAAGTAAACAAGGCCCCAGGAGAAGATAGAATTCCGTTCGAGTTTTATAAAAACTGTACACCTGAATTTGCAATAGCGCTCACCGAAGAATACAATAAAATATACCAAAGTGGGAATATTCCAATGAGTTTTAGGAAGGCTATAATATATCCCCTACACAAAAAAGGAGATTATAACGACCCACAGAACTACAGAGGAATATCTTTTCTAAATACATCTTCGAAACTTTTTAGTGCCTTACTTTACAACAGGCTAACTAATTGGGTAAAAGGAAAGCGGGTACTTAATGAGCTTCAGGCAGGATTTAGAGAAGGCTATTCAACTATAGATCACATATTTTCTCTTATGAATATTGCCGAGATATATATGAAATGGAATAAAAAGTTGTATACCTTGTTTGTGGACTTTCGTGCTGCCTTTGATTCTGTACCACGTGAAGCACTATTTTACAAACTTTATATGATCGGTATTTCGACTAGAATGATTCGAACTTTGATAGCCTTGTATGACAATAACTTAGCGATGGTCTGGGATGGGAAATGCGTTTCGGAAGAGTTTTCAACTACGATGGGGGTAAAACAAGGATGCATCCTAAGTTCACTTCTATTTATTTTATTTATTAATGATATAACAGAAAACATTGGAGGTGGTATCATAATAAACACAACTTGCAGTCCTGCTTTAATGTTCGCGGATGATTTTGCTATCTTTGCTGAGACCGTTAACAGTATGCAGTTGATGATAAATAGACTGGCAAATCATTGTAGAAAATGGAACTTGTCCGTTAATTTGGCGAAGACAAAAATGATGATATTCAGAAATAGTGGAGGGAGATACGCAAGAAATGAGCAGTGGAAGTATGAAGGAGAGCAGATAGAAGTCGTGAGAGAATATAAATATCTTGGAGTTCTTATCACAGCCAACATCAATATGAAAAAACATTTTGTAACCAAATTATTAGAAGCAAAGCGTGCTATCGGTTCAGTTTGGGGAAGATGCATAGGCAATAAATATCTAAACCACAGCCCAAAACAAAAAATCGTACGTGCAACTGCAACATCCATCATGCTATATGGAGCACAAGTGTGGGGATACCGCTCATATACTACTCTTGAAGTTTTTCAACGATACTGTGTCAAAAGAGTATTCAAACTACTAAATAGCACTCCCAATTACATGATTCATCAGGAGACGGGGATAACACCACTCTTTCTGGAGACACTTAAATTCCACTTTGATTATGTGCAGAAAGTTATGAGAATGTATGAGCAAAGACAGCCAAAAATAATACTCTCCTACCTGCTAATGAAGAAAAGTAATTGTGTACAACAATGGGAAACACTAGCACGTAATGGTGGATTAAATACAAATTTTGAAAACATCCAACACGACCAACTTTATAAAATATTAGAAAAAACTGGTAACTCTCTGTACGACTCATATGTGAATGAGGCTCATTCATCTCAATATCGAATGTACTACAGTAAACTCAATTACAACTTACAAGAAGCAACATATTTTTTGAACACAAACTCTGCAGAAATAATAAATATTATTTTCAAAATAAGAGGTGAACTATCAGGCCTAAATTACATACCGCATCGACCTGACCTTCCACTTGAATGTAGCCTTTGCAACCTCAAGGAGAGAGAAGATGTGTACCATTTTATTGTAAAATGCCCTATTTTGTGCGAACTACGAAGGATATACTTTGGAGCAAATCTTGTGGAGATGGTGGATGTGCTGAGTTTTTTGAATGGAGACCGCGGATGGGACGTACTATACAAGTATACTGTTAATGCGCTGCACTACAGAACACGTATTATTGAAGGCAATTTTTAATCATCAAACTATCTTTTCATATTTAATTTAAAGTTAACTTTTTCTATGTATACAAAAAAAAAAAAATCATGTCAATCTGGTAGACGGCATAATGCCAAACCAATTAGACTTTAAGCTAATTTATTTATTGAATGTATCATGTATGAATATTAATTTGGTCAATAAAAACTAACTAACTAACTATATAGGGAAGGTGTTTCCAACCTTATGGTTGAAGGCTATTCTAAAAAGTTAGGTTGCAAAGAAGGTTTATTAAAAATACATGATAAGTTATTGTATTTTTGAAGTCGTACAAATGTACGCTTCATGTAAATGGAGACGTTTCTTACCTCTAATGGTATGAATTATGGATGCCAGACGACCCACAACTTCGTTTTCACTGAACTACAATGTCCTTCAAAATACGGAATGCAAGAGATATCATTTTGATGTTAAAATAAAATGTACGACTGGGTCGCACAAAAATTTAAATATTTTTCAAAAATCCAAAAAAATATATACATTTTTAAAGCTTATTTAAATTTTACTGAAGAATGCAGCAGAATGCAAAGACTTTAAGTGAATACAAAGACTTCAAGTGAATGCAAAAAATTCATGAAGTCTTAAATGATTGGAATGAAATAATTGGAGACAAAATGATTGCAGTCTTTTTAAGGTCAAATTATTGGCGATTGTAAAATTTAAAGTCCTAGTCTTTTGGTAAAATCAATTAATGTAAGTTGTCAGGGCCGGATTGAGGGGAGGGAACCCACAATAGAGACTTCGGAAAATTTTTGTTTCAAATTTCAACAAGTAATTACTAGTAAACATCTTTTCCTTTGATATGTACATAGTACATCTTCTACAGAAGATGAGTGGTCTCGAAACCGCTTTGTTTTCAACATTTTGGAACGATATCTTGGAGCGATTCAACGCTACAAACAAGATGTTGCAAGACCCGAAAATGATTCTTGAATCGGAAATGCGTGCACTAGAATCATTGAAATCATTCGTGGAATCCAAACGAAATGATTTTGATAAATACGAGGAAGCAGCCAACAAAATATCCCATAGTAATGAATATGTACAATCACGCACCCGCACCAGAACGAGAAATGCGAGGTTGAATCCGCTCGATTACGGGAAAGCACAAGACGCAAATCTGTCACCCACGGGAAAAATACAAAGTATCCGCCTTCATCCCCGTGATTGACCAGCTATCCGTTTCTCTTACTGAAAGATTTCATGCCTATGAAGCTGTACGTTCGAGATTTGGATTCCTGAATCACATCGAGAAGATGGATGCTGAAAATTTGCACGCTGCAGCATTGGTGAAAGTGTGTCCGGATGATTTAGAGCCTAGTCTTGGTAATGAGTTGATTCAATTTATGTCTTTGATTGACTCATTCAAAATGGAAAAGGACTATGGAACAGATCAATCGCCGGAACTTTTTTGCTACCAAATTCTCGAAAATCAAAATTTCAGAGCTACTACATTCCCAAACCTCGAAATTGCATTGAGAATGTATTTGATTTTGATGGTAACAAATTGCACTGGAGCGCGCTCATTTTTAAAAATGAAAATTATAAAAAATAGGCTTCGAACCACGATGGGACAAAACCGTCTATCGAAGCTTTCTCTCCTGAGCATTGAAAGTGATTTACTCCGAGAACTGAATTTCAACGAAATCATTAACGATTTTTCGGCGAAAAAAGCTCGAAAGGTTCCGTTCGTTAACAATAAAATTTAATTTCAGATAATTCTTTTTTTCCGTTTATATTTATGTACATATATGTGTTTGTTCTATACTAAAGGAATCTACTTGGTTTCACAATAAATTATTTATTGAAAAACTCGAGTGAAAAAAATGGTTTACTTTATTTTGAAAATAATTTGGGGCGAGGGGGGCTCCGCTCCTTTATTGCCCCGAGGCCTCTGGACCTCTTCTAAATCCGGCCCTGTAAACTTGTATTCAATAAATGGTTTTTAATAATCCCAAAAGATTGCATTCTTTTACAAACCTGGTTACTGAGAAAATGTTAGAACAAAAAAACGTTTCTATAGGGGAGTACACTTTTGGAGTAACACAAAAATATATTTTTAACACTTAAAGAAGCCAAATTAAGAAAAAAAGTTATAAAAAATTTTATAAAAATCTATGTGGACGTTTTTGAGAAAATTCGAATTTTCAATTTCTGACCACCAAAAAATGTGTATGGGGGGTCTTTTGAAAAAATGAAAAAAATTTGTAATGCAAATCTGCTTAAAGCCTTAATTTTCAAGTTTCAACTCAATTGATCTTGACAGGATTGTCCAATGGGGAATCAAAAAACGGGTAGAATTTAATGCTTCGAAAACTCAATGTTACCTCCTGTCGTTAAGCGTAACACACACCGATGCCGCTATCTATGAGTAGCACTTGCATCCAGGAAACTAATCAACTGTCAGTACTCGGTATGTGTATCACAGATCACCTTTTATGGAATGATAACATATTTGATATTGCCAAAAATGCTGCCAGGTGCTTAGGATTTCTCCGACGATGATAGAAATTTGTCACCCCTTCTGATCTGGCTGTAATTTACAAAGCCTTTATCCGCCCAAAGCTTAAATAAAATTCGCATATCTGGGGAGGTGCCCCTAAAACAAGTTTAAATCTCTTTGATAGAATTCAAAAAAGGGCTTCAACAATGATAGGCGATAGAACTATAATCGAAACATTTACATCGCTAGAACACTGCCGCAATGTTTCATGCCTTTCGTTTACAGAAAAAAAAGTTGTCATATAATCAATAATATCGATAATAAATCGATAATCAACCTAAAATTTTGCCAAATTGTCGCATAGACTAACAAAATAGTCAATATGACAACCTAATTTTTTAAAATTGACTACTGGATAGTCAATAGAACAATTTTCGATTGTCAATTTTGGGTAGTCAATATGACAACAGAAGTAGTCAATAGAACAACTTCGGTAGTCAATATGACAATTTGGTTGTCATATTGACTACCAAAATTAACTATCGAGGATTGTTATATTGACTACCAAAGTTGTCCTATTGACTACCGCAGTTGTCATATTGACTACCGCAATTGTCCTACTGACTACCGCAATTATCATATTGACTACCGTGGTTGTCACATTGACTACCAAAATTGACTATCGAGAATTGTTATATTGACTACCACAGTTGTCCTATTGACTACCGCAGTTGTCATATTGAATACCGCAATTGTCCTATTGACTACCGCAGTTGTCATATTGACTACCGCAGTTGTCGTATTAACTACCGCAGTTGTCATATTGACAACAGCAGTTGTCGTATTGACTAACGCAGTTGTCATATTGACTACCGCAGTTGTCGTATTGACTACCAAAGTTGTCATATTGACTATCGCAGTTGTCATATTGACTATCGCAGTTGTTATATTAACTACAGCAGTTGTCATATTGACTATCGGAGTTGTCATATTGACTACCGCAGTTGTCGTATTGACTACCACATTAGTCAATACGACAACCGTAGTTTCAATTTCTTTCAACCAAAGTTGTCATATTGACTACCGCAGTTGTCATATTGACTACCAAATTGTAAACAAATTTCGGATCCCAAAATTGACAACCGAAAATTGCTCTATTGACTATCGCGGTTATCGGCTGAAAATTGACTACCAAATTGTCATATTGACTACCAAAATAGTCAATAGGATGACTTTTTTCGTTCTGTGTAAATCCTTCCCTATTTTCCTAATGCTCGCTATGTGTTTAAATATAAACACATGAAGGGTACTAATAACCCCTTGAGTGGCTGTAAATTATAAAAAAAAATTGACCCTGCGGCCTTAGCGGGGCGAGGAAGGAAACACCAGACTAATGTTTTTTGGCTTCTCACCGTAATAATAACATTATGTTTGATTCAAATCTGAAACAATTTTGGGGAGCCACAATTTTATGTCAGAACTATTTTCGACATATATCCCTTCTAGATAGCTATCCCTTCTATACATTAACCTAAAACAGAGCTTAAATTATTCCTTTTAATTAAGTTCAATTCGTTTTTAAAAAAAGAGGCTGGGATGCGAACCACACTGATAACTTCCCATCCCGTCTGTCGATTTGTCTTACTTAAAAGTTTTTCTAAACCTTTGTATCAATTTTTATCAAATTTGCGTACTATTTTTTGTAGATTTTATTTTTTTATGAAAAAACGGACTGTTGGACTTTTATAAAAAAATTACTGAATATCGAAAACAATATTTTCTGTAAAATAAAATAAGTTTGAAGCCAATATTTGTAATTTTTGAAAAACTATTTGAGTCGAAAGTAAATTTTTACCAAGTTTTAGTATTGTTTTTTTTTTTTAGTTTTTATTTTTTGTAAAAAAAACTGTTAATTCGATTTTTTTCAAAATTTTATCGAATGTTGCAAACAATATTTCTTATAAGTTAAAATTAGTTAGAAGCCATTATCTCAAATTTTTGAAAAGATATTTGAGTCGAAAATCAATTTTTACCAACTTTTGTTAAGTTTTTTTTTCGCTTTTTAATTTTTTGTAAAAAAACTGTCAATTCTATTTTTTTCACAATTTCCTTGAATGTTAACAACAATATTTTTTGAACGATTAAAGTAGTTTGAAGCCAATATCTCAAAGTTTTGAAAAGATATTTGAGTCGAAAATCAATTTTTACCAACTTTTATTAATTTTTTTTAGGTTTTTATTTTTTGTAAAAAAAAACTGTCAAATCGATTTTTCTCAACATTTTTTAGAATGTTGAAAACAATATTTCTTATAATATAAAATAAATTTGAAGGCTTAATCTCAAGATTTTGAAAAGATATTTGAGTCGAAATTCAATTTTTACCAACTTTGAGTAATGTTTTGTTTAGGTTTTTATTTTGTATAAAAAAAAACTGTCAACTAGATTTTTCTCAAAAATTTATCAGATGTCAAAAACATTATTCTTCGTTGCACAAAATTGTTTTGGAGATGAAATCATATTTTAGTCGTAAAATTTTTGAGGTGACAAATTTTTTTTTAGTTTTTTTGATTTATAAAAAAAACCGTTAATTGGATTTTTCTAAAAATATACTTGTTTTGTATCACGTTACAATATATAATATAAAATTTAATTCAAGTCTCTAGCGTCATTGGTTCATGAGATATTTAGGTTTAACCAAAATTTTCACCTTTTTTTTAAACTGCTATGGTAAAAAAACCACCCACGCAATTTTCTTGAAAGCCCTTTCTGCATCTTTCTGCCTTATTATCTGTATAACAAAATTTATTTGAAGTCGATATCTCTTCTGGTTCTTGAGCACGCACAGACATTTTTCCAAAAATCTTTTATTTCGACTCTAGGGACCTTGAAACGTCGAGAAATGTCAAAATTTTCAATTTGACAAATCGGACCCATTACAATAACTTCCTATGGGAAGTTAATAATTAAGCGAAGGAAGCCCAGAAAGTAACATTTTAAAATTTCCTTAAGGGCCGGCCACGCAATGAGCGACGCAAAAAGATTAGAACACATGAAATCGTATGGAGGTGGCCACATAAACCCTAAGCGACTGAGCGATTTCTTAAGCGACAGAGCGACGTCGCTCTGTAATCAAATCTGTTTTAATTTTTCAGTCGATCGTTGAGCGACGTTGAAAAAAAATGTGTACAATAAACACACAAAGTTTAATGTTAGCTGTTCAAAGCCGCCCAGTGCTATGACAGAACACCCAAAAAGATTACAAAAATAAAAAGCTGGGATGCGACCCACACTGATAACTTCCCATCCCGTTTGTCGATTTGTTTAGCTAAAAAAGTTTGTAGGTTTTCGTGTTTTGTCGAAAGTATATTTTTACCAAGTTTTAGTACAGGGTGGGCCGTTAATAAGTGCACTTTTTGTCTCGCTCTAACTCCCGAACGAAATAACCGAGACGCGCAGGGATGGTATCTCCTTGCAGCTCGAGATCTAAATTTTTAGTTTTTAAAAATTAAATCATCCAATTATTGTCCATTTCGCCTACAGCACTCTTCCAATCTGACTCTGAGATTTTGGAACACTTTTGTCAAAAGTTGCGGAGTGATTAAGCGGATTTCTTCTTCAATGTTCGCTTTTAATTCAGCCGTCGTTGATGGATTATTAGAGTACACCTTACTCTTGAGGTAGCCCCATAAAAAGAAATCCGGTGGCGTTAAGTCAGGGCTCCTGGGTGGCCAAGCAATATCACCCCTCCTCGATATCAACCTTCGAGGAAACATTTCTCTAACGACCTCCAGAGAGTCGTTACTTGTATGGCAGGTAGCGCCATCTTGCTGGAACCAGGTGTGAATAGTGTAACCACTCGATTCTTGCAGTTTTGGAGCTAAAAAATCTCTAAGCATCGAAACATAACGCTCTGAATTAACAGTAACATTACGCCCGTATCGATCTTCATAAAAATACGGCCCTATGATCCCCCACTTAGCTACTCCGGCCCAAACGGTCACTTTCGGAGAATGTAACGGTCGTCCATGTTTTAAGCGTGGATTTTCTGTTCCCCAGTATCGACAATTTTGTCGATTAACAAATCCGTTGACATGAAAATGAGCTTCGTCTGAGAAGATAATGTTATTGAAGTGAGGGAATCTCCGTAACATTTCTGCTGCGAAATTGAACCGTGAAACAAAATCGGATTCTTTCAAATCTTGGACAATCTGAATTTTGTAAGGGTATAACTTCAAATCATCCCGTAAAATGCGACGTAAAGTCGTTCTGGGTACTCCCAGGGCCGCAGCGCGTTTCCGTGTAGAGCTTCTTGGATCCTCGCGCACAGAAGCTTGTACGCTTTCAATTGTTTCTGCAGTCCACCTGGAACGTGGGCGTCCTGTAGGTCGAAGTTTTTGCGTTGATCCCGTTGCCTCGAATGTTACGATCCATTTTTTGATTACATTCGTACTTGGACACTCGGTGATGTTGCGTAATCCAAACTTTACCCGAAAAAGCCGACGAACAGTCACGTATGAGCGATTGTTTTCATAAAAGGCGCGAACGCAGAAATCGCGCTGCTCTCCCGTGAACGGACTCATTGCGACTAAAAATTTAGATCTCGAGCTGCAAGGAGATACCATCCCCGCGCGTCTCGGTTATTTCATTCGGGAGTTAGAGCGAGACAAAAAGTGCACTTATTAACGGCCCACCCTGTATTTTAGGTACAAAATTCCTCAGATCAGCCCACCCAAGATTAAAGGAATACCATTAAGGTTTTCCGACTAAGCTAAATATTTAGGCCTCATTTTAGACAAAAAACTTAATTGGAAGGCAAATATTGATGAAAGAGTAAAAAAGGCTACTGTAGCTCTTTTTACTCGTAAAAAGGCCATAGGATCAAAATGGGGCTCCTCCCCAAAAATAACCCACTGGCTATACACTTCGGTAATTAGACCGATACTCATTTATGGAGTTGTCGTATGGTGGACCGCACTGGACAAGATGGTAAATCTAAATAAGTTCATCAAAGTCCAGCGGTCAGCAGGTATGTGCATCACAGGAGCACTTCGCTCAACACCAACCGCAGCCCTGGATGTGCTTTTAAACCTAACACCTCTTGACATCTTCTCCAAAATAGTGGCAGCCAACTCATGTGTGAGGCTTAGAGCCACCTCTCAATGGAACAGTAACAATACTGGACATACTACCATTCTAGACAATTTCAGATCTATCCCAGATCGCTAAGACTATACCACCCCTAAAATGGTATTCGGTAAAAGCTTCCATGTGTCCATCCCTTCAAGATCCTCCTGGGAAGAAGAGGGACCCCTGGAAGACAATGCGGTACACTTCTATACAGACGGTTCAAAGACCGATTACGGAGTTGGAAGTGGTATCTATTCGGAACAACTGAATCTCAGTCTATCATACAGACTTCCCAATCAATGTAGTGTATTCCAGGCAGAAGTAATGGCGATTAAAGAGGCACTATCCTGGCTCAGAGAAAACGTTTTATCTTGCAAGGATATACGAATCTTCTCGGACAGCCAGGCCACTCTTAAATCTCTCGCGTCTGTCTCCACAAACTCACAAGTAATCCACGATTGTCGATCATCTCTGAATGAGATGACAGAACAGTTTAATATTCACCTCATTTGGGTGCCGGGCCACAGAGACATTCCGGGAAATTGTAAAGCCGATGAGCTCGACAAAAACGGAACACTTCTGCCTAATGTTAGACAAAATCATAACATAGGAACACCACTTGCAACATGCAAATATCTTCTCAAACAATATGCTCTAGAAGCAACAAATGCTAGATGGTCACAGAGTACCACCTGCCTAGCAACCAAGCAAATATGGCCAAGCATAGATTTAAATCGGTCAAAAGGCTTGATATCCTTGAACAGACAAAATATAAGCTCTACAATTGGAGTAATAACAGGACACTGCCTCATAGGAAGACATGCTCTGAGGCTAGGGGTCTACACAAATGACTTCTGTAGAAGCTGCATGGACGAGGAGGAAGAGGAAACAGTCCAACACCTTCTATGTACAATGTACATGTCCAGCACTCTCCATTAGAAGGAATAACTTTCTTGGTAATCCCTTCTTCGACAATACCAGTGAACTGGCAACGATTGACACAAACTTTATTAAAAGCACAAAATGGTTTGTTTAATTTTCATTACTCTCCCATGAGTAACCTCATTAGTGGTATCACAATGGACCCTTGAGGTCTAAGTGAGTCAATGACATCTAGACAGCCACTCCAACCTAACCTAACCTAGTTTTGCTTTTTTTTTAAAGAATTTTTCTCAAAATTTTACTGAATGTTGACCACAATTGTTTTTTTTTTTTTTAAAGATAAAATTAATTCAAAGCCAATATCTCAAAGTTTTGAAAATATACTTAAATCGAAAATGAATTTTTAACAACTTTTGTTAATTTTTTTTAGGCTTTTAATTTTTTGTAAAAAAAAACTGTCAATTCGATTTTTCTCAAAATTTGACTGATTGTTAACAACAATATTTTTAAAAGATAAAATTAGCTTAAAGCCAATATCTCAAAGTTTTAAAAAGATATTTGAGCCGAAAATTAATGTTTACCAACTTTCATTAATTTTTTTTTTGGTTTTTATTTTTTGTAAACAAAACCGTCAATTCGATTTTTCTCAAAATTTTACCAGATGTTTGGAGATAAAATCATTTTTTGTTCGTAAGATTTTAGAGGTGTCAAATTTTTAAATGAAAAAATAAAACCATTGATTGGAATATTTTCCAAAAATATATTTGTTTGGTATCACGTTACAATATATAATACAAAATTTAATTCAAAACTCTAGCATTATTGGTTTGTGAGATATTTTGGGTTAACCAAAATGTTCACCTATACATATTTAAATTACTATGGTAAAAAACCACTAGTTCAATTTTTGTTGAGAGTCCTTTCTGCATCCTTCTGCATTATTATCTGTATAACAAAATTTATTTGAAGTCGATATCTCTTCTGGTTCTTGAGCTATGGAGAACGAAAAAAACGTTCAACTAATCGCTCAGCGACGTGTCGTTTAGTAAATGGCCACCCATCGCTCATATTGGTCGCTCAGCGACTCGTCGTTCAGTCGCTCAGTCATTCGTCGCTCATTGCGTGGCCGGACCCTAAGTGTTTGAATTGTGTTTTTTTTTTAATCTATGTTATTTTTACAGTAAAAAAGAACAAAATATTCCTCAAACAAATTTTTGAATCCACTTTTAGTTCTAAAAGTCAAAGCTTATGCTTTTCGCGTTACCTCTTTAAATCTCTTCAAAATTTTACCCTTTACATCTTCATCATCATCATCATCATCATCAAAGTTAGAGAGAGCTAATAATAAGAAAATTCTGAATATTTTCACGAAATCCTTTTCAACATTAAAAACGCTAAATAACAAAAAAAGAAACATAAGAAAACTGCTGACTTTTCAACTGCGCAATAATTATATAGGATATTGTATATACTCGTAGCAGCAAAGAAGAGCTCAGCTCAGTGATCCATCTCGCTACTGGGATGATGAATAAACGTTATAGTTCTCGTTCCTTTTAGCGTTCCGGAGCTATAGCTGCCATCATATCATAAAAAGCTGACATCTTGCTTCTCGGTTTTTTTTTTAACTATATAGATATTTTTACTACTCGTAGCACCATCGTCATAATCCAAATGCAGAAACCACCAGAAAGGATCTTCTATATATACTAAAAACTGAGAATGACGATACGACGACGACGACAAAGATGTGGCAGCTAATCTTTTTATTCTTGCTTCTGATAGCTCAGGCTATACATATTCCCTGCTCGCTACATAAGTCGCAAAGGGATGGATGTCGACAATGACGATGATGACGATGACGACCACCACCCAAAACAACGTCAACACGAAAAGGCTAAGCCCAAGGATACCCGCCGCATATAGAATATGTATATCCTTGGCTGGGTATAGGTAAAGTATATCCTCGCTCATATTTTTATGGCCGGAATAATCTTTTATCTTTCTGTATACTGGGGATTTCCACATCATCGTCCTGAACCCACAGCCATCGCCACCACCAGCAGAGTCATAGAAATTTACTGCGGATAAAGTATAAGGCTTTTCTACATCTACCCAATCCCCATCACACACCTATTCTTCAGGATCTAGCCCGTCCATCTTTAGAGTCGGCACATATATTTTTTTGTTTGTGTTCTATTTGTTTATTTTTGTGCCAGGATTTAAGTTCTTGCATTGTGAGCATCACGATATATACAAACTATAACCGAAAGCAAAAAGAATCCTTTCTTTGCCTTCAAGCCCACTTAAGGCCTTCAGTTCGGTTTGGTTCGGTTCGGTTCGGTTTGGATGTGAATGGGGCACAAGCACAAAATTTCATCATTGCCACCACCCACTGTGCACGACCGACAGCGCCAACAACGTCGTCGGCGTGTGGGTCGTCATATCGGGGGAGAGAAAACAAAACTGCACAAAGATTATTTTCTTTTGATCTCCTAGGTCCTGAATCCTGACTGGAGCTGGATGCAAACATAACCCTCCACATATTGGCCAAATACTTTGCCAAAGTCAAATAAAATGAAAACTTATTTGTCTTTAGCGTAAGGACATACCAACCTACCATACCGACACACAGAGACGAACCTAGAGCTAAGCTACATATATCCGGCTATATGAATGTTTACCTATATATATATATATGAGGGTGGGGGTGGTGAGTTTATCGTAGTATAGTATCATCATGTTCGTGTTCTTCGTTATTTGTTGTAGGCAAGCAGATCCTTTTCATGGCTGTTACAGATTGTTTTTGTATTTGTTTTACTTTCTTTCGTTGTTTTTGTTTCTTCTTTTTATTCCTATATAGTTGTAAAGAGGACAATAATTGCCTTCGGGTGGAAACTGTAACTGAATCCTTGTAAAAAGAAAAGAAAAAGAAAGTCAAAAAAGCTATTTTGACAATTCGGGATCAACTATAAATTTGTTCTTATTTTATTTTGTTTGTATTATAACTGTGACTGTGTGACTATATGAGGTTGCCCATACTTATGCCTAGCCATTGTGCCTATAAAAATGTGAACATGAGGAGAATGTTATACGTGAAAATGGACTCACATTTAAGACAGGATAACAATAATGTTTCAGGATATGTGAATGGGGTACATTTGGGTTTATACTTTCTGTTTTGTTTATCCTTTTTATAGCATACATATTTTTGTAGGTAACTAATTTTTGCTTGCTGGTACATAAATAGGAAATAGTTGTTGGTGAAAAATTACAAATAAATAAACCTACGAGTAGGAGAAGATTAAACTTTACATTTACATATCGGATTTGAAGCATTAAAAAACATAGCACCTGCCTAAATTTTTAGATTAATCTTTAATACTAAAGAAAACACAGGAGTTGAACTAAACAAATATGAGTAGAGGGACCTGAAGAACTTTATTTATGCCCTAGGAATCCATATTTTCTATTTTAAATTATTCTTAACTCGAATTCTTTTTTCCAAAAAGTATAATACTCAATTTGATTGCTGAGAAAGCATTTTAACTACAATCCTTAAATCTGCTTTGTAAAATCCTTCAAAATATTTGTATGGTTCAACCGTTTTTTTACAATTCGTATTTTTGCCCAAAAACTAAGTAAATAAATAGAATATATCGATAACCACAGAGAGATATGTGGTTGGTAAGTAAGATAAAAAGAAGTGGCCCTTTATGACTCCCCTGAGGAATACTCCATTTGGCAATTAAAGTCATTGAGGAGGAGCTTCTGATTTTAACGCCCGTTTTTTTAGTCGTCCGTAGCTAAAGAACCAGAAAAGATATCGACTTTAAATAAATTTTGTTATACAGATAATAAGGCAGAAATATGCTGAAAGGGCGCTCAAGAAAATTGCGTGGGTGTTTTTTACTTGCGACATATAGGAACTATATGGAAAGTTTTGCATTCGTGCAAAATTTCGAACTCGAGATTTTAATCAAACATGATATTACGATGGTAGAGAAGTCGAAAAAAGTGGGTCCCGCGATTCCGTCCGGTCTGTTTTGTCTGTCTGTCCACGCTCCTACAGCCTAAACCATTGGGTCGATTGAGTTCAAACTTGGAAGTTAAGGTTTTCAGCAGATTCGCGTTAGGCGTTTTTTTCATTTTTTTTTTAAGACCAAAACTAACAGTGGCCCCCATACAATTTTTTGGGTCAAAAAACGAAAATTCGAATTTTCTCAAAAACAAACCGATAGATTTTTTTTAAATTTTCTCTAAAATTTTATTTTTAAACTTGGCTTCTTTTCATAAGAAAAACATATTTTTGTATTGCTCAGGAAAGGAACCGCTCATAGAACCGTTATTTTGTTTCTTAATTTTCTCAGCAACTTATCAACCGATTTCAATAATTTTTTTTCTGAATAAGCTCTTATATTGCTTTAACAATATTTGATTATCAAAAGTGAAACTTTTTATTGTTTGGATTTTTAAAAAAATATTGAATTTTTTTTTTTCAAAATTCTATATCTCAAAAACGGGTCAACATTTTTATACGAAATTCAAATGTAGAGCGTATACTTACAATCACTAAACAACTGCATACCAAAAATATTTTTAGAACAAAATTTAAAAATTTTATATATAAAAAATTAATTTAAAAAAAAACCGCTCTAACGATTTGCAAAAAAAAAATTTTGAAAAATCAAGGGTTTTTTGATTTATAAAATGGCATCTAAATTTTTGAAGACAAACTTATTTTTCAGGTAAAGTTTTGAATCTTAAAATAGTTTTTTTTTTTAAATTATTTTAACTGCATTAAATGTAACCCCCTCCCATCTCACCAGATCAAATCCTGTGCGTGAGCCCAAAAGAGCGCATTACATTGACAAAACTTTTATTATATTCAGCCCTATCATGAATTCCATCGTAATCGGAAATTTTTACGAATCCCGAAAAACTGTATCTTGAAATCCGTTCTTAGTGGAAAATCTCATACAATTTTGCATTACGAACGGATTTCATGATACAGTTTTTCGGGATTCGTAAAAATTCCGACTACGATGGAATTCATGATAGGGCTGATTACTATCTTTTATCCAAATTAGATAATGCATTTGGTACATATGTATGTATTGTTTATAACTATAACTATTGTAAATACCAATTCATTTCCGGGATGAGTTGTCCTAGGATGAGTTGTGTCTTGGGATGAATCGCGCGGTTTTTTTGACAAATCGAATAGCATTTAAATTTTTGAAGACAAACTTGTTTTAAAGGTATAATTTTAAATCTTATATAGGTGCTTTTTTAAACAGACTCTTTGCATACAGGAGCAAGTTCGTGCGACCCAGTCGTGCATTTTATTTTTTTACCATATCAGTTAAAAAAAAGGTTAACATTTTGGTTAACCCTAAATATCTTACGAACCAAAAACGCTAGAGACTTGAATTAAATTGAATATAATATATTGTAACGTGAACAAGTATATTTTTTGAAAAAAAATCCAATTAACGGTTTTTTATAAATCAAAAAACCTGAAAAAATAATATTTGTCACCTCGAAAATTTTACGAATACAAAATGATTTTATCACCAAAAATTTTGAGAAAAATTGAATTGACAGTTTTTTATAAAAAATAAAAACCTAAAAAAAAACATTACTCAAAGTAGGTAAAAATTGAATTTCGACTCAAATATCTTTTTAAAAAATTGAGATTATGGCTTCCAATTAATTTTAACTTATAAGAAATATTGTTTTCAACATTCGGAAAAACTTTGAGAAAAATCGAATTGACAGTTTTCTTACAAAAAATAAAAACCTAAACAAAAAAATTAATAAAAGTTGGTAAAAATTGTTTTTCGACTCAAATATATTTTCAAAACTTTGAGATATTGTCTTTAAACTACTTTTATCTTTTAAAAAATATTGTTGTCCACATTCAGTAAAATTTTGACAAAAATCGAATTGACAGGTTTATTACAAAAAATAAAAACCTAACAAAAAAACAATACTAAAATTTGTTAAAAATTTACTTACGACTCAAATAGCTTTTCAAAAATTAAAAATATTCTCTTCAAACTCTTTTTGTTTCACAGAAAATTTTCTTTTCGATATTCAATAGTTTTTTTTATAAAAATCCAACAGTCCTTTTTTTCATAAAAAAATAAAATCTACAAAAAGTAGTACGCAAATTTGGTAAAAATTGATGTTCGGTTCTTGATATCTCTCAAATTAATTTCATTCATCCAACTTGTAAAAATTCAAGAAATGCTACTTAAATTGGTAAAAATTTGTTTTCGACTAAAAATCTATTTAATAAAACTAGATTTTCAAACTAAACTATTTCTTTATATGAAAAATATTGTTAATAATTTTAAATTTTTTAAGAATAATTCAACTGACAATTTTTTAACCCAACACGAAAACCTACAAACTTTTAAGCAAGAAAAATCGACAGACGGAATGGCAAGTTATCAGTGTTGGTCGCATCTTTTTAAGATATAAGATGGTACCCAAATAATGAATATATCGGAAATCAACCAAAATAACTGAAACAAAACTTGTTAATCCAAAAAGTCTTATAAGCGTGCTGGATTTTCCAGGAATAATTTTTCATAAGAAATTCTCTGAGCACAACTCTTCCATAGGGAGTTGTCCCCGACTTTTTTTTAGAACTATTAAAGGAAAAAAACAATTCTGTTATATATTATTTTAGAATAACCATTAACCATTTCTGCAGCACACACAGGGAAAGCTCTCAAACGGGTACAAATCCCCTATTGTTAGCCTATAGCCTACCTTAATAAATGGTTTGTCTACTATTAAAAGAATTTTTCAAATCAGACCAGTAGTTCCTGAGATTAGCGAGTTCAAACAAACAAACAAACAAACAAGCAAACAAACTGTTATGATTTATAATGTTAGTATGGCTGAAAATTGTCTGAGTTCAGCCAATTAAAAAAAAATACAATATTGAGATAAACGCATTAAAAATTTTAAGTAATAATACCTTAAATTCTGAAGTTCAAAAACCGAGTATTTGAATGTTTGTTCGAGTCATAATCTTTTGAGAATCGATCTTGAGATCCATCTTGGATCGATTTTTGAAATTTCATTAAATAAAACCTTTTGTTAATGAGTCCTATTCAACTTTAACAAACCGTTTACGAAATTTATTGCATCGTAAAATAAACCTAGCTTTCTGTTTAACAATTTTTCGCTTTAAGTAATATTCTTTAAAATTCTTTTTTAACTTCAGTCATTTTGCCTTACTCTTTTGATTTCAAGCAGGATTAAATTCTTTTTTTCCTAATATGTAAAAAATATAAAAATTTGCTATATATTTCCAAAATCCGCATGCAAAGAACATATAACAACATGTATCCCCCCTCCGAAATCCCAAAAGCATCACAAGACAATACGTCTCGTATACCTAGATCATTGTTTAAACGACAAAACGCTTTGTTTCCGCATAAGCGTATTGTTTCCATCATCATCATCATCAAATCACATGACTCTATAGTCTCTATATTCTATAAAGTCTCAACTAACCCAGACGAAAAACGCATTGAAATTTTTGTACCTACCCATCATTCGCCCTTCGTTTAGTGACGAATTACGAAGGACTAAGGATTTCGATGTCGTTGTCGTTGTCGACAAGGACGAGGATAAGGACGACGCGACGCCGCCGTCGCCGTCGATGTATACGGACGATTTAAGGGGTGCATATTTAAGCAGCTATATTTATAGCAACTCTATAAAGTATATATATAATAGGTATCATTGAATGATATTCCACAATCCCCTTTTTATTTTTCCATCATCAACCCCAATAAAATTTGTTACGCTCTTTTAGGACCTGATTGTTCTTTCATTTGCAAATAGATGTTTAACCTACGCCATATTGTTTAATCCCAAATAGAATTTGCTATGAATTGGTATTTTTGAAAATACTTCTAACTTCTGTAAGTCTGTTTTTTAAAGTTAGGTTTGTCTTATGTTTTTCTTTTGTTGTTTTCTACTTCGTTTTAATAATAGATACAGTAGAAGTATAATCAATGCTCAAACTCATGGCTTTTGGATTATGGGTTAGAGATTCAATAACAAATAAAAGCTGAAAAGCTTCAATAATAAAAATGGACCATTAGAGTCAGTTTTTATTTGTAAACACACGTTAAATGTCCTCATTAAATGTCACATAAAAACAAAAATAAAATTATTTACGTGTGTTGTGGCGTCGCATCGCATAGTGTCACGCGGGACAAAAGAATTCCAATGGATAAAGATTTTGTAATAATAAAAGAAAAACCATCGTTCTTTCGAACGTAGACCGTTAATATCTCACATTTGGCAGCATCAGACACAAACTCTTATACGTAAGGTACCTATAAACGATGAATCTAGGAGATAAACCGCATGGCTAAGTAATAAAATTCGCAGTTTTGTGTTTATCTTGATAGTGACTTGAGAGGGAGGTTTTGAGGCGGACCACCTATACTATAGAGTGACGATAACGAAGACGTGTCATCAGATTGAAGCTATTCAAGGAGACACAATTTTTATATACGCACTCATTAAAACTAAAGAGTCTGAAGACAGGTCCAGCGGTGATGGCCGTTAAATCGGATTGACATGAGATTAATGGGCCTTGGTAAATATTTGCGAGTATTTAAATAGCGTTAGTTGTGAAAGGTTAAAGTAATCTTCTTTAAGGTTTCTTCCTGAATAAATTGTCTACGAATTTTTAAATTTAATTCGAACACTTGTTTAATTTTCGTTTATCGTGCAACACAGTCTAGAAAACTTTTTGAATATTAAAAGCTTCTTAGAAGAAGAAAAGTCATTTTTAGAACTTCGGAAGGCTTCATAACCATTGAGCAAAAGACATACATATTATTCTAGAAATTGATTACTAATTTAACCAGTTCCCGATTCATGGAGGGTCTCAGCTTGATATATTCAGGTCCCTTCAAAGCTCCCTCCAATTTTTGAGACCAAGAGCTCTTCCGTCAGTAACAGTCTGGTCCTTCGACAGACAAGGCCGTCTCCAAAGGGACGATAGGGGATAGAACTCTAGCCAAAACTTGTACATCGGTTGAAAATCGACCTAAAGTTTAGGGTCTTTTCTTGTTTTATCGGTACTTTTATAAGCAGGGACCTTATTATGAATTACGAAACGAACGGCAGAAAAAACGAAACTCGAAGAAACGAAAGTCATGGTGAAGAGCGATTATAAGATGCGAAAATAGAAAGCAAAAAAAGTTGCCAGGCAAAAACGAAAAATGATATTTTTTTAAAAGCGCAACTAACTTCACTCCTATTAACAAATGTCAAAATATAAATAAAGTCGACGTAGTTTCAAAAATAAATTTAATTTGCATAAATTCTATAAAATGTTTTTTCACTGCCATTATTTTCTTGAAAGCGAAGATGAATCCCAAACTAACGAAGAAGAGGAAATGCGTATAAAAAGGAGAGTTTTAAGAGATTCCTCGAACCCAATGAGCCTTTCAAGTTCAACGTAAGTAAAGTGAAATCCTTTCCATCTAGTATTAAAAAAAACTCCTAAAATATTTGCCAGGTAGCTTCTTTATCGTTTGAACAAGGACGCATTCAAATATGTATTAGAAGAGATCGATCCTCACCTTCCAAGTTTCAATTCTACATACATACCAAATGTATTGAAATTAGCTGCAACACTCTGGTTTCTGGCCGAGGGTGGTTACCAAAGAGGAACCGGACAGGTCTTCCTTGTTGATATGGCACAACCAATTTTGTCGGTCACCCTATCAAAAATATTGACAATTATGGAAAATGTTCTCCGCCCAATGTTTATATCCTTTTCATTGACGGAAGAAGAAAAGACTGCAAGCAAACAATATTTTTATAAAAAATTTGGTTGTGTAGATGGAGCGCACATCAAAATTATAAGACCAGTAGTAAATGAGCATCTTTACTTCAATAGGAAAAGTGACCATAGTCGCCATTAACACTCTTCTTATGCAATTCTTTTTACTTTTCCAAGGTATGTGATTACAAATAATCTTAATGTTATTGCAATTAAACTCCTCAAGTTTGTCTTTTTTGAGATCATAGGTTTTCTGCGCCTTCTATCAGCTTCTTTATGCTACTCGTTTAATTTTTGCAATTCTTTTAAAATTCCCTTTTGAGTCTTTTCAAGAGATGCAAGCCGTTCGTTCTGCATTTTGAGCACTTCGTCTTGTAGTCTTACATGCTTTTCCAACAAAGGTGCTTTTTTATTACGGGAAGGTTGTGGGTTGATATCTTCTGCAAAATTTTCACTATTATCTGGTTGTGGCTCAGTATTTTTATTGTTGTCTGGTTGTGGTAAAGAGTCATCGTTGAACATAATATGTTCAACGATGACTCTTTACCACAAGTACTTGCTGCTCAAAAGCTTCTTCCATAGTCACATTAACACTGGTGCTGCTGCCAGCCGCCACATGAATATTCGCATCAGTCGGATCACCGAATTTTTTCCCTGATAAATTACCTGACACGACCTCATTTAGGTCTAGAATCGCAATTACTATTTTTTTATTTTCTGAATATTTTTTTTGCTTATTCGGGTCACCCCCCGTGTCACTTCGATGGAGCAAATTTCCACGCATTTTGCGCTTAAGATTGTACCTAAAATCTCTTCTCGAAGAACAGAATTAATCATAAACACAAAGTTTTTTTTTAAGGAAACCTTCACTTTTCCAACCATCTGTTGGTTTCTCTGGAGGACCGCATGCATTCAGCTTATCAGTCAAAGCCTTCCATAAAATTTTGGCTTTGGCTTGGCTCGTCGGCAACTAATTTTTTGATATGTTTGGATTGGTTTCCATAAAAGCTACCAGCAAATCCAACTGCTTAGCATTAGTTGTAGGCCTAGAAGGTTAGAAAAAAAACTTATTTTTATGTTTTTCACAATTTTATTTATTATTTACTTACATTTTTTTGCTCACTTAACAAAACAAAAACCAGCCAAACAAAAATAAAAAAAATAAATGATATTTGACAACTACCACCAAAACGAAAGCTGAACGAGAGCTGAAGGCACTCGTAAATAAAAATACGAGTATCGTCATTTTTACGATTCCCATTTTTCTTAATCGCAATTTGACGAGTTATTGCTACTACAATCGTTTTTCCTAATCGCAATTTAACGAATAAGCCTTATTTTGAACGAGTTTCGTTTTTCATAATAACCCCCCAGTGTTCTATAGAAATAGTATGTGGGCACCAACCCTAAAAAATACTTCCGTATTACTCGAACTTCCAGGAATTGCAATAAGTTCACCGTTGAGGTAAGTACTGTCAAGTAGAGAGATTTTTTTTTAGTCGAACTTCAAGAATGTGGAATGCTGTACACATACCCAACTCAGGTTTTCTCTCCCATTTTGATATTCAAAACTTTAGGACCGATACACACGGGAAGAAGGTGCTCGACTACGTATAGTAGTAGGCCATTTAGAGAGTTTAAATTAAGTACAGTAAAATTGTGTAGCAAAGTGGAGACAACACCTTAAAATAGCTGACAGGTTAGAGGCACTTAAAATTAGAGTTTTGTGTAACGTGTATTTTGTCTCTCGAGAAAGGAGTTTTGAACCCATTTGTTTGGCCAAACCGAAGTACTAGCAGTTCACTAGGGTAATTCTTTGTTAGATTTCCACTAAGGTATCGTCCGTAGAATTGAAAGGAATCTGTTCCGAGATAGGTGAACTCCTTGACTACCTTGAAATCACTGCTAACAACAGTGCAGTTTTGTGTTAGGCGTTGGATAGATGATAGCATATATGTACTTCGCCTGTTCATCTATAGTTTTGAATGCTTCAAGAACAGTTAGCTTGGAGCTTTCGATGATATCGATGTTGTCTGCAAAGCCTTCTAGGTTAACATCACTCTTGCGCACTATCTGCTCCAGAACTATGATATGATGAAGAAATCACATGATATCACATCTCCTTGCCTAAACCCTGCTTGTCGGATAAGCTGTTACCCATTTGCACGTTCCAATGCGTATTTTGCAACGTCATAGCTGAATCAGTTTTTTTCAGGATTCCGAGTTCAGCAACTTATGCTTTCATATGCGACTTTGAAATCGATGTTTTATTTTAGAAACTATATTTTAAACTAACAGTTTGTAAGAAGAAAATTCAAATAATTAATTTCTTTATTAACTTCCCATAGGAAGTTATTGTAATGGGTCCGATTTGTCAAATTGAAAATTTTGACATTTCTCGACGTTTCAAGGTCCCTAGAGTCAAAATAAAAGATTTTTAGAGAGATTTCTGAGCGTGCGTGTGCACGTACGTTCATACGTCCGTACGTTCGCGACAATTTTTTCGTCGTCCATAGCTCAAGAACCAGAAGAGATATCAACTTCAAATAAATTTTGTTATACAGATAATAAGGCAGAAAGATGCAGAAAGGGCTCTCAAGAAAATTGCGTGGGTGGTTTTTTTACCATAGCAGTTTAAAAAAAGGTGCAAATTTTGGTTAATCTTAAATATCTCATGAAACAATAACGATAGAGACTTGAATTAAATTTTGTATTATATATTGTAACGTGATACAAAACAAGTATATTTTTGGAAAAAAAATCCAATTAACGGTTTTTTTATAAATCAAAAAAACTGAAAAAAATTGTCACCTCGAAAATTTTACGATTAAAATATGAATTCATCTCTAAAACAATTTTGTGCAACGAAGAATAATGTTTTTGACATCTGGTAAAATTTTAAGAAAAATCGAATTGAACATTTTTTTTATAAAAAATAAAAACCTAAAAAAAACATTACTCAAAGTTGGTAAAAATTGAATTTAGACTTAAATATCTTTTCGAAAATTTGAGATTATGGCTTCCAACTTATTTTATCTTATAAGAAATATTGTTTTCATCATTCGGTAAAATTTTGAGAAAAATCGAATTGACAGTTTTTTTACAAAAAATAAAAACCTAAAACAATAAAATAAATAAATAAAAGTTAGTAAACATTGATTTTCGACTCAAATAACTTTTCAAAAATTTGAGACATTGGCCTTAAACTAATTTTATTTTTTAAAAAATATTGTTTTAAATATTCAGTAACATTTTGAGAAAAATCGATTTTTTTTAATAAAAACCTAAAAAAAACAACAAAAGTTGGTAAAAATTGATTTTCGACTCAAATATCTCTTTTTAAATTAAAAATATTGGCTTCAAACTAATTTTACTCACAGAAAATATACATAGTTTTCAACATTTAGTAAATTTTTTATTAAAATCCAACAATCAGTTTTTTTCATAAAATAAATAAAATCTACAAAAAATAGTACCTACGCAAATTTGGTAAAAATTGATGTTCGGTTCGCGACATCTCGTGAAAAATAGAAGGCATTGACTTTAAATTCATTTAATTCATCCAATTTGTATTTGTTTATTTAAGAAATAAAAACTTTCAAGAAATACCTACTATTAAAAATTGGTGTTTTTCGACTAAAAATCTCGTTAATAAAAACTAATTTTGAAATCAAGCTATTTCATTATATTGTTGGTAATTTTGAAATTTTTAAGAACACTTCAACTGACAACTTTTTTAACACTACACGATAACTACAAACTTTTAAGCAATACAAATCGACAGACGTGATGGGAAGTTATCAGTGTGGGTGGCATCCCAGCTTCTTTTTTGAAATTCTAATTAATGACTTATGCGCTGACTAAAACGCACACAAAAACTTAAATGCATGTCAAAATGTCATAAATAAATGCAAAATGTAACAAAAAAGAGGGTCGTTTTTTCATTGAATTCGATTCCAGGATCATTTGTAATAAATCTTGTCTTTAAAAATATAAAGTTTTTCCCGTTTTTGTTATTTGGCTTTCTCATCAAGTTATAAGCCTAAATGTACGGAAATTGTACTACCCGCGAAGAAGTTTGATTATTTTCCAATTACATATAAATGATGTCTTGAGATGTTTTCCATAAAGAACAGAAACAGATTTACATATTTATCCTTTTTTATCCCTAATTTATTTTTATACTATTTACCTGTTTTGTTCCAAAAATTAACATCATTCTTTGTTTTGAAACAAATTTTTTAAGTCTTAACTGTAATTTTAGCTTCTAATGCCTAGGAATATTTTTAATATTCTCCAACCACTGATTAGAAAAAAAGCCTGTTTAATGCGACAAACTTCGGGCCTTACAAAACCTCCTTTATCCTTGTGTATCCTTGAACACCTGCAAAACTAAAACATGACTATAGGCAAAAAGCCAGCAAAACCACCATTATACACTTGTGACCCTTTATATAGCTAACGGTACATATCTTCCGCCACCACTGCGGCGCATCGACATCAATCGCCATCGCCATATAGTCGTAAAGGTTACACATCATCATATCGTTTATATCCTTGTTTCCTTTCACTCGGAACCACACATTAATTAGTTTCGCTATTCTCAATCAATCATTTAATTTTCAGCTCCATAAAGCCGATTGTATATAAAACTGCGTCGGTCGGTCGGTGGGTCGTGCCAGATTCTTCGTATTGCGGATAGAAAACTGGTTCGTTCGCTAGTTCGTCCTTGTTGCTGCCTTTTCTTATTTTTTTTTGAAAAATCGAACCCTCTCTTTTTAAGCTTGCTATATATATGCGGAAATAATCGGTTAAACGAGCAATAAAAAAGGACTCACAAGTCATCGCTGATGCCAACCATACTGTACAAGGACTACACCCATGTATATGTACATATAATAAGCGATACACATTAGGAGCTGGATGATGGTTCAAATATCACTCCGATGCGTTGAGATGATGGCGATATAAGGGAAGTTGGAAGATGGAACATTGAAAACAATTCAACCTTCACTTTTGCCCCTTATCGAGATCCAGCTATACCATCAGGAATAGGAAACAGATAGATATGCATACTTAAAGTGTGTCCCTCATGTGATTCTGACTATGATCAAAGGACTTGGGTGTTTTTGTAAAGTTGAATAAAGTATCCTATCCTTATCCTATCCGATAAATGGTGAGTATAGGAAGTTACCAACAATACAGATTTTGAATGCGCTTCGGTGACAAAATGCAAATTCTTGTTTGATATTCCGAACCACAGTGATGTGTACTCTTTCTTGGTTGTATGTTTTTGTCCTTTAAAGTCAATAGGGGTTCATCATAGGACTTCCATATTATGCGGTATCTCTATGTTACGAACCTACAAACATATACTCGTATGTGGCAAACACAGAATATTGACACCACAATCGAACCTACTGGCAACACAATCCTTTGATGTCACAATGCTCCTATGTACTGTACCGTAGCTGAACACACCCAGAGGGACTCAACTCACAAACAATACTCGTAAATTCACAAGAGTTCCATCATTTTGAGTTTGGGCCGATGCGAGCTATCGATGATATCCTGCAAAATGTGAAAGGTTGAAAGGACATCGTTAAAACAAACAAAACAGACGGATTGCGATGATATGATGGTATTGAATGGCATCAATGTCATTGGGCTTGCAAAACAACAATGGATGCGGTTTGGGGAATGTGTGTTTACATCACGAACAGAGAGACACAAAAAAGATGCTATACAGATGGAAGAGGAGGTCGCCTGATGATGGTGGGCGTTATATGCGTTAGGCGTTAGGCGTTGGGCGTTTGGGAGGACAAAATTTCAATTGATATCCAGGATGTGATAGTTTGTCAAATGGGGATTTCCATGGAATTGAAGTTCATTACTTTGATTGAACACACATATTGCAAAAGAGTTGATAGTAGGTTCCTTTTCTATACATTAAACATATTTACAAAAATACATTTTTATTGGATTGCAAATGTGGTTGTTCTTTTTGGTTTTCTAAATAATAAAATAAGGACATCTCAAAGTTGATGGAATAAGTTTTATTTTGAATTATGCAAAAGAGATTTATATCTTATCCATTCATAATAAGTTGGGTATATTATGAACAGAAACGCGAGTGTTTCAAAATTCTAATTACTTTTAAATATTCTCATAAGGTTTCCTTTTTTCGCATCCTCATAAAAATCCTAGGTTGGCTTCTGTGGATGGTTTTAATTTTATTTCTCAAGTGCGGTGGATGCTGTCGCTGGCTGAGGCTCGAGGTGACCACTTGGCAGTGATTTCAAATTTAGAACTTCAAGTGTCGAAAAAATAACAAAAAAAAAATGAACAGCTAGCAATAAAAACGGAAACCACAGAAAATTTTAATGAATCCTCGCAGCACCCTCAAAAACGTCAAGGAAATGAGTAAAACCCACTCCAACTTGTCCCCTTTTACAGCTAGTATCAAATATGCCACCGAAATTAAAAAAATAAAAATTAAAAAGAAAATATATATGTATGTATGTAGATAGATAGATAAAGCATAGGGAGGACACTCAGTGAAAATCATTATCATCTGGCAAGATAACAATGACAATCTTGAATTACGAAGTCAAGAATACTTTTATTTGCATTTCCCAGGCTGACACCGCAGCATCAGTGGATTCGGTCAAAATTACAAATCAGATTGCTTTTTCTTGAGAGTTTTCTTATATTATTTTTGTAAGGTGACACCCTTCACAGTAAAAGAAACAAAACTTTAATTAAAACAAAAAAAAAATATTCACACAGAACCAAAAATAAAAACTCGAGCGAAATATTTCATTCCAGAATTAAGAAATTTAAATTTTTGTAAGATGGGTAACCTGATGGTGGTCTTCTTGAGATCGGTTTTTTTTTAATCTTTGTTTTGAGAAGTAAGTAAATAATTGTAGAAAAGAAATTAAATTAACACTCTGCTTTTTTGGAATAATGAAATATGTATATGGAAGAAGTTTCCCAAAAAATACAAGGAAAATAATAAGAAATTAAAAAAATGTGAAGAAGGTGTTTCCCTTATTTTTATTAACTTTATTTTTCAAGTCCAGTTAATTTAATTGTGTTAAAAGAGTCATTATTATCGTTGGCTTAGACTTCACATTAGTTTAAATATGACCCATCGAAAACAAATGTTCTTCTGCTCTTTTAGATTGAAAATTTGTTAAAACTCAAATAACGAAAAAAGCGCGTATACGCCTAGTGTACCATTTTGTTTGCTATTGGTAATAAGATATATATTTTAAATTGTTGACAAAAGCAAATAAAATTGTTTAAGACTTAAAGTTTTTTGAAGTGAAACTTCTTTATCGGCGTTGGAAAAAAATTTACCGTCACATTTTTCTGTTACGCGTCACAATTTTTGGTTACGCATCACATTATATTTTATAAAATTCCAAATATTTTTAAGTAAGAGAACAGTTCAGTAGATGAAATAGCTGCCCCACACACTCATGCTCACGGTTCGACTCCCGGTCGATGCGCTACTTTTTTTTTATTTTTTATTTATTTTCATGGACAAATGCCTGAAAAATAAGAAAATTTTCTTTCAATTGCCACAAAAACGTTAATAACTCAAAAACTACTGGATGGATTTTTTAAAATGGGGTACCCAATTAAAGGAAAACTTGTCCCGATTAATTTAAGCATATCAAATGATCAAATTTTCTTCAATTTTCCGACTTATAGAGTTTTTACCGAAAAATTTACAAATTTTTACAAAATGAAGAGTGGCTTTTCCATTTTCCAACCAATCTCAAAAATATATATTTTATTATAATCTAGACGAGTGTACGCTCATTTTGACGTATCAATCATTTTCCTGTGTTTTCCAGAAGCTGGGGAAAATTCAATTAAAAATGAATCAACGGAAAAGTTTCCAAAATTCTAGGCCATTGGTCGTTCAGATTTCTGCCTTCAAATTTGTTGTCAAATCAGACTCTGGCAAAAGTGATGGTAGTTCGAGTCCAGGTCAGGGCAATAATTTTTTTTTTTCATTTTCAAAATCGACCAAATTATGATGAGAATGAGAGAAGAGAATTGGCTCTATTTTGTGGAATGTGGAATCTATGTAATCAATACTCTCTCCCACTCTCTTTCTCTGGAAACTGGAAAATCCACAAAATAAATTCGTGCAAAAGAGTATAGAGCCCGAAAAAAGCGAAGATCCAATCAGCAGGTAAGAGTTTTTCAGTTATCTACGATCAAAATTATGATTTATTTGTATTCATGTCTATGGTAATAAAATCCTTTTGTTTAAACTTTATCTAATTTAACTTTATTTAACCAATTTCTGGAAAGTTGCATGTAGATCATTTTTCGAAAAATAAGGCCATAAAGAAGTTTCACTTCTTACCTGTGTACACTAGTACACGCACACTTTTTTTTTTGTTAAATGGAATGCTCGAGGACTCGAGGACATCTAGAAGTATGAACTTTAAAAAAGAGGTTGTAACCAACTTCCAGTTGGTGCCCTGCATTTTCTTTTAGTTCTAACTAAAATTATAAGTTAAAGAATTTTGAAAAGTAAAAAAGTAAGTCAAAATTTTAAGTTTAAGTTGTTTTATGATATTCGAGGCCTACAACTAATTAATTTTAGTTGGTTCATAGTTTTTGGAAAGCTGTATTTTTGTACATAAATTTCAATTAGCCATATTAGTATATTTTTGTATTTCTTATAGAAAGGGATTTAGATTATTTTGGGACCTTAAAACGTGAATCAAAAAGTTCCGGAATATAAAGAATATAATATAAGGAATATAAAATTAAAAAAAACTTCTTATGGTTTCTAACCTCAAATACCATATCTCTTTTCAAAGAAAACATTTTATAAGTCTTATATTTCAAAACCAGAAGGAATTAATTAGTCCATTGAAGTTTTTGAGAAAAGTTTCTGAGGTACCGTACACACGTTTTTTTTTTAAAGAAAGCAAAATTAGATTTATTATAAATACTTTAACTATCTACACATTTCTGTGATTTTTCAGAAAATTTTTAGATACCTCTCCAAACAAAAAATAAAATACATGACTGTTTTCAAAAAGACTGTGGCTTATTACCAAATTGCTATAAATTCAAAAAAAAAAGGTAATTAACGGCTGAAACAAAACATTTTTCACCTCCAATATTTTGCAAACATAAAATGACAGTACCTACCCGTGGCATGATGGTAAGTGCGTTGGACTGTCATGCCAGAAGTCTTGGGTTCGATCCCTGCCTATGCCTTCCAAAGTTTTTTCACGGGTATTGCCTCTTGCGAGGAAATGACAAATTCTCCAAGAGTAATTCTTGTCATGAAAAGTACTTTCCTAAATTACTCGTTAGGATTCGGCTTAAAACTGTAGGTCCCCTCCATCCCTCCCTGACAACAATACTCGCACACAGGAATGGTTGAGAGTTGTAAATCACTAGGCCCTAGTTCTCAACGGACTGTTGCGCCACCCAATTTATTAATTTTTAAAATATTTCTTCGTTTTCGAGATATTTCAATCCAAAAACGGTTTTTACCAATTTCTAGTAGTTTTTGTTTAGGTTTGTATTTGTACTTGCATTATATAGGAATTATATGTTAAGTTCGTGTTAAGTTTCGAAAAAGATGTGTTTTAGACTTTTCGTTTTTTGAACTAAAAATAACAGTTGGGGAGCTTCAATTTTTTGGTTATAAGGCAAAAATATGAATTTTCTCAAAAACTTCACAATAGATTTTAATGAAATTTTCTCTTTATTTATTTTAATAACTCAAATTATTTCAATATTGTATCATATATCCGTTATTTTGATTTAAATTTCTCAGAAACTAATTAAGCGGTTTAGATATTTTTTTCTGAAGCTTTTATATTTATATGTGATTGTCAAAAATGTCTAATTTTGTTTTGGATATTTAAAACAATAATTTTTTTTCAAAATTCTTTATCTGAAAATGGATCCTTAAAGAAATTTAAATTTAAAACACATAATGAACACTAAATAATTGCATGTCAAAAATATTAATTAAAAAAAAAAACCCTAACGATTTTCAAAAAAAAAACATTTTATAAATTAAGGTTTTCTTGAGAAAAATGAGAATAAGATTTTTCTAAAAACAATAATATTTTATATTTTCTTTAAGTTCGAGTTGTTACAATCAAAAATTAATTCTTAAAACTTTTCAGTTGTATTTTTAGTCTGTAAATCAGGTGATAACTTTTCACGTCTCTAAAAAAACGAAAATACTCATTACTCAGTTATCGAATCAGGAAAATATTGGGTTTCTGTAACTGAACGCGCTAAGTTTTTTTTTTAATAGAAATATTTCTTTATTGTAGCTGAATTTATATAAATTTTTTCGTATAACTAGATTGCACAGAGAAATGGTATTTTCTACCTTACTACTGAAAAACTTATAACATTTATACAATAATAATATCACAGATACAAGCAGTTTTTAGAAGGAAAAGCTACATGAAAAACCTTCATTTAATTTACAAAATAAGTATATTTTCCCTAAGAAGAGAGAAGAGAGAAATGGGTTCGTGTGACTCACAAAAAAGATGTTGTTTACATAACAGATAATATAAATATTAATGGAACAAAAAAAAAACAAAAAAATAAAACATAATTATGTTTATCACAGTTATGTATATAAATAATTTAAAATATATAAATAAATAACAAAAATAAATAATTAAACAAATAACAAAAATAAATAATTAAACAAATAAATAAATAACAAAAATAAATAATTAAACAAATAAATAAATAGATAAACAAAAAGATAAATAAATAAATAAATAAATAAATAAATAAATAAATAAATAAATAAATAAATAAGTAAATAAATAAATAAATAAATACATAAATAAATAAATAAATAAATAAATAAATAAATAAATAAATAAATAAATAAATAAATAAATAAATAAATAAATAAATAAATAAATAAATTAATTAATAAATAAATAAATAAATAAAATAAATAAATAAATAAAGAAATAAATAAATAAACAATAAACAAGTAAATAGAAAAATTACAACACCTTAATTAGATAAATTTAATATTAAGTTGTTGTCAGAGCAACTGCACAATATTTTATATCGATCATATAATTTTGAGATTCGAAATGCAACTTTTTCAATTTTTGCTTCTTGGTGCAGATCCTCCGTAGAATAATGCCAGGGATGATTGAGTATCATTTTTAAAATTTTATTTTGCATAATTTGCAGCCTTTTAATATGACTTTTAGCACATGTTCCCCATACAGGAGAACCATATAGCATTATGCTTTGAAATATTACTTTGTATAATAACAATTTGTTTTCAACACTCAATTTGGATCTACGATTTATAGAGTTTTTATCGCCATATTAAGTTTATTTAGTGTTTCTTGAATATGCAAACTAAATGTCAACGTTTTGTCCAGGTGTACCCCAAGATACTTAGCGCTCGATTTCCATTCAGTTTGAACCCCATTCAACTGAAGCCTATTGCTTGGAAGGAAACAGGCTTTTCTTTTTCTAGTGAAAAAGAGGGCCTGTGTCTTGGAAGCGTTTAATTTTATTTTCCAATCATTGCAATATGATTGCACTGAGAACAAAGCAGATTGCAGATTTGTTTCGATTAAGGAACCAATTGTATCTGTTGCATAAATGCAGGTATCATCCGCGAAAATTGCAGTTTTACAGTTATGGGGTTTCGGAAAATCATGGGTGTATATAATATACAATAAGGGGCCAAGAACGGATCCTTGAGGTACACCTGCAACAATTTCAATTACATCGGAATACCAATTATTAACGGAGACTTTGAAAGTGCGTTTTGTAAGGAAGGATAAAATCATTTTTACAAGATAGATTGGAAAATTTAAAACAAGAAGTTTGTGAATGAGTCCCTCGTGCCACACGGAGTCAAATGCTTTTTCGACATCAAGAAAGACCATTCCCGTACTTTTTCCTATAGTAAGGTTGTGTTTAATATCTTTCGTTATTCTGTCAACCTGTTGCACAGTACTATGATGTCTCCTAAAACCAAACTGTTCCTGTGGCAGGATATCAAACTGTTCCACATGTTGTAATAGTTTCCTTTTTATTAATTTTTCCAAGCACTTACTTAAAGAGCTTAATAAACTAATTGGCCTGTAGCTAGAAGGCAGGCAAGCATTTTTGCCCGGCTTAAAGATTGGGATAACTTTTATCGTTTTCCAAGTATTTGGAAAGTATCCTATTTTGAAACATGCATTGAAAAGCACAGTTAAAAATTGTATACCTTTTTTAGGAAGATTTTTTAGAAATAAATTTTTTAACCCATCAAATCCTGGGGATTTGGTATTTTTAAGACTTCGTAATATATCTTTTCAATCATCAGTGGATATAATATCATCAGTAAAATGAATGGTACTAGTATTAAGCCTTTGTATTGATTGCGAAACGTTGTTTTTAATATAACTGTTTATAGTTAAATTGCTTGCAACTAAGTGGTTAGCACAGAATTCAGTTGCTAAAGCAACGCGCTAAGTTGAATTCCCAAACTTTTCTGAAAATAAAAAAGAAAAAATTGAAAGTTGAAAGTTACAAAATAATCTGAAAAAAGTATGAATGCAATAATTTTAGTGATGGAATTGTGCCAACAAACGCAACAAGAGGCAATAATTCGGGATGACACGAAATGCCGTAAGATCGATTTTCGGAGTTGTATGAAACAAGCATAGAGGACAATCTTTTACCCATCCCTGTCCGTATCTGTGTGGCACTGCATTTTTCAACTAGAGCTTCATTTTGGCTCTTTAAAGCTCTTGCGTTTCTTTAAATAAATAATTCATCAAACTGCAATCATTTTTTCTATACATTCGTTTTACATCAATTAATTAAATGCAATCTTTTGAGAGCTCATGTATTCTTTTGAAATTTTGTCAAAGAAGTTTACAAAAGAATTCCAAGAATTCAAAATGCGTAAATTCTCAAAGATTGCATTCAATGGGAGGAAAAAATGATAGCAATCTTTTTGCTACAAGTGAAAAAAGATTTAATTCTTTTAGAACCCTGCCATATTGTTCCATTCGATAAAATAATCGATTGTCAAAGTTACAGAAACCCGATCATGCGATTTAATTACTTTTGCTCTAAATTTCAATGCTTCTCTTAGAAATTTATTGTGGCGGCGATGGTTATAGAACATGGGTACTGGCTCTTGAGATATGGCCGACGAGAAAAAGTATCCTATTCATTTATAATGACACTTTGAAAAACGATTAAAATTACAATTTTAAAAAAATGTTATAATTTCGAAAAATGAGACGGAAGTTATTGATCCATTTGTTTTTTAGAGAAATAAGTTTACTTGAATAACCTAATTGTATTTTTAAGGAAGTGTTTTTTCAGGATGTTGAATTTAGCTCTTCTCTTGTATAACATTTCCTTCACCAAACCAGTATCGTTTTTTCCTTGTTTTAAATTTTCAACAGGAATACAATAGTTACCTTCCCTATATCTTTAATTTAAAAAGGAAAACTCTTGGCAAATGAGGTGAGTATATATTTTAAAGGAAAACAGCGCTCTTGTGGCTTTCTACTTTCACATTCCCTCATATCGGCAAACTGAAGAAAACCATAAGAAATTGTTAAAGTAAACACGTGATAGCGAGTATGTAAACAAAATGAAAAGTCATAAAACTTGTTGTCTGCTTGATAAACCAAAAAAGAGCAACAAAACTTCTTCAAGCTTAATCACACATAAATTCACGAACAAAACGCACCAAACAAAAGTCGACACAAAAGTGTGGTATTATTATAAAAGCCTTGAAGATTTTCCCATTTCCATATTTCCTTTAATCCTTATCCTTACTGTTCTTTTTTGTATATAAACATACATATACATAGATATTGTCTTGTGGTTTGGAAACTTTTCTTAACTTCACATCCTCCTCGCGTCTCGGTTTTTACTTAGGTTGATATTGTTGTTGTTGTTGTTATGACTAGGAAACACATGTTCATAAGTGTAGAGGATATATTCGTAAATATATAGAAAGTTCGAAAAGAAAGGATATCCTTGAGTGTTAAGAGTTCTTTTTGCATATATACGCTACGCATGCTTCAAATAAAATAAAACAGAAAAAAAAACAAAAAAAGGAAATCTCCATTTTTGGCTACAAGTTCCGATTTGTTGAAAATTCCCGAAAAAAGACGAGTATGTTTGAAGTTCACTCTAATTTTGTTTTTTTTCCTTATGAAAGTTCAAGAATGTTTTGGAGATGTAGGTTTTTTCTGCCTTCCTACTAGAAGAAATTCGAAGTTCTTTGAAGTTTAAGTAGATTTTTAAAATGATTTCTGCACAATGTAGTAGGTATATGGTACATAATGAGGTATTTGGAGAAATCAAAGGTCAAGACATGAAAAAACAATCTTTGGAAGAAATATCAGAAGTATTTTCCGAAAATATTGAAACAATTTTATTTATTTCTGTACCTATAAGAATTTAGTTTCAAGATTCAAAACACCAACCATCATTTTCCATTCCAAAACAGTTGTCGAATACAAAGCTGATATCAAAAGGAATTCGTATATATGTACATATGTAGGTATTGAGAAGAAGGTATCAGTTCCTGATGAAATATACTATGTTTTGTTTTTGTGAATTTGACTGAGAAAAATGAACATCAGTTAAGTGCCAAACGCTTTGATGCCATTAGTTGACTTTTGTCATCTGATCAAATTACAAAGTTCAAAATTAAACAGAAAGACTTAAGTCAAATGCCCCCCAAAAGTTCTAATGTCAGGTCGCTTATTTCTGATTTGCGTACGATACAAAAAAAAATTCTTTCTAATCAATAAACAATACAAGTAGGTATAAGGTATTGTAGAGTGAAGTATGAAGTTGCCTGTTGGTTTCAAAACCTTACATTCGATGACAAAAGAATACCAAACATACCAAGCTGCTGCGTCATAGTATCAGCAAGACAGTCGCAGCCTCTGCAGTATTTAAAGACAACACCCCTTGGATCTTATTGCAAAAAGAAAAAGATGAAAAAAAAAACAGAAACGAAGGAGCTCATCTATCAACCTCTACCACGACAACGACATCGACTACGACTGCTAGGCTAGGACGACGACGACGGCATCAGGATAGACAGGACGAAGCAATAAAGAACATAAAAAAGGAGACAAGAGTGTTTTCATATTGTTTTCCTTTCCTTTCGTTTCGTTTCGTTTTTCTTTTTCTCTCTTTTTTCGAATTTCATTTGAAAGAAAAATGTCCTATATAGAAAAGAAGGCAATTTTTCTTCGTCCTTATTTGATGAGCAGACAATGATTTATGCCGGTTTTTTTCCTATACAAATTGTTGCGGTTATTTTAAAACAATACAAGAAAAATAAAACAAAAATCCTCACGTGCTAATTGCCCACATTAGTCTGTGAAAAAACACAAACATATTATCCTCACACTCCCTTATCTCTCTCTCGCTAAAACTCATTTAAAAAAGAGTCCTTTTTCCATTAGACCTTTCGTATTGAATTAACCCCGCTTAGGTGTAGATAAGTCCATTTGTAAACAATTTAAACAATTCCTGTATCCTGTTTGTATACTCTCTCTCTTTTTCTCTGATATACGATATATTTCTATATGTATAGACTCACATCCCCATTATCCTGATGGCAATTACGCGCTATTTCATTGTTATTCCTTAATATTGGGTTTGGGTTTGCAAGTAGATATGTTTTGTAATCCTACCACGGATATATTTTTGTTTAAATGAATTAAATTTAACAAAAAACCATCCCCATATTTAAAATGTAAGCCAGAACCATGAAGGGTGATGGGAGTTTCGTTTTGAGTTTGAAAAAAATGGAATACCTACATAAAAATAAAAGAGAAAAGAATTTAAATAAATAAAATATTTCAATTCTCATTGTTTGAATTGTTTTGCTCTTATAAAATGACATACCGACTTCTGCCTACATTGGCCACTAACGACCGATATCCAAGAACCATTGTGGCAAAAAATACAAGGTGGTAAAACAGTACAAAATCCTTTATAATTTAGTTGGTGGAATATTCAGCTTGTTCTACCCTTAAGACAGGATTCAGAAATTCAATCAGAAACAAAAAAACACCTGTTTTAGTTCTCAGATCAAATATTTGCACTAATCATAGCATCATCAGTCAAATATGGTTGTGACTTCACATCGGAAGTAACAAAATGAGGATTTCAATTTTTTTTTTTATTTCCAGGGGTAGGTGTTAAAACCTTCAAAAGGCTCTATAAGGACAGTTCTCATAGGAGCATAAGATTTTTATTCACTAGAACTACCTCCTCCCCCTGATTGAAAGTGAGTTCTTGGAACTTTGTTATCACGATAATTTTCTGTTGAAATTTTCTGACCTAAATACTAAAGATTTAGTTCTTCGCAAACTGTGTACGAAATTTGTTTCGACTATCATTTCAGCAGTCTTTCGGTTATACAAAAAATTAGGTGGCGCAACAGTCCGTTGAGAACTTGGGCCTAGTGACTTACAACTCTCAACCATTTCTGTGTGCGAGTAAAGTTAACAGGGATGGTGAAGACCTACAGTTTCAGCCAAATATAAACAGCTAATTGAGAAAGCACTTTTCATGATAAGAATTACTTTTGGAGGATTTGTCAATTCCTCGTAAGAGGCAGTAGCCGTGAAAAAACCTTTTGATTCCAAGACCTCTGACATGAGACTCTTATGCACTAACCATCACGCCACGGGTACTACAGCCTTTCCATTAGTAGGTAAATAAATTTTATTTCATCTCAAGCCGTTTTATTCCAATACTCCTATTTCCAACACACTACGATACATTTAATTATGATCTAGAAGTCTGTAAAATATTTTAATTCGTATCTCGGCTAAAGCTCCAAAGTTTTATTTTAGAGGTTTATAGTAGACAGGTTTAAGTTTAAGAAAATAATTTATTTTTTAAACTTTGAATGTTGCCAAAGTAGCCCAGCAATCGTCACTACGAGTTGAGGCAATAATATCGATTAAATCTAATGCTACTGGCCTGGACCAAATGGACCCTATAAGTTTTTGAGACTACTGCTTCCATATAACCTATATATTTAACAGCATATTGACTACTTCCGAGTTTCCTTTAGAATGGGAGAAGGCTAAGATTAAGCAAACAGGTGCTGCTACAGAATTTCGGCCGATTGCCATTCTTCCGTTTTTTCGAAGGTGTTTGAAAAAACTATTCTGGGGCAGATCCAAGAATATATTACAAACAACAACCTGCCAAGTACCTGTCAGTCTGGTTTTCGACCTAAGCGCAGCTGCAAATCAGCCTTACTTTTTGTCACTGATGAAATAAAAATGGCAATGGACAGTGATCATGTTACATTGCTAACACTGTTAGATTATTCAAAGGCTTTTGATACTGTTAACCACTCAATCTTTGTAGAAAGCTGCGAATTAACTTTGTGTTTTCCTTAGAGTACTGTAAGCTTGTTTTTTCGTATCTCAGCGAAAGGCAACAATGCGTGGTGGCCAATGGATACTCGTCCACATTTTTCAATGTTTTGAGTGGAGTGCCACAGGGACCTATCCTTGGACCAATCCTCTTCTCACTTTACATAAATGAGTTACCACAAGTTTCTAAACATTGTTTGATCCATGCAGCTCCTGATAAGTCGACCTTTTGGGGCTAAAAATGATGCCGTAGCTTTAATGAACGAGGATCTGCTCCGTATTTCACAGTGGTCAAAAAAGAACTATCTCTGCCTTAACCCTGTCAAATCAACATCCCTCCCCATCCATCGCAAAAACTTTGATCTATCGGGTTTTGAATATGTTAGCACTGCTAGAAACCTAGGAGTAGTATTCAATCGCACTCTCACTTGGGATGACCACCTTAATAGTGGCATTGGTAAAGACTATGGAAGTCTCCGCCTTCTTCAAGTCACTCGAAATTTCATCCCGATCAAAACTAAACTGCTACTTGCTAAGGTCCTACTACCAATTGTGCTGTATGGGTGTAAAATCTTTTGTAAACTAGACTTTGTGACTAGCCGCAAAGTGAATGTTGCTTATTACAATATTGCCCGCTATATTTATAATCTACGTCGTTATGATCACATATCCATTTTTGCGGTAAGGATTTCCGGTTGAAGCCTAGGCAGCTTGGCAAAATCCTCATTCAAACCCTCCAAGTGGGTGCCAGGCGGGCAATGATCACCACAGAAGTCCTGTGCGTTTTTGGCAGGATGGTGATTAGCTAAGGTTGAGTTGGATAGCCGAATTGTTGTAGCTCCTCAATAGTGCAACGTTCGGAAACACAATTCAATCATAGTTTAGAGGTTCCTAATTTCAGTGGTGGTGTGAGCGTACTTGTACGAAAACCGTGCCGAAGAATGAAAGGCTGGGGGATAAACCAGCCATTAACGAGCTCTTTCGGATGCTGTGGCAAGGTCCGTCATATTTCTGCCTTACCCCGGCAAGCGGCTCTGCCGGGGCTGACCGTCTTTCCGCCCTACTCGTGGGAACAAAAATGAAAACATCAAACAGAAAAATTTCAAAAAACAATAATAAAAATCGCGCCATGGCTGCCAATGCGGTCACATCCAATGAAAAGGCTGTCGAGCCTACTCAGAGATGTGAACGTGTTGTCAACCCTGTGGTTGCCACTAGTAGCGGGAGTCATTCTCCCTCTACTAGTCGTAACCTATACTTGAAGGAATTGCCCGTCAGTGGAACAGCTGTGACGCTCGGCTGTCCCAGGGGCGGCAATTCCACACCCCACCCCCTCCCCGCTCCTGCTAGGACGTCGCAAGCGACCCCAAGAAGGGACACCCCATCCGGAGAGACAAAATCTGCGACATGTGGAATTGTCTCAAAAGGTGAGGGCACACCCCGATTGTTATCGGCAGCGACGAATTCTGATGGTGGACCCACAACTGTGTCACACGGACATAGCTCTGGGTCGGCCAGCAAGAAGTCCAGGAAGTCACTAGCCAAACGAGACCAACGCAATGCTGAGAGGATTCTAGCCGCAGTCGGTGTCCTACCGGCGGCGGAAAGAACCCCGGAGCAAACGCGAAAACTCGAGTGGGCTAGTGGCTTTCTTAGCAATATCACCAAACAGACCTGCAGCGACTCAACATCAAAGCGCAATAGGTCTTTCGAGGGCGACAAGCCCGAACCAAAAAGGCAGAAGGTGCATTCAAACAGCACAACAGCCTTCAATAAGGATCTTTCCTTTAGCGACGCGCTAAAAGGTAAGATCATAGCAGCGGTCATTGACAGGGGTCATGTGGATGGTAACATCTCTCATGATCAATGGGCAAACGTCAGGGCTCACCTCGGTTTCAGATTTTTATCTGTCATCGAGGAGAATCCGGGACCTCTCCCAGACACAGCCGATGCAGGATGGTACCAAAATCGTATCAAACTCATCGCCTGTGGTGATCAGAGATCTTTCGATCTATACAGGGCTGCTGTCAATGGCTTGCCAGAAGTCTGGCCGGGTGCCAAGCTCGAGGTTGTTGCAAGGGAGAATATTCCTTGCCGGCCAAGAGCACGTATAATGGTCCCGGCTCTACACAACTGCCCAGATATGATCATGAAATTGATCAAAACAAGTAATCCAAACCTGCCTACGCACGACTGGAAAGTCCCAAAGGTTGAGAAGGAGACAGTGGGTCACTATAGATCAGCTCTCGTGTTGATCAATAGGGAATCACTGGATCCACTGGCCGCGACCAAAGGCGTGATTAGGTATGGTTTCGATGAAATCGTGATCCGTATATACAAAAAAGACGAAGATTTGCTTAACACGCCCCCGACAGAAGCCCCTTCAGCGGAAGGAAACGCTTCACTACCACCAATAATGGAGGTCGATGCAACACCACAAGTGGAACCATCGACCTCCACAGCCCCAAACAAGCCATCCGACGTGGAGGCTAAACCTACAGTCGACAGTAACTCCGACATGGAGACTGAAGACGCCACCTTAGGCATCACTCTGAGTGAGGAAGACCTACTTCACTCCTCCTCAGACGATGAAAACGCCGATAAAACAGTGGTGGAGGTTAATCTGACTAATAGTAGCAATGCTGCGATTAGTACAGATTAATCTCCATCACGCCATCATGGCCACAAACAACCTAACACTCCGACTGCACACAAACAAGGATGACATCGTCTTGATACAGGAGCCGTGGGTCTCAAATTCCATCATCAGAGGCCTCAGGACTCCTGGTTACAAGCTACTGTATGCATCGGAGAAAGGTGAACCAAGGTCATGTATGTTAGTAAAAAATGACTTAAATGTATTTTTACTCCCCAATTACAGCGACAAGGACACAACCACCGCTGTCTTAACAACGGACAAAGCCACCTACTGGCTCATATCCTCCTACCTAGGCCACGACAGCCCAATTCCAGGTGACACCTTGAGGAAGGCAATTGCGGACGCGCAATCAAGAAAAGTTGGTCTCCTGATTGGTTCGGACGCTAACGCCCATCATACGGTATGGGGTAGCTCTGACATAAATGAGAGAGGTGAGTCCTTATTTGATTACTTACTAAGCACTAACCTACTCATAAGTAATATTGGTAATGAACCCACTTTTGTAACCAAGAATAGGAAAGAGGTACTTGATATTACACTTACCTCTGACTCGATCTACAATCTGATTTCAAACTGGCATGTCTCAAAAGAAAATTCCTTCTCTGACCACAAGTACATTCAGTTTGAGCTCAGAGATGTGGCAAACATATCTACGGGTTTTCGCAATCACCGGAATACAAACTGGGAACGATATAGGGAGATACTAACACAATTACTTGATTACAACCTTCTTAAAAGCTCCTCCAGTAAAGATGAACTAGATCTTTCTGTGAATCATTTCACTGAAGCCTTCAATGAATCAATGAGAATTTCATGCCCTTTAACCATTTTAAAGGGAAAAAAGAAACCTCATTGGTGGCGTAAAGAACTAGAACCATTCAGAAAGAGTTGTCGCAAACTCTTCAATAGATCTAAATACACTAGATCTCCTTCTGACTGGGACTTATACAAACAAGCTCTAAAGCAATATAAAAAAGAATTAAGGAAGAGTAAGAGGTCTTCTTGGAGAAACTTCTGTGGCAAAATAGAAAACACTTCAGAAGCCTCAAGACTCAGAAAAATTCTCTCAAAAAGTCCAACAATACCCAGTGCTTTAAAGACAGATGCAGGCACATGGACTACCACAGATGAAGAATCTCTTAATCTGCTATTAGACACCCACTTTCCAGGTAGCTCTAACATACTTAACGACTTAACATCAGAGTCTCAAGCTTCTACAAGCGATTTAGTTGATCTAATAACGCGGGAAAAACTGCAATGGGCCATAGATAGCTTTGATCCATATAAATCTCCAGGACCAGACGGAATCATCCCGGCCGAACTACAAAAATGCTCAGACATGATCATTCCACCATTGGAAATCATTCTGACAAGCTGTTTAAGGCTGAGATATATTCCCAAAGCCTGGAGAATGGCAAAAGTAGTCTTTATTCCTAAAGCAGGGAAACCCTCCCACGTTAACCCTAAAGATCTACGACCAATCAGCCTATCATCCTTCCTTCTTAAAACCTTGGAAAGATTGATTGAAATTTACATCAGACATAACCTAAGACCATGTCTCATTTCCACAGCTCAACATGCTTACTCTAAGGGAAAATCAGTAGAAACAGCACTTCATTCGCTGGTTCGCAGTATTGAATACTCCCTCGAATACAAAGAATATAACCTAGTAGCTTTCCTAGATATTGAAGGAGCTTTCAACAACGTCAGTTACCAGGCGATCACGACAGCAATGGAAAAGCTGCAATTAAAGAAACCACTCATAGATTTTATTAGTCTCATGCTCAAAAGCAGGACAATAACTTCAAGCATGAGAAGCTTTACTACCACCAGATCGGTGCATCAAGGTACCCCCCAAGGAGGGGTCCTTTCGCCTCTCTTATGGAACATGGTAGTAAACGACCTTCTAACATCATTAGAAGCAGAGGGTTTCAGGGTGATTGCCTATGCTGACGACGTTGCAATATCTGTATCTGGAAAACACTCCCAAGTTCTCGCGGAACTCCTACAAAATGCCTTGAATAGGCTAACAAAATGGGCTAAGCAATGTGGCCTGGACGTCAATCCACATAAAACAGAACTAGTACTCTTTTCAAGAAGGTACAAAATTCCTCAGCTCAGCCCACCCAAGATTAAAGGAATACCATTAAGGTTTTCCGACCAAGCTAAATATTTAGGCCTCATTTTAGACAAAAAACTAAATTGGAAGGCAAATATTGATGAAAGAGTAAAAAAGGCTACTGTAGCGCTTTTTACTTGTAAAAAGGCCATAGGATCAAAATGGGGCTTCTCCCCAAAAATAACCCACTGGCTATACACTTCGGTAATTAGACCGATACTCACTTATGGAGTTGTCGTATGGTGGACCGCACTGGACAAGATGGTAAATCTAAATAAGTTCATCAAGGTCCAGCGGTCAGCAGGTATGTGCATCACAGGAGCACTTCGCTCAACACCAACTGCAGCCCTGGATGTGCTTTTAAACCTAACACCTCTTGACATCTTCTCCAAAATGGTGGCAGCCAACTCATGTGTGAGGCTTAGAGCCACCTCTCAATGGAACAGTAACAATACTGGACATACTATCATTCTAGACAATTTCAGATCTATCCCAGATCGCTTAGACTATACCACCCCTAAAATGGTATTCGGTAAAAACTTCCATGTGTCCATCCCTTCAAGATCCTCCTGGGAAGAAGAGAGACCCCTGGAAGACAATGCGATACACTTCTATACAGACGGTTCAAAGACCGATTACGGAGTTGGAAGTGGTATCTATTCGGAACAACTGAATCTAAGTCTATCATATAGACTTCCCAATCAATGTAGTGTATTCCAGGCAGAAGTAATGGCGATTAAAGAGGCACTATCCTGGCTCAGAGAAAACGTTATATCTTGCAAGGATATACGAATCTTCTCGGACAGCCAGGCTGCTCTTAAATCTCTCGCGTCTGTCTCCACAAACTCACAAGTGGTCCACGATTGTCGATCATCTCTGAATGAGATGACAGAACAGTTTAATATTCACCTCATTTGGGTGCCGGGCCACAGAGACATTCCGGGAAATTGTAAAGCCGATGAGCTCGCCAAAAACGGAACACTTCTGCCTAATGTTAGACAAAAACATAACATAGGAACACCACTTGCTACATGCAAATATCTTCTCAAACAATATGCTCTAGAAGCCACAAATGCTAGATGGTCACAGAGTACCACCTGCCTAGCAACCAAGCAAATATGGCCAATCATAGATTTAAATCGGTCAAAAGGCTTGATATCCCTGAGCAGACAAAATATAAGCTCTACAATTGGAGTAATAACAGGACACTGCCTCATAGGAAGACATGCTCTGAGGCTAGGGGTCTACACAAATGACTTTTGTAGAAGCTGCATGGACGAGGAGGAAGAGGAAACAGTCCAACACCTTCTATGTACATGTCCAGCACTCTCCATTAGAAGGAATAACTTTCTTCGCAATCCCTTCTTCGACAATACCAGTGAACTGGCAACGATTGACACAAAGTGTCTCTCTAACTTTATTAAAAGCACAAAATGGTTTGTTTAATTTTCATTACTCCCCCATGAGTAACCTCATTAGTGGTATCACAATGGACCCTTGCGGTCTAAGTGAGACGATGACATCTGGACAGCCACTCCAACCTAACCTAACCTAACCTAGGCAGCTTAATAAACTTTCGCTCTCTGAGTTACCTGCATGAAATCATCCAAACACAACAACCTGATTATCTTTAAACGGTAAGCTGAATTTCCCTCATTCACCAAGGTCCTTTGCTTTAATATTACCCCAATACAATTTTCTAAATACTGAGCGTCAATTTTTGTATTCATATTGTACGCCTTTGGAACTCTCTGCCCATCGCTATGAGAAGAATAAGAAGCATAAGTAGATTTAATTTTTAACTTTTCAACTATTTGGCAAATAATAATTGATGTTAAATTTCCTTTTCTTTATATAAATCTATCTATATATATAAAAATCAATGCCATTTTTCGTTGTAATGTTATAACTCAACAATGCCTTTACCGATTTGGATAATTTTGGTCTTGAATTATTCGTGGAAGTCCAGAGAAGGTTTGTACGTAGAGAAATTTTGAAAAAAAATCTTGAAAAGGTGTTAAATCAACATTTTCTATACTCGCATATACAAACAATTTGTACTAATACTTAAAAGCCAATTTGAACCTTTGGCAAAACAATAGAAGATAAAAAAAGTGACGTTAGTTCTGTCAAACAAATTTAATGTCATCAAATGTCATTTCATTTTATCAGCGATAATTATTGGTTTGTTGTGTTTATATTTTTCAAAATATTGTTGAGTTATTGCTTTGTGTTTATATTTTCCAAAATATTGTTGAGTTGTTGAGTGAAGGTAAAATGCCACGAGCAAGACGACCAAACATAGGCCGGCGAACGCGTAATGCAAATCAAGTGGCATTATTAAGACGATCTCAGACTACAGATAAACGCGCACAAGCTAATGCATCGCAGCGTGAACGTACTGCACAGAATAGATCTGTTAACCCTGTACTTGTACTTGGTCTTCACGAATACATCGTGCTGTTTTGGATGAAATGCTGCGTGCTGTACGGATACATTGGAATGATGGACGCAATATGTCCACATTGTGATGCGGCTAACTTTCAAGGTGAAAGCCCGGCATGTGTTGTGCTAATGTGAGATTGCCAACATTAGAAACTCCACCCATTGTATTTATTTATTTTTGGGACATCTCAAACGTTGAAGCAGTTTTTGAGTAATATTCAACAATACAATTCGGCTTTTCTAATGACTTCTTTTGGTGCTACTAAAATTATTAGAGATTCCAAATTCAACAAAAACATGTATATGACACAATCATGCAAGCCGTTTCCAATAACGCAGGTGGATTATATTTTTTGGGTGCACCTGTTGGTACAGGCAAAACTTTCGTTGTACCATTGATTTTAGCGACTATTCGATCGGAACAGAAAATTGCATTGGCACTTGCATCTTCGGGAATTGCTGCTACATTATTAGAAGGTGGTCGGACCGCACACTCTGCATTAAAATTGTCATTGCATGTACAGGTGATTGAAACTCCAACTTGCAATATTTCGGGAAATTCTGCTATGGCAATAGTTCTGCGATTAACGTCAATTATTTTATGGGATGAGTGCACAATGGCGAATAAAAAATCAATAGAAGCATTTAATCGAACAATGCAAAATTTACGCGGTAATCAACAGCTTTTTGGTGGTGCTCTGATATAGCTGTCAGGGGACTTTCGTCAAACATTGCCTGTCATTCCTCGATCAATTCCTGCTGATGAAATAAACGCCTGTTTGAAGTCATCAGTTCTTTGGGACATGTACGAAAATTGATACTGAACATTAATATGCGTATACACCTACATAATGATGCAACTGCCCATGAGTTTTCAAAACAATTGTTAGAAATTGGTGATGGCAAAATACCAATCGACAGTACCAACGGATTGATCACTTTACCGAACAATTTTTGTACAGTTGCGCAATCTATTGATGAGTTGATTGAATGTGTTTTTCCGAATATTCTTCAGAATTACAGAAATCATGATTGGTTGAGAGAACGCGCCATTTTTGCACCGAAGAATATTCATACCAATGCCATTAATTTTTAAATTCAAGCGAAACTGCCAGATGTAGTCAAGACATATAAATCAATTGACAGTGTTATGAATCAAGATGAGGCATAAATAAGGCTTAAGGCAAACACTTCACGTTTGTGGTGTCAATTTGGAGGAATCATGTTTTTCACATGGCCAACTTTATGTTGCCTGTTCCAGAGTCGGTACCCCCAACTGTTTAATTATTCATGCTCAAAATGGAAAAACAAAAAATATTGTTTATCCAACTGTTTTAGACTAACCCATATAGACCCACCATAGTAAGAGTACCCAATTCTTTTTTATTTTTTAGTTTTTACTCTTTGCTGATAAATATAATATAAACAATATATCATTTGGACTTTTAAATAGCTAGCAATTTAAAATATTTTTTTGTTTGAATAAATGAACTTAATAATAACTTTTTTTTTATAACTATGCCTTATACGTAGCGAAGCACGTACCGGGCCGCTAGTACTCGTATGTAAATAGAAGTCTTAGGTATATAATTTTTATTCGAATTCTGAAATTAATGTAAAGGCTTGCAACACTTTATAAGACTCATGTCCTACATTGTAAGCGATTTTTGAAATAAATAATACAAATACAAGTTGTAATTTCTATTTGAAGTGTATCGGACCTAGAACACTACCTTGTGGTACCCTAAGTCATTATTATTAATTCTTTGAAGTCTGAATACTTGTTGCTGTGTCGTACACGGAAAATTTTGTTCTCTAGATATTCTTTAAGAATTGTTTGGAATCCATCACACAAAACTTGTCTTAATTTGAATTTGAGGTCATCTAAGAGTGCTGATGGATTCTAAATCTGAACTGTTATGCAGGTATAGACTTTTTTCTTCTATTTTTGCAAGAATTTAAATATTTTTTTTTAAGACTTTAGATATTACAGGAAAAAGCGGTAGTGTTTAAATTAAATAAGGCTTTATTGTTTTGTTTAAAATATGATAGACTCTCGGCGGATTTTTGTTTAATTGTCCTTACGGTTCCTTTTTATTGCTTAGGCTAATTTGTATACGTACGAAGCTAAACACCTAACCTAAAAAGGCTTTTAATATTTTTTGTTTTATTTTATTATTTTATAGAAGTAATATGATGTTATAAACTTTTGTGTCCTTATAACGTATAGTTATGGTTATATTTTATTCTTAATTTTATAAAGAATAGAAGACTTACGGATACAATTTCTATGAATTCAAAAAGAACCAAAAAGTAAACATCTCCTTAGTTTCAAAACCAAGCGATTTCTATAGCGCAGGTTTTATACTATTTAGTTGCTTCTTCAAAAGAATAATTTAAGGACATTGTGATGAAAAATAGACATTTTCTGCCAATCACTCGATATCAATTTAAATTCTTCATGAGCTTGCTCTCCAGACCTTTTGACATAAAATATAATATTCATAAATTCCATATAATAATTCATTATATTTGAAAACCCCTTATATCTTTTTCATAAGAATATCGCTGAGGATATTTTTTGACAACAATGTTATATGATTTTCTCACGCCTCCTGCCATCACTTAATAACACATTCATTTATGCGTATATGTGGTACACGCCACCGCCGCGCCGGGGGCCAATGAATAAATAATTTAAAAAAGGACCTCGATTTAATATCATATTCAATAGCGGCTAATCCCTGACTACCGCTAAATGATTTCCAAGAAACCATATATTTATAAAGTTGCGATGGGCGATGGGTTATGGGTAATCCCAGCGTATCCCGCTGGCACGTGTCAGCAATTGTACGATTCACGCATATAAAATAAAATGAAAAAAAAGGATATTTTCCTTTTTGAGCAAGATGGAATTGTTATAGAGTGTCATTCGGAGGACCCCTAAGGGCATGTTGGGTATTAAAATTCTACCGATGATGATAGTCCTGAAAAACAAATAACCATTGGTCTGGATAACGTACATGCTATTGTTCGACAACATCCCGCAGCCTATAGAAGGATGTGGATGGGACAAAAACTCCGGATTTCTCTCTCTCTCTTTGTGAAGTTAGTGAAATCTTCAAAAGTAGAAAATTCATTTTCAATGCAGAAAGCCGAAAGCAGAAAACAGAAAGCAGAAGTAGCAGCAGCAGGTTGTGGCATGGGTTATCTCCTGTTTCCGTTTATTTGTTCCCGGAACAAAGCACCAGCTTCGACATAGGCATAGGATACATCACACAACACACAGCGCACAGCCCAATGATGGATGGCACATTATTGTCATCTCGCAAGGATATTTCGTCCTTTCTCTCACATTGGAACTCTCTGTCTCTCTATTGTATACTCATCTCGACTCCATTGCCATTATTGATCAGTGTGTGAAAATTGACGAAAAAGGATGTCGAGCCTTGAGGGTGGACATTTGACTATAAAGTGACATTGAGTTTTATAGGTAGAAAACTATATTGTGTGTATGGTGTGTAATGTGTCCTTGGGGGCATAGCATACAACGCATAAAGGCATCATCCATAGAGAAATATTGTTGGTGATATTTACTTTAAGTTCGTGTATAAATAACTCAATTGTTTGTTGACAGTTTTATGCCACGTGACTTTAGTTTAGAGACACTTGCATTGACAATAATAGAAGGTACATATATGTATGTACATATGTATATTCTTTGTCTTTGAGGAGGAGATTTTTAGCTGCCGCATGAACGAACCAATGTAATGTGGTTAAAGTACAATGCAATGCCATTTACAGGGGGTGAAGCGATATTAGAAAATCATTAAGGCAACAATAATTTAAGTGGAGAAATTGGTGTGGTTTTGTTCCATTGACAATAAGGCCTTTTGTTTGAAAGAATGATAACGATAATGACAATGAAAAATTAAAAGGTCTTTTTTCAATTTAATTTCTATTACCTTTTATGGGATGTGAAAGTACTATATATAGAATATTGAATTGATAAGGTTTTAAGGGAGGCTGAGATGTGACTTAAGCTGATAATTTTTAATTGGTGTCAAATTTTCATTTAAACAATTTAAAATCCAATTAATAATAATAATTGGAACTTAAGGGATTTTCTATTGAGATATTCAATACGATTTCTAATATTTTTGGAAAAAATCTGAATTTTTAATTTACCGTTATTTGACCCAAGTTAATATAATTTTTCATTTTCAAGATATGCTCAAAATAGTTTTTAACAGACTTAAAGTAGTATTTATTTTTGGATGATTTTTTTCGAATAAGATGGCAAAAATTTCTTCTTCAGAAGTAAAATTATTCTAAAGGCATTAACATATTTTTTTGATTTACATGTTGCATTTTAGTTGCATTTTAGTTGCATTGATCTCTTAACCAAATTTTTCACTTTTTAAGTTCCTATAATACAAACTAATTATTTTCTTGACAGTCGTTTTTGTACATTTTTATTTAATTATCTGAACAACCAAATTTTACTTGAATTCGATATCTTTAGTTATTTTTGAGATATTTCTGCTTTTCTGTTTCAATTTGAAGAAATTGTCTGTAAAAGTGCATCGAATGGTTGTACAGGTGGCAGTTATTTATCTGAAACGAGGTACAAGGATTGGTTACGAAGGTTCAAAGAAGTCAATTTTTACCTGCGAAACAAGAAACATGACAATTGTTCCAAAAAGATTAAGGACCATCAAGTGAAGGCTTTTTTGGCCGAGGAACAAACACAGTTTTGGTTGTTGAGCAATTGTGTGCTATTTTTTAGCGTCTCTGTGCCAGGAGAAAGATTCAAAAGACAAGAAAATTAGTGTTTCATGAGAGCTACGCACCATCGCATTCATATAAAATAGTCCAACAAATACTTGGAGACACTCAACTAGTAGTTGCTATTTCGCTTATTTTCCAGAATTAGCCCCCTCCGACTACCACTCAATTCGCATTTTTAGAGAGCTTTCGATTTTAAGAAGACGTTCAAAACGTTGATGATTGTTCGAGATAAATGTGAAGCTAATTGGGGGAAAGTACACACATGTTTTAGTTAAAAATCGAAAATTTGAATTAAATTTTATCAAAGTTTCCCTACTTTTCTATTATAAACTTGGCTCCTTTTAACACAAAAAATATATTTCACTATTGCACCAAAATAGTTCCCCCAAAGAACTGTTATTTTTATTTTTCTGAACAAGTTCTTATATTGCAGTTTAATTAAATTAAAAATGTTGGTATTTTAAAAGATTATTTCTAAAATTCTTTCAAAACATTAATAAATAAAGGGTGTCCCAAAATTAACGCAAGATTTGAATTAAATAGAAAACGCCGTTTTTCGTCTTTTGATAGTTATATTTTTATTGACTCGTAAAGTACATAGGATAGGGTTATGTATGGAATAACACATCGGACAAATGGCCTCCACGGCTTTGCATGCACATGCGCACTCTTTTGTTGAAATTTTCCATGACCATTCTGCATAAATGTGGCTGAATTTCGTTGATGCAGCGTTGAATCTCCTCCTTTAATGCACGGGTGGTTGTGGGCTTGTTGACATAGACTTGTGATTTCAAATAACCCCATAAAAAGAAGTCTAATGGTGTTAAATCACACGATCTAGGAGGCCAATTTTGATCACCGAAACGAGAGAGTACACGACCTGGAAACGTCTCATGCAGTAATTGAATTGTTTCACGGGCTGTATGACATGTGGCACCGTCTTGTTGAAACCACATATTGGACACATCAATATCATCCAATTTTGGCAGAAAGAACTGTGTAATCATGTCGCGATATCGAGCACCAGTAACAGTCACTGCTTGACCAGCATCATTTTCAAAAAAATATGGCCCAATTATGCCTCCAGCCCAAAATCCACATCACGCGTTGTGGATGCATTTGTTTTTCGACAATCACATGTGGGTTCTCCGAACCCCAAATGCGGCAATTTTGGCGATTGACAAAGCCATCAAGATGAAAATGTGCTTCATCGATTAGGATGATTTTGCTCGAAAAATCAGGGTCCATTTGGTGATGTTCAATAATCCATTCAACGAACTCTCTTCTCTGTCCATGGTCATTAGGCTTCAATTGTTGTGTTAATTGAATTTTGTAAGCATGAAGACACAGATCTTTGGTGAGTATACGCTGTAGAGAGGTTCTTGAAATTTGCAATTCTTGTCCACGACGTCGAATTGAGGTTTCTGGATTGTCAGCAACACTCTCACGCACTGCTTCAACATTCACATTTGAACGGCTTGTTTTTGGACGACCAGTGTGTTTGGCGTCTCCAACGGATCCAGTCTCCATGAATTTTTCAATTAATCTCTTCACAGTTGACGAAGTTAAAACAGTATTCCGACCATATTTTGTATGAAATTTTCGAACTGCAGCCGCCAAGCTTTCACTATTTTTGAAATATTCTTTAATAATGAAGACACGTTGTTCTCTCGTGTAACGCTCCATTTTTAATAACCCTATACTGTTAGCTGTCAAATTGCTTTTTTTTCAGGGTTGCCAACACTTCACTGCACAAATGGCGGCAAATTCAAATCTTGCGTTAATTTTGGGACACCCTACAAATATCTTAAGCAAGAAAAGAAAAATGTTAAGTCAATATCTTGGCACGAGTACGATAACTTTGGCGCCAAGATATAATAACGGTTTTTGGTAGAGGGTCTTAATACAAGCATTTTTTACTATGGGAGGGGGGGTCTATCTGCCCCCGTTTGGGCGGGAGGTGCAATTTAAAAAAGTTATTATTTAAAATGGAAAAAAATAATTAAAAAATAACGGTGATACTTACAATTAAGTTGTATACATTTTTTTAAATCCAACATTCTGTTCTATTAGCTAGTTTTTAAATCAAGTCAAAACTATGCGTAGTTTTTGAAAAATTTAATTTTAAACTCAAAATTTGAGTAAAAAAAGTTAAAAAAAGGTTTAAAGTGTAACTTTTTCAATACTTCAAGATTGTCTACCATTGTTTTTATTTCAGAATTTATTGCTATTATTTGTTTTTGATCAAAAACTGAAAACTAGATGATTTTATGTCTTTTAGTTTTTGAGAAAATTGAAAATAAAAATTTAATTTTAAACTCAAAATTTGAGTAAAAAAATTTAAAAAAGGTTTAAAGTGTAACTTTTTCAATACTTCAAGATTATCTACCATTGTTTTTATTTCAGAATTTATTGCTCTTATTTGTTTTTGATCAAAAACTGAAAACTAGATGATTTTATGTCTTTTAGTTTTTGAGAAAATTGAAAATAAAAATTTAATTATAAACTCAAAATTTGAGTAAAAAAAGTTAAAAAAAGGTTTAAAGTGTAACTTTTTCAATACTTCAAGATTATCTACCATTGTTTTTATTTCAGAATTTATTGATCTTATTTGTTTTTGATCAAAAACTGAAAACTAGATGATTTTATGTCTTTTAGTTTTTGAGAAAATTGAAAATAACCACAACTACTATTTTAATTTTTTTTGCTTGAGTGGTCTTATTTTGATAGTAATAATGGTATTTGCGTATGCGTAATGCGTGTTTGGGTGTATGCAACAGTAAGGTGTGCGCGAGTTTGGGTGTATGCAACAGTGGCATCTGCAACCCCCCTGCTTGGGCACACTATAGGATTTGGGGTGGGTGCAAGTTGGAGTGCGTGCAAGGTGGGGAGGGTGCAAGGTGCGGTGGGTGCTAGATGGGGTGCATGCAAAGTTTCTTTTGCATTTAAATAAGCTGGATTTAAGAAAAATTAATTTACCCTAGGTATATCTTATCGATTATTACTATCAAAATAAGACTACGTTTATACTTAAGCAAGGAAAAAGTAATTTAATTAAAATATTTTGTTTTGGTAATTTACAATTTTCTCAAGAACTAGAAGACATCAAGTCATCTAGTTTTCAGTTTTTGATCAAAAACAAATAAGAGCAATGAATTATAAAAAAAAATAGTAGATAATCTAAAAGTTTTGAAAAATTACACTTTAAACCTTTTTTTTAACTTTTTTTTCAAAAATTTTGACTTTAAAACAATTTTTTTCAAAAACTATGCATAGTTTTGACTTGATTTAAAAACAAGCTAATAGACAAAAGTGTTGGCTTTAAAAAAAAGTATAATACTTAATTATAAGTATTACCGTTATATTTTAATTATTTTTTTTCCATTTAATGTACATATTTTTTTAAACTGCCCCTACCGCCTAAACGGGGGAAGATAGACCCCCCCTCCCATAGTAAAAAATGCTTGTTTTTAACTGTTCTATACAAATCCGTAGTACCCGTGGCATGATGGTTAGTGCGTTGGACTGTCATGCGAGAGGTCTTGGGTTCAATCCCTGCCTGTGCCACCTTAATTAAAAAAAAGAGTTTTCATGGGTACTGCCTCTTGCGAGGAATTGACAAATTCTCCAAGAGTAATTCTTGTCATGAAAAAGTGCTTTCTCAAAAATTAGCCGTCCGGATTCGGCATATAAATTGTAGGTCCCCTCCATCCCTGACAACATTACTCGCACAAAGGAATGGTTGAGAGTTGTAAGTCACTAGGCCCTGGTTCTCTACGGACTGTTGCGCCACCTAATTTATTTATTTATACAAATCCGTCATTAAACTTTGTCGCCAAAGTTATCGTACTCTCCCCAATATCTTTCTTTGTTCTCAAAATACTTAAATCGAAAACCATTTTATATCAGTTTTGGTCTTTTTTTGTACGTTTTCGATTTTTGCAAAAAACAGTTGTCAATTGGATTTTTATAAAAACATAACTTAAAGTTATCAACCATATTTTCCACGTGATTAAATGATTTCGATATCTGCTTTTTTTGAGATTACTTTAATCAGAAACCAATTTTTATCAATGATGACTTTTATTTTATGAAATGTCTTGTAAAAAAAAACCGTATTGGAACAAAATGTTGCATAAATTTATATAATTTTGAAGTCCATAACTTCATTTATTCTCGAGATATTCGAGTTGAAAATCCGTTCCTACCAATTTTTTTGAAGTATTTTTTTGTAGATTGTAAACTGTCAATTACATTTTTCTAAAAACTTTACCAGATGTCAAAAACGTTATTCTTTGATTCATTATATAACTTTGTAGTTAATGTTATTTTAAAATAAAAAATAAAAAAATAAATTGGGTGGCGCAACCGTTGGGAACTAGTCCCTAATGGCTTACAACTCTCAACCATTCCTGTGTGCGAGTATTGTTGACAGGGATGGAGGGGAACTACAGTTTTAAGCCGAATCCGAACGGCTAATTTGAAAAAGCACTTTTCATGACAAGAATTACTCTTGGAGAATTTGTCAATTCCTCGAAAGAGGCAGTACCCATGAAAACACTTTGGAAGGCATAGGCACTAGGCAGGGATGGAACCCAAGACCTCTGGCATGACAGTCTAACGCAACGCACTAACCATCATGCCACGGGTACTACAAAGATTTTAACTTAAAATTTATTTAATCTTGTATAAAATATTGTTTGTTAGCATTTCATAAAATTTCCTTAAAGAATCCAAATAACAGATTGATTTGACGCCTCGCATTTCTCGCCACCAAACTACTCAAACTTGTCCCGTCAAAACAAAGGATATAAACACAACTCTAAACTGTATACAATTTTAAAAGACATGCGTTTTTATAACCTGTAAAATAAGAACATTTAATTTTTTCCAAAGAAAAATAGAATCAGAAAAGTGGTACTTAACCTTATTCCTAATCACTATCATTTATAAATACGTCCTCGTCCTTAACAAACCTTGTTAATGTTTGTCAATTGACAATAAATAAAAATAGCTCCTCGTTTAAGAAAAATATATACATTTTATTCCCCTAGAAAGACCATTGTGAAGAATAATGTAGAGCTTTTACTGTAACAAAACTCCGATTATTGTTAAAAAGAAAATCCTGCATTTTCTAAATTCCGAAAAAGACGTTTAACTATTGCGTGACGGATATACTTTCGAGAACGTCTACGTAAACTCTATACAAAAACGTATATTTTTGTTTGTTTTGTATTTCAAACGAAAATTTCATTTCTCCCCATTGTGCAATGTTTAAATATTTTCGTTCCTTTAAAAATCATTATGCGTTCCTTTCGTCATTTCAATTTACTCCCCATTTTGTAAGGAATTTCGTAACAATGACCTTGTAATGAGAATAAAAGTGATGACTTTTGTTCTTTAAGGTTTTTTTGTTTTATTTTTATGTTAACAAGGGGATGCGGATCTTCAAATAAACACTCCCTATTTGAAACATATTACAATTTACAAGTTTCAAAAATACTTTGTTTTAACTGTGCTCTTTTTTATATGCAAGTAAGCTGTTATCTTGTCTTAAATACATCTGAAGTATCTATTAAATTTATGTTCATTTCTTTTGTCTGCCAATAAAGACTTGAGAACCTTTGCATTCCTTCTGAATTTAAAAGAGTCATAATATAGTGACCTAACTTTTCAAATGTGACTTAAAAGTTATTTCACAGAAATAATTAATATTTGCTATGAAATTCAAACAACAATGTAACCTAGTTGTTGCAATACTTTGAACTTCATAACTTTATGAATGTTATACTTTGTATTCGAGCTCCAAATGAAGCCGTTTTCATATCCATAAGATGCAAATTTTGTACTTCCTTTTCCTTGAAATACGTCAATAAAATTCTATTTCGCAACATTGAAAATAAAAATGGTGTAATGTAGGAAGAAAAATAAAATAAAAATACAATTTCTATTTTTATACGCGTTGAAGAACATCATAATCACAAAGACTGAATCAATGAAAGCGTGTGGGACGAATCATCATAGAATAAGTCCTTACCTATACCTATCTCTTAGTCTTTTATATAGGATAAAACCCACATCCTTGCAACAACTCCAAACGTCACTCTCGTCTTCGTCGTCGTTGTCTTCGTTGTCAGAAATATCCTCTTTTTTAAAGCCTGAATATATCCTTATACGTGTAGTGTATAGGGACGGTATTTTAAGTTCTATCACGTTTTTATGTTCTGACCACGTGACGCCTTCTGACAAAGGCACATGTTTCCCACTTTTCCCCCAAAGCTTGACTTTGTTTGATATTTTTTTCTTTATACATACATATGTATATATTTTTTGGCTTTTCCCTACATACAGATAAGAATTCAGAAAAATGCTGAACTAGAAAAGCCTTCGAGGTACACGATGACGACGAGGACGACGATGAGGACGATGACGACGCACAAAATGTACCTTCAACAAAGAAAAAATAACATAAAATAAAAAAAGAACGAAAGGAAAGGAAAGGGAAGGGGAAAAGAAGGAATAATAAAAATAAAGCAACATGCCCTCAATATGTTTCCATTTAAGTTTCAAGATGTTTCACCAGAATCGGGATTTGGATAGGTTAAGAAGGATGAGGATATATTTTACGGCGACGAATGACGACACTGTGACATCAAAGGTTATTCGCTTTTAGTTTTGTTTGTTTGACAGCTCAGCGGGGGGCAGTAGGTGGGATATGCAGTGCACATAGGATGATATAACCAGCTACACGGAGGACAGGACGAAAAGACGACGACGACGACGCCTGGTGGGCAATAAAAAAAAAATAATACAATGATTTTTAAGACACTGGTTTTTTGAACTTCAAGGTTGAGAAATAAAATCAGTCTACATTAGGAAGCTGCGTTTATTAGTTTGACGAAACGCAATTCGTATAAAATGCTTCTACTCTATAATAATTCGACCAAAAAGGTTGATCTTAAAAAAGCTTTTGAGAAAAAGAATTTTTGACAACTGGATAATTCAATAAAAACGAGGATAGAGAAATGAAAAGTCGCAAAATGTATTTCTTCGAAATTTTATTTCTTCACACTTTTAAAATAGATTTGCAAAACATCCTCAAGGTATCAAAGAAATTTCAGCAATTTCTTTGATATGGGTTATGAATTTTTAAAGCACTCAATTAAAAATATTAGTTAATATCAATCTATTTTCTGTAAGTAGAGAATATGAAATAGAATACTAATTATGATAAATCATAGGTCCGTTCGCGTACCCTCCTAAAACAGTCAAATTTTACTAAGAAACACGAAATTTAACGAAATCCTGTTCGCGTACTCAAAAATTTCGTAGTTTTTCGTAAAAGAGAGCGCTCACGAGAGAGTAAAATATTTCCCCAACCTACGAATTTTAGCCCAAGAAATTTCTTTGGGCTGATTTGTGAAAATTGTCAAATTTGATAGAAATTCAAATAAATTAAATAAATTGCTCGCTTTTGCTGTCATTTATAAAATTTAAAAACAATTTTTCAAAGAACAGCAAAAAGACAGTAATATTTGTGTGAAAAATTTGTTGTTTTCCCGTTCGCTTACTTTTTTGTAGTTTTTTTTTTTTGGTGAGAGAATCTTACCCCCACTCTTTAAAATATTTCTTTTTACGAATTTTAGTGCAGAAAGTACGCGAACGGACCTCATATTATTGAGTTTTTTCTTAAAGTGGTTTCGAGTTCTAAGTTTTTCGGAAATTTTATTAAAGTGTCAAAAAAATTATTATTATTCAAAGACCATATTTATATATATTATATTAGCAATTAATTAGCAATTAACATCAACGGTAAAGTGCATTTGGCTTAAATATTGGAGGTTTTAGAAACAATTTAGCGCAGAAGTCATAGATTTAAAAATTGATTTCGATTTTATTTGTGCCACTGAAACTCATTTAACATCGAACATTGAGGACTCTGAAGTAAAACTAAAATACTTTAGTGTTAAGATGTGACAGTATATCCTCTCATACTGGAGGAGTACTTATTTTTTATTAAACCAAAATGGTGTGTTGAAGAAATCGTAAAAATAACCATGGGTAAAATAATTTGGTGGTTAGTAATAAGTGTGTAAAAACAATATTAGTATAATTTTAGTGGCTTTTTATAGATCACCACACAGAATAAATTCACCAGGGCAATTTTTTTGTGATTTTTTTAGAGATCGAATTGAAGATCTTTGTTGTACTTATGCGGATGTGATCATAATGGGTGATTTTAATATAGATTGGTTTTCAAACAGTACTTTTAAAAGACGAATAAGTGAAAGCATTTCTGATATATCTTTTAAACAAAAATAGTGACAGAACCTACAAGAATAACCGAAAGTTCGTCTACATTAATAGATTAAGTGATAACATACTATACAAATATAAAAGCCAAAGTAATAAAGGAATTCAAAATCAGCGATCACGAAACGTTAGAAATAAATATTGAAACGAATCCTGTTAATAAAAGATGCACTAAACAAACTATTAAAACATTATCATATAATGAGGAAGTTTTTCGACGTGAACTGATAAATCATGAGCTAACAAATATAGATGTCAATAGTGTAAATGAAACATCAAAGGCATTCAGTGTAAAGTTAAACGAAACTATGAGTAAAATGATAATCTCCAGAACAATTAGTGAAACAAGTGGTAGTAATATTGGGTGGTTTAATCAGTACTTATTTAATTTTAAATTAACAAAAATTCAACTACATCAAAGAGCGGTTTGGACAAAAAGCAATTCTGACTGGAATAAGTATAGGTTATGTAGAAATAGGTACGTAAAAGATTTACAGTTGGCAAAAAATAATTACATCGCCAAAAAAATTGACCAATCTACGGACCAAAAACAATGTGGAGAACGATAAAATCTCTAGTTCATAAAGGAGACAAAAGTGAAATAGAACAAATTGAATGTGAAAGTAGAACTATAACAAATAAGAAGGAGATAGCGGATAAATAGGTTTTTTGTGAAAAGTGTCGAGGAGCTGAATAATAAAATACCATTTGAGCAGTATGTAAATTTAGTAAATATAAATAGTGAAAATACTTTTAAATTTGCATTAATAAGCATCAGTGAATTGAAATCTACAATGGAAAACATGAACTGTAAAAAAGACTTCAACGGTGTGTCAACTAAAATGTTATTGTGTGCTTTTGACATTATAGGACCTTGTTTTTTAAGCATTATACCTAAATCATTAAATACAGGCATTTTTTCTGATCACTGGAAGGAATCTACGGTAGTCCCAATTCAAAAAGTCAAGAAGCCGAGTTCCGCCCCGTAAATATGCTTATGACGGAGAGCAAAATTCTGGAAAAGGTTGTACATAAGCAACTTCAAAGTTATATGGAAACTAACTGCTATTTAAGTGACTACCAATCAGGTTTCCGACAACAACACAGCTGTGAATCACTTTTAAATTTGGTCGTTACACAATGGAAAACGGAAGTTCACGAAAAAAAAGTTATAGTTGCAGTGTTTTTGGATCTACAAAGAGCATTTGAGACCATCGATCGTGATATACTATTACAGAAGCTAAACAAATATGGTGTAGAAGGAGTAGAACTCGAATGGTTTAGAAGTTATCTAACAAAACGAACTCAGCGAACAAAAGTGTCGAATATATTATCTGATGTTATGGAGGTGGGTCTAGGTGTTCCACAGGGAGCGGTATTGGGAAGACTCCTCTTCATTATTTACATAAATGATCTGGAGAACGTCCTATATTATGCGAAGGCTAAACTGTTTGCAGATGATACTTTAATATATGTGACTGGAAGTTCCGCGGAGGAGTGCATCAATCGTCTAAATACGGATTTAAAAAACCTAGAATTGTATTTCAAAATGAATAAATTAAAACTTAATATAGCGAAAACAAAAGCAATTATAATTAATGGTGATTCAGCAGAAAACATTGTAATAGATGAAAATAATATTGAAAAAGTTGATGAAATTAAATACTTAGGAGTTATCATAGATAGAGAATTGAGTTTTGAGAAGCACATAAACTACATATGTAATAAAATCGCAAAACATAGGATTTTTTCAAAGGATAAGAAGTAGATTATCACTAAGATGTGCAATAAAAATCTTTAATGTAATGATTAAACCTCACTTCGAATACTGTTCAACAATACTTTTTTTAGGAACTAATCAAATGACTACACGATTACAGAAAATGCAAAATAGAGGTATGAGGTGTATTTTAATGTGCAATATGTTAACACCTATTCAAATAATGCTAAATATTTTAAAATGGCTTACTATAAATCAAAGAACAATAATTATGAATGTGCTTATTTTTATATTTAAAATTAAAAAAAATATGTTACCTAATTATTTGATAAATCAAATAGTATATGTATCAGATGTACAACCATATCCGTTAAGAAACAGATGTGATTTTAGACTACCTTTTTTATCAACAAATAGATCTCAGAATATATTGTTCCACAAAGGTTTCAGATTATTCAATAATTTACCAAACGATTTAAAATCAGAAAATAATGTGATATTATTTAAAAAAAAAGTTAATTTTATATTTTATATTTATTTTAACACAAATTTTAACGGCTTATTTCCCCTAATTGAGTTTTAAGGCTAGAATTTTGTTCAAAAATCACCCGTAATTGAATGTTTTTGAACAACAACAACAACTTAAAGGTGCTACCACTCATTGTTTTTGGCTGGAGATATAGCTATTTCGTGCTTTGCCACTTTTGCACTCATCAGTCTCCTTTTTTGTGGTGCTGAGCTTTAATCCAATTTTATTTGAAAAACTTTCTATACACACCATAGGATTCGAACCCACGCATATCAGATTTGCTCAGTCTTAGAAGTCGTGTGCACTACGCACTCCACTACTTTAGACCACTGACGTCACAGGTCGAGATGTGGTAGTTGTTTATCAAATGCATTTGAAGCATCAACATTTTTATAAGCTCCGTAATTCTGTTCAGCAAGGTTTGGCAAGTTATCATGAATCGTTAAATTATGGAAATTTACTTTCAAAAACATTAATCTGTTTGCGGATTGAAGACAATCCTTAAGTCCATTTAAATTTGGAGCGACATCATCGTTACTTATATCTTTCAAAATAAAGAAGGAGCTGCTGTTACGCTGAACTGCGAGCGCTATTAAGCAATGCTGACTTATTGTTTTGTTTCCTAAAATTATTCAGCTGAACATCAAAGACATTCGATTCCAACAAGACAATAGAATAAGTCCTACAATGCGCCAACAATTTGGCGACAACTTTATTTTCAGAAGTAGCCCGTTAAGTCATTGGCTCAAGCTGACAATTCAGCAACTCGTAAAGTATTGGAAGAAGAGGCTGGGGTGCGACCCACACTGATAACTTCCCATCCCGTTTGTCGATTTGCCTTGCTTAAAAGTTGTAGGTTTTCGTATTTTGTTAAAAAAGTTGTCAGTTGAATTATTCTTAAAAATTTTAAAACTACCGACATTCCATTCAAGATATTAAATTGGCTCAAACTGTTCACAGTCTAGAAATTCTTATAGACACAATCTACCCCGACATCAACAATCTTACAATAAGAAATTTCCATTGGCTCTGTTCGAGAGCGATATTGTCACCCAGAAACTACTCAGTAAATGAGATAAACAAAATTATTATTGAAAAAGTACCAGGTGATTTTAAATGTTACAAATCTGTTGACACCGTGTGCAACATCGAAGATACAGTGCACTACCCACAGGAATTTTTAAATTCCCTCAATCCTGCTGGCTTGCCACCTCATGAACTAAAATTTAAAATAGATACGCCTGTTATGCTTTTAAGAAATTTAAGCCCTCCCAATATGTGTAATGGTACAAGACTATTGATCAAAGAATTAAGAGATAATGTGATTGTAGCAACTATCATTACGGGTCCCGCGGCCGGTCAGCTCGAACATTTCCGCGGATCCCGATCATACCAACTGATTTGCCCATATCTTTTAAAAGGTTACAGTTCCCTTTAAAAATATCCTTTGTCCTAACAATAAATAAATCCCAGGGACAAACTTTTTCCATGGTTGGTATCGGCTTAAGGAAAGAGTGCTTTTCCCACGGGCAATTGTATGTGGCACTTTCTCGAGTAGGATCTCCTGAAAATCAATACGTTTTGTTGCCACCTACAAATACCATAGCCAACGTAGTGTACAGGGAGGCTTTAAGATAAGCATACATTTTTTTTCTAATTTAGTGATTCATTGTCGTTTTAATTAGCATGCTTATAACTTAAAAATCTGTACCTATTTATGTCTAGCCATGCGAAGCCGGGACGGGCCGCTAGTGATGAAATAATTTGATTTCAAAATCTATTTTTGTTAACGAGGTTTTTAGTCGAAAACAAATTTTTACCAATTTTGGTGGCATTTCTTAAATTTTTTTATTTCTTATATAAACAAATACAAATTGAATGAATGAAATTAATTTGAAGTCAATATCTTCTATTGTTCACGAGATATCGAGAACCGAACATCAATGTTTACCAAATTTGAGTAATATTTTTTGTAGATTTTATTTTTTATGAAAAAACGGACTGTTGGATTTTTATTAAAATTTTACTGAATGTCGAAAACAATATTTTCTGTGAGATAAAATAAGTTTGAAGCCGATATTTTAGTAATGCTTGTTTAGGTTTTTATTTTTTGTAAGAAAACTTACAATTCGATTTTTCTCAAAATTTTATCGAATGTTAAAAAAAGTATTTTTCATAAAATAAAATTAATTTGAAGCCTATATCTCAAATCTTTGAAAAGATATTTGAGTCAAAAATCAATTTTTACGAACTTTTAGTACCTAATGCGTTTTTAAGGTTTTTATTTTTTGTTAAAAAACTGTCAATTCGATTTTTCTCAAAATTTTACTGAATGTTGAAAACTATAGTTTTTAAAAGCTAAAATTAGTTTAAAGCTAATATCTTAAAGTTTTGAAAAGATATTTAAGTCGAAATTCAATTTTTACCAACTTTTGTTAATTTTTTTTTTTAGTTTTTAATTTGTTTGTAAAAAAAATGTCAATTCGATTTTTCTCAAAATGTTACTGAACGTTGACAACAATATTTTTTAGAAGATGAAATTGGCTTAAAGCCAATATTTCATAGTTTTGAAAAGATATTTGAGTCGAAAATCAATTTTTACCAACTTTTATTATTTCCTTTTTAAAGGTTTTTATTTTTTGTAAGAAAAGCTGTCGATTCGATTTTTCTCAACATTTTACCGAATGTTGAAAACAATATTCTATATAAGCAAAAATAAGTTGGAAGCCATAATCTCAAATTTTTGAAAAGATATTTGAGTCGAAATTCAATTTTTACTAACTTTGATTAATGTTTTTTTAGGTTTTTATTTTTTATAAAAAAAAACTGTCAATTCGATTTTTCTCAAAATTTTAACTGATATCAAAAACGTTATTCTTCGTTGCACAAAATTGTTTTGGAGATAAAACCATTTTTTATTCGTAAAATTTTAAAGGTGACAATTTTTTTTCAGTTTTTTTTTATTTATAAAAAAACCGTTAGTTGGATTTTTTTCCAAAAATATACTTGTATTATCACGTTACAATATATAATATAAAATTTAGCTTGAGTCTCTAGCGTTATTGGTTCTTAAGATATTTATGGTTAACCAAAATGTTCACTTATTTTTAAAAGTGGTATAGTAAAAACCTTTCACGCAATTTTCTTAAGAGCCCTTTCTGCATCTTTCTGCATTATTATCTGTATAAAAAAAATTATTTGAAGTCGATATCTCTTCTGGTTCTTGAGCTATGGACGATGAAAAAACGTCGCGAACTTAAGGACGTACGAACGTACGTTCACACGCACGCACAGACATCTTTCTAAAAATCGTCTATTTCGACTCTAGGGACCTTGAAGCGTGGAGAAATGTAAAAATTTTCAATTCGACAAATCGGACCCATTACAATATCTTCCTATGGGAAGTTAAAAATAAATACTATGAAATACTATGAGATTATAAAAATAAAAAAATTAATCAATTAAGTTCTTAAGCTTTCAAAAAAACACCCGATATATGAAAATTTTTAATCACTTTTACCATTAAAATTATTAGCTGGTAATTCATTATTTAAAAAACTGGAAAGAATAATGTGTTTTGATAGTTGAACAATATTTCAAAAATAATGAAAGTTTGAAAAACCAATTTTAAAAAGACATTCCTTTCCAGTCTTATAGTGATATAGAAAAGAAGTAAAAATTTAAATTCCTCTAAAGAATCTCATGGCCTTCAATTTTACGTATGACACTAAATAATTCCAAATAAAATATCGTTTCCACTCAAAATGTCTTTTATATAAGCTTTAGGAGCTATAATCTCATTTAAACTCTTTAACTAGCTCACCAAATTCAACTTCAAACTAAGAACTCGTTTAGTTGTAGGCTTCATTTTCTGTGCCCTAAGGCATTAGATTGATTTTTGTCCGCCTATGAAAGTATCAAAGGTAGAATTTGAAACATATAAATCCATAACACCCTAACATACCTACTACGAGTATACCAGAAGAAACCACCCTATCTATTTTTGTTTTGGAACTTTATTTATCTATTTCTCTCGTATACTCAGATTTCTAATCATTGTGATTTTCAATGTTTATACTGTTGACAGTCTCGCGGCTATTTTCTGGTAAATTAAACATAAAAAGGGTCGTAGGCGTGTGCGCTGGTCCTGATGGTGCTGTGCTAGTCAAACAAACGATCACGTGACCATAAAGCATTGAATGTGTGAATCTCGTCCTTTATACGGTTGGGTCGTTCTTCGTATTCTATAAATAAACGTAAACGTAGCTGATGCATCCACTTTGACGTTGGCAGATAAATATTTACGCCACGCGTTGAATAGATTAACAAATTGCCAAGTTTATAGTTTGATTGGCAAAAGGTGAAACATTTCAGCTGGAAAAAGATTAAAGTGTGAGTTCCATCAAAATATAGGAGGCATTCAATAATCGCAATGTGAATGCAAACACAATACTTTAAGGATGTCAAGAGAAGTCCTTTTAGAGTTGGCAACTTTTCAAAATGCTTCTCAACGCAACAATGCGGATGTCTTAATGCCAACAAAATAACTTTAAAGTTCTTTGTTTTCGTTTTGTTGGACCATCAACAGTCCAATAATGGAACGAGGGAAAACATTAACCTCTACCGGTAATTTTACCCCAACAACGTCAAAACACCCACCACCTCTCCATCATATCGTACAGTGTCAGACCTGCGTCCTTTCCCGGTCCCCCAGTGTTGAGAAAACAATTTCGGAGGAAAAGTATTTAACAAAACCAAATACTTATTTCCATCAGTTGGTAGATCTCATACTCCTTTCGGTAGGTAGGTAGGTAACCGCCTTGGTCCTTGGTGACTGGCTTGACTATATGGGGTGTGTTTTAGGGGTTTTTCAAAGAGTAAAATACTTTTTCGAAAAATAATAAACCAACAGAGGTAGAGATGGGTGGAAAATGGGTAACACAAAGATAGGGTATCTTTTTCCGTCGGTGACATTCTGCGGAGGTGGATTTGACGGAAGGAGGCAAGTTTCGACAAACATTCATTGCCAAACCACAAAGGATACAGAAAACATTCTATTTGAGTGTTTAATTTAGCACTAGCTTTTGCTAAAGGATCTATCTTCTTTTTCTTTTATTTTTCTAACAGGGTGATGCTATTTTTTGTGCGGTCTTCCACTGGACCTCCTATATGCGGTGACAGTTTGCTTATTTTGTGTTTGCTTCATTTGGTCTTTTAGATATGATACCTTAGTCGTTCGTCGTTAGGTAGACACACAGGGGCTATACACCGCAGTAGACATACGAAATTTTTGTTAAATAAGCTCAAAAATTGTTTAACAAAAGCGTCTGGAATTTTGGAAAATGACCTGTTTTTGTTTGAGTAATTTGGTGGGTGTTTATTTTTACGGGGGTCTTTTATTAAATGAAGTTGTTATTGGAGTTTATTTTTTTATATTATAGAGGAATTTGGGGTCGGATATTTTTAAGAATTATTTTTTTTAATAAAATGCTTCAGACCTTCCTCACACAATCTTTTATAGGCTTTGCTGTTTGCATTTTAAACTTCGCTGATGTCACTGTTAGATTATATCTACCCTACCTTTACAAGCCTTTTCATTTTCTCCCTCCCTTATTTTCTTTTTTAGGGAAGATGGTATCATTTTCACATGACCAGCTTATAACAATTTTAATCACCTACTTACAACAAACAGAAAAACGATATCAATTTTAAGTCAAATGGTTCTTTTTAACTTTTCCGTACAAAAAAAAAAAAAAAAAACATACGCGTACAACTCTCTGTCGCGTGCGTGTACTTAATTGTTTCAAATGTTATGTAACATTCGCTGAAAGATTAAAATCAGAAGCTCACACTCGCACTTGTGAGATTAAAAATCAAACATTTAAAGAACCCCTGTTTGTAATGAATTCATTCACTTTGATTGACACGTGACCATTTTGTTTGTCCAAAAAAAGGATGAGATTCTGTTTGATATCAATATAATCAGTCTGGGAAATCATATGAACTTATTGTTTTTCCTCCATACTTATCATATACGCCTAACAACATAGGGTAGTTAAATTCACCTAGTTTCAAAAATATTCAAAGTGAGTTGCAGTACGTCAAATGTAAATCCACAGGTGGTGTGTTTCTTAAGCGGTGTTTACATTGGACTATTCTGATGCTACATTGACTTGCTATTTGACATTTTTAATCTCGTTTTAATCTCGCTTCAACTCATTAAAAAAAAAAAATCAAAATTTGTCCTCACTTTACTGTCATTTTTTAACTATCAAGAATTTTCCTAATAAATCCTAGTTTCCGTGTTTACGGTAACGTGGCTCAGTTTGTCAGAAATGACAGTTATCACTTTCTAAGTTAAGTTATGTTTTTGACATTTAAGATGGCTATTGGTTTCAAAACTCAAAACTTGATTTAAATTTTTCTTTGAATGAAGACCCTCTTAAAACAAATGTTTTGACAGTTGTTCCGGTGTCTAAAGATCATTTTAAACAATGTGTATAAATAGATTTTTCTAGTTTAACAACTGACTAAAATTAGACGCTGCAATGGGTCTTCAAAGCCTACCTTTTTTAAAGTTTGAAGAGCTTACACATTATGATTTGTTTTTAAACTGTCAGTTAGTCCTTAAAAGAAATCATAAATTTCCTGCTACCGAACAAAAAATCTGGAAAATCATGTACTCGTAGCTATGGAATTGCGTTACCTCCATGCTTATGGAACATTTCTAACAATATGTGGTAGTTTAGTTTACCTATTTTTAGTTTTCAAAATAAGCAGCAGTATGTCGAAATATAAATAAAATAAATATATACTTTTAAGACATACTACATATGTACATATACATTGATAGTTCAACATTTTATCTGACTTCCGCGCATTCTTTCAAAAATTAACTTGTTAACTGTCAAGTATAAATGCGATACGTCAAAAATGGCTAATGTGAACACAGTTATGAAAATTGCCGATCTGTCAAAAGTGACAGTTATAACTCAAAAAACTGGAATGTAAACATGGTCTAAGATATAACTAGGTCTTTCAAAAATAACATTTACCAATTTTCAAAACTGCGGTTTTTGACATTTCAAGGTGAAGCTTTTTAATGAAGATTTCTAGTTAGATACCTGCCTTAAGTAAGACGCTCTTCGTCTTTGAAGCCTACCATTTTTTGTTTTAAGTTTCAACAATTTACACTCTATTACTTTATTATTTGTTTTCAAACAATCTGAAAAGTCGTATCTGCCTTTCGTGTCCTATTTTTAAATTCCCATAGGAAGTTATTGTAATGAGTCTGATTTGTCAAATTGAAAATGTTAACATTTCTCCGCGTTTCAAGGTCCCTAGAGTCGAAATAAACGATTTTTAGAAAGATGTCTGTGCTTGCGTGTGTACGTACTTCTGTACGTTCGCGACGTTTTTTTAGTCGTTCATAGCTCAAGAACCAGAAGAGATATCGACTTCAAATAAATTTTGTTATACAGATAATAAGGCAGAAATATGCAGAAAGGGCTCTCAAGAAAATTGCGTGGGTGGTTTTTTTTACCATAGCAGTTTAAAAAAAGGTGAACATTTTGGTTAACCCTATAAATATCTCATGAACCAATGACGCTAGAGACTTGAATTAGATTTTATATTATATATTGTAACGTGATACAAAACAATTTCATTTTTGGAAAAAATCCAATCAACGGTTTTTTTTATAAATCAAAAGAACTAAAAAAAAAGTTGTCACCTCGAAAATTTTGCGACTTAAACATGATTTCATCTCCAAAACAATTTTGTGCAACGATGAATAATGTTTTTGACATCTGATAAAATTTTGAGAAAAATCTAATTGACAGTTTTTTTATAAAAAAAACCTAAAAAAAAACATTACTCAAAGTTGGTAAAAATTGATTTTCGACTTAAATATCCTTTCGAAAAATTAAGATTATGGCTTCCAACTTATTTTATCTTATAAGAAATATTGTTTTCAACATTTGGTAAAATGTTGAGAAAAATCGAATTGACACTTTTTTTACAAAAAACAAAAACTTAAAAAAAATATTAATAAAAGTTGGTAAAAATTTATTTTCGACTCAAATATCTTTTCAAAACTTTGAGATATTGGTCTTAAACTAATTTTATATTTTAAAACATATTGTTGTCAACATTCAGTAAAATTTTAAGAAAAATCGAATTGACATTTTTTTAACAAAAAAAATAAAAACTAAACAAAAATTAATAAAAGTTGGTAAAAATTGATTTTCGACTCAAATACCTTTTAAAGATTTTAATATATTGGCTTTAAACTAATTTTTTATTATAAGCAATATTGTTTTCAATATTTGGTAAAATTTTGAGAAAAATCGAATTGACAGTTTTTTTACAAAAAATAAAAACCTAAAAAAAAACAATACTACAACTTAGTAAAAATTTACTTTCGACTCAAATATCTTTTCAAAAATTAAAAATATTGGTTTCACACTTATTTTATCTCACAGAAAATATTGTTTTCGGCTTTCAGTACATTTTTTATAAAAATCCAACAGTCAGTTTTTTCATAAAAAATTAAAATCTACAAAAAATAGTACGCAAAATTGGTAAAAATTGATGTTCGGTTTTTGATATCTCGTGAACAATAGAAGATATTGACTTTAAATTAATTTCATTCATCCAATTTGTATTTGTTTATAATGGGTGATTTTTTTGAGGTTAGGATTTTCATGCATTAGTATTTGACAGATCACGCGGGATTTCAGACATGGTGTCAAAGAGAAAGATGCTCAGTATGCTTTGACATTTCATCATGAATAGACTTACTAACGAGCAACGCTTGCAAATCATTGAATTTTATTACCAAAATCAGTGTTCGGTTCGAAATGTGTTTCGCGCTTTTTTATCGACAAATTTTGTTCAGCGATGAGGCTCATTTCTGGTTGAATGGCTACGTAAATAAGCAAAATTGCCGCATTTGGAGTGAAGAGCAACCAGAAGCCGTTCAAGAACTGCCCATGCATCCCGAAAAATGCACTGTTTGGTGTGGTTTGTACGCTGGTGGAATCATTGGACCGTATTTTTTCAAAGATGCTGTTGGACGCAACGTTACGGTGAATGGCGATCGCTATCGTTCAATGCTAACAAACTTTTTGTTGCCAAAAATGGAAGAACTGGTTGACATGTGGTTTCAACAAGATGGTGCTACATGCCACACAGCTCGCGATTCTATGGCCATTTTGAGGGAAAACTTCGGAGAACAATTCATCTCAAGGAATGGACCGGTAAGTTGGCCACCAAGATCATGCGATTTGACGCCTTTAGACTATTTTTTGTGGGGCTACGTCAAGTCTAAAGTCTACACAAATAAGCCAGCAACTATTCCAGCTTTGGAAGACAACATTTCCGAAGAAATTCGGGCTATTCCGGCCGAAATGCTCGAAAAAGTTACCCAAAATTGGACTTTCCGAATGGACCACCTAAGACGCAGCCGCGGTCAACATTTAAATGAAATTATCTTCAAAAAGTAAATGTCATGGACCAATCTAACGTTTCAAATAAAGAATCGATGAGATTTTGCAAATTTTATGCGTTTTTTTTTTAAAAAAAGTTCTCAAGCTCTTAAAAAATCACCCGATATAAGAAATAATTTTTTTTAAGAAATGCTACTAAAATTGGTAAGAATTGGTTTTCGACTAAAAATCTCGTTAACAAAAAAATAATTTCGAAATAAAACTATTTCATTATATGCAAAATATTATTGGTAGTTTTTAAATTTTTAAGAATAATTCAACTGATAACTTTTTTAACAAAACACGAAAACCTACAAACTTTTAAGCAAGACTAATCGACAGACCGGGTGGGAAGTTATCAGTGTGGGTCGCATCCCAGCCTCTTTTTACTATTATACGTTAAAATAAGTTACCTCAAAATAGGCCAATATAGCCGATTCACAAAGAAATATTTTGACAGTGTAATTCCACGTCTAAAAATCAATCTAAACAAGTTTATCAATAAAGCAAGTTTAAAGCCAGACGCACTTTGCAATGGGTCATTAAAAATCAGTCTTTTAAAGACTACTTTTATTTAAAAGTCTTAAGAGTTTACACTCTATCAATTTATGATTTGTTTTTAAGCTGTCATAATTTCATGTTAATCTTTAAAAAAAATCAATTTCCTTTTACCAAACAAACACTACTCACTCTCATTTCTGACAGTGCATTATTTAAAATAACTACCCTGCCTGATGGGTGAACTAACCTAAAATGCCCTCCAGAAAATTTGTATTTGTTTTGTAATCTATGATCTAATCGCGAACACTTTGTATGGTTAAGGGGTGCCATATAGAAATATACCTTGAAACCTTCAAATGAAGGAACGTTCAATGTATGATGTGAGATGTTTGTAGTTTGCCCTTTTTGTATAGATACGAGTATATGACTTCCCTGGCTTTTATTGAAATACTTAACAATTGGGGCATGACAGACAATGTTATTTGTAGATACATAGATATATGACTTTGGTAAATAAAATTGAAAATCACATAATTGCACTTTAAGCAAATATCTTTAGCTAAAGATCAGACAAACAAAGGCTGTTTTCAAAAGTCGACGAGAGGTGAGATTTTATGCCAAAATACCAATATTCCCGTGGGATGAATATTTATCTGCGTTTATCATCGTCATCGGAGATGGAATGAGACACATTTTACTATATACGAGTATGATAGGATTTTCCAAATAAACTTTATACATTACTATCGTATGTTGATACAGCGTATTGTATTTATTTTAAGGGTTTGTATATATAAATGAAATAGGGTGTGAGAATAAGAGAATAATGGCAAAATCTGATAAGCAATAAGTTGTTAGTAGTATAGTTTTTCAAGTGGGAAAACTTATTGAACTAATTTTCTAATCAGATTCTAAAGTAATGTTCATCTTATCTGAAAGTTTATTGATTCAAATTGGATTTGAATAAACAATGTTATGGTTTCTTATTAATGTTTTGTGTAGGTACACTTCCAACAAGAAGTTTTCAATAAGAAAGATAATGAAAATTCATTTATTTTCTAAGTTCCGTAATTAGCCATTGAAATTGAGAAACGAAACATTTTTGAATGTATATTTTACTGTATTTCCCTTTGATTAGAAATGCAAATTATGTTATAAATGATTTGAAAACACACTTCTTATAATTTTGTTTGATAAAAACAAAGTTAAATTACCCAACTATTTTTTGTTAAAAATTTATTTTTTCTATTTTCCTGAAGGAAATTCATTTTCCTGAAAGATTTAGTCGAATCTTTCGAATGATTTGTGTTTCAATTTTATACAATTTCAATGACAGATTATTGTCAGTGAAAAATGTACAGTCTGGATTTTAATTGAGGGCTATCATATAATAACTATCATTAGTTTTGATCATTGAAACCAATCATTGGAACGTTTTATTTGGAAGGTCGCTAGAAACGATTATTGAAAATTTCGAGCATTGAGAATAACATAAACCCGCCCGAAATATTAAATTTTTTGATTTTACAAAAAACAATGTTAGAACTTTCTTTATTAATATTAATTAAGTTTGTTTTAACTCAAAAATAAAAATTTTAACATAACAAAATATACTTCTAGAATTATTTCTTTTTGTGTGGTTCATCAGTGTAACCACCAGGCCATAAGCGCACGTTTTTATTCTAAACAGAATTGAAACAAATTCTGTAAATTATGTAAATATGTAAATGTATTCTATTTATTTAGTGTAAAACTTAACAAAACAATTTTTCTCATATGATAAGCGTAAGGCTACTTGACAAATAGAGCAGCAACATTTTGAACGATGAGGCTGGGTTTTAGTATTGAAGTATGCACATCTTTTATAGAAGAACCGTATATTGGAATGTGTACGGATTGGTCATATCGAACCTCGAAAGGAACATTTGGTTTGAAGTGGTTTGTATTCGAAAATTCTGATAAGCGGCGCCCTTTGCGGGTTTTGTGTGTATGAGCTCCTGCAATTCCATGTGCAATTGCGATTCGGAACTCTTTCAATGTCAATGACTTATCATTCTCAACTGATCTTTATTTGAAAATAATAAATGAGTTCACAACAGAAACATCAAGGAAATGCCAAAAAATACGATGCCACCATTGACTTCAACATATCGGCTTTATCAACGAATCTCATGTTTTTATTGTATACTGCTATCATTTTTGGACAATTGATGGATACCCAAGTACCATCTTTTTGCTTACGCATGGTGGTTGTATTTTTGGAAGGGTCCAAAAAGTTTCCTAGGATATGAACAGCTTTCGTATCCTTCCACTTCACGAACGCCATTCCATCTCTGCTGACTCGCCAGTCGGAATTTCCTTTTGTCAAACATTTATCACTAAAAGGTCAGTTGGCAGATTTTTTCTATTGGCTCGTACAGTTCCGCAGGAATAAATGGTTTGGTGTTTCAAATCTTTTTGAAGGTGAACGGAATTGAAAAAGTTTAAAAAAAAAACATGGTGCCCTTTTCCTATTCATTTTTGAGTCAGGTCTTTGACAACACAAGCACCGAGATTAAGCTTCGCAAAATCCGACGATCTTCCGGTGTAGATTTGAAATTCGGATATGTATGCAGACTCATTGGCTCGAATTCACACCTTATATCCGCGCTTTATAGGCTTCATTGGCATTATACTGACGCAAACTGCTGCGTCCCTTGAACTTAATCATAGATTCATCGATTGCTTGATGTTTCGATGTTTCGCGATCATTGGCCGGATTTTGATAAGCTTGTCGAAGTTTGTACTTCCTCTACTAGCTTGTTTGGTATTGTTATTCAGGTAAATACTTCCCAGAAGCCATAGAAATCTGTTCCTGCTCATTATCGAACGCAAATACTGATCACGCAATTTTGGCTGAGCTGACCAGTAGTCTCTGCAGCTTGGCAGTTTTTTTATACCCATGAACAGATTTATTGCCAAAAAATTTTTGATCTCTTAACCATCCGTCGGAGTAAGAGATGAGACGCCTCCACCAGCTTTTTGTACTGCAAAAAAGTTAGTTTAAAAAACAAGCAAGTCAATAAGCTCTTCTGGAAAGATTTGTATAAAAAATCTGAACAGGTGTTTCCAGATCACGCGGAATATTTGGTCCAGTCTCTGCCACAAAATCCATCATTTTATAGTTACAGCTCTTATTTCTCTAAGTAGAACTTCATCCTCAGAATCCCAATCTGATTCAGACACATGCGTAAGGCTCGAAGGGTCTCCTTCATTTTCATTACCAAGACACATAAACTCAGCTTGGTCATCATCATCAACATCTCCGATTTCGGAATCGAGATCGTATGGAATGTTTTCAGGAAAAATGTCATCAAAAGTTGAAATTCTTGCCCCTGATAAGGTTTTCGTAAAACAAAAAAAATAACTAGTTACATCCCAATGGCTACGCACAGAAACCACCCACAAAAATTTACACAAAAGCAATAAAAAAAATAATTTTATCACAAAACGTTTAGAAACACGTAAACATTATGTACAAGATTCAGTATACTAAAAACCTTACTCGACATTTTTGTTCAATATAAAAAATAATTAATATTTCAGTATGATCACTTTCACACCTTGCACAACTGATAAAGAGCTCAATTTGACTCTCAAATCAAGCAAAATATAATCTTCTTATAAGAAATAAAAAAAATCGTTATTTTATAAGTCTATGTTATATCTGTACATTTATGATGGTTTTGCAAAAAAAAAATACTGGTACGCTAGACAATAAGGTTTTAAAACGTGGTTTCACTACATAACCACCAGGCGGTTGTGAAAAGTGGAAATACAAATAAAATGTAAAGTCTTAGCAGTGGAAATACTTTGTTCCGAATTTTAAGAAAAGAAATCAATTTTTTTGTTGAAAAAAGAATACATTTACTATAAGAAAAGTTCGGAGTTTTATACTAAAAAAACAAAAAATCCACAACTTCATTTCGGGTTAACGATTGGCTTTTATGATCGTAAAAGCTGACCTCATAAAATATTGATTTTTGTTTTGTTAAAAAATCTAATTGGATTTAAAAGACGAAACTCAAAAGTTCTTTCCTTTCAACCAAAACAAATTTTATTTTGAAGTTAAATCGTTGATTTTCAAATTAAAAAATTCGCCAATCTAAGAGCACTTTAAAAGGTGCTAATATCAACCAATGCTTGTTTTTTTACTTTTAATGTTGTCAGTATTAGAAAATCACCAATACTTTTAGGTTTTTGACTTAATGTTCAATGTCAAACCGAGGGTTAATATTTACTTTTCCACTAAAATTTGAATTCATGCCGTCAAACTGCCAATGCCACAAGTTTGAGGATGAAATGATTTTCGATCTTACCTGGGATTAGAAAAGTAAATGAATTCGTGCATCATTAGAATTACAAATTTCGATTATGCTGTTTGCAGCTTTACGAGCCTTTGCAACATCTGTGCAAAAATAACAACTTTGAAATAAGACAATTTTTTTGAAAATAAATATTATAAATTTATCATAGTTTAGAATTTTAAAATGGATTTTTTGTACGGAAAAACGATTTCTAACTGAAACTTTAGAACCAATAAAGTTAAAAGCTACAAATTTGAAAAACTTCACTTTACGGAATTTTAATTTTATAGCATACCTACTCATTAGATAGTTTCTAGGGTATAAAAAAAAAACCGCAAAAACCGTTACTGATTCACTGAAGGCTTATTATCAATATAATGAAGCACCTTGAAATTTCGAACTAACGTATATGTTGTAGTGCAATGAAAAGGGCGGCAAATCCAAAAATTGTGGTTTAAGATTTGGGACTCGTGGTATCCACACACTTATTTATACAAGCTATGAATTAAAATTAAAACTTCCAAGTTTTCTAGAATAATGTAACTTGTTTGAATTTTAGGCATAAAATTGAGGCGTGGTATCCACCCACTTCACATGAATTTGGTTTTGCTTTAATGGAATTGTTCTGATTCTTGTAGAATGATGAAATGATTTATTGTGAAGAAAAGTTGATGTGTATAGTCAACTAAAATCTGAAAATCTGAAATGCATTCAAGGGGCGGGCGGGTATCTGCCCTTTTTACAAATATTTGAAATCCAGACTTATTACTGAGGTATTTTGTATACAGCAGAACCTAGCTCCTTTTTAAATATTAGTTTTTAGTGTTTAAACTTTCTGGCATTTTTTAACATGATACTCTTTAAAGGAAATTTTTAATTTCATGGAGTTAAATAAGTAAGGCCTAAAAAAACAAAAACTTGCAAAAGTAGTAAAAGTTGTATTATGTGACAAACCCCTTCGAAGAGGTGGATGTAAGAGAATTATTATTCTAGGTATAGGTTTGACAAGGTTACAGTACGGTTTTTGGGTGAAAACCTAAACCAGGGCCGTCGAGAGGAATTCCGGGTCCGCGACGGAAAAATCTCGGGCCCCCCCTTATTTACCATTTTTTTTCAAAGTTCATGCCTACTGATATGGTATGTGATAATTTCAATTACGAATAGCATAAAATTGGTTGGAATTAACGGAATTAACGCAAAGTGAACCGAAAAAAAGTGTTAATCATCAAATCAATCTCACGATTATAGTCCAGTTTAGTTGAAATGGAAGATGGATAGAAAATAATTCTACATGGGAGTAGATCAGATTCCGAACAGAATCATACATTCAATTCGATATTGCCAACGACATGTTGGTTGGTTGATTAACTATTAAAAAAAAATTAGCATGATGATCTATTACCTACTATGAAAATAAAATAGAGCGAAGTAAAAGTATTTGAAATTTGTCTTTAAAAAAAAACTATGTATTTTAAAAGGTTTACATTAAACACTCTTTATTGTTTTTCTTTATATTAAAATATTATCACAATGTTTTCATTAGAGTTAGTTTGCATTCAATGAAATATTTCTTTTTGCAAACGAGCTCTCCTAGCTTTCTGAGCAGCAAAACAACTTATAATTACATCGAAATTCAATTTCATTGCCAAAGGTGCTTTGATACATAGTGTAGCAAGTCCAGAAACACGATCTTGTGATGAGCACGAACGATGAAAATTCTTTGTTCTGGCTTTGTGCACCATTATACTGTCCTTTCATATTGCTTTCATTGTCATAGCCTTGTGCACAATAGTCTTCTAAAGGGATTTCGTTCTTTGCCAATGTTTCGCAGATCAAATCAGCTATTGCGGTGCCAGTTTTTTTGTTGCAATCGACAAATTCCAAAAACCGTTCTTGGATGGTGAACACATTTTCTTCCAAGCGCAGATATCTCAAAATACATTTGTTTTGTTCCACATGACTTGAATCGGGTGTTGCATCGACAATTATAGCGAAGTATTTGGCGTTTTCAATCTCCTTCAAAATAGCTGAATTCACATGTTGGGCACAAATTTTAATGAACTCATTTTGAATCTCAACGGAAAGGTAGTGAACTTGCAAACGTTTGTGTTCTTGTTGTGAAATTCTTACTTTTTCCAAGTGCTCCTGAAGTAAGGGGTCATAATGACTAATTAATTCCAAAATGCCCAAAAAATGTCCATTATTTGGCTCTCCAATAAGATTGCCATCGCCTCGTATTGCTAGTCCCCTTGTGGGATTTTTTGGTCCCCCGAAACCGAATCAAAAATTTCGTTTACAGCAGAAACAATAGAAGAAAAGAAAGTTTATAAAAACAGAAACCGAAATAAATATTTGTGTTTTGTTTTAATTTGCCGGGCCCCTGATTTTGACTTTAAAAAATTTCAAAATAAAATAAATTTGAAATTTACGTTAAATTAAATAAGAAAAGAGAAACTATTTATTATAACTTTCTTTCAATAGTTCAAAGTTGCCCAATTTTCCATTAAATATTAACAAAAATGTACGCCAATAATAATCAGGGGCCCAGATCGGCAAGCTTGTGACTGATAGATTGGCAGATAACATGCAAACAGGGGCCCGATTGCGAAAGCATGAATGATTGAATGAATAAATTGTCGGGCCTCTAAAAATAAGTGAAAATAGGTATGTTGATGATAAATATATAGTATATTCTCATTGCTTTCAATTTTAAGGGCCCCTAGAAAATTCCGGGCCGAGGGGGTTTCCCCCCCTTTCCCCCACCTCTCCACGGGGCTGACATAAACACCTAAGACACACGTATGCTTAAATTTCACCGATAATCGTATTTGCTATAATGAAACACTAGATTGTACCTAAGTACAATTAATCTTATGCAGGGTTATCGATTTTGCGGTTTCAAAAGCAAACGTAAATGTGAAACACCACATTATTTAAATGACCACCACGCGAATTGTTGCTACCATCGATTCTTTTTGGCACATATTGGGCGGTATCTTAGTCATAACTTGACGAATGTTGGTTTTTAAGTGCTCAAGAGTTAAACGTTTATCTGCAAAAACTCAGTCTTTCTCGTAGCCCCATACAAAAAAAGTCCAGCGATACCAAATTGCATGATCTTGGGGGCCAGTTAATATAGCCACGACGAGAAATAACGCGGCCAGGAAATGTCTCTTACAATAAAGCCATATTCGATCGAGTTGTGTGGCATGTCACACCGTCTTGTTGGATTCATAATTTTCCAAGCCATATTCTTTAATAGTTGACTTTATACGGATGTATGTATATGTAGATCGAAATGCAAAATACGCCATTATGTGCCGTAAGACAGTCCTAATTCGACACATTCGGGTCTTCGGCAACACTTTCACTTACAGCAGCGATATTTTCAGTGGTAAGAGCGAAACGATGATGCACAGGCCTAACAATATCTGTAACCAATCCAGTCTCTTCAAACTTCTTCACAATTTTACCAATTGCTTGCGTATAGTAATAATCTCCTCTTAAAGCATGATATGTGGCTGTGGCAGAATTACCATTTTTGTAGTAGGTTTTACCAATTTGTAATGCGTTGTGCGAAAATTAAGCGATCCATCTTCGTATAAATTTTAGACTTTTAACTGAAAAAAAAATTGGTAAAACAACTTTGTTTGACAGATGTCGAATTCCAGTCCTCCGCAAAATGGATAACCCGTTACATAGGTTTAAGTTTGTTTGCTTTACTTATTTTCAAGAATTTTCATTATTTAGAATGTTCGGATGCCCGATTTTTTTTAAATTAAAAATTTTGGAGTAGCTAGTAAATTGTTAAAGTTTATAGAAAATTCCTACTTAGTAAAATGTTAAGTATTTAACAATAGGTCATTTAAAATTTTGCGCATTGAGTTAATGAGTTAAAAATTATTGCCTATTCTGTTCTTTCAGCTATTTATGTTAATGTTTTACTGGCCAACATCTTAAAACCTTCCAAGGCTACAAATTTAAAAAAAAAATTATAATCTTTCAACTACCATTAAGCGTTTCAAAAAGCATTAACCTGAATAAATTTTCTTCTCAAGTAAAACTATCGGAAAAATCTTTTGTACTCATGTACATTCTTACAAAATTCGTATTCCAAAATATCAGCTTTTTCCTTAAAAAAAGTAGGTGTCTTAGAATCAGGACAACTCGCTTCGCCCACATCTTTCATCTGCATAAAACATAAAGAAACTTGTGTCGGAAAAAAAGACTCCTTAGAAAACACATTGTAAAAACAGCATTTGTCCTCCCATCCTTTTTGGATTCTGATGGTTTAGGGGTGGAGTTCTCGTTCTCATTCTCTGATTCTCTGATTTTCGTTCTCGTTTTCGTTTTTGCTCTCGATTCAAAGGATTCGCGATTTTTCCAACTCAGTCAACAGGCAAAATCCACCAATATTAGGGATTCATCAAAAAGGATTTGTTTCGGATGCGGATTTTATTTTGTCTCAGTTTTTGTTTATTTTTTTCTCTGTTTGTGTTCAGTCTTTTTATTTTTATTTTCATCTTAAATAAGGGTTGGGGTGCAAAAGTCAAAAGGATATTAGCGGGTTTGTTATTTGTTCTACTTTGTCTTTTTTTTTTGAAAAGATTGTTACAATGCGCGAGGATCTGTGTGTTCTTTTTTTTTTGGGGGGGGGGGGGGGGTTGGAGGGATGTTGCTAAAGGAAGAATTTTTTTGAATACGAAAAATAAAAATAAAAACCAATTCTACTGCAACGATAAAACAAGAGATAAATGGAAATAATTTCGGGAGTGATTTTTATTAAGAACCCAAAGCATTTTTTCCTCGGAGAATATTTTCCTAAAAAAAAACAAAAATAAGAAATAAAAACAAAAAACACGACTTAAAATTAAATCTAACATTTTCTTTATTTTTTGTTTATATTTTTAACATCCATTCCGTATACTCATCGCACTTTAGGATTTTAACTGAAAATACTTTGAAAATATTCTGGACAAATGTGTTCCCATTTTTATGGTGTTTCAGCTTTTTCTTTTTGTCCATCTAAAAGAAGAAAATAAAATGGCTTTCTCTTATTTTGTTTAATTGAATTCATCGCGAATGTGAATGAATCAGGGACAAAACAAAGAAACCATAAAAACCAACACAAAGCTTATAAAAAGAATCAGTAGGGATCGCCGCCGGTTCTTTTTTTAATTCGCCCTCTCTCACAGCATTGAACCCGATTGTTATATCCTTTGGGTTTGGAGAGGGCTTGACTGGGATAAGAAACAGAAAAAATATAAGCTCTAAACTTTTTCGCTTTTTTTTTTTAAGGAGGAATGAGTCCTGTGTGATGTGATGTTGCCTTATTCTTGAATTGGCATCAGGATTTAATTAAAACAAAAAACACAGAGAGAAAAAAAGTAAAATACGAGAATGGGGGTGGAGATGGGTTTCTATTTCAAAAACAAAAAGGAAAAAAATATATAATTCCAATTTTCAACATGACCAAAGAACGGACGTCATTCACCGTGCGTCGTCGTTCGTCGGACATCTTTGGGTTAGATGTCATTCCCTGTTGCCAAGAATTTGCCTTCTCGTCCTTTCGTCCTTCTTCTTTTCTTAATAACGTTGCCCCAAATTCAATTCTTTTCCTTTTCTCGTCTTAACCAAGGAAATTTATGCGAGTGTTGATATAAGTGTCGAACTAAGAAGGACATCTTGTAGTTGTAGTATAGATATAATACGAACTCGAACTCCAACCAAATTGGTAAAGTAATCGACTCATTTCGAACAGAAAAGAAAAGGCGTAAAATCACTCATTCTTTCTCTTTCCTTTAAGATGGGATATCCTTGTACGAACTGAGTACAGGGCCTTTAGCCTTAGGGTGATGGAATTTTATATATTTTATTAACCAAACTTATATAAGTAAGGGACTACATACCAAATTGGGTTTGTGTAATGTGGACATTTCGAGTTACTGGACGTGTATACGACGAGTATTTATAATATTGAAGCTGTTTGTCGAAAATTTAGGCAGTCCAGGGCCACCCATCATCGTCAAGTATATAGATAGATATTCCCTGCTTAAGGATATTAATGAAAAACCTTCTATAGAATATTTCTTATGTTTTAGAGATAGATAAATTGGGTTCTTAATTGCGGGAGTCGTATACTACATTTTAGTTGGGTCGTCAATTCTTCTATAAACATGTAAATATATATTGAGTCAAGTTATTTGTTAAGAAAAGATGAATGCGAATTGAACATAGACAATTTTTGTTGGAAGAAAAAGGTTCAATAAAGTTAAGTTGGTTGGAATTAATAAAATCTAACCACAGGCTTTGAAAGGGTCAATCATTAAGATGACTGAAAGGATAAAAGCTATATAGGCGAATTTAATTTGAAAGTGTTTTAAAATTAGATATTGTCTTTTATTAAGAAATATCTAACTCAAATATTAAATGTCTTGATGATGAAGAGATTGAAATAAAATGAAAGTTGAGCAAAGATAAGAAAACCACATGAGAAATAAGGCATTTTCCTTTCAATAGGTACGTAATTTCTGAAGTTAAAATATTGTATTTAATTTAAAGTGAACATTTTTTTAAGCCTTAGGCCACACAATACAATATACAATAAATGGATTTTTTTAAAAATATGATGGCTCAATAGATTACTGCCGGAAAAAATGTTTCAGTAGTCGGTTTTCGAACTTAGGTACATATACTTCAAACGCGATATTTTTTAGTTGTTCGGACTTATAACTCTGACAATTTTCAAACGATTGACTCGAATTTTGAAAAATATAGTGGAAATTCTTTTTTAATGCATAGCCACCGTTTTGAAATAAATCTCTTCAAAAAAATGTTTGTAAATTGTCAGGAGTGTAAAATAAAATTACATTTCTGTAACCTTAGAGCATTTCGTAGTATTTCTGAACAAAAAATACAAAAACTCAATTTATTCGGCCTCTATATTGGCCTAAGGTATTAATTCGAAAACTATGCTGGTGGTGTTGAAATTATTACACAGGTCAACAGCACTTTTGTGTAAAGTTTCTTACAGATTTATTAAAACTCATTTGATAAAAAAACATTTTTTTTCGAAAAAAGTTTGCTTTTGTTGACAAGTTTTTCGTTACATGTATTTCTCCTCTTATTTGTATCTTTTTTTTTAGACCACAGTCATGTTCTAATTTTAAGGAGAAAGCAAAAACTCAAGCAATTGCAAGGGTGTTTTAAGGGATATTAGAAGAAAGATACTTTTAGAAAATCAGGAACAAAAAAGCTAACCGAAAATATTACTTGGAGTTGTCAACCGGATTCTTACATCATGTTGAAAACAAAAAAATTAACCACTCCGAAAATCGCAGCGAACTGATTTCTTACTCTTTGAAAATAAATTTTCTAAAAATTTTTGTCTAGATAGTTTTTTTTTCTGTAAAAATATTACATTACATTACATTACACACTACTCAGCACATAAATGTACAGAGTAGAGAACACAGCACCTTGAGCGACTAGACTATATAAGGTGATAACAACACAAGACATTAATACAAGACAGAAGGACAGAAGAGAAAGAACAACAGAAAGAAAGAAACACATGACAACAGCACGCGGTAGGTTTCGAGACGGTCCCCCATCTGAGTACTAACCACGCTCACTGATGCTTGATTTCGGTGATCGATGGGAACCGATGCTTTATCAGTGACTAGGCCGTTGCCTTCTGTAAAAATATATAATCCAATTTTTCTATATAAGCTCCGAAAATGGTATTACTAATATCATTACAACAAAGGCTAAATTAAGGGCGGTTTAAGACATGTTTCTATATATCTATCATCATACCGAATAGAAAAATCGTAAACCCAGACAAAAAATTTCGAGTGATTGATAATTTTGTGTTTTCATTACTCTTTTTTTTTATCTTTAATAAGGAGTTAAATCGATTAGGCTCAAAGGGTACTAGACCGAGATCCAGCGTGTAAAGAATTTCTTAGGTTAGCAAATTCTTATTTCTAGGACCCTGTTCCGAAATATAATTTCTTTTTTGCAACTTTTACAATAATATTAGATAAGGTTTCAGCTTAATAGACAGAATTATTTTTAGGGCCACCTTTAACACTGTACCGAGTTTTTCACTGGATTTTCGAAAGCTTTCCATGGTTAGGTTAGGTTATAGTGGCTGTTCAAGATGGAAACGGACACACTTAGGCCACTTTAATGGCCCATTGTGATACTACATGAATCTTGAGGTTTCTTCCTAAGCTCAATGGAACCAGTTTGAGTTTCTTACGAAACGTGAGAGGCTGATTATGCCGATATGATTTAGATCATTTAGATCGTTAAAGAAGAATTCTCCTAGGTAATTCTTGCGTTTTCGAGCCAGAGCAGGGCATGTGCAGAGAAGATGAAGAACTGTTTCTTCCTCTTCCTCGTCCATACAGCTTCTGCAAAAATCATTTGAGAATACGCCTAATCTCGTGGCGTGCTTTCCTATTAGACAGTGTCCCGTTATGACACTTATTATCGAGCTTATATGCGATCTGTTTAGAGAGAGCAAGCACCTTGAACGTTTTAAATCCAGTGTTGGCCAGATGTTTTTTGTGACTTGACACGTAGTGATGTTGTTCCACCTGGTGCCTGCCCTCCTCACAGCGTCTTGCATTAGCAACAGTTTACAAGTAGCGATTGGTATGCCAGTACGTGCCAAACGTGGTAGGATGGGCTGTACTGTACCGTTCCTGGCGAGTTCATCTGCCTTACAGTTACCTAGAAAGGTTTGTTGTGCCATCTCCATTAGAGATGATCGACAGTTATGGACTGTTATAGAGTTTGTAGAGACAGAATCCAGAGATTTGATAGTGGCCTGACTATCTGAGAAGATACGGATATCAGATGTTGGTATCACGTTTTCTTTAAGCCAGAACAAGACTTCTTTTATCGCCAACAGTTCCGCCTGGAACACGCTACAATGATTGGGAAGGCGGAATGAGAGACTTAAATTCTGTCGTTCAGAGTACACACCTTCACCAATCCCTTCTTTCGTTTTAGACCCATCTGTATAGAAATGGATTGACTCATCTTCTAGGAATGTCCTATTTATTACCGATGGCTTCTTGCAAGAAAAGAGAGCTACAGTAGCATTTTTGACTCTTTCCTCTACGTTGCGTTTCCAATTTAGTTTTTTATCTAAGACAAGACCCAGGTATTTAGCCTCGTCTGAGAATTTTAATTGGATTCCTTTAATATGGGGAGGGTTGACAAATGGAATTTTGTATTTCCTCGAAAATAAGACTAAATCAGTTTTGTGTGGGTTAACGCCCAGTCCACACCGATCAGCCCAAAGTATTAGTCTGTCTAGGGCATTTTGTAAGAGTTCTTTTAACGTGTTAAGATGCTTTCTTGAAACTGCTATATCAACGTCGTCCGCATAGGCTATCACTCTGAAACCCTCCGCATCCAGACTAGTTAGGATTTCATTCACCACTAGGTTCCAGAGGATAGGGGATAGAACACCACCTTACGATGTCCCTCTACTAACGAATCGTCTGCCAGAAGAGTTGCCCAGTTTTGAGTTAATTATTCTGCTAATAAACATTAAATGAATTAACTCCCGAAACGAACTCTCTACATTTAGAGATGTTAGTACAGATGTGATTGCAGATGTGTCCACGTTGTTAAAGGCACCTTCGATGTCAAGGAAAGCAACCATAGTGAACTCTTTATGATGGAGGGAATATTCGACGGTGCGTACTAAGGTGTGTAACTTGTAAGCTTTCCATAGATCAGAAAAAATCAAAACTTATAAAAAAGTTTTTAATATTTTTACCAGGAGAGTCATTCCGTAATTTCCGAAACGATAATCGTCAAAACGATTATCATCAACGATATCGTCAATAATTTGCTTCACGTAACTTTATCACTATCGTCTCGTCAATAGTTTTCAGTAGAAGATCGTTCAGTATATTTCAAATACTCTTATACTATGACTGAAATGTCAAAATGAACTCAACGAAAGATAATGTTTGTTCAATAACTTGAAAATGTTATTAAACTTGGCTTTTCTCTTTGGGAAGTTTTGAAAATTTGCAAAAAATGTATTGTTAATAAACATGCCAACTATTTTGTGATGTTTATTGTTATTGTTATTGTTATTGTTACTTTTGTGTTTTATTTGTTGCCGCCGACGATAAAACTATAATATCAAAATGTTTGTTTCATGTCTGATACTTTTGTAAATCAGCTGCAATAATAAACCCAATTCTCTCCATTTTATTCGTAGGGAACATAACTTGGCTTCAAAAATATTTTTTGTTTAACTACTTTGGATTAGTGCTTTGTGCAAAAGCTATACTAAAATCGTTGCCTGTCGAATATACCAATGTTCCTCCGCCCCCAAAGTTTCAATAGTTACAGCAAATTTTAATATTGAAGGTATAGTATAGGTATGTTCATTATGTTGAACGACAACCGTCTGGCGAATTTATTGTTCCCAATATCATTATAAATTCCTCTTTTGCAATTCAAAAACTACAATTGTTTTATTTATTTAACAACAATTAAGAGAGATTACTCATATTTTTTCTTTATAAAAAAAATGAAGATCCGATTCCTCTCTTAATTTTCTTCATAACCGAATTAATTTTTTTTTTTTTTTTTTGAGTTTTTATTTTCATTTTGTAACAAAACTAAACTACACCGAAACTTTTTTACTTCAATTTGTTTAGTTATCAATGGAAATTAATAGCAGACGATACCTACTTAGCTCTCGTGCAAACGCTATCGTTTTGACGATATCACTTTGACGATTATCTTTTTACGTGAAGTGAGACTATCGTCGAAACGCTATCGTCTAACGATTATTATTTTACGGAATGACCCCGCAGTTAATTACAATTCTCTAAAAAAAGGGTGTTTTAAGCTGCCCGAGAAAATTCGATTGCTGTGTCTATTAGTTTGACAATTGATAATGTAATGATAAACCGTGCTGAAATTTCAGCAGCAATTTTTGAACATTTGCAAAACTCAAGCCACATTTGACGCTAGATTTATTGGAAAAAGTGATTAAAAACCAATAACCACCACCAGTGGTTAAAAACCCAGCGGACTTATTCCGGAAATCATAAAATAAATGCCATGAAATCATCTAAATAAATAAAATAAATTAAGTGACGCAGCAGTCCATTGAGAACTAAGGCCTAGTGACTTACAACTCTTAACCACTCCTGTGTGTAAGTAATGTTGTCAAGGATGGAAAGTTTATAGTTTATTGGTAATTGTTACTAACACATTAAGATAAATCTTATAAAGGTAGTGAAAGTTTATGAATAAATAATATATGATAACATTTTAAATAATAAGTTATATTTGTATATAATCAGCCCTATCATGAATTCCATCGTAATCGGAAATTTTTACGAATCCCGAAAAATTGTATCATGAAATCCGTTCGTAATGCAAAATTGTATAAGATTTTCCACTACGAACGGATTTCATGATACAGTTTTTCGGGATTCTTAAAAATTTCCGATTACGATGGAATTCATGATAGGGCTGAATATGTACATCTATGAAGAAGAAAAAAAAAACTTTAGGCAAAAAACTTTATTGTATCTTTACTATTGGTAATTATTTAAAAAAGTACACTGAAAAAACAAACGTGCATTAATATAAAAAACGGCGTTTATTAACTGCTTATTTATTGTCACAACAAACTTTTTCTTGTCAGAGTGAACGGTTTATTAAAAAAAATTTCAGCGTTTGATAATCGTTTGTTAATACTATTAACGGCCGTTTATTAAATAAAAAATAAAGCACTTTATCACCGTTTATTAAAATTAATAACTCTATTAATTGCCGCAAACATTTTAGTTATTAAAAATGATTAATCGTTTATTGCGACAATAAACAAGATGTTTGAAAAGGGATTGTTAAAGATTATATCCCAACCTTCATCCAATATCACAACCAATTCTCAAATTTACAATAAGTTTATTATTTTGTATAACCTTATTCACACATACAAATTTGGCAATTGAAAAATAATAAACCATTTATTGTGGCTATGAACAACATTATTAAGAGGCAAATTGTTAAATATTATATCCCAACCTCCATCCTACATACATATAAAAAAAATGTATGCGGAAGATTGGGCAAAAATAAAATTGATTCCTTGACAAAAAAAAATTTAAATCATAAAGATAACACTGCACGGAACTAAACTTCATGACACGGAAAAGTATTATTTGTATGAAATTGTATGAGGTATATCGCTAAACTTCATATCATTTCATACGAATTCTTGTGAATCGCAGTAACGCTGCAGTCAAAATAAGTAAAATGATCAGTGATGAGTTTTAGTTATATTTATAACTCGTTCTGTAAGAGTAAAAGTCCTAGAGCTTAATATATCTATCTTTTATAATTGTTTTTAATTCTATAAAGGTAATAATTTTGGCCAATTACTTTTATAAATAAATATGTAAATACTGTTACGACGCATTACAAATCTACAACGAAAAAACGAACAAATTACATGCATTCTGTCACTGCACCGAGCATTGTGTTCACACTCTGCTCAACTTGGCCAGAACTCGGTGACATTAATTTGCAAAGGTTATTTTGTCATTCGCAAGGATATAATTCACACTATGTTGTTACCAAAAGGTTGCCTAGTAGAACCGAACAAGACCAACAAAAAAATAGTAGAAGCAGAAAAAGAGAAGTAGAAGCAAAAGAAATAGAAGTAAGGAAGTTGAAAAGAGTGAACCAGACCGCAGAAACCAGTTGGACTTCGATCGCCGCTAAGCAAGGATCAGTGGTAAGTAAGTTGGATATTAACAGAGGCTTCCCCCCACCAGAGGTATAAGCGGAAATAATAAACATTTGTTTATATTTATGAACGCATTTATTAAAATTAATAAATTCTGTTCATTGGGATTATAAACAGGTTTATTAATATTATAAACGGAAATAATAAACGGTTTTTTATATTAATGAACGCATTTATTAAAATTAATAAACTCTATTCATTAAGGCTATAAACGGGTTTATTAATACTATAAACGGAAATAATGAACGTTTGTTTATGTTTATTAATGGATTTATTAAAATCAATAAACTCAGTTTATTGTGGTTATAAATGAAAATTTTAAATTGTTTGTAAAATGTTCACCCGGAAATGGAGAATAATAAACGATAGTTCACTGACACAATGAATATGTTTATTGGACAAACTCAATCATTTTATTCATTGTCTCAACGAACTTTTTTATTATATTTACGTACCTTTTTGGTTCAGTGTAAAAGAAAAACGAAGGAAAAGAAGAAAGAAATAGAGAATTAGAAGTGAGATGTCTGTAAAAGATAAGTTAGTCGTTTTGATTAGAAATGAAATCATGTAAACTTTTTTGAAATTTTTGTATGTCCCTAAGTTCTCGCAAGTAAGGTGGGAGTGAGTTCCAAAGGCGGCATGCATTGATGAAAAATTGCCTCTCAGATGTAAGACACGTAAAACGAGGATGAATTATGAATTAAGTTATCGAAAGACATTTTTAAAAAGCTCAGATGGGAAACATGGTCATATCTTTTTATAATAAAATGATTTAAATTCATGAAAATCATGAAAATAAAATAAATATGATCCAGCAATTAGTGTTCATATATGCGTTTCGCCCCGGTGCAATGGTTGGGCTCATCTTCTCTGAAGACTTGTAGCAACCATATAATTCGCAGTTGCTCTAAGTAGCTCGGATTATATGGTATCTCGATTTATTCGAGAAAATATGCGTCAAGACAAGGTGTAATGGTCATCTTCTGATGAGCCCAACCATTGCACCGGGGCGAAACGCATATATGAACACTAATTGCTGGATCATATTTATTTTATTTTCATGATTTTCATGAATTTAAATCATTTTATTATAAATAACAGTGTTCAGGAAAAAAACTATTTGACTTTTAACAGTCAAATATTTCTTTTTCATATCTTTTTAATCCATAAATATATCGTATGACACTATTAAAGGCTACTTTTAATTTGTTTTTGCTATAGAAATCACAATTGTGATACATTTCACATCCGTAGGTTAAGATTGGTAAAACCAAAGACTTAGCAAGTAGAGTTCGTGTTTTAATCGGCCTTGAGAAGTCCATAATGTTCTTATAAAGTGCCATATACTTTTCCTACTAATGAGTTTATATGGTCATTCCATGTAAAAATCCTATTGAAAACCACGCCAGGGTCCTAAAAGTGTTTACAAATTCTAATATAGTACCATTTAGCATGATTGACGGAAAATATGACAAATCAAGTTCTTTTTTGGATATCACAAGGCATTTGCATTTGTTTGGGTTAAGAGCCAAACCGTTATCAGATGCCCAATTTGAGATCCGCTCGAGATCCTGATTGATATCAAAAGCACAGTTTTCGATAAGGCCTAGTGAACAACTTCTATAGATTTGTATGTCGTCTGCATAAAAGTGCTTTGAAGCGTCGGGAATAAGAGAACGATTTCGTTTATATACAGCGAGAATAGCAGGGGTGATAAAATAGAACCTTGGGAAAGACCTTTAAGTAAAGGTAGGTACTCCAGACAGACTATATTATTCAAATAAACGGCTTGTTTTCTGTTGCTAAGATAAGAAAAAAGTAATTTTATTGCATCTAAGGATCTAAGATACGTTAAACTCCCAACGCAGCTTATTCATCAGCACGGTGTGGTTCACCATGTCAAAAGCTTTGGAGAAGTCTAGATGAACTAAATACGTTACGCTATCATTATCCAATTCGGTCCTTATGTCTTCAATAACTTTAAGAAGTGCAGTTGTGCAGCTGTGTTGAGCGTTTTTGCATAATGCGTTCACAAACTTTAGACAAAAATGGAAGAATGGAAATTGGTCTAAATTCCTCACAAAGTGAGTTTTTGGGAATAGGAATTATTTTACCCATCTTCCATTTCTGAGGAAAAATTCCTGTTGTAAGAACTGTGTTGATGATATGGGTAATATAGGGTAAAAGCATTGGCAAAATTGATTTCAAAAATACAGGATTTACTTCTTCAACTCCTTCAGCAGTGGATTTTATTGACAGAAAGCTTTCCACAACATCTAAATTACTCACTCCTGAAAAGCTAAATGCAGGGTCTATCAAAGGTAATGTTGAATCAGTGGATAGTTGAGTTGAAATTACATAGTTTGGAGTAGATACAAATTTACGATTAAGTTCGTTTTTATCAATATTATTAAGAGTGTTTTGTCGTTGTTTACCAATTCCAAGCTTTCGAAGATTTTCCCAGAGTTTTCGACCATCACCATTAACGTTTAGTCGGCTAGAGAAAAATTGTTTTTTAGCATTTCTAATTTCTAGGACAACTTTATTACGTAGGGTCTTATAAGCTCTCTGAAGTTCTTCCACCCGGAAAACTATCCAGCTTCTATAAGTTCGATCTCGTTGGTCCATTAATTGTTTAATTCTTTCACTAAGCCAGGGCTTCGATTCACATTTATACTTTTTTTGTTTTCAAAGGCACGTGACAGTTAAACAGCATTCTTAAGTTTTCATTTAGAAATTCCACTTGGTTATCTGGCGAAGGCAGAAGATAAATATTATCCCAACAAATTGAACGAATGTGTTGTTGAAGTGCTGACATGTTAACGTTTTTATAGTCCCTATATTTTATGATATTATTGTCGGAAGTAGTTAGTTAGTACAGAAGTCATAAGACAGAAAAAGGGCCTACATTTTTAAGCCAAATCCGAACGGCTAATTTGAGAAAGCACTTTTCATGACAAGAATTACTCTTGGAGGATTTGTCAATTCCTCGCAAGAGGCAGTAGGTACCCCTGAACAAAATTTTATGTCTCATGGATTGAACCCAAGACCTTTGGCAAGACAATCCAACGCACTAACCATCATGCCACGGGTACTTCTGCATTAAATCATCGGCTAAATTCTAATAGTTACAAATAATTCAAACAATATTTCTGTCGTATATTATTATCAAAAAAAAAAAAAAACAACTATAAATAAACCCAGAACACTGAACTTATGAAAAAGAATACCACAATACTATTTTTAGTTCCCATCATTGATATCTCAGTCTTGGAAATACAAATATTTTGTAAACATTGCAAAATAGTTTACTCTGTCCAGTCCAGATGCACTTTTAAGTGTTTATTTGTCCAAACTCAGTTATTGTCTTGTCCCTTATACGCTGTTTCTCAATCAACAGTCCAGCATCATAAAGACCGTCGTCATCGTCGTTATCGTCGTCGTCCGGCACAAACTATCGACGAAACGATCGAACTTCATCATTATCCAACGCCGATTTGTCACAAATGTTTACATCAAGCAAACATAAAAATTCCAATTCATTCTGAATTATAAATGACATAGCGTAGATAACCCATCAAACGATGATGATCATTTTAATGATCCCAAAGCGCAAGATACCCCAAAATAAACATCCTACAATATCCATTCACATTCCACAATATCCGCAGTGCCAGAGGCCGACCAGACTTAGAGGCAACAGGCAACGAGCAACCCTTTCCCTTTTTATATTTCTGTTTCTGTTTCCCAAAACAATAATTAGTTATGCCTTTTGATGGGATGGTGCTTGAGCACAATGTGACTTGAGAATCAGATCGCGCTTAAGTAGACTAATTTGTGGGACTCTCATTCGTAGCAGAAGTTATCAAACATCTGCGAAGCTAGTTTAGGATTGTAAATCCTTTATCACCATATAACAACTCACCACCATCATCATTGAACATGAACATCAACCATCATTAGAAACAGAATGAGACCAGGATAAAATTAGCTCTCTTGGCGCGCCACGGGCTCTCTTTTCCAATATTTACCCACTTAAGAGTCAACAAGGATGCATATAGCAAGGAACACACATACCAAATATTCTGTTACAAGATCTCTCTTCGACCGCAGAGCAGATGTGAAAAGATTCCTTGGAAGAAACCCATCAGGACTGGAGCAGGACAAGAAGTAAGGCACACTTGAGCGCGGGTGATGCATCTTCTCCGATTGCACAAAGATAACAACACCTTCGGTATGAAAGATACTTTCACTTTTCAATCAACAGCAACACTGATGATGATGATGCCGGTCCATCAGAAGCAGGTATAACAACAAATAAAGGGTCCTTTATATAGGGTTTCTATGTAAGTACCTATAATAGACTTGATGGAACCATGGAACCCGTTGAGCTGTTATGATTCCATTTAATTCTTTTTTTATTAAAAAATATAGAAACCAAGGGTTGCCCCTCAGGCCATAGACCACATCGAACTCTTATATGAGGTGAATCTGTGCGGTCTGACGAAACCTACATAGTTTGTCATAAATATTCACGCATCACTTGCATTTGATAAAAGAGTTAGAAGGACTTCTTCTGTAGCCGTATAGCTGTAGATGTGGCATGGCTTTGTTTAGGGAACGAGAGAGCGAGGACATCGAAATGAAATCCTAAGTGGATATTTATTTGAATCACGCTTTAATGAAGACACAAGTGGGATGTATTTTCGAGTTTTGTTGTTTTGTTTGAGGTCTGGATGATGCACTAACTACCTTTAAGCTGCATAATATGTTTGGGTTACAGATCGTTGCGGTTTGTTGCGTTATTAAGATGTCATTAAAAATGAAGAAAGAACAACACAAACAAAAAACAACCAGATGTAAGAGTATAAACATACAAAAATTGGCAATATTAATACGTTCATTATTTGTAGGTTATATAGAAGGAAGGAAAACAATTTTTTAATATTGAAAGGCTTGAAGAAATTTAAAATGGTATCTGCAGATAATGAGTTTGATCTAGTGTGGCTCATTTCATTTTTTGAAAATTAGCAATTTTATTCCCAAAAGTAAAGTGTAAAGTCAGTAAGAATATTGAACATTATTTGCACAACACATTTTAAACAACCTATTGTTAAGGGTTTAACAATTTACTAGTTAGCAATTTGCTAAACGCTATCAGTCTTATTTAAAAACGCTGTATAGAGCCTACATAAAGTTATGTAATCTCTATAATGCCTCTAAACGCAAAAATGCTATTTATAAAACTTATGCAAGGTTGCATAGTCCCATAATAAGCTAAACGCGTTTTGAGGTTGAAATACATAAGGAAATTATTGTTATTATTATTTCATAAATGTCAGTTTGATTTCTCTTAATTTTTGAAATTAAAAAGAAAACAATAATATGCCTTTCCAGTTTAGCTCGTTTATTAATGATTTTAATAATTTAAATCGCGTTTTACCAACTCCGAGAATGCGGAAAGTTTATAAAAAAGGTTCAACCCAATGAGCTTAAGAAGCGAAGAATTTAAAAAAAATATAGATTTCCAAAAAAAAATATCATACAAATAATTGGAATTATTCGTTCGGACCTAAGCAGCGACAATAGAGGAGGCCACATCCCCATAGATATCCAAGTAATGGCTGCAATAAGATATTGGGGACGGATCGAGGTAAATTTGTACTAAATGTTCACACCAATTCGAAATCCGTACCTTTTATGATTTGTTTATAGATTCAAGACGTTAGAGCAGACATCCACGGATTTAGCCAACCTACGCTTTGTGAAATTTGTAAGCGAGTGGCAAGAGCATTAGCTACCAAAAGACTTTTGTTCATTAAAATGCCACCTTCTTTTTCGGACCAGCTAAGAACTATGAACAAGTTCTTTCAAATACGGGAGTTTCCAAAGGTGGTTGGGGCCATTGACTGTACCCACATAAGGATCCCAAAAGTAGGTGGCCCATCAGGGCAGTACTATATAAACAGAAAAGGGTACTATTCGCTGAATACGCAAGTAGTATGCGACGCATCCCTAAAAATTAATGACATTGATTGCCGCTGGAGAGGCAGCACTCATGACTCACGAATTTTTAGGGAAAGCAGAATTAAACAACGATTTGATGATGGGGAGTTCAATGGTCGTCTGCTTGGGGATGGTGGGTACCCTTGTACTAATATCCTCTTTACCCCCGTTTTGAATCCTCGAACGGATGCTGAAATAAGATACAATATATCTCATATAGCTACTCGTAACATGGTGGAAAGATGCTTTGGCGTCTGGAAGCAAAGATTCCGCATTTTGTTATCAGGCATGAGGTGCTCCTTAGAAAATGCCAAAACAACTATTATAGCCTTAGCAGTTCTTCATAACTTGGCAATTGATTTCCAGGATTTTCTTCCACCCACAGGTATACAATTAAACAAAATTGGAAACCTTAGTAATGTTTTTTGTTTAAATAGATGATGATGTGAACGATGACAATCAAGCAGATTCCTTTGAAAATCAAGAAAGATCGCAACAGGAAGGACGCAACCAAAATCTTACACGGCGTGTATTTATTGAACAATACTTTTCCACCCGCAATTAATAAAAAATAAATGTTCTTATGTATCTTTTAAATATATATTTTTATTGGAAAACATAAAAAGAAACTTAAATTGATTCATTACTTTGGCCTTCATTTTAGTGCCTCGCCGTTGAGCCTGAATTTGTGATGTTTCCCTCATCGTTGCGCTTAAACTGTTGAAACTGAAAATCATTGCAAACGAATTAGTAAAAAACAAAGATTATCTATATTTGTACATACATATGTACCTATGGGTTATTTTATGCCAGGCGTCTCGTTTCAAACGGGATGTATTGGTGTCAACGTTTTTATTTTCAATTATTTGAATTTTGTCTTCTATAAGCTGTCGAAGGAGTATCTAAAAGAAATATTAGAAGTTTTAATGATTTCATTCAAAGGTTTTTATCGCTGATATCACTTACTTTATCGGATGAATCCCAATTCGCGGTACGAGACCTTTTCGTTTTAGTTTCCATTTTTGTCACAACAAAACAAACAAAAGCACAACACAAATTTCTATATTTTATTTGTTATGACAAACAGCTAATTTGATAGACAGAAAAATGAATAGATTGCTCCATTTTGGTACTTTTTTTTGATATAATAAGCATTGTATAACTAAAATTTATAGCAGAATTTTTTATAAATAGGAATTTTCGAAACGTTACATAGAGCCTACATATGTAAATCCTTATGCACTGTATAACTATTCACCTGTTTAGCGAATTCTATTAAATTAGACTGTATTTGTTTACATATTTTCAATATTTTTTCAAAAAATTGATGCGATAGCTTTGTTTAGACGACGAGTTTGATATAAACAAAAATTACTTTCAAATCGTTTTGCTTTTCCTGTTTAAAAACGTTTTAATATAAATAGTTCAGTTTTTCTTTAAGAAAAGTGAAATATATATTACCTTATGGAAATTTTTAAAAAATTGTACTAAATGTCATAAATATTTAAAATGAATATTGAAGACAGATTTTATGTGCGTTTTTTTGGTATTCCATATATAGTACAGTGAGAAATTGCCAGCAAAACGATCCGCAGTAGCCAGATTTTTGTATTTAAAAATTGGTAAAACTGAAAGAAGATCTGTCAGAATTATAATAAAAATAAAACACACAAATAGAAGAAAGTTTTGTGAAAATCAAATGTTAAAATTACTTAGCAAAAAAAAACTAACTAAAACTAATAAAATGGACAATTTTCAAGAAGAAATGGTAAGAAAACATCTGGAAATTGAGATTCTATAAAAAAAAGTTCATTTAACAATTGCTTCAACGGAGGGGGTTTGTTCGTAGAATACTACATTAACATGAGGTGTTGAAGCGAGCTTGAAGATCGCCTCAATTCTTTATATACCTGAATCTAGTTGAAATGAGCTTGATTTGACTCGATTCCCGTCGGAGATCGGAGTCGAGTCAAAATTTGAGAAGAAAAACTTGTGTGGAGGAGTTGGTTTAACAGATAATGCATTATGGTCTGTTTATTTGCATTTTTGTGTACAAAAAATATAGTTTTGTTTTAATAAAGTTACAAAAAAAAAAAATGGACATGGAGTAGGTAGCATATTCGTATATGGTGCTGAACTAATCAGTTCTTCATTGTTTAACACGAATCAAACTATCTCACTTGCACTTCACACATCGGAAACATCGAAACACCATTTACATTTTAGAAAGTGCTGTTATACTTAATCATTTTTAAATCTTCTTGTGCGGTGGAAACAACAAAAACTGAGATAAACCATTGGTGGAAACATAGCAAAACATAAATATCTTTTCTATTGTTTTCTCTTGCAAAATAGGCCCAGTTAGTCCATTTTCACTAACAAAACTAAATAATATCAACAGTAATAGATTGACTTTTTTACCCAATGGAAAACACACATGATTCCAAATGCACAACTACTCAACGAACGCAGCCATCAAGATACAAATGCAATATCAATCGTACCAACATTTGAGAACGAAATCACATAAGATCCATTCGAGACTCGTATAAATGTCAAGAACCCATCCCTAGTAAGATTCTACTCTAACTTTTATCGCTAGTATTCATACTATGAATATTGTTTTTGTTATTCGTGGAAAATCCTACTATACTATGGATAGATTTTCCAACAAAACACGGGTTTTATAGAATTGGAAAACTATCACGGATTTTTTTGTTTTGAAAAAAAAAACTACGAAATAAGGTAGCCCAAAAAAAAATGTCTATATGCATTTTTCCGAATTTTAAAATGTAATATTTCAAAAAACCTGACTTGATTGATTGATTTTGAAGTCGGATTTGAGTTCCATCAAATTACGTAATAAAAATATGATTTGATTGGTAGGATCAAAACCGACCCAGTGTAATTATTTTCACAGAATAAAATTGAAAAATTTAAATTCGTCATAACATTTGTTTTCTTTAAAAAAAATATATTTAAACATTTTAAGTTATTACTGATTTTGTATAAAATGCTTTGATTGTTCGTTAGTCAAATATTATATGTAAATTTAAATAAACAACGTCTACAGGAAAAAAACCTTAAGTTAAGGGGACCGATAAATCTAAGCGCTTGAATTTTTACCATTTTTCTTAGTTATTTAAAAGTGAAGGAATAAATCAATAGTTGTTAAATGAAGTACGTTTTTTCATCATAATATATTAAAATACAAGTATCCGATTTTTTTTTCCCAAAATGAACACCGTAGTTACTAATCTTCTGAGATCCTCACGGCTCGGCGAGAGGCATCGATTGGCGGGATTTTTAGTTTTTTTCTCAGCGATCTAAATTCAAAAATATTAGTTTGAGTGAGTTAATATTACGTATATATAATGTATCTTCTATATGAACTGATAAGAACAAAAAGTAAAAAAAATAGTAAATTTAAAATGCCTCAGCAAAAAAGTTGGGTTTTCCACCTATTTTTTCAATGGTTTTTATCTCAAAAATGGTAATTTTAGAAAATTTTGTTTGGTTTTCCATTAAGGATCTAGTACTAGAAAAGACGTGCGCCAAAGTTCATAAAAATCGGTCTATAGGTAGAGCTTTTTGAATTATCAGTTCCGCCAATTTAAAACAATAGTAGTTTTGAGAATAACGCCTTTGTGAATATAAAAATTACAATTTATTGTAGCTGTACAGTGAATTTTTTTTAAAAAATTTAAAAGTATATTTTTCAAATGTTATTTATTATTTACAAGTATGCTTGCAACGGTTTAAGTTTTCGACTTCAAACTCCGAACTTAACATGCCCAAAAAAACGAAAGAACCAGCGGGAATCGTTCATTTCAAAACTAATTAAATTTGTAATTTCTTTACTTATTATTTTTAACTTCCCATAGGAAGTTATTGTAATGGGTCCGATTTGTCGAATTGAAAATGTTGACATTTCTCGACGTTTCAAGGTCGCTAGAGTCGAAATAAAAGATTTTTAGAAAGATGTCTGTGCGTGCGTGTGTACGTACATATGTACGTCCGTACGTTCGCGACGTTTTTTTCGTCGTCCATAGCTCAAGAACCAGAAGAGATATTGACTTCAAATAAATTTTGTTATATAGATAATAAGGCAGAAAGATGGGTGGTTTTTTTACCATAGCAGTTTGAAAAAAAAGGTGAAAATTTTGGTTAACCCTAAATATCTCATGAACCAATGACGCTAGAGCCTTGAATTAAATTTGATATTATATATTGTAACGTGATACAAAAGAGGAATATTTTTGGAACAAAATCCAATTAACGTTTTTTTTTATAAATCAAAAAAACTGAAAAAAAAAATGTGTCACCTCGAACATTTTACGACTAAAATATGATTTCATCTCCAAAACAATTTTGTGCAACGAAAAATAATGTTTTTGACATCTGATAAAATTTTGAGAAAAATCTAATTGACAGTTTTTTTATAAAAAATAAAAACCTAAAAAAATATTACTCGAAGTTTGTAAAAATTGAATTTCGACTCAAATATCTTTTCAAAAACTTGAGATTAAGGCTCCAAACTTATTTTATCTTATAAGAAATATTGTTTTCAACATTCTGAAAAATGTTGAGAAAAATCGAATTGACATTTTTAAAACAAAAATAATAACCAAAAAAAAAAATTTTAAAGTTGGTAAAAATTAAATTTTCGACTCAAATATCTTTTCAAAACTTTGAGATATTGGCTTTAAACTACTTTAATCTTTCAAAAAATATTGTTGTCAACATTCAGTAAAATTTTGAAAAAAATCGAATTGACAGTTTTTTTAGAAAAAAATAAAAACCGAAAAAAAAATTTAACAAAAATTGTTAAAAATTGATTTTTGACTCAAATATGTTTTCAAAAATTTGAGATAATGGCTTCTAACTAATTTTAACTTATAAGAAATATTGTTTTCAACAATACGAAAAATTTTGAGAAAAATCGAATTGACAGTTTTTTTTACAAAAAAATAAAAACCTAAAAAAATTTATAAAAGTTGGTAAAAATTGTTTTTCGACGTAAATATCTTTTCAAAAATTTGAGACATTATTTTCAAACTAATTTTATCTTTTAAGAAATATTATTGTTTTCAACATTCTATAAAATTTTGAGAAAAATCGAATTGACAGTTGTTTTTACAAAAAATAAAAACCTAAAAAAAAAACAATACTAAAACTTGTAAAAATTTACTTTCGACTCAAATAGCTTTTCAAAAATTACAAATATTAGCTTCAAACTTATTTTATTTCACAGATCATATTGTTTTCGATATTCAGTAATTTTTTTTTATAAAAATCCAACAGTCAGTTTTTTCATGAAAAAATAAAATCTACAAAAAATAGTACGCAAATTTGGTAAAAATTAATACATTTTAAGCAAGACAAACTTTTAAGCACGACAAATCGACAGACGGGATGGGAAGTTATCAGTGTGGGTCGCATCCCAGCCTCTTTTTTTTAATTTTTAATTATATGCTTAAAATTTTCAAAACTATGGAAAGAAAAAACTTTTTTCCATATAAAAATGGATTTTTTCGCTTTCGGAAAAGTTATGGCATATTAGTGCAAGGATTGCCGTTGTTTTTGAATGACTTCTTATGTCACATTACTTCTTTATTTGAAAACTTTCTGTTGCTCTGTTTTTGTTACATTAGTATTAATTCCTCCACTTTTTTAAGTTCCCAATAGAAGTTATGTATTGTAATGGGTCCGATTTGTCAAATTGAAATTTTGACATTTCTTGACGTTTCAAGTCCGCTAAAATCCATGTTATAGATATGGCTGTTTCGACGTGCTTGTGAACGCAAGGGACACCATTTTTTGCAAATAATAACATTAAGTTATGCAGAAAGGTTTTAAAGAAAAATTAGGTGGGTGTTTTAGTATGACCTCAAATTTCTTATGAATCAGTAACGCTACAGACTTTAATTAAACTTTATATTATACATTGCTATAAACTTACAAAAAAAATTAAACAACAATTTTCTTATATAAATCAAAAACTCTTAAAAAGTATTTTTAATATTTACAAACATTGGATTCATGAATAACGATTTTGACATTTGGTGTAATTTTTAAAAATTATCGAATTGGAAGTTTTTTTTGAAATAAATAAAAACCTACAAAATAATATACTCGTACCAAACATTGTAAACATTGATTTTCGACTCGAAAATCTTGAGCGCAAATATGTTATTTCATATAATGCATTATGCATTGTAGTTAATTTTCGAAAAAAAAAATTCTTTTATAAAAATCAATTGACAAAAACAATTTCTCGACAATAACCAACTTTACTTAAATTTATTGACTTTATACCTTCTGAAGTTTCTTAAATAACAATTTAAAAATGTCCTTCAAAAGCGAAATTAGTTTTTGAATAATAACTGCGAAAATTGTTTTATTTTTAAAGAGTTTAAAAGATATACACTCCTCGCCACATGAATAGGACACCCCTTAGGTTTTTTTTCTATCGTCCATAGTTCCCAAACCAAACATGCTAGAGACCTATTTTTTTTATCTTAAGTTCAGTTAATTGTTCTTATTTCACCTGAAAAAAGATTTAATGCTAAGGATTTAAGTATTAATGAAAAATTATTGATCAAAAACAGGCAAACTGCGAGGTCCAAATTTCACACCACTTGAATAGGACACTTTAATAAAAAAAACATTTTAGAGTACTACTTTTCTTTTTATTACGAACGCTACTTTAATTGGAGGTAACTGGAGTATTTTATTTAACAAACAAAAATGTTTTAATAGTGTGTTGAGCCACCTTTCTGCTCCAAAACTTCACACATCCTATTTGGAAGGGATGCATACAAACTGTCCAAATAATTTAGCGAAATCGAGCTCCAAGCCAATTCGATGGCTTGGATTAGTTCGGATATATGTAGTTGAGTATTGTTTTCCTGATCCGTATACTTGACTTGTCAGCCATCCCCAAACATTTTCTATGATATTCAAGTCCGGTGGGTAGGGCGGCCAGCTTAATAGCTCCACATTTTGGCTCTGTATATACGATTTAACTACCCGGGCTGTGTGTATTGGGGCATTATCATGTTGATAAATCCAGGGCAGAGGTCCAAAAAGGGTTTGAAAGTATGGAAAGGCCTCTTTCAATATACCATTGTAAGACAACGCAATCATTGTTGTTGATACAAAATGTAGTTTGCAGGTGCCATAATAGGAAATAGCTCCCCAAACCATTACACCTCCAACTCTGCTATGCAGCCGGTCCAGATAATGAGCTTCTTTGCGGAGGTCATGGAAATAGTAGCTATATATCCATCGGGACCTTCCAAATTAAATTTTTTTTCGTCGGAGAAGACCACTCGATGCCACTCAGAAGTCCAGGTAACATGTGCGCGGCAAAAACTGAGGCGTTGCTCTTTTCGAACTGTGTTAAGGGGTGGCTTCTTCTTGATTTTAAGTCTTTTTATGTGTTTAGATTTTGAAATAACACGACGCATGGTTGTTAGACTTGCTTTAACACCACATTTTTCAAGATTTTTGCCAAATAGTCGTGAGAATTTGACGCTTTTCTTAATATAAGTCGCCTTTCCGCATTAGTAAGCACACTATGTGTGCGGCCTTTCATGTTTTTCCCATATTTAAGCTCATTACCTAAAAATTTGGATATCACGTGTCGGCTTCTTTCGACTTTTTTAGCTATTTTGGCAATAGATAAGCCAGCGTCCTTATATGCTTTGATTTGTCCTTTTTCCAACTCGGTCAACACTTTTCCTCGACCCATTTTACGTTTTTTTTTAAATTAAATAATCGAAATTTACAAAATAGTTCGATCAACGAAAAATACAATTCCGCGTGACAAAGATAACGATTAAACTAAATGCATGGCCTATTCAAGTGGCGCAAAAATATTGCTTTAATTTAGACGAAAGTTAACATAAAGTAGAAAAAAAATATAACGGCTTTTTTCCAGAACTTGCAATTTGTCATAGAGAAAGAAGAAAAGAGATGCAAAAAGATAACGGGCAAAGTACCATTATTTTATCATTCCGCTTTTGAGTTAGCAAAGGAAAAAGAGTGTACAGGGTGTCCTATTCAAGTGGCGATGAGTGTATTTTCTTCAAACAATAATTTTGATATTTTCAGTATGTAAACATATAAATTAATATTCCTACTCAAGAAAAATTATATACGAGTATTATAAATACCTACTCTTCTCAGATAAATGTCTGTATTTAAAAAGGTACAAAACATGGTAAACGAATATGAGAAGTCTATAGGCCTTTTAAGTCTAATATCTCAATTATATCTAATATGTAGGTATATCTCAAAAACTTACCTTAAACATAATTCCCCAAAACTTTAATCATCAAAATGCATGACCCCACTTTGCTCAAAAACAAGCACCTTACTTTGTATTTATGATGGATAAATCTACCCCCGTGCGTAGTTTCAAAACATTCGAATACAAAATTTCCTTGTAAACATGATATTGAAAACAAAGTGTGGAGTACCCTTATGCTTATGCGTATGCCAAAGAAACTTTCAGAAAAGTTACATAAACACCAAAAGCAAAAGAAAAAGATGAAGAAAAAGAAGAAGACGAAGGATAAGAAGATAAAGAGACCAAGTATGTAGGTAAAAAACAACAACAAAAAAAGAAGCTAAGTATAAGTAAAATAAAAATCAACCTCTTTTTGCAGACTTGTTTGACATTCGGTACAAGTTTTAGTGGACATGGACAAAGAAAATATATATCTATCTATAAGTCCTATCTACCTCCCCGTTTTCAAAGTTTTCTTCCGCCATTCTTATGATAAACAAGGACACCATATTTTCCATGTATTCCCTTTTTCTTCCAATTCGTCCTTATAATTTCCTTTTGCTCTGTAAGAAAAATGATAACACACAAACAATCCAAATCCAAAGACAAACTATAAAAAGGAAAAGACACTCTTTAGGTCTTGAAAAATATTCTCCTGGGAAATTTCCCTTAATTTCGGAACATGCGCTTCACGCACCGTTACTCACTCACAATTCACTTTGAAAAAATAAATAAAATGGAGTCATTCATGTGCAGTTACTCAGGGGAAATAACAGCCAATGAACACACTCCTAAGGGTGTGGCTAAATAAGAATCTGTTTGTCTCACTCTTATGGTTGTTTTTTTGGGATAATCATCCAGAGGAGGATTATTTCCTCTGGAACCGACGACCACGACGACCACGATAATCACTCGGAACTTGCGCAATTTGACAGGCCTTAGCAAAACAGAGAATTGTCAAAAATTGTCCGATAGCAGAAGCCCGTCGTACAGAAATGTCAGCCCTTGAGGGTGAATTGCGCTTAATTTCTGTAGCTCTCTCTCTCCATGTCTTTCTCTCCCTCTCCGTTTATTACAGTAATGCTGCCGTGCCGGCGGTCGTCATACAAGACAAGGGATGCCTCATGCCTCACAGTTTCGAGTTTCGCATGCGTTGCGCGGGCATTAGAATGGATAATTGAGAGCTCATGAAAATTGCCTTTAGGTTTTAGGAAAAAAGGGGTGGACTGTATAGAGTTGGTCTTGTTGGTGGATTGTGTTTATTTTTATCTCACATAAAATGATTCTCCTTTGTGTCAGTGTCGGTAGCGGTAGCGCACAGCGGTATCGCCGAATCTCGATCACATGCGATTTGACATTGACGGCTGGTGGACGCAATCGAATAACGGTGTCGTGTCGGTGCATCAGTGACAGTTCGTGATATCATTTGACATATAGGAAATCGCAAAAGGTTTCTAACCCCAACTCGAATTTTAATTCTTATAACACGTTGTGTTTTCAACTAAAATTTCAACTTACTTAATTTGAGAAAAAAAGGAAAAAGCTTCTAAATTCTTGTGCGTCAAAACAAAAGAATTTAAAAAAAAAAGTGCAGGTGTGTTCTGTGATCATTGTTTGTTTTCTGGTGTTTAGTGAAACATAAACAAAGAAAGAAAAAATAAAAGAATTGAAAATGTTACAATTCTATCCGATGCCAACGAATTTGAACTCCGGAGTGGGTGGAGGTGGTGGAATTTCTGGAGGAGGTGGAGGATTGAGTATTGGTGGAAGCTTAATGATGCACCACCATCAACATCATCATGCGGGAAATCGGTTCCTTGACTGCAACACAACCAAAACTTCGGACTGTAATGGACGAACAGGTAAACATCATGTGTTTGTTGATAAAGCTAATTCAATTAAAGTAAATGGATAGGTTTGTCTACGTATAAATGGTATATAACCTATTATATGTACCTATGACGTAGGTATTGTAAGCAGGGATATGGAGTAACCATATCGTATTTATGTGGATGATGTCCTAAATTCCTTTACCTGTTAGTTTGAGTAAAAGTCAGTTTTAAAATAAGCAATGCAGAATTGAAACAAGAAGTATACCTTCGCAATAATTTTTAACTCAAAATTAAAGTGTTTGGGTTTTATTCTAATAAACTTATTAAACGCATAAATTATCTTTTTACTTTATTTATATTATCAAATCATGTGTTCCATTTCCATATATTATTTTCCCGACGGAACAGAGAGTAAGAATTTTAAAGTTCCTGTATTTTAATTGTTTAAAAAGGTGACCATGAAGAGGGCATAAGCTATTTGGAAATTCGTTCTAATCTTTACCAACATAAGTTAAAATAAGTAACACGAAAATCTGATGATAACATTAACATTAAAGTAGAAACTTAATTTTATTATTTATTACTTTGCTGAACTTAAATAACTTTAATTTATATCCAGTGACTTAAATGTTAAATACTAAATTAAGTGCGTTTTTTTGTACAGTGAGAAATTGCCAACAAAACGATCCGCAGTAGCCAGATTTTTGTATTAAAAAATTGATACAACTGAAAGAAGATCTGTCAGAATAATAATACAAAAAAACACACAAATAGAAGAAAGTTTTGTGAAAATCAAATGTTAAAATTAACTTATCAAAAAAAAAAACTAACTAAAACTAATAAAATGGACAATTTTCAAGAAGTAATGGTAAGAAAATATCTGGAAATTGAGATTCTATAAAAAAAAAGTTCATTTAACAATTGCTTCAAGGAGGCGGTTTGTTCGTAGACTACTACATTAACATGTGGTGTTGAAGCGAGCTTGAAGATCGCCTCAATTCTTTATATACCTGAATCGAGTTGAAATGAGCTTAATTTGACTCGATTTCCTTCGGAGATCGGAGTCGAGTCAAAATTTGAGAAGAAAAACCTGTGTGGAGGAGTTGGTTTAACAGATAATGCATTATGGTCTGTTTATTTGCATGTTTGTGTACAAAAAATACAGTTTTGTTTTAATAAAATTACAAAACAAAAAAAATGGACATGGAGTAGGTAGCATATTCTTATAAGGTGCTGAACTAATCAGTTCTTCATTGTTTAACACGAATCAAACTATCTCACTTGCACTTCACACATCGAAAACATCGAAACACCATTTGCATTTTAGAAAGTGCTGTCATACTTAATCATTTTTAAATCTTCTTTTGCGGTGGAAACACCAAAAAGGTTTATTTAATCTAAACTGAGATAAACCTTTGGTGGAAACATAGCAAAACATAAATATCTTTTCTATTGTTTTCTCTTGCAAAATAAGCCCAGTTAGTCCATTTTCACTAACAAAACTAAATAATATCAACTGTAATAGATTGATTTTTTCCCCAATGGAAAACACACATGATTCCAAATGCACAACTACTCAACGAACACAGCCATCGAGATACAAATGCAATATCAACCGTACCAACATTTGAGAACGAAATCACATAAGATCCATTCGAGACTCGTATAAATGTCAAAAAACCATCCATTGTAAGATTCTACTCTAACTTTTATCGGTCTTATTCATACTATGTTTTTGTTATTCGTGTAAAATCCTACTATACTATGGATAGACTTTCCAACAAAACACGGGTATTGTTTAATTTAACCTACTTAAGAATTGAAAACCTATTGAATAATATTTACTTATGTACATACATTTTTAGAATTTTGTTTTTTGTCCAGATATTCGTTATCAATTGTGTGGATTTTGGGTAGTATTTATTTTTTGTAATAAAACTGTCAATTGATTTTATCCAAAATTTACAACAATATTTTGTATAGAATTAAATAAGTTTGAACGTAATGCCTTTATTTGTTCTCAAGATATTCGAGTAAAAAAAAAAAAGAATTTTTAGAAGATTTTATATTCGATTTTTCTAAAAAATACACCAGATGCCAAAAACGTTATTCTTCGTGCGTACAATTTTATTGAAATTCTTTTATGTAAATTTTGATGTTATCAACTGTAAAACAACATTTTTATAAAGTCAATATCTCAGCGGGTTCTTGAGATATGGCTGACTCAGAAAGGTATGCCGAACGTTCATTCGCATCCAGAGACATCCCTCTTGAAAGCATGGATTTGGATTGTAGGAACCTTGAAATGTTGAGAAATGTAAAAATCTGCTTCTCAACAAATCGGACTGATTACAATTACTTGCAGTAAAAAGTCGAAAATTGTGTCAAAAATCTAAAAAGACATAAAATTATAGCGTTTTATATCAGTTTTTGACAGTTTGAAAGTTTCAAAAATGCATTTTCGTTAAAATTGAGTAGTGCGTATAGTTTTCAAATTTTTGACCATAAAGCGTATACAATTTTGTGTTGCGTGTTTTTTTATTAAAATAACTTCTGACTTAACCGAAGTCGCCTATTTTAATTTTTAAATGTTCAAAAGTACAAAATATTTGAAATAGAGGATTTTAAAGAAAGAAACAATTTAAAAATCGGGGCGCATTGACCGGCCTAAAGTTTTTTTCGAAAATTAAAATTACCTATGCGAAGCCTTTATTTTTTTTTGGAATTTTATTTTTATTTAAAGCTTTAAAAGGGTTTGTTTAAAGTTATAAAATGTGAGAAAAAGGTGAAAAATATACCCTTGTTTCTCATCCAAGTTAAAGTAGACTAATGTCTATTTTGACAAAAATTAGGAGAAAAGTTATTTTCAACGTTTAATATGGTTTGCTAATAAGGAACGTACAAATGTAATACAGACAAGTATCATTAAAATTTTTCAAATCTTTGTTTTTAAAGACAGATTTGTCGTAGCAGGATTGGCAAAGTTTTTAATATTGTTCGCTTTTTTAATTGGTATTTCGAAGATTGGATTATTTTGATTTGTAACGAAAATGTAGTTTGATTGTTTTCGGCTAAAAATCACTAAGTATTTAAAAAATGGTTGTATGAATTATTACAGAAGGTCTTCTTGATCAACTACCTCGATTTGATCTTTTTTAGTTTTTAAAAACTCGAAATAATTGAATTGGAGAGTTTAGAGTTAATTGAAGAAAAGAGTTTAATGTTTAAAGAAAGCCCCAGAAAAACAATATCTCCCCCTAAAAATATATGATATCGACACGATTTGTTAATGGATATGGATTATATGGATTTTTAAAGAATTATCTTCATTGTGATCAAATAAGATTTTCTCAATGTTGTGTCTTGCAATTAAAATACATATTTTACATTTTTTATTGTTTCACAAATCCTTTTCTTCAGTTTTAAATTGTTTTGCGTATATTTTATAGCTAATTGGTTTATTGCTTAACTTCGATTTTTGTTAGATTTAGTTTAAGGATACCGAAAGTTACTTGTTATAATTATAATGTTTAGCTTGCCAAATTAACTTGACACATTTAAGGTTAGCATTATAATTTGTAGTTGTTTCAGTAATATTAAAATATTGTTTACGTTTTACTTTTATAAACATGGATTTAAGATGTCATCGTAAATAAGAGAACTCAGGTTTATTTTTTAAATTTATGTTCTTTAGCAACACACTTCTTTATAAATGTTTTTTTTTTTCTATGAATTGTGGCAACCTTAGTATCAAACTTACAATTCTTTTCTTAGGATGTACTTTAATTCCAATTTTCCAAAATTCCAATTTTTCAAAAGTAAAATGTTATGTTTCTGCCATCTTTTACACCTTATTTTGTGCAAAATTTGAAGGTACTGCGAGATCGGGAAATGCTTCGTTATTTGTATTGAATGTTCCTTACGATTTTATTTATTTTTGAAAGCTTTATGTCATGGTGTTGACATTTTTCGAAATACATACATTTCTTTAACATTATGAATTTTTAAAAGGTACTTAAACTTGGCAGGGCTAGCATTTAATAGGACTGAAAGACCATTTAGTTATACTCAGTTCTCTTTGGTAAACATAACATAAAATAAGCATATATTATTCCTTAAGGCTGTGATACAAATCAAAATAGATAAATAGTTTCAAAACTTATCCCAATGATTATTAACATCAAAAACTTCGTCCTAAACCATAAAATTGACCCATGCCGGAAACCACTGTACACCTGCATTTTATTCAAAATTCAGTTATATTTTTTAGTTTTTCCATCCTTTACTATGTCTCTCACTCTCTCTCTCTCTCTCTGTGATTCCACTATACCTGCAAAAGGCTTACAAATTTGGTCAATTCTTGTGAAAATCTTCTGCAAATGCATATCCTTAGGTGTCCCTTAGAATGTTTATGCACTCCCCAAAAGCAAACTCCATCTACATATATGAGTATACATATATGACTTCCTCCAGCATATGTAGATGTACCTTTATATTTGGTCAACTAAATCAACCATAGGCATCAGCCAACTTTATCCTCTCTGCATATTATAAAACGAGATCCAGAAGAACAGTCCTTCGTGTTGTCTTAAAGAATTTATGGAATTTAAGTATTCGTAGATACAAAAACAGGTGAGAAGGTCTGTTGGGCTTCCTATTCTATACATGTATACACATTTGTATAGTAGATTCACATTCTTTGGGCTTGGCATCATCAGGCATCATCATGGATATAGGATATGCTAGAGCATGGGACTGGACATTTGGATCGATATGAAAACTATTGGACGCTGCAAAAATTCCAAGCTCACTTGACACACCAGGTATACATTATACAGACAGATATATATAATATATATAAAGGTAAAAGGTACCTACAAGACATCATTTGTGCGCAGATAGAACTTCATATGGTACTAACATTGGGATTCTTATAAATGATAAAAATATATATATATACCACATATGAAGTTTAACCAAAGGTATAATGCGGGAGTTAGAGGTTTTTGGGTGGTTGTTGTAATGCTTTGAAATAGCATTGCGGAAGTGGCCAGTAAAGTTGAATGAACGAACATATGTGACCAACTGATGTACAAATGTTTCAAGGACTTTGATGCAAGATATACTAAGATACTTTTATAGATGAATGACATTTTTTGTTTTTTTTTTTTTTTGTGAACGAAAAACTAATCTGAAAAAATAACTTTGTTGCTAGACTTAAATGAAAAGAAGTCAGATGATAGTGAACAACTTGTAGAAGTACATACATTATTTATTTTGATATTTTAAAAATCCATGCACATATTTCAATTTTGTCTTTAAGACACATGTGAAATCATTTGAAAATTTAAACTTTGAGTAAAAATTAATATACATATGTATGTACATTTTTATAATAACTTGAACAACCTATTGTTTAGGACTTAACATTTTGTTAAGTAGCAATTTTTTAAATATTTAGCAATTTGCGAACTAATCTAAAATAGCCCATTTCCTTTTATTTAGAGATGGCCATCCGAACATGTCTTAACAGTGACAGTTTGTAAAAATAAACAAAGCAAGCAACAACTTAAATGGACCTTTTAATTGAAATTATAGACTGTAGAACTGTAGACTAGACCATTCCATCCAGTGCTCGAATAAGATTAATTATAAATAGGTACAAACTAGTGTGTTATTTCTCAAATAAAAATGTAGTGATACAATTACTTTTCCGTAAAAACTAACCCTATGATTTGTAATTCGGTCGTAGGTGTTAGGTTTTCTACCTAGAAACGAACTTCAAACTTGTAAAACCTATACCTAGAGTAAAATTCTCCATCATACAATTCTTCGAAGGGACATGCTTGGGACATAAAATATCGACTATTCTGCACGAAGCAAAGTGTTGAATTATTTCGAAATCTTCGTGTTTCGAAAATATTTTCTTAATTTAAAACAAAACAAACGTATGTATGTCACAAATTATAAGAAAAAAAAGAGGCTGGGATGCGACCCACACTGATAACTTCCCATCCCGTCTATCGATTTGTCTTGCTTAAAAGTTTGTCTAAATGTATTAATTCTTACCAAATTTGCGTTCTATTTTTTGTAGATTTTATTTTTTTTTATGAAAAAACGGACTGTTGGATTTTTATAAAAAAATTATTGAATATAAAAAACAATATTTTCTGTGAAATAAAATAAGTTTGAAGCCAATATTTTTAATTTTTGAAAAGCTATTTGAGCCGAAAATCAATTTTTACCAACTTTTATTAATTTTTTTGTTTAGGTTTTTATTTTTTGTAAAAAAAAACTGTCAATTCGATTTTCTCAAAATTGTTCCTAATGTTGAAAACAATATTTCTTATAAGTTAAAATTAGTTAGAAGCCATAATCTCAAATTTTTGAAAAGATATTTAAGTCGAAAATCAATTTTTACCAACTTTTGTTAAATTTTTGTTCGGTTTTTAATTTTTTGTAAAAAAACTGTCAATTCGATTTTTCTCAAAATTTTACTGAATGTTGAAAACAATATTTTTTGAAAGATAAAAGTAGTTTTATGCCAATATCTCAAAGTCTTGAAAAGATATTTGAGTCAAAACTCAATTTTTACCAACTTTTTTTTTATTTTTTTTTAGGTTATTATTTTTTGTAAAAAAACTGTCAATTCGATTTTTCTCAAAATTTTATCAGATGTCAAAAACATTATTCTTCGTTGCACAAAATTGTTTTGGAGATGAAATCATATTTAAGTCGTAAAATTTTCGAAGTGACAAATTTTTTTTTCAGTTTTTTTGATTTATAAAAAAAACCGTTAATTGAATTTTTTTCCAAAAATATAATTGTTTTGTATCACATTACAATATATAACATAAAATTTAATTCAAGTCTCTAGCGTCATTGGTTCATGAGATATTTAGGGTTAACCAAAATTTTCACCTTTTTTTTAAACTGCTATGGTAAAAAAACCACCCACGGAATTTTCTTGAGAGCCCTTTCTGCATCTTTCTGCCTTATTATCTGTATAACAAAATTTATTTGAAGTCGATATCTCTTCTGGTTCTTGAGCTATGGACGACGAAAAAAACGTCGCGAACGTACCACCAATGACGCTAGAGACTTGAATTAAATTTTATATTATATATTGTAACGTGATACAAAACAAGTACATTTTGGGAAAAAATCCAATTAACAGTTTTTTTATAAAGAAAAAAAAAAAATTGTCACCTCGAAAATTTTACGACTAAAATATGATTTCATCTCCAAAACAATTTTGTGCAACGAAGAATAATGTTTTTGACATCTGATAAAATTTTGAGAAAAATCGAATTGACAGTTTTTTTTTATAAAAAATAAAAACCTAAAAAAAAATAAATAAAAATTGGAAAAAATTGACTTTCTGCACAAATATCTTTTCAAAACTTTGAGATATTGGCTTTAAACTACTTTTATCCTTCAAAAAATATTGTTGTCAACATTCAGTAAAATTTTGAAAAAAATCAAATTGACAGTTTTTTTACAAAAAATTTAAAACCTAAAAAAAACAACAATACTAAAACTTGGTAAAAATTTACTTTCGACTCAAATAGCTTTTCAAAAATTAAAAATATTGGCTTCAAACTTATTTTATTTCACAGAAAATATTATTTTCGATATTTAATAAAATAAAATCTACAAAAAATAGTACGCAAAGTTGGTAAAAATTGATACATATACACAAACTTTTAAGCAAGACAAATCGACACGGGATGTGAAGGTATCAGTGTGGGTCGCATGCCAGCCTCTTTTTTTAAATTGTTTTTGAAAACAAATTTCGATTGGATTTTACTAAAAAGCCTACCAAAGGCTGATATTACATTTTGTGTAAGATAAAATAAGTCAAAAGTCAATATTTTTCCTTGATATCAAGATATTTAAGGTCAAAATCAATTTTTAGTAGTTTTTCAATAGGTTTAATTTTTTTTTATAAACAGAACTGTAAATTGTAATTTTGTAAAATGTTTATAAAATATCAACAACAATATTTTTCTTATTTGATTTCATTAAATAACTTTAGAATCAAAACCATAATTTGTTTTCAAGATATTTTAGTAAAATTTTAGTTGTATTTTGTTTGGTTTTTATTTCTGTTTTAACTGTCGATTTTTCTAAAAATAACAGCAGATTAAAACGTTGTTCTTTATTACATACAATTATTTTGCATATAATATCAGTTTTTGTTGGTTTAATTTTTGAACTAAATTTTTCCTTTTTTTTAAAATTGTTTTTGTAGAAGAAACACTTACTGAATTTTTTAAAAGACCTTTCAGCATGTCTTGCTGTTATTGTCTCTAAAACAAAATTAATTTTAAGTAAAATTTGCCGTGAATTCTTGAGATACGGCCGACGAAAAAAATTATCTGGAACATACATTATGTAAGAACGAACGAACGTAGGTAAAGACATCTCTCTAAAAACCATGAATTAGATTTCTAGGAACTTGAAATCAAATTTTTTAATTTGAAAAATTTCGCCGATCCTACTATTTTTTACTTTTTTGACTTTTTATAACTCATCTTCTGTATTTTTTTTATTCGATTAACTGGTTTAAAAAAATATATTCCAATCAAAATTCAGTTAGAAAATAATTTTGTAAAAAAATGCGTATACGCCCCAGTGTAGCACTTTTATTATATACTTTATATACTTTAGAAACGCTAAAACAGCATATACACTTTATTATACAAATTGTCCTTTTTATTTTCTATATGTTCTAATTTTGATGCTCGATGCTGATGAACTACCAAAGGCATGACATTATAGACTTTAAAATACTTTAACCGATTTTTTGAAAACTAAAATATTACAAAGAGTTATAAACCAACCAAAAACCATTCAAACTTGAGACCAAATTTCTAGATTCTTAAATTTTATTGATTGTGTATAAATTAGCAGACTTTCAAAAAGACTCTATTAAGTGTTTTATAGCTGCCTTTAGATTGCATTAAAATATTTACACATCTATGTAGGAAAAAACTGTTTGGAAAAGACTTATAAAATAAATAAACAAAAATGCGTATACGCCTGGGTGTACTATTCGTGCTACCTTCACATTCATCATGAATTGTTTGATTATTTGTTTTTATTATTTTCTGTCAGAGTTCGGATTTCAGCCAATTTGGATGACAAGACTTGTTAGGTAAGACGTTTAATACATGAGGCTCTAAACCACTCCAACCCCCAGTTGTACCGCCTTAAAGTTAAGTATTTTTTTGAAGCAATGTTCCTTTGATAAATTCAAGCAATTTAGTCTATTGAATGCAAGAAGCGTCTGGAAATATGATAGTCTCTACTCTTTTTCTTGTTCTATTTTTGTATATGTAGATATGAATATGACAAACTGAAAGAAAAAGTTAATTTTAGAACAAAACATAACCACATCTAACATCACAACGTTAGTATAGAGCCTGTGGTTTTTTAGCAGACGCTGAAAAAATAATATTCGTTAAAGCCCCCTACCCCCAGCTCCGACTGCTTGCATCCATCTTTATATGATAAAGCCTGCATGTAGGAATTACTGAACAGAATAAAAAATGTATTCCCTACAAAAGAATGTGAAAATATTGACTATACAAAACCAGAAAAGGCGTCATAGCTTCCAGTTAGACGCGCAGACAGAATCAGTATAAAAGCAATGCCTCAACCTCATATACCTTTTATAACTTCAATCCAAAGCTACAACCTACCAACTTTATAAAACACTCTTTTTCTTATTTCAAATGGCTGAGAATGCAAACCCCCCATTGTGGTCTGCTGACAGTAGGTGTACTGTAAACGAGGTTGGCATGGTACTTCTCTCTGGAAGGTACAATATAGCAGCTCTAGCGTACCTACAGATGATGCTATACTATGGGATGTTGTTCTCGTTCGTCCTTTTAGAAGTTGATGGTGCGTTATTGTTGATGCTGCTGCTGCTGCTGCTGCTGCGATGTGGATCGATTGACTAGTCCTAGAGACTGATAGATAACAAAAGTATTTTACCCCCATCCCTAAATATAAGAGTTTTAAGCTATGAAGTCAAAAAAAAAATTAACAAAATATTTAAACTGCAAGGACGAAATCAATAAAAGGCTGCCTCGGTTTTTTGTTTGTTGGTTTGGCTTTCGCGTTCGCGTTTGTTTTCGATCCCACAGAGGGCGGTTTAATTTACCTTTATCAATAAATTTATTCCAAAAGTTTGTTCTTATTTTTTCTGTTTCCACTTCTGATACCATTGTAACTTTTGTTCTATTTGTGGAACAGGTGATGTCAGAGTTGGTTTGACTTAGATTAAAAGTAGACACGCGCTCTACATAGCTTTGATAACCTTTTTTATGGTTTATATGAAGGGACTAAGTTTTTTTACACTTTTTTGTTTTAAGAATTGAAAAGCGTGATGATGTTTTTGTTTCGTGAGGAAGTTGATTTTTGAAATCGAATGATATACACTAGATGGAATGTTATATATTGAGATGGGATGAAACTAAAGTGGCTCCTTTTAGTATGGCTATACATATATGAAATAAGGTATAGGATGGATATTTAATCTGGGAATGGATATGAAAAAAGTTTCAACATTATTTTTGTTTTTGAGTTTTTTTTTTGTTTCAAAAAGGGCAGAAGTTATTTTGGGATGATGTGATACATTACTTCAAAACAAAGAGGTTTTGCGATGCTGCTGAAAGATAAATTTAAAGTTAAAGGTAGATCACATAAATTCAGTAGATTTTACTTGAAGGCCAACATTGCATAATATTTTTTTTAAGGAACAACCTTTGCTGAAGTTTTTTTTGTTTAAAAAAGTCTGTGAAACAAAAGATGGTTTATACTTAATAGAATACAACATTCCGTATTTTTAAATAAATTGGAATAAAAAAACGTATTGAAATCCCAATAAATTCTGAAATATATTTAATTTTGGGAGTATATTATAGGGCCCATACACTACGCAAACACGTTTGTTCAAACGTGTGTTTGAGCAAACATAATTTCGCCACACACTACACAAACATGTTTGAGAGATATTAGTTGCGTGACGTTTTTCATCGAGTGATTTAGCATATGCAGCTTTGGTTACTGCCTTGGGTATTAAAAAAAAAAAAACAGAAAAAACAAAAAAAAAAAGAATTTGGTGTAAAGAAATTTGTTCCTCTTGTTTATTCATGTTAACTCTATGAAAATTGGCATCGGTTTGAGCAAAATTCAATACACACCACACAAACATATTTGTGCAGGCACGGAAAATTGAAAATTTTTTGATTTTGTTCAAACCGCTTGCGCAAACACGCATCATCGCTACACACTATTTAAACAGTTTGCACAAACATTTTTACAACAACAAAATACATTCGTTTGCTCAAAAAGTTTGTGTAGTGTATGGGCCCTATTAGAAACATTTTTAGATACTTATTTAAGGGGTAGAGTACGATAACTTTGGCGACAAATTATCAATTTTCTCAAGAACTAGAAGGCATAAAGTCATCTAGTTTTCAGTTTTTGATCAAAAACAAATAAGAGCAATGAATTCTAAAAAAAACAGTAGATAATTTGAAAGTTTTGAAAAACTACACTTTAAACCTTTTTTTTAAATTTTGTTTGCATACATTTTTAGTTTAAAACAATTTTTTTCAAAAACTATGCATAGTTTTGACTTGATTTAAAAACAAGCTAGTAGACAAAAATGTTGGCTTTAAAAAAAGGTATAATACTTAATTGTAAGTATTACCCTCTACCAAAAACCGTTATTATTTCTTGGCGCCAAAGTTATCGTACTCGTGCGTATTTAAGGATTTGAAGTGCACGAAGATTGATTTTTTTTTAAATTAAAATGGTTATTTTTTTATGTTTTAATTGAAAGTTATTGTAATCAGTCCGATTTTTTAAATTAAAAATATAACTTTTTTCGGCCATATCTAAAAAACATGCCTGACTATCGGCTTTAAATACATTTTATTTTAAAAGTAATATAATATTGCTATTACCTCGAATTAAACTGCCTCCATATTTTCTTTAACGTAGAACAATGTTTTTTTTTTTTTTTTTTTTTTTGTTAAAATTATCATCCCATCTCGAAATGAATGGGATGATGACTTAGTGACGAGAGGCTTCGACACAACTATTTTCACTGACGGCTCGAAGATGGAGTGTGGGGTCGGTGCAGGAATTTTGTCCGAGTCTTTAAATGTCTCCAGGTCTTTGCGACTTCCTGACTTTGCTAGTGTTTTTCAGGCTGAACTACTCGCGATCAAGGAAGCATGCAAGTTACTAAAACTAGATCCAAATCAAAACCGCAATACAGCTATTTTTTCGGACAGTCAGGCGGTTATTCAAGCGATTGGCTCGTCCACTTCATCCTCCAAACTGGTTCAACAATGCCGAAGTGAGTTAGCGAGCATGAACATTGGACTCAGGGTCACTCTCATCTGGATTCCGGGTCATAGAGGCTTTGTGGGCAATGAACGAGCTGACGAGCTGGCTAGGCAAGGATCAGCCCTTCATAGCTCACTCGCGGAAAGAGTCAACATTCCTCTTGGTGCTATGAAGGGCAAGATCTTCTCTATTTTCCTCGCTGAATCAAACCACAGGTGGAACAGCCTAACCAACTGTATCATATCTAGAAGGATATGGCCCACCTACAACAAATCCCGTACTAATAATCTCATTTGCAGACCAAGGCAAGACATAGCCAGGGTCGTTGCTACATGCACCGGACACTGGCCTGTTGGAGAACACGCATCTAAGCTGGGCATCCCCCACAATACTTTCTGTCGTAGTTGTGAGGACCAGCGAAAAAAAGAAACTGTTCTTCACTTCTTATGCAAGTGTCCCGCCTTAGCCAAAACGAGAGCCAAAACATTGGGAAAGTCCTTTTTCAACGACCTCAATGAGCTCTCAGAACTGGAGATCAAAGATTTGATCTTCTTTCTAAACGCAACAAAGTGGATTTGAGGCGTATTTTTCTCTTTATAATCCCCCTTTTATCTTTATAGGTCAAGCGAGTATTTCATGGTATCAAAACGCCTGGTTTAATTTTTAGAAAAATCGTTTTTTTTTTTTACTAAAACGAAACACCTAACAAATATTACTAGAAATTTGTAAAATTACATTAATTTTCAACTCGAATATATATTTTTTGTTTACACTTGGGACAAATTTGACACATTTGGTAACATTTTTAGAAAAACAAGTTGATCTTAGACTCAAGGATCTTGGGAATAAATTAATGTTTCGACTTTAAACAACATATTGTTGTTAGTTTTCTTTAAGATCTTTAAAAAAAATTATAATTGTCAGTTTTTTTCCTAATAATTAATTCCTACGAAAATTGTCACCTTATTTTTTTAAAATCCAATGTATCCGAAGAATCTACATATTTAAAAATAGTACCTATATTTTAGGATTTAAATTTTTAGATTACATTTAAATTTCTTTAAAAAATGTTCCGTTTTTGAGATACAGACAAACAATCTGCTTAAAACTTTTATTTCTAAGTCTGAACTTAGTTGACTTAATAGCTAAGGCCGTAGGGGCGAGGACAGGCGGTCGGAAACAATTTAACCACTTTTTTCGACTTTCATACCATCTTGACATCATTTTTTTAAAATCTCGAGTTCGAAATTTTTTCGAATGCGATATTTTCCATATACATATAGTTTCCTCGAATGTTTCGCAAGTAAAAATGTATTCAAAAAATATTTTGTATTTGATATTATTAAATTCTTTCATACTCAAAGTAACACCTGTATTTTTCAAAACTATGAAAGCATTAAATTCAAGATTTATTCAAAATTTCATATAGAGTCAAATAAAGACTCATAACTAAAGAGAATTTCCAGAAACTAATTATGATACTAAAATGATTTGAAATTTGTTAAGATGAAAAAGATTTTAATTTTGCAAACTCATCACATAATTTGTTGTTAAGGAATTTGTTTTGCTTTAATTGAAAACCTTGACAACCCCGTTTTTGATTTCCATGGCATGATAAAAGTGATACAGGGTTATCTATTTTTCGGTTTCAAAAGTAAACGTAAAATCATGATATTTCTTTAACTACATCATTTAAATGACCACCACGCAAATTGCATCGATTTTTTTGAAGTCATTGTCGACCACTTTTTGACACTAATAACTTGACGAATGTTGGTTTTTAAGTGCTCAAGAGTTAAAGGTTAATCTGCAAAAACACGATCTTTCGTGTAGCACCACAAAAAAAGTCAAAACAGTCCAGAGTTGTCAAATCGCATGATCCAATTGATATCGCCACGACGAGAAATTACGCGGCCAGGAAATGTGTCTTGCAATGAAGCCATATTGCTCGAGTTGTGCACAGTCTTCTTCAAACCACATATTCTCCAAGCCGTATTCTTCAATAGCACTACAAAAAGTCGGTTATCATATGATCATAAAGCTCCAAATTGACGGTGACAGTCGTTCCATCGTGCGTCGTTTTCGAAGAAGTGAGGTCCTATTACACCTCCGGACCAAAGAGCGCACCAAACAGTGACTTTTTGTGGGTGTAATGGCCACTCTCTTTAATTAGGTACTTGAAAATTCTCAGAACCACAAATACGACAATTTTGTTTACTAACATACCCACCGAGTGAGAAATGTGCTTCATCGCTGAAGAAAATTTTGTTCGAAAAGTTGCCGTCCACCGCCTGTTGTTCAAGCACCCATTCAACGTATGTATCTACTGTGAGCTGGACTTAATATGGATGTAGGTGTAGATCCAAATTCAAAATACGCCATAATGTGCCGTAAGACAGTCATAATTCCTGAGAACCACGAGGAATCGACACATTCTGATTTTTGGCAACACTTTCACTTACAGCAGTGATATTTTCAGTGGTACAAGCGAAACGATGATGCACAGGGCTTACAATATCTGTAACCAATCCAGTATCTTCAAATTTCTTCACAATTTTGCCAATTTCTTGAGTAATTGGACGGACGATTATGTAAACCATAATTTCCTCTTAAAGCACGATATGTGGCGGTGGCAGAATCATCATTTTTGTAGTAGGTTTAACAATTTGTATGCGTTGTGCGATAGTTAAGCGATCCTTTTTCGTAAATGTCAGACTTTCAACTGAAAAAAAAAGAAATTGTTTTAACAACTTATTTTGACAGATGTCGAATTTCAGCCCTATACTTTTGAAGCCGTAGAATGGATAACCCGTTATATTTTAAAAACCTATGTGATAGACAAATGTTAAGGCAATATTTGAGTTAAGGACAACTTAAACCTTTTTAATTCCTTTGTTTGTGCGCGACTAAAAATAAAGTAATTTTATTAACCATTGTAGTTTGTCACGTTTAAAATGAATAAACGTTAAAAAGCTCCGCAATCATTACTTTTGTGCACATTCAACAAATTTTGTATTTTTCTAGCAGAAAAAATGGCAAAAGGTTATGAGTTTCTATCCCAGAGACAGAAGGACAGCACCCAGGGCCGGACAAAGCATATGTGCAAGATGTGCAGATGCACAGGGCGCAGAATTCTGAGGGCGCATTACCAGGAGCAAGAAAATGTAATCTGATCTTGCGCAAACAAATATGTACTACTATTTGCCATTTTTTTAACCACAAACATTCTTAAAATAATCTCAAAAAAACATGCATCTCAACTGTCCTAAGTTATCTCTTGCGCACTAACTAACATCACTTTCATTGTTGCATTCAATAAAAATTTAATTCAAGATATCGCAGAACTAAAAAATCCTACCTCTTATCGGCTAATCCTAAATCGTATGGGCTAGTACGTGCAGGTTTTGTATCACGCACCGTACCTGAATGTGAGTTCTCATCTACAAAACAAAACAACAGGTGCAGGTTTTCTTATTGCACACTGTGTAAGAGTTAAGTGCCTGCTTACAGGAGATGAAATTTTTAATAGAATGGAAAAGGAGCATAGATCCTAAAAATTAAAGAGGGATGATTCTATGTGGAGTCGAATCGTTCTTGCGCAGGCAGTTTGTTTTTTTTTTTTGTTGAAAGTTAATGACTTTTAATGTATATCTAGTCTGGTGCAGAATGCAGATTGTTTTAATTGTTTTTTCGCTTTGTTGGTTAATTAACATTCAATAAATAGCTATCAATTTTTAATAGAAGTGAAGTATTTTGTGACAAGACCGGAATGTGACTGACTCAGTTGATTTTAGACAAGCTTCAATTACATGGAATTTTAATAAACTGTCGAAGCCAAAGTTATGATAATGGTTCGAATATGAAAGGAAAAGAAGCGGGTGTTCAGAATCGAATTCGAACCCTGGAACCAAGAGCATTTTTCGTTCCATGTTGCCCGCATTCCTTAAATTTAGTGGTTAATGATGCGGCTCGGTTCTCATTTTATGCAGTTAAATTTTTCGATACAATTCAATGTTTGTATAACTTTTTTTCAAGTTCCACAACGAGGTGGTATATTTATAAGAAAAAAATTCCAAGTCATACTTTGAAACCCCCTTCTGAGACTAGATGAGAGAGCAGGTTAGATGCATTAAGGCCTTTAAAAACAAATTAAGAAGAAATATATGAGGCCCTTATAGAATTAAGAAATCTAGAGGCAAAAAACATTGCAGAATCGTTAGGAAATAAAATTTTTGATTTTACATTTATTTGCTGCCTGCTAATTTGGTTATATTGATATTTTAGAAAATAAAAAATTAAACTAGTAAATATTTGCAAAGTCCGTCCGTTAATCTGTCAACTGGCATAACAGTTTAAAATACAAAAAACAGTTTGATTTTAATGCGTTCCGATTAAAAATTTAATGAGTAGGTATGTTCAATTAACCGAGCGTATTGCTAGTTCCCTAGAAATACCAAATATGTTTCCTGTAGCTTCATCATTGCAATCTCAACGGAGAAAAATACTTTATGCTGATGAATGTCCTGAAACTATATTGGACCCGAAACAAAGATTTAAAGTTGCATTTTTTTTTATATACTTGAAAGGTTTGATACGTATAGTATCAATTTTTCATTTTTAAGTAACATAAGTGAATGTTTAAAAAATAAAAATGTACGTGCTTCGTGCCTTAATTCGCAGAATGTCTTAACATAAAGTAGTTTTAAAGATTTAGATGGAGAAGAATTGTTTCAAGATATAACCGTAATATCCCAGCTTGTTACACCACAAAGCTCAAGTTTAGATGTGTTAAATTTTATTTTTAGTTCAAACCTTGAAGATTTTGCTCCAAATTTAGTAATTGTTCTTCAAATCTTTAATATAATCCAGGTCACGGTAGCTTCAAGAGAACGTAGTTTTTCTAAACTTTAAATTATTAAAAAATATCTTAGGACAACCATGACTCAAGAGAGATTGGTAGGTTTATCTAATTATAATGCCCATTGAAAAGGAATTATTAAATTCTCTTGACTTTGATGATCTTATTTCTGAATTTGCAAAGTGTAAGGCCAGAAAAGTAAGTTTCCAAGTTTAAACGTTTTCCCTCTGCTCATTTCTTCACTGCGTTTTAGTTTATGGTTTAGGCCTACTGGGCATACCTCAATAAAAAAAACGCATTGAAAGTCTACCTCCTGGGTAATGTGGGAAAGGCTTATGCTTGTGTATCAGTTTATGTGTGAAAATATAAAAAAGGGGCGCTTTCTACAAATCTTGCACAGGGCGCAAGTTTGGCTGGGGCCGGCCCTGACAGCACCTATTTCCACAGTGGAAGGCACTCAGACTAAATTTGATTTATTCATACACTGCTCAGCTTCTCTTTGCCCTCATGTAAATTTCTAAATTTTTTGACAAAACCAATATGCTTCCTTTAGATAAATGAAACTATCTGCAACATTATTGCGATAAAGATTCATTCATTTGTTGCTTTTGTTTCATCATTTCATCATAATTATACTTATCATATCATTATTTTTTTTTTTTCCTTCTGACCATATTTTATGTGCTCTTCAGTATCTATATTTTGTTTATTTGATAAATTAATCACCAAATGACACTTACAGCTATCACTTGGATGTCATATAATAAATAATAAAATTTACCAACAATATAAACCCTCATGCCTATCAAAAACTACACCTATAGAGAGTCCTTTAACTTTTCTATGATGATGGAGCCAAAGCCAACAATATTGTTTACTGATATACCTGTCAAAATTCAAATATGATGGTTAAATCGCACGTTTAGGTTTAGATATGTACACAAATTAGGTCTTTCGGTTATTCGTTTTATAGGCATTTAGAAACTTTATCACCTCACACGTTTTGACAGTTAACCACTTGAGACTACCCCTTAAGTTCTTGTTTATCCATAACAAAAACAAAAACAAAATTAAACCCTTTTCGATGATAAATATAATAAATATCGATTAATAACTTTATCATCCGAGAAGTTGAATATCCTATTTGAAGCCTGATTATACATAAGCGTTATGTGGACTTATATACAAAAATATTTATACAAAAATACTGCTCCCCCCCCCACTAATTCCCTCTTGATACCGATTATATTGAAATGAGTTGCTTTATGATTGACTTTATCTATCGAAAATAAGTGATGAGAAGGAGAAAGATGGGGATGGGGGAGTATTCCTATGACTGCTAGACATGATTGACGCTTTATATATTGACATTTAATTGAACAACCCTCTTTAATTTGATTTCTCTTACAGAGGTTGGCACAATAAAATGCGAAAAGAATTACGAAATTTGCGAAGGATGTGGACAAAAAATTCAGGATCGATATTTGATGAATGTTGGCGACTCGAATTGGCATGAACATTGTCTGGCGTGTTGTTATTGTGGAACACAACTAAGTCATACGTGCTATGTGAGAAACTCAAAGCTGTACTGTAAAATGGACTATGATAGGTGAGTTCAAATTTTTAAATTTAAAGGATTTTTTTTTTCAATTTAACATTTTCCTGTATCTGAAATAAAAACCTGGAGTTCTACAAGGTGTTTTTTTCTTAAAGGTATAGAACTTTAAAATAAAATAACACAAAGATGATTTCTTTAAGGCCTAGTAGCTTACAACTCTCCAACCAATGTGTGCTGTGTGCGAGTACTGTTGTTAGGGATGGAGGGGACCTATAGTTTCAAGCCGAATCCAAACGCCTAATTTAAGAAAGCACTTTTCATTCCATGAATTAGGCCGCGTTTCCATTTGTAAGAAAAATTCTGCAATAAATGTCCGATAGTCTGTCCGACAGTGAATTGCAAGTGCAAACTACCAAGCAAGTTCTATTGCGACAGTACTTTCATAACTTCTTGGGAGTATTTGCAAGTGCAATTAATTGCTAGTTTAAACACTTTTGCATCGACTCGCGACAGTTCTTGCAGCTTATCGAAACAGTTTCGTATATCTCGGGCAAGTGGCTGGTTTACGTCTTTGCTTTATACAAAATGAGTAAAATACGAGGTGTGTTCAAAAAGTACCCGGAGTTTTGTTTTTTTCAAAAAAATATTTATTTATTCGTTTACATCAATATGGTCCCCTTCAAAGTAGTCCCCCCCCCCCCAGATATAATACACTTATGCCAGCGTTTTTTCCAATCTTTGAAGCACTCTTGATATTCACTTTTTGATGTGTCCTTGAGCATTCTCTGCGATTCCGCCTTTATTTCTTCAATTGAGGAAAAACGCCGTCCTTTCATGGGTCTCTTCAACTTTGGAAACAGGAAAAAGTCACACGGAGATATATCTGGTGAATTTGGAGGTTGGGGCATGGCTACGGTATTGTTTTTGGCCAAAAAATTACTAACAAGCAACGACGAGTGAGCAGGTGCGTTATCGTGGTGCAAAAGCCATGAATTGTTTTTCCATAAATCTAAGCGGTTTTTTCGGATTTCTTCACGCAAACGTCGCATAACTTCAAGGTAATACTCCTTATTAACCGTACGAACTAGTGGTAAGAACTCTTGATGCACTATGCCATTATAATCGAAGAAAACAGTAAGCAAAACTTTCACATTTGATCGAACTTGACGTGCTTTTTTCGCTCTTGACGTTCGATGCTTCCAGGTGGTTGATTGTGCTTTGGTTTCGACATCATAACCGTACACCCATGTTTCATAACCAGTTATGACCCCTTCAAGCAAACTTGGATCATCGTTGACGTCTTTTAACAGCTCTTGAGCGATGTTCATGCGATTGTTTTTTTGGTCAAAATTCAGAAGATTCAGCAAAAATCGCCGAACTCATAAAAACACGTCAAACCTTAGCAACTACCACAGACAAAGTAAACAGTGAACATAGCTGAAAATTGCATCATACTTTAGGGACATGTATACCAACACAGTAAAAAAAATTGACCTTCGGACTCTTCAGACCCGCGAAATTTAAAAATTCCGGGTACTTTTTGAACACACCTCGTAAAAGGTCGTGAATGGCCTCGCAAAGAAGTTATGCGTTTAATTGAAGTTTACGAGTGTAATCTATGTTTATGGAATAACCGGGACGAAAATTACAAGGACCGAATTAAAAAAAAGTTGATTAATAATGTTTTTTGTTTACATACACTGCCGGTCATAAGATTAGAAGCAGGCATTTTCGAGAAATAAAATCGTCATTTCTCCCGTTACATGATGGATTAGAAAAAAAAAACTTTGGTAAATGAGGGACTATTTTGTTAACAACAAAATATAAAATTTGGATAAAGGAGAGATTTAGCTAACGAAACTTTCATGGCAAATTGTTAATTGAGTCAAGAATATGCGAAAATAAATCGGGTCATTAGATTAGAAGCACATGAAATAAGTGGAAATAAAATGCAAGTATTTGTATTTTGTTATGGTTTTTAGTTTTCATTAGGTTTTTTATAATGTGTGCTACCACCAGCCTTCAAAATAACTTCAAAAATTCTACCTTTTAAGGATTTATAAAGAGATTCCAAGTAGACCAAAGAAATCTCACTCCAGGGCAATTTGATACCATGAATTAGCGCTTCCTTGTCACCGTATTGCTTTCCTCCCTCATGTACCTTTCGTGTAAGTTAGCCCCACACATTTTCAAATATGTTAAGGTCTGAGGAATATGGTGGCCAAGGCAGCAAGTGGAAGTTTTGGTTTGCAATAAGGGATTTTACCTCTCGGGCTGTGTGTATGGGAGCGTTTTCCTGCTGAACAATCCATGGAATTGGTCCAAAAAGCTCGCTAGTATTGGGGAATACTGATTCCAGGAAGGCTTTGTATGTTTTCCTAGTCATTTGGTATCTTGGGCCATCAAGTTTATAGCGCCACACAATAAAATTGAGCCCCAGACGATAACGCCTCCTTTTTTGCTATGGTGACGGTTTAAAAACCACTACTTTTTCCTCAGGTGATGGAAATAATAATTATAACCATCTGGCCCATCTAGGTTAAATTTTTCGTCGGAAAAAAATAACCTTCCGCCAATCATTTGCGGTCATTCCACTTTGCACATCTTAGCTCATGTGATCTTTTACGAAACACAAGCGTTGCTTCTTCCTTGCGTCATTAAGTGGTGGTTTTTTCTTAAGCTTCAGGTGCTTTAAGTGTTTAGCATGGCGAATCGTGTATTTAACAGTGGATAAGCTGGCCTTAGCATTAGCTTTCTCCCTAGTTTTAGCTGCTTAATTTGACTTTTTATAATTTTTTATAATTTTTTTATAATCGAGTAAGACGATGGTTTTTAAAATAATTGCTGACAAAATGATCACTTCGATTTTTTGTTCGGGCTATACCAAAGCATTTAACACCTTTAGAGGAATAAACATCTATTCTTGCCCTTTCCTCCACTCTCAAACATTTTTTGTTGCCCATTTCTGTTAACACTCAAACAAGAACAATTCATTTATAAATTTTACCGTTTTTCCGAAAAAAAAAATGTACGCACTTCACAAAACAACGTCGATTTATTCACTGCTTCTAATCTAATGACCCGATTTATTTTCGCATATTCTTGACTCAATTAACAATTTGCCATGAAAGTTCCGTAAGCTAAATCTGTCCTTTACCCAAATGTTTTATTTTGTTGTTAACAAAATCGTCCCTCATCTACCATAGTTGTTTTTTTCCAATCCATCATGTAACGGGAGAAATGACGATTTTACTTCTCGAAAATGCCTGCTTCTAACCTTATGACCGGCAGTGTACTTTTAAATATTCCTCGTGTAGACAATCGTTTAAAGCTTGGCATACTTCCGGAACAATTTTTGATATGGTGGATACAGGAATTCTAAATAAATACATCAGGGAATGGTATGAGTCACCTGAAATAATGATTATCAAAGACTCAACCTGCTAAATACGTACCTATTGTCGTTGACCCACTTTCAATATCTTCCAAATCAATTGCGGTCATGCGAGTAAAATTGAAGTATTGCTGAGCATCTTCTATATTTAATTCGTTTAATAAATTATAGAAGGCACCAGCTTCCCGTCTTTTCAAAATCCAATCTCGAACCCAAGTTGATCTTTTTTTCGTGTTTAATAATAAAATTATTAATGCAGCTGCTAATCGTTGACGTTTTCTCACCATGACTTCACAATTTCTTGCCACATTAATTGCTCTCCTGGTGTAAATACATCTGCAATAAATTGCGACAGTATGATGCGCGAGCTTCTTGCAAGACATTTATTGCAGAAGAAATTGCAAGAATTCACATGACAATGTAAACGCGACTGCAAGAAATTTCTGCAAGGCTTCCGCGAGTTGACTTGCAAATGGAAACGCGGCCTTACTCTTGGAGAATTTGTTAATTCCTCGCAAGAGGCAGTACCCATAAAAAAACTTTATGGCACAGGCAAGGATTGAACCCACCACCAATAACACAAAGATGATTTCTTTAAATTGACATGAGGTTTACTTACTCGAAAAATAATTATCTGAAAATTATAATTTGAACATGATTAAGGCCTGCCCAGGCTTAGTCTAATCTGGAGGTTCAATTTTCTATGAATTTAATAACTCGGCTAATGTTGTCCTCCAAATGGTCAATTATTTCGGGCTTATCTGTGTAGACTAGTCACTTCACATATCACCACAGAAATTAGGTAAGCGAGATCGCTCGATCTTGGAGGCCAATTTAAGGGTCCGTAACGTGAAACTATATATGATGCGCTGTTACCAAACATTTCCTTCAATAAATCAATTGTGGCATGAGTTGTATGACATATTGCGCCATCTTGTTAAAACCACAACTCCTACACATGGTTGTTAAATTGATGAACAAAAAAGTCAGTTATCATGGCTCTTTAACGGTCACCATTCACTGAAATGTTCTGGGCAACATAGTTTTTAAAGAAGTACGGACCATTTATTCAACCAACCCATAAAGCCCATACTGTAAGCTTTGTAGATGTAACGGTGTCTCAACATACACTTGAGGATTATTATCACTATTAACATGTCAGTTTTGTTTATCAATGCTTTAGACATCAATTCGACCAAAAGATGAGCTTCATTATATTGACCGTAGAATGGACTTAGTGTGGGTCGTATTTTAAACAGAACCATGATTTTCAAAACAAATTTGCCAAATTTCGGAACGTTATTCAGCTGTCAGTCTATTTATGTTGAAATGTCAAACCGAACTTTAACTAAATCACCTGTCAGCTGACAAAATAGCGGCCAGTTAAAGTAGTGTTAATAACCTCTTGAAAAAAAAAACGTTATTTATTATTAAAGCTTATACCTAGCTAGTGCAGTAGTTCTTGCATTTTTTCGTTCTTTAAACCGTTTAAACAAAAAACCTTCAGCAGGATATTTTCAAGCTTTTCGAAGGACTCTTTATCAGCTCTTTGAAATACAAAGCTTCCTTTTTAAATAAAAATTAATAAAAAATCTTATCCGGCTCTTTAAGTGAAAATATATGTATGCACACAAAAAATCATCACAATGAATAAAGAATAAAAATAAAATCCTACAAAAGAAATTCATTCATATAATAATATCCTTGCAGTGGTGCGCTTCCTTTGATATTAAGCATCACGATTAGATTCGCTTCATCACCGAACGTTTAAATTATCCAACAACATCCCTTCTATATGAGTCCCCGTCGCGTCGTCGGTCGTGTCGTCGTCCTGATGAATTCATTCAGTGATGCTCTTCCCAATTTTGACTAAAAAGTCCCCCTTTTTCTTTTTATTTTGTGATGAGTGTGTAAAAGAAGGTTTTATAGAATAAAAATATGATAAAGAAAATGGACGACCAGGACGACGACACGACGTATAAAAGAATCCTTCCTCAAAAGATGAATACCAAACAAACACACACAAAAAAATTGTGCGCGATGACAAGAAAAAATAAGAAAGCAACAATATATTAAACTTACAGTGAAGCAAAATGGTGGAAAAGTAGAAGAAAATATCCCTAAGGATTTGGTTGTGTTTTGTGTACTCGTATGTAAGGGTAATGCTAACTTAAGGGTGGAATTCTCGCCTCATTCATAGCTTCAGAGCAAGACAAAGCGATGCTTTAGATTTATTCATTGTCCCTTTGTCAATATTCTCCTTCTTATTGCTTATTCTTTTTATTTCATCTTGTTCATCCTTTTTAAGGACTTTTTTTTAGTCCTTAGAGTTATGTAGATTGAAATAATTTTAGGAAAAAGTTTTAAAGTTTTTAATTTTTATTTTTCAGAATTTTCGGTGTAAAATGCACCGGCTGCTGTCATCCCATCCTGCCACATGACATGGTTATGCGACCTCAGAATTATATCTTCCACCTATCGTGCTTTGTGTGTTACGTGTGTCGACAGCCACTGCAGAAAGGCGAACAGTTTCTGCTGCGGGAGGGACAGCTTTTCTGTTATCGGCACGATTTGGAGAAGGAACTCTACCTGGCGCAGCATTGTGGCGATGAAGATGACATCCTGAGGCCGAGAGATGGCCGACGAGGACCCAAGCGACCTCGGACTATTCTAACGTCGCAGCAGAGAAAACAATTTAAAGCCTCCTTCGATCAATCACCAAAACCCTGCCGTAAAGTTCGTGAAGCCTTAGCAAAGGATACGGGGCTGTCAGTGCGAGTGGTGCAGGTGTGGTTTCAGAATCAGCGGGCGAAAATGAAGAAAATCCAACGGAAATCCAAGCAAGATGGTGATAAGAATTCATCGGACAAAGATAAGGACGACAAGAGTGTGAAACAAGAATCTTCAGGAAGTGAGAATGGCTATTTAGGCTCGTTCTCAACGCAACCTCTAAATCCTAACCTGCCTTATTCACCAGATGGTGAGTTCATCAAGAATTGTTTATAAAATGTCAAAGTTTTAATTTGGTTTTGTTTGTTTTTTTGCAGATTATCCAGCGAATTCAAATGACAGCTTCTGCAGTTCTGACATCTCACTAGATGGCAGTAATTTCGATCATTTAGATGACGATGGTGATTCACTTTCGTTGCAAAATCTCGAATTACAAACGTCTGGAACACAACAACGCAATTCAAATGGAACCTCAACGCATGACACATTAGCGGGTCTTAATTCACATAATATAATTAATCCAATCGATAAATTATATCTTATGCAGAATTCATATTTTAATTCAGAACAATGAAATTAAGAGATGATGTGTAAAAAATTATAATTCAAAACAATAGTGCCATACAAAAAAAAAAATAACAAAAACAAAACAAACAACAACAAAAATCAAACAAAAAGTAAACTTATGTTAATTATTTAAAGCAATGCAATAAAAAGAATTTATAATTATATAAATTTTGGGCCGAGAAAATACGAATTTATTAGAATAGAAGGAGGAAATGTGGTTATAATAATGAAGGCCCAATTTTTGATTGATTTTTCTATTATTGTTGATTTTATTTTTATTTTAAAGTAAATAAATTTCTAAAGGATTAAGTTAAATTAAAAACGTAAGGAAATGGAATATTTGTACAAAAACTAAGAAACTGTAGCACTTTATATTCCACAGCATTCATTTATGAACTAAAATCGTAAGATAGAAAAACTCGCTAATAGACTTTATAAGAAAATCAGTGATTTTAAAAATCACATTTTGATGATGTTGAAAATAAAAATAAAGCAAATTTTTATATTCAAAACATTTCTTTTTCAAACTTATTTTGTTTTTACTGGGTTTTACCTTTATATTGACTGCTGATAGCCTCTAAAGTTGGCAAAAAACTGAGGCTTAGTAATAGTTTCCAAATATTAACTATCTTATTTCCTATGAATAATGAATCTTACAAACAGGAAGCCTTGAATTTTCCTTATATAGAAGTCGTGGAGTATAAAAGTGTAGGTTTTTCTGTCAATATTTCATTTTCTTAACTCTGAAAAAATGTGCTATAGAGAGTCAAACAATATCTAATTTCTTCAACATAAATTAAAAAATAACATTCCAATATCGTTTTGTAAATAAATATTTTTAATTTCGGACGTTTAAGTTGTAAAAATAAAGTAAAATATTTAATTTATTTTTTATGTGATAAGATTTTAAAATTTTAATACAATTAATTTCAATGTTTTGTACATAGATAAAATCAATTTAAGTAAAAATTTATAAAAATAAACTTTAACAAATTAATCTTAAGTAAAAAATTAATTATTGTGTAAAAAAAATAATGATAAATAATTTAAACAAATTACATGAAAATATTTGATTTTTATTTGAAAGACAATGTTTTTTTTTTAAACCTGGTAGTGTAACATATACAACTGAGTAGGTTGAGAAGGTTTATAGAAACACTAATAAAATGTTTCTTGTGTAACAACTTATTTAAAGACATTTGTAGGCTATTTTGGGTTCCCACTAGTTAAATATCGCATTCGTTTATATTACTTAAAAGAAACAACTTCATTTGAAGCAACATACTCACTCTTTAATTCCTAAAATATATTTAAACTTACCTTAAACTACACAAGCTAAAATCAAACTTAAATTCAGCTAAAATTAAACTAAGACTTAACTTCAACTGAACTGAGACAAAAGTATAAAAACGAAAATTATACTTTAACTAAACTTAAAATAAAACTAAAACTAAAACTAAAACTAAAACTAAAACTAAAACTAAAACTAAAACTAAAACTAAAACTAAAACTAAAACTAAAACTAAAACTAAAACTAAAACTAAAACTAAAACTAAAACTAAAACTAAAACTAAAACTAATACTAAAACTAAAACTAAAACTAAAACTAAAACTAAAACTAAAACTAAAACTAAAACTAAAACTAAAACTAAAACTAAAACTAAAACTAAAACTAAAACTAAAACTAAAACTAAAACTAAAACTAAAACTAAAACTAAAACTAAAACTAAAACTAAAACTAAAACTAAAACTAAAACTAAATCTAAAACTTAAACTTTACTAAAATAAAACTTAGTCCAAACTTAAATCAAAATTTACGGTGGATCAATCTTTACATCGTTTTGGAGAAAGTAAGGTTATTGCACTTGATATTTCAAAAGCATTTGATAGGGTTTGGCATCAGGCTCAGGCCCTCTTATCGAAAATGCGTGCTTTCGGTTTTCACTAATCCCTGCTTCATTGGATTAGGTATTACCTTTCGGATCGTTCAATACAAGTAGTATTGGATGGGTTTAAGTCTGAAAACCACAAAATAAATGCTGTGTCTGTTCTATCTCCAACACTCTTTCTCATTTTTATTAATGATCTCCTGTCTGCAACTTCTAATCCAATACATTGTTTCGCTGACGATAGTACTCTTAGCTTTTCATATTCGTTTTTAGACTCACATCCCTCTTCTTCGGATGTGGAACTGCAACGACAAAATATGATAAGTTCATTAAATTCCGACCTAAACAGCATTCCACAGTGGGGATTAAAAAAACCGCGTGGAATTTAATGCTTCGAAAACACAATGTTGTCTTGTATCGTTAAAGCGAGATACACCCTCCTTGCCATTATCCATGGATGGCACTTGCATCGAGGAGACTGAACATCTCGATATTCTCGGTATGTGTATCACCAACCACCTTTTGTGGAACGATCACATACGCGATGTCGCTAAAAATGCCGCAAGATGTTTGGGTTTTCTAAGGCGATGCAAGAAGTTTTTCTCCCCCTCTGATCTGGCTGGTATCTGCAAAACTTATATACGTCCAAAGCTTGAGTATAAATCTCATCTCTGGGCTGGTACACCTGCAACCTACTTAAGCCTCTTGGACAGCATTGAACATAGGGCATTTAAATTAATTGGTGATAACACCATCATAGGATCATTTACGTCGCTTGAACATCGTCGTAAAGTTTCTTGTCTCACGCTTTTTTAAGCGTTATTTTAACGGTTAATGCTCAAGAGAAATAGCCAGTTGCATTTCTCCCCTTAAACAGTTCAACCGTAATACTCGCACTTCTAGGAATGCTCATCAGTATACCCCCGAGCCAAACTTCGGTCGTACTGTCAAGTACAGAGATTCGTTCTTGAGCCGTACTACGCAAATGTGGAATGCCTTACCACACTCTGTTTTTCGCAGCCATTGCAATATTCAGGAATTCAAAACCAATGTGCACCGACACCTCCTTTCAACCTCTCTCTACTCTTCCTAGTGCTCACACTGTGTCTTTACATAATAAGGGTAGTAATATCCCCTTAAGTGTACGCTTATTATTAAAAAAAAAAAATATCAACTAAAAATTAACCAAAAACTAAACTTAAAAAAAGCTTATTTAAAGGTATTCCTAGGGGTTAATAAGTAGCCTCAAAAACAAAACAAAATATTACAGTACAATGTGAAAAGACATATTTCCATATCACTGATAAATAAGTTAACCTCCCGTAATTTCGAGTTTTCATCTCTGAAACTGTAACAATAAACCATTAAATAAAAACTAAAAAATAAATGTGGAAGAATGGGACCGCTACTGACTATTCAAAAAATCAGCCAAAGACATCTGTCTTATAATAATTACTTTAGATTCTAGAGACCTTGAGAGATAGAGATTTATCAAATGATAACTTTCAATGAGTTGAGTTATTTAGTATTTTTCAATTTTGAATAAATCTTCAAGGACCAGTAACTTAGGAAAATTTCATAAAAGAGGCTAGGACACTGATAACCTCCCATTCTTGCTCGTCTATCGATATTTCTTTCTTAAATCGCACATCGAGAATGTGGAATGCTTTGGCCAACTCTGTTTTTCCCTCCCATTTTGATGTTCACAACTTTAAGACCAATGTGCACCGGTATCTCCTCTTAAATCCTTCCCTATTTTCCTAACGCTCGCAGTGTGTTTTAATATAAACATATAAAGGGTACTAATAACCCCTTGAGTGCCTGTAAATTATAAAAAAAAAAAAAAAAAAAAAAAACATTTTATTTAAGACAAAAAAGAAGTCAAAATTTTACTTTGTTCTCAAAACACTTGAGTCGAAAACTTTTTTTAAAGATGAACATTTTATTTTTCTCAAAAACTTATGAAAAGTAAACAACAATATTTTGTTCTAAAAATGTTAACAGATGTCAAAAACGGTATTCTTCGAAGCATACAAATATTTTGGAGAAAATTTAATTTTTTAATTTTCAGTAACTTCTTATGGAAAGTTGAAAATTATGATAAAGTTTAATTTTGGTATAGAGCTGTATTTTTACGTCCTTTACACTGCTTAATAAGTCTCTCATTTTTTACCAAAGCAACTTATTACTCCAAAACTGATAGGTAATAGGTCTCATTTAAAGGGTTATTAGGAGTCCTACAAAAAAAATCATTTTTGAAAAATAAACAAGTGTATTTGATATACCACAGAAAATGTCTAAGTCTTCATATCTCTATTTTGATGACAAAATTAACTATGGGCCAAATTATAGGAAAACTATTTGCAGGTTGTTTTCACACTATTTTTGGAAATAATAAACTTCTTTTCTACAAATCTATCAACTTTGGATACGAAAAAATAGTGTTATGACCTTTTTCTTGTAAAATTCTATAAGCTATAATCTGTACCTAAAACACTTTTTAAAATAACTTTATAATTTGAAAAAAAGTGTACTTTAACCCCTTTACCCTTTAACTTTTGTTTGCTTCGATTTGAAATAAGGGAATTTTATAGGGAGTGTTAGGGAAAAAATCCATCTGTGTCGGAAGTTTCGAAGTAATGCCATTTTTTCATCTAATTTTCCAGACACATTACAAATAATCTTAGAACAACATCAAATTCGTGCGACTCAGTCGTGGTGTTTATGAATTTAATTTTAATGTACGATTATTTATCTATTTTTCATTTTCAATCACATATCGTCCCACAAATCCAAAACACTATCTTTATCTTTATTCATTTAAAGTATTGAGATGGGCCTATGGTATCCGCCTCTTAATTGTATAAATGTCGCCCACTTTCTTCAGAATCTTTTAGTAATTTTTTAGACTTCACATTGATCAAATGGATACTTCGTCTCGTCTGAGTTTAAAGTAATAAATTAGAAACTAAAGTGAAAGTTTCCTATCCTCAAAAAGTATCGACAAAATGTCGAAAACCCTTAGAACTGTTTTTCGTATATTCATTATTTTTATAAGTGTGTGTCTAAAAAATGTGCACAGTGATCAGTGAGTTCTCTTTTTAGTGCATTATTGAATCTGATTCTAAATTTGATTAATTTCGTTTTAAAAATAGGCCAAAATTCATTTCGCACGAAGGAGATCTTATTTTCCAATCGGCTCAAGATAAAAACATTACCATCCGTCTGAGTGAAAGTTCAAGTTTTCTAATCAACGATATTAATGTCTTGGATTCGTTGCAAAAGTTTTCAGAACAAAAGCCTCCTGTGGAGGCAATCAATTTGGAACAATTAACAAGTCAAGTACAAGTTCTCAAAACGGATATTCAAAGGTTTACATTTAGGCTGAGACGGTATGAAAATAGGTAAGAAATCTTCTTCTCGCTCTGAATTTTGAAAGGGCAAATCATTTAAGTTTTGCGAATATTCCAAATTTAGATCCTCATTATTACCAGTGGACCGTGTGAGAAGACTTCAAACACGTGTCTTAACACTTATGACTCGAGTCAATGGAATAATGAGTAAAATTTTATCAAGCGATGCTTGTGATTTGAATCCTTGTAAAAATGGTGGTACTTGCTACAATTTGTATGAAGATTTTAACTGTGTGTGTCTTAAAACGTGGACGGTATGTAATGTATCATAATATAGAGATGAAAGTTCGTAAATGAAAAATATACTTTTAGGGAAAAACCTGTGAGACAGATGTGGATGAGTGCTCAAGTTTCGCAGGAACTGATTTGGGTTGCCAAAATAATGGTGTTTGTATAAACTTACCCGGGAGTTATAGGTAAGTTTTTCAAGCAAAATTTAAGAAATCTTAGCGCCCTTGGTTGTGCGCCATTGATTAAAATTATTTCTCTTCAATGGCTGAATTTAAATTAAGTTTGTGTATAGTTTTGTATATAATCCGCCTAGTTCTTAAAAACTGAACTAAATTACAAGAAACCATAACACTTTTTTAGGCTGCGGACTAAATAAAAGTCCTTGGTTGGGCGCCATTTTTTAAATTTGGTAATATCGTTCTCTAAAAGGGGCTGAGTTCAAACCAAATTTGTACTTAAGTTTTAAATCCGTCTTTTGACCTCATAAAAAATAATAATGTTTTCTGCTTTTTAGATGCAATTGTACAAATGGTTTCCTTGGAGCACATTGTCGAGACCGCGAAACTGATTGTTCCAAGTCATTACCCGGAGAGCTTTGTGGAAAGGGTCAATGCATACCGGCCAATAATGCTCTAGGCTATCAATGTTTATGTGATTCTGGATGGAAAATTGACAATCTTACTCAATCTTGTACTGTTGATGTCAACGAATGTCTAGAATCATTGGTTTCATGTCATACAAGTTGTATAAATTTACCTGGAGCCTTTGCGTGTGGTCCTTGTCCACCTGGATACACTGGGGACGGAGTCATTTGCCGGGATATCAATGAATGTGAGACGAACAACGGAGGCTGTAGCATGCTTCCAAAGGTCCAGTGCATTAATACCGAGGTAAGAATTAATCGATTTTTCTGTACTTTTAGTTTACTTCGATATATTTTAAGGGTTCATATCGATGCGGGAACTGTCCACCAGGTTGGACGGGTGATGGCCGTTACTGTAGCCAGACGGAAACTTATTCGTGTGAATCAACAAATATCTGTCATCAACTTGCCAGATGTGAGTATATTTCGAATGTTATGGTTTGCGTTTGTCCAGAGGGACTAATAGGCTCTGGATATGGACGAAATGGCTGCAGATTAGGCTCTGCTAACCCATGCAATGAACACAACTGTCAGGTATGATGAGTCATATGTTGGGCGCCATTTTTGAAAAATACAAGTTTTGTTTTCCTTAGAACGGAGGTACATGCGTCAATCATGGTGGCATTGCAACTTGCATATGTCCATCAGGCTTTGAGCCACCCACTTGTGAACAGAGAAACCCTTGTTTAACTAATCCTTGTCAGAATGGTGGAACCTGTCTCAGACGTCTAAATTCCAATGAAACCCGCTGCAATTGTCCTCAAGGATTTTCCGGCAATCGATGCCAAATCAAACGCGAAACTTGTGGAAGTGTTTTGAACGACACTTCTGGCGAACTTACACATCCCTATGCATCTGCCGTCTATGGACCGCATCAGGCTTGTGCTTGGGTCATTCGAACACGTCCCGATCTTATTGTGAATGTGACTTTTAGCCGTTTTGATCTTCAGAACGATTCGACATGTAGCAGAGATTGGTTGCAAATCAACGATGGAAAATCCCTTGCAACACCTGTGATAGGAAGATTCTGTGGTAATGAGCTTCCTAAAGGCGGCAACATAGTTTCTTCGCATAACGTTCTATTTTTGTGGTTTCACACCGATGATTCCATCAATGCAACTGGATTTAGTTTGAGATGGAAAAGTGAAACACCGATTTGCGGTGGTCTTCTCAACGTCAAAGAACAAGACCATGGAGTTATTAAATCACCAGGTTATCCTGGCAAAAGTCCACCGAATCGTGAATGCCAATGGGAAATAGCAGCTCCTCTGGGAAAACGTGTTCTCCTTCGATTCTTCGAGGTGGTTATGGACAATTCAGCAAATTGTACTCGGGATGCATTGCTTATTTACGACACAAATGAACTTTTGGAAAGAATTTGTCAAACAGGCGTTCCGACACCAAAATACTCATCAACCAACTCAGTAAAAGTACACTTTCAGACAGACCGTTCAAGACAGGACAGTATGTTCCAAATGCATTATGAAGTAGTCGACGGTGCACCCGGTTGCGGTGGTCTCCTTACAGAACCAGCTGGGAAAATAGTCTTTACGTTGGATTTACTTTATTGCGTGTTTTTGATTCAGCAGCCTGTAGGAACCAGGATTTCTATAGCTTTCTTCAAGAAATCAGAGGAAGAAATTGCTACATTCAAGGTAAACCTCAGGACTTCTTTTTCTTCTTTTGATATTTTCTAAGTTTCCATATTTTTTTGCTTTTAGATTTATGATGGAAAGACTGAAGATGATCCCATTTTAACTATGGCCACAAGTTCTCCTGGAAACTTTACATCATCGGGAAATTCGCTATTGATTGTCGTTAAGATGAGAATCTTGGACTTTCTAGTTTTTAATGTCAAGAGCATTGTATTCGAGGCTGATTTTAAACAGGGTACTTTTTGTATTTCATGAAATTTCACAAGGTTACTGATTTGAGAAATGTATAATTTAGTATGTGGCCAGGAACTGCGGGACCCATCAGGTGGAGCATTTATGACTCCCAACTATCCCAAGCCTTACTATGATGGGCTTGACTGCATGTACTCTTTTGTGGGACCAGTTAATACCGTAGTTCACTTGAACATAACCGATTACGATGTATCCGAATATGCCCAAGGCTGTAGCGATGATTCTGACTACATTGAGGTACATAAAAGGGGATGTGAAAAATCTTCCAAGTCTTCTTAGCTTTTTATTTTTGGTAGATCTATTACGCATTAAATGCACCACCAGAACGTCATTGCAAAGGTGAACAGATGCATATTATTGCTCCGAGTAACTACCTCAGCATAGCTTTCCATTCCAACACAAATCCTCAGAAACGCAGAGGCCTTTCAGGGGAATATCATTTCGAGAGAATCGGTTGTGGGGGAGTTCTTCGAGAAACAGAAGGGTCTTTTGAACGTTTAGGAGGCACAAGTCCAACTAATGAATATTGTGAGTGGATATTAGAAGCACCTGAATCGAATGTTATTTCCTTGGATCTTACCTACCAACGAGCTGGAACGAAATGTGCTCCTGGCGAAGTTGATCTTAGAATATTTCTCAACAGAACTGGCCATTATGATGGACGTTTGGTTGAAAGGTTAGTTCTCCTCTTATTGATCTTGTGATCAGTTTTCTTCAATTTCGTTTCATAGCCATTGCGGAGATGAAAAACGTATCGTAACAATTCTTCCGACAAATTTAGCTACAATATTTTTGAAGCAAGTACCGCCATCTATTGGAAGAGCAGTGACTTTTGGCATTTCAGCGAATTATTCATTTACTTCCCGGGCATCAAGTAAGTACTGGGAAACGAATTGTGTAGCTTTATGACAATCTTAACTTGGATCTTCTAATTTCTTCTTCAAGGTTGTGGAGGCAATTACAGTTTACTTTCGGGATCGATTCAGTCACCTGGTTGGCCTGATGAATATTATGAATCATCGGACTGTATTTGGGTGATAAGCGCCCCGCTAGGTAACAAAATTGAACTAATTCCAAGAAACTTTTCCCTCGAAGCCAGTTTCAGAGATTGTAGTGATGATTATTTGGAAATAAGGTGAGTTCAAAGTCTTTAAGTCTTATTCTACTATCAAATGTCTCGTTTATCTATGTATATTTCTCAGAAATGGAATGTCAGAGCAGTCTCCATTGATCGGAAGGTTCTGCGGCTATGATATTCCCCCTCATATCCCGTCATTCACAAACCATCTTTACCTACATTTCCATTCGGATTCATCATTCAACTACCCAGGCTTCGATATTACATTCCAACAAACTTCGACAGGCTGTGGGGGCTCACTTATCTCACACACAGGATCCATAGCTTCTCCCCACTATCCAGAAATTAGCCGAGGACCCGTGCAATGTGACTGGAAGATCACAGTTAGCAAGGGTTCTTCAGTCGATGCTCGCATTACTAAAATCGGTCCAACTCAAAGTTTATGCTCTAACAATGTCCTCACAATTTACGATGGCCCTGACAGCATGGCCAAGAAAATTCCCATCATTTGCTCCTCAGATGAAGATATTCAAGTGAAATCAAGTCAAAATGTCATCTACATTCGTTATGTTCTTCCAGATGTTGGAGCAGCTGCAGATCAGCAATTTTATCTTCAATACAAAACAAATTGCCAACAGACATTGAACTCCTTTGAAGGTGTCATCGAATCACCCAATTTCCCCAAACCATATCCCAATGACCTCGAATGCGAATGGACTATCGAAGGTCGAAAGGCTGACACCATTTCTCTGACATTCTCTCATTTCGAACTTGAATCTCGAGATCTTCAGTGTAATTATGATAAATTCGAAGTTATCGATATGAAGGGTGAAGAAGTTCTGCAAAATCATAAAATTTGTCGAGATCCAGCGGGACTCTTGACATCGGATGGTAATAAATTTGTGGTTAAATTTAAAACTGACTCGAATAATAACGGGAACGGCTTTCGGTTGGAGTATAAACGTAACGGCTGTGGAGGGTACAAGACTGGATCTACGGCATCGATTGATTCTCCCAACTATCCTTATGCTGTTGATATCGATTGTGAATGGTTTATTGAGGCTCCACCGGGCATGCAAATTGTTTTGGACGTTAGAGATGTTCATATCGAAGGCGGAAGCGGGGATTGTGCAACCAACGGACTGATAGTAAGTCAATTTTATAAGTTTTCATAAGTCAATTTTATCCTCATACAGGATCAGTTTTAGGCTCAGCATTTTTTCAGTGAGGAATTAAAGTTTATGATATAGATAACGGTATTTTATGCTGTGGAAAGACATAACCTCAGTGGAAACTACATATGTATATGTATGGATTTTCGACGTCCCTAGACTTCAAGAATTTTTAAAAAGAAGACAACAAAATTCAACGGACTTTGTGTCTATTAATCTTATGTCTGTTCCATGCAGAAATAATGTCCATGGGAGTTAAGTCCATTAAATTAAGCCCAGCCGCACACTTTGTAGCATTTTCAACTTGCGGTGACACATTTGCGTCTTACAGTGCTCACAAATAAATTGAGTGAAGCACACACGCGGTCCCAGCGTCGATACTAAGTTAACGCTGAGGCATCGCGCTTCATTCTTGAAGAAAAAATACTTGTAGGTTTCTGCGAAATCGCTGCTTCACCGCACATGCGGTTGAATCTTTGCATGGAACTACTACACCGCAGTGTTGCCGTGCTTTTAAATGACGCGTGTGTGTACCGAGCTTAAGACAAAATTAAATGCATGCATTTTGTGACACCAGCGAAATGCATATAGATGAGTTTTTATTTTTGAAACAAATAAGATATCTATTAAAACCTTATATCTGCTTGAGAAGACATAAGTTCCATGGACATTATGACCATGGACCATGTCAGTTTGTGCTTTAAGTTAAGAGGGTACAAATAAAGCCTTAAAAAACTTTAGCGTCTTGAATTTTGTAGGGAGGTGTGATATTTCTACGATCCTCATAACTTTTCGAAGGATTATAACGAAATTTTTGAAATTTTAGGTTAAAAACGATAAGGCTGATAAAGTAAATCTACTTCGAGCATGTGGCATCCAAAGCACGCATTCAACTGTGACATCACAAGGAAATAAAATGTACATTCGATTCTACTCGGATTCCATACGATCAAGAAAGTATTTCAAGGCATATTACAGAAGAAGACAAGGACGTACGTATTGAAATTTTTAAACGTATTGAAAGCTATTAAAACTTATTTTCAATATTTGTTGTCAAAACAGAATGTGGTGGAATAATTCGCAATTCAGAGGGTGAAATAGCTTCACCAAACTATCCAGAAAACTATCCCATTAACACTTACTGCGAATGGATGTTAATGGTAGGGAGTGATCCTGTCACCGTTAAACTTTTCTTGGAAACAGCAGAACCTCAAAATTTAGCAAATTGTACAGAGACTGGTCTTCTAAAAGTCTACGATGGTTTGAAAAGCGATGCAAATAGTCAATTCGAAGGACATTACTGCTCTTTGAGTTTAAGTAGCATGGCAAATAAATTTATTTACGTTAAAAATAATGTTTTGAATATTATTTTTGAATCGGACGATAAACCACCTGGAAAAGGCTTTCTTTTGAAATATCGAAAGGTTTGATTTTTTGAGTAGTTCTGTGAGAAGGCCTTTTTTTCTTATTGGTATTTAATTTTGTATAGAGTGCCTGTGGAGGTGTATTAAAAAAGGAAATGGGATATTTTGGAGCCAATCCGGAGGATCGAAATTGTTATTGGATGATTGACGTGAATCCAACATATCCTCAAACTGATGTTTCTCCTGGAGGAACTATCTTAACTCTGAGTTTCACTAAAGTTGAATGCCATTGTGATGGACTGAGTCCAGAAGCTTGTGCGAATCGTGGTTTAACAGTAACGTTTCTCAACTATTCTTCAAAAACAATAAGATCAATTTTGAGAGTTGGTTTCTTTTTAGATTAGTTACGGAGGTAAAAACAACATTCACATCTGTGAAGAGCATCCTTCAGACATAAATATTCGCCCCACTACTGATTCTGTTACCATAAATGCAACTGACATAACATTCATTGCTAAATATTTTCGAATGGAGACTGCTTGCGGAGGTATTTTGAGTTCGTTGCGTGGATCCCTATCTTCTCCATTGTATCCCGAATCGTATCCTTCAAACGTTGAATGTATATGGTTTCTGAAAGCTCCATCGGGAAACTATTTGGAATTGAATTTTATCGAAATGAATATAACCAGTTCAGATAATTGCAATGAGGATTATCTAGAACTTCGTGAGTCATCAGCAACTGGAAGGTTGTTGGGAGTTTTTTGTTCCAGTGCATTGATAAGCGACAGTCTTCAGGGTTTCGAAACGATTTGGATAAAATTCCGCAGTTCGGAGGGTAATACTGGCAAAGGATTTAGATTATCATGGACAAATGGTACGGTTTTGACAGTATCTTTCCTTCCATAAGACTTAAGTTTTCCTTTTGTTCTAACAGCACAATTGAATGAAATAACTGGTTTCAATGGAAAAATCAAATCACCTTCGATTGTTTCCATCAAATCAGAAAAGGAGCCCTTCCAATGGAGGATTACAGTCCCCCGAGACAGTGTTATTTCGTTAGATTTCAAGGAATACAATCGTGGCTTGAAGGTAAATTCAAAAATAGTTCTTTAAAATGCCCGTTTACAAATTTAATTCTCATTTAGTTGTTCGATGGTTTTGACAGCACTGCTTTGCCAATTGACATCCAACTGTCACCGTGGGAAGTAACATCGAGTACGAATGTCATTTATCTGAAGAGTGACAATCAAATGCTCGATCAGTTTATCATTGAATGGATAGCAATTTCAAGAGATGCAATAACTAAAAATGAAACAATGCAAACCTGCAATGAAACGATGGTTCTTGCTTACGGTTCTCTGATAACTCTCACTTCCCCCGGATATCCCACAGGTTATGAAACAAACCTTGAATGTGAATGGCTCGTGAAAGCAGATCATCAAACACGACATGCAGTCGTGGATCTTTATGAAGTTCGTCTTGAGAAGCTTGACGAATGCTATGCAGACCATTTGAGAGTACTGAGTTCAAATAATTTGATGAATTGGCATGAGGAATTGAAGATATGTGACAGTCCTCCAAGGAAGAATATGCCCTTTTCTGTAATCCATGGAACTCCATATCTCAAATTGGAACTAACAACAGATTCGTCAATTAACAAAACTGGCTTCACGGCTAACGTGTATACGGTCTGTGGAAGTAATTTGACAAATTCGATTGGAAGAATTCTCGATACGGATGTCATCAGTCCAGGGAATGAAAAAGTGACAAATAACTGTACTTGGCACATTGAGGTTGGAGCGGGAAGAAAAATTCAATTTACATTCGATTTCCCAAGGAACACGGGCCGAAATTTATCCGGGGAATGTGAGAATTACGCTTTGATTCGTGATGGTATGAATGCGGAAGCCCCAATTCTTCCTCCCGGTCGAATTTGCTCGGGTAAGGATATCAACGGAACTATCATCACGACCTCGAATCGTGCCACTCTTAAATACTTCCTTAAGCCGAGCAGTTCGTTTTATGAATATGAAACTCCCCTCTGGAATCTTACTTACCGTGAGTATAGCGAGTGCAGTGGGGAAGTTCGTTTGACATCCTATGCGCCGTCGGAGTCCATAAGCTCACCTAACTACCCGAACGTCCCGAATCCTCATACGGAATGTGTTTGGGTGATAATTGCGCCACCTGGTGAGACAGTCCAAGTTGAGTTTGTTCGGAACTTTGATATGAATGTTCGGCAGTGTTCAAAGGAATTCGTTGAGTTTCGAGATGGAGCAACAGAAATGGCACGGCATTTGGGAAAATACTGCACCAGGCCAGGAACAATTCGGTCTTCGGGGAATGTTCTTTACATGCGCTACCTTACCGACATCACTGAACCTCGCAACGGCTTCAAAGCAAACGTATCGCTCTCAACGTGTGGTGGAACGTTCACACAGTTCAACAATTTAATAACATCGGCGAATTACCCTGCACCAGGTGGATATCCGGCGAACTCGGTGTGCGAATACGTCATTAAAGTGTCGACATTTTCTCGGGTAAATTTGACATTTTTGGACGTGGACCTGCCATTCGATGCAGCGAACTTAAACAGCTCCGATCAAATAAGAATCTACCAGATTGTTCAGGGTGATTCGGAGAGGATCGAAGATGAGTTGGCAGTTATTTACGGCAATATGACATCACCGCCAGCAGTGCAAATCGACACCAATGAAGTTTTGATTCGATTTTACAGTTTCAAGGCGAATTCAAAGTTCCGAGGGTTCAGGGCGAAGTATGATCGCATATTTGGAGCATGTTTCAAGGATGTTTCTGGTGAAAGTGGCACTTTGACGCTGAGTATTGCACCACGTCGAATGGCAATGTTCCTGCTGTGTCGATGGAAGATAACTGTTCCGAAAGGCAGACGAGTTAAGTTAGATATTATAGACGTCGATGGGGCAGGCACAGTTTTTGATCCAGTTAAGAAGTGAGTACATTATAGGGAATTTAGTAACATTTTCCTTACATTTTGTTTTGTTTAGTTTCAGGACGACCTTCTATAACGACTTCCAAATGTTCTCTCGCATCACAGTATTGGACCTGAACAATATCACCAAAGCTACGTCAATTCGTTCAACCGACAACAAAATGTTTGTTCGAATCTTCGGCGCTTACACCACGAGTCTGCGTCGGATGAGAGTTCGTTATTCGTCATCCGAGGAATCACTTTGCCCCGACGATATAGAAAACGACAGTGGCGCCATATCAGTTGCAGGCTTAGATCCTACAGCGAATTTCTTTTGTTCTTTCGATTTTAAATTAACTGGCGCCCAAACAATGTCCTTCAATATTTCTAGTTTGGTTGTTGATGACCTCAATCGCCGGCTTCCCTCTTTCGCTGTGAGAATTAAAGATGAGCGATATTTCGAAACCCTCCGTATCTTGAGTTTTAATATGACCAATGAATTGTTTGCGGTTGCACCCAAACATGGATCCGTTAATATTCTCCAGAACGATGGTGTTCGTATCAAGAAACTCGACGCAACTTATAAAAAACATCCGTGTGGCGGTCAATACAATTCAATTGGCCAAAGGTTTGAGATATCCCTTCCGAATTTAACAGAAAGATACGGCAGTCTTGACTGCGCCTGGCAACTTCTGACAACTTCCTATCAAAATGGCCACGATGTGACGGCGAATTTCAGCTTCACACTACCCTGCGAGGATGAATTTGTGTCGATTCATGCTGGAGTTTCGATTGAGCATTTGGAAATTGCCAAATTGTGTCGGGGACAAGCTTTTAACATGACTCGAATGAATTCAAAGGAAATGTACGTGTACTACCACACCAAATCCTTCAATCCCAGCAGTCAATTGCAGATTATTTTCCAGAGGGCTACGAATTGCGGCGGTAAACTTAGCTTGGAATTGTCGAGTGCGACAAATTTGATGTTCAACTCGATTGACTACAAAAACAATCTGGAGTGTGTCTGGGATGTCCAGGCAAGTGAGGGTTACTATCTGCGAATTCAGTTCGGTCCAGGTCGGTTCTTTATCGAGGAGAGCAAGAACTGCTCCAAGGATTATCTCGAGGTAAGGAAGTTCGAAAACAATGATTGGATATCGATGCCGAAGTATTGCGGCAGGGATCTTCCAAACGCCTTCAATACAACCGCATCGAGGCTTCAGTTGACTTTCCGAAGTGACGCAGCTATTACCGGTGATGGCTTTTATCTGACCATCAAGAAGACTTGCTATGCCGAGTTCAACGTCACCAATGAGCCGCAGGTGATAAAATACCCTTTGCGATGGAGCATGATTAAAAATCAAATGACTTGTGACTATATTCTACGGACATCAGACCCAGATAAGCACATACAGGTACATTTTAAAAAACTCGCCCTCGGATACCGAGAGCGTTGCTCACTGACTCAAATAACCGCCCAGAAACGCTCATCTGATGGTAGCATAGTGGATATGGGACCATACTGCAAGGACAATGCAGTGAGTGAGTTGAGGGCTAAGAATTACATTTCCCTGAACTATCAAGCCATACTCGAGACAGGAGGCTATGAGATAGAATTCTTCCTGGACAACTGTGGCGGTGAGGTGAGGAAACCCATGTGGATTTCAAGTCTCAAGAATGAGGAAGGTGACGGCTATGCCCATAACATGAATTGTATCTGGAATATAAGTGCCCCAGTGGGCCAGAATATTGTCATTCAGTTCAAGTACTTGATCTTGGAGGAGAGCACTGATTGTTCGCTGGATTATGTGTCCATCTACAAAGGTTCTCAGATAGATTCGGACAATCAAGAGGCAAATCTCTGTGGAAATCTGACATTAAATCCACCGACTTTCCACATCGATAGCAATTCAGCGATTTTGGCGGCGGTTTCTGATTCCTCGATTTCACGGGATGGATTCTCGGCTCGGATTATGTTCAGCAAGGCTTGCGATGAGCGGATTACCCTCACCCATGCCAATTCTCCGGTCGATATTGACCGAAATTTCACAGTTGGAAGCGATGAAGTGATGGGCTGTAATATTCGGGCAATGGGACCACCTGGTTTCAGGATAGAAGTTGAAATAAAAGAATTAAATCTGATTCGCCAGAATAGAACATGCATTGGAGCGTGTGAAGATTGTGAATACATTGAAGTTGTGGATAGCTTGGAGGCTGATAGTCTAACGCTGGGAAAATTCGCCTGTTTGGAAAACACCAAACCAAAGCTCATTTCTTCCTACAAAGATGTTGTTGTTCGAACTAATTTCCAGAGGCCTGGAATTCATCAATTCAAAGTGAATCTTCGACTGGTTCAGGCGGAGTGTGGCACCCAAAGTGAATATGATTTTGATGATGATGGAGTAAGTTTAACAAAATTTAAAAAAAAATCTTTGAAATCTAATTTGCAAATTTTTGGAATATTTGTACAGACCCTTGAAATTGCACCATTAAGATCTCCAAATGGTTTTTACCATCCCAACACTCATTGCACTTGGAAAATTACGTCCAGGGGAAATTTCGAACTGAGATTCTCGAATTTCAGTCTTCAAAATAAGTCAGATGTAACGGGTCAATGTTTGGACTATGTTCTAGTAAGAAATTCTGAGGTATGTGCTACTTATTTCCAAGATTTTGAATATTTAAGTAATTTCTATAACATAATTTTTAAAAAGACTTATTCAAGAAATGCTATGAGTGAACATTGTGGTACTATTCCGTCATATCTTCTAAGAATTGAACGTTCTGGTTGGGGTGATGCTATTGCTGAAATAACCTTCCATTCTGATGAGACAGTTGAATCAACTGGATTCGTGTTATCAGTGTCAAAAACTAAGAGTAAGACTATACACCTACCTTTCTCTTGTTGAAAAACTGGTCCATGCAATCCCAAAATTTCTAAAACACTCGATCATTGAATTAGGTTCAAAATTTTAAAAACGTCTTTTCTTTAAATAGTGTGCAATAGAACCTATACGCAGTCCTCTGGAGTACTGAGTGGACCCGTTTTGACCAGAAGCGCTTGTCTCAATGAAATTCTTGTGCCAGAGAATTATTCTGTAAACATCTACATATCAAGCTTCTTCTTCAGTGGTTCAAATTGTTCAGAAAACTATGTTAGAGTAAGTTCCTTAACACCAAATAGTCTCATTTAAAATAGAACCAACTAACATGAGTATTTTGTTTGTCCTCAAGGTCTACGATAAGAAAACAAATCTTCTAATTTATGAAGATTGTAAAGAAAATTACGCCGGAAGGACAATTTATACGTCGGCAAATGAAGTTCGTTTGGATTTCAAAGCTGACAGTTCCATCGAAAGAGAAGTGTTTTACTATTCAAGTCCTAAATCGTCACTTCAAGGCTGTGGTGGTAGCTTGGAAATGCAATCTGGATATTTGATGAGTCCAAATTATAAGGAATACAAGAATTCAAGTGTCTGTCGATGGAATGTGACAACAACTTCACCAAATCGATTAGAATTATTTTTCCATGGTAAGGTCTTTCCTTTTTGTCGTTATCCTGGAGACTTAATCCTGATGTATTTTTTGTTGTTTTTTCTTTAGAATTCAATATGGGATCAATTTGTAAGGTTGATTACGTAGATATCATTGAAATTGCAGCTAATGGAACAGAGCGTGTCGCCAGGCACTATTGTGAACAAGTAATGATGTTTTTTGAATTTGTTTGGTTAGAAATCGTTTTTTAAAAATTTTGTTTTTTTATAGGACTCGATTCAAAGTTATACATCGGAGAGTAATCGGTTATCTATTGTTTCTGTGGCTGCTGGTGACTTCGATGGGACTGGATGGTTAATTTATTTCCGAACGCGGTCGGAAAGCTTGAAGAAACGCAAAAATATTGATTAAGAAAATTCCTATCCTATATTTTATGTTTATTATTTTGTTTTGAATGTTTTAAATAAGACAAAACAAATTATAACCAAAAACGTTTCAAAGACTTTATAAACTCATGTAGCCTAAGAATAGTAAAAAAAGGGCACGGACCTAAATATTCTAAGCTTTACAACATTATCAGTTGCAACCATGAGGAAACACCTGTTTGAATTTTTGGAAAGTGATAAGTATCATGCGCCAAAAGAAAAAATAGTTGGAACACTTACCACCAAGTGGAAGAAAACAACCTTCCCTCTCTGATAGTATCTCAAAAGTCAAATAGGTACTCAAGTTTTTAAAAGAAAAAAATTTACAAGAAAGCCTGCAAAGTTTAAAGCCTCATCCAATTCTAAACAATAGATCCTTATGTCGAAGAACACTTACCCCAAACTCAACTCAGCCTCCATTGAAAGCAAGAAACTATATTCTATTCAAAAAAAAAATTCTATTCTATTCTATTCTATTCTATTCTATTCTATTCTATTCTATTCTATTCTATTCTATTCTATTCTATTCTATTCTATTCTATTCTATTCTATTCTATTCTATTCTATTCTATTCTATTCTATTCTATTCTATTCTATTCTATTCTATTCTATTCTATTCTATTCTATTCTATTCTATTCTATTCTATTCTATTCTATTCTATTCTATTCTATTCTATTCTATTCTATTCTATTCTATTCTATTCTATTCTATTCTATTCTATTCTATTCTATTCTATTCTATTCTATTCTATTCTATTCTATTCTATTCTATTCTATTCTATTCTATTCTATTCTATTCTATTCTATTCTATTCTATTCTATTCTATTCTATTCTATTCTATTCTATTCTATTCTATTCTATTCTATTCTATTCTATTCTATTCTATTCTATTCTATTCTATTCTATTCTATTCTATTCTATTCTATTCTATTCTATTCTATTCTATTCTATTCTATTCTATTCTATTCTATTCTATTCTATTCTATTCTATTCTATTCTATTCTATTCTATTCTATTCTATTCTATTCTATTCTATTCTATTCTATTCTATTCTATTCTATTCTATTCTATTCTATTCTATTCTATTCTATTCTATTCTATTCTATTCTATTCTATTCTATTCTATTCTATTCTATTCTATTCTATTCTATTCTATTCTATTCTATTCTATTCTATTCTATTCTATTCTATTCTATTCTATTCTATTCTATTCTATTCTATTCTATTCTATTCTATTCTATTCTATTCTATTCTATTCTATTCTATTCTATTCTATTCTATTCTATTCTATTCTATTCTATTCTATTCTATTCTATTCTATTCTCATTTTAAGTTTTAACTCAGAAATCTTCCACTTAGAACTTGGTACCGATATAAGTTGGGTACAATTTTCCGAAGAATTAAGTTTTAGAGATTAGAACTTTGTCAAAAAATTGTCCACTTGAATTCTCTAAAACTGGAAATTTAATTGTACTTTCTCAAGAGTTTTAATGGCCTTAGTTCGAGTTTGAAAATCACTCGTATTACGTTAGTTTTTAAGATGTTACCTTTTAAAATTGGAAACACTTTTTAAGCCTATTTAAATGTATTGTGCAGTTCTTATTTATCATGCTTTTAAAATTCAGGCGGATTGCTAAAAACAAAGTTTAAATTCGAAATCGGACCCAAAAACCAACTCTAAATCGTGAGTTCACAACCATGAAAGGATAACATTCAAAGACTCTCAAAGACACTCATAACTTATGGAAACTTCCAGAAATTAAATTCTTAGAAGAATTCAATCTACAAATAATGCAATTTATTTTTAAGTTATATTGTGTCATAAAAAGACCTTTCTTTGATTTAAAAAACATATAGAGGCATTTCATTGAAACATTCACGTAGGATTTTCCTATCCTCCAGAGCAGACTTTTTTGTTTCTCTCCCTAATTTTGTATAAATTAGAAGTTATTTTTGGTGACTAGTGCATAGAAATAACAGCATGCAACATTATTATGAAAAGCAAGGTGTAGAAAGCTTCCTTCCTTCCTTTTCTTCAACTAAATCAATCCTCTTAGCTTTAAAACAATAATAAACAAAACCTTTCCATTCTTTTACAAATTCATTTACTTTAATTTAAAATAAAAAAAGAGACACTTACATCCTTCTTAACTTAGGAATTAAATACAATTTCAAATCTATCTTGTACTAACAACAGCTTCCTTGCGAGCTGCATCCTGAAGCAATTGAGTATCCACTTCGTCGCCAGGCAATTGGACATAGCGAACAACTGAACCTCTTATGAAGCAATTCTTCACAGACAGCATGTGAGGATATTTATCTGGATCTGTGACACTGATGTCTGTTAGCTTGATATTGAGATACTGGTCCACGGAATGCAAAGTTCCACAAATGCTGAAATTCACAAGAAACAAAAAGAATTCCAATTGGTGAAATTGATTGGCGATAGACAATGACCACATGAGTTGGTGTTTTGTTTAAACTAACCTTAGATCGTTTTTGAGCTCCACGACGACATCTTTGCCAACCAGAGATTTAAAGAATGAATAGAAGAGCTTAAAAAATACAATTTTATTGAAATTGATGTATTTGTTAATATTTTATTCATACCATTTTTGTGTCTTTTGACCGGCGAGGTTTATAACAAGAGGCGGTATTTTTGTTATTTACAAAATTATTTGCCAAAAAGTGACAACTGTCATTTCAATCTGTCAATGAGTTCAGGCGACGTTGTGGGATTGCCAAGCTTAATGATCGGGTCACATTAACCTATATTTTGATTTTATGCCTGGAAGTATATTTGGGTTTCTTTTTGGTATTAAATTTCAATTTTAAGGCAAAAAAACTCAAAACCAAGCTTTTTAAAGGGTGATTTTAAACTTGGAGTAAAACGAAAAAACCGGGTATGAACATTAGTGCTGTGGTAAAGTATAGTTGAGCCTTTTTAATTACTTCTGACTTACAATATAATTGTCAAGATTTGTGGATTCGAATTTGAAAAGTACAGAACAGAGCAAAAATGTTATGTGTTAAGTGTTGTGACTTAAAGCACCGTTCACATGAGCGCGACCAACGAATGGACGAATATTCGTCGATTTTGACATTTCTTTCACATGAGAGGTTTTAATTCGTCGCGAATAAAGTTTGACAGCCGAACACCATTCACCACCGAAACCAAAACAAGAATGATTTTCTTAGGTTAAGTACGCGCGATTATTTTATTCGTTGCGAGTGTGGATAATGTGGAACGCGAATAAAGTTTGACAGTTCGTATCAACTACAATTTTTTTCGCGACGAATAAATTTGTTTTCTTAAATTTATTAATATATGATATTGAAAAGTAAAAGTATGCATCATAAATCAAATAGAAACTATATTGCTATCGTTTTGTTAAGAATTGATGTGGAAATATGTCGTCAAACGTATATAAACTCACATTTTGTAATTCATTCGTCGTTCGTTGGTCGCACTCATGTGAATGCTGCTTAACTGGTTTATTCTGACAATTATTTGTAAGGTTTCTTATGAATCGATATTTTGTGCAAGCCGTCATAAGAAACTCACCACGAGAAGGTAAATATCTTATTATAAGGTCAGCTGGTTTGTATAAAACTTATGGAACCAATTTCCATTTTTTTAAATGTTATATGAAAATAAGAATCGATTAGCAGTCCATATCTAGTATGTCAACAAATCAAATACTAAATGCCTAAAATATTTTTTTTTTTTAAATTTTAAAGTTGCCGGCAACATCGTATATTTGCTTTCAACTTTGAGCAACTTTCTGGAATTTTCATTTTATGTTTATTTTTTCAATTAATTTTTGTAAAATAAATTTTTCTTAAGTGCATGCTTGCAATTTAAATTTAAATTCAAATTATTTCGTATTCAAAAGAATAGTAATTTGGCTTTTTGTCATCTTTATTTTAAAATATTGAGTTGCTGGCAACAAAAGTATCTCTGAGAGAGATATGGTAAGTAATTAAAGTTCCTCGGTAATTCTGACAACAAACATTGCTGCTCTAGCAACTTTGTACCCTTGTTTCCTTGTGGGCCTTAAGACTTAATACTGTGGTAATCGATCTAAAAGACGTTAGATATTTGAAAAAAAAGGTTAATTGGGCAAAAGAATTGTTTAGAATTTGAGCATGGGCAAGGTTGGTGTTCTTGATTATGGAAGGTGAAAATGTCGGCAAACATAATAGTTTTAGGCAGGGCGGATTGGCATTCTTGTAGGGCGGCTTAGTTATCGGTTGAAACGGGTGGAATCGGTTCAGATTTGAATTAACAAGCATATTTAATGTTCCTTATCATTAATCTATAAAATAACGATAACTATAGAAAATTCACAATGAATTCGTTAAGATATGCAAGTGACAGTCGAAATTCTTGTTTTAGTTAGAGGAAAATAGAAAAAAAAAATAACATAAACGAAATCATATAGTTGTTAACAATAATAAAAAAAAAGGGTATGAACAATTGTGGGATTCGAACCGGCCAAGATAAAATGGGAGCCAGCGACAAGACCACTGGACTACACTTAAGTATGGGAGGATTTGGACAAATTTGAGCTGAAGTGACGACAGAAAGTAACAAGTGAAAAAGAAAGAAAATAAGAAGGAAAGAGAAAGAAAATAAGAAATGAAAGAACAAAAAATATGAAAGGAAAATAAGAATCGTTAACTAATACGAAGAAAAATAATAGTATGGGTAAATTATTAATTCCCGCCTTTTTTCTATTCTTTGGAATTTTAATCAAAAATCCAAATTTCTTTTACATATATATGTGAAAAATTCGAAAAATGATTTCTAAATTAAAATTGGATTTTTGTAGATTAAATTCTATTTAAAATATGGAAAAAAGTGAGACCGGATCTACTTCCATGATAGAAGTCGAACTTTCGTTAACTTCAAAATAGAATAGAAAGGCCCTGAAAATATAAAAAGGAGAAAAGGATAGTCAGTTGGTGGCTGGTGCGTGAAATAAGTGGTGCGGTATCATTGTCCGAGAAATTTTGAACGTAGTTCAAATAATACAATATCTAAAAAACTTAAATAATTAAGGCATAGACCTAACCACGCCACTAAAAGTCATTCTTCTCGACACGAGAAACCAACGCCTCTTTACCCTACTCCAAACATTATCGTGAGTCACCAAAAGACAAGGGTATTAACATTCATCCATCCAGACGATTGGAATAAGTTTTCATCACCAGGGTCATTTGGCCTAACGTGAAAAGCCCGAGCCCAAGTACAGCACGGCTTGAACAGAGCCATCCATACAGCAAAGAACTGGGCTAAAGCACCTAAAATACCGCGTGATCAATAGCCTGAAACAAGCCTTCACAATCTTCATAAACCGCTCGAGACATCAAATCTGTGGTTCCAAAGAATTTCGACAACAGAGTCCAACAAGCCATACATTTACCAGATTCACATAACATTCATAATCGCATTCAACTACATGCACTCCACGAGAAAATTCTAACAACAATAGACCACAACCTCAACAGCAACTTTAAATCGACAGCAAGAACATACAACATCACTTCAACCACTCACAAGAACATTCTAACAGCAATAGACCACAACCTCCACAGCATCTTTAAATCGACAGCAAGAACCTACAACATCACTTCAACCTCTCACAAGAACATTCTAACAGCAATAGAGACCACAACCTCCACAGCATCTTTAAATCGACAGCAAGAACATACAACATCAAAAACATCCAACAAAGCAGCATCATAAAACAACCATACACATCATCAGCATTTACATCAACAGAAAACAAAACACCATATTATTGTTAATTATAAAAGCTAAGTACCCAATTATTATCAACCTAAAAAATTTACATTATTAATTATTTAAAAAAAATGAAAAGATAAGATAAGATAAGATATGAAAACAAAACACAGTAAAGTAAATTAGACCTAATACGATAATCACTAAACAAATTACAAATTATTTGAACTTTAACTAGGTTTTTTTTGTGGTACGGCAATATTTTCGATTTAAAATTTTCATTCAAATTTAATTTTTTTAAATAGGTAAAATTCTATAAACATCATACGTGATACGAGCAAAGTTGAAAATTGAATGCCAACATCGGAGCGGTGCACCACCTCGACGGCAGAATCATCTTAGGTAAAAGCTTATAATTTACGATCAACCAAAAGCTCGGTAAGTCGTTACACTTGATTATATTTGATTGTGAATTTTTAATCGGAATTGCTACATACCTACACAAATACAACCAAAACAAATTTTTAGGAATCAGAAAAAGATTATAAAAGCACAAGAAGTTAGGTATTTAAAAAAAAAAAAAAAAATAAAAAAAAATAATAATAAATAAGTAAATAGATAGGAGAGGAGTTTACTTTACTACATTTTAAATATTTTTTTTTTGTTTTGGAATTAAGCTACGATTATTTTTAAATTTGAAATTATATATTACTTACATAATTATATTTTTCTTATGTATTCTTGAGAAACTCAAAATGAGCTTTTTGAAGACCGATATTTTAAATTAATTTGTGGACGATGAAACATTTTTGAAGAAAATTTTTGTTATATTCAAAATATATTTTTTTTTATTATACGTAATTATATGATATTTTTAACTTTTTCTTTTATACATATCTACTCGAATTACTTTAATAAACCAATTTTATAACGTTTTGTAAAAAGGAAGGTTTTATAATTTTTCGTTTTACGAATGGGTGAAATTTTATTTGAAAATTTAATGGATTGCTAATAATTCAATGAAGGGTGGATGTGGCAAAGCTGAGATCAGTTAACGACAAGATGGTAAAAGGAAAGATGGTGAGCTGATAACAAGCTGATCGTCAACAACTTAGGGAGCTACCGCAAAATTATCTTCGTGGATGTGGTAGCTTATGGACGTGTCACGGGGCGATACGTGGGGGGGTGTACCACAGATGGACAATAACACCTGTCCAACTCACTTTAGGGTTGCTATCTCGACATTATATTTTTTTTCTTCTCTCCCTTAATTTCGCCATGATCACTTATTATTTTATTATTATTATTTTTTTTTGAGTTTTAAGGGACGGATTTCGGGTTCTAAGATTTTTTTTTTTGTTTGAACCATTTCATTTTAAATACACATTTAAAATTTTTTCGGCATGTTAAAACGTGATGACCGTTCATATCTATGATGGCAAGAACCCAACCCAACGACGAGCGAAGCCAAGGCAATGAGCAAGCGTGCCGAGCCGTCATAGATTGAACACCCTTCACTCCTACTATCAGGACGGCCTGCTGTATCCTGTAGACAGTGGTTTGTTCTGGTGGAAAAAAAAGGGGGTGGAGGTTTTAGGGGCTCAAAAGGAGACTTTCGTGGAGGTGCTCTTTTTAGGAGTTTATTTGAAGGCAATGGCACCTCCCCTTAGGGAGATAATACGAAGTCTTTTTGAGAGTCCTCGACCGACCAGCAGAAGGTTCCGTTACAATACATTTAAATCATTTTGCAAGTAGTACAGAAGTGAGAAATTAAGATACATGCTAGAAACTTAATATATTTAGCAATTATTTGAAATATAATTTGAAAGCAATATTTTTACAAACTCGCACTTAAAGTTGCCTCAAAGCATAGTTATGGCTGTCATTGGTTTTTCTCTTTAAAACTTATGACAGGTCGTTTAAAGCGATAATTGAAAATGTCAGTCATTGACACCGGAAAATTTGTTCACACTAAAATATGTCAATAGAATTGTTTATAATTGAAACACAAATCAAATTTTGTCAAATTTTTTTGACAAAATAGAATCAGGTGTTCATTAAAATGAATATCTGTCAGGTAAATACAAAAGTACTTTAGTACTTTGCATTTCGGAAAAAAGGAATAAGTAACAGAAAAATGTACATTCAAACATTTAAATGATTTCCAGTCAACTTGTCAATAAAGTTGCATTTGATTATTTAAACAGATACAAGAAACCTGCCTTAATTTCTGATTTCTTAAGTCGTCGCATTAATCGGCTATTTTGTTTTGAAGTGTCATTCGGTGATGCGCTCATTTTACACGGAGACTTTTCGGATGTTTAAGTCTGTGCGTTATTTTGATAGATATCTTTTATTTCTATTTTCGTTGCTTCCTTCGTCCACTTGAATTCAATTTCATTTCCTATACTGAGTTATTAGCTCTACTAAACACAAACTCGAAGTGAAGCAAAATATGAAAAAATACGAAGAAAAGGAAAGGCAAACGTCAAAAACATGCAAGGAATAGCTTGTACATATGTACGTGCATGCCGAGACAGATTTATTTCTATTTCATTTTTTATTTCGTCCTTTCTCTTTCGCACTTCATTGATGCAAGAAAAAACATGCGCTGTGTAATACCGGACAAAGATTGTACTACTTTTTCAATTTTTACAGAATTTATAAAAATTTGCAAAAAGTGCTTACTTAAGTTAAGCCTTAACTAGAAAAATTATTAATTCCAAGCTAAAGTTTAATCTGGCACTGCTCTTTATATATTAGCTGAACTATTTCATTTTGGCTTTCTTTGCCCATCTAAAACTCAAGTAACCAAATTGTCATCTGTCAAATTCATTTAGCTTAAAAATGTCAAAATGGTCGCATTCAACGTAAGTAAACTAAATAAATAATTTTCATTAAACGTTTATACAAAAACTTAAATATTTATAAAATTTCTTATTATTTATAGTCGTGATAGAGAACGTGAACGTAGGAGATATTCTCGCAGCCGTTCGCGTTCTCCTAATCGAGAACGCAAACGGAACGACGACTACGACCGGCCTCGCGATGACGCGAAACGCCCTCGAGACACTCGAGACACCAGAAAACGTGAAGAAACCAAAAGACGCCGGCATTCACCTCCTCCGCCAAGGCCTAGAGACAATGATGGATTCAGAAGGTAATTTGAAATTTTCACAAAATTAACAACAAATAATCTATGAAATCGCTCTGTTTTAGTCGAGGAAGTGTAAACCATCAGGAATCATCTCGGGACCGTGATCGGGACCGTGAGCGTGACCGTGAACGTGAGCGTGAACGAGATCGTGACCGTCACCGTGACAGAGACCGTCAAAAGGAAAGAGATCGCCCTGAACGTTCCAACACGTCCCCGGCAAAGGAGAAAGTGTTGGAGAAAGTCAAAGTTGAAGTGGAAACCAAGGAAAGTCCCGAAAAAGAGATCGACAAGGAAGAGGAACAGCGTCAATTGGAGCTGGAAATGATAAAGCGTCGTGAGCGCATCGAATGTTGGCGTGCAGAGCGCAAACTCAAGGAACTAGAAGCCAACAAGAAAGACATCAAAAACCTCATCATCCCAACGCAGGCAAATTCCAAGAAATGGAGTCTCGAGGACGAGTCAGACGACGAAGAAGACAAAGACACTAAGGACATCAAAGATATCAAACCTCTGGTTCCCATAGCCGAGGAAGAACCAAAGCCCAAAGAAGAAGAAGGTGAAGCAGCAGCAAATGAAGAAACCGTGAAGAAGGAAGAGGAAACCAATGACGACATCGATCCATTGGACGCCTACATGCAAGAGGTGGCCAAGGAGGTGCGAAAGATCAACAACATCGTCAATCCCCCAACCACAGACAGCTCAGGGGTTTTGATTATGACGGGTATGGTTAAGAAGACAAATCAAGACAATAGCGCCAACAAAGGCGAGCTCATTGAACAGAATCAGGACAGTCTGGATTATTCCAGCGATGATGACCTGGAGAACATCAAAGACACGGCTGCCAATTTGGCAAACAAGCATAAGAAGGAACTGGCCAAAATCAACCACGCCGACGTCGACTATGCTCCGTTTAGGAAGAACTTCTACGTCGAGGTCCCGGAACTGGCCAAGATGAAGTCACACGAAGTCGAGAAGTACAGAGTCGAGCTGGAAGGAATTCAAGTGAAGGGCAAAGGATGTCCCAAGCCTATTAAGGTAAGCTTCATGGAGTTTATAGCTTTCAGACTTATGAATTATATTTAATTCCAGACCTGGGCACAATGTGGAGTGAGTAAGAAAGAAATGGACGTCCTACGGAAGCTGAACTTCGAGAAACCCACTCCCATTCAGTGTCAAGCCATTCCAGCGATTATGAGTGGTCGAGACTTGATTGGAATCGCGAAGACTGGAAGTGGCAAGACCTTGGCTTTCATACTTCCCATGTTCCGACACATTCTCGACCAACCGCGGATGGAGGACGGAGATGGCCCCATCTCGATCATCATGGCGCCAACTCGAGAGCTGTGTATGCAAATTGGCAAGGACATCAAGCGCTTTTCGAAGGCGCTGAATCTCCGAGCAGTGTGCGTCTATGGAGGGACGGGAATCTCCGAGCAAATCGCCGAACTGAAGCGAGGAGCTGAGATAATCGTTTGCACGCCAGGACGAATGATTGACATGTTGGCCGCTAACTCAGGGCGGGTGACCAACCTCCGAAGAGTCACATACATTGTTCTGGACGAAGCCGATCGGATGTTTGACATGGGTTTCGAGCCACAGGTGATGCGGATCATCGACAATGTGCGTCCAGACAGGCAGACGGTTATGTTTAGTGCCACATTCCCGCGTCAAATGGAAGCCCTGGCCAGAAGGATCCTCAAGAAACCCATTGAGGTGATTGTGGGAGGACGATCGGTGGTGTGCAAAGACGTCGAACAGAACGTTGCTATTCTGGAGGACGATGCGAAGTTCTTCAAGTTGCTGGAGCTGTTGGGAGTGTACCAGGAGCAGGGGAGTATTATTGTATTTGTGGACAAACAGGAAAACGCCGACATTGTGCTGAAAGACCTCATGAAGGCCTCCTACCCGTGCATGAGTCTTCACGGTGGCATCGATCAATTCGATCGTGATTCGACTATTCTTGACTTCAAATCGGGAAAAGTTCGGCTTCTGATTGCCACGTCTGTCGCTGCCAGAGGTCTTGACGTGAAGGACTTAATTCTAGTCATCAACTACGATTGCCCCAATCACTACGAGGATTATGTCCACAGGTGTGGACGCACAGGTAGGGCGGGAAATAAAGGAAAAGCTTGGACATTCTTGACACCGGAGCAGGGTCGCTATGCTGGAGACATCATTCGAGCATTGGAACTATCAGAAACCCCAGTTCCAGAGGATTTGAAGAAGCTCTGGGAGGATTACAAGAGTTCCCAGGAAGCCGAGGGCAAGAAGGTGCAAAGTGGAGGTGGATTCAGTGGCAAGGGCTTCAAGTTTGACGAACAAGAGGCTAACGCTGCCAAAGAGAGCAAGAAACTCCAGAAAGCCGCTCTTGGTTTGGCTGATTCTGATGACGATGAGGATATCGAGCAAGACATCGATCAGCAGATCGAACAGTTGTTCGCAGCCAAGCGCAACGTCAAGGAGACGTCTGTGGCTCCTGTGATTTCAGTTCCAGCTGCGGCCACAACAACAATAGCAACAGGCGCTGCTGTTTCATTGGGAATGCCTCTCAGCACCAACACAAGCACCACGACCAGCACAGCAACTGCTATGTCCATTGCAGTTGCAGGTGGTTCCGACAAATTGGAGCTTGCCAAGAAACTTGCGTCCAAAATCAACACAGCCAGGAATCTGACGAGTGATGTAAAACCTGCGGCATTACAGCAAGCAGCTAACGAACTCGTCATGAAAGGATCCCAGTCCCAGCCGATGATCACAGCTCGCACAGTGGTGGAGCAGTTAGCCGCCAAGCTCAACAACAAGCTCAACTACCAGCCCAAGGACGACGAAGAGGGTCTGTCGCCATTGCAACAATCCAGCTTTACCAAATACGAAGAGGAATTGGAAATCAATGATTTCCCACAACAGGCCAGATGGAAGGTGACCTCCAAGGAGGCACTCGCCCAGATTTCCGAGTACTCTGAGGCTGGTCTCACTGTCCGAGGTACATACGTCCCAACAGGGAAGAATCCACCCGAAGGAGAACGGAAGTTGTACCTGGCCATCGAGAGTTGCAGTGAGATGTCGGTGCAGAAGGCCAAGCGAGAAATTACGAGATTGATAAAGGAAGAACTCCTCAAACTCAGCTCGGCGCATCACGTCTTCAACAAGGGACGTTACAAGGTCGTGTAAAAAAAACAGAGGCTAGAGAGTGGAGATTTGGTTTGCTTTTACTTTGCACTCGTTTGGGAGTCTTATTTGATAATATTTGTCTAGAAATTGAAACTCAAGTAAGAGTAATAGAAATAAATTAAAGAAAAAATAAAACAAGCATGAGAACAAGCGAGAAAAAGGTGTTTCGTCCATTGTCCTTTAATTTCTCAAAAAAATCACCAAGTGTTCATCCTCTTTAAAAAGATATCACACATCACTCCTTTCGTTTGTTCTCTGTACAAGGAGCGATTAGGAAGAATGTGTTCTACCCACTTCACCGTTCGAATAGAAGGAAACATAAAAAAGTATATTCAAGTCATAACCAACCCATCATCATATCATTAGAGCCTTAAATATGGTCTTTTGAGATGCATACCCAACACAGACACACTCTATTCAAAACCCATTCAAAGTCAGGTGTAATGAAGCAATGGTGCTAATCTTCTTTTTCTGCTTCTTGTGTGCTCCTTGAAAGAGCAGCAACATCAAATCATATGGGAATATACATAAATTCCCTGCTATCATTGGGATTCCATGAAAAATACCAAAAAGTAGAAAAATTGTGTATAACTCTTTGTGTGGCATAAGCCTGCGCTTTTTGGTAAGTAAATACAATTTAACTTCTTCCAGATCAGGATTTGCTTGGATGAGATATAGAGAGAGTGTAAGACTGGAAAAAGGACTTCAGAACTGTTATACGATTCCTACAGTCATCTTTGAGAAACGATGGAGTCTCATATTTATGGGCGACAGGACAAATAGTTTCATTTGGTTCTCGTTTAGTTAGTTTCTGTTTTTTAATGAATGAACAACGAACGATGATAAAAATTATATCGGGTGTGGAAAAGGACGACAATGTTTACGAGTACTTTATTTTTTTTTTGCATGAAATTTGTTTCCGGAATTTAAATAGGTACCTTAATTCACCTTGAAATGAATTGTCGCTCTAGGAACTTGTACAGAGCGTGAGGCGTAATAAAGAATAAAAAAGCTTGTGTGTGGTTTTGAAGGATAATTACGTTAATTTACGAACAACTTTATTGTCCAGGAATAAACACTCAAATGGTTTTAAATACCTACATACATACATATAATATGCTAGAGATACAGTGTGAGCATTAGGAAAAAGGGGAAGGGTTGGAAAGGTGTCGGTGTAGATTGGTTTTAAATTCTTGAACATTGTAATGACAGGACAATATAGATCGTGAAAAGGCATTCCACATTCGTGTAGTACGGATAAATAACGAATCTCTGTATTTCACAGTACGGCTGAAGTTGAGCTCAAGGGTAAACTGATGGGAATTTCTTGAAGCGCGAGTGTTACGATTGAACTGTTTAAGGAAGGAATGCAACTGGCTATTTCACTAGGGTAAAAAGCTTAGGTTATAGTACCCGTGGCATGATGGTTAGTGCGTTCGACTGTCATGCCAGAGGTCTTGGGTTCGATCCCTGCCTATGCCATCTAAAGTTTTTTTCACGGGTACTTCCTCCTGCGAGGAATTGACAAATTCTCCAAGAGTAATTCTTGTAATGAATAGTGCTTTCTCAAATTTGCCGTTCGGAATCGGCTTAAAAAACTGTGGGTCGCCTCCATCCCTGAAAACAGTACTAGCACACAGGAATGGTTGAGAGTTGTAAGTCACTAGGCCCTAGTTCTCAACGGACTGTTGGGCCACCCAATTTATTTTATTTATTTTAAAAAGGGTTAGACATGAAACTTTACGAAGATGTTCCAGTGAAGTAATTGTGTTTAATATGTTACTGTCGCCAATCATTTTAAAAGTTCTTCGTTGAATGCAGTCCAAGAGGGTTGAGTAAGTTTCTGAAGTGCCAGCCACCAAAAATGGGAGCTGTACTCAAGTGTGTAAATCTTCTAAATTTCAGCCAGATCAGAGGGATAGACAAATTTCTTGCATCGTCTTACAAAATCAAAACACCTTGTGCATTTTTGGGACAGCGTGTATGTGATCGTTCCACAAGAGGTCGTTGGTGATGCAAATACCGAGAATATCGAGATGTTCAGTTTCATTAATGCAAGTGCCAAGTGGGGTGTATCTCGCTTCAAGGATGCAAGACCATATTGTGTTTTCGAAGCATTAAATTCCGTTAGGTTTCTTATTGTCCATTATACAATGCTGTGCAGGTCGGAATTTAATGAGCTTAACATATTTTGGTTCTTTTAGTTCTACATTCAAAGAAGAGGGATGTCAGTCTGAAAACGAATATGAAAAGCTAAGAGTACTATTGTCAGAAAAACAAATAGAGCTATGACCAAAATAATAGCAACGCTCCTTACTTAGAAGTAATATTGTAACTTTTCCTTTAGTTAGGCAAGCATGTGAAGAAATTATTGTTTTATTATAATGTCCATCTATTGAACTCATAGGGCAGGTTCAGACAATATAAGGGACTTCATTTGCAGTCAAATTCATTTTTTGAACGTAAATTTTGACCAAGGCAACTAGTTAGTTTTTTAATTGTCATGAATTTAAAATTCAGAACTTTACTTCACAAACCTCTACTTTAAGTTCATATTCATAGTACAAAAACTACCAAAATCATTATTTTCTACAAAACACTCCTCAGGCAAGCTACAAGTCCATCACGATTTGTATTTTGTATTTTAAAGAAATATAACTTATTTCTTTTCCAAATTTACAAGGAACCTTTTTACAGAAAGCATTAAATGAAGTTGTGCAGAAAATAAATAAATCATTGAGTAATAAAGTTCAGCTTTTAGTTGAATTAAAAAACATGATCAATTGTCATTTTGACATAAGTTGACTTGACTTGATAGTTAGGGAGATTTTTCTTGACTAACTTTCCAGTCAACTTTCCAATAAAGTTGCCTTAATTGGAAGGCAATTTTTTGACAGCTGGCCAATCAGATGCTAGAAACTTGCCTTACTTTGAAGTCCCTTATATCGGCTGAACCTGCCCATAATGTTCTGAGTATACAAAAGGTATTGGGCAAGTTCAGGCAACATAAGGGACTTCATTTGCAGTCAACTTCATTCTATGAACGTAAATTTTGACCAAGGCAACTAGTTAGTTTTTCAAATGTCATGAATTTCAAATTCAGAACTTTACTTCACAAACCTCTACTTTAAGTTCACAATACACAAATTACCAAAAACTACGTTAGGTAAAAGGGACTTAAGTCAGAAACTTAGCACACCGACTCAATAAACTTAAGACCTTAATATCAAAACAAATATGATTTTGTCTGTCTTATTGTTCAAAGACTAAATTTAAACGATATTTGGCAATTTTTCTAGATTCAAGTTTTTAGTATTAAACGAAAGAGGCAAAAATGGCATTTACACCAAATAAAAAACCTAAAATGCAATTATTTGACTTAAGACCTTTTTACCTAACGCCAAAGCATTATTGTCTACAAAACACATCTCAGGCAAGATACAAGTCCATCACGATTTGTATATTGTATTGTAAGGAAATATTACTTATTTCTTTTACAAATTGACAACGAACTCTTTTACAGAAAGCATTAAATGAAGTTGTGCAGAAAATAAATAAACAATAGAGTAATAAAGTTCATCTTTCACTTGAATAAAAAAACAATATCGATTGTCATTTTGACAGAAGTAGACTTGACTTGATAGTTAGGGAGATTTTTCTTGACTAACTTTCCATTCAACGTTCCATTAAAGTTGCCTTAATTGGAAGGTCATTTTTTGGCAGCTGGCCAATCAGATGCTAGAAACTTGCCTTACTTTCAAGTCCCTTATGTCGGCTGAACCTGCCCATTGGTAATGTTATGCAGTCAGTAGATTGCAACTACAAAATTTGCTGGTCCAACAAAATAGAAACATTCTAATAAAAGCTTTAAAATATTGTTTTAAGCTTAAAAAGCCAAGATTTTACTATTTTTTTATTTAAAAATAATTTTAAAGTTATAGGATTTTTTTTAAGGCACGAGACAATAAAAAGAGCAAAGTATGTATAAGAGTGGTGGATCTATGGGAGAGATTGCAAAAGTCATTGGACGCTCAAAAGAAACCAGAGGCGTTCATGCAAATAGACATCAAAGCTAAAACGATGTTCACAAAAGATCTGCAGCGAGAAATAGGGAACCAGTCAGTTCTAGAACTTTTTGTCTTATCTTGCAGGATATTGACATTTAAGCACGATTTTCAAAGAAGGTGTCCTTACTAAAAAAAAACACCCACCCAGAGACGGATTTGTTTGGCAAAAATGTAACAAATAAGAGTTGACCCACTTCAGACCAAGAACCAGTGGAGTAATGTGCTTTGGGGCAGCGAAAGAAAATAAATGTATTCGAAATGAATGGTAAACAGTTAATTCGTTGCCCAAATTACCAGGCCTACAATGCGCGGTATATAAAAAACCATCCGTGAAACATCGAGGTGGCAACATAATGTTTTGAGGTTGTCTTTCGTGGGCAAACGAAAATATACCGCTTAAATGGCGTTTCCAACAAGACAACGACCCCAAGCAAAAGACGATGGTAAAGTCAACAAAATTCTGATTTAAACGAAGAAAATTAAACGTTATGGAGTGACCTTCTCAATTAACAGATCTAAGTCCTATTGAGAACCTCTGGAATGAGCTGATGATTGAGGTTAGTAAGCCGAAACCTTCCAACAAAGCGGATTCATGAAAAACTGTCCAAGAAGTAAGGTATTCGATTCAACAAGAAAAGTTCCAAAAGGTCTTGGTTATGAGGCATTGAGAGCAGTAGTGGCGTAACCCTCATTTTTTCAATTTTGAGTTTATTGCACTAACATGGCCAAAATTAAATTTTCAATCTATGCAGAAGTGGCCTAGCTCATATTTGTTCATAAACCTACACAAAATTGTTGAAACATTGTTTCTGCACACAATTTTTCGTAGGACAGAAATGGCGTAACCAGCTTACGCCACTTCTGCATTATGCATTTTTTTTTAATTAATCAATTCCAAACACATACGCCATTTCTGCACCAAAACTGTACAGTAAGCTAAATCAAACATGAACTGCATCTTAGAAAAGCGGAGTCGGCTAGAAATGGCATTAGATATGATGCGGCAAAAGCAAAGGAATCTAATGACACTTCCGTAATTGCATTTGATCTTATGAAAACCTCGCCAACTCCAGTCATTTCAAGGGGTCTGTGCTATTATAAGAGGCAGCTTTGGACAAATTGTCTAGGTATCCATGACTCGATAAAGAACAAAGCTTACTTGTATATTTGGGATGAGTCGGTTGGATCAAGAGGTCCCCAAGAAATTGTGCAGCTGCTTATTGCATTATATTACAAATTTTGTGAGTACTTCAAAATTATGGATGGATCTGTGATGTTTTCGACGAAAAAATTGGAAAAAAATATAACAAATCCAAAGATTAATGTTAATAAAGGTATGGCTTCAATTTTTGAAAGAGACCCCCTTCAATATTTCTTACAAGTACAGCAATAACGAAGACGTGCTTTTTGAAACTGGGATATTAAAAAAAAGAACAACTGCATTAATCACAGATCTCGAATTACTGTTTCCAAAAGGAAATGGCGTAAGTGAAGCGAAAAAGAAAGATTTAGGTACTCGACTTACTAAATTTTATTCCCCCGAGTTACCAGGACTCTTATTAGAACTTGACAAGTATTTCTACAGGCAGAGACGTTGGCTTAGTTGAATACGTATATAGATGAGGATGAAGAGTGATAGTTTCATAGCAGACTTAACTCATAACTTGTAACTATTTTGTACTTAGAAAGTCATAATAGAAAACAATTTAATTACTTGTATTTTTAATTATTGGTGTAACCAACTGACTTTTTTAAAATTATTTCTGTATCCAGAAAGCAGAAGTGGTGTAAGCCACATAAAATCCAGTAAATCACACATTTACAGACAAGATTAAGATCTAAAATAGAAGATATTTAAACAGATATGACATATGTAGCTGAAGTTTATTAGCCATTATTTTAAATAGGAAACCAATAATAAACAAATGTTTTTCTTTATTTTCTTTAACCGTGATTTTCTCAATTATTGCAATTTGGGGTTACGCCACTTCTGCTCTCAATGCCTTCTTTATGCCAAATCGAATAGATGCAGTGTTAAAAAATAAAGCTTTTAATATTCTTTGATAACAAAATACAAAAACTTAATTGGTTTATCAAAATGTCTTGTTTTGTATAAAATATATTGAGTATTGCTATTTTTATGACCATTTTTCTTACAAAACCTAAAGCAAACGGACTCCGAAATTTTGCATAGTCCTTTATATTAGAATGACTTAATAAAATACTTACCTCTGATGTATTTATAAAGCCAATAATTTTTAATATTTCCCTAATAAAATTACCACACTTATTATTACAAAAAATAAGGTAGTGTTGCTATTATTTTGGCCAAAGCTGTAATTATATTAGAAATTGCAGACAGATCATTAATAAAAATTAGAAATAGTGTCGGAGACAAAACAGAGCCCTGTGGCGCACCAGAAATTATTGTGTTGTTTTCAGATTTAGTACAGTCCAATACTACTTGTGTTGAACGTTCCGAAAGATAATTTTTAATCCAACGAAGGAGGGATTCATCTTAACCGAGGGCACGCATTTTCGATAAAAGGGCCTGATGCCAAACCTTATCAAAGGCTTCTAAAATACTAAGAGCAGTAATCTTTCTTTCTTCAAAACGATGCAATAAACCATGAGATGAGATCGCCAGTGAAACTATTGCTACGAAAGCCGTACTGCAGGTCATAAAGAAATCATTGGTCTTCGAGATATTTCTTAAGCTGATAATTTATCAGCGTTTCCATAACCTTGGAAAGAGATTAGTTCTCTCCAAAGAGCTAACATATGAAGTGTTATTGATAACAAGCGTAGGAACCGTGGAAGAGGAGGAATTTATGATGTTCAGATATGGATTTTTCAAAACATGTTTGTAGCTTAAAATTACAATAATCAAAGTCTACAATTTAATGTAAAAATTCAAGGTTCCAAGTGTCCATAAAATGTAACTGAGATTTGATTTGAAAAATGATGGTCTGTTGGTCAAAAAAGGAGCACATTACTTAAATCGTCCAAAAGAATAATCCTTTTCTAACCCCAAATCCATGTTGGAATTTTCATGTTAAATGTGTTTGGGGTCAGGAATTTAAGGATCCTTTTTTTTCCTAAGCTTTTCAAAGCCTAATTGTTTATTTATTTGTTGTATTTTGTTTGTTTCATAATGAAAACTTTATTATTTTTGTGTGTCTTTTGGGGATAATCTTGTGCTACCCTCAAAAATTGGAAAATAGTTAGGTATAGTTGAGCATAAACCAAAAAGCGGTATCACGATGTTACAAACCCCATTTATTAATGTTTTGGTAGGCAGGTGTACACAATCTACTCCCCCTAAATTAGTTCTTTTAGTCTAGTCGGTCTTTGTACTACACTCTCTTCGGCCGAATAGGTAATCATTTTTAGAGTACAACTTCCGCCTTCTACAATTTCTAGACCACATTTTTGTTGTTTTATTTTTCTTGTTTGTTTTGAAACACACACCAAATTTTATCAAAACATCAGTAGGTAATGTTAAAAAGAGCTCATAAAATTCTCAATTATTTAAGTTCTTCTTTTCTGTTTTCTTAAAAGATTGCACTCATTATTATGTTGGACAAAGTTTTAATGAAATTTGTTACTTACATACGTTACGTATGTTTGTTGGCTTTATATATATATATAAATGTATCTAGTATTTAGTATCAAGTCCGTACGTTCGTCGTTGGAGAACAACAACGTTATACAAAAGGTTCATTTAAAAACTTTTGTTTATATCGCAACGACGACGACCTTCTGTTAGTTTATATCTGAGTTTCGAGTAAATTATATCTGTTTTCGAGTTTTGTTGTTTCAAGATACTTATTTAAACTATATGTACAGATATATATTTAATATATGCGTAGTGTATACGTATGGTACGAGTATCTATTATAAGTCTTCAAAGAGAAAACAAACCTGAAGTAGAATTTAAAATTCAATTGGTGTTTTTAAAAGGATTTTCGACTTGATTCTGTATCACATTAGAAAGACGTCTTAAATACTTTTTGTTTTGTTAGAATTGGAGATCTTATGTTTTGAAATAATAAAACTTAGGCAACTATCAGAAGAATGGTTTTGTAAGGAAAATTGTAAATATTGTTAATTTAAGAAATTGTTAAAAAATATAAATAAGAGCATAAAGCTCAGAAGAATGAGACAGATCTGAAAAAAATAACGGTCACATTAAACATTTATTTTTATATCAATGAATGTGAAAATTAAATTTTTGGGATACTTACAGCTACAGATTTCCAAGCCGTCAAAGTTTCACCATTGGGCGTAAATCAAGGGGAAGATAATTCTTTAAGAGCTTAGGCCAGTGTAGATGCCGGAAAAATTAGATTTTTGGGGATTTTTTTCTGAAATACTACAAAATAATTCAAGATTAAAGAAATGCGTTTGTATGAAATTTAGTTTTTCACACACGCAGAGGAATGAAAGTTATTGTTGGAACTAATTATTGTTCTATTATCTTCCCTATAATAAACAACACTAAGCACTTTATATAACTTTAATATTTATTCAAGAGTAAGTTAATTATTAATATTAAGAGCCACAACCAGCCACTAGTAAATTCAAAATAAGAGTGAGCGTTATCAAAAATAGAAAAAAAAGAAGATTATTTAGTAGTTGACAGAAAGCGACTGATGAGCGAGACGGCTGTATTTCATCTTTTCCGCAGGTGTTGCCAGTTTATTTTTCTGTCGCCAAGGGACTTGCGCCTTCGTCTTTGAAGTCACGAACAGCGTTGTTATTATTTATATCAGTGACTACTAAAAATACATTTTTTGAATCTGTTGATTTCAACGTTTTAGCGGTCCCTCGCCTGACTTACAGATCGTCTTATTTTTAATCATAATGAGTCAATGTATTTTTAAATATATAAAAAATAATTGCATAGAAGTGCTTACCATTTTTGCGATACACTGATTTATGACAATACCCGTGGCATGATGGTTAGTGCGTTAGACTGTCATGCCAGAGGTCTTGGGTTAAATCCCTGTCTGTGCCATCTAAAGAACGGGTACTGCCACTTGCGAGGAATTGACAAATCTTTCAAGAGTAATTTTTGTCATGAAAAGTGCTTTCTCAACTTAGCCGTTCGGATTCGGCTTAAAACTGTAGGTCCCCTCTATCCCTGACAACAGTACTCGCACACAGGAATGGTTGAGAATTGTAAGTCACTAGGCCTTAGTTCTAAACGGACTGTTGCGCCACCTTATTTATTTATTTATTAATTTTCGAACAAATGGCGCTCTTCTGAAGTGAAAAGTGCAATAATATCTCTAGATAATTGTTTACACACTTTACCGAACTTCTAAATCATTTACCTACTTCCACTGATATGATAAAAATTGCGCAGCCAGCTTTTAGTGATGAGATCTTAGAAGGTATAATACAGAAGGAGGAAATATAAGCAGCTCTCAATGGACTCAAGGATGGAAAAGCCGCTGGATCAGATAGAATACCTTCAGAATTCTTGGATTAGGAATGTCATACAAGTTCGGACGGATACTTCAGAATTTTTATCTGGAAACAAAGGCTGCTGTAATCAGTATGGGATGGAGAAAATATTTCGACATGGTTTGAAACGAAGACAGGGGTAAGGCAAGGTTGTATGCTGAGTCCAAGCTCATTGGCACTCTTTATTGATGATATAACGGATTGTCTTCCAGGAGGAGTAGACTATGCTGGTATTCTCATCAAGGCTCTCCTTTTTGCGGATGACTTAGTGTTGTTTGCGTACTCACCAGAATCGCTACAACTTATGATTAATAAACTAGGTATCTACTGTAAAACCTGGAGATTAGTGGTTAGTCTTGAGAAGTCAAAGATAATGATTTTTCGGTGGACTTACAATAATGAAAGAATAGAGGTTGTTAAAGAATATAAATATCTTGGCATCAATATAAACAATAAAAACAACATTGAAAAACATCTTGCCGATAAATTGCAAAAAGCGAAAACAACTATGAATATTGCATGGAAAAACATCTTCAGTAATAAGCATATAGCTCACAGCAGTAAATACAAAGTATTTGAATCGTTAGCGGAGTCAACATTAATGTATGCAGCTCAAGTGTGGGTTAGCAAAAAATATGAAACTGTTGAAAAATTGCTTTTTTTAGGACAACGTTTTTGAGTTCCGTACGAATTGAAAAAATCGATTTTTTGAATATTCTAGGATGGCTTAAGTAATAGTAGAACGTTTTATCACTGTTTTACAAATACTGGTTTTCGAATATTGACGTTGCTGACATAAGGAAGACCATATTATTGTGTCGGCTTTACATCTGACTAATTTTGCTCAAGAGTCTTGATTAAATATTCCGAAAGTTGAGAATGCTGTAGTTTTCATGTTTTCATTTCTTTTCTGTACTAAAAATTAGGTATACAAAAAAGAAACTAACGATAGCTTAAGCAGAAAAAGTAACTAAATCATGAGTCACACTATAGTCTTGGAACAAATAAATGTGAGAATAGGTTCATTGAAATGATCAGTGACAAGTTAGATGTTATGCACCGTTTCATTAGCTAATATGGATTATTTATAGCATGATTTATAGTGGTGCTGCTTAATATTCGACGAGTCCAAGAATAAGGAATGAAGATATTATAAAAATTATGAATATAATTAAGGTTATTCAAAGAACAAAACATTTAAGATTGAACTGGGCCGGACATATGCAAAAAGAATAGAAGATCAAAAATTAAGGAAATGGTTAAATGGTTACTTTTCAGAAAAAAAAAAACAACTAATAGCCGTTTCACACCAAACCCAAAACCGATTTTTCGGTAAAAATGTTTTGAAAACCCGAAAATAGGTCACATTGAACATTAAAACGTTTTCGTTTGACATTTCAATTTTTGCAACATCGATTGTCGAATGTTAAAGTTAAAGTTTATGGACAATTGAATTTGAACTCCTTATTTGTCCTATATACATTTATTTATAAACATATGTACATTTCATGACAATTTCTTCTAACCTACGACATATGTACATATATTTAAATTTTGTTTTGTCCTTAAATTTCATAAACTTTAAAGTTTTTATCAACAATATTTTTTAATGTGTATGTGGTACAGAATTAATAAAAATGAAATAAGAGTTACAAAAATATTAACAACAGAATCTATTTTTCGGGCAAAATGCCAAGCAGAAGTTACAATGCACACTGAACAGTCAAAGCTCTAATAGTGGACATTCCTTGTTTTCAAATTATTCGTTGGTTGTATGATTTGTCAAATTTGAAACTGCCAAAAATTAATGGCGTTTTCGATTGGTTGGCAAGAAGCATTCTGAACCCTAAAAATGAAATTTCTTCTAGTTCAGAATTGCTTTTAGATTTGAATTTGGAATCGGGCAGAAGAACTTAATTTTTGTAAGTGTCAAATAAATAAAAAGCTTTTGACATTTCAAATTAATAATTCCTTTTTGAAGATTCAGGTTTGTTTTTGTTTACGAACTGTCACTGTTAAGACGGCCTTCGTTTTCAATAAAAGTGATGTTTTACTAAAAAGTTAGCAAATGATTCAAATTTAGGATTAGAAAGTGAAGTGTAAGAAGTAAAATGCTAAGCCCTTACCAATAAGTTGTTTAAAATTTAAAATATTATATTCAATGAGTTTATTCATCGATAAAAATGAAAGGACATTTAATTTAGATTTAAATTTATTATTCCATTTTTCGTGTTAAGTTTTATATAAATGAATGTAAGTTTGTTGCCATCTTATTCACAATCTTAGCCACCATAATAACTACTTTTTCCAGATCTCTTCTACCGTCTCGACACTTTGCCTAAACACTCACCATATTTACATCTAGTATTAAGGATCTTTCTTTTCAATATTAATATTTTATTATTTTATACTAATTTTCAATCATATGTAAATTGTTCAATAAGTAGTATCAAAGATTTCAAAGCCGACATAATTGTTGATTTAGGTATGTTAATTAATATTATTCTTATTGTTATGTTTTTGTTAATAATGTTTTTATTTGTTAATTTAATTATAAAATATAGTTTTTTACTGCATCAACTTGTTACTTTATCAAATTATTGGAATCATTCTTATTCCACCATCGCAGTTTCAAGCCAAACAGGTGAAACTTACATATCTACATATATATTGATCTATTTCTGATTAAAATCAAATTTGCTAGTCTAAATTATTTCTCGCCCTACTTTCGGCACACATTTTATCTGTCAGCTTGACAGTTCTGATAATTTTAGTAAAATTGGATGGTTATCTTATTTTAAAGTATAAATTCGAAAAGGGATTTTCCAAAACTTCATGTAGCGTGTTCTATTGATTATTTGTTTAAAATTCTGTGTTTAAAAAAAAAATTAGTAAGTCACGGAAAGTAGAGCTTTTACTGTCATACTTTTATTCATACATACATATATATCTATGTATATAAAATAAAATTGAAAACATTTATCATCTTAAATTTGCCAAAAAGAGGAGATATCTTCTGGAAAATTAAAAATCAAATAATAACAACTTTGGTTCATCCACATAAGAAAAAAAGCGAGAAAGTTGTGATGTGGAAAAAAGAAAATAATTTCCAAAGTCATCACGGTATGTCACGTTTTGGTTTTAATTAACGTCTAGATGTCACATTGATATAATTTTTTTTATTTTAGTTATCCTATGAGAAAAACAAAAAAGAACACATAAGCATTTTTCATAAAAACCTACATTTTATTACTTACTCATACATACATCATACAAAAACCAAAATGAGGTAAAATGATTTGTCAGTTGGAATTTAATGATGATTCATGTTCATGTACAGTACATATTTTATTTAATTAATTATTTCAGAGTTGATTTATTTAATATGATACAAACATACAAAAGATAAACATTTTTGTGTGTACATAAATACAATATGAAATGTTATTAAATTCTATAGGATTAATGTCAACGAGTTGCAAGCAATAATATTGATCTTTTTTTTCAGTTTGTTGTTGGAAAAGATATAGCACTTAAGGCAGAAAGGCACGTTTCTATAGAAAATGCTTACATGATTTTAATCGGAATAAAGTTTTTTTATTCGGTATTTATATCAATAACAAAATTTTTCAGAAGATGTGGATCCAATAACTGGCACTTTCATAGAATTAATAACAAATTACATATATTCAGGAAAAATAACCAATATTCAATTTCATAATAAAAAGAACATTTCCACTGAAGATATTTCATGATTTCCAAAAATTGGTGGCCATTTTATAATTAAGTGTGCAATCGAATTCCATAAAAGAATTTATACAAGATTAATTTTCATACAGACCTCTTTTATTATTACTTGAAATGAGGAGAAAACAATTTGGGCACATGGCGTATACGTACTATTTTTGTACTGTAGCTTTTCTCCTATTTTCCTCAATATTTGTAAATTAAATTTGGTTACTTTAGATCGTTTGTTATTATTTATTTAGGAGTTAATTCATTTAATGCTGACTAGCAGAATAATTAACTCAAAGTTGGGCAATTATTCTGCTAGAAAATCGATATTAAAGGGACACTTTATACTTTCCAGATCTTTCTGGGAGGATAGGGCATTCCTGTACTTTCCAAATCTTTTTGGGAGGATAGGGCATTCCAGGAAGACGACTCAGTCCATTTTTATATAGATGGATCCAAAACAAATGAAGGAGTTGGTGGAGGTGTGTTCGCTGAACGACTGAAATTAAGTCTCTCATTCCGCTTTTCCAATCATTGTAGCGTGTTCCAGGTGGAACTTTTGGCGATAAAAGAAGTCTTGTACTGGCTTAAAGAAAACGTGATACCCGTATTTTCTCAGATAACCAGGCCGCTATCAAATCTCTGGACTCTGTCTCTACAAACTCTATAACAGTCCAAAACTGTCGATAATCTCTAATGAAGATGGCCCAACAGTTTAATATTCACCTTTGCTGAATGCCGGGCCATAGAGATATTCCAGGAAATTGTAAGGCAGATGAACTCGCCAGAAATGGTAAGGAACAACCCATTCTACCACGTTTGGCTAATGCCTGTATACCAATCGCTACATGTAAACTATTGCTAATGCAAGACGCTATGAAGGAGCAAACATTAGGTAGAATAACATCACCACGTGTCAGGTCACAAAAAACATATGGACTACAACAGATTTAAAGCGATCAAGGTCTTTGCTATATTTAAGTAGATAGCATATAAGTTTGATAATCGGTGTCATTACCGGGTACAGTCTAAAATAGGCGTATTCTTAAATGACTTTTGCAGAAGCTGTATGGATGAGGAAGAGAAGGAAACAGTTATTCACCTCCTCTGTACATGCACTGCTCTCGCTGAAAAACGCAAGAAATATAGGGTGTCCCAAAATTAACGCAAGAAATCTTGCGTTAATTTTGGGACACCCTATACCTAGGATAATTCTTCTATAACGTTCTAAACTATCTCAATTACACTAACATCAGCCTCTCACGTTTCGTAAGGGACTCAAACTGGTTCCATTGAGCTTAGAAGAAAGCCTCAAGATTCACGTGGTATCACAATGGGTCATTAAACTTGCCTAAGCCTGACGTAGTTCATCACGGACAGCCACCTTAACCTAACCTAACCTATTATTTGTTTAAATAATAAAGAATGCCTTTTTTTAGCTACATGATTTTTGTCTATAGTTTGATAGATGTGAATATCAAACTGTGTTGACTTTTTTGTTCAGTAAGGTTTAAAAATTCATCATGAGTCAATATACGCCAGAATAACGCCCAAATGTTTTTGAAGTTATCTACCAGATAAAAATAATAAAAACTTAATTCCAACATTATTTCTCAAGATCTTAAAAGAAACCCATTACATATTTTTACTTTTTCTTAGTTGTGTTTAGGGCCATGAATGCATGATATTTTTAACCCACAACATACACACGATGTATTGTTATTCTGTCTCAATTTAAAGGCATCTTATAAGTCTTTCCTATCTCACTCAAAACACTTAAAAGCTTTTTCTGATGTTGATTTCCTGATTCCATTGATTTCCTCTTACGATAAAAAAAGAATAGAACTTTCTCTTCAATCTGACTTACCCCATTCAAAAAAAAAAAAAAAAAATAAGTTCCATCGAAGTTACACAACTCAAAAAAATATAAACTAACCTTAAAAACCTTTATTATGAAAACTTTTCAATCTACACTACACACATATTTTGTTTCTTCTACTTTTTTCTTGCCGACATTCAATATTTTATTTCCACCACATCTTGGCTCAGGATCGTTCAAATTGAAAAGTTTCCCTACAGAGATTTGAACTTATAAGAACTTCATTGTATGCAAATTATGTACGTTCACACATCGACATGGTAAAAGTTTAAAGTTTCCTTAACCCAATTAGCGGTTTGAAACAATTTTTGTATGTGCACTTATAAAATATCATTTTCCTTAAGAATACGTTTTCCAACGAAACAAAAATAATGGTACTGGAACAGAAACCGAAAAACCTAGAGGTCTTGAGAATAAACAAAAATATGGTTAAATTGGGGTCGTTACATAACCTTAAAATAGAGTAGTGTACCGTGTACATAACAAAAAGTATAAAAGACTTGGCTGTATGAAGTTACTCTAAGAGTAAAATAAATTATTACGAAAGTCTATCTTTTTGTTGAAAGTGAGGTTTCCATATTTTTAGTACCTTAAGACAACCATTGATCAAAAAAGATATAAAAGTTCAAGACTTCCGAGAGAGTTTAAATTATCTGAAGCAAGAATTAAAATACTCTTTTACTAAATTGAAGAAAGGAAAAAGTATCATTTCCTCGGCTATATAAAAAAGGTCTTAATTTCAAAATTGGCTGTTAAGTAGGTAAATTTGCTTTCTTGTGATATGCAAACCAAGTCTGCAACGTCTTCAAGACAAAAACACCCAACAAAAACAAACAATAATCACAATTAAGTTCTGCATATGCCACTCTTATTCTCTTTTACCTGCTGAATAACTCATCAAGTCGTTTTCTATTAACTATTTATATTGTTCTGACAAACCCCCGAGTGCATAAACCCGTTTAAAAGAACATTTACCTACTCAACATTATCAACGCCACCAACGCCGCGTGCCATCATCATTATCATCATTATCATCATTATCATCATCATCATCATCATCATCAACCCCTCTCCACCCCTTTGAAAATCCCCGGTGAGAGAATTAAAAACTTTTACCGCTTTCGTTGAAGCTGCCATCATTATCACCACAATATAGATACAGTACATGTACACTACCCTTAACAATAACACAAACAATTTCTATTGAAAATGTTATCACAACTTCTCAAAAAGCTGCATGCTGTTGCAGCTACATATATATACGACCGAAGCGACGTCTTTTGTCAAGACAATAAAACCAGCTTTTCCAGAGTTATGAGCAAAGTTTATCTTTTGTCTTTCAAAATACATACTACATACAGTTCGCGTACTCTAATACCTTTCTATAAGCCCTTAAGACAAACATAAGGTGTTTCGAGTGAAACTTTTGTGTGTGTTGTTTGCCTGGAGATATCATTATTTCATTTGAAATGGAAAAATATCCTTCAGATATTTATTCTTTCTATTGAACTGAATTGTACTGAATTTTTGTTCCTCTCTTTCTGTATATTTCTGTAAGGACGACGACGATGAGAAGATTTGGAAATAATGAAAAAAAAGAAAGACAATAACACGAGAAATTTAATCGAAACTTTTTAAATGGTGTAACTTGATGGCGGCAAAGAAAAAGGTCCTGCCACTTATAACACGGAGAGCTACTTTATTAACATCATCCATCAAAATGAAATGTAAGGCTAAAAGAACTTTCCTTTCATGTAAAAACTAGCTAGCTCCGTTTTTATATTAGCCTCATAAAAATAACAACTTATTCTCATATAGTTCTACAAAATGAAGACATTCTGAACGCTATAGAGAACCACCACCCGCTGCTGCTGCTGCTGCATTAAAATGTCATAATTCCAAAGGACTTTCTTTTTTTCTTCACGTTATTATGAACCATTTATACAAACAAAAACTACACAACATTCGCCTATATAGCCTGCCTAAAGGTATATAACATACTTCATGTATAGTATGTAAGTTTATGGAGGTAACTGAGAGAGCTATAAACTTAGCGTTCATTATATTATAGTAACTTGGCAGGCAAAGGTAATAAAATTCCAACTCACAAGCGATGTCATCTCACTTCGTCGCCATTTGTAAATGGCATTTTGCATAAATCACCACCATACACGAACCATCATCCTAAGCCAAGCCTAAGAATATTTGAAATTAATTCTGGAATGAAAATGAAAATGAAAATGAAAAACAAAATCGCTCCAAGAGAATCCTTGGGAAAAATGTCATCTAAATATTTTTTGCCAATTCGCACATTGAATGCATTTGCATTTTATGGATATTTATACGTTTCAAAGTAGAAGTTTTGCCTTACCTGATGTGAGATTTCACTCAAAATATTGAGGACGGATGGGTGCACGTAAAACCAACAACTGGAGAGCTGGCGACGACGAACAGGAGCGCGGCGGCGCTGGCGTTGAAAAAAAGGTATATATGATGATGGTACATAAATGTTACGTATACGTCACAATGTACTGTACTAGTTTCGCTTTCGTGTACACTAAGGCTGGTTATATTTCATAATGTCTAAATCATACATAGCTGGGTTTTGAAAAAAAAAAAGAAAATGTATGAAAATAGTTTTCGAGGCAGGACACATGGAAATATAAATTTCCGGTCTTTGGCAAAGTTGTGATATGTTTCGTATGCTGTTGGGAATATTTTTGTGACTCAACAGAGTGGCAACGGGCTAACAGGTTATTTGTGCACATGCAAGTTGAGGGATTTGCATAAATTTAGAGTTTTCTGATTTGGATTGTAAATATATTTGTCTTGTATTTCATGGTTCATTTAGAGAATAATTTCAAAATTTTAACTGAAATATTACCTTTGACTTATGACATTAAATCAAATTGAAAGGTTATAATTATAAAAACATGCTAACATGCAAGAAGTTGAAACTATTTTTTAATTTTCATCTGTTAAAATGCTTATTTTTATCTTCGCGTTTCGCGATTTTGTTTATTTAAAATAAAATCTGCACATCTACCTTAATCTGTCAGCCACAGTGTAAATTTAATTTTAGTGTGAAAATCGTCTTAACAATATTTTAGAAATAATTCTTCTGCAAATACGGAAGCAGTACTTTAAATGACTTTGTTGGTAAATTTAGCTGATTTTTGTCTTGAAAAATGCATTTAGCAAAATTTGTGAAAAACATGCGTAACACCACGTCATCCTCGATTGCAACGCTCGTTCACATTGAAACTTCCTATATAAGCTCTATTGATGAAGCCAATTTGCTTGAAGCATTTTTCATTTTGCTGTTAATTCAAAGAGGTGTTCCTTCTGGCAAAGCCACTACGAACAATTTTCCATCTGCCCTAGTCTACAGGTCTATTTCCGAGTTGATGGAAAATAGCGTTCAATAAAAAACCTCCTCGCTTTCTAACAATTGTCCAATTGCACTTTCGTCCCTTCTTTCCAAGGTATTGTACCCGTTGATTAATTTTGAGCTTAAGTAATATCTTGCGTAGGTTGTCAACATAAAATCCGTCCGTATCCGAGGCTTGTTGGTGCTTCGCAACTATGATGTAATATAATATATATTGTAGTAGCCACGGTGGTATCCGTCGGATACAAGGGTGGGCAAATCCTCCGAGGGTCAACAACATCAACGACCCTCCCCCTCTATAGGGATCATTCTCCCAACCAATGGACAATTCGGGTCTTCATTTTTTTTTTAATTTTATTTATACATGGCATGAAGTCGTAACCCCGTCCAGTGCTCGGTAGCAAGAACCCCCCCCCCGTCGGCGAGCTAGTTCGTGCGTATGCAAGCATGCCAAGCTACCGTGGCCTGGACACCCTCTCCTTTCTGCTGCCAGGATCAGCCCCGGGAGCCTGTAGCCCGAGGTTCTAATGGTAGTAAGGAAGGGAGAGGTTTACACCTGAGTGGGTTCGTTACAATATGATAAAAGCAAGCGGCAAAATGGATTTCGCAGCAATAGGTTCACCGGTAATTTAATAGTATATCTAAATGAAGAGTGGAAAAAATGTTTACATCTTTTTTGAGAAAGTAAGATTATTGCACTTAATGTTTTAAAAGCATTTGATAAAGTTTGGCAATAAGGTGCTTTTGGTATTGATGAATCTTTTCTTCGTTGGATTAAAAACTACGTTTGTAACAGTTAAATACAAGTTAATTGGATGGTTTGGAGTTTGAAATTCATAAAATAAATGCTGGTTTTCCCCAGGGCTCCGTTTTGTCTCCAACTCTTTTCCATATATTCATAAATGATCTCCTGTTTGTCACTTCTAGTACATTGAAACTGTTTCGTTAATTATAATTCATATTCGTTTCTAGATTGACATTCTTGTCCTTCGAATGTGGAGCTTGAACGGCAACGTATGGTAAGCTCATTTTATTCTAATCCCGACAGCATTGTCCAGTGGGTAATTATTTACCGTGTAGAATTGTATGCTGTATCCTGTCGTTAAAACGTTCTCCCCCCCCCAAATTATTCAGCCGTAATACTTGCACTTCCAAGAATGCTCCTCAATTCACCCTAACCTCAGTGCATATACGGACGTACTGTCCGAAAACTTTAAGACCAAGCTCACACTGGGTTTAAACTTTAAACATGTACAATTATAAATACTTAAAAGATGAAAGTAATTTAAAAAGAATTCAATAGGTTTATCAACCTCATTTTTATCTTTCTAATTACATATGTACATACATTCTCAATAAAATCTGAATTTAAATTTGACAGTTCAACTGACAGGAAACAATGCCAATTTAGTAACAAGATTTTTTAATCATGTTCCATTGGCCACGAAGTAAAGATTTTTAGTATTCATGGTCTACGCAGACGAATCTGAAAATAGACTATTTTGTAATAGTTACTGACTTCCACAGTACATAAATTCAATCGCTGATTTTTGAAATTTAAAGTACCAGATTTAAAGCTCAGATGACACCAAATTCCAATACTGCCCATGTGTCAGAAGAATGGAGGATTAGAATAGAACAATATATGTAATCCGACATTTGGATTGTTTGGAAAGAATTCCGAACTTCATATTGAAAACCATTATATGTATATATATTTTTTAAATTTAATTTTTAGAAATATTGTCTCAAATTCTTAACTGATTTATTAAGATTTTAAAGCTTTTTTAGTAAGCTAATATGAAGAAGTGTCTAAATTGATGATTTTGCTTAAACGAAATAAGTATTGAAGCTAAAATCATAAAATGACTACTTAAAATCCACAAGGACTTTATTATTTCTGACGTTACAAATTACTAAGTTCGTTTCATAGATTAAGGTTTGTTTGATATGAATGTTTTTTTCACAAACTGTCAAATTTTAGACGAGTTCAAATGCATTGTTTTTAATGAAAGAGATCTAGAAAGTATTTTATTATTGAGAAAATGAAAAGCTATTAAATTCCTACACATTTGAATAATGTCTAACTGGAAAAATACTAATACTTAAACAATACTATTTAATTTTTTGTGCGTTTTTAAGTTGTCCTTTGTTATGATTATTCTGATTTCTTTGATTCTTAAACCCATTTTTAAGGACCCTAAAGCCGTTATGTATTTCGATTTTAATGCTCACATTCGAACTCATTTGAGCCGAACGCATCTTCACGTATCATAATTTCACCTTTATCTGGCCTAGACAAAAATTATTCCAATGAATTGAAGATGTACTCCATATCTGATCATATGCCTTGGCAGATCAATCGAGTAATAAACTTACAAGCAAAATATTTTTTCCGGAGACTTATTTTGACATTTCATTATTTTATCTAACCCCCACTCAGTTTTCAATTTGCCAGTTTATATTTCTGAGATTTCTGAGAATTCTCTCAGACGGATAGACAGAAAAGGAGAATGAAATAAAACACAATTCATTATTCACTCTCACCTTTTGTTCAAATTAGCTTTTCATTTCTTTTCTTCCAAGTTCCAACTATATATTAATAATTCTATTCTCAGATTTCTGACAACAAAAGAGAGAAATTTTGTTTATAATTTTGAGAAATATAAACTGGCCAAAATATAGTTGATCGACATCAGCGCAGCGTTGCCGCGAAGAAAGAAATACAGCAGGCCACTTCGAAATATTTTGAGGGCCATTTGACTATACAAATGGGCCAAATGTTTAAAATTAAAATCGATCCTTAAAAAACATTTTTAAAAATGGGTGTTTATTTATTAAATTAATTAATTCATTCAATTTCTTCAATTGTAACATAAACAAAATAAATAATTAAAAAAATCACTATCACATTTGTTTCATAATTCATTGAGATTGATACACTAAAGAACTTCATACGATAACCATTTTCAATTATCAGGTTTTATATTATTGAGGGATGAAAAACCCCGCTCAGCAGATGCACTGCTGTGTGGGAGTATAAATAAGTTTATTGCAAAAGAAGAAATATTTTGAAATAAATAATCACCAGCAAAATTTTTAATTTCGCTCATTTGAACCCACCATTTAACAGAGTCAATATCAAGATCTTCTGTATTTATTTCTTCTATAAGCAGTTTTATAGCTCTTCATACATTTTATTTTCAGTGCAGCTGAATAAGTTTGGAAATATTATTAATAGAGTTGTCAAATGATCAGAAATCAATCTAAAATTGTTACTTTTTTGCTTTAAGTAATATACATCTAAGATTTGGAACGCTGTTAACAAATTATCATACAAATTTAATCTACTTTTTAACTGTTTACAAAATTCTATATAATAAAGGGTGTCCCAAAATTAACGCAAGATTTGAATTAAATAGAAAACGCCGTTTTTAGTTTTTTGATAGTTATATTTTTATTGACTCGTAAAGTACATAGGATAGGGTTATGTATGGAATAACACATCGGACAAATGGCCTCCACGGCTTTGCATGCACATGCGCACTCTTTTGTTGAAATTTTCCATGACCATTCTGCATAAATGTGGCTGAATTTCGTTGATGCGTCCTTCAGCCCAAAATCCACACCATACAGTCACGCGTTTTGGATGCATTTGTTTTTCGACAATCACATGTGGGTTCTCCGAACCCCAAATGCGGCCATCAAGATGAAAATGTGCTTCATCGCTTAGGATGATTTTGCTCGAAAAATCAGGGTCCATTTGTTGATGTTCAATAATCCATTCAACGAACTCTCTTCTCTGTCCATGGTCATTAGGCTTCAATTGTTGTGTTAATTTTGTAAGCATGAAGACACAGATCTTTGGTGAGTATACGCTGTAGAGAGGTTCTTGAAATTTGCAATTCTTGTCCACGACGTCGAATTGAGGTTCCTGGATTGTCAGCAACACTCTCACGCACTGCTTCGACATTCACATTTGAACGGCTTGTTTTTGGACGACCAGTGTGTTTGGCGTCTCCAACGGATCCAGTCTCCATGAATTTTTCAATTAATCTCTTCACAGTTGTCGAAGTTAAAACACTATTCCGACCATATTTTGTATGAAAGTTTCGAACTGCAGCCGCCAAGCTTTCACTATTTTTGAAATATTCTTTAATTATTATTCTATCGTGTAACGCTCCATTTTTAATAACCCTATACTGTTAGCTGTCAAATTGCTTTTTTTTCAGGGTTGCCAACACTTCACTGCACAAATGGCGGCAAATTCAAATCTTGCGTTAAATTTGGGACACTCTTTAGTTTTGAACTGATTTTAAGAAACTTTCTTTCTCGTTTTCATTTAAATTTTCGAACAGTACATGAAACCCAAAGGGCCAAAATGTAAAACAGCAGCGGGCCAAATGGCCCCATCGGGCACTTCGTGGCAACGCTGATCGACATAATAAGTTCTGAGAGAGTGTTCATTTTAGATTCTTTTGATGCTGTCTGCCCTACTTCTTTTAATCATGGTGATATAAAGAGAGAGAGAGAGAAAGAAAGAGAGAGGTAAAGAGAGAAAATGAGGAAACGTCAAAAAGAAAACGTCACATTAGTTGTTTTAGTTTCTAACAAGTGTTCTGTATGGGTTGTTGACATTATCCCCAAGATAAAATCCCCAAACCTAAAATAAAACAGTGATTTTAAAATAAAATTTCAATTCAAGTGCCGCTTTCAAAATTTGTTCACCAGTGTAATCCTTATCATTTCATCACCGTTAAAGAATGTCATGTACATAAGTATCACAAAAGTAATGTTGTATAAATTAAGTATTTGTAGATTTTTTGAAGTATTTTGCATTAAAAATGTATTTTTATTGAATATTGGACTAATTTTGGAGAATTTGTCGAATAGTGATTTTATGTTTCCTTTTGGAAATTTTATCGACCCAACCTAAAGTTCTTACACAATTCTTCTCCAGAATCCCTGATTTGTTTTCCTTGTTCTAATGAGCTCACGATTTAATTTGATTTTACACCTAAAATGACATACATATGTATGTACTTTTTCATTAAAAAATCTGTTCATCGCACACAATAATGCTTATTATTAGTTTATCCTTTAATTCTTTTTTAAACTAACGTGATTTTATGCTTAACGACCAAAAACAGAAAAAAAGACATTGAAAGCAGGGGCAGATGCAGACTTTTAATAATGGGGGGGGGGGGGGGTTCACAACTTAACATAAAGATAATTTTTTGAGCACCGCTTAAAAATGTTCTAAATGTTCTTTAAAGGAGGCTGACAAAATTACAATTACATAATGTTTATACATCTTAACTTTTTGTTTACTATTTCAAGGGCTAAAGTCAAAATTTTAGTTACTACATTTATTGAGAGCACTGTTGTCCATCAAGGCATTGTAAACTAATTTGGACGAGTCTCTATATATGAAAGCATTCCAAGATTTCAATAGTTTTCTAAATATGTCCTATTTAAAAGCGCCTTAATACAATAGTGTAGTGGGGTTTTGGGTGCAAAAATATAAATACAAAAACCAGAATATGTGAAAAATGAAACGTTCAATATGTTTTCAATTAGCCATTAGTTTAACGAAAGTGTCACTTGTCAAATTATAAAAATAAATTGGGTGTCGCAACTGTCTGTTGAAAACTAGGGCCTAGTGAATTACAACTCTCAACCATTCATGTATTCGAGTAATGTTGTCAGGAATGGAGTGCTTGAGAAAGCACTTTCCATGACAAGAATTACTCTTGAAGAATTTTTCAATTCCTCGCAAGAGGCACTACCCGTGAAAATAAACTTTCGATGGCATAGGCAGGGATCGAACCCAAGACCTCTGGCATGACAGTCCAACGCACTAACCATCATGCCACGGGTACTACCACTTGTTAAATTGGTGATCTCTTATTCAAGGTTCATTCTTAGGAATCTGAATATTTTTCTCAGAAAAGATTACATTACTAAAGTTTTTCCAAATTCTAAATTGTGTGAAAACAAAGATCTTAGTTGTTTTTTTTTTTCTTTACCTATACAACTTTACTGTATAAGCTTTATGGTCAAAAGTTGATGAATTTGCGCTGAGCGATTGGAATAGGGTTGGGTTTCCAATTTATATTATTTTCTTGGTCCAGTCCACAGTTAAAAGTAGTATTTTTGTCAACAAAGTTTAAAGCAGTAAACTAAAAATTTTATTTTAATACATACCAAATAATTAATTAGAAATATAAGGGGCTTATATACATTAAGGCAATATGATAAGTTTTCAATTCAAGGGAATTCCTGAGAAAGTTAAACAAATATCTTCCCGGGGGGTTTCATGACCCCTACGACCCCCTCCCCTGTATACGCCATTGAATTAAAGAGGAAGAAAGAGAGGGAGACAGAAAGTATTACATTTGTAGAGTTTTCATCGGCAATGATGACTTGCAAAACTGCACAGTTCACTTAACTTTTAGTTGATGGAAAAATATAAAGGATATAAAAACCTTATCCTTCGTCATCGTAGTCCTTTTTGTTGTTGTTGTTGTCTGCGCTCTTAGCTCGTGACTCGTGGCTCCTTTCCTTTACTTTACATTCATTTTTTATTTTATTTTTATTTTTTGTTTAATTACTGATGCAAATGAATGCACTCTGATGGTTGTCGTACTCCTTGTTGTAGTCGTCGTCGTCGTCGTCATCATCATCGTCGTCGTCGTAGTCGTCAGAGCAAATAATTGAAGGATTTTTCAAGAGGTTTACATTTTTCCATCCGGGTATTGTAGTAAAGTTAACAAAAACTTCCGGTTCCTTCTATTGAAATTGTATATGTATATGTACATAAAAGCGTAGAGGGCAGAGGTTCGCAGTTAAGTAGTGTCATAAAGTTCGCTGCTTTGTTTTACATGTGACATAGAAATTGTTAAATAAGAAACATACACTTTTCTTCTAGTACTACATGATGGAGGTTTTTCGAAAGTTTAGGGGTGTCAAGTTGATGGTAATTACACATGCGACATGTTTCATACACACACACAACAGATGATCCTTTTTCTCACTTGTTTTCTTTTGTTTTTAATTTTAAGTGCACAAATTAACTCAGCGTCTTTTGAGTTAACTCACGAAAGCAACATAACTTCGAAAGAGTTTAAACTATCCTTTAATATAATTTTAAATTGCTGGTTGTTTAAGGCGAACGTAATCTTCTGATAATATGAAATTAAAAATTTAGAAAGTTGAGAACAAAATTTGAAATGCTCGTGTTCTTGCTCCTCAAATTTTACTGTAATGACGGTGTTCACTTTGAAATCTTTTGAGACAACTCATTTTGACGTCTCATAATTGATAGTTTAAAACAAACAAGGAAGCGTGGCAGACATTTTGAAATATTATGATGAAATGTAAAAATGATTCACCTCAAAGAGTCTAATTTTAACATTCCCATTGCCATATCACCTTCCATGACATTCTAAATGACAGGTAGTTGTCAAAGAGTTCAATGATATACTTCTTAAGTGACAGATATTTGATATATTTAACAAAAATTTGTATTTCGAAAATTACATATATGGCGAAGTATGTTCAAGAAAATAAAATCATAACAGCACTTGTGTGGTTACTCATTTTGACATCTTAAAATTGACAATCAAATATAAGTAGAAAAGTGGGTAAGACATTTTTATTATTTTAAAAAATTGGTGGGACGCAGATAAAATTATGAAATGTCAAAATGATTCTTTCCAAAAGAGTCAAATGTAAACAACGCCAATGTCAATACTTTTCATGGTATTTTAAGAGACAGGAACTTTTAATTTTTTACCAACAAAATATACTTATGTTTCTTTTACTTTTATACATATGAAACTAGCGGCCCGTCCCGGCTTCGCACGGGTAGACATAAATAGGTACAGATATTTAAGTTATAAGCATGCTAATAAAAACGACCATGAATCACTAAATTAGAAAACATTTTTTTGTCTTATCATTAATACTCTTCGCAGCGTATGCGATGAAAGACATTTTATGGATAATTTTTGTACACCTTTGGTTGGTTTTAATAGGAATTTCTAAAGATTTCTATAGTAATCTAGTACTAAATATAGCCTATGTTACTCAGTAATAATGTAGCTTTCTAATAAAAAAAGAATTATTAAAATCGGTCCAGTACTTTTTGAGTTTATTCGTTATATACAAAAATACAAATATTTCCTCTTTATAATATTAGTGTAGATGAACGCAGTCAAAAGAGTCCATCATTATCAATGTCAAAAAGTTCAACTACATACATTTTAAGTGACATGTAGTTGACATTTAAATCACCGCCATTTTAGTTTCTTGGACGGTGTTTACATTGGACAACTTATTTTGACAATTTATAATCGTGTCGTCCTTCTTCTGGATGGTTATTGCTCAATTTAAATTCATTTTGGTTGTCTATCATTGAAAATTTCGTTTCGAGAATTTAAAATGATTAAAGGTTGAATTATAGAGTATTTTCCTATTTCCCAATCTATTCGTCACCTGTCAGTTTGTTTTCAGTGATCGACTCAATCTGAAATGGCTGATATCAATCAAGAAAAATTTGTCCATGATAGAAATTTTCAATGGCAGCTTTAATCAAACTGTCAACAAAATTCCAGTGATTGGTGATCTACCTTGGGTTTGAAGGCTGAGGTATCCAAGTCAGATACAGGATTTAACTATCGAAGGTACAGAAAACTTTAGTTTAAAAGTCTTTTCATTATAATGGCTTTGATTTGAAATTTTATTTTACAAAACTCTAAATAATATAATTGTAAATGAATCTCCTTGATACGGCATCGGCAAAGTCCGCTAAAGTACTTGTCAAGAGTACGAGCTTCAAGTTACTTATTTCCTTGGTGGGTCTACTTCGACTGCTAGCTCTTCCCTTCTGCTTCGGCCACCTAGGAATTGTTATTTTTGGCTGGCATTGCTTCTCAACGGCTTATCAACAGCTATTAACTAGCAGCGTACCAAATAATTTTCTCCGTCTTTTTTCTTGCTTATCAACGGCTTTTAATTGGCTTATCGACTCTTTCTAACAGTGGCGATTCCTCTCAGTTGGCTAGGTTGGCTGCGCCAACCCTAAAATTTCAGCTTAAAGATAATATATAAAAATTATTTCTATAAAGACTTGAATAGGTACATAAAACAAAAAAACATAACACCCAAAAAAATCATTAAAAAACCAGCAAAACCTATGTAAATAGAGCCATTTACTGCAACCCCTACGTGCTATATTAATCCCATACAAAGTTACTTTTTAATGCTTTGAATTTCAGACTAGAGTTGGCGATAAAATTTGTCGCCATCAAATGACGTTCAAAACTATACTATTATTCCCGATGTGCCGATATGCTATCTCATTCTATCTTTAAGAACAGACCGACAAAATATTCACAAAAGTTGGCACTACTAATAAGCGCCAACGGAACAAGTAGAAAAATGCGAGAAGAAAATGTGTGTTTCTGCTTGGTCGTTTGCAGCGAGACAGTCTCAGTGCGAAAATCATGAACACTAGGCCAGATTGCCAGAGGCCAAATTGCGCGATATATCCTTTTTTTTTTTAATGCGATATAGTCTTATAAAAATCTGGCAAGCCTGAACCTGTGGAGAAAAACATGAGAAAAAAATGCATTGGGATTGTAGTTGTAGCTGTGGGATATGGTTTTCTCTACCTGGGTAGAAAAACCCGAGAAAAAAATTGATGTTGTGTGCTTAGCTTACTGATTGGTCGCTTATCCTAAACCTAATTTTCAGTTAATGAATGTTCTGTTTGAATGAATTTATCTTGAAACTTGAATTGTAGTTTTCTTTTCAGTGGCGGAATTAATTAAAAAAAAACTTTTAATTATCATAAATTAAATTAAACGTATTAACATTTTCGACGTGAGTGGTACATTTCTTAATATTTACAAGCATTTTAAAGGCAAAAAAGTGGTCAATGAATCTGTTTAATTTTATTTTTTTCAATTTTTTTGATAGTTCGTTATTTAAAAGTTCTTATTAGCGTGGCGATTTCATGTGGCAGTATTTTATAGGCGAATTTGAACTTTCCTTTAAATTTATTATCAAAAACTTTTTTCTTAAAATAAATAAACTTTATAGGTATAGATAAAACCTACGTAACGTGTTTTAAAACATAATTCAATTGTTACAAAAAAATGGGTGTCAATGTGTTTCATGTAAGTTTTTGGCACGAGTACGATAACTTTGGCGACAAGATATAATAACGGTTTTTGGTAGAGGGGCTTAATACAAGCATTTTTTACTATGGGAGGGGGGTCTATCTCCCCCCGCTTAGGCGGTAGGGGCAATTTTAAAAAATTATTATTTAAAATGGAAAAAAAATAATTAAAAAATAACGGTGATACTTACAATTTAGTTTTATACATTTTTTTAAAGCCAACATTCTGTTTTATTAGACAGTTTTAAATTCAAGTCAAAACTATGTGTAGTTTTTGAAAAATTTAATTTTAAACTCAAAATTTGAGTAAAAAAAAGTTAAAAAAAAGGTTTAAAGTGTAATTTTTCAATACTTCGAGATTATCTACCATTGTTTTTATTTCAGAATTTATTGCTCTTATTTGTTTTTGATCAAAAACTGAAAACTAGATGATTTTATGTCTTTTAGTTTTTGAGAAAATTGAAAATAACCACAACTACTATTTTAATTTAATTCTTTTTTTTGCTCGAGTCTTATTTTGATAGTAACAATGGTAGGTGCGAGTTTGGGAGTATGCAACAGTGTGATCTGTAAGGGGGACATGCTGCCCCCTGCAACCCCCCTGCTTGGGAACACTATAGGATTTGGGGTGGGTGCAAGTTGGAGTGCGTGCAAGGTGGGGAGGGGGCAAGGTTCGGTGGGTGCAAGATGGGGTGCATGCAAAGTTTCTTTTGCATTTAAATAAGCTGGATTTAAGAAATATTAATTTACCCTAGGTGTATCTTAATCCATATTCGATTATTACTATCAAAATAAGACTAAGTTAATACTTAAGCAAGGAAAAAGTAATTTAATTAAACTATTTTTTTTGGTAATTTTCAATTTTCTCAAGAACTAGAAGACATAAAGTCATCTAGTTTTCAGTTTTTCATCAAAAACAAATAAGAGCAATGAATTATAAAAAAAAACAGTACCTAGATAATTTGAAAGTTTTGAAAAACTTCACTTTAAATCTTTTTTTTTTAATTTTTTTTGCATAGGTACATTTTTAGTTTAAAACATTTTTTTTCAAAAACTATGCATAGTTTTGACTTGATTTAAAAACAAGCTAATAGACAAAAATGTTGGCTTTAAAAAAATGTATAAAACTTAATTGTAAGTAATACCGTTATTTTTTAATTATTTGTTTCCATTTTAAATAATAATTTTTTAAATTGCCCATACCGCCTAAACGGAGGGAGATAGACCCCCCCCATCCCGTAGTAAAAAATGCTTGTATTAAGCCCCTCTACCAAAAACCATTATTATATCTTGGCGCCAAAGTTATCGTACTCGTGCCAGGGTTCTTATATTGACAAAAAAAAATTATATTGGTACCTACCTACCGAGCTTAGATTTCATAATTTTAATTTCGATGATTCTTTTTACTTTTGATAACCTACACTACATAGGTACATAGCTACAGTGCGATTTTCTATCCAAAATGATGTGTATGGGCGGGTGGGGTATGTGTTAGTTGCGTACGGCTGTATTTTTCTTTGGGGTTATGCAATCTTTTACATAGTACATTACTGCTCTAAAATAAGAAAATATCATTTGATCTTTGCTGGGTTTCATAGATTATTGGGCATAGATAGTCCAGTCAACAAAATATTTTTGCTTGCAAGAAATAATGCTCTCTTGGTTATTTTTGTATAATGCTAAGCGTTACCTCCAGGTATGCATAACATTCCCAAAGTCACCAGCCCACGGGCCGGAAACTGGACCTAAGAGGGGGGTAAATGTCTCCCTTTTTAACTTGTTGTGAATGCTTGTTAAATGAATCATATTAGCGGAAAAGTTAAAAGCAAGTTACTAGCAAATTAAATTGCCTATAAAAAGGATATTTTTATATTTTAGCTAGAATCATTTATAAGGGCGATGCGGGAAGTAGAAAGTTTTTTTTTTTTCCTATGTATGTAGGAGCTAGGGGGTAATTTCTGAGTTGCTGAACGGATTCTTAAAATTCTCTCAATATTTAAAAGCCACAATGTCCACGCTTAGATATAAATATGCTTAACAACGTCCTTTTCCTCACACAAAGAACATCAAAAAAGAATGACTTGACCACTTGCCCATTTGCAAGGACATTTCTCATGTTTTTATTTTTATATTTCTAAATCTTAGGAAGAAAAATGGATTTTGCTACAGCTGAAGCTAACAACGAAACCAAATCCTTAGTAGAAGATCTATTAGAAAAACCATTTTCAGTAAGAACATTTGCGGAAAAACTATTAATAATTAAAAATGGGCGTCCTTGTCCTAAATTGGGTAGTTTAAAAACAACGCATAAAGACTCTAAAAGAGAGTATATACGAAGTTTTAATACAACTCAATATTCACTTTATCCGTGGTTAGCAGGGTGTGAAAACAAAATTGCACTGTTCTGTTGGCCTTGTCTACTTTTTTCCCGGATTAATTCTGTGTGGAGCACAACAGGTTTAAGAAAACTCAACACCTTGCAATCACTTCAAAAAAAGCACAAACAGACGAACACCCATTTGGAATGTGTGCTTAAGCTGGCGAGTTTTGGTGAAAACAGGATTGATGAAGCTCTTAGCTCTCAGGTTAGAAATTTAAACAGCCAACATAATCTTCAAGTTAAGAAAAATCGTGATGTCCTGAAGCGTTTAATTGACGTTACGTGTTTTCTTGCAAATCAAGAGTTACCATTTAGAGGTCATGACGAGAGCAGCTCTTCTTTGAATCGAGGAAACTATGTTGAAACTCTCAACCTGTTGAAACGTTACGACCCTATCATAGCTCAACACTTTGAAACTGCTACAGTTTTTAAAGGGACATCAATGGCGATTCAGAATGATTTAATCAAAGCGGTTGGAGAGGTACTCAGCTCAAATATAACGAAACAATTACAACAAGCAACATTTGTTGCCATAATGCTCGATGAGACATCTGACATCCAAATGAAGTACGTACGTCACGTACTTAATTTGGTACTTTCACAAGGTTTAAACAACATAAGGGAATGTAGAATATTCTTTAGCACCCTAAATGGTATTGCAACTTTTGCATCCCATTCCTCAAAAAGAACATTTGCACTCAAAGAATTTTTAAAAAGGAAAATTCCTTCTTTAGCCACAACCAGATGGTGTTTTAGCTCTCGACTTGTCAATGTCGTGCATACTTATAGACAGGATATCTTGGAATATTTTCAAAATATATATAAAGATGAACAAAACACTTGGGAACCGAATGACAAAATGGCAGCTTACGGATATATAAAATTCTTGACAAAATTCGAAACCGTTTTCTTATTGAATGTTTTTTCTAAAATTTACTCCCATTCCGATATTCTGTTTAACGTGTTGCAAAATTCAAATCTGGACATAGTTTTTGTGCTGGTCAAATTCAAAAATTCCATGACGTGATGAAAGTAATGCGAGCAGACGGGTTTGATCAATTTTGGCAGTATACCATCGAAATTGTTCCATTAAACGCTGAAAAAGAGCGGTTCGAAACGAAGATTTTTGTTCAAACGAAATTAAATTCAAGAAATTATTTTTCGAAGTAATTGACAACCTAAGCATGCAGGTTTCAGAGAGATTTTCATCTATTGAAAAATTGAAGTTTTTCAATCTGTTGAACGGCAAAAAAATATTAGAATATCGCCAAAATCAATATTTTCCTGATGATTTGATAAAAAAACTGATTGAATTCTACCCAGAAATATTTGAATTCAGTCAACTGAAAAATGAATTGACCGTATTATATGCCAACTCTACCGAAATTAAACTGCCGGAAAATACATCAACAACAGCGAAAACTTTGACTCCATATGAAGTTCTTCTCTGGTTGGAGTCCAAAAATATTTCTGGAAGCTTTGAACAAGTTTATTCACTTTCAAAACTTATCTGCACTATTCCAGCTACAACCGCTTCAGTCGAACGTACTTTTTCTGCGTTGAAAAGAATAAAGACGTATCTTAGAAGCACACAAGGCCAGGAAAGATTGAGCAACTTAGCTCTTATTTCAATAGAATAAGAAATGTTGTCAGAGTTAAGAAAATTTGAAAGCTTTTATGAGCAAGTTCTTGAAAATTTTTTGAAAATAGAGCGACGACTTGATTTTTTATATATATAAATAAGTTTTTAATTAAAAAAATAACTGAAAAAAATAAATAAAATTGTTTGTTTTTATTACGTTTAGCTTTGATTAAAGTAGCCAACCCAGAACTGAAGACCAGGAATCGCCACTGCTTTCTAACCGACTTATCAACGGCTCTTAACCGGCTAATCAACGGCTTTTAACAGCTTTCAATGATGAAAACCAAAAATAGCAATCGTTTAGAAATTATCAGCCACAAATTTTGTAGGAATCGAAACAATTTTTGTCATCTAGATTTCGTCACTAAATTATTTCTCCTACTTCTTGAACAACATTACATTTTAAGGAATGGCGATACTATCCTTTCCTGATAAAGTCATGTATCTATAAGTTTGCATTGAAAGTCTATTATCAGAAAACTTTCCTGATGGTAAGAAAATGATTGTTGGTCTTATAAGCAATAGTTTCAGTTCTTTTTTTTTATAATTCAATTACGAATTCATGACACAAAATAGCAATAACTTAGCCGAATAAGTTATTCATTCAAAAATTTTGCTTCAAGGACTCACTTTATCCTCTTTCGAACATACTGAATATATAAAAACCGACCAAATTAAATATGTAGAAATAATAAAAATAAACAAAAAGTCTCCTCAAGCTTTTATCGTTCAAAATGATGGTATCTTGTCAGGATCATGAGGACTAACGTTAGGAGAGTTGACGAACGAACGAACAGAGTAAAGGTTGACGTTGAATGCACATCCTGATGCTATAGATATTCAAAAATTCGTCCTTTTTTATATATAATATGCATCACTTAATCTATTTCCAACATCGTCGTCTATGTGGAGGGGGTGAAGGTGGGTGGAGTTTTCTAAAGAACAGACCAAAATTTCCATCGCGGTGCCACACGGTCGGTGTGCGGCGGTGGCGGCGGTGGTGGTATGGTGGCTTAATATGTATTTTTTATTATGTCGCTTCTTTTGTATGAGAGGCTCAAAGGATTCGATGAGTATGGAATTTATAATGTTTTTGTTCGTTCGCTAGCGTTAGCTGCTCCTGGAAACCAACGACTGCCTTGAGGCAAAAGTTCATTTTTGAAGTTTACCTCTCTTGTTCTACATCCTTGATGCTCATAAAACATTATAATATTTTGTATGTTAAAGAATGAGATCCTCTATGGATATGGATATTTATTTGTATGCCACAAGAATGGGAACAATTTACCAAACGGGAATTCTGACGGATTCTTATTAAAATGAATTCTCCGCCTGGGGGCGTTTTTAGGGTAGTTTCACTTTATTAGAGACGGAAAAGACAGAACCACATAGAGACTTTTTATGAACTTTAAACTTTTTTTGACTGACTGTTTTTATTCATTCAATTGAAAGGTGATTGTTGAAGATAATTTTATATGTCAGGAATTTAGAAATGTACAAATAAAAATGATAAGGGATATTTTTTTATTAGTGATGTTTTATGAGATATTTTTGAGAAGTCCATAAACTTTTCAGGTATTTTCTCTTCAAAAGTTTTTAAACTGAAAATTGACCTACTTAAAAAAAGAGAAAAGGTAAAAATGATAGGATGTACCTTCAGGGTCATCATTCATATATCTTGTGATACTTAAAGTAAATTTAAAAAAGAGGCTGGGATGCGACCCACACTGATAACTTCCCATCCCGTCTATCGATTTGTCTTGCTTAAAAGTTTGTCTAAATGTATCAATTCTTACCAAATTTGCGTTCTATTTTTTGTAGATTTTATTTTTTTTATGAAAAAACGGACTGTTTGATTTTTATAAAAAATTACTGAATATAAAAAACAATATTTTCTGTGAAATAAAATAAGTTTGAAGCCAATATTTTTAATTTTTGAAAAGCTATTTGAGCCGAAAATCAATTTTTACCAACTTTTATTAATTTTTTTTGTTTAGGTTTTTATTTTTTGTAAAAAAACTGTCAATTCGATTTTTCTCAAAATTTTTCCTAATGTTGAAAACAATATTTCTTATAAGTTAAAATTAGTTAGAAGCCATAATCTCAAATTTTTGAAAAGATATTTAAGTCGAAAATCAATTTTTACCAACTTTTGTTAAATTTTTTTTTCGGTTTTTAATTTTTTGTAAAAAAACTGTCAATTCTATTTTTATCAACATTTTACTGAATGTTGAAAACAACATTTTTTGAAAGATAAAAGTAGTTTAAAGCCAATATCTCAAAGTCTTGAAAATATATTTGAGTCAAAACTCAATTTTTACCAACTTTTTTTTTATTTTTTGTAGGTTATTATTTTTTGTAAAAAAACTGTCAATTCGATTTTTCTCAAAATTTTATCAGATGTCAAAAACATTATTCTTCATTGCATAAAATTGTTTTGGAAATGAAATCGTATTTTAGTCGTAAAATTTCCGAAGTGACAAATTTTTTTTTTCAGTTTTTTTGATTTATAAAAAAAACCGTTAATTGAATTTTTTTCCAAAAATATAATTGTTTTGTATCACGTTACAATATATAATATAAAATTTAATTCAAGTCTCTAGCGTCATTGGTTCATGAGATATTTAGGGTTAACCAAAATTTTCACCTTTTTTTTAAACTGCTATGGTAAAAAAACCACCCACGCAATTTTCTTGAGAGCCCTTTCTGCATCTTTCTGCCTTATTATCTGTATAACAAAATTTATTTGAAGTCGATATCTTTTCTGGTTCTTGAGCTATGGACGACGAAAAAAACGTCGCGAACGTACGGACGTACGTACACACGCACGCACAGACATCTTTCTAAAAATATTTTATTTCGACTCTAGGGACCTTGAAACGTCGAGAAATGTCAAAATTTTCAATTTGACAAATCGGACCCATTAGAATAACTTCCTATGGGAAGTTAAAAATGTTCAATGAAAATACTCAAAAGTTCATTCAATTGACAGACTTGAGGTATATCGTAGAATTTACGAGCATATGCTTAGAAAACTTTTGTAATGATTTTAAAAATTGAAGAGAATGAGCTTACCAACTAATGGACAAGTGCACTAGCTATACAATGTGTTTTAAGGAAACCTTTCATGTACAATTAGGTTTGTTCGTGAGCTCTTAAGTCCAACTATGGTCACTACAAAGTGTTACTTGAAAAACGTGAAAACACCTAAGAAAGTCAATTCTATATATATTTTAAGACGTCGCATTTTGCACTATCTGTGGGTTTTTTTTTTGAAAAATAAGATAAAGAGTTGACTGTCAAAGTGACATTAGATGTCAAAGTGACATATGATGCGAAAATCAGACTCTTTTTGACGTTTCATAGTTGAATTCCCTTTCACCTTGATTGTAAAAAAAAGAGACAGGACAATGAGGTAGACAATTTCTTTTCAAATGAGTGGGAACAAGATAAAATGATGAAATGTCAAAATAAGTGGCTACAAAATTTAGTTTGGGAGGTAGGTATATTTTAAAATCTTAAGATATATGTAGGTACTATTTTTAAACAGACTCTTTAAATACAGGGGTAAAGTCGATCCAGTCGTTCGTTTTTTTTTTTTTAAATTTAAGTTTTTTGTAGTACCCTTGGCGTGATGGTTATTGCGTAGGACTGTCATACCAGAGGTGTTGGGTTCAATGCCTGGCTGTTCCATCTAAAGTTATTATTTCACCGATATTGCCTCTTGCGAGGAATTGACAAATTCTCCAAGAGTAATTCTTGTCATGAAAAGTGCTTTCTCAAATTATATTCGGCTTAAAACTGTAGGTCCCCTCCATCCATGACAACACTAATCGCACAAGGAAATGGTTGAGAGGTGTAAGTCACTGTACCCTAGTTCTTAACGAACTGCTGCACTACCTTATTTATTTATTTTAAAAATCCAAGTTTTGATAACTTCTGAAATTGTCAAGAAAACATGGGTCAACTCTTGGTGAGGTCAAACGAACACTGTCAGATGAAAGATCCCTGCTTTGACTAATGTCATTGAAACGTCACACCAAATGTGGACCACTACATGAATCTAAAATTCGACTTTTGACCCACCTGTTTCCGTCCAATCATCAGAACTTTCAATTGAATGTCACTCGAATTTAAAAAGATGCATTGGCCTTGACATTAGCAATATGTATTAAGAATATCCAGTTTTATAATCTTACACGTTTCTTTTGAATGATCTATTGACATGCAAATTTTATGTTTCATTACCTAATGGATCTATATTAACCACATTACGATACGTATCATAAAATATTAATTACTTTTCACTTTTTTATTTTAAAGATTTTAACATTAAAGTTCAGTTTATTACCCTTAAGAGCCACGATTGAATATACTCGTAAAAATATGATATTATCCTCTTCATCAATACCTATACCGTACATAGAAGAAATTTTTATTCCCATAACGCTCGACTGCTCATTATTTTCCATGCACAATAGCATCACTGTAATGTGACATACATATATATAAGAAAAACTTCATAATTTAAAATCCAACATTTTGTATGTTGGAAAATGTATAAAACGAAGAATGAACGCAAACAATGCCAACCACGATCTCGGGAAGGATTCTTCTTCCGCTATCGTGTCGGTTTCGGTTGTAGTCGATGACGACGACTAGGACGAGGACGAAAAGGACGACGACGACGATGAGAATGAGGATGAGGACGACTCGTGAAAGTCGCATCCCTAGGGAACTCGCATAACAAATTTGCCCATTCTCAATTTCCAGAGTTTTGCCTACATACTAGTACCTTACCTAGAAAACCTACCAACTGTTAGCAGGTTTTTAGAGCGCACAAGAGGTGTGTGAGCTGCATGAATCACAATTCACTGGCATCAGTGGATGCTCGTGTGAATGAGTAAATACTAAATAATATCCTTTTGTCTTTTTGGCAGAAAATACTCGTTTTCACTGTGTATACTATAGCTTTCTATAGTCTATCTCTATAGTATAGAGTACTTGTACAAAATAGGGCGAAAGTTAGTGTGTAAATCTGCAACAAGTACACATTTTGGCATCGGTCCAACAGAGTGTGCTTGAAATCCTTTTGTTATACGAGCATAGGTATACATACACTCCAACTCATAAGGATAGAAGCAGCCATTTTTGAAAATTAAAACTTATACTATCACCGTTATATGCAGTTCAATTTTAAAATACTAAGTTAAAGAAATTATGAAGTTGTATTGAATATTAAAAAAAGGCTGGTAGAAAGTAGTTTCTTATGACTTGACGAAAAAATAGTTTCCGTTGAATGTCCAAATTTGTAATTATCTGAACATTTTTGTCAGAAGAAGCTACTTTCGGGCTGTCTTAATATAACCCTTATTGAGTAAATCACATCATCCGCTCCTGAACAAAGGCGTTTTTCTTTATAACATCATAAAGCAGTGTTTTTTAACTTCCCATAGTAAGTTATTGTAATCGGTCCGATTTGTCGAATTGAAAATTTTGACATTTCTCGACGTTTCAAGGTCCCTAGAGTCGATATAAATTTTTTTTAAGAGATGTCTGTGCGTGCGTGAGTACGTACGTTCGTACGTCCGTACGTTCGCGACGTTTTTTTCGTCGTCCATAGCTCAAGAACCAGAAGAGATATCGACTTCAAATAAATTTTGTTATACAGATAATAAGGCAGAAATATGCAGAAAGGGCTCTCAAGAAAATTGCGTGGGTGGTTTTTTTTACCATAGCAGTTAAAAAAAAGGTGAAAATTTTGGTTAACCCTAAAATCTCACGAACCAATACCGCTAGAGACTTGAATTAAATTTTAATTTATATATTGTAACATGACACCAAACAAGTTTTTTTTGGAAAAAAATCCAAATAACGGTTTTTTATAAATCAAAAAAACTAAAAAAAATATTTGCCACCTCCGAAATTTCACGAACAAAAAATGATTTTATCTCCAAAACAATTTTGAGCAACAAAGAATAACGTTTTCAGCATCTGGTAAAATTTTGAGAAAATCGAATTGACAGTTTTTTTTACAAAAAATGAAAACCTAAAAAAAACAATTCTAAAACTTGGTAAAAATTTACTTTCGACTCAAATATTTTTTTAAAAATTAAAAATATTGGCTTCAAACTTATTTCATCTCACAGAAAATCTTGTTTTCGACATTCAGTAATTTTTTTTACAAAAATCCAACAGTCCCTTTTTTCATAAAAAAATAAAATCTACAAAAAATAGTACGCAAATTTGGTAAAAATTGATGTTTGGTTCTCGATATCTCAAATTAATTTCATTCATCCAATTTGTATTTGTTTATATAAGAAATAAATACTTTTAAGAATTGCTACTAAAATTGGTTAACATTGGTTTTCGACTAAAAATCTCGTTAACAGAAATAGATTTTGAAATAAAACTATTTCATTATATGCAAAATATTGTTAGTAATTTTGAAATTTTTAAGAGTAATTCAACTGACAACTTTTTTAACACAACACGAAAACCTACAAACTCTTAAGCAAGACAGACGGGATGGGAAGTTATCAGTGTGGGTGGCATCCCAACCTCTTTTTTTTTAAAGCTTTAGACGTTTAAAATGTTTAGCATTACAGATAACACTAAGGAAAGTTAATAAATTTGCCCAAAACCTGCCTTATACCTGATCTTAGCTGCTGATAGAACTGAATGTGATGCAATTCTGCGAATTTTTCGAGATTTCAGAGGTGTTAGAGAAGAATTAATATTTCCAGTAAAATATGGGTTTCACCTCAGAATGAGAGAAATTTGTGTATGGAATATATAAATAATTCAAGAATCGGAAACAGTTGAGAGTTTCCGGTAAGTGTTAATACCATTGAACCTATATGAGTGGAGATAATACCGAAAAAGTTGTCCATAACTTACGACGCGGACACGAGATCTTACAAGACTTTTTACACTATTCTTAGAACACCAAAAGGAAGGTATAAAAAGTTCCAGTTAACTTGACCCCTTTTTACGCCCTATTTTACAGGAATAAATAGGAAGTCGGTAAAGACAACTTTAAAAGCTCAAGTAGGTAGGAAATAACGAGTTTAGTGGAAAAATTTGAGTCTACCAACTTATTCCTTGTGTAATGTTGCCGTGCCAGTAATACAACAGGTTGGTCGAAGTATCAACAAATTCGCTGCCGTTTAGGCGTTCGTAGGAAACGATAAAAATCATGTAAAGCTTTTAAAAGAATTGGCCATCGCACAGAACACTTTCGGGCGTATTTTGCGTAAGGTTTTTGGTTTCCACTATTTTTATAAAAACACAAAATTTAATTTTCTTACTTTTTTAAATGAATCATTAAAAGCGAAAGCTGTTGAAGAAAGAAGTCCATTCTATAAGTAACCCACACTGATAACTTCCCATCTCGTCTGTCGATTTTTTTTGCTTAAAAGTTTGTAGGTTTTCGTGTTTTGTTAAAAAAGTTGTCGGTTGAATTATTCTTAAAAATTACCAACAATATTTTGCATATTATAGTGAAATAGTTTGATTTCAAGATCTATTTTTGTTAACGAGATTTTTAGTCGAAACCCAGTTTTTACCAATTTTAGTAGCATTTCTTAAAAGTTTTTGTTTGAAGCCAATGTTTTTAATTGTAAAAAAGATAATTGAGTCGAAAATCTATTTTTACCAACTTTTATTATTTTTTTGTAGGTTTTTATTATTTGTAAGAAAACTGTCGATTCGATTTTTGTCAAAATTTTACTGAATGTCGAAAATAATATTTATCGTAAGATAAAATAAGTTTACAGCCAATATCTCGAAGTTTTGCAAAGATATTGTAAGTCGAAAATCAATTTTTACCAACTTTTGTTAATTTTTTTTTAGGTTTTTATTTTTTTGTTAAAAAACTGTCCATTCGATTTTCCCCAAAATGTTACTGAATGTTGAAACCAATATTTTTTTAAAAAATAAAATTAGTATAAGGCAAATGTCTCAAATTTTTGAAAAGTTATTTGAGTCAAAAATCAATTTTTACTAATTTTAATTAATTTTTTGTTTTAGGTTTCTATTTTTTGTAAAAAAAGCTGTCAATTCAATTTTTCTCAAAATTTTACCGAATGTTGAAAACAATATTTCTTATAAGCTAAAATTAGTTGGAAGCCATAATCTCAAATTTTTGAAAAGATATTTGAGTCGAAATTTAATTTTTACCAGCTTTGAGTTATGTCTTTTTTAGGTTTTTATTTTTTATAAAAAAAACTGTCAATTCGATTTTTCTCAAAATTTAACCAGTTGCTGAAAATGTTATTTTGCGCTGCACAAAATTGTTTCAGAGATAAAATCATCTTTCAATCGTAAAATTTTCGAGCTGACAAATATTTTTTGTCAGTTTTTTTGATATACATATATAAAAAATCGTTGGACGGATTTTTTTCCAAAAATATATTTCTTTGGTATCACGTTAGAATATATAATATAAAATTTAATTCAAGTCTCTAGCGTTATTGGTTCGTGAGATATTTCGGGTTAACCAAAATTTTCACATTTTTTTAAATTGCTATGGTAAAAAAACCACTCACGCAATTTTCTTGAGAGATGTTTCTGCATTATTATCTGTATAACAAAATTTATTTGAAGTCGATATCTCTTCTTATTCTTGAGCTATGGACGACGAAAAAAAGGTCGCGAATGTACATTGGTACGGACGTACGAACGAACGTACATACATACGTACACACGCACGCACAGACATCTCTCCAAAAATCTTTTATTTCGACTCTAGGGACCTTGAAACGTCGAGAAATGTCAAAATTTTCAATTTTACAAATCGGACCTATTACAATAACTTCCTATGGGAAGTTAAAAATATCATTTTAGTGGATCTTTTTGTTTATAAAATAAATCGAGATTAGAGAAACGGAACTCTTAATGTAAATGACTGCTTTTAATGATGATGCTATGACGTCTCCTTTTTTCTTTGGGTTTACGACCGGACTTAAAACTTCTTAAATTTGTGCTTTATATTTATTTATTATCAAAGTGAAAAATTCTACCTCAAAATCTTCAGATAATTGTTAACAATAAATGTTGCCAAGAATTTGAATCCTACATCCGAAGATTCTATTTAAAAAATACCTATATTTTAAGAAACTTACAAAATAAATGTATCTTACAAAACTTAAATGCCATTTGTTTTCTTAAATCTTCTTAAGAAATCTACTTTTTAAAATTAAAAGAAGTCAAGTTAACAAAAAACTGTTAGAGAAAATTGCATTAAGATCTATTTTCGATTTACATATGGTCTCAAAATAAAATCTAAAAAATTTCAAGTCAATCGGTTGAAAATTGCCTGAGTTATGAGTCCGGTCATCTTAAAATGCAGTATTGAAATAAACGTGTTTGAAGTTTTGAGTAGTAGAAACTCAAGAGTAATTTTTCGTTACCTTTATTTTGGAACCGAATACTTAAAGGTTTTCAATGAACAAAATCTTTTGAAACAAAATGTGTAAGGTCCTTTAGGACAATTTCAATTTAAAAAAAGTCTATATTTCAAAAATTCTAAGAATGCCTAACCCCTTAACATACGTCGTTGATTCTTCTACTGATTCCATCCTAATGAGTTGGAGTGTATACCTATGCGAAAGTAGGTAGAATATTAGATATTTTATATAGATACGAAAATTCGAATATGTATTTTTAATAATCGTATTTCCACAAGGTACAAAATAGAAAAAAATTTAGCACAAATGGCCAGACGTGCTTGTGAGAATGTAATCATTTGTTGTTGTTGTTCCCCCCCCCCCCGATTTTTAGACAAATAAAGAGGATTTATTTCAATATGGATTACATTAAATTTAGCAAAAGGCGAGAGAATATTGCGCGATTTTATTACAATCACGTGTGTAATTGGAATAAACCATATTTCTTTCAAACATTTTTATAACCAGGAGGTATGAGACTGATATTCGTGTAAAATTATTAAGAGTCTTGATGATTTTTACAAGATGTAAGTCATCGAGTATGCCGGACGATGTTCAACATTATTATATAAGTATTTCTTTTTTCTCCTTCAATAAATTTGTAATAAAAATACTTAAAGCACCACAGGGACCGACTAAAAAAAAAAGGATATAAGGGATACGTTTTTATCAGCAATCTTAACTACACAACAAAACAACCCATAATCCATGTCATTGCTGTGGTTAATTTATGTTGTAAAATAAAGTGTTTTACTAATCGCTTCAATCATAGTCAAGGGAGTCATTTTCACACTTGCCGATGTGATGCAGAAGGCAACAGTTTTATTTTATATAAGGAACCCCGCATACAACTTTTTCTATACTCTGATGGCCTGGTGTACTACTTGTAGTCTGGGTCTTGAGGATGGTGTAACCTAACACTTTGTTGGCGGGTTCGTTGCGGATATAAGAATAGACGGATAAAGCTGCTTGCTCCAGCTCTTGACTCTTGACAACAACGACAACACGACGCACGCTGAAGGTTTTGTTGTTTGTTTCTTAGGAAAGCATTTTTATGTTTTTATAATTTATTCAGTTTTTTTTTTTTTAATAAAAAAAAGAAATTGGATTTTTGTTGTGTCATTAAAAATGACTTAAAAATCTTCATGTGACTTAACATTTTAAATGCATGTAATAAAACCCATGCGATACTTGTAAAGCAATGTTTTGAACTTTGCGGTACTAGCTGAAACTATTATTAAAATAAAAGTAGGTTAGTATAAGTGGACATTTAATATGTCCAATGGAGGTTTTTAAATGAAGTGATTTTTATTCAAAATACTTGTCAAATTTCGTTTGAAAATTGTCTTCAAATTTAAGTTTTGTGAAATAAACGAACATACCCTTTTCACTACTGATAAGAAAACAAGAATTTTTCAATTGGGATTTCCAACTTTGACAGTCGATGGTGGCCATAATTGTTGATACTATATCTTTCAAAGTAGTTAATATTTATTGGTCAGTTTGTATTTCTATGATTACTGAGAATGTTCAAAACGGCTTTCGGGTTTCATAATTGAAACCAATCATTGAAATAATTGTGTCAGGTAGTTTATATCGATTATTGAAAGTTTCTGTCATTGGAAAAATTTCCTGATTGAAATCCAACGAAAAATTAATTCTGACATTATTCCATGTCATTGGAATTGTGTGAAATTGAAACACGAATCAATGGAACGATTTATTTCTCTTTTCGACATAAAAGATTAAGCTGTTCAGAAAAACCAACTTCCGTTCAGAAAATAGAAAAATTATTGCTAAGCGAAAAATAACTGTGCAACTAAAATTTGTTATCATCTTTTTTTCCAAGGGTTCTGGATACATTTTACTCACCTGGTTGCTTGAGTTATCAACTTTTTTAAGTTAGGCAAAAAGAACATACATACGAAGGAAATTGGTCATTCAGACTCAATGAACTTAAGACGTTAATTATTAAACAAATGTGAATTTTGTTGTCTTATTGTCTAAGGACTAAATTAATGGAATATTAAACAGTTCTTCTAGAATCAAGTCGTTAGTATTAAACGAAAGGAGCAAAAAAACGCTGTTACACCAAATTAAAAACCTAAAATGCAATTTTTGACTTAAGATCTTTTAACCTAACACGAAAGAACTTACACTCGTAGGTTGACGAAATTTTAGATCTGAGTTTGTCCTTTAGAGTTCGCATAAGAATCCAAGGTATTTGATTTCAAGTCGATTTGAATAACTCGGCTTTTTACAATCCTCCACAATTTAGGCTAATTTTGGCTAAGGACTTAATCCCTCATCTGTACATACTAGAATTATTTATTTATTTAATCCGTTAATTATCTAACGTTAATATAAACTTATAGCTATTTACATAATTTTTAATTTAAAATTTTAATTAACATAGAAATAAATAAATACTATAACATATTAAAAAAGCTTTCTTTAAATTGTTTACTTTTAACATTGTCATTAACAGATGAAATTAAATTATAAAATTTATTGAAGACTGAAATCAATTGATTTAAAGGGCTATTCATACCATAGTTAGTTCTGCTAAAGATTGGACATAAAGGTATCTGTCTTCTTATGCTAGTTTGACTATAGCTAAAATTTAGACGATTCAGAGCTGTTGCGGATATAATAGAACCATTAATTAATTTTAAAATAAAACAAAATTGGAGATAATGTCTATGTTGTGAAAGTGTAGGGAGGTTTATTAGCAAAAGTCTCTGAGAATAAGGAGGTGGTGTGAATATTTGGGAAAACGGAAGAAAACGAAGACAAAAACGCATAAATCTTTTTTGGATACTTTCAAGTCTGTCTATATGGACTGAATAGTATGGTGCCCATATAAGCCAGCCGTATTCAAGTATTGGCCTGACGAATGATACATAAAGAAGTTTTAAGACGTAGGGGTCACGAAAATCACGAGAAAAACGTTTAATAAAACCTAGAATCTTGTTAGCTTTTTTAACTATAAAGTTATAATGGTCACAGAACGTTAATTTACTGTCAAGAATAACACCTAAATCAGAGAAAACGGAAAGCTTACAAAGGGAGGAAGAATTTAATAAATAGTTATAATCTATAATTGTTTTTTGCGTGTAAAACACATAGTTTTACATTTGTCAATATTCAATAAAAGTCGGTTTGTATTGCACCATTCCCTAAAGCTATGAAGATCTTCTTGAAGCTGTGAGCAGTCATTAATTGAACTAATAGATTTGAAAATTTTAATGTCATCAGCGTATATTAAAACGGAGGAGTTTTTTATAACGGATGTTATGTCATTTATATATAAGATAAATAATAAAGGACCTAAATGGCTACCCTGTGGAACACCAGAGTTGACGTAAAATTGGTCGGAGAGTTCATTTCTGAATATAACGCTATAACTTCTGTTCTTAAGATAGGACAAGATCCACGTCAAGAATTTGTCGTTAAACCCTAAGGCCTTAAGTTTATGGACTAAAGTCTTGTGACACAATTTGTCAAAGGCTTTACTGAAATCTGTGAATACGCAATCTACTTGCTTACGATCTTCCAAGGAGTCAAGGCAGAAAGAAGTGAAATGAAGTAGGTTTGTAATTGTTGGTTTATTCTGGACGAAACCATGTTGATTTTCACATACAATTGATTTACAGTTAAAGGATAACATCTTACAGATAATGGACTCAAATAGTTTGGGAATAACGGAAAGTTTGGCAAGCGGCCGGTAATTCGTTATTTCATTCTTAGACCCTTTTTTATGAATCGGAGTTATAAATGCACTTTTCCATAATAGTGGGAAAATTGAGCTTCTAAGAGATTCGTTGAACAAAACAAACAGAGGGTACGATAAATGAGACACACATTTTTTTAAAACACATGATGGTACTCCATCAGGGCCAGGGTGAAAACAGTCATCAAGTTCTGAGACACAACGAACAATTGAATCCTCACATATTGTCAAGTCAAGAACGAATAGGGAATTTGAAAAGAAGGAGGCACGTCGAAAGCATCTTTGAAAAAATTAGCAAACATATTTGAAATTATTTGGGAGTCATGATTTGTTGTGTTATTATAAGACATAGAGATTGGGTAACCGTCAGTTTTTCTTTTACTTTTCACAAAATCCCAGAAGTTTTTTGGGGTCTGTTTCAATTCATTTTCAATTTTTATAATATAGTCAGAGTATAGAATATTGGAGTAGTCAATGAAAATATTTTTAAGTTCGGAGTAAATCCTGAAGTCTTCTTCTGATCTAGTTTTACTAAATTTTAGCCATGCCTTATTTCTTTTATTTTTTAAGTTTTTTAATTGAGTGTCAAACCATGGTGGAGTTTTAGATTTATAGCGAGATTTCCGTAATGGCGTAGTTTCATAAAAACAGTTAAAAAGAATACTATAAAAATTTAGACACATGTCATCAATATTACGATTTAGGAGTAGTTGATTCCAGTCAACATTACACAATAAGTTAGTTAGTTCATTAAAGTTACATTTTTTAAAATTGAATACAAGTTTTTCATTTGATGCTTACCTAGAAGCTGAAACGACAGTAGACAATGATTTGTATGCGTTGAAGGGGCTTTGGAAATGGACACACATTTTCATTGAAAAAACTTAGTCAGTGATGAATGAGACAACATTTTCGAAGTTAGGACTGTATCAATCCATCAGGAAACATTCATGTTTATTTTTTTATAAAAAGCGCACACTCAAGGGGATAATACTACCCTTATTATGTAGACACAGTGTGAACACTAGAAAAGGGAGAGAGAGTTGAAAGGAGATGTCGGTGCACATTGGTTTTGAATTCCTGAACATTGCAATGGCTGGGAAAGACAGAGTGTTGCAAGGCATTCCACATTCGCATAGTACGGCTAAAGAACGAATCTCTGTACTTGAAAGTACGACCGAAGTTGGGCTCAAGGGTATATTGATGAGCATTCCTAGAAGTGTATTACGGTTGAACTGTTTAAGAGGAGGAATGTAACTGGCTATTTCTCTAGAGCATAACCCATTAAAATAACGGTAAAAGAGGGTGAGAAAAGAAACATTTCGACGATATTGAAGCGACGTAAATGATCTTATGATAGTAATATCACCAATCAATTTAAATGCTCTACGTTCAATATTGTCCAAGAGGCTTAAGTAAGTTGCAGGAGCACCAGCCCAGATATGGGAGTTATACTCAAGCCTTGGACGTATATAAGTCTTGTAGATAACAGCCATATCAGAGGGTGAGAAAAACTTCTTGCATCGCCTTAGAAAACCCAAACATCTTGCGGCATTTTTAGCGACATCGCGTATGTGATCGTTCCACAAAAGGTGGTTGGTGATACACATACCGAGAATATCGAGATGTTCAGTCTCCTCGATGCAAGTGCCATCTATGAATAATGGCAAGGGGGGTATATCTCGCTTTAACGATACAAGGCAGCATTGCGTTTTCGAAGTATTAAATTCCACTCGATTTTTTACATTTCATTGGAAACGACATTGGCTAGACCACCAAACCTCATCGGTGACTGTTATCGGTTGAACGTTAAAAACGTATTTCAACCTAAATTATATGGTTTGAATTATGACAAAATCATGGGCATATCACGTAAAAGCGAAGGCACCAGAATATTTCGGATGCGTTTCACCCAAAGAAGCTTTGACGGACATTATTTGAACAATAGAAGCTTGACGATTTTCAAACGTCTTAGATGTTTAAAAATTTCAAAGTCCAAAATAATTAATTTAGACTTATGATAATTTAAATTAAAAAGCAACAACAAAATATTGATCTTGTCAAAATTGTATTCTTTCCTTAAAAAACGAAAAACAAAAACAAATTATGCACTGGGCGTATACGTACTTTTTTGAAAAAATTACATTTGTTAAAAACTTAATCCATACGGTTGTGAGATCGTCATAGATAAATTTTATTTTTGAACTTACCTCCCTCTTATCATACAACAAACATCTCTTGCTAATCGAATTTCAAATTAAGCATACATTCCTAAGACTTCTTTTTTTATTTAAAACTCTATAAGTTCATCAAGCGTGAATAAATTAATTTGTATACAAACACAAACAAAAGCAGAAAATAAAACATCATACATTTGTCACTATAGCCAACATCCTAAAACTCTGACTGCCTTAAACCAAATCAATATATTCTATTCAATTTAATACACCATTGTCCTCAGCCCTCATCCCATCATCGTCATCGGCACTAGGTTAGGTCGTAGTCAAGTCGGAACTTGGAACTCGAAGCTCAGATAGTCCTTCAATGATGAAAGAGAAACATAAACCATGCAACAACTGGCTCTTCTATATAACTCTGTCCATTTACATAATTGTATTCACTTTGTCGACAACGGCAACTAACGACCGAAGACCAACGACCAACGAGGACGAAGGATTTTTGGCTCCCATCATACTCCATAAAATCCAAAGCTCTCGTTCTTGTTCGTTTGTCCTTTGTCGTGTCTTTAGTTATTTCACGTGGAAAAGTAGAGTAGAGTCTGGGTCTAGTATCCGGCCATTTGTGTGCATAGATCTTGGTCGTGAGTAAACTATCATTGCAGTCCATGAAACTGACACTCGCCTTTGTGTTTTGGTTTTGAATTTAGTTCCTTTTTTATGTTGTTGTTGTTATTTGTTTGGGTGAAAGGAAATAGAAAAGAAGATGCGGGTCGCCCTATCTTTAAGTTATTTTCCCCTATGGCATTAAAAGGCAATTTATTAAAAAAAAAGAACCATGTTCGAAAACCAATGTTAAAGAATCTTGGTTTTAAAGGTTCCTTGTCGAGACGCCAAAACCTGCTTTGTCCTCGATTTCAAAACTTGTAAAAAAACTAATTGATGAAAATCCTCATGTGACTGTGACCTGATTATTTCCCTCCCCCACCACACCCAAGTTGCCTCAAGATCTCGACTTTAAAGGGTTTTTAAAAATAAAATCTACATAATTGCATCAAATTAATCTTTACGTCATTTCCTTAACCGACAGGTTCAGAAAAGTATGATGAATTAAAACTTATCCTTGTTTTGTATAAATATATGTATATCCTTAAAATACTCGTACAACACCACCTTACCATCAATTTCAGACTTATTTTTTAAAATTTTATTTCTTCTTTTGCATGCATAAAGTTGCAAAAGTTTTTGACGTCAACTTTGAGCTACTATTAAATGGCTTCAACTTCACCCACATAGCCGACAAGCGGGACAAAGAAAAGGATCAAAATCTCCTTTAAATTTTCCTTTCTTTTTCTTTTCGCCTTCCACCGAAAGGCATCTCTGGTTTTCATAACCCAGAGAATAACTTATTAAAAATAAAAAAAAACATAAAAATAAAGATGAAGTGAAACCCCAAGTCCTCATAACATGGTGGTTAACAATAAGGAATGTATTATGGTTTATGTTCCCATTACAGCACCCAACACCACCCACCCCCTACATCTTTTTCATAGCATCACAACATAAGCTGCTGTAGCTGGCTTGCTTTCGTATAGCGAAACGCTTTTGAGTTGTAATTAAAACTGCAACAATGAACGTTCCCAATTGGAGAATATACATCATCATAACCGCTACCGCACACTGAGGGGTGGATGGGGGTGGTGTGGAGGATGTGTATAAAGTTGAAAAATCCAGTGACAAATGTTGAAACCAAAGGCTTGAGAGTATAAAAATTGTGTACATAGTTCTATTGTCCTGCTTGTAGCTACAATCTAATTGCATGTTTAACATGAGAGCCTGCGGCGGGCGGCGGGCGGCGGCGGCTCTACTCGACTCGACTGGGCTCGAGCTTAGCAATTCTCATAGCTAAGGCAAGGCGAAGCAATGCACGCAAAGTGGGGGTTGGGGGATGAGGCACATTATAGAAACATGACTCTGAAAAGAAGCTGCAGTGGGTTATGTTGTGTCCCTACACTGTCCATAGGCGTATATGGGGGCGTATGCGAATTATGTTGCTTGAACATTATCATTTGTGTACGAGTATATGGACATGTATGATGACACTTGAACTGAAGGCAACCACTTAGAAATTAAGACAACCAACATGTTTCTTCCTTTGTATTTGAATATAACTTATTTTTTTAACTTTGGGTTTTCATCATAGAAATATATGTTTTGAAACGTTTATAAGGCTTTTTATACTATGAAACTGATGAGTGAAGAAGTTTTTGAAGGCCATGATGGGTGGAAGATTCTCAACATTTAGAAATTTATTGAAAGAAATATTTACAATAATCACAGCTCTAGCGTTAATTTAATGAGGAACTCGTCTTTAAATTTATTGCAAAGTAGTGTACATAATAACATAAAAGATATGTATTTTAAAACGCATATGCAGTTGGTTCTTGAAACATGACCTATATAACTATTTAGCCTGATAAAATACGAAAGAACTTGGGAATTAAAATACCTTTTGCCAATGGAAGTGCATTAAAAATATTTTCTGTTTATTTTCCGGGAGGTTCAGCTAGTGCGGAAAAACGTTTTCATTTGAATAACGACTTGAGAAAGATGATAGGTATAAATGATAAATATCTTATTGGGGGTGATTTTAATTGTAGGCATAGAAGTTGGGGTTGTCTAAGAGCAAATACATGGGGTAATATTCTTGCTAGCCTTAACTCCAGGCATCAATTTGAAATTTTGTACCCTCCTCACCCAACTTACTATCCTACTAATAATAGATCAAACCCATCAACTTTGGATTTATATTTAAGTAATATGCCTAATCTTTTTAACCAACCTATGGTCATAAACGAGTTAAGTTCAGATCATTTACCTGTTCTTATAAAATCTTTTGATTCACCATTGGAAAACAAAAATGAAATATTGGACATTAAAAATGCTAATTGGTCTAGATATAAAAAAGAAATTAGATCCAAGTTGACATGTATACATGCACCTTCAATTGATGTTGTCGATCAGCAACAAATAGACTTTGGAGTTTCTTGTTTCACGACTGCTGTTGAAGAAAGTATTGACATTTCAGTTCCTAAAAAACAAATATTATGTCATGACAGGGCCAACTTATTACCACCTAACATTTTACATCTAATAAAAACTCGGAACAGCAACCGAAGAAAATGGATAAGAACAAGAGACCCTCATTATAATTCAGAAGTTAAGGTACTTAATATCTTAATAAAGGATTCAATTTTAGCTTATAGGAACCAAGCATGGAATCAAAAATTACAGAGATTAGACAAAGGGAGTAAACCTTTTTGGAATTTAGTCAAAATAATCAAAAAGAAAAATACATATATTCCAGCTTTCAAAGTTGGGAATAATGTAATGATTTCAAGTGTTGAAAAAGCGAATGGAATGCCTTGGCTGAAACCTTTTATGTAAACCATTTGACTACTACAGGTATCCCTTGTAATACTACAGTTGAGTCAGTGGTCAGTGAATCAATTAATATTATAAACTCAAGTACTGCAAATGATATTTATGGGCATGTTTCATTTCAAGACGTCAAAGATGTACTTATAGCACTTAAAACAAGAAAATCTGCGGGTTTTGATGGTATTAAAAATTTGTATTTAAGGAATTTACCAAAATCGGGAATTAAATTCTTACAACTCCTATTTAACTGTTGTTTGAAGGTGAGCTACTTTCCTAATGTTTGGAAAACAGCCAAAATAATACCCATTTTGAAGCCTGGTAAAAGTGCAAATTTACCAAGCAATTATAGACCAATAAGTTTATTAAGCTCACTAAGCAAATGTTTTGAACAGATTCTAAAAAGTAAACTTGTGTCTCAAGTAACTAGAAATAATATTTTACCGCTTGAGCAATTTGGCTTTAGGGCTCAATACAGCACAGTACATCAAGTTCATCGAATTACCAAACACATTAAAAATAATTTTAGAATGGGTAAAAGTACGGGCATGGTACTCCTTGACATAGAAAAAGCATTTGATACTGTTTGGCATAATGCATTATTACACAAACTTTTAAGACTCAATTTCCCAATGTACCTTATAAAGACCATTCAATCCTTTCTGTCTGAAAGGAAGTTTAAGGTTTCAATAAATAATTGGTTTTCTGAATCATACAATATTATGGCAGGTGTACCTCAAGGCTCGGTGCTAGGTCCAATCTTATACACTATCTTTACCTACGACTTTCCATGTTTAACAAACTGTGATAAAGCTATATTCGCTGACGATACTTGTATCTTTTCATCAGATTCAGTTGGTTTCATTATTGAAACAAATCTGCAATCTGCACTTAATGTAGTTCAAGATTATTTGTTTGATTGGAAGATAAAAATAAATGCCTCAAAGACTCAGGCTATCTTTTTCTCAAGAAAAAGAAAAGCCTGTTTCTTGCCAAGCAATAATCTTCAAGTTGGTGGAATAAGTACAGAATGGCGTTCAAGTGCTAAGTATCTTGGAGTTCATTTAGATAAAACTTTAACTTTTGGCTTGCATGTACAAGAAGTAATCAAGAAGTTTAATATAACTATCAAAACTCTTTATCCATTTATAAACCGCAAATCCAAACTGAGTAATGATAATAAGCTCCTGATATTTAAAGCAGTTTTTCAAGCAATCATGTTTTATGGTTCACCGTGTTGGGGGATATGTGCAAAAAGCCATATTCGAAGACTTCAAATAGCTCAAAATAAAGTTTTAAAAATGATTCTGAAGCTTCCATGGTCGTTTTCAACAGCTGAACTTCACGCTTTGTCAAACATAGAACCAGTATTGCAAAGAATTGACAAAATCAATGTACGCTATAATTTATCTTGTTTATCTTCAGATAACATATTGATTTCAAACCTAGCTTCTTAGTTATATATAATTATTATTGAAAGTACATTTTCGTTCTTTTTTCTTATTTTCCTTTTTCTAAGACTGACTTTGTGATATTAATTTTATAATTTACTTTTTAGTTTATTTATTTATTATTATTTTTCTATTTAAATAAATAAATAATTATTATTATTAATTTATTTACTTACTTATTTATTATTTATTTATTTATTTATTTATTTATTTATTTACATATATATTTAATTATTTATTTATTTATTTATTTGATAGCTAATTTATTAATTTATTTATTTATTTTATCAATTATTTGTTTAATTTATTTAATTTATTTGATTTTTTGTTTATTTATTATTTTTTGTTTATTATTGTTTGTTCATTAATTTATTTACTATTCATTTTTCATTTCTTTTTTTTTTTGCTTGTTTTTGAATTGTCTTATATATATTTTGTTATTTATTTATTTAATTGTTTGTTTATATATTTATTTATTTATTTGTTTATTTATTTATTAATTCATTTGTTAACTATTTATCATATTATGAATATATGTAAAACTTTAAGTTGGGTTTGATTTAAATACCTCACCGCCCACCCTTCTCCTCTCTAAATCCTCAAAACAATTTAATGAAGGTTTTTATGTAGCTTTTCCTTCAATATACTGTTATTTGCTTTTCATTACTTGTATTAAAAATTTTATTATTTGTCAGTAGTAAGGTAGATTTATACCGTAACTCTGTAAATTGTGCAATATAGTTTAAGAAAAAATGTAAGAATATTCTGCTACAATAAATACAATACAATACAATACAAAATACGAAAGCACTTAGATGTTTCTATTGAAAACCTGCAATGGTTCTGAGAAGAAATTTTTTCTTGTAAATGTTTTTGTGTTTCAGCAGTTTTCAATTAAAAAGAAAGAAATAAAATATTTAAAGTTCACAAAAATTTTGCATTTAAATGACTTAAGAGGATTAAAACATAATCTTCAAGGCCTTCTGTTCTTATAATAAGGATAAACAAAACTCTTTGTACTAATGTTACGAGTATTTTGATATTTCAATAAAATCTTATAAGATATTGGTTTACCAAAGAAGTTCAAAGATTAAATCCTACATTCAAACCTGTTTAGGAGAAAAACTCCGCTTTATATCAAAATGTGTTCTATTCGAAAGTATTTCTCGATCAATTACCTTTAAAAAAAGTGTCTGGGATGCGACCCACACTGATAACTTCCCATCCCGTCTGTCGATTTGTCTTGCTTAAAAGTTTGTCTATATGTATAAATTTTTACCAAATTTGCGTACTATTTTTGTAGATTTTATGTTGTTGAATATCGAAGACAATATTTTCTGTGAAAGAAAATAAGTTTGAAGGCAATATTTTTAATTTTTGAAAAGCTATTTGAGTCGAAAGTAAATTTTTACCAAATTTTAGTGTTGTTTTTTTTTTTAGGTTTTTATTTTTGTAAAAAAAACTGTCAATTCGATTTTTCTCAAAATTTTACTGAATGTTGAAAACATTTTTTTTTTTGAAAGATAAAAGTAGTTTAAAGTTAATATCTCAAAGTTTTGAAAAGATATTTCAGTCGAAAATCAATTTTTACCAACTTTTGTTAATTTTTTTTTTGGGTTTTTAATTTTTTGTAAAAAAAACTGTCAATTCGATTTTTCTCAAAATTTTACTGAATGTTGAAAACATTTGTTTTTTGAAAGATAAAAGTGGTTTAAAGCCAATATCTCAAAGTTTTGAAAAGATATTTCAGTCGAAAATCAATTTTTACCAACTTTCGTTATTTTTTTTTTTTGGGTTTTTAATTTTTTGTAAAAAAAACTGTCAATTCGATTTTTCTCAAAATTTTACTGAATGTTGAAAACATTTGTTTTTTGAAAGATAAAAGTGGTTTAAAGCCAATATCTCAAAGTTTTGAAAAGATATTTCAGTCGAAAATCAATTTTTACAAACTTTTATAAATTTTTTTTAGGTTTTTATTTTTTGTAAAAAAACTGTCAATTAGATTTTTTATCAAAACTTTATCAGATGTCAAAAACATTATTCTTCGTTGCACAAAATTGTTTTGGAGATGAAATCATATTTTAGTAGTAAAGTTTTCGAGGTGACACATTTTTTTTTCAGTTTTTTTTAGATTTATAAAAAAACCGTTAATTGGATTTTTTTTTCAAAAATATAATTGTTTTGTATCACCTTACAATATATAATATGAAATTAAATTCAAGTCTCTAGCGTCATTACTTCATGAGATATTTAGAGTTAACCAAAATTTCACCTTTTTTTAAACTGCTATAGTAAAAAAACCACCCACGCAATTTTCTTGAGAGCATCTTTCTGCATCTTTGTGCATTATTATCTGTATAACAAAATTTATTTGAAGTCAATATCTCTTCTGGTTCTTGAGCTATGGACGACGAAAAAAACGTCGCGAACGTACGTACACACGCACACACAGACATCTTTCTAAAAATCGTTTATTTCGACTCTAGGGACCTTGAAACGTCGAGAAATGTCAAAATTAGCGATTATTCAAACATTTTTCGTTAAATTTGTCTTCTATTTTCATTCAATCGAATTTTAAAATCCTTTGAGGACATTTTTTTAATTTAATGAATTCTTTTTCTGTTTAGCTGTTTTTTTTTTTTTTTTAATTAGAGAAACACTACCTCATTTAGGAGTTTCTCTTAAGCGGTTCTTACTGTATCAATATAATTCGTGCACGATGACAGCAAGGTAAGGATGCATTATGTCTGCCCCGGATGAAGGTTTGAGTAATTCCTTCTTATCTTTTCATCGCTGAATCTTTTAATAAGCTTTTCCAAATCTATGAGTGGCACTTACATCAAAGGAACTGTACAGTGTAAATATTGAGATTTTCGGTAAGTGCTTAACCAAAAAATTATTTGTGAACGATTAAATACGCGATGTCGCCAAAAACTACCTTTATATGTTTGCATTTCCTGAGGCTGTGCAATTATCTGTTAAATCTAGCTTTAATCTATAAAACTTATATAGGGTCAAGGGGGGTAATTGTAAACAGGGGTAATTGTAAACACACTTAGTTTTCTCAAAACCGTTTATAATTTGAAGCATGCCATGAAATTATTTGAAAAGACATTATATTTAAATCATATTGACGCGTGGAAGGCCTTATCTGTCAAAGGGTTATTTATGATTTGTTCGTTTCCATGAGTCTTTCGTTTTTCTGCGTTTTTAAGTTTTTCAGTGCTAATTAAAATTGTTGCAAGACAAACAAAGGCGATCGAAGTAAGTTAAATTTTATCTTTAAGAAAGTGAAATATGAGTATAAATGCATACTATATGTTTTTATTTCTCTGTATAAAAAATTTAAAAGTTATTGGCTGTTTACAATTACCCCATTATGTTCCTATCATGGGTAAATGTAAACACCGAAATGGGGTAAAAGTGAACAATTTGGGGTAATTGTAAACATTCATTTTCAATGGATTTGGTGTTGATCTAACAATATTTTATATCAAAAAGATGCCACGTACATATCAACCAAAAACCTCAGCTCCATCATACACGTCAGAGGATCGGTGAGGGGAAAAATCCTACTGTCATTATATCTAGAGGCAGACAAACAGCACTTTCGTCAGACGTGGAGGACACTATAGGAAGGTGCCTTATTTCAGATCTCGTGTTGGTTACCCTTGCGATAAGGATGATCTCCTTGGTCTAGTAGGTACCTACATATATAAGGAGAGAGAACTTGGTTACCCCTTTCCACAATGGTAGGACGACTGGTACCGTTTTCATTTACCCCATTTTTCTCGTTTACTTAAAAAACTAGGGGGGTAAATGTAAACATCAAATTTTATGAAAACTAATAAACAAACGCCGTTAAGATTACTACTCTTTGATAGATAATATAATCCAAACTTAAGTAGCATAAACAAAAATGTTCGACATTGCATGGTTAAGCTGTTACAAACATTACAAGTGAAAAAAAAATAAAAAAATGCAAAATCGTTTACAAATTACCCCCTTTGACCTTACATTCGTAAAGTGCTTGAACACAACTTTTATCTCCGATAACTTACTTTTAAGTCGTATTACAATTACTTTCATCTCCTTAAATACTTTAATTATGTTTCTTATGCCTGCAGGAATAAGGTCGTACTGTTAATTAAAGAGATTCGTTCTTTAGCCGTACTAAGCGAATGTGAAATATATTAACGTACTCTGTGTATTCTGAAATTCAAAACCAATATTACCGATACCTGCTTTTTAAACCCTCTCTTCTTTTCCTATTTCTCGCACTGCGCGTGTTTGGCATAGAAAGGGTTCTAAAAAATGAGTCAGGCTCGAATTATCTCGACCTGTGATGGTTTCATAATTTTGTCGCAATAAGTTATCAAGATGATAAAACTGTTAGAGACAATTTCAAGGAAAGTCGTGAAAGTTTGGAGAGAAGATTTTTCGAGTACATTTTTAGTCTTTTTCTGGACTCTCCTGGTGGTTTTAATTTTTAAGTTTCCAAATGCCTTACTTGAATTTTAATATCGTTACAATACAATATTGTATCCATTTCTTATGCCTCTTATACATACCCCTACTTGAACTCTAAAAGCAACTTTTAGCAACCAAGTGCTTGCATTTTATTTAAGTAACTTTTAATTTAAGCTCTTCTTCGGTAACCTTATAAGTCAAACTCAAAAAACAACCAGGTCTTTTAATCTTCGTCTTCTCTGTCTGAAAAATCATTGGCTTTGGTCCCTTTTTTCATTTATAACACAACGTAATAAATAGGTTAATAATCGTATCCGTAATACCTTTAGAGCAACAACAAATACTTTAAAGAAAAAAAGTAATTGAATCCTCGTCAGAGATAAGTTTCCCTTTAAATTTTTTTTTGAGCTTCTTCAAAATGGGTTCTTTTCATCGAAATTAATTTTAAGAAGATTATAGACATTAGCTTTTGATGCAATTTGTTTTGTATCGTTTAAAAAAATGAAGAAAAAAAGAACTCTCTCCAATACCTTCACTCTACATCCAAAGGTTAGGTATGTTCCTATAGATATACAGGATTTTATGCATACATATGTATAAGATAAAGTATCTACAGGACATCAGCCAAAAGAGCTTCCTTTTAGCACAAGCACGTGATATTTTTTCGTAAAGAAGATCCTGAAATCGAATATGCTAGTTTTTAATCATCCGCCGACGGCATCACCATCACAATCTTCGGTCGGTAGTCGCTCGTCGCTCGTAGTCGTCCTATCTTATGGGCAAAGTACATTATTATTTAACTTTGCTGGAAATTATTTCCATCGACATTCAGTCACGTATGACTTAATGGTTGGGTTTCTGTAGCTTCTGTTGTTGTTGTTATTGGATCTGATGGTGCTTTTGCTTTGGCTTGCTTTGGTCTATATCCAAAGCTTGAGAAATTCTTGCATACAATTGTGTTAGGTTGCCCAAGGATATGCAATAGTTTCCGCAATCGATTTTAATGAAATACGTTGTCTGAAATGTAATTGCTCGAGATTTGATTTTGAAGAAGATTTCTTCTTGGAGCATTGGAATTTGCAGAATCAATGAAATTAATTTATTTAAGGAATACTCACCCATTAAATGGTATTTTACAGATTTGAAAAACAACCCAAAGAAAAAGTCTTTTCTTAATAAGTTTTAATGGGATGAGAAATATTCTGGAAAGAGCTCAGAATTCATGTATTGGTAGTCTGTTCTTGTCTTTTGAACTTCATCTTAAGTATCAGTTCCTAAGAAAAATGTCTGTTTCATGTTTGTAAGAAGATGTGAGTACCAAAATGAAGACAGACATAACATTTGTATTCCACTGTGGGTTGATTTTCAACATAGATCAAGAATAAATCAAACAAAATCTCAAAGGAGAACAATTGTTCCGGAAGTTCTTTAAGCTAAAAACCTCCACTAAATTCTTCTATCCCTAAAACAATATATTTACAAAGAAAGAATCAATTGATTAAGGCATTGATAATAAACAAAAACACTCTTTCATAATAACTAATAAGTATTCAATAAGCATAAATCGGGCTTAATACGAGTACACCACCTGCGTCATAAAAAATCTCTGCTAAGCATGAAATTATATACACATCAAAAAATTCCTATAAAATTATACTAGTCGTATATACACTTATGTACGTTTACGATAATATCGCCAAGAGAGAAGAAAAATGGCTATCGCAACGAAAACACTCCTTTTGATGTCTACTACCAAAAATAGCTTAACAGCCATATAAAAATCATTCTAACCGTTTACATATCCATTTGAAAAAAGAAAAGTAGAAAACAAAATTATTGGATTGGAAGGCAAGGTCAAATCAAAACATAACTCGATATTTACCAAAAGCAAAAGCAAAATGTTTTATATCAATCACAAAAACTCAACTATCCTTCCAGTTTCATATTCATGCGCAATATGAATCCTTTTTTGGTGGTTCCATTGGGAAAATCAGCTGAGCAGCTGACGAGTTATACCATTCCAGTAGAGAGTTCAACGTTCCTTCCATATTAACTGTTATATTCTTGTAAAATGACATATTAAAACATATTCCTATAAACATAGATAGGTCAGTGGTGTGTTTATATATTTTGTTTTTATAAAAATGAGATTTTTGTGTTGGTTTTGTTGAAATGAATGACAAACTGTCATTAACATTTACTTCGTCTTTTTCCACTTCATTAGGCTTGAAACACATGTTTACCGTAGTTAAATTGGGTGTTTACATAGTGGAAATTAAGTATAGCACATTAAAGTGATTTTATGTACCTTTGCTCTTTTATATGACAGAAGGAAGTGTAGTAGAACCAAGTTGGGTTAAAATGTCAATTTTATACTCTTATGATAAAATACCGGAAATTAGTTCTATTTTTTCTTCAGAAATTCCTAGAGCAGCATCAACCCTTATTAAGGCAATACATTTTTTTGGAATTAACGTGTTTACGAAAGTCGGTGTACAATTCTTAGAACTTGAAATTAAATCTGATTTTTTATTGGTAAAACAAATTAATTTGTTTCTGATTTAAAACTGTCATGATGCTGATTTCCATTCAAAGAAATTAATTTATTTTTCATTTAAAATAATATTTTTAAATTTGAATTTTTGAAGAAATTTACTTATTCTTGCATCAGCACCAATACAATTTTTATCTGTCAAATTGACAGATTTGGTTAGTAATTTCTTTGGTTGTTGATATTGAATTAAATATTTTTGATAAATAGTTTTCCCTAAAATATGATGGGTGTGTTTTTTTAAACAGTAAGTTGACAACACTATTTTAAATAGCGGCCATTTTGTCAGATGGCAATTCATTTATTTTGGCATTTAAACTGACCCCCTTACAACGCCTAAAAGTCATGTTTCTGTTCGAAATACGTTTTGAGCGAATTTGGCTTAAAGATTGAGCTCATTATGTCAATGAACAAAACTACCGTATTTGGAGTGATGATAATCTTCAGGTGTATGTATGTTGGGATGGTTAAATAATTGGTTCGTACTTCTTTAAGAACGATGCTGATCAGAACGTTACGGTCAATGGTGACAGCTCTAGAGTCATAATTACAGGCTTTTTCGTTCATCAATTGAACAACCATGATGTGCAGAAGCTGTGGCATCAACAAGACGGCGCGCGAGCAGACGGCGGCGGCGGTTTGGAGGTGAAACATGTCAAACAGCTCGTGCCATAATTGATTTATTGAAGGAAACGTTTGGGAACCTTATAATTTCTTGTTACGGACGTGAATTGTCTCGTGCGATTTATCGCCGCCCGATTGACTATTTTCTCTAAGGACTTGTAAAGTCACTAGTCTACGCCGATAAGCCCGATCGACCACTTGGAGGACAACATTCATCACGTTATTGCCGATATAAGGCCGCAAATCTTGGAAAAAGTAATTGAAATTTGGACCTCTAGACTAGACTACGCCAGAGCTTGTCCGAATGGAATAAATTTCATAGCAATTTAAAAAATCGACTCTGATGTATTCCTTAACCCTTAAGGTAAGTGTACACGATTGCCAGATCTGTCACTGAAAAAATTGTCTCGAATGGCTGACAATCGTGTACATACCAAATTAATTTGCAGACAAATGGTTTGGCTCCTAATTTGCAGACAAATATCTGCCAATTAATTTGTAGATATCTGGCAATCGTGTACACGCAAGCCGACAACCGTGTACACACCAAATTGATTTGCAGAAAAATTTGTTCATCAATCATTTTGAAGACAAATTAATTGGCAGATGTGGCAATCGTGTGTACACAAAATTCATTGGGAGATCATCAAATTTTTTTCATTTTCTGACGTTTCTGCAAACGTCTGACAATGAATAAATTTGCAGATGCAGTTTGAGGAACATTTGCAAATTTATTCATTGGCAGACAAATCTTCTGACTGATGCGATGTGTGACAATGAGCTGAAAATAAATTTGCAGATCCAAAATTTGATTTGGTGTGTACACGGTTGGCAGAAAATCTACAAATGTTTGCAAATCTATTGCTAGCTATTTGGCCAAATTAGTTTGTCGACATTGTCAGACAAATATTTGGCAACAGATTTGCAGATGTTTGTAGATATCTGCAAACCGTGTACACACAAATTAAATTTTCAGCTCATTGTCAGCTCATTTTCACACATTGTCAGACGTTTGCAGATCTGACAATGATTGTCAGAACTGGCAATCGTGTACACTTAGCTTTAAGTGGTAAACCAAGCTCATATTCTTATTTTGAAGGGTTTGAATTAACTAGTTTCCTAGAAAAAAAAATGCGACCTAACTTTCCATCCGTGCAGGTCTGTCGATTTTTCTTAAACTCAATAACAATATTTTGTGTGAGATTTAAAAAGTGAAGTCTTTTTCGTTTTCATAATACATGAGTTGAAACCCATTTCTAATAACTTTTTGACACATTTTGAGCGGTGTCTCAACCATGACTTGACGAATGTTGGTTTTTAAGTGCTCAAGAGTTAAAGGTTTATCTCCATAAATACAGTCTTTCGCGTAGCCCATAACCATAACGCTCCGAATTGACGGTGACAGTCCTTCCATCGTCGTTTTCGAAGAAGTAAAAACCAATCACACCTCCGGACCAAAGAGCGCACGAAACAGTGACTTTTTGTTAATGTAATGGCCTCTCTTCAATTACTTGAAGATTCTCAAAACATGCGTTATGCGATAGTTAAGCTATCCATTTTCGTAAATGTCAGACTTTCAACTGACAAAAAAAATCGGTCAACTGACAAAAAAAATCGGTTTAACAACTTAGTTTGTCCGATGTCGAATTCCAGCGCTATACTTTTGAAACCGCAAAATGGTTAACCCCTTACAATACATACATATGTACGTATTTTTGTGACTTTGATAAATTTCCTTCCTTCAAAATTATATCAATTGAATTATTTTTCTATATTCTCAGTATTCCATATTCATATCAATCAAATCTACCAAATCATTGCGTGTTGTTTTTGTGTGTGGAGTAGAGCTTCTAGTTCGTTTACCTTTATTAAATCGAATAACTATAGCCTACTGTTCCTTATAGCCATGAAATCAAAACACAACATAAAAAAATTATTTTCAAATGACTGTGCTCATGTCCGTTCGTAGAAATTATCGTGAGGGGGGTTTATATGATATATAAATTAAATTTACTTAAAGCTATAATACTTTCTTTTTTAAATTCAGTTAACCCTGTCAAAACTTCACGTTTTTAAAATTTTGTTTATCCTTGATTCATTCAAAAAACATCAAAATTCTTTTTGACGTGACAACGTCTTAAATTAGGTTGCGGCTGGGAGTCACTTATGAAAAAGTGTAACGCCCGGTAACGTTACGATGAGTCACCGAACGAGAGAGAGGCCCGCCGAATGCCTTGCGTCTCTCTCCCACTCAACTATGATCGGTCTGCCGCGCGCGCAGCACTAGAGAATTAGGCGCATTGAATCGGCGCATGCTTGTGTCTCTGTCTTTGTCTTTCTCGAACGTTCTTGGCGTTGGAAAAACAAGAAAGCGTCATAATACAAGTTCACACGTGTGGTTAAAGTATCGTCAGCTGTGTCTGTAGTGAAAATGTGGAGTGCTTAGATTCTTCTTTTACAACAACTACAACAATAAAGGTAAATAATTGTACACTGATATTTTATTATCGTAAACTATGATTGATTGATTAATTGTTAGATTGACACAAAAGTTGAGAAACTGAGTTTATAGGTTATGTCATACTATTGATAAATGTTGATAGTGTTAAGTAAATTATTAGTTTAAAAAATTTGTGCAATTCTTATTTTCATTCAATTCCTTGTTCCTATTGTGCAATTTAATTATATTCATATCAATAAATATTCTACCGAGAAAAAGACGTTGTCACGTAAAATCTTCGCCCGTAAAACCGACTTTACAGGCAACCATTTTTTTCAAAATACTTGAAATGAGAATAATAAGTTAACACGGGGCATTTCCCACGTATATGCTGAGGTAGCATATTAGTGCATACGACTACGAGGTAAATGCACTGTGTTGTATCAAGGCCAAATGGGAATACGATCTCCATCCGCTGTTCCCATTGGTGGGAAATGCTGATGTTGCAATTTACCCTTGCATAGGCGAAGTATCATTATATTTGAATTTATTATTAGAATTTAGTCTTAAGCTGGACATAGATTGGAATAGAATAAAGATTGAGCATATTTATTAATACGGTTTTTTAATCAGTAAGTCGAACCGTTGGGCCGGCCCTCTGGGCTGGCGTTCGCGTTTTTTTTAATATCCTCGCGAAGGATATCTTTAACTGGCGCCCGAGCAGGGACCGGTATTCGTTTCGTGTCCTTTTAGCTGAAGGATCTATGCCAAGGCCAATACACTCCTTTATAGTGTATGTCACTGTACCCATGGGAACACAGTAGACTATTTATGGTACCTTGAGCATAAAACTTTCGCATACTCATGGGAACATGCGGATATCCTTAAACGCTAAGGGATACGAGGGTGGAGTTGTTCGTGCCATTAGTAGGTTTATTAAGTTAAACTAAACGGGATTAACACGGCAACCCCCCAAGAAATACCGGTTCTTTTAGAATAGAAAATTAACGGATTTAATTTTTTTTTCTTGCAGAAAATACGAAAATAATATTACTAAATTTGAAAAAGTTTTAACGATAACTATATACGAGTGATGAAGCTGCTGTAAGTGAAAGAAGGAAACAACATAAAAAAAAAAAAGAAGAAAAAATTGTAAAACTGAGTCTATCGTGTTGCTTGTGCTGTGCTCGAAATAAAGTTTTTTTGGAAGTGCTGTGGTGAAAAATAATTAAAAAGGATAAGTGCAAAAAGGGGGCAAAGCTCACCATTGAAAAAAAAAAAAAATATATATATAAAAAAAAAAGGTGCATTGTTACAAAAAAATTATTTAAAGGTGCATAATTGCCAATTGCCTGGGGCAGTTAAGGTGAAATAATATTAATTAAAAATTGTGCAAAAAAAAAAAAAGAAAAAAGGATATATTTAACTTGTGCAAAAAAAAAAAAGAGAAAAAAGAATACGCTTGTTACTAAGGTAAGCCTTTTTCTTCTCATTAAACAAAAAAAACGATATTTTTATTTTATTTTAAATGGACCAAGTCACCCAAAAAATAGTTGAACTGACTGGTGCTGTTAGCAACCTAATCAGTCAACTAAAGGGTTTCGAGAGGAGGCTACAAGTTGTCGAAGAGAAGGCAACTGCGGCAGTCGCTCCTATAGCAGCTGCGGACAATAATATTAATACTAGTTTTGTCCTCAGTCCTCCACAAACGGAGGCTGAGTTGAGGGAGATCAGCAAATTACCCGATTGTGTAAAGGAGTTGCAGGCATTCAATGGAAATCCTACGCAGTATGTATCGTGGATACATGCTGTGGAGGGGATCCTCAAGGACTATGAGATAGTCAAGTCAAAGCCTCTGTATCGCGCCATACTCCAACACATCAGGGGTAAGATTAGGGGCCCTGCTGATGCTGCCCTCGTAAGCTATAATATCTTCGATGGCGACTGGCTCGAAATGAAGTCCTGTTTGTCACTGCACTACGCAGATAAACGGGACTTAAGGACTCTTGAGCACCAGTTAAACCAGCTTGTTCAGAAAAACAGCAAGCTGGACGAATTCTACGCTGCTGTAAATCATCAATTATCTTTGATGGTCAATAAGATAAAAACTGAGTCGTACAGTGAAGAGACGGTAAAGGCATTGGTAGAAACATACCGGAATAGGGCTCTAGATGTATTCGTGCGCGGCCTTAACGGCGACATATCACGAATGCTGATGATCCAGAGACCAAAAACCCTCCCCGAGGCTTATTCCGCATGCTTGGAGATACAAAATCTCAACTACCGGAACAATTCCGTTCACCCCTCTTCATATCCAAATACAATTACAGCGCCAATAAACCAGAGTTTCAAGAGTTTAGAGTTTAAACCCTATTTGCCTCCGAGGAAGCCTCAACAAAATCTTAGAGGCAAAAATAATCGGTTTAACTGGAGCTCTCCTCATGAAAGTGGTTCTCCACCAAAGCCTGGACCAAAGCCCTTAGAGAAAATGGACTGCGATCGAACTGTTCAAAGCAAACAGGTAAATTATACAAACCGTCCAAAATCTCAAAACCCATTCAAACGAAGGGCAACCTCTGACAACTATCCCAACAAGCAGCAACGCCTTTATAACATAGAGGTCGAGGATGAAGTTGATCAGGAAGAATACACCGCTGCTGCGGAAGAGGCTGTCGAAGAAGCTGATGAAATAAATTTTATGACAAGGGGCCATCCAGCGTACCATACATAGAATATGTTACGGGGGATGGGTCGGTCTTGAAGTTCCTTGTCGATACAGGGGCGAATAAGAACTTCATTAGCCCAAATATCGGACAACCGACCAAGCGTATAAAGAACCCTTTTAGAGTACGGTCAGCCGGTGGAGAGATCAATATTACGGAGTCTGTCGAGGGACGTTTTTTTGAAAAATTAGGAATTAAAACAATATTAAAATTTTATGTTTTACCTGGCCTTACATCTTTTGATGGTATTATTGGGGATGATACCTTAAAAGAATTAAAAGTTATTATAGACAGGAATATCAATGTTCTTAAATTAGGAAACAATATCCAAATTCCACTAAAAGAAAAGATCTCTAGGGAAGTTAACCTTACCTTAGATCCTTCACTTCCTGAAGATACCAAGAACAAACTCAAGGGATTATTATCAAAATATAATTATCTTTTCGGACCAATTGACACTAGAAAAACCGTCGATACCACGGTTCTCGCTGAGATAAGAACAAGTACGAATGATCCTATATATTCAAAGAGCTATCCGTATCCAGCCTGTCTGAGAGGTGTGGTCGAAAAAGAGATAGCTAAGCTTTTGGAAGAAGGTACTATTCGACCATCTAAAAGCCCATATAACTCGCCAATATGGGTTGTACCCAAGAAACCGAAACCCAATGGCGAGAAACAGTATAGAATGGTAGTCGATTATAAGAGACTCAATAGTGTAACCATAGGAGATGCATATCCTATACCGGACATAAATTCAACACTGGCTAGTCTTGGAAAAGCTAAGTATTTCACAACGCTTGACTTGACTTCTGGGTTTCACCAAATATCTATGAAACCGTCCGACATTCCGAAAACGGCATTCTCGACTATGAACGGGAAATTTGAGTTTCTGAGGCTACCCTTTGGGCTCAAGAATGCCCCTGCGATTTTTCAAAGAATGATCGACGATGTCCTGAAACCTTTTATTGGAAAAACGTGTTACGTCTACATAGATGATATAATAGTTTTTGGCAAGGGACTAGACGATCATCTTAAGAACTTAGATGCGGTGTTGGCCCGACTCGGTGAGGCGGGTCTGAGGGTCAATCTCGAGAAGACCTATTTTATGCAACAACAAGTAGAATTCCTAGGGTATGTTGTCTCAGCTGAGGGTATCCGACCCGACTCAAAAAAAGTTACGGCAATTCAGAACATGGAACCACCCCAAAACTTGAAGGAACTCAAATCATTCCTTGGCCTTACTTCCTACTATAGGAAATTTATTCGCGACTATGCGAAGGTTGCCAAACCATTGACGAACCTCACAAGGGGAGAGAATGCGCAAATAAGGGCCAACCAATCTAAGAATGTTCCAATCGAATTAGTTGAAGTTGAGCTTAAAGCTTTTAATGATTTGAAAATTCTGTTAACATCTTCTGAGGTTCTAGCCTTTCCCGATTTTGAAAAACCTTTCACCCTAACAACTGATGCGTCTAATTATGCGATTGGGGCCGTTCTATCACAGAATGACGACGGAAGAGACCGACCAATTGCATTCATTTCAAGGTCATTGAACAAAAGCGAAGAGAATTTTGCCACCAACGAAAAGGAAATGTTGGCCATCGTCTGGGCCCTAGATAATCTTCGGTCCTACCTTTATGGGGCCAAAAAGATACGCATTCTAACGGACCATCAACCTCTTACATTTGCATTGGGTAATAGGAATTACAATGCCAAGTTAAAGAGGTGGAAAGCCAGAATCGAAGAGTACAACTACGAGTTGGTTTACAAACCCGGTAAATCAAACTATGTGGCTGATGCTCTTTCAAGGCTAAGAACTCAAGTGAACCATTTGCAAGACTCAGTTAATGAATCTAGGTCAAATGGAAACACAGTATATGAGCCATCTACGTCTCGTTTGGTCAATGCAGGTTCAGAGACTGAAACCGCGTTCTCTGGGAGCGGATCTACAACAGAAACTGCTGATAGTGATCAAAGTGAGTCTACAACGGAAACTGCTCATAGTGCCCAACAAGATGCATCCGACCTCATACCGCACGTGCTCGCGCCGATCAATGTCTTTCGTAATCAGATTATCTTTAGAGCAGATAAGGGCTTAGAGTGTTTCGAAGAACCACATCCTGGCTATTGCCGGCACTACGTTGTTATTTATGGACACGATAAAGGACCATTGACCCAGTTGCTGAGGTCCAAGCTAAACCCCAATGTAGTAAATGGTATTAAAATGCCAGAATGCTATTTAGGGATCCTGCAAGAGGTCTTTATCGAACATTTTTCGAAATACAAAATCAGGATCACGCAAAGAGTGGTCGAAGACGTGAAGAACGAGAACCGCAAATGCGAGCTGATTATGAAAGAACATAGAAGAGCACACAGGAATGCCAGGGAAAACAAGGAGCAATTACTAGAAAATTACTATTTTCCTGGCATGAATAGCCTCATAACAAAATACGTGAGGGCGTGCGAAATATGCAACACGAATAAGTATGATAGGCATCCAAACCGTCCTGAATTCCAACCTACACCAACCCCGAGTTACCCCTGCGAGATTCTTCATCTTGACATACTTGAGGTACAGAATGAGAAATTCATAAGTTGTATAGATAAATTCTCTAAATTCGGGAAACTTTTCCATATAAAGAATAGATCAGTTCTGCACCTTAGAGACAAAATTATTAAAGTCCTTCACTATTTCACAGTCCCTAAAATACTTGTTACCGACAATGAATGTAGTTTCGTTAGCCCCATTATCGCAAATTTTATCGAATTACTAGGTGTAAAACTATACCGAACCCCCGTAAATCGATCAGAAGTAAATGGACAGGTAGAAAGGTTCCATTCAACGATAATTGAAATTTATCGATGTCTCAAAGCCGAATATAAAGATTTGCGCTTAAAGGAACTACTAAACATTGCCGTTGATAGGTATAACAATAGTATCCATTCAGTTACCAAACTGAAACCAACAGACGTGTTCTTCGACAGATCTCCAAGAATTAATTACCAAAATCTTACAGACTTTAGGAAAAAGATAAACCATGACCTAAAAGCTGAGATCAAGAGAAAGCAAAAACAAACAAATCATTATCGAAACAAGAATAGAAGTTCTCCTAAAAAATATAAAAAAGGAGATGTTATATACACGGCATCAAAAGGAATTAAAGCAAAAAATAAGCCTTTATTCCGAAAAGATATAGTGGCAAAAGACAACCGTGTAACAGTAACAACCAATACGGGCAGAAAAATTCATAAGACCCATATTAAAAACTTAAACCAAGGTAATACGTAATGGCTCCTCGATAGTATAGCGGTCAGTACACCTGCCTGATATGCAGGAGGCTGGGGTTCAACTCCCCATCGGAGAGCATAATTATAAAAAAAAAAAAAAAAAAAAAAAAAAAAAAAAAAAAAAAATATTTAAAAAAATTACCTGGTTTAATTTATAAAAAAAAAATATTTAAAAAAAAATTACCTGGTTTAATTTATAAAAAAAAAAAAAAAAAAAAAAGGAAGTGGCACCAAGCATCCCACTCCTTATAATGTATCATGCACGAAAAATTAAAAACCTTTTTGAATTGCACTTAATCCTTCCACAAGCCCAGAATGCACCAAAGCACAAGCAACAGCACCTATCTACAATATCAAGATTATTATAACTGAATTACTTAATTCAATTTAATAAGTTTTACTGTGGAATGACGTAAAATAAAATAATTAAATTGTGAAAATAATTCAATTATATGTTACTTAATATTAGTTTTTTTACTAAAGAATTATTCCATTGTATACGTAACTTAATTTAATTTTTAATTTATATCATTACTAAATTACTCAGTTGATTTTAATACTACGGAGTGATGTAACATAAAAATAATAAAATGCTAAAAACCTTTTAATATAATCATGCTTAAATTGTACAAAAAAATTATTCAATTATATGTAACTTTATTATAAATTCAATCATAACTGAAATGTTCAATCCGTTGTAATACTTCGAAATGACATAAAATGAAAATTAAAATATTACAAAAATATAAAAGAAATATCCTAATGTTGAAATATTTGTATTAATAATTAATTTTAGTCTTAAATTTGTCTAATCAATATCTACTGAATGTAGTAAATCATAAAAGTATTTAAAATTGCAAAATAACTATTATTATACTTAATCCTTTTATTCATAATTTTACTTATCATATAGTCTTATCCTTATTACCGCCGTGCAAGGGTTCAGCATATTTGAATACAAGTCTCCAATGGTCACCATCAAAGAAGGGCGAGGCTGGATCATCGATGGACATTTCAAATTAGTACACGTCATCCGCCTGGATAAATTTGAAGCACTTTTGGACAAAATGACGGGGGTCATTGAGGTCGAAATCACTCAGCTCGAAAAGAAAACTATTGCACGTCATCACCTTACTCAACTCCACGAACGTCTTGATTCGCTGAAAGGGAAAACTCATAGAAGGGAAAGATCAATCAACTGGATCGGATCCGCATGGAAGTGGCTGGCAGGTAACCCCGACGCAGCTGATTGGGACAAGGTATTGAAAAATGAAGACGATATCATCAGCAACAACAATCAACAGTACAAGATAAACGAGAGGGTCTTAAAAATAACGGAAGACATCACACAAAAGATTAACTGGGTCATCAACAACACTGCCAATCAAATAGCTTCATCCAACAGAGCCATGCATGAACAAAGCATAATAGATGAACTCATGATTATCAAAGAAGAGGTCAACGAAATCGTTCGTGCCTGTCAAATGGCGAGAAATGGGATCGTCAATACCAATCTCCTGGACCAAGAAGAAATCAACAGGGTCATCAGCGAAGTTGAGACGCTACCATACGCAAACGTGGTAGAAGCATTACAATTTGGCAAGCCGTCAGTCTTCACCAATGATTCCATGCTGTTATATGTCCTTTCAATGCCTAAGGTTAGTGAGACTGAATATAACCTTCTTCTGACTAGAGCATCAATAATTGAAGAAAAACAAGTAGATTTACCTTTCACTAAAATTTTGGCGAACCATGAGGAAACCTACGGAATAACATCTAACTGCCTCAATATCGGCAATGTCACAGTTTGTGACGAAACCTCCTTGGAAAAACTAGATGAAGACGGTTGCATCGTTCGATTACTGAAAGGGGGTCATGCTAGTTGTATAATGCGCTCCAACCCGGCTGTAATAATAGAATTAATCAAAGAAGACACCATATTCGTGACGAACTTCAAGGGAGAATTAATCAGCAAAGGCATCCCAAAAGGACTTTCTGGCACATATTTGATTCAACTTTACAACGAATCAATTCAACTCAATAACAGGACATTTACCAGCCTGACAACCACCTCGCTTCAAGCTCTACCACCAGTCTTAACTAATACCACCACAGTTGAACACAAGATCGACGTCGAATACCTCCACAATATGAGCATGGGCAACATAAAAATCCTGAACGGTTTAACGAATAAGCTGAATACTTACACCTTCACGGATATGACGATCCTTCTAATGTTTGCAGTTGTAGTCCTGATAATATGGTGCAAGATATATAGGAAAGTTGACTTACCTATATTACAACTACCACCACCGACAATATCTTCGCCTAACGTCTCACGTTAAGGTTGATCTACGGGACGTAGATTTTCAAGGAGAGGGTAGTTAACACGGGGCATTTCCCACGTATATGCTGAGGTAGCATATTAGTGCATACGACTACGAGGTAAATGCACTGTGTTGTATCAAGGCCAAATGGGAATACGATCTCCATCCGCTGTTCCCATTGGTGGGAAATGCTGATGTTGCAATTTACCCTTGCATAGGCGAAGTATCATTATATTTGAATTTATTATTAGAATTTAGTCTTAAGCTGGACATAGATTGGAATAGAATAAAGATTGAGCATATTTATTAATACGGTTTTTTAATCAGTAAGTCGAACCGTTGGGCCGGCCCTCTGGGCTGGCGTTCGCGTTTTTTTTAATATCCTCGCGAAGGATATCTTTAACTAATACAATACTGCAAACTTGCTTTTTAATTTTGAAACATTATTTTCTTTCTTTAAGATTTTTTTAAAACAAATTTTGAAAATCAGAGGTAAACAATTTTGACAGTGCCAGAATTTCTACTTCAACTGAATGAAAAGTCATATGTATGTATGTATAGTGACAAATCAGAAACTAGGAAACAGTCACATATTTCAAAAATCTAATTTCGAAGTATTTTCTCGAAGTATTCCACTTGCCCCCCTCTCCGGGCGCCTTTGGTTGCTCTGATTCTAAACGAAATATTTCCGTTTCTAGTTCTGTTTTCGGATATCTATAGCTTTTTTTCGTTCTTTATTTTTTTTCGTTTTCCGTAATCAGCTCGTGTTTGCAACGAATAAGCACACCACCAGCTTTAATAATTCATTTAATAGATAAGAACAAAAAGGAACTGATAGCTTGAAGCCCTGGGAACTGAGACCAAAAAATTCAATAAAATCGATTATTAGAAAATATTCCGCCCTCGAAGAAAGTAAACCGACTTACAGTTCTTTTGGTAAAAGGCGGTAATAGCATCGTCGTCGTCGTCGTCATAATTATCCTGTAAAAAAATATATTTTACGGATAAAGCAGCAGAAAATCACCATCAAACATAAGGACCTCTTTTTTTTCCTTCCTTTTCTTATGCTAAAAATTTAAGAAGAGTCTGCAAAAATGAAATATCTACTGTATTTTCTGTTCGTATTTCGAATTTAAGAAAAATCAATATTTATTCAATTAAATTCCCTCCCGGACGGCACCATCAGGCAATGTGTACTTTTACTTCTTTACTCAGCAATAGCATAGTACAAACACAAGCACAAGATGGCTCTGATGTACGAGTACATATAAAAGAAAATAAAAATGGCGATTTTAATTTTGTTTTTATATCACATTTTCTTGCACCCGATTATATTATTATCTTTGTTTTTATTTACACACCCTATTGCCAGTTAAATGCAATCATTTCCTGGATAAAAGAAAAGAGAAAAAAGGAAAGAAAAAAAAAACAGACGAGAAAGAGATTGAAGGAAAACAAATAAAGGACGAAGAATGAAGGAAATGGTTGTAATTGAAATGCAGTTTAATAGCACTCTTGGGACTTCAAGCATGACGTTTAGATACACAACACTACAATTTCCATCAAAAAGGAAAAGGACCAAGACATACATAGAAGGAAAATGAGCTTAGTCTTTGAGTTTGAAGTTTTATATTTGTTTAAGGGGTGTACCCAGTACCCAGTACCTACCTATTTATTTTGAAAGACAAATTTTCTTACAAGGAGCTTATAACTTTGTGAAATTGGCTTTTGTCTCCTCTCGTCCTTTTGTTGAAATTAATTTTCACCACAGGAATGATGTTTAATCTGAAGGAATTAACTTCCTTACACTAAATTTTGATGTGCTCTGCTCATGTCCCCCGCTCTTAAGTTAAGAAGATCATAATAGCTTCAATAAGATATTTTAAGATAATACCGTTTTAATATTCATTAAAATTAAGTAAGAGTTTATAAAACATTTTGAACATGTCCTGTATGTTAAAATATACATGTACATAAACTATGTTACATGTATGACTTCCGTTTGTATTTTTATAGTCCGTCTTTTTGGTATAGAAGTCCTGTTTACTTGGATAATAAAAAGAAGATACAATCCCTTGCATTGAAAAGAGATTTCGAAAAAATGGTTTCATTTATTTTTGTGTCCTTTAAATAGAGTCGCATTCTTCTTCTTTAAAATGAAAACTTTTGTAGACGAGGACGACGACGTTCGGTTTGAAGAACTCCTGCTGATGCTGCTTCTTTTTCTTGGAATTATATTAAAATCAAAATCAATATTAAAGTATATAGAAATGTTTTGATTTCGAAAATCCAAATCCATGGGAGTATACGATATAAAATTAATCTTTGATTCCTTTTTAATGGATTTAAAATCCTTTGGTACAGAGATTCATGCAAACGATTTTTCTTTTTTTTGAGCAGGTGCGAATTGCTTTTCTGACAGTACCTATAGGAAGGTAGCATAGGTATTCAAAGACGATATGGTAATGGTAAAGTCGTTACCTTAATGGCAAAAATGATAAGAATGAATCTCTGATGGTTGAGAAAGGAAGTTCGATGGTGGATCCGGTACAGTATAGATAATTTGAAAAAGGGAGTTTCTTGACTTTTGAACTTTTCCTTTAACAAATTAAATTTTCCTCCAAAATCTTGCTACAGACATATAGATAAATATCTTTCCTACAGTCATTTTAAGATACAATTCGTTAAAATCCAACATTTAAACTCAATCGATATCGAGTAGAAAATTTTAAATACCGTACGGTTTTTAATTCCAAAACGTTTTTAGAAGAAGTGCCTTTAAGTAAGCGTTAATAAAAATTAAATACGCCATTCTTGATACTTTTTTGAATCGAAAAAGCGGACAAATTATTAAAATTCATAAAACATTTAGTCAAATGTATCAAATGTAAAACAGCTTGACAACAAGTATCGAAATAACGCCAAAATATAGGCCATAAGCTTTGTATACTATTTTTATCAAATAGATGCCATATAAAATTGAATCTAAGTCTTTTGAGAAAACCTTTCATTCCAAAACGATCTTAAATACTTATAAAAAACATTGTTAATATTTGTTGATGTACGTATAAAGTAAGCATTGAAACAGTTCGAAATTATGGTTTTTGAATATGCCAGTAATGCCCGTTTTTTTCTATTTTGGGTGTCTTCAAATCCCTAAACTTACCACCCTGCATTTGAATTTAACAGAACACTCTTTAATTTTTGTTCAAATGTAAATTTTAAGTATTCAAATGATGTTTGCTTTCTTGTCGTTTTAATGCTTAAAAATGCCAATTAATGGAATACTCAAAATTATTTTTGAACAGAAATGAACACTGCTTTACTTGTTCCAATATTTATGAAAAATGGTACAGACGTTGAAAACCCCAAAATCAAAAGTCAGCACCTAAAGGTTATTCAAGGTTTTTGAATTTATTTTATTATTTTTATCTTAAAATTAAATTTTGTGGTTCTAGAACCTCAAAAATAGTACGGTACTTCAAAATATTTCACTATTCTCGCAAAATCGTATACTTGTTTGTGTTTTATGTTACAGTGATTTTGAATTGTAGGGTTTTTTGAAGTTTAAAAATCTTAGAAAATCATTAAGTACTAAAATAAAACTTTAAAGCATAGAAAATTGGATCTCGAACTAATGGTCAAATAGTGGAAATATTAAAAAATGCAAACAAATAATTTTTTGAAATAGTCATATTTTTTAGTATGTTCATAAATAAATAAGAAATATAATATCTAGCTTCCGTTTGCTTATTCGCATATGTTAGCTTAGAAACTTAAGCTTTTTTTTTTTATATTATACGCGCACTCAAGGGGATATGAATACCCTTATGATGATTAATCACAGTGCGAGCAATTAGGAAGGGAGGATAGGATTAGAAAGGAGATACCGATGCACATTGGTTTTGAATGTCTGCACATTGTAATGAGTGGGAAACGTTGAGTCTGGTAAAGCATTCCACATTCGTGTAGTGCGACTAAAGAAAAAATCTCTGTACTTTACAGTACGTCCGAAATTAGGCTCAAGGGTAAACTGATGATCATTCCTAGAAGAACAGGTATTACGGTTGAATTGTTTGAGGGGAGGAATGCAACTGGCTATTTCATTAGAGCATTGTTTATGAAAGTAGCGATAAAATAATGACAGGCATGAAACCTTATGGCGGTGCTCAAGAGATACAAAAGTTTCAGTTAAACAACGGTCACCTATCAATTTTAGAGCTCTTTTTTGAATTCTGTTCAAGAGGCTCAAGTGTGTTATTGGAGCACCTGCCAAGATATGGGAATCGTACTCGAGTTTCGGACGAATATGTGTTTTATAAATTATAGCCAGATCAGAAGGGGTAAAAAACTTTTTGCATCTTCGGAGAAAACCTAAACACTTAGCTGCATTTTTGGCGATGTCAAATATGTGATCACTCCACAACAAGTGGTTTGTAATGCACATACCTAGGACTGATAGCTGTTCAGTCTCCTCGATGCAAGTACCACTCATGGATAGTGGCATTGGGGGAGGGTTACGCTTTTGTGACAGTAGATAGCATTGAGTTTTTGAAGCATTAAATTCTACACAGTTTTTGATTCCCCATTGGACATGCTGTCAAGATCAGAATTTAATGAGCTTATCATACGCTGCCGTTGGTAGTCCACATCCGAAGCACAAGGATGAGAATCTAAAAACGAATATGAGAAGCTGAGGGTACTGTCATCAGCGAAATAATTAAGTGGGTTAGAATATTTAGACAGAAGATCATTTATAAAAATAAGGAAAAGTGTCGGAGACAAAACGGAGCCCTGGGGCACACCAGCGTTTATTTTGTGAATATCAGATTTGAACCCGTCCAATATTACTTGAATTGAACGGTCCGAAAGGTAACTTCTAACCCAACGAAGAAGGGATTCGTCGATACCAAATGCACGCATTTTCAATAAGAGAGCTTGGTGCCAAACTCTATCAAATGCCTTTGAAATATCAAGTGCAATAATCTTACTTTCTCCAAAACGATGTAAAGATTTGTTCCACTGTTCGGTGAGATAAACCATAAGATCACCAGTGGATCTATTGCAACGAAAGCCAAACTGCCGGTCATTAAGAAGCTTCCGTTCTTCAAGATATTTCTTAAGCTGAAAATTGATCAGCGTTTCCATGACCTTGGAAAGAAGGGACGTAAGTGCAATTGGACGATAGTTAGATGGTGAGGAGGATTCGCCTTTTTTAGGGACAGGCTGGACAAATGCAGTTTTCCATCCACTCGGAAGGAGACCTGTAGAATAGGACAGATGGAAAAGCTTACGCAGTGGTTTTGCCAGCGTTGAAGAACACCTCTTCAGAACAATAGCGGGGATACTATCCGGGCCAGCGGATTTGTGAATGTCAAGATTTTTAAGGACTCTAGTAACTGAACGAGTGCGAAAGAAGATTTGTCCCATACAATCGTTTACGCTTTCAAGTACAGGCGGAGTCATGCCACTCATTGGCAGCATCGAATTAACAGCAAACTGTGCTGCAAGCAAATTGGCTTTATCAATCGAGCTTACGTAGGGAGTGTCATTGGAAACGAGCGTAGGAACTGACGATGACGTAGTGTTGCGCACATTTTTTACAAATGACCAGAAATTTTTACTACTATTGGGACATTGTAGTATTTTTTGCCGTAATTTCTGATCATGTAAAAATTTAATGCGTCGTATATGTCCGTTACAGGTCTTTCTAGCTTGTTTGAACTTATTCCGGTTTTCCTCAGTTGGGTTGGCTTTGTAATTCCGAAAACTTACATTTTTGGTCCTAATAACCTCTTTACAGCTCGAATTAAACCATGAGTTTTCTTTGGGTTTGATAGATTTTACCCTATTGGGGATAAAATTTCTCATTCCACAAAGAATCAAGTTTGTAATCATATCTGCACTGGAATCCACGTCACTATCGAGGAATCATAGTGACCAGTTAAAGTTCCTGAAGAATTCATTGAGACCGTCCCAGTTGGCTTTCTCATATTGCCAAACGGTTCTCGTAGGTGTTTTAACTTTAACTGGGGTTTTTTGGCATGAGAAATTTGCAGATATGACACAATGGTCTGATGTGCCTAGAGGCGATAATACACTGACAGTATATTTATTAGGATCAGAAGTAAGCAACAAGTCTAGAGTGTTGGCGGATTGACCTGCAACGTCAGGAATCCGAGTTGGCTCGTCAACTAACTGAGTCAGGTGGTTTAACTCAGCAAAAATCTCGACATACCTTCCTTCGGATGTTGTCTGACCAGAATAGCGCAGCCACGAAGTATTGTGTACATTGAAATCGCCCGTAACAACGATCTCACTGTGCGGAAATTGAGATACAATTCTCTGGATAGAGTCGGACAGCGCATCGAATTCGTTAGAAGTCGAATTGCTATCCAGGCTTGGGCTGCGATAAATAAAACTCGTGTGCATGATGCGCCTTTGGACGGTGAATTTAAACCACATATAATTAAAATTTTTTGTAGTACCCGTAGCGTGATGGTTAGTGCGTTGGACTGTCATGCAAGGGGTCTTGGGTTCAATCCCTGCCTGTGCCACCTAACTTTTTTTCATGGGTACTGCCTCTTGCGAGGAATCGACAAATCCTCCAAGAGTAATTCTTGTCATGAAAAGTGCTTTCTCAAATAAGCCGTTCGGATTCGGCATATAAACTGTAGGTCCCTTCCATCTCTGATAGCATTACTCGCACACAGGAATGGTTGAGAGTTGTAAGTCACTAGGCCCTGGTTCTTCATAGACTGTTGCGCCACCTAATTTATTTATTTATAATTAAAATTTGTGTTGGTGCACTGACCATATTGTGGTAGAAGTTGATAGGCAATATCATTCCGTACATAAACGGCTAGACTATGGTGAAAAAAGAATAAAGGCACTAAGCTATAACCGGAGAGGTTAAACTCAGAGTGATCAGTGGTTTCACCAACCTGAGTTTCGCTTAGTGCCAAAACAGCTGGCCTGTTCAAAACAGTATGAACGTATGCAGCATTGAAATTTTTTCTAAGCCCACGAATGTTGCTATACTGAACACAAAACTTACCAGCCATCACAATACACAAAAACACAAAAAAAAAAAAAACAGAACAAGACAGTTATCTATGTAGTAAATTTAATTTGGGTACCAAAACTTTTCAGTTACAATTTGCCATTAGTGTTATGCCTTAATGGTAAATTGAAACTAATCCGCTCCTGAACCCCCAAAAAAAATTTAACCGCAATTTATCAAGTAATTGTTTTACATAGTCTACTACCGCACTGTATATTATGTATATAACAAGCAGCACTTGCAGTGGCTATGCAAAACAATTGTGTGCGAAGGTAGAACAGAGAGGGAGGGGAGCACAAGGGAGACTCGCTGCGTTGATTTTTTTTAAATTTAAATTAATGAAACACTGCACTGAGAACTTTTTCGTGAAATGTAGGTATTTATGTGTAATTTTGATTTTTGTATGTTTGGGCTATTTTTTTTTGTTAGCACTCGCGGCGCGTTGGTTTATTTGTTTGTTTTGTTGTTTTAACATTAATTAATTAAGTTTGGGGGGAGGGCAGTAATTAAAAAACTATTAAACTTTGTTTATTTTTTGTTGTACACACAGCAAGAGACAAATGTACTACGCTCCCACGCGTGAGCTCACGGTGGGATGTAGATCGGCACTTGACTTGGCAAGCTTAGGAATAAAAAGCATAAAAAGCTTAGGAATGCAAAAGCACCACCAGAAAACTTGTATTTTTCTGCCCAATTGGCTTTTCTGCTTCAATTTCCCTTGTACTTGACGGAAATCTTAAACGTATATTAGCCTTTTCCATACGGGCTAAACAACTTGTATTGCATCGAACTAAATTCCAGGTTCGCTAAGATATCTCAAAAATGTCTGCATCATCTATTCAGAGGTCAGCGCTACTTCTCTACACTATATTGATTTCCCTAAAAAGTAATAATCAAGCCGAATAGATTGTAATAAACTTTGAAAGTCCTCATCACTAAATTCTGATCGTCTTCTATATATCTTTGACATTCCTACTTTAACTGAAGAGAAACCTTAAAAAAAGAACCAGTCAAAGTTTTCTAGTCAGGGGTCCAGGAATCTTAAGATTTGTTTAGTTTTAACTGTGATATCCAAGCTTAAGTTATTGTTAATAACACAATTTGAACCTTAAGCTGGAAACATAAGCTAAAGCCACAGTTTTAATTATTTTAAATAGTTTTATTATTACTAGACATCTTTTAGTTTCTGGCTGAAGCCTATTTTTAATCACACAAAACCTAGCTTTGACATGTCCTGATTTAAGTTTGAGCTTCACATTGTGTTTAACATAAACATATTTTTTTATCAATTGTTTGAAAACCACAAGGGCACCAATTTTTTTTGTTTTAATGGCATAAAAACGTCATACTTTTTATACTTTACATTGAAATTTTCCAAAAATCGAGGAAAAAATAACATAGCAGCAATTCCCTGCATGATAGAACATTAAAGCGGCAAATAAGGAAAATTACATTAAAGGCATACTTTAAAGTCAAAATTTCGAAAGTTGCAATACGATCTTAATGGGATTCAAATATAGGCTAAAATACTGCCAAACCATTGTGGAAAGATTATCTAAAATCAAATTTTACAAACACAATTTGCAATCAATTTTAAAAAAAGTCTTCAATTTTTTTTAATTTTGTTAAATTATACTTCTTTAAATGTTTCCTCACGTTTAGTTTAACACGCTTGTTTTAATAGAAAACTATTAAAAATAATTGAAAAATATTTCAATTATTTTAAGTTATTAAAGACTCAAAATTCAAAATTTAATTGCCTTTTCCCTTCAACCAGTACGCTTTGTAAAGCATTGCTAAAATGTTCAAAACTCGGGTATATCATTTCTGCTTTATTTTGCTGACTTCTGTTCAACTTTCTGCAAGTGCTCCAATAGTTGATTTAATTTGAAATATTCTTGGTGATGCTTTTGGAACTGTCGCCAGCACCTACGGCACACTTGCTGGTTCAGTACTTGCTGGTGACATAGGTGCACAAGCCGGAGCAGCTGAGGGCATATATCTTGGAGAAAATATCAAACATTCAACTAGACAAAGCCAATCTGGAGGAATTTTTGAGGAGCTAACCAATCTAACTGGTGGTATTTTTGGTTCGGTTTCTGGTGTTCTTGGTTCTGCTGCAGGTGCTACAGTTGGAGCACTTAATGATGGGGTGCCAGGTGCTGTTAGAGGTTCTACAGGTGGTACATTAGTTGGCAAAGGGCTTGGTGATAATATTATTGCTTCAGGCAATTCTGGAGGTCTTCTAGATAGAACATTAGATTTTGGTGGAAATAGTGTTGGTGCGGCAACTGGTTTGGTGGGAGCATTTGCTGGCGGTTTAAGTGCTGGAGTTTTGGAAGGTATTGATGCTGCTATTATTCGAGCTAATTCTGGTGCAGAATTTGGAAAAGGAATTGGTAATATATTAAATTCAGTTGTCGATAAGATATCAATATAAAAATTGTGTTTATAAAAAAAGGAATTTTAATTTTATTTTCAATTGAATTTTTGTACAATATTGTAAGTGCACACCAAATATAAAGATGTATAATTCGGTACGTTTTGGAAGAGTCTATTTGTTGAAAGAAATTGTTTGTTGAAATGAAAAGATTGGCAGATTAAATGTTTGACAAAAATTCGATTTTTCAATACTTGTCGTTAAAAATTAACTTTCTTTCCGAAATATCCGAGAAAATGCTTAAAATTTTCGTAAAGCTTGCTTAAAATAAAAGGGTTGTTACTTATGCCGAATTATCTCATCCTTTAGCTTTTGTATTATTGCTGGCTTATCGACGTACACCTTTTCTTTCAAAAAAACCCAAAGAAAGAAGAAGTCTAACGGTGTCAAATCACATGATATTGGCGGTCAATTGACATCGCAACCATGTGAGATAACACGGCAATAGAATTTGTCGCTCAAAAGAGCCATTGTTTCGTTAGCTGTGTGGCAAGTGGCACTGTCCTGTTGAAACCACATGTGTCGTAAAGATCCATATCTTCCAATTCCGTCCATAAAAAGTTCATTATCATCCCACAACAACAAACACCATTTACAGTAACTGCCGGCCTCATTTTGGAAAAAAATACGGCCCGGTGATGGTGGCAGCCCTTAAACCACACCAAAAAGTCACTCTTTGTGGGTGCATTAGTTCTTCGACAATCAATCTTGGTTTATCATTTGGCCAAATGTGGCAGTTCTGCTTATTGACAAATCCACTGAGCTGAAAATGTACCTCATGACTGAAGATGATGTTCTTCGAAAATTAATCATCCACACTGTTGCCATTTCTTGATACAATTCTGACCATTGACGACGAGACGCTTGAAATATTGAAGAAACTTTAGTTCTTGAGTCAATTGCACCTTTTAAGCGTTTAAATGCAAGTCCTTATGCAAATTGTTCATCAACGATGAGCGTAATAAGTGCAATTGTTGAGCACGACAACGAGTTTAGGTGGACAGCTCTTCAGCCACACTATCGCGAACAGCAGCAGTATTTTCTGCAGTACGAGCTATACGAGCAAGCACTGGTATTTTCACATCTCCTACAGACCCGGTTTGCTCAAATTTTTGCACGATTTTTCTGATTGTACGCATATTTGTACGATTAAATTAACCGACAAAATCACGAAGTACGAGATTATGTATTCTGATTTGAACGCCCATTTTTATAATAAGCCTGAATAACTTTTACTTTAATGGTTCAAATTTAAATAGTCACGTCTGAAACTAGGATACAGTTTAACTCTGTTTAGGAATACATATGCATAGGTATATTGTAAAACACATTACTCAAAGTTAACTTAGCTATTTTCTATACAATTTAATCAATAATGATTAATTGAAAAATAGCAAATTAGTAAATGATGTTCATATCCGCGAGCCACATTTCTAACATTCCAAATTCGATGTTTTATCTTTCGATTATTTCTAATCAATATTTTACAAATTAACATCTCCAATACCTAACCCACTTAATCTATGTCTGTTTTGAACATTTGTACATTTAACTATAAGTAATTTAAATCGCGTATTGGTTTTGTCTGTTTTTCATCAACTGATTACCAACTCAATGCAAAATAAAAATTGTTTTTCTCGCCTATTTGATTTTATTAAAATGAAATGATTTTCTTTCGACAAGTATCTACCAATATACTGCACCCATTCATTCAATATCATTGTTTTTCTTTGAAATAAAAATACCAACCTCTATTCCTATGGATGTATATAACGATGACACAAATCCTCTGGAATGCCACAGCAATATCTAAATTCCGAATTTATTTTGCCTCTGATATTTTATCCTATCCATTTCGATATCGCTATTGCTATTGCCCCCGACCAATTTCTATTTTATATTTTAACAATAGCGTAAGCTCAAAATAGGGAATTTATTTCGAAAAACCTCACTTTATATGTAGGAAAATCCTTTAGAATTAAAATGTTTTTTTTTTTTTGTTGTTGTTGTATATTTGAGAGTGTGTATTACCTTTGGCATTTCCATTGCCATCATATTGTACGTTGCTATGCATACATATACCATCAGATAAATATCGCGTATTTCGACTCTTCGAATGTTTTGTTTTTTTAACTTAAAACTAAATGAAAATACCTAACTACCGAAACCGTTGGAAAATCTGATGATTTTATTTTGTAAGCAAAGAGAGAGGTACAAAGATACAAGCGTTTTTTATCAGTCGTATAGTATTTAGAAGGTTTTGATTTTAATGTGAAGTTAGGAAAGGAACTGGAAGTTAGTTTACACTATTTTTCTATAGAATTGGTTAATTTTCTAAAACTGAGTTGAAATCGTGAAAACAGTCTTTCTAAAAAGTGTTCTTTAGAAAACTTCAATAATATTCCCTAATGAGACAAATTTTCTATACTAGTAGCGCGTAATTTCCGAAGAAATTCAACATAATTGTTATCGAATGTGTTATTGTGGGCCTGGCGTAAAATTGAATCTTACATATTTTTCAAGATCAAAACGAAACAAAAACTTCAAATATACAAAATTTACATATTATTTCAAAATTTTCCTAGAAAAACCAACAATTTAACAATTACAAGTGGCATTTGAATTCTATACCTACTTCAATTGATTTGGAGTGTAAGCAAATATTAAAATGTTTTGCTCAAAATACTGTAGAAAACCATAGATGAATTTATAAGGAATTCAAGGGAAATTTACAGAACTCAAGTGGGCAGTGTTTATTTAACCAATACATTAAATTTTGAATGGTTATCATCATCATTTTAATTGGCATAATGAATTACATTACAATTGTACGATTGTTTGTTTCTAAATGTGGTTTGAAATTTTGATGAAATTTAATTGAAGTCGAAAAGACACAAGACTATGACGAACAACCACTTTTAGTTTTATTAAGGATATCGTTTTCGGTATTCTTAATATATTTTAACCTACAAAGTTTTGTATTCCAATGAAAATATACGAAATATATAAATTGTTCTTAGTAAGGTTTTATAACAGCGCATTGACTCTATTGTTGAGCAATACTTGCTGAATAGAGCAATGACTTAAGGTCTTTTTCTCGACCATATTTTCATCGACTTGAAAGTCAAATATGATAACATCCGTCGTCAAGAGCACTATAAAGCTATAGCCAAGCTTGGAATATTGAAAAATAAACTGATGCAAATATGTCACGTAACAAATAGATATAAAGGGTGATTTTTTAGCTATTATCTTTTTGGCAACACTGGTTTAAACAGCTGACGCACGTTTCGTGTTTTGTATCATTGTCAAACATCTTCAGTTTGGTCTATAATTTAACCATGAATCGTTTTACAAACGAATAACGCTTGCAAATTATTGAATTTTACTATCAAAATGCGTGCTCTGTTAAAAAGTTCATCGCGCGCTTCTTCCATTTTATGGTCAGTTTAATCGACCCACTGAAGCAGCTATTTGGGCTGTTGTGACTAAATTTAGCACCAAATTTACATTGTTGGACATTAAACCATCAACACGCTTACGTAGAGTGCGAACTGAAGAAAATATCGCAGCTGTATCGGCCAGCGTTTATGATCGCCATCAATTATCGATTCGTCGCCGTTCGCAGCAATTGGGCCTCTGTTACTCAACAACGTGGAAAATTTTGTGGAAGGATTTAGGTGTGATGCCTTTCAAAATACAGCTGGTGCAAGAATCGAGGCCGAATGACCTACTGCAACGTACAATTTTTGGTGAATGGTGCCTTGGAAAGTTGGCCGAAGATCCACTTTTTTACCGAAAAATTGTGTTCAGCGACGAAGCTCATTTTTGTCTCAATGGGTATGTAAGTAAGCAGAATTGTCGATTTTAGAGTGAATATCAGCCAGAAGCATTGCAAGAGCTACCAATGCATCCAGAAAAAGTCACAGTTTGGTGCGGTTTATGGGCTGGTGGCATCATTGGACCGTACTTTTACAAAGATGATGCGAATCGTAACGTAACTGGGAATGGTGAGCGCTACCGTCAGATGATATCCAACTTTTTTTTGCCCAAAATGCAAGAGCTTGACTTGCATGACATGTGGTTTCAACAAGACGGTGCCACATGCCACACAGCACGCACAACAATGGACTTATTGAGAGGCGAGTTCGGTGAACATTTTATTTCACGTTCGGCTGTCTAGATCGTGCGATTTAACACCTTTAGACTATTTTTTGTGGGGCTATGTTAAAGCTCATGTCTATACAGACAAGCCCGCTTCAATTGACGCATTGGAAGACAACATTTAAGCCTTTATTGGACTAAGCGGATGGACCATTTGAGGCGCAGTCAAAATCAACATTTGCATGAAATAATCTTCAAACATTAAATTATATGGACCGTACTATCGATTCAAATAAATATTTCATGCATTTTTCTGAATTGTATGTGTTTTTTTAACAACTTTCCTACAGCTTTTAAAAAATCACCCTTTAGAATGCACCTAAAAAATAAGTTTATCTTCAAAAATTTAAAAATCATTTAGTTTCTCAAAAATGCCTTCAATACTTTTAATTTCGAAAATCGTTAGAAAAATTGTTTTCTAGGAAATATGTTTGGTATGATGAGAAAAATGTATGTTTTTAAAAAATCAAAAATAATTGAGACATTTTTAACTTCCCATAGGAAGTTATTGTAATGGGTCCGATTTGACAAATTGAAAATTTTGACATTTCTCGACGTTTCAAGGTCCCTAGAGTCGAAATAAAAGATTTTTAGAAAGATGTCTGTGCGTGCGTGTGTACGTACGTCCGTACGTCCGTACGTTCGCGACGTTTTTTTCGTTGTCCATAGCTCAAGAACCAGAAGAGATATCGACTTCAAAAAAATTTTGTTATACAGATAATAAGGCAGAAAGATGCAGAAAGGGCTCTCAAGAAAATTGCGTGGGTGGTTTTTTTACCATAGCAGTTTAAAAAAAAGGTGAACATTTTGGTTAACCATAAAAATATCTCATGAACGAATGATACTAGAGACTTGAATTAAATTTTATATAATATATTGTAACGTGATGCAAAACAAATATATTTTTGGAAAAAAATCCAATTAACGGTTTTTTTATAAATCAAAAAACTAAAAAAAAAATTTGTCACCTCGAAAATTTTGAACTTTTCAAAACTTATTCATACCTAGTTTCAGTAAAGAAATTATGCGAATTTCTTTAATATAGTTTTCAAACAGATGCACTAGGTCAGATGTTTATACAAAGGGCACGATCTTCAATGCGTGGGATGATGAACCTGCGACGACGTAAAAGTTCTTTAAGAGGACTTCATCTTATGAGAAAAAAAATAACTCTTACCTTGGAAAAGTGCTTCTCAAATTCCTTCCCCTTGCTCTTTGCAGTAAGATATGTAAGTTATTAGTTCTTGGTTTTCTAAAAACTGTATCACCACCAAATTTAATTCAAAAGTTCGATTAAGCTACTGAGTTGATCAAGAAATGCAGTCACAGTGTTTGAAGGGTAGGTGATATTATTTGGCCTTGAAGTTAACGATGATAATACCAAATATCTGCTATGAACAAACATCTATCTATTGAGTTGGACAAAGGAGTTCATCTCCCTTGGAGTAAATATTAACTTCACAAAGGACTCCTTAAAGTGCAGATTCGGCGAAGGACTCCTCTAGAAAACCACTGCTACTGTGGTTAGGTTAAGCATTTAAATTCAAAGTTTTTCACGCGTAAGACAAAATACACGTTGTATAAAACTCTTATACTGCCAGTCCTGGTATATACGTTGCTAAATGCTAGACAATATGGAGAGGGAGAGCTGTGGCTATAACTTTTTTTAAAAACCGTGAATTGCACAAAGATTTGGATGTAGTACGAAAATTCAAAATACGTTGACTACATTGGCTAGGCCCCATTAAAGGACTTGGCTAAGGGAATTTTCATATTTCAGCCCCTAGATTTGGAACGACAAGGAAGATACAACTTCCTGTTTCAAGACCAAGTCATTGCGGTTGCCAGAAAAATTGATTTCAGTAACTGGAAGCAAATTGCTAGTTATTGTAAAGGATAAAGGTCATCGTGTCTTAGGAAAAAACCATCCATGGGTTGTGGAGCCTGATTAAGCAAGAAAGTACTAGAGTAACACTTCAGGCTCAATATGTTTTCCATTTTGGTTTATTTCTTTAAGCCAATCATTGTTTTTTTTTTAATTTATTTATTAAACTTTATTTAGCTTAAAAAAGCTATTTTAAAATACATATTTTTATCTTAAAATCTATTTTTAACATATATTTTGGTTAGTCTTTTAAATTTATCTATATTGAATTCATTCTTTATTTCATTTGGTAAGCTATTAAACACAGATAATTCTTTATGCATTACCATATTCCTAGTTCTTTGGTTTCTATAGTTTAATAATCTAAAATCATTTGCATTTCTTAGTTGATAAGAATGGACTTCATTTACATAAGTTAAATTTTCACATAGATAATTTGGCAAGAGGTTAAACTTCATTTTATAAACAAATAAAAAAACATTAAATATAATTCCTTAGTTAATACTGAGCCAATTTAATTGTCTTAACATGTCTTCTATGTGCGTCAGTCTATTGCACAACAAAATTACTCTCATTCCTTTATTTTGAAGCTTTTGCAAGCGATTCATCATTGTGTTATTGCACATAAATAAGATGCTAGAACAATACTCAAAGTGAGGTTTAATTATAGTATTATAAACATTTATAGCAGTTGATTTTGAAATTCTTTTTCTGATTCTACCAAAAAAGTGAATTTTTTGGAAATTTTCTTACAAATAATTTTTATTTTATTTTTATTTATTTTTATTTTTTTTATAATCAACATGAGAGTTAAAACTTAAACCATTATCAATCTCCTAAGTATTTAATCTCACTTACTATTTCAATTTTTTGATTATTTATGCAAATATCACTGTTTGATTCACCATTTAAAACCATTGCTTTTGTTTTATTGATATTAAGTTTCAATTTGTTCATATTGAACCATCGTTGCAAATTTTTTAAATCATTATTTATCTTTATAATGCATTCCTCAGCAGTGTCTCCTGAAGCAAAAAGAAGAGCATCATCGGCAAACAATACCAGCTTGGAAAATTCAATAACTTTTTTCATATCATTTATGTAAACTAAGAACAAAAGGACTCCAAGCAGAGATCCTTGAGGTACTCCACAATTTATATCTATAGAGTCTGAAAAACAGCTATTTATCTTAGTTTTTTGCCGTCTTTGGTATAAATATAATCGAAACCAATCTTGTTCGTTTGCCCTAATGCCATATTTCTCTAGCTTCATTAAAAGAATATCTCTATCTACTGTTTCAAAGGCTCTTTTCAGATCCAAAAAAACTGCAACAACTATCTTTTTGTCATGTATTTCAATTTTCCATTTAGTTATTATTAAATTGAGAAGAGATTCACAATTATGGTTTTTCCGGAATCCTGATTGATAATGTGATATAAGATTGAATGATTCTAAGTATTTTTGCAATTGTATGTAAACTACTTTTTCAATAATCTTACTCTCTAGTGGCAACATATTAATAGGTCTAAACTCTTCTGCGTTTTGGTGTTTTTTACTTTAGGAATTGGTACAATAGTTGATTCTTTCCAACAATCTGGAAAAATTCCTTCAAGAATTGAATTATTTATTACCTTTGTCAATAAATTCCCACAAATTTCAAAAGTATCTAAATACATTCTAATATTAGCATAGTTTGTATCTTTTTTGTTGTTCATCAATTTCATAATTTCTTTTAATTCTAGTGTGTTTATTTGTTTGAACTCAAATTTAATATAATAATAATCCTCTATTTGATTTACATACTCAATATCTTGTATCTGGTTTCTAATTTCAGTTATACTTTTTACAAAAAAAATATTCAATACATTAGCAATATCAATATTATTTCTATACTCTGTATTATTATGGTAAATTTCTTTTATTTCTTTAGGTGTTTCCCTAAGTATTAACTGTTTAATATTTCTCCACATAGTTTGTTGATCAGTCTTTCATTCAAATAACTTGACAGTAGGGCAATTTATTCTAATCCTCTATTAACTAACCTTTATTTCAACAATAATTAACATCCTTATTTAGTTTTTCTGTGGGTTAGAAGCTTACAAAATTTAATTTCCATCTGAAATCGATATTTTTTAAGACTATATTATTTTTATTTAAGTCTTATGTTCATATCAAATCTTAAGCTTGATCCTTTCAAAAAAGTATAAAATTTCAATTGTTTCATTTATTGTAAATATTTCTCATCTTCTCAAACATCATCAAAGCAACCAAAAGTCTAAAAACAATAATAAACCTTAGACTTATGATTTCCACAAATAAATATGGCACCCAACTACAATAGCTTGACAAGATAATTCTACAGCTGCTCGGCTATGGAGGACCATAGTGTCCATAAAGTTATAGAAATGGACATAATACCATAGCTCGCTCGTGTTATGTGAACAAATTCTAATCTCATGAAGGTTATAAAATCTTCCAAACACCAGATACCTTCATCCCCTCTGACGTTTATTTGATTCCTTTTTTTTTTCTTATTTCTTGGCCAGCAAATTGAAATGACATTTCTTGGAACAACACCATCGCCATCGCCATCGTAGTCGTCGTCGTCAACATTATACAATTCCCATGGGATATCATGTGTATGCCACACATGACGACTCGACAGACATTTGTGGCATGTGGAGCAGGGGGATAAATACGAGAACATTGTTCATTTTATCGCTTTGGATGTGACGTTGAAGTTGGCGTTCCCGATTCCGTTCCCGTTCCCGTTTCTGTTGCCGTTCGTCGTCATTTCGTCCTCGTCATGCTATGACAACCTTTGAGTTTGAGTGCTTTGGTCTTGTACCATCTATGGGCGTCTGTCTTTATCCTTTCGATATTATCGTAGTCTATGAGGAATAAGGACGAGGAACGAAGCACGAGAAAAAGCAAAGCTATAGTTTATCTAGAAAATGGATAAAACTCAGATACATTTTGTATCTAAGGCTCTTTCAATTTAAGTGGTTTGTTTGCGGGATGAATGCGTAAGGGAAAGTGCAATTCCTAAACATACTCTCTCTATAGTCTATACATCTATACTATGTTATATGTATGCTGTAGAGTGTCACTGACAGTTTTGAATGTAAACAAAGAAAGCCCTAGTTGAAAGTGTCACACAAAATGTTGTGGTGTTCTTCTTATATGTCGTCGGTCGTATAGAAACCGACAACGTTGACAACATCGCAGATGGAAACATCTACCCTTAGCTTAGAAAATTTAGATAGAGAAACAAGACTTGTTAACATACACCAAAATGGAGGGCAGTAACTGTTAAGGAATTTTGGAGCAGTATATGAATTTTTAAAGCATCACGCTTGTTTGACATTTTAAATGCCATATTTGGCTTAAGCTAGTTATATGAAATAAAAAGGATGTGTTAAGGGTAAAGATTAGAAAATTCGATGATTGAAGAAAGGGCAAGCGTATATGAAGTGAGATTAAGTGAGATTAAAGTGAAAAAGAACATTGTCCCTACCCTACACATGAAAAATTGAAACAGAAAAAGGAAAAGATGATACGAGTACTAGGTTTGATTCAAATTCTATTGGTGAGATTTTATGAAATCAACTTCATATTTTTGTTAAAATTTCATTAATGTAGTTTTATCTTTCATGAAGGCGTATTTTTTCAAAAAGAAGCCTTAAAGGTACTGCGACGAAAAAAATAAATATAACAGGTTATCCATTTTGTGGTTTCAAAAGTATAGGACTGGAATTCTACATCTGTCAAACTAAGTTGTTAAACCAATTTTTTTTTTTTAGTTGAAAGTCTGACATTTATGAAATGTGCTTAACGGGAGCGGGTCAAAATGCTGTATTTTAAAATATTGTACAGTCAAAATTCTGTATGATACTGTACGATACTGTATGGTCATAATACTGTATGGTTATTATTCTGTATTTCAAAATACTGTATCCCAAAATGCTGTATTGTCAAAATACTGTATCTCACAATACTGTATAATACTGGAAGTTTTGACAGCTCAAATTGTTTGGTGCAATTGCTTATGAAATTATGATAGGAACAATTCATGTGAAAATGTAAGACAGATAAAAACAATTAAGAAGAACAAAATGAGAGAGAAAAAATAAGAAGATACCGTTTATTTTGTTTTTGTTTTTATTTATTTAAAGATATATGACTTATCATAGATACATATGTTATTGTGTGAGGGTGTTTTAAATTTTCTCAGCTGGGGTATGCTCACGGTGTCCAGGGTTAGTTAAATAAAACACCGAAATTTAACAACAATAGGTCTTTGTCTTTATTTGTAATTAACTTTATATTATTTTGAATTTATTTCATATAGTCGGTTAACATTCTTTTTTGTTTAATTCTGATCTTTGCAATAATTCTTCTCATCCCAATCTCGGCTTGCGCCACGGGTCCGATGTAGTCTACGCGATAGGTGTCGGTCAGCAGGCGGCGCGTGGCACGTCTCTTCCGCCGATCCGGTCAGGACTGGGGTAATCGCGGTTGCGCTGGTGAATTGCCTCTTATCGTGTGTAAATCACGGCCGTAACTGGTAACTTACAGCCGAAACTGGTAAATTACAGCCGAAACTGGTAAATCACAGCCGAAACTGGTAAAACACAGCCGAAACTGGTAAAACACAGCCGAAACTGGTAAATCACAGCCGAAACTGGTAAAACACAGCCGAAACTGGTAAATCACAGCCGAAACTGGTAAAACACAGCCGAAACTGGTAAATCACAGCCGAAGCTGGCAAATCACAGCCAAATTGGTAAAACACAGCCGAAACTGGTAAAACACAGCCGAAACTGGTAAATCACAGCCGAAGCTGGCAAATCAATTAAACTTGAATATTTCACAAGAAGCCCCTTACCTCTGGTGGGGGGGAAGCCTCTGTTAATATCCAACTTAAATACCACTGATCCTTGCTTAGCGGCGATCGAAGTCCAACTGGTTTCTGCGGTCTGGTTCACTCTTTTCAACTCTCTTTTTGTTGGTCTTGTTCGGTTCTACAAGGCAACCTTTTGGTAACAACCTAGTGTGAATTATATCCTTGCGAATGAGAAAATAACCTTTGCAAATTAATGTCACCGAGTTTTGGCCAAGTTGAACTGAGTGTCAACTCAATGCTCGGTGTAGTGACAGAACGCATGTAATTTGTTCGTGTTTTCGTTGTAGATTTGTAATGCGTCATTACAATTGTTCAAGGTAAGTATATAAGAATATTATGCTAATGAAAAATTATTATTAATAATAATTCTGTATTTCAAAATGCTGTTAATAGGCTGAAAAATAAAAGTCATTATGGCGTATTTTGCATTTGGATCTACACCTACATCCATAAAAAGTCCAGCTCACACAACAACTGAAGCCAGCTGACCAGTGACCATTCACAACGTCGTCGAATGTACGTCGAATGGGTGCTTGAAAAATGGGCGGTGGACGGCGATTTTTGAACAGAAAATTACCTCAAAAAACGGAGTAGTATCCTTTTCGATTAATGTACTCCTCATGATGGGTCAAAGGTTTCCTTATACGGACTTGAGTGCAATAAAGAGCACCAATTGCATAAGGGAACTCGTACTTTATGCTCCATAACCTTTGTGCTTCTTGTATTTCTTCCATAGAATGTGCGAATACTACCCAATTCTGCGCACGGCTTGCTATTTCTGTAGAAACTTGCTGCTCCACTGTAAACCATTTTTGATTGATGAATTCCAATGTCCTCACCAACTCCAATTTGGAATTCGGCGTCTCCTACGTATCACAAAAAGATTCTTATTTTTAACTTCCCATAGGAAGTTATTGTAATGGGTTCGATTTGTCGAATTGAAAATTTTGACATTTCTCGACGTTTCAAGGTCTCTAGAGTCAAAATAAAAGATTTTTAGAGAGATGTCTGTGCGTGCGTGTGAACGTACGTTCGTACGTCCGTACGTCCGTACGTTCGCGAAGCTTTTTTCGTCGTCCATAGCTCAAGAAACAGTAGCGATATCGACTTCAAATAAATTTTGTTATACAGATAATAATGCAGAAAGATGCAGAAAGGACTCTTAAAAAAATTGAGTGGGTGGTTTTTTTTTACCATAACAATTTAAAAAAGAGGCTGGGATGCGACCCACACTGATAACTTCCCATCCCGTCTGTCGATTTGTCTTGCTTAAAAGTTTGTCTATGTATCAATTTTTACCAAATTTGCGTACTATTTTTTGTAGATTTTATTTTTTTATGAAAAAACGGACTGTTGGATTTTTATATCGAATGATATATGAATATCGAAAACAGTATTTTCTGTGAAATAAAATAAGTTTGAAGCCAATATTTGTAATTTTTGAAAAGCTATTTGAGTCGAAAGTAAATTTCTACCAAGTTTTAGTATTGTTTTTTTTTAGGTTTATTTTTTGTAAAAAAAAATGTCAATTCGATTTTTATTAAAATTTGATCGAATGTTGAAAACAATATTTCTTATAAGTTAAAATTAGTTAGAAGCCATTATCTCAAATTTTTGAAAAGATATTTGATTCGAAAATCAATTTTTACCAACTTTTGTTAATTTTTTTTAGGTATTTAATTTTTGGTACAAAAGCTGTCAATTCGATTTTTTTCAACATTTTTTAGAATGTTGAAAACAATATTTCTTATAAGATTAAAAAGTTTGAAGCCTTAATCTCGAGTTTTTGAAAAGATATTTGAGTCGAAATTCAATTTTTACCAACTATGAGTAATGCTTTTTTTAGGTTTTTATTTTTTATAAAAAAAGCTGTCAATTAGATTTTTCTCAAAATTTTATCAGATGTGAAAAACATTATTCTTCGTTGCACAAAATTGTTTTGGAGATGAAATCATATTTTGGTCGTAAAATTTTCGAGGTGACACATTTTTTTGTTCAGTTTTTTTGATTTATAAAAAAAAATCGTTAATTGGATTTTTTCTAAAAATATAATTGTTTTGTATCACGTAACAATATATAGAGTTGATTTATTGACCAATTTGTGTACTTATTTTGATTATTGGAATTATAGTTTTCCGTCGGCTTTTTGGTCACTATAGTTTTTGCAATGAAACAATTACGTTACATTAACTTTCCCAACGTTTCGGCAGGGGTTGCTGCCTTCCTCAGGGGAACTTTATTAACACAAAAATATACAAATAATTTAAGTTAGATAAATAGGATACAATTACAATATAGTTTACTCACTGAAGAAAGATTTAAAAAAAAACAAAATTTAATATTAATTACATTAATTAATATGAATTAAAAATAAAATTATAAATGTAGTTAGCACTTCGAAGAGTGAAGTTACGTCAAAATTAAATAAAGCACAATTTACATTTAAGAACAAAGAAGAGAGCAATATACAGCAGAAATGTTTTGTGTGTCTTGTTTTCGGTTCATGTTGTTTTTGTTATTGAGAATATGTAAACGAAACGATACACGTTAGAAACATTACATATTCTCAATAACAAAAGCAACATGAACCGAAAACAAGACACACAAAACATTTCTGCTGTATATTGCTCTCTTCTTTGTTCTTAAATGTAAATTGTGCTTTATTTAATTTTGACGTAACTTCACTCTTCGAAGTGCTAACTACATTTATAATTTTATTTTTAATTCATATTAATTAATGTAATTAATATTAAATTTTGTTTTTTTTTTTTAAATCTTTCTTCAGTGAGTAAACTATATTGTAATTGTATCCTATTTATCTAACTTAAATTATTTGTATATTTTTGTGTTAATAAAGTTCCCCTGAGGAAGGCAGCAACCCCTGCCGAAACGTTGGGAAAGTTAATGTAACGTAATTGTTTCATTGCAAAAACTATAGTGACCAAAAAGCCGACGGAAAACTATAATTCCAATAATCAAAAAAAAAAAAAGTAACAATATATATTATAAAATTTAATTCAAGTCTCTAGCGTCATTAGTTCATGAGATATTAGGTTTAGGTTTAACCAAAATGTTCACCTTTTTTTTAAACTACTATGGTAAAAAACCACCCACGCAATTTTCTTGAGAGCCCTTTCTGCATCTTTCTGCCTTATTATCTGTATAACAAAATTTATTTGAAGTCGATATCTCTTCTGGTTCTTGAGCTATGGACGACGAAGAAAACGTCGCGAACGTACAGACGTACGGACTTACGGACGTACGAACGTACGTACACACGCACGCACAGACATCTTTCTAAAAATCTTTTATTTCGACGCTAGGGACCTTGAAACGTCGAGAAATGTCAAAATTTTCAATTTGACAAATCGGACCCATTACAATAACTTCCTATGGGAAGTAAATAACTGTCACCATGAAAATTCTTATGAGGAAAAATAATGTTTTTGTGATCTGGCAAAATTTTGAGAAAAATCGAATTGAGAGTTTTTTTTTATAAAAAATAAAAACCTAAAAAAACATTACTTAAAGTTGGTAAAAATTGATTTTTGACTCTAATACATATCTTTTTAAAAATTTGAAATATTGCCTCTAAACTCATTTTATATGATAAAGAATGTTGTGTCAATATTCAGTAAAATTTTGAGAAAAATCAAATTGACAGTTTTTTTTACAAAAATTAAAACCTACAAAAAATATTAAGCAAATGCAACTAAAATTGTTAAAAATTGGTTTTCGACTAAAAATCTCTTTAACAAAAATTGATTTTGAAATCAAGCTACATATATGCAAAATATTGTTGGTAATTTTAAGTTTTTTAGAATAATTCAACTTAGAACTTTTTTAACAAAACATGAAAACCTACAAACCTACAAAAGGCAAGACAATTCGGCAGACGAAGTACAGAATTTTGAGATACAGTATTTTGATCATACAGTATTTTGTACATACAGTATTTTGGAATACAGTATTTTGAGATACAGTATTTTAAATACAGTATTATGATCCATACATTATTTTGACCCCAACCCGTGTTTAACTAAATGGGAAGTTATCAGTGTGGGCCTCATCCCAGCCTCTTTTTTCTTGATCAGTTAAGACACCACCCCGTGTTTCTAAGCTCGGACCCAAAATTCTTCCCTCAATAACCGCAAATTTTTACCAATTGAACACCTTTTATCTCTATAAAGTCTTTTTCCACCTTTAAGAACTGAGTCCGAGAAATACTATGCTTAACAATTTGTGAAATCAATCTCATGTAATCGAGTCTTTACTCATCGTTTTGCATATAAACACGAGCTCTATCTCATGGAGAGCTTTCATTGTGAGATCGATCTCATCCCTCTGAGATTGAACTCACACACTGAGGATCTCGGCGAGAAAATTTTTATTTGCATGCCTCCTTAAGAAAATTTTCAAAAAAGTGAGTAAAGAGTCTGATTTCATCTTTTTGCATAAGACATATTACGTTGACATAAACTTTTCGTATCAATACATTGGGTCATATTCTAAAAGATGAGCAAGAGCTCAGAGTCTGAGCTGACGAGCTTGAACTCACCGGTGAGATCGATCGAGCAGGGCGGAACTCAGACTCAGTTTTGTATGCAAAAAAACGAGTTCAAGCTCAACAGCTATTACTCGTTGAAATTGAGATCGATCTCAAAGCTCTTTTCGTTGCTTAGTTATGATTCTTCTTCATGTAAGGCGAGTGAAAAAAAAAAAATGTCGTCTGAAAGTGAAAATGATATATGCATCAATAGTGAATCGGAAAATTTTAATAAGTTTTTAGTTAAGGAACTTAAAAACAATAAAATTTTGTTGGAAAAATCACAGTTGCCTATTCATAAGTCGAAGAAGAGTGATGCCATTCTCAAAATAATTAGATCTTATAAAAGCCAATTTGGAATTTACATCAACGACAAACAAATAACTAAAAAAATGGCAAACATGAAGTCCCGTTTAAAAAATAAAATAGATGTCAACAAAACAGGAAATAAAAAAATAATTCTAAAAGACTGGGAAAAAGAACTACTAATTTTAATTGACGCAGAAACTAATCCAACGATGAATAAAATACCAGGTAAAAATTTTCAAGCATTCTATGTACAAAAGAATGTATAGACTTATGTACCTACTTCTATTTAGGCGGACTCTCGTTAGGTTCTCGTGAGAAAAATTCAAGCAGCCCAGCAACAAGTTCAAGAAAACGGTCATGTGACTTCCTTCAAATGTCGTCATCAGAAATTCCAGTACAAAAATTGCGTCGGGTAAATTTTATGCCGTTTTGAGCATCTCTTTGATTATGTTGCCAACCAACTTATACATTAAATTTTTTGACAGGTTTAAAAGTTTCAAAGAGAAACCACTTCGGCAGTAGAAAGATATGAGACTGATGAAACGAAAAACTTAAATGGATCTCAGTTGCAGCGATTGATACTCCTTAAACAAAACATACTGCTAACAAAAAAAATTGAAAGATTAAATAAGGAAGAAAATAGAACCGACTAAACCCCTGCAGAATTCAACAGTGGAGACAGAGAAAAAATCCTCGATATTGACGAATACTAACATCATACAAATGTATATTGCACATATTTTTCGCCATTTTCTACAATGTAAATAAGACCACATCAATATTTCATTCATTTTAAGTTTTGAAATAATAGTTTTGAACATTTTTATATGCGTAATTATTAATTTTGTTAATATGACTAAAAATAAAGAATATATAGTTTTTTGTTATTCAATTCTTGAAGCAACTAGATATTTTTTGTTAGTAAACAATTGTACAGGTGCACGCCATTTTACTCCAGTCCTTTTCTTACACCAAGTCGATGAATGACGATAACGTTAGAAAAGCAATAAATTAATGTGACGATTGACATTGACATTACAGTACTTCGCACATGAATGATACAAACTACAGACACATAGTAGCACTGGCAACTGAGGCCATCGGTTGGGACTGAAACAAGAAATTAAGAAGGATGAACGGAGTAGAAACGATAAAAAAGAAAAGGAACAACATACTTTTTGTAGGTAATTTTAATAACAAAAAAATTCATACATAGATTTGATGTGTAATATTTAAGTAATACAAGTTATAATTTTATTGTGTGATCAATAAACGTGAAATTTCTTCTCGTCGTTGTTGTCCGGCGTTTCTAATACGGGCTGCAGTCGGAAGGGGTTGACCTTCAGTGGCATCGTTAGTTGGAATGATTTGATTGCTTTCATCAACAATTTCGTCTTCGTGTAGATACTTAGCGAAGTTATGCAAAATAAAACAAGAAGCTATTAAATTTGGAATGGTTTCTTGCTTCACTCGAACTTTATATTGCAAAATAGGAAATCTCTGTTTGATTTGTCCAAAGCATCTCTCTATAATAACTCTTTCTTTTGTCAAAACAGCATTAAAATTACGTTTGATGTCATTATTCGTTTCTTTAAACGGGGTCATTAACCATGGAGTAATGCCATAACCTTCATCACCGAGAAGTATTCCTGATGAGTTATTATTATTCATGTGACTATATAGGAAAGAGTTTTTCAAAATACGGGAGTCGTGTACGGATCCTGGCCAGCAAACTTCAACACTTGTAAACTTTTCTTCCGCATTGCATGAAGCTTGAACATTAATGGAGTAGTATCCCTTACGGTTAATGTACTCCTCATGATAGGTCAAAGGTTTCCTTATTTGGACATGAGTGCAATCTAAAGCACCAATTGCATAAGGAAACTCGTACTTCGAGTTCCATAACCTTTGCGCTTCTAGTATTTCTTCCACAGTATGTGGGAATATAATTTAATTCTTGGCCTGGCTTGCAATTTCTGCAGAAACTTGCTGCACCACTCTAGAGACCGTAGATTGATGAACTCCAACGTCTTCACCAACTCCAATTTGTAACCCCGGGTCTCCTATGTATCGCAGAAATGTTCTTATTTTTTCTTTATTTGTGAGAGCACCACCACGCGTTTCTGAGCTCGGGCCCAAAAATTCCTACGTTAACAATGGCACACCTTCTTCACTAAACCGGTACAAACGACGAAAATCATCACCTATTGGACACCTTCTTTCCTTATAATTTCTTTGTCCGACATAATTAATTATAAATTCAGCCATCCTTACGGTTTTATGTGAACTGAGTCCAAGAAATACCATGCTTAATAATTTGTGAGATCGATCTCATGTAACCAAGTGTTTACTCAGCTTTTTGCATATGAAAACGAGCACAATCTCATGGCGAGCTTTCGTTTTGAGATCGATCTCATCCCTCTGAGATTGAACTCACCAAGTGAGATCTAACTCGGTCAGTAATTATTTTTTTGCATACAACCTTAAGAAAGTTCTCAAAAAAGTGAGTAAAGAGTTTGATCTCATCTTTTTGCATACGACCCATTGTATTCCTTTCCATGTTGATTTATTGATTTTAAGTTATTTCCTTACCAAAATCACATCCAAATGCAACTTTACATTGATTCATTCAATCGTTCTCTAAGGCGTATACGTAATATTTTAGTAGAGATTGTTGAATTAAATAAATATCTACATTTTGCCATTTTGGTAAATATCTATTTACGTTTGGATGAATTTATGAATGCTTGAATTTGAAACATACAAACCGTTTCATAATTCCATGCTTCAAAACAACTAGACTTACTACAAAATTGGATATAGTCATCGTCGTCAGAGAGAAAGCACATATATGGAGCTATACTCGTAAATTGAATCAAACATGAGGTCTGCTATATACTTTAAACGGAAAGTATAGTAAATTCATCATCTACCTGTTTGGTCACTATATACTATACTCATATCCATAGGTAGATTTTCAGTCTGTCCTGTCCTGAGAATTAAGCTTAATTAAATTGCATCCAAACCAACGACCTCGGGATAGAAATCTCTGTGTAATTCTATAAATTTCTATTTGAGCAGGTAAATTTCCTAGAGGCAAAATTATGCTGAAAATCATTTTTGATTTTTTCATGTACATATTTGGGACATCGTCGTAGTTAGATATCGACCTTCCTTAAAGCTGTCTAGCAATTATGAATGAACGGAAGTTTTCAATTAGTTTGTAATATTTTTAAGTAGAATGTGAAGTGTGGTTATAAGGTGAGGGACAACCTTTAAGTCATTAAATCAATTTAGGCTATTTCAGACATTTATCAAAATGTTTTGCTGATAAATTTGATTTTGATTTTTTAAAACAAAGAAATAACTGAAATATTTTTCAAGTTTATATCATCAACGCATTCATCAGTCTATCAGTCATTGATCATATTCGACATAATTGAAGGTCCGTTGACCGTAAAAGTCCCACCCGTAACCATCAAAGGATATCTACCTCGGAAGTGAAATATCAAAACAAAACCGTGACCAGGCCGAGCACACATTAAACTGACGAGAGCTCATAACCATCAGGCGAGTTGAAGCAGCAGTAGCGGTATTATCCACCCATTTTATATCCGTGGGAAATATTCTTTTCATGGGATTTGTGTCACTGTACTCAACATGGAGTCACCACATCACATCTCGCGCGCATACCTAGTGATTTCATTGCAAAATCCAAACTTAACCAAAGCCCCAACAGTTATTTGTTCTTTTGTCAGGCTTTAAAACTTGGAAGCCACCACCACCGCCACCATAGCAAATCCTCAGGACCGGATGTAAATGTATCATCAACTACATCATGGAGCCCTGCTATCGGTGATTGATTTATTCATTTTGTGTTACTGCTGCTGCTGCTGATGCCAGGTCTGGGTCTGGGAGACTGGTAGCTGATGGGTCTATAAACATCTTTTTTCGTTTATCGGCCTCATATAGGCTATGTCTACTTGTGTTCGCTACTTCACCCTTTTGCTTTGGAACCTTTGGTTTTGTGCTCCTCTGAAAAGTAGAGTACAGAGGCAAAAGGCAATGCTAGTTCGAGTATTGTACACAAGATGGCTGTTGAATTCCTACCATCAGTTCGGAATTTAGGAGGACTGATGTTTAGTCATTTTGTGTGTGGTTCCGTTTTGTTGTGATGGATTAACTGCACTTGTGGTGTTTTGTTTATGCACTGATATGAGTCAATTTAATTGAAATATGTTTGTGGTCCATTTGAGATGAGACCCATTTGGAATGTTAACTTTTCAATTATGAATGCTTGAAAAAAAAAATCGAAAGCTGTCCATTAGTGAAGTAATTTAATATGCAAAGTATTCGAATAGCTTGAAATTCAAGGAGGGATTAAGTTAATTAATAGCTGTGGAGTCAAATTGCTCAAAAAAATGGTTTTGGTCTTCAATTTAAATGAAATTTGAAAGCTTGTAGACCTTTTGTGTTTTAGTCTCAATCTTAAAACCAAGTTAACAGTGTCTCTTAATTATTCATTGACGAACAAAAGGACACAAATTGTAAGTAAGGAAATATTCATCAAAAGTAGTTTAAACAACATTCGTATTAGACGGTTCAAAACCTATCAGTTCTTTAAAGTACATTTTCTATTAAAGACGTATGCGTAGCTGAGACAATGTAGAAGCTGCTATTAGCAGTTTTGTTTTAATAGCAGACATCCTTCCAAGCATCAAAAGAGTTCATTGATTTTTTTTTTTTTTTTTAAACTGAAGTTTTGAACAGTGAAGTTGTAGATAATTCAGATAATATCAGTACCTTAGAGTGCATTTTTTTCAAAGGCATATATTTTTGATAAGAGTCATCTTTTAAAAAATTCATAAACGCAATAATTTTCACCTAATTCAATAAATATTTTGGAGGAGAAGTAATTTAATTATTTATTAATATTTACAAGAACTTTAAATTTCAATGAACTGAAAGATGAGAAAAATTTGTGAGTTCAAATTAACAAAGTAAGTAAAAGAATAAATAACCTTTTTATCTGTATTGTGGTTTAATGTTTAGTAAAACAATACGAGAGCTCAAGGCTCTTGTGTACTTTAGTAAAAATCTTAAATTAAGTGAACATTATTTGCAAATGAATCAGTTTATATGGTACGGTATAAAAATTATTAGTTCCTTTTAGAGTGCATTTTTTTTTTAAAGGTGTTATGTGTTGTTTTAAATGTCGTGTACATCTATGATAATGTATATAAAGGCGATTGTTCTTAAACTCAACTTCTTGATAAAGCATTCATTGAGTTCATTAAAATATTTATAAAAAATAAATGCTTTGATTTTCTGAACAATATAATTGATGAGAAATTTATGGAATGAATTGAAAGTGAAAAAATTCCATGATATGGTTCAGGAACTATCAGTTCTTAAGAGTTTATTTTTCTCGAAAAGCAAATGAGGTTCAATAGGTTTTTCTTTTAAGAAGAGAAAAATTTGCATAATTTTATAAAATCGACATTACTTAAACTTTTCTTGTTCTTCATGATGGTCTTATGATGCCTTAATTGAGTTCATTAACATATTTTTTCAAAAGTGAAGTTACAAAGTTCTGCAAACAGTAAAATTGATAAGAACAACATGATGTTTAAATCAGGCTTCATTAATATATTTTTTAAAACTTGGGGTTTTATAATTAGTTCTGAACAGTAAAAACAAGTAGACAAGTAGGTTCCAAATAAGGGATCTGCGAGATTAATATTCGATGGTATAGATAAACCGTTTGTACAAATGGGAGAATCAGGAAGGAACTCTGATATACTAGCCACAATATAAGCATCAATATTTTCAGCATAATTATTAAATCACGACTTGATGGTCAAGCTAATTTGATGGACACTATTTTACTCTTACTTCTTATGCCTAAAAGGTTTGCCAATCGCTCAGTTAACAAGCGGACATGAGAAGCAGAGTCAAGCAAAACTCAGCAAGGAACTGGGGTGTTTTGCTTATTAAGAGCAAAAACTACTGCGGTGGCAAGAATGGCATGTGTTGAACGGCTTTGTGGATCATATGCAGCTGGAGATGTATTTTCATGAAGATGATATGTTTGGGGATATGGCTGGATCATCGGCGAAGTCAGGCTGTTGGAAGAACGTGCGACATTGTTTGAAGTAGGTCTTTGGCCATTTAAAGTTGATGCAATGTTAAATGAAGCCGCTTGTGGAAGTGGAGCATCCTGAGGGATGCGTATTACGTTATCGTCATGAAGCAGAGTGTGATGCGAATTGCGACATTTTGATGCTTGGCAATTATTTGCATCATGATTGGGCTTAATGCAATTGAAACATAGTTGGTTCCCGCTAACAAAACTTTGTTTTTGAGCATCAGGCAAAGTAAGAAATTGATAACACTTGTAAATATTATGGTTAGGCTTTTTGCAAAATAAACAAATTGCACGGAAAGAAATACATTACGAATATTACAACGTCAGTATGGGTGTGAACGCAATACTGTATGGCTTAGAAGATTTCCATTGGATAAATAGTTGTAAGCATAGTTAATTTGGCCATACTGAGAATAGTAACGTCGACAATAGTTATAGCCGATACGCCAATGCCAGTATGGGAGTCAGGCCCATACTGACTGGCGACATGTACAACGCTCCTAGCAGAAAAGTCTATTCATTATTGTAATGTCGCTTATGCTTACATTGGAGTAATAACTATTGACAGTAATCCAATAAGGGTATCGATTATCACGCCATAAATTATCGCGGGAAAAACTAGTAGCATTGCTACATCTCCGGCACAGTATGGGGCTGAAGGCAATGCTGTCTCGTCAAACGTACTATGCGCCCATGTGTTACATGAATGTTGATTTAAAAAAATTTTTAGAGCGATGAATTTGGTTAGTTTTAGCATGAACTGCAATACTTGCCTGAGGAATGTCGACATTGAGAATCAGGGTGCGTTTGGTAAAAAATTGTATAGGCTCCTGGTAATTGGGCATTCTTTCGGTGGGTCCTTCTTCGTTCCATTTGCTAAGTGTTGCACTGTCGAGTTTTGAGAGAAGTATTTGAACTAGCAGGTCATCCCATTAGCTTATTGGACGTTTAAGCGTAGTAAGAGCACAAAGATGACTGTTGATCTCATCCCAATATTGACGTAGACTTGACGATGAAGGCTATCGAATAGCTGGACACATCATTGTAGTGGTCATTTCATCCCATGGAATTTTAAATAAAACTCCCTACGCTACTGACCGCGAAATGAAAGGATAAAGAAGAAAAAGCTTGATTGAATTTTATATAATGGAGTAGTTGAAAACAAGCTCTCGTGTGCGGCAGTCGAGATGGTTTATGGGCAAACCATAAGACTCCCATCAGAAGAATATCTTACAGCGGCAAATGGATCTCAAATAAAAACATACGGCACAAAGCTACTTAATCTAGACTTAGGCCTTCGACGCGAGTTTTCTTTTACATTTACTCTGGCCGCAGTCACTAGACCAATTATAGGTGCAGATTTTTTGGGTTATTTCAACTTAGTGGTAGATATTAAACACCATCGACTCACTGATCGTTTAACAAACCTATCAACCTGTGCAAGCATAGCCTTGAATAAATCGGATTTTGAATCGCCACGCCTTTCCATCGACGACAATGAATTCGGGAATTTGCTAAGACAATTTCCTTCATTAACAAGACCTCCAGATTACACCATGCCAGTTAAACACAAAGTTGTTCATTATATCGTAACCTCCGGGCACTTACCAGTTTCGACACCAAGGCGACTAGATAGTTCAAAATATAAATCTGCTAAGGCTGAATTCGAACAAATGCAAAAGCTAGGTATCTGTCGCCCTTCTTCATCGCCCACCTGTTCTCCCCTACACATGGTGCCCAAGAAAGAACCATACGACTGGCGTCCGTGCGGGGACTATCGGGGTTTAAACTGTGTTACAGTGCCAAACAGGTATCCCATTCCGCATCTTCACAGCTTCTCGCAAAATTCACAAGGTTGCAAAATATTCTCGAAAATAGATCTAATACGCGCTTACAACCAAATTCCGGTCGCGCAAGAAGACATATTTAAGACCGCAATCACAACTCCGTTCGGAATGTATGAATTCACGCGGATGCCTTTTGGCCTGCGAAATGCAGCGCAAACTTTTCAAAGGCTCATGAACGAAGTTGTAAGAGGTTTGGATTTTATTTATGTTTATATCGATGATATACTCGTAGCGAGTCGAAACAAAGATGAGCATTTAAGACATTTAAGAATCTTATTTGAGCGTTTGTCAGAGCATGGTTTAACCATTAAACTAGGTAAATGCGAGTTTGGGAAGCAATGTTTAGATTTCTTGGGGCATAAAATAACTGAAGCGGGAATCTTACCTTCAGACGAACGGGTAAAAGCAATTCAAAATTTTCCCAGCCCATCGTCCTTGAAGCAAATCCAACGTTTTGTTGGAATGGTAAACTTCTACCATCGGTTCATTCCTAAGCTTGCGGAACTCTTGACTCCAATTTATAGGCAAATTAAAATTCTCAGCAACAGTAAGAGCAAAAAAACGAGTGTGTGGCCAATAGAATGTTCAAATGTTTTTTCGAAAATTAAAACAGCATTGTCTGAAGCCACATTACTAGTACATCCGAGCGAAAGTTCACCTACGCGACTCACAGTAGATGCATCTAACTTTGCTGTTGGATCCGTACTAGAGCAATTCATCGATAAAGAATGGAAACCGATAGGTTTTTATTCGAAGAAGTTAAGTACATCTGAAGTTAAGTTTTCAGCCTTTGATCGAGAACTTTTGGCTATCTATCTGTCAGTACGACATTTTAATTACTTCTTGGAAGGCAGAACATTTGTCGTGTACACAGACCATAAGCCTCTGACTACAGCTCTATTTACCAAAGCAACTAGAAGCCCGAGACAAACTAGGCATTTAGAATGGATAGCTCAGTACACAAATGATATAAGACACATTAAAGGTAAAGACAACAAGATTGCCGATTTTCTATCGCGACCTGAAGAAAACGCCATATCCAGTAATTCTTCTGAGAATTTGCAAGTTTTTTCACCCGAAAATCTTATTAACGCTCAGGAAACTGATGAGGAGCTGAAACACCTTTTAACACTCAAAAATAAGTTTTCATTTAAGCTCGAAAAAATTACATTCCCATTGTTTACTCGTCCCATATGGTGTGAAACTTCCAACAAAAGGAATAGACCATACATACCCAAGTGTCTAAGGCATGCAGTTTTTTCTAGTTTGCATTCTCTCGCACACCCTGGAATCCGAGGTTCTAGAAAATTACTTACGGATAGATACTTCTGGCCAAAAATGAACTCGGAGATCAAAACCTATGTGCAATCTTGCATTCAGTGTCAGCGCTCAAAGGTTCATAGACACACCAAAGCACCTCTAGGTAACTTTAATGCTCCTACCGATCGCTTTGAGCATGTCCATATGGATTTGGTCGGACCTCTAGACGTATCAAACGGGAATCGTTATATTTTAACCATTGTAGACAGATACACTCGCTGGCCAGAGGCTTACCCTCTTAAGGACATGTGTACTGAAACAATTGCCAAAGTTTTCGTTTCCGAGTATATTAGTCGATTTGGTGTACCACTACGAATCACCACAGATCAAGGCGGACAGTTCGAGTCGAAACTTTTTTTCGAGCTCTCAAAACGGTTAGGATCTCATAGAATAAGAACCACTGCCTATCATCCACAGGCCAATGGTTTAGTGGAAAGGTTTCACCGAGTACTTAAATCAGCCATCAAATGCAGGGAAAATACTACGCATTGGAGTGAAGATCTACCTATGGTTCTTTTGGGAATCAGAACAGCTTTAAAAAAGGATATCAACTGCTCACCAGCCGAGATGGTTTATGGGCAAACCATAAGACTCCCATCAGACTTTTTTACCTCACAATCTTCAGGTGATTCTTTTGGTGAAGATGATGTACCAAGTTTAATAGCCAAACTTAAAGACGGCATGAACGCATTTCGCCCTAAGAGTACTAGCCACGAAGACTCTCACGTTTATATTCCAAAACATCTATCAGATTGCGATCAGGTTTTTGTCCGCGCACCACCTAATAAGACAGGACTGAAACCTCCATATGAGGGACCCTTTAAGGTTTTAAAAAGACTTAGAAAATTTTACATCCTGCAAATAAAAGGTAAAAATGTTTCCGTATCCCTGGACCGTCTAAAGCCCGCGTTTGTAATTGATTCATCGCATCAAAGAAAAATTGCAAAAGAAGTCACATTTGCGACTGGTTCTTAAAAATAAATTGTCAAATATGAATTTTTTTTTTTTTTTTTTTTTTTAAATTCCAATTATAATTTTTGTTCATCGCCTTCGGCTGGAAGGGGGGTAATGTAGTGGTCATTTCATCCCATGGAATTTTAAATAAAACTCCCTACGCTACTGACCGCGAAATGAAAGGATAAAGAAGAAAAAGCTTGATTGAATTTTATATAATGGAGTAGTTGAAAACAAGCTCTCGTGTGCGGCAGTCGAATCGGGTCTTAATCTTAAGTCTAATAATTGTATTCTTATTTAAGTATCGAAGTGTTTAAATAAAATCTTTTATTTATATTATTTAAATAATATTCCTTGTCCTTATTGAACTAATTGGACCCACATCATTACCTTTTTAATGTGTTTAGTGGAAATCACACGTTTGTTGTCATAGTTTTTAATAAGAAGGTTGAGAGCCGCTTCATAGTTGTCATCAGTGATCCCAAACGATTGTATTGTCCGAGCAGCTTGCCCAAATATTGAGGAAATCAATAGTGTAGCTTGGAGACATTGGTTAATGAGGAATTATTGTGGATTAGGGAATTGAAAACTTCGTGAAAGGATAGCCACTGGGTAACTTCACCTGAAAAAATAGGAATGTTAAGCTTTGGAAGTTTCAACTGGTTAGATGATTTAGTTTTGGTAGATACAACATTTTCTGTTCGCAAAGTAGATTTTCGACATTGTATTTCATGAAGAATTTTGGATCTTGATTTGTAGTACATCTCCTCCCATTCAGCTCGCACGTCGACTTTGGCAGCAATTTCCTTGGGATCGATATCCTCTCTTATTTGTCGTATCCTTTATGTGTTCTCTTTAACACGTCTTTAAGAAGTTCGGTCTTTCCATTTATCTGGAAATGCTCATTTATAACCCCAGTGCACAAGAAAGGTCCTAAAAATGATATTATAACCTATCGACCTATTGCTAAGCTATCTGTGATACCTAAACTATTTGAGTCTATCGTATGTAGTGTCCTCTCCTTTCATTGTAGTTCAATTATTTGTGATAACCAGCATGGTTTTGTTAAAAAACGTTCTACTGTTACTAATTTATTTAATTTTACGTCCTTTTGTTTAGATGTTTTTGAGAAACGTGGACAAGTAGATTGTGTATTTACTGATTTAAGTAAAGCGTTTGACAAGTTGTGTCATAAAACGCTAATTTTTAAATTATCTCGTCAAGGTTTTAATGAAAATTTCTTAAACTGGATCGTATCTTATTTAGAAAATAGACAATATAGTGTAATATTTCGTAATGAATGTTCGAGTCCGTTTATTGTGAATTCTGGTGTTCCACAGGGCAGCCATTTAGGCCCAATCTTATTTATTTTATTTATAAATGACTTGGTTTCGATCATAAAAAATTCGTCGGTCCTTATTTATGCTGATGACATTAAACTTTTCAAAAGATTTAACACTACATCTGACTGTCTACTTTTGCAAGATGACTTAATATTATTTAGGGAATGGTGCAATAAAAATCGTCTCGTTTTAAATGTTGACAAATGTAAGACCATGAGTTTTACACGCAAAAAAGTTCCAATTGTTTTTGATTATATGTTCGATTCTTGTTCTTTAAGTAGAGTATCTGTTTTTACTGAACTAGGTGTAGTCTTAGACTCGAAACTTACAATTACTGAGCATGTTAGTTTTGTTGTTAAAAAAGCAAATAAAGTCCTTGGCTTCATTAAGAGATTTAGTCGCGACTTCCGTGATCCTTATGTTCTAAAGATACTTTTTGTCTCATTTGTGAGACCAGTTCTGGAATATGCCTGTGTAGTATGGGCACCTTATTATTCTACACACGAAATGAGGATTGAAGCGATTCAGAGGAGATTTTTGCTTTTTTGTCTCCGTTCTCTTCCCTACGAAAATTCTCTGCCCCCTTATTCTCAAAGGCTCACTTTAATTAATCTTCCTTCCTTGACAAACCATAGAAAATATTTACAATTTTGTTTTGCTGCAGCAATAATAAATGGAACAGTATCATCACCATCGGTTCTTAATCGTTTCAACTTTAGTCTTAGTCGATCGAGTATACGGCTCCAAAAACCAGTAAATATAATTTTTAGTAGGTCGAACTATGGTGCTCATAGCCCACTTAATCAATTGATAGAAATATTCAATAAATTGTATTTTCTAATAACATCACCTAATGACAATTTTAAAAATTTCAAGTTTAAAACAATGTTTTATATAATAGTTTGGATTAAAATTAGATGTTAAGTAGTTTTAAGCATTATTATTAAGCTTTTGTTCACGTTAGTATTTAACGAATTGAAATAAATATATATCCAACTTGATCTGGAGTTTTTCAAATCTTCAAATGCTTTGAAAATAGACTCCAAAGCTTGAAGATGAACCTCGAATTCCGAAAGAAGTGTTTTTGCATTAATTTCTGATAGAAACTCATTTATTTTATCTAAGTGTTTGGTGCAAACGAGACGTCGAGCTTTTAGCGATTCTATCTTCTTCTGAGCGGCTTCGGCCATTATGATGTTAAAAGTATAGTGAAATAAATCACGTCGGGGTCACCATGAAAATTGTTGAAATCAAGCGTTTTCGATTTCTTATATTAATAAATATTATTTGATCTTTTGAATAAAACAACAAAATATTTGAATGATTTATAAAGAATTTATTTATAAACTCTTTGGAGGACAAGTATTTTAATAATGGCGAGCAAGAGGAAATTTAGCCTTTTATTTGAGCCATGTGGTTTGTAGGTTTTTAGCAGTGGCTATGTAAATGTACAAGTACATAAAGAATATAAAATGCGCTTAGTGTACATTTATGGTTAAAATTTTATAAATCAACATTATATTTTGTAAAATAGGCTGAACAGCATTAGAGCAATAAATAAGCTATACGTTTGTATGGTAAACTATCAGTTCATTTTTCTTGTATGACTGTTATAAATGCTGTGTATATGTACCTTCGCATTATTATATTAAGGCGGAATTACTTGGACTTTACCTGTTCTTGATCATGTTTTAATCAAGCATCTATTGAGTTCATTAAAATATTTTTCAAAAATTAATGTTTCCAAGTTCTGAACAATAAAGGAGAATGTTATCAAAGTTAAAACATGAAACAATTTCATGATATGGTTAAGAAACTTACAGTTCCTTTGAGTGCACTTTGCATTGTACGAATATAAACATCTGAACGTACTTAATAAAATTCACATCATTGTAAATTCGACAAATGTTTGTACTACTTGAACTTTGCTTCTTCTTGATGATGTTTTCCATCAGGCCTCCATTGAGTTCATTAAAAACATGAGTTCATTAAAAACATTTTTCAGTGCAATTTTAATTTGTCTCAAATTGAGTTATTTGTAAACCAATTAGCAACTACATACATCAGCTCATGCATATTAGTAGTTGGAAGAAGAGAATTTTAAAATTAAATCCAAATTATGCAGTTCTTTAAATTCAAATTTCAAGAGTGTGAATTCGAAATCAATCCGTTTTGTTGTTCTAATTAAATCCTTTATATGTATACCTAACAACTGACACTCACTCTCCCCCTTCAAACAACAGAATTTGCTTATTCAATTAAAATTGCATAAATGCATTGCTAATATGCAAAATGTACTCGCCGCACACGTTTCACATCAGCACAAGTATCTTGATTTTGAATGCATAAACATTAGAACGATCAAGTAAGTGAATGTCAAACAAAGCACACTTCCTCATACCTACATAACTCCAATTTCCCCATATACATCGCCATCCATACCCATTTCCGTTTTCGTCCTTTTTGTTTTCTTTGCGATGACGATGACGACAACGACGACGACTAAAGTTGACTAGGACCACCACCTAGAATAAGGACTCACAGGACGACGGAAGGACGCGTCAGGACGACAGACGAATGTTCCATTTTAAGAATTGTGTAAATTTGTGTGTCATGCAAACTGTTTCATTTTCAGGTAACGTTTTCGTCGTCGTCGTCGTCGTTCGTTTGCCGATAAAAACATTTTACAAGGATATCATTTTTTCCGTTGTTAATTCCTGACGTTGTTGCTATTTTGTATTTACATTTCTGTTTAGGGCTGCCATCAGGCATTGTTTTTATTTACACAAAAGTTAATTCGCCTACAAATAAACATACATCTACAGCAACAACAATATGGATTTACATTTTATATGGAATTTTTGTGTGTGTTTTGATTCGAAATTGAAATTGAATAATCCGCTGGGTTGTATGAATTTGCTCATTTTTATTGTGTGCAATTTTTGTAGCTCAATTAGTAAACGCTAATAAAACATTGAGTTTAATTAAAACATTTTTATAAATATAAAGAAATTGTCTAAAACGGGATGGATACTTTGAAGTTTTGTGTTAAAAAATCAGAATTTGTAGATCTCTAAAATCGGCTACAACCAAATTTTGGGGTTTTCATGATTTGAATTTTCCAAAAATTGTATTAATGCTTTTTTTATTTTCAAAATAAGTTTCAAAATAAATTTTGTTGGTTTTTTGACATTAAACTCAAGTTTTTGAAAAAAAAACACTTGAATCCCCTTTGAACCTAGTTTTGGTAAAAAATCTTCTTTGTTTTTAAAAAACAAGCTACAATTTCATTTAGATTGATTAAAATATAATTCTTATTAAACGTTTTTGGAATGACTCTAAAATGACAGATTTGGGAGCTTTACTTTTTTCGTCAAGTTAGATGACATTTTTTTGAATGCATAACTTGTCATCTGATGCTTTGCCTACTGAATCAATTTCATCGCTAAAAGTTAAAATTGTTGTGGTTGTTTTTCTCTATGCACTTTCGAATTGTATAAATATTTTTCAATTATGCAAAAATCCTTAACCGGGTTTGGTTTTTCTCAACTTGTTGTGATTTATTGTTTTGTTATATCGAATGAGGTGATGGAATCATTCTCTCAGATATACAAAACTGAATCTCATGTGATGTGATGTCAATTCGGTTGAATAAATTGTATACATGTAACTTGACAGGTTTGTTAGTCCCTCATATTCAACAGTAACAACGAAAAAGATAACAATATTACCAAGGACTTCAGGACATATGACATTTGGGTGAGTCAAGTGTGAGCATTCGAGTGTTGTTTAACATTTTAACAAAATAAACAAATTAATGCAACACTTTTGAAAAATGATTTTTTAAGAGAAGAGTGAATTTTGTATTCAAGTTTCAATATAAAGAAAAAAAAGATTTCAAAAAAGTATGTTAAAGACCAATTAAACTAAACTGAGTTGATGATCGTTCGTGATGACCTTTGAATCTGTGGAAATATTTATTTACACTTGAAGTTTCAAACTACGACTATTATTAACAACAAGTTAACATAAAATTTGTCATTGAGAAGTGATCATGATAGGATTATTAAAACTCGAAGGTTAAACATAGACCCTGGGTATAGTTGCAGCCCAATACCCAAAACATCGGATGCTTAGCTCGAATTTTTAACAGAAACGAAAATTCCCGAAAATATTCCTTGAATTAATTAAACCAATGAAACTCTTAAACAATTTTGAGTAAAAAAAAAGAATATACAAAATTGAAAGAAAATCCTATCGACTCGAAAACTCGTGTATGTTTGATCCAGGCAAAAATCAATAGGTATATTTATTCTTGCAGCTCAAATCGGAAAAAAATGTATTAAAAGTTGTAAAGGTCAAATTTATGGTCAGGCTTACAGCCTTTATAAAAAGGTTCAAGATGAAAAAAAGTTTCCCTATAAAATAAACGTTAAATCAGTGTTTTTAAACATATTAAAATGAAAATTTTTAAGCAGATTTGGGCATTTTCCTATAATTTTAAGATATAACTAATGAAAAAGTTGTTTATAAACTCAAGACTTAACTTTGTATGTATTATTTTGATGAATTAATTAATATTTAAACTATTGATAAATGTAAAATCTGGTTTCTGTTGAAAAATTTATAGTTTTGATTTTACCAACGTGGTTTTTTTAGATTTTAGAAACCATATTTTTTAACTATACAAACTTCTTCTAATCCTGGTGTTTCAAACCATTCTTAAACGGTGAATTCTTTGGTTCAATTCAAGAGTTTTATATTTAAACGGACGATAAGTAAGGTAAGATTGGTTGATATGTTGGCGATTGAGGACGTTATTGCTATACTTAGATCAATATAAATCTATTACGATATCCTGAAGTATAAAACAGTGATTAAATCTATTATGTTAAGGTAAATTATATTAAATTCTCGTAGTACCCGTAGCGTGATGGTTAGTGCGTTGGACTGTCATGCAAGGGGTCTTGGGTTCAATCCCTGCCTGTGCCATCCAACTTTTTTCACGGGTACTGCCTCTTGCGAGGAATTGACAAATCCTCCAAGAGTAATTCTTGTCATGAAAAATGCTTTCTCAAATTTGCCGTTCGGATTCGGTATATAAACTGTAGGTCCCTTCCATCTCTGACAACATTACATGCACACAGGAATGGTTGAGAGTTGTAAGTCACTAGGCCCTGGTTCTTCATGAACTGTTGCGCCAAATAATTTATTTATTTATTTATTTATATTAAATTCGCAGTTTTTTAGTTAAAAAAGACATTTTTTTAAAGAAATCAAAATCTTATTTATTCAAAGTAGATACTTACCTTCGCTATCTAAACGTTTCTGCTATCTCTATTCCCATTGACAAAAACAGACGTGTTAGTCGAAGGGAACAGGTCTTGAAACACAAAGTCGAATGAGGCACCTCCCAGTTAAATGTCTCCAAGAAGCTTAGAAGAATTTTTGACGAGTTTGATAATAAGTTGATGATGGAGCTTCTCGGCTTTTCAAGACTTTATAATCGGACATTCAAAATGATGCACTCAATTTCTTTGCTGAAAATTTTAAATAAATAGGGAACCATTTCGAAATGAAAAGAAAACCATGCGTTATATTATTTATTTAGTTTATTCAATTGATATTTTTAACAAAAAATGAAGAGTTTATACATTTTTAATAGCTTAACCAGTCATAATTCATTTTTTGTTTAGAAACAATGTCTCAGCTAAAATGATGCAATGTGTTAAGTTCCATAAAAAAGCTGTTTTAACAGTGGAAAAAAGTCGTAAAATCTCCTTAATATTTCGTGGGATACCCTTTTTGCTTAAGCATCGACTCCAGTCTCTTTGGTATTGATTTAACAAGCTTTGAGGTGTATTCCGAGGATATGCTGCCCCATTCTTCCAAAAGTGCCCTTTTTAAATCTTCCTTGGATGAAATCGCATGTTTTCAAATTTCGCGCTCCAGCTTTGACCATAAATTTTCGATGGCATTTAGGTCTGGCGACTGGGCAGGCGGTTGCATGACATGAGGGCAGTTCCAGATTAACCAAGTTTGCACAATTCCAGACTTGTGTTTAGGGTCGTTATCTTGATATAGTCGAAAATTGTCCTTGATGTTGAGTTTTTCAGCACTTTGCAACAAGTTTTGCTTCAAAATATCTAGATACATGTTTTTGTCCATGTTACCTTCGATAAAAACCAGGTTTCCTACGCCAGCAGAAGACATACAGCCCCACACCATAACATGCCCTCCACCGAGTTTCACTGTCCCACGCAAATTCTTCGGCTGGAGCTCCGTATTTGGCTGCCTCCAAACGTACCATCCGATCCGTGAAGATTAAATTTATTTTCATCAGTAAATAATACGAGTTCCAAAAAATTTCGTCCATGTTAAGATGCTCACGAGCAAATTTCATTCTTTCTATTTTGTTTTTACTACTGATGAAGGGCTTTTTTCGGGCACTCCTTCCATTAAAATCGGCATCCCTTAAGATCCGGCGTATTGTCTCAGTGCCGCACTTTTTATGTAAATATTTGTCTGCTTCTTGGGCTAACTTTGGTGCACTTAAAGTAGGATTTTCCTTCACTTTTCTTACAATCCACCGGCAATCACTATCGGAAAATATTTTATTTGGAGCTCTTTTTGCCTTACTGACCACTCGATTTGCCCGGATATAACGTTCAATTATATGTTGCACTGTCGAAGAACTAATTTTTACCATTTCTGTAATTTTTCGTTGGCTTTTTCCATCTTTAAAGTGTTTAATTATTAGTTCGCGGGTTTCGATACTCGTATGGCGTCCCATGTCGAAAACACAAATTCGAAATATTTAATTATGCGCTTGAAACACGAGTGAAAGGGAAAATGAGCTGCTACTTCAATTCCATTATACAACAAAGTCAATACAGTGTACATTTTACCGTTAAAACTGAGTGCATCATTTTAGCTGAGACATTGTTTCTAAACAAAATAATTATTATGACTGGTTAAGCTATTAAAAATGTATAAATTCTCTATTTTTCGTTAAAACCATCATTTGAATAAACCTAATAAATAATATACCGTATGGTTTTCTTTTCATTTTCAAGCGGTTCCTTTTTTATTTAAGTTTTTCAGCAAAGAAATTGAGTGCATCATTTTGGCTGGGAGGCACGTATAAAAAATGAAGTGATACAAAAATTATCGTTTCAATTTTCACAGAGATTTTTCATGAACTCGCCGAAAGCAGTTTTCGAACACATCGTGTTAAATAATTTTCAAATTTTGTACTAAAAAGTACGAAGTTATAAATTTTTTCAGTTTTTTGTCAGCATTTAATTTGTATGTTTGCAAAAATTTAAATCATTTTCGTTCTTATTTATAACAATTTCAGGAGTAGACGTCACACTGAACAATTTTTGTGATAGTTTTTTTTTTTTTGTAAAGTATGTATACATTATTCTCATAATTATTTTATTTCTAGGAATAATATGAGAATTTTACGGATTTTCCTTCGAGGTGGATAAAATCCATTCGATGATACAACCGAAGAGTACTTCCTTGACCTTAACTAATTCCCAAAACTTTTATTCTTAAACATATATGTATGTAGATAGAATTTGTGAAGCTTTTAAAAACATACGGAGACAAAGATATGCAAATTTCAAGCCGTGACGACCATTTAGTTGATATCGTTTTCTATTTTAAATGGCATAACTTCCTTTAAATCATGAACTAACAATCCATTGATTTCTACTAAAAAATAGTTTTTTTTTTATTTAATATCAAAATTAAAATTCTTATAGCAAAAACCTTGTAACTGGGTTATCCATTTTGCGGTTTTCAAAGTATAGGGCTTTAATTCGACATCTGTCAAACTAAGTTGTTAAACCGATTTCTTTTTGTCAGTTGAAAGTCTAACATTTACGAAAATGGATCGATTGACTATCGCACAACGTATAAAAATTGTTAAAATCTACTACAAAAATGGTGATTATGCCACAGCCACATATCGTGCTTTAAGATGAGATTATTGTTTACATAATCGTCCAACTACGCAAGCAATTCGCAAAATTGTGTAGAAATTTGAAGAGACTGCATTGGTTACAGACAATGTAGGGCTTGCCGAATGTGTCGATTTCTCTCCGTTCTCATGAATTAGGACTGTCTTACGGCACATGATAGCGTATTGTGCAACACCTGGTGGACGGTGAAGCGAGACCATTACATCCACAAAAATCACTGTTTGGTGCGCTCTTTGGTTCGGAGGTGTGATTGGACCTTGCTTCTTCGAAAACGACGATGGAACGACTGTTACCGTCAATTCGGAGCGATATGGTTATATGATAACCGACTTTTTTTTCTACTATTGAAGAATACGACTTGGAGAATATGTGGTTTAAATAAGACGGTGCCACATGCCACACAACTCGAGCGAATATGGTTTTATTGCAAGACATTTCATGGACGCGTAGTTTTCGTCGTGGCAATATCAGCTGGCCACCAAGATCATACGATTCAACACCGCTGGACTTTTTTTTTTGTGAGGCTACGCAAAAGACCGTGTTTATGTAGATAAACCTATAACTCTTGAGCAACATTCGTCAAGTTATGGCTGCAATACCGCCCTGTTGTGTAATGGGGATTCTGGGAAATGAATTCAGGGGTTTTCCTTGGCTTAAGGGCTCGCCAAGGTAAGCTAGAGATCTAGGCGCTCGGCGCCGATTTATAAATTTGAAATCAATAAAACAACAATTACCTTTTTTTTCTTTATTATCCTTTTGTGGTATATTTTTTATTGGTATCTTTTCTCCAATTTTGTTTACAGTTCTTCTTATCTTTTTTACAATTGAGCTATGTATGGATGCTTAAGTAGCATCATATAACAGCCCAATATGTATCAAAAAGTGGTCGAAAATTACCTCAAAAGAATCGATGCTTGCAACAATTCGCGTGGTGGTCATTTAAATGATATAGTGTTTGACATAATGTCAATGTTCAAAATTTATAATGAAAAAGAAATATTATGAAAAAAAAATATTTTATAGGTGTTTTATTTACTTTTACTTTTGAAACCGCAAAATTGCTAACCCTGTATATTCCATACATATTGATTATTTTCACAGAATGATTTCTTTGTGATATTAAAATTGTACTTAAAAAACACTTGAAGTTTGTTTTTAATTTGTTACTAATCGAGAATTGAGGGGAATTAACGTTAAGATGTTCTAAAATGTATCAATTCAAAACTCTACAGATCGAGAATCAACAATTACGAAAAGTCTCAAGGAAAGATGAATTGACAGTTATAAATTAATTAATAAGCAACAAAAGTGCGTGTACGTCCAGTTTACCAAGTAGATACATTTATACTTTGGGCTGATCGGTGTGGACTGGGCGTTAACCCACACAAAACTGATTTAGTCTTATTTTCGAGGAGATACAAAATTCCATTTGTCAACCCTCCCCACATTAAGGGAATCCAATTAAAATTCTCAGACGAGGCTAAATACCTGGTTTTTGTCTTAGATAAAAAAAACTAAATTGGAAACGCAACGTACAGAAAAGAGTCAAAAAAGCTACTTTAGCTCTCTTTTCTTGCAAAAAAGCCATCGGTAATAAATGGGGCTTACAACCCAGAACAACCCTTTTTATTTATTTATAAACCGGGATAAATTAAATAAAGTCCAACGTTCAGTTTGCCTATGTATAAGCGGATCGCTTCGCACGACCCCATCTGCGGCACTGGACACCTTACTCTACCTAACACCTCTTGACATTTTTAGCAAACAAATAGCTGCAAGCTCTACTATTCGCCTCAAAGCTTCGTCGCAGTGGAATAACCACAACATTGGCCACTCCGTAATTCTTAGGTATTTAGAATCAATTCCAAAGCACACAGACTACACCATCCCCTAACTGCAATTCGACAGATATTTCCAGATTTCTATACCTCCCAGATCTTTTTGGGAGGATCATTCCTGGAAGATGAGTCAATCCATTTCTATACAGATGGGTCAAAAACAAAAGAAGGGGTTAGTGGAGCGTGTAGCGTGTTCCAGGCGGAACTTTTGGCGATAAAGAAAGTCTTGTCCTGGCTTAAAGAAAACGTGATATCAACATCTGATATCCGTATTTTCTCAGACAGTCAGGCCGCTATCAAGTCTGGATTCTGTCTCTACAAACTCTATAACAGTCCATAGCTGTCGATCATCTCTAATAGAGATGGCACAACAGTTTAATATTCACCTTTGCTGGGTGCCGGGCCATAGAGACATTCCAGGTAACTGTAAGGCAGATGAACTCGCCAGGAACGGTACAGTACAGCCCATCCTACCACGTTTGGCACGTACTGGTATACCAATCGCTACTTGTAAACTGTTGCTAATGCAGGACGCTGTGAGGAGGGCAGGCACCAGGTGGAACAACATCACCATGTGTCAAGTCACAAAAAACATCTGGCCAACACTGGACTTAAAACTTTCAAGGTGCTTGCTCTCTCTAGGCAGATCGCATATAAGCTCGATAATAGGTGTCATAACCGGACACTATCTAATAGGAAAGCACGCCACGAGATTAGGCGTATTCTCAAATGACTTTTGCAGAAGCTGTATGGACGAGGAAGAGGAAGAAACAGTTCTTCATCTCCTCTGCACATGCCCTGCTCTGGCTCGAAAACGCAAGAATTACCTAGGAGAATTCTTCTTTAACGATCTAAACGATCTAAATCATATCACCATAATCAGCCTCTCACGTTTCGTAAGGGTCTCAAACTGGTTCGATTGAGCTTAGGAGGAAGCCTCAAGATTCATGTGGTATCACAATGGGCCATTAAACTGGCCTAAGTGTGTCCGTTTCCATCTTGGACAGCCGCTATAACCTAACCTAACATTTATAGAAAGAATCAAATTAACGCCCAACTAATTGGAACATATTTCAATCATAACACAAAATTTTGAAAGTGAATACATGCACTACGAGTATAGAATTAATTGATGAATAAATGCAACTGAAACGAAATTGGACATAAATAGACACGAACGTGCATCCTCATATTGTATCCAGATACTTTCCTTAAGCCCTACGATTTCAACAAATGTACTATGTTCATAAAGTGTATTTACTTTCTACAAATTGTGCAATGTGCATGTATGTATGTACATTAAATAGACTATTTCAGTTAATAACTTTGGGTTTATATTTTTACTCTTTTTTTTTTTTTAAGTTCCCTGCAACTTTAATTTTCCAGTCTTAACTCTCACAAATAAAATAAGAAAAGTTTCAAGTAAAGTATTTATCATTTGAAGCACAGAAAAAGAACACAAACATAACTTTAAACTTATGGCTATGTAAATGTAGCATTATTTAATCATGAGTATTTTGTCTTTTTACGGCTTTAAAGTTATTTCATTTTTGGTATTACGCACTTTTGCTTTTTTATTACAAAATACCTAAAATTACTGTTGAATTTTAAACCCTTTCTTAGTCGTACTTCATAAGGTTTTATGGTCTCCATATATCTCTACCAGAATTCAATGTAAATTGAAATAAGGGACGTACTGTTGTACATAATACAACACTATGTGTAAATATGGTAGAGAAATATAAATAAAATAAAAGAATACACATTATAGCCATATTATAATATAAAAAGATAAACAACCCTCCGCACCAACTCCGTAGTGAAATTGTGGCAAAAATTCAACCTTGCTACACTTAATAGGATTACTTCGGCATTTTGGGTTTTGCTCCATAAATCTCAGGGCCGTATACCCAAAGAGAACAATTTCCCAAATATCACCAGGACATTCCAAAGGACAAGAGACTTGATATGTGTGTCCGTGTTGTCGTCGTTCATGAGGCTTAAGTTAGTCCCTCTATTATATGTACATATACCAACCTGGCCCTATGACCTGACCATATAATAAGATGAATCATGGTTAAAGCTGGAATATTGTTAAAAAAACACGTTTAATTTTTGTTTTTCTCTCGGACGAAGGCAAAGTACATGGAATTACGAGAATTTTGATATTAAATTAATATTAGCAATCAATTTTGGTATTTTTTTTCTATTTTATTTGACTAAGGTAAGTGAACATTAAAATGTACATAGCTTAGCTTCAGTATATAAAAGTAAGTGGTTTTGGTTTGGTTTATAGATTTATAAAAGTTAACATCATTTATAGAAGGGAAAATATGATGGTTTATGGTTCTATCGCCATCATCGAAATTTACCTTTTATCGAAAATACCTGTAATATTAATATTTAATGGAAAATAAATTTACTCATTTAGTTTTTATTTTTATTTTTCACAATTTAATAGGTTTTTATTTTTCGTCAAGGATATTTAACATAAAATTGACGAAATCACAATCAACAAATTTGTAGGAAAGGATAAGTTAATTAGGATGATGGAATAACAATATGAAAAAAATCTTCTTTGATATTGAACCTAAGCTAGTTTTAATTTGCTCGATAATAGTATTCATCATAAGGCACTTGAAATTACTTTTAATTTGTCTGTTTTAATAGAATCACAATCTTGTAATACAGAGCAGAAACATAATTTTAAAAATTCTGATTTTATATCTATGAATAATTATTTAGAATCAGTTGACTGGCAACTTCTTTTTAACTGTAATGATCTAGAGCTAGCTTTTACTATGTTTCGGAACATTTTAGATTCTGCTATTTTAAATTTCGTTCCTATTAATTATTCAAAAAATTCGAAAAGGCCAGTTTGGTTTAACAATAGTCTATTGAGATTGAAAAATGTTATGAATAAGCTTCATAAAAAAAGTAAGATTTCGGATGTTTTTCGTGAAAAATTTTATCAAACTCGAAAAGAGTATGAATTTTTGAAAAAGTTTACTTATAAGCAATATATTTGGTCTCTTGAGTCGAAGATTAAAAATAATTCTAAATGTTTTTGGTCATTCCTAAATACAAAACGAAAATCTCTAGGGATTCCAGCGAACGTGTCGTATAATGGCGTCTCTTCTGATAATCTAAATGTAATCTGTAACAACTTTGCGTCTTTTTTTCAATCAAATTTTATTGAGTTAAACATTAATTATGTTCAAATGGTAAATAGCTATAACTCTTGTATTGAGACTGGTTGTCTGTATTTATCTATTGATGATGTATTGGAAGCACTATCATCTCTTGATAACAGTTTTTCTGTTGCACCAGATAATATACCACCGCTTCTTTTAAAGAACTGTAAATTGAATCTAGCTGCTCCACTCTGTTATATATTCAATTTGTCTCTAAGACAAGGTGTATTTTTGGATACTTGGAAACATTCCTTGATAACTCCTCTGCACAAGTCGGGATCGAAATCGGCTGTTGAAAATTACAGACCAATTGCTAAACTTCAGCTGATACCTAAAGTATTTGAAGCAATAGTAAAGAACAAGCTCTATAATTTGATTAAAAATCATATTTCTGAAAACCAACATGGGTTTATGAGTGGACGGTCGACAACAACTAATTTAGCTTTATTCACTAATTACTGTCTTTGTAATTTAGAAAACCGTTATCAAGTTGACGTTATTTACACTGATTTTTCGAAAGCTTTCGATCGGGTACAACACAATGTTCTAGTGAAAAAACTTCAATTATTTGGATTTCACTCCGCACTTCTTAAATGGATACATAGTTATTTAGTTGGACGAAAACAATATGTCAAAATTGGTAATGTCCTGTCAAATGAAATCATAAATTTTTCCGGTGTACCACAGGGCAGCCATCTTGGACCGCTCCTTTTCATTCTTTTTATAAATGATTTGCCTAGTTTTATTTCATATTCTAAGTACTTATTATATGCCGATGACCTCAAGATTTTTAGTTGCATTAAATCCCCACTAGATGCGTGTAAAATTCAAAATGATCTTAATAATATTGTTCACTGGTGTAATCTAAATGGATTATTTTTCAATAATAATAAATGTAGTGTTGTAACTTATGCAAGATTACTCAATCCTATTTGTTTCGATTACAAACTTGATGGTCAAAACCTACAAAGATTAATGAGTCAAAAGGACCTTGGAGTTATCTTTGATTCTAAAATTAATTTTTCGCTTCAAATTGACCAAGTAATCTCCAAAGCAAATTCGATGTTGGGTTTCATAATGAGGAATTCAAAGTCTTTTGAAGATCCTTATACCCTTAAGACTCTGTTTTTATCTATTGTTAGACCTCTGCTAGAGTATTGTTGTGTTATTTGGAATCCATATACTCAAACAAGCATTCTTCGTATTGAAAAAATTCAGAAAAGGTTTACTAAATTTGCTTTGCGGAAAACATTTAGAAATGCAAATCTTCCGTCTTATGAGATCAGATGTGCCTTTATTGATTTAAAGCCCCTAGTACTCAGAAGGAAACTATATTCTGCTCTTTTCGCTTTTGATATCCTCAATTCAAATATTAACTGTTCGATGCTGCTTTCAATGTACTATATTTATGCACCTTCCCGTATTTTGCGACCTAGAGATGGAAATCTCCTTTATGTTCCATATCATAGTACAAGTTACGCCAAACATAATCCAATTACTAGCTCTTGTATTGCTTTGAATGATCTTGATCTTGTCATTGATTTTAATAAAAGTAGGATAAATATTAAAAGAGATATATTGAATTCATTATAATATTATTATTTTTATACCTTGTAAATATGTTATTTATTCGTTAGTTTAAATTATATATATATATATGATAGTCTTTATAAAGTTTTTGTAACTTGATTGACGAAATAAATAAATAAATAAATAATTAGTTTTTGATTTAATGTTTTTAACATCGTGTTTGGTTGGATTAAATATGAAACATAGGATTTATTCATTTCTGGGTTTCGAAAGTGTTCATTTTTGACGAATATTTTATTTCATTGCAAAGTTTAAAAAAAAAGAGGCTGGGATGCGACCCACACTGATAACTTCCCATCCCGTCTGTCGATTTGTCTTGCTTAAAAGTTTGTCTTGCTTAAAAGTTTGTCTTGCTTAAAATGTATCAATTTTTACCAAATTTGCGTACTATTTTTTGTAGGTTTTATTTTTTTATGAAAAAACGGACTATTGGATTTTTATACTGGATCAACAAAATTACTGAATATCGAAAACAATATTTTCTGTGAAATAAAATAAGTTTGAAGCCAATATTTGTAATTCTTGAACAGCTATTTGAGTCGAAAGTAAATTTTTACCAAGTTTTAAAATAAATAAATTAGGTGGCGCAACAGTCCGTAGAGAACCAGGGCCTAGTGACTTACAACTCTCAACCATTCCTGTGTGCGAGTAATGTTGTCAGGGATGGAGGGGACCTACAATTTATATGCCGAATCCGAACGGCTAATTTTTTGAGAAAGCACTTTTTCATGACAAGAATTACTCTTGGAGAATTTGTCAATTCCTCGCAAGAGGCAGTACCCGTGAAAACTCTTTTTTTTAATTAAGGTGGCACAGGCAGGGATTGAACCCAAGACCTCTCGCATGACAGTCCAACGCACTAACCATCATGCCACGGGTACTACCAAGTTTTAGTATTGTTTTTTTTTTTTTAGGTTTTTATTTTTTGTAAAAAAACTTTAAAGTCGATTTTTCTCAAAATTTTATCGAATGTTAAAAACAATATTTCTTATAATATAAAATTAGTTTGAAGCCAATGTCTCAAATTTTTAAAAAGATATTTACGTCGAAAAACAATTTTTAGCAACTTTTGTTAAATTTTTTTTAGGTCTTTAATTTTTTGTAAAAAAAACTGTCAATTCGATTTTTTTCAAAATTTTACTGAATATTGACAACAATATTTTTTGAAAGATAAGGGTAGTTTAAAGCCATTATCTCAAAGTTTTGAAAAAATATTTGAGTCAAAATCAATTTTTACCAACTTTTGTTATATTTTTTTTAGGTCTTTAATTTTTTGTAAAAAAACTGTCAATTCGATTTTCAATTTTTCAAAATTTGAATGACTGTTGACAACAACATTTTTTGAAAGATAACAGTAGTTTAAAGCCAATATCTCAAAGTTTTGAAAAGATATTTGAGTCGAAATTCAATTTTTACCAACTTTGAGTAATGTTTTTTTTTAGGTTTTTATTTTTTATAAAAAAAAACTGTCAATTAGATTTTTCTCAAAATTTTATCAGATGTCAAAAACATTATTCTTCGTTGCACAAAATTGTTCTGGAGATAAAATCATATTTAAGTCGTAAAATTTTCGAGGTGACAATTTTTTTTTTTCAGTTTTTGTGATTTATAAAAAAAACCGTTAATTGGATTTTTTTTCCAAAAATATAGTTGTTTTGTATCACGTTACAATATATTATATAAAATTTAATTCAAGTCTCTAGTGTCATTGGTTCATGAGATATTTAGGGTTAACCAAAATTTTCACCTTTTTTTTAAACTGCTATGGTAAAAAAAACCACCCAAACAATTTTCTTGAGAGCCCTTTCTGCATCTTTCTGCCTTATTATCTGTATAACAAAATTTATTTGAAGTCGATATCTCTTCTGGTTCTTGAGCTATGGAAGACGAAATAAACGTCGCGAACGTACGGACGTACGGACGTACGTACACACGCACAGACATCTTTCTAAAAATCTTTTATTTCGACTCTAGGGACCTTGAAATGTCGAAATTTTCAATTCGACAAATCGGACCCATTACAATAACTTCCTATGAGAAGTTAAAAATATTATTTAACTGGCGCCCGGGAAGATACACAGCATTTGATTTTTTTAATGTAGTTTTTAACTAATTTTTCACACATTTCGGGCCGTCTTTTGAATTATTTTGGGTTTTAATAAGTCTTAAGTTTGAGAATTGTTCGCTCAAAGGCGGTGCGGTGTTTTGCTAGGTTAGGTTAGGTTAGGTTGGAGTGGCTGTCTAGATGTCATTGACTCACTTAGACCTCAAGGGTCCATTGTAATACCACTAATAAGGTTACTCATGGGAGAGTAATGAAAATTAAACAAACCATTTTGTGCTTTTAATAAAGTTAGAGAGACACTTTGTGTCAATCGTTGCCAGTTCACTGGTATTGTCGAAGAAGGGATTACCAAGAAAGTTATTCCTTCTAATGGAGAGTGCTGGACAAGTACATAGAAGGTGTTGGACTGTTTCCTCTTCCTCCTCGTCCATGCAGCTTCTACAGAAGTCATTTGTGTAGACCCCTAGCCTCATAGCATGTCTTCCTATGAGGCAGTGTCCTGTTATTACTCCAATTGTAGAGCTTATATTTTGTCTGCTCAAGGATATCAAGCCTTTTGACCGATTTAAGTCTATGCTTGGCCATATTTGCTTGGTTGCTAGGCAGGTGGTACTCTGTGACCATCTAGCATTTGTTGCTTCTAGAGCATATTGTTTGAGAAGATATTTGCATGTAGCAAGTGGTGTTCCTATGTTATGTTTTTGTCTAACATTTGGCAGAAGTGTTCCGTTTTTGGCGAGCTCATCGGCTTTGCAATTTCCCGGAATGTCTCTGTGGCCCGGCACCCAAATGAGGTGAATATTAAACTGTTCTGTCATCTCATTCAGAGATGATCGACAATCGTGGACTACTTGAGAGTTTGTAGAGACAGACGCGAGAGATTTAAGAGCGGCTTGGCTGTCCGAGAAGATTCGTATATCCTTGCAAGATATAACGTTTTCTTTGAGCCAGGATAGTGCCTCTTTAATCGCCATTACTTCTACCTGGAATACACTACATTGATTGGGAAGTCTGTATGATAGACTGAGATTCAGTTGTTCCGAATAGATACCACTTCCAACTCCGTAATCGGTCTTTGAACCGTCTGTATAGAAGTGTACCGCATTGTCTTCCAGGGGTCCCTCTTCTTCTCAGGAGGATCTTGAAGGGATGGACACATGGAAGCTTTTACCGAATACCATTTTTAGGGTGGTATAGTCTAAGCGATCTGGGATAGATCTGAAATTGTCTAGAACAGTAGTATGTCCAGTATTGTTACTGTTCCATTGAGAGATGGCTCTAAGCCTCACACATGAGTTGGCTGCCACCATTTTGGAGAAGATGTCAAGAGGTGTTAGGTTTAAAAGCACATCCAGGGCTGCGGTTGGTGTTGAGCGAAGTGCTCCTGTGATGCACATACCTGCTGACCGCTGGACTTTGATGAACTTATTTAGATTTACCATCTTGTCCAGTGCGGTCCACCATACGACAACTCCATAAATGAGTATCGGTCTGATTACCGAAGTGTATAGCCAGTGGGTTATTTTTGGGGAGAAGCCCCATTTTGATCCTATGGCCTTTTTACAAGTAAAAAGCGCTACAGTAGCCTTTTTTACTCTATCTATACTATTATATAAAAGCGAAACCATTTTAAAGTTTGTAACGCACGATCTCAGAAAGTAGTCAACCGATTTATTTGAAATATATTTTATTATTTTCTATATTGTTATGAGAGTGTTTATGGCTTTAATTTTTTTTCATTAATTATTTGTCAAACTTAAATATTATTAATTTTACATTTTTTGTCCATTTTTTTTCATTAGTTGACTTATACAACCACTCATATCTTAAAACCTATACAATAATTGACAAAGATTAGCATTGCTTCATAAAGTCAATATTGTTGCGCAAATTTTAAGCCTAAAATCACTTCTAAGTTAAACATACAACCTGAGAAATAAATAAAAACAAATTATAAAATTATAAACTTTTTGAATTTATTTTATCCAGGAAATTAGATTCCATCACAATCGCGAGGTCGCTGCTTTGTTTCATTTCATTATCATTCCAACATATTTAATTTTCTTTTCTTCCCATGCTCTTTCTCTCTTAATACATATGTGTTCCATTTAATAGTTACGTTTTTTCTCTTACCTACCTACCTACATATTCAATTTTTCTGTATTGTCATCAACTAACCTACACACACACAATATTTTTTTGTTTCTCTAATTCTATCGTCACATCGCTGAGCAGTGTGGGCTCTTTTTTTTAAGTTGCTATGGACATTTAATAAAAATAAATAAACAGTGCCGTGCACATGAAATGCCGATTTATCTTAAGAAAAATTAGATCTTTTTTATTTTTCTGGTTCGAGGAAGTGAATAGGTTATAATTCTTCCAATTTAAAAATAAAAAAGTTCTATTATAATAGCTTGAATTACCAATTTTGTATCACTTCCTCGATAAATAAAACTGAAATTAAGTTAAAATTTTCTTTACAAATAACTCAAAGAAGGTACTTACAATGACGTCGATAAAAAAGAGCACACAAATGTGGGTAGGTTAAGTCAGTTGCACTGCACTGAACATGAGCTGAGCAGATGAATAAAAAAATGTGTCTACGGATATTTACACACGCATACCTATAGATGTATGAGAACATTAAAAACACAAATTTGTTTTTTTTTTTACCGCAAACTATATTTTTCGGTTGCAAAAACACGAAGGTATGAATAAAAGAAAGAAAAGAAGAAAATAGACAAAAATTTAATACTAATATTCAAAAAATGTTCGTGGTTATAATTTGCGAAGCAACGCGAGCACGGGTCGGCTAGTCATCAATAATTGCTTTCCAATTTAGTTTTTTGTCTAAAATGAGGCCTAAATATTTAGCTTGGTCGGAAAACCTTAATGGTATTCCTTTAATCTTCGGTGGGCTGATCTGATGAATTTTGTACCTTCTCGAAAAGAGTACTAGTTCTGTTTTATGTGGATTGACGTCCAAGCCACATTGCTTAGCCCATTTTGTTAGCCTATTCAAGGCATTTTGTAGGAGTTCCGAGAGAACTTGGGGGTGTTTCCCAGATACAGATATTCCAACGTCGTCAGCATAGGCAATCACCCTGAAACCCTCTGCTGGTGTTTTGCTAGTTCTACAAAAATATCTCTTAAGTTGTCAAATCACATAATCTTGGTGGGCCAATTGATTTCGCACAAAACGTGAAATTAAGGAACCAGTAAACTTTTCACGTAATAAGGCAACAATTGATCGAGGTGTGTGGATTTTTTCCCCATCTTGTTAAAATCACATGTCACAAGTCATGATCATAAACCGTCGACTTTAGACTCTTTCAATTGCTGCGAATGTCTGGAAGTTATTAAATTCAGATTATCAGCAGAACTTGCACTTGCGCTAGCAATTTTTTCAACTGAACATTCATAACGATAATCCACAGGCTTAACGATATTAGTGACGCTTTCACTTGCCTAAAATGTCTTCATAAATTGCTTGCGTAGTCAGAAGGTTATAACTACAAAAAATCATCGTGTATTGCCCCAAAAGTAGCAACGTTTGAATAACCACGTTTGGAATTATGTAGTTGTATTATAAATTTGTACACGGTTTTTTAGTAAATAGCAAACATTCAACAAATATTTTGACACTTCTAATGCCAGGTGTCAAATGTCAGTGCTACCTACTTGGAATTATAAAATTAATGAACTTTTTTTCAAACTCTTCATGTGTCACTACTTAATTTTTTCTACGTATCATTTAATGTTTATGAATGTCAAAACATTTTAGTTTTTGAACAGTTTACTAAAGCAGGGGATACACAATTTGTTGTAATGTACAGTACATACATAATTCATTTTATTTTGATACATTTTTCGTAAATATTGAAAATTTAAAAATATTTCTTTCAAACAACAAGTACACATTAAAAACAACTACAGTGAAAATTCCCTATGGCGGACAGCGACGCACGGTCTTAGCAATTTTGCACGGCTAAGAGAGTTGTCCGTTCAAGAGAAAAATAAAAAACAACAATTTTGTAATGCCTGAATAGAAAAATAATTACTTTATTAGTACAAAATGTTTAGCAAAAATTTAGATAGAAACTGAGCTGTCAAAAAAGGTTCTAAGGTTGTCTTTCTTTTTCAATAAATCTTTGCTATAAAGGCGCTCTTTAATATCTGAAAAACCGAATTAACACATTTAGGTTCTGTTGAGTGCTTTTGATTGGTATTTCATTTAATACCTCTTTTGAAGATGTTTTGAATTTGTGGTTCTGTACCACCATTCACAATGGGAAGCCGGAAATTATTTTTGAAGAATATTTTCTACGCTTACAAAAATTAAATTTACCAAATTATGGTCTATGTCCCTTCCGGCGTCCTGGTAAGAAAAAGTCCACTTAAGGAACTATAAAGGGTATGAAATTTTCAACGGTCGCGAGAAATTGTCCACTCAAGACGATATGGTCCGCCCATGAGAGGTGTTCGTTTAAAGAGCTTTCACTGTATTGAAATATCTTGAGCCCTTTTAATTTCCAATCATTTCATGTTTTGAGAGCCAACCATTATTCGCTCAAATAAAAGAAAAAATCTAACTTTCAAAAGCAAACTCCTATCATAACTTCCAAGAACACTATTTTTTCGAGCTTTTCACACCCCTCAAGGACTATTTGATAGAAATTAATTTTCATTTCAAGTATTTTCTATTTGCCGAACAACGAACGACCGACCATCATCAGCTTGTCCTTTGTCGTTAACGTCATCCTTCTTATTTCAAAGAATGCCATTCATTTGCCATCGTCATTGACATTGCCATCGCCATTGCCATTGCCATCACCGTCACCATCGCCATCCATCATAAGATCCTATTGAAACAATTTCAACAATCAAGTCCTTTTATTTTATTTTCCTTCGTTATTGCTCGGTGCATTTGCAAAAGAAGTATACGTAGTTCTATACTATTAGTGAAATAGACATCAGACTATCACTTGAGTTCTACTTGTTCCTTACTTTTGAATTTTCCCTTAAATCAAAGAAATACTCATAGATAAAGGATCTCTCTTTCAAAAACAGGAAGGATACTTGAATAAATTAGAATATTCCTTAAATATGAACAATTTTAGAGACATTTATAGTTTAACTAGTTTGTAAGACAGTGTTTCGATAGCACTTATCAACTAATGTGTGCTTTCGAAGTACCTAGTTCTCTCTATTTAATTTAAAAATCTTTTAAAAAAACCTTTACAGACTGTTAAAAAAAGAAGTCTTAATATCCCAATTTTTAAAAGACACCTGAACATTTTAATGCTATAACACTGCTCGACAAAAATTCGTTTCTTTTTCTATCACACACCCAAAACAATACATTTTTAAAGGATTAAGTAGTCCTGAATTCGACTTCTCGCCTTAAAATTCACTGACTCGATATGAAGTTTTAAAAAATATGAAATTTAACGCTTTTGAAAAGTACATTCAAAGTACATGCAGTCAATTTGAACTTTGATTTTAACTATCTAATCAAATTTTAAAAATAGCTAATTTCAACATTATTTTATAAATTTTCGGAACATATTCAACATGTAAAGCCTTTTCGGAAACTTTATGAAATACCATAAATATTCCAACTTAATATTGATACTGAACAGATTTGGAAAATCATCAGGAATTTTATGGAAAATAAAAACAAGGCTGCAAAATTTTAAACAACCTATTATTAAGGCCTTATTAGTAATCTACTAACTTTTCACTAATTAAACACTTTTTATTGTTTTGCTAACTAGTATCATGCTAAAACCATTTTATTAAAAAAAAAAAAACATGAACACATCTAAACAATGACAGATTGTGGAGCAAACAAAACAAACATACCTTAATATCATACTAAAAATGATTTAACATCGTACTAAATCGTCTGAAATTTTGCGCCTTTTGTCACATTTGAGAAAAATGACATATGTCATATAGATTTAGTACGATACTAAAAAGATAAAGTAGCCATTTGGTGATTTTAACTTTAGTAAAATGTTAAGAAGATAGTACGATACTAAACTCGTTTAATATTATCAAAATCCTTTTTTTAACCTAGTATCATACTAAAAATGATTTAACATCGTACTAAATCGTCTAAAATTTTGCGCCAAGGTCTCTAGAATATAAATCAAAGGTTTTTAGAGAGTTATCTATGTGTGCGTATGTACATTCTTGATACTTTTTTACAAAAACATACTAAACAAATTTATTTTCGCCTAAAATATCTATTATAGTATATAATATCAAAAATATTGTTGTTATACATATTTAATTTTTAAGACAAATTCTTACAAAAGCCTAGAAAAGCAACTAAAATCTAATGATCAATTTCTCCTTGACTATGCGAATTATATTTCAATTTATCAGCCCTATGGTTATCAAATATCAACACGATATTTGATAATAGTTGATAATTATCAACAAAATTAATGAATCGGTATTATGTTGATCAATTATCAACACAAACAATAAATTATCAATATTTTTGATAAATAGTGAATTAAAAGATCTATTGTGAATAGCTTTATTGATAAACTCGGTATTACGGCTATCAAACATATTGATACCCATCAAATATTCTATCACCTACAAAATCTTCGTTGACAAATGTATCAAATATTCGTAAATGGTAAAGAATTGTAATTTAAATACGATTTATAAAAGTTTTTTTGTAATTTTTATTGAATATACAAATTGAAGAACGAAATGCCTTCACTAGAATTGTTGTTTGAAGGCAATTGTACTGAGGAACGAGGGTTTATCTAGCAAGCTAAAATAAACAGTATTACGAGATGCTTCAAATAAACAAATTATTATTATTAAGAAAAAAGAGAAATTTATTTAATGAAAACAACTTACATTATTCCGCCGAAATTATTTATAGACCAAAACACAAGAACTCAACACAAAAATGACAAACGTCAAACACCAAACAAAACCTATTCACAATCGTATATTGATTAGTATTCACAATGGGTGAAACGTTATCATTTGATACTCATAATACCAAATTATCAATAAATTGATAGAAGTTATCAGTTATCAAATAATTGATAGTTGATAGCCATGATAGGGCTGCATAATTCGTTGAAAACCCCAAACTTTTTGATAAAATAACAATATGAAATACTGGGAAAATAATGTATAAAAAGAAATGGTTTGTGCATTTGAATTAACTAATTGAATGCACAAACCTTTTATTTCAATGAGTTGGTTTCCCGGTATTTATTGTTTTTTTTTTTCGGCGAGTTCTTTCTTACGTTATGAGCGGTCTTAGAATGATCTTTACCAGGGGATGCACCGTGCCTCAGGGGTACCTTATGCCAGAAACAAAAACTCATCCCAAGAAAAATGTAACACTTACACAAGATCTATGGTTTGCAACTTTGATTTTCCCGTTAAAGTTAGGCGCTTATACAAATTATATTTGAATGTTTCGCTAACATGGATGAAGGTGTACCAAGGTGAAAAACAAAGTTTACAATGAAAAGAAATTATAGTCTGTTAAATTGGAATGTGGGTTAGAAAATAGCTTGGTCTACAAAATAAAATAAAATATCTATTGTTTTGAATTAACCTGGGTTTAATAACATGGGTTAAAAATAACCAGGGTAGCAAATACCCTGGATTTCAAAAAAGCTTGGGTTAAAAAATATCATGGATTCTAAAATAATTTGGAATAAAAATTAACAGGGTAAGAAAATAACCTGGGTTAAATAATATCCTGGATTATAAAAAACCTGGGTTAAAAAACTACTTTAATTAAAAAATATTCCAGATTAAAAAACTACGATGGTTGCAAAATAGTTATAAAATTACCTGGGTTAAAAAAAATTCTTGTTTTAAAAAATAACCAGAGTTAAAAACTAACCTAGGCTACAAAATAACCTTGATCATAAAATATTCAGGGTTACTTACCTGTGTGATCTAGGGCTTCACCCAACATACTTCTACATCTATCTCGGTCCCTAGATAGATGTATCCAGTTTCGCTCCAAATTGGATGAGGTCACTTTCCTCTTGTGCGAGCTACCTGATCCGCGGTCTTCTTCAAGGATGATGTAATAAGTAGTCGCATGACACCGCATCACCTTGTCTAAAGCCTTTTTTGACATCGATATGTTATTTTAAGTTGTTTCCAACCTTGGAGCAGCGTAAATTCTAAATGGTCATTCTGCACAAACGGACGAGTTTATATCAATAACTTCCAATGGGAATTTAATAAAACCTCTTGTTGGAAACCCTACATTTAATCGTAAAAGAAGTTTTGTTTCTCAATTAATAGTTATGCGATTGCCTCGTTAAAACATTCTTGTAAATTTCCATCCTTAGGCAGCAGACGCTTGCAATTGGAGTGTTCTTGCACAGGATTTGACTAACAACAATTTTATCCTTACAAATCAATCCACATACTCTAAATGATTTAATACGATTTCGAGAAAAATAAAATAAAATAATTAAGTTTTTTTTATTATTTTCAATCCGAATATATTTTTGTAGTCATAAATCAGTAATTACAATTCTATAGTTAACTTAATTGTGAAACTACATTCAGTATTGCTCTAGGATCGATAAAATTGAGGATAGGATCAAATACTACACTCCCTATACCGGGATGAGGAGCAGCGGTAACAACGTTACAAAAAATGATAACACTCAGAATGTTTTTTAAATTTTTATTTAGAATTTGTTTTTGAAGTTTTACTCAAAAACGAAATATGGATTTTATTGGAAAAATTGTTGAAATTTTATAAAGTCTAAGATCGTGATTCTATTTTTAATTTATTTTCATGTAAATAGTTAATCATTTTAAAGCTTTGTGAATTTTACAGGGTGTGCAATAAGATATGGTCGAGACTTGATAGTTGTAATGGCCTAACAGAATACTTCGGTTCCATCGACGGAAAGTCAAGTTTATAGGTGTGGACCTTGAACCACAACTAATGTTCTACTGCTACTGATATAAATACATTTAGATACATTTTATCAAAATCAGTATTTTGTTTTAATTTGTTTTTGAACTATCTCCGTACGGAACCAAATTAATTTGATTTGTTTTTGAATTTGTTTCATTCCTTTTAAGAAACTTAAAAAAAAACACAGACTCAAACATCGACTTTATTTAAAACTATAAAATAGGTCTCCTAGTGATACAAAGTTATATATCGACTGGAACTTAACTGCTTAGCTTACCTGAGTTACTCTTAGAGACTTTGAAGAGTCGCAACTTAAACTTTTAGTTAAAGATGACATAGTTGATAGCTGATGATATCTTTGTTTTTTATTTCAGGCACTTGAATCTTAAATGTTGAAAAAGGAGCTATTTTTCTCAATGGGGCTCAGGCCTGACCGTAACCAATTCTTCTTCAATTACTCTTATACAATATTTGAATTTTAGCTAAGGTTTTCCTTAAAACCCCAAACTCTAAAAGCATATATCTTATGTGGATTATTAAAGAAGTAGTTTTTTTTTAAATTGTTCTTTCAAAATTTTATTTCAAATAGATTTTTAACAAAAAATAGGCATGTTATGATATGCAGAAGTAATTATTACAATTCGATTATGGTGGTACTATTAACGTAACAACTGTATCTAAAATTGTGTCAATGTTGACAGCGTCTCCTAACGGTCCTAATACATCACCTATAGCGGGTTGAGGAGCAGCAACGGCTTTACACAAACCAATCACAGTCAAAAGGACGAAGACGCAAAGCAAATTAGTTTGAAACATTTCTTATTTAGATTTTGATTATTAACAGCTAAAGTACGCAAGTAGAAAACTGAATATGGTTTTGATAAGAAAAAATTTCTTTATATACCTACACCAAAAATCTAGGCCAATAAAATTAATGTAATATTAGTTAAGAGATAAAATAGTATAACTTCGAGATCGTGATTATTTTTTTTTTAAATTAAATTCATGTAGAAAGTTGATTGCTTTTTCATATAATTGTTTTTTATTTTTTTTAATTGTTTTCTTAATTTAATGAACTAATTAAACACACAAAGGTTTGTTTTGTTGCATGGTTTGTAAAGTAATAAAATAGAATTCTAAATAGTTCAAGGGTAACGAAGCTTCGAGTTTTAAAAATTATTTTTATCTAATTTCTATTCACATTTTAAACAATGAACAATATTTATACTTGATCCTACATACTTTTTGGGAGATATTCATTAGAGTCCTTTTCTAATCCCTAGATCCTAAATTTAGAGAGATGTCTTTGTGCAACCGTACGTTCGGGATACCTTCTTTCGTCAGTCCTATATTTCAGGGACCACATAAATTTTGTTTTACCAGGCATTAACATCAAAAATGCAAAAAGGACTTTCAATAAAGTTCAGTGTGTGTGTGTGTGTGTTTTTTTTAATATAACAATTTAAGAAACAAAAAAGGAGCTGAGATGCAACCCACACTCGACAGACGGGCACTTATCCATCGTGCCCGCCTGTCGATATATTTAAAAGTTTAACAACATTGAAGTCAACATCTTTCTTTGTTGTACAAATACTTATAAGACTCTCCCAATGAATTTTTCAGGAACTTTAACTGGTCACTATAATTTCTCGATAGTGACATGGATTCCAGCCCAGATATGATTACAAACTTAATTTTTAGTAGAATAAGAAATTCTATTCCGAATAGGGTAAAATCCATCAAACCCAAAGAGAACTCATGGTCTAATTTGAGCTGTAAAGAGGTTATTAAGATCAGAGATGTGTGTTTCCGTTATAAATTCAATCCCACTGAGAAAAACAGGAATAAGTTTAAAGAAACTAGAAATACCTGTAACGGACATATTCGACACATTAAATTGTTGCATGGCCAGAAATTACGGCAGCAAATACAACAATGTCCAATTGGTAGTAACAATTTCAGATCATTTGTAAAAAATGTGAGTTACACTACGTCTTCGTCGGTTCCGACGCTCGTTTCCAATGACACTTCCTATGTAAGCTCGATTGATACAGCCAATTTGCTTGCAGGACAGTTTGCTGTTAATTCGATGCTGCTAACGAGTGGCTAGACTCCGCCTGTACTTGAAAGCATAAACAATTCTATGGGACGAATCTTCTTTCGCACTCGTTCAGTTGCTAACGTACTTAAAGACCTTGTTATTCACAAATCCGCTGGCCCGAATAGTATCCCCGCTATTGTTCTGAAGTGGTGTTCTTCAACGTTGGCAAAATCACTGCGTAAGCTTTTCCATCTTTCCTACTCTACAGGTCTCTTTCCAAGTGGATGGAAAACAGCAATTGTCTGGCCTGACCCTAAAAAAGGCGCTGATTAATTATCAGCTTAAGAAATGACCATCAGTATGGCTTTCGGAGCAATAGGTCCACTAGTAATCTCATGGTTTATCTCACCGAACAGTGAACAAATCTTTACATCGTTTTGGAGAAAGTAAGATTATTGCACTTGATATTTCAAAGGCGTTTGGCATCAAGCTCTCTTATCGAAAATGCGTACATTTTGTTTAATGAGTCTCTTCTTCGTTGGGTTAGAAATTACCTTTCGGACCGTTCAATTCAAGTAGTATTTGACGTGTTTAAATCTGATATCTACAAAATAAACGCTGGTGTGCCCCATTGTTCCGTTTTATATCGGACACTCTTCCTTTTTTTTTTATAAATGATCTCCTGAAACTTCTAACCCACTAAATTGTTTCGCTGATGACAGTACCCTCAGCTTTTCATATTTGTTTGTAGATTCTCATCTTTGTTCTTCGGATGTAGACTACCAACGTCAGCATATGAGTCTCTTGGATAGAATTAAAAAAAGAACTCTAAAAATTATAGGTAACCGTTGAGCACCACCGTAATTTTTCTTGTCCATCATTATTTTATCGCTATTTTCGCAAACAATGCTCTAATGAAATAGACTGTTGCATTTGGACGGATCTGATAGATATAGCTGCTATTTTCATGATTTAAGATTTATCAAAAAACGGCACAGCAAAGGCACGGTTTAATGTTATGGGGAGCAATCACCTATTACGGGAAAGTGGAGCTGGATTTTCAAAGCTCTAAAATGACAGCAATCACTTACAAATCGATTCTAGAACGAGCTTTTCCGCAGTTTTCTGAATTAATTGGTGGACAACGATGGACTTTCCAACAAGACAATGCACCAATACATACCGCAAGGACAACAAAAGCCTGGATTCAGGGGCAAAATGTGAACCAATTACCATTGCCCCCATATTTCTTTAAAAAATTGAAACATTTTATAAACTATACAAAATTAATTTAAAAACCATCCCTTTTTCGAAAAGAAAAATATGATATAAGTGTTTTTAAAAACCTAAATGGAATTTAAATTTTAGTAAATAAATTTATTTTGCAGCCTTACTAAGCCTTACTTATAATTTATAAAGTACATAGTTCCTTTATACATTTATGTGGAGCATAGTTTATCAAATAAATGTAGCCGAAATATTTGCATTTGTCTTTAAATCCTCTTAAAAAATATAACATAATTTTCCTACACAGACATTATTATACATACTTTACATAATGTACATAAGGTTTATGTACATAACATTAAATCATGTTAAATTCTTAATTTGACCTTTTATAAATTGTTACAAGTACGTGCTCTGTTTTAAAAAGAAACAAAGCAATGGTAATCTCTAATGCTTAAATTCACAAAGATATAAATTTTAACAACGAAGAATTATTACTGTATACACGAATTTTGTTGGAACTTCCTTTTTTACCACAAAAGAGGATGCGAGACCCAATCGAAATATCCTCTGGCCATTTTTGGGGATTTGTTTTTGTTGCTTTTTAACAAGAAGATACACAAAATGAAGAGCTATAGTATTTATGGTAGAAGGTCCTGGAAGATATGTTAGAACAATATGAAAGCATTTTCGATTTAGAAAAAAGGTACGAACAATCTCAAACTTTTCTCCCTGTTTTGGTTTTTTCTTTGAACTTGTTTTTTTTTTATAATAATTTAACAACTAATGTTTATTAGGCACTTGCAAAAAAACGTTTTTGCCTTACTATACACATTACAAAATCATAAGCATTTTGAAGAGATGAAGAGATTTGTATGCCAAAAAGGACATACAACTATAGTTTTAGCTCATTATTTGCTTTGAAAGTTTGGTTGGAAAATTGTGAAAATTTCTACATACGAAAGAATTTAAAAAATGACAGATACATCCTATTAATTGTAAACTGGATAAAATGTTATGAGTTCGCTGGAATAGTTTTTGGAACACAACAAATCGTGGATTCGTATAAGTATAAGTAATAGAAAAATCTAAGAAGGAAACAAAGAAATCACCTTCGCAGTTTTAGACTTTTGCATATTTTTCTTGTTTCGTTAGACTTAGCTGCCGTTGTATACGACAGAACTAGACACTTTTTGAAACGTAAGTTCAAAAATTGTTATTGGTGTGTGTATGTATGTCCTCCTAACATTCTTTTGAACTTCATTATTGAACAACACTTAATTATTTTTATTTAAACTCATACTTTGCATACAAAAATGGGTGGATACCACGCCCCTTAAACCGAAAAGTACAATTTTTCGGCCTACATTTTTGTTTAAAATTTCAAGATGCTATGATGTCGAAAAGGATTTAAAAATATTGATGATTGGGTTGTCAGTCAGGTTAATTTTAATTTTTTTCTGTGGAAATTAAATTTGGTAAGGTATCATTGATTATAGTCAAGTTAGTATTGCAAATTTTATTGGATCAGCTGGTTCTGTGGTAAGAATGAAATCTGTTGTTTTTGCAAAACGGAATTAGTGGTTTGTTATTACGGTGTCCTTTAATTGAACATTTATTGAGAATGAATTAATTGGTAGTGCTTGACACAGTGGCTATCCAAAAACGAGCCAATCGAATGTCAATAGTAAAGCAGTGTTTAATAAAAAGATAAAGAAAATCAGAACCTGTCGAAATGTGGTCATTAAGCTTTCATCACTGATGAAGTGTTCTTCAATAATAAGAAGATGACAAAAATCACGGTTTGGGGACAATACTCTCCATAGTTTAGTAAAAGGAGGTGAACATTGGAATGAGAAATAGTAAACTGTAGGTAAAATCTTTTATATCTTTCTTTTAGTGATCTTAAAAATTTCATCCAATATTTTTTTTTGTTGCGATTTAAGGTATTCAAGTTCACGAACATCGAGACTATACTTGTTTCTATAGATCCAAAATTATTATCGAAATTTGCAAGCGTCAGATTTGCGACTGTCCTTGTCTTAGACATTTTTTCATAAGACTGAACTTTTTGAGATATAAAGGGCCCGATGCTTATTCATTTTTTGTTATTGTTATTGAAAAAAAAGATGTAAGGTTTTAACTAATATTCTAATCTAAAACCTGTAAGTGCAGCAGTCCATCAGCATATAAACCGTGTCTTTATTAACTTCCCATAGGAAGTTATTGTAATGGGTCCGATTTGTCAAATTGAAAATTTTGACATTTCTCGACGTCCCCTAGATTCGAAATAAAAGATTTTTAGAAAGATCCCTGTGCGTGATGCGTGCGTGTGTACGTACGTTCGTACGACGTTTTTTTCGTCGTCCATAGCTCAAGAACCAGTAGAGATATCGACTTCAAATTAATTTTGTTATACAGATAATAATGCGGAAAGATGAAGAAAGGGCTCTCAAGAAAATTGCGTGGGTGGTTTTTTTTACCATAGCAGTTTAAAAAAAAGGTGAACATTTTGGTTAACCCTAAATATCTCACGAACCAATAACGCTAGAGACTTGAATTTAATTTTATATTATATATTGTGACGTGATACCAAACAAATATATTTTTGGAAAAAATTCCAATTAACGATTTTTTTTATAAATCAAAAAAACTAAAAAAAAATATTTTTTTACCTCGAAAAATTTGCGAACAATAAACGATTTTATCTCCAAAACAATTTTGTGCAAAGAAAAATAATGTTTTTAACATCTGGTAAAATTTTGAGAAAAATCGAATTGACATTTTTTTACAAAAAATAAAACCTAAAAAAATAAAAAATATCTTTTCAAGACTTTAAGATTATAGGGCTTTTCTTGATCAAAATAAGAAACAAAACGTATTAACTTGAACAAAACTTCTTTATTACTAATGAAACATATTATTTTGATTACATGGAAACAGTGAAAAATAAATAAGCTTTAATTTGATTATTCTGAGCAAAGTAATTATTAAGTACAGTGATATTTCATATCGTAAGAGATGAAGCCTCCATCCCTGCAATTACTCGCACACAGGAATGGTTGAGAGTTGTAAGTCACTAGGCCCTGGTTCTCTACGGACTGTTGCGCCACCTAATTTATAATTTATTAAGAGATGAAGCCTCTTACAGTTCGGCCATCCTGACTATAAATGGTCCTCGATTTACAATTACATGCAACAACATTTACATCAACATAACATTTTTCTTTTAAATTACTATTTTTCTTTTAAATTCTCTTACATCTATAGACTTTTAAACAAAATTGAATACATCATACATGAATACAATTAACGTTATGAAATAATGTGTTTTAATCATATAGGTATATCTGTTTTTTTTTTTTACTGTTCAATTTGGAAAAAAAAATAAAAAACATAATGACAAAGTTTATACATTAAAAAAAATTTTTACATAAAATTGATAAAAAAAAAATTAAAAAATCCGATTAAATTGATTGATGCAAAATTAGAGATTATGTTTGAACATAAGGCTTCATGTTCTCAGGGCAACATACCCCTTAATACGGCACGCGAGATATTTGGATATTTTCTATGTCTTCTATAATATAACGGTCATTAGGCAAGACTCTTTTAACCTCATAGGGACCTTTATATTTAGCTATCAATTTTTTGTTAAATCCTGGAGTATTTACAACGTTTTTGATTAAGAGATGAAGCCTCTTACAAGATATTTGCTTTAAAAAAATTTTTTGTTAGAAGCAATATTGTTTTCAATATTCGGTAAAATTTTGAGAAAAATCGAATTGACAGTTTTTTTACAAAAAATAAAAACCTAAAAAAAAAACAATACTAAAACTTAGTAAAAATTTACTTTCGACTCAAATATCTTTTCAAAAATTAAAAATATTGGCTTCAAACTTATTTTATCTCACAGAAACTATTGTTTTCGACGTTCAGTACATTTTTTATAAAAATCCAACTGTCATATTTTTCATAAAAAATTAAAATCTACAAAAAAATAGTACGCAAAATTGGTAAAAATTGATGTTCGGTTTTCGATATCTCGTGGACAATAGAAGATAATTGACTTCGAATTAATTTCATTCATCCAATTAGTATTTGTTTATATAAGAAACTAGCGGCTCGTCTCGGCTTCGCACCGGAAGACACAAATAGGTACAGATATTTAAGTTATAAGCATGCTAATTAAAACGACCATGAATCACTAAATTAGAAAACATTTTTTTGTTTTATCATTAATATTCTTCGCAGCTTATGCGATGAAAGACATTTTATGGCTAATTTTTTTTACACCTTCGGTTGGTTTTAATAGGAATTTCTAAAGATTTCTACAGTAATCTAGTACTAAACATAGCCTATGTTACTCAGTGATAATGTAGCTTCTAATGAAAAAAGAATTATTAAAATCGGTCCAGTACTTTTTGAGTTTATTTGTTACATATTAGTGTAGATAGTGTAGATGTAGAAGTGTAGATATTTTTTTTTAAGAAATGCTACTAAAATTGGTAAACATTGGTTTTCTAGTCAGAATCTCGTTAATAAAAATAGATTTCTAAATCAAACTATTTCATTATATGCAAAATATTGTTAGTAATATTTTTAAATTTTTAAGAATAATTCAACTGACAACTTTTTTAACAAAACACAAAAACCTACAAAGTTTTAAGCAAGACAAGTCGACCGACGGGATGGGAAGTTATCAGTGTGGGTCGCATCCCAGCCTCTTTTTTTATTACAAATAGAATTATGATTTGATTACAAACCCTAGGAATGAGATTATGGATTCTCCAAAATTATAAATCTCTTTTAAGGTAAAACCTACTCATTTATCTAAAAAACTTTTTATATCCCAAATTATTTGGCCCACAAACACTTCACTTAAGAGAAAATTGTTTAACAGAAGAACTTGCATACCTGAAACATAATATTTTATTTGAATTTTATATTTCCCATTGAATCATTTGTATCATTTAAATGAGATTTGAATTCCTGATAATGTCCAGGCAGCTAAATAAAATACGTACCATTTTTTCTGGCTTGAAATGTTTGTTTTTCACCGATGCGACGCGACATCTTTCACTCCTTTAAGTACAAACTTGCTTAAGTAAAGAAATCAGTGACATTTTATTGTTTTGTATGAAGCGGGTTTTACTGTATATCATTGAATTCTTCTCAATTCAATAGCGAACCTATAACTTTTAAAGATTACATAGTCAAAAATGTGAAATGTCAATACTCTCAAGATTTCAAAACTAATATAAACCATATACTCGAATACTATTGTCAGTCAATATAAAACTCCAAAACGAACCACAAACTAAGTACAAACCACATACAATTAAAATACAAAATTATTAGTTCTATAATTGCACTCAACTATTTGGAGTAAATATACAAAATGGCATTTAAAAAAAAAAAAAAACAAAGCATTGTTAGTTTTAAAAGGGTTGTCAGATAGTGTGGCAGGCTTGTAAAAAGATGGTCAAAGCCATCTCTGATGACTTCAATTAAAAAAGATTACATTCTTCGAATTTACCGAGAAACTAGTACTTCAAATTTTACAATCAAATATTAATTGATCTTAAAATGATTGCAATCATTTCACTGCAATCAATTGATTGTAATTATTTTAGACATCATGATCATAGGTACATTGTTTTATTCTCTTTTTGAATTCTTTCAATTGTTTTGAAGTTTTGGAAATCATTTGATTGCTAAAGATGACTTCAAATAAATATGTAAGTATGCAAAAGAAACCGAAAAAATTGTTAACAGGCTTAAAAATTAAAACTAATTAAGTAATAACAACAATAAATAACACAGTTGTTGAAAATGTGGTTAAAGCCAAAGTAGTTCGGGACATTTGTGTTTCTTTTTAAATAAAATGTTGGCAAGCCTTAAACTTAATTCACGATTTTAACTTCGTATGTATATGCATTCTTGAATGTTTACATATAAAGTTGAATGTAATAAATGTAAAAGTATTTTTTTATTGTTCCCAAGCCTCACTTGATTGTTTTGACAGAAAAATAAAAACGGATAGTCAATATTTAGGGTGTTTTATTTATTGTTTACTCTATTTTTACATTTTATTTCGGGTGCGTGGAGAAATTAATAATTCAAAAGTAGTTTCTGTTCTTATTTGTTGTGCAGTAAGTTTTGTATGCATATAATGATTTTGTTGGCTTAGTTCTACAGGGTTTTCCAATAACCGGATTTATTTTGATTTTAAAAAAATAGTATTTAAAAAAAAAATGTTTATTTAATTCGAAGAAGAGGAATAACCATCAACAATATGGAAAACGGAGGGCCCAAAAGTACTTCAGTTTTTGCTTGTTAAATGACAAAAGTTGACAGCTTTTAAAGTAACAGCTGTCTAAGAAGCGGGCTGTTCAAAATGAAACGTCAAATAAGTAACTCCTTTTTTATGAGGCATTCTATTTTTAAAATATAAAAATTTCCGAGATTCGACCCACAGTGATAACTTCCTCTTGGAGCCCTTAAAATAATTGTGATTTATGGAACTTTGAAAAGTATCTAGATAACTATGTAATCAATAATTACAGCATTCATGGAAGCATTTAATTTGTTTTGTTAAAAAACTCAAATGATGTTTATTTCAATGGAAAGATATAACAACAACATTAAGTACAAAAATTGTCAAATCCATTTATCTTAAAATTATACCAGGACTAGTTTTGGCATTAATTGGTGCCCTGACTAGCTTATTTGAGAATTGGTCGAACAAATGTTACAAAAAGCTGCTTTATGTACTTATTGAGCTCATGTTTTGTGAAAATGATATTCCGTCAGACACATAATAACAAGAAGTTCAATAGAGTTTTTTCCTAAAGCTTATAAAGGGTGATTTTTAGCTATTATCTTTTTAGCAACACTGGTTTAAACAGCTGACGCACGTTTCGTGTTTTGTTTCACTGTCAAACATCTTTTGTTTCATAATTTAACCATAAATCGTTTTACAAACGAACAACGCTTGCAAATTATTGAATTTTATTATCAAAATGCGGGCTCTGTTAAGAAAGTTCATCGCGTTCAAATTGTGTCCAGCGACGAAGCTCATTGGGTACGTAAATAAGCAGAATTGCCGATTTTGGAGTGAATATCAGCCAGAAGCATTACAAGAGCTACCAATGCATCCAGAAAAAGGCACAGTTTGGTGTGGTTTATGGGCTGGTGGCATCATTGGACCGTACTTCTTCAAAGATGATGCGAATCGTAACGTAACTGTGAATGGTGAGCGCTACCGTGAGATGATATCCAACTTTTTTTGCCCAAAATGCAAGAGCTTGACTTGCATGACATATATTGTTTCAACAAGACGGTGCCACATGCCACACAGCATGAGCAACAATGGACTTATTGAGAAACGACTTCGGTGAACATTTTATTTCACGTTCGGGACCGGTCAATTGGCCGCCTAGATCGTGTGAATTAACACCTTTAGACAATTTTTTGTGGGGCTATGTTAAAGCTCATGTCTGTACAGACAATCCCGCTTCAATTGACGCATTGGAAGACAACATTGAAGCATTTATTCGTGAGATACTGGCCGAAATGTTGGAAGGAGTGTGCCAAAATTGGACTAAGCGGATGGACCATTTGAGGCGCATTCAATGTCAACATTTGCATGAAATAATTATCAAACATTAAATTATATGGACCGTACTATCGATTCAAATAAGGATTTCATGTATTTTTCTGAATTTTATGTTTTTTTTTGAAAAGCTTTCCTATAGCTTTTAAAAAATCACCCTTAAGTTTTACATTTTCAATGTTAACGAACAGACAATTAGGAACACGCCTATCAAAAAGCGAGTAAAGATCACATTGCAACTCTTCACAATCACGAGTACTTCAAAAAGTTTTGAAAATTGTAACATCGTCGGCATAAATGATGCACTCAGAGTGCTTCAACATAGACAGTAAAACGTTTATAAATAAATTAAAGAGAATAGTACCTAAATGACTTCCTTGTGGAATTTCAGAGCTGGTTCTTGAGATATGGTCGATGGAAAAAGTTGTCCCGAAGAAACATCTCTCTAAAAACCACGAATTTAGATTCTAAGGACATTGAAGCGTCGACAAATGTCAAAATTATCAATGTGAAAAATCGTACTATAACAAAGACTTACAAATAAGAGTCGAATTAAAAACATTCAATTCGTTCCAAAAAGGATATTTATGTTTCTGCCTGAGACATACTAATTTTTCAATCCCAAAAAAAAAAAAAAATATCTACAGATTAAATAAATGATTGATCCTTTAATTCAGTACCTTAAAGTATATAGGGGCTCACTAAACTAATCTAGAACTTGTCATTGTGGTAAATCCGAGATAAAGCTTTCACATGTACCTACCTACCCACATTTCCCTATATCAACAAAAATAACAAGGAAATTCAATCTTTCCCAAACAAATTTACCCATTTCTTCATTATCATCACAGTTGACCCAAAATTAAGTCATTCAACTTGAATCTTATGTCTCTTATGCCCAAATTGACATGTCATTGGAAGGTATACCTATACAAGTGGAGCAGAAGGGAGAGATGGAGCACGAAAAACTTTCACCTTCTCTAAAAACATTTCTTTAGAGAGTCGTCTATATAACCCCCCCCCCCCCCCCCCACCAACACTCCAACATATCTGCAAAAGCAAAACTATTTCCTAGAAATTGGCCCACATACCTATAAGTGGTATAAGGATGTTGGTATTATGTATCAAAGACACAGTGGAGAGTAGTTGGACATCCGCATCATCCCTTAACAAACCTGCCTGTCTGGCCTTCCACCGGTTTGTTCGTCCGTATAATAGCTCTATAGCCATGTTAACTTTTGAGACTTCTTCGACAATCGATTTCGTTATCAAGTGTTCTGTTGGGTAGATTATGAAGCTGTTACTCTCTTACACATCGACTCCGAGGACTCCAAGTAGGCGAGGCATCACAAGGAGTCAAGGTTAGTATAAAGTAGAAGTCAATGGGAAATCGATTCAAGTGTACTTTATGAGTTGAGCCTCTGACGACAGGCACTTAAGCAGAGGATATTATTGTGTGCACACATATTGGACAAATTTTGAATAAGAGTTTTATTATTTATTCACAGAATTACGCAAATTGCAGTGATATTAAAATTTTATTAAGAAATAAATCTATCCTGACAGTAAATGAAAATGAAAATGAAAGAGCGAAGAAAGAATAAAGAGGTAAATTGGTGCCATTATAGTAATGGAGTTGGAACATGCTAAATTAAACCCTTGGATGTCTTTTTAGTCACTTCTATTTTCAGTGACAGTATTTTTTTCTTGGGTTCGGGGTGCCTCTGCCTACCCCCATTTCTCAAACTTGAGGTAAGAATAGCGTAATTTAAATGCCAAGGCGTTCCACAAAATATTTCCGTAGAAAAAAAATGAAAAGAAAACGGAAGGAATTTTTGCATTTTAGATTCACGTCATGAATTCAAGATTTTTCATATACAAACAACCCTATTTTCCAGGGAAGCGGCTTAAATGAGGGGTAACCACCAGACCACATAGGTATACAAATTCAAGTCGTGTATATCTGTATGTATATATGCCTGCGAAAGAGGACAAATGAAATTTAAATTTTACTGACATTTCATTTTGGAGCCTTTTCCTGTGTGATGTTTTTTAGATGTTTTCAACTGTTTCGTGTTTTTTGGGATAAACAATTTCCCAAAAGAACAAAAATATTTTACTCCCCGTTTATGTTAATTCAATCCCCAGATTCGTGTTCCCAAATGGTTTGCAAGATGAGATGCGATATTTTGAGTTTTCTTCTTTTTTTTTTGTTTTGGTTTTTTGAGGAATGAGGAATATCAGGAAATTATTTTCTAAGGAATACATATTTACATTTCACAGATCTCATCGCTATCTGGTATTTCTATTTTTATGTAGATACATATATTTCTTTTTATTTTCTTTTATTTTATTATTTTTATAGAGAAAAAGAAAAGTCCTTGTAACAATTCAAAATAAATTGTTTTGGGGGATATTTTCACTTTTATCAAGATTGGTTTTAGAATAAGAATGATGATTTGATGATGTTAAATGGGTAAAAAAAACAGTACAAAATAAATAAATAGGCTTTATGAAGGCTTCTGAAGAAATAATTTGTGGTTGGGTTGAAAGTTGTTGTTTTTCATTTTTATTTTTGACAGGAAGAAATACAGATGGTAAAATGTTAAATTAGCAATTTGGGTATTAGGAGTATGTGAGGGCTAAGAAGAATAACCCGATTATTACATTAAAATTTGAATCATATTTTCACATGGATATATATTTAGGGGTTTTTCAGGCCTCTGGAAGTCGTTTGGACGTGTACGGAAATCATTTATAATCCAAAGTGTGGGCAATTGTATAGAAGAAGTATAGAATTTTGAAATGGAATAACGCAAAGATTATTGCCTCGAAGTGGTGAATTGTTACGGGGCTTATCGGCCTAGACTAGCGACATCACATACCCCTACAGAAAATAGTTAAGCAGTCTTAAATCACAGGGTCTTAAAAGCCAATTCACGGGTTCATAACGTGAAACTATGCGGTTCAGTCTATTTATGTTGAAACACAAAACCAAATTAAAAATGTTAATACAGTTAAAGCAGTTTTACTAACTTAAAATTCTATACCTAAAAAAAACCTTTATACGGATTTACATTCTGGAGGAACTGTTTAACACGTTTTACAAAATTAAGCAATTAAAAGTTCTCAAGAAGGCAGAATATCGGATAGAGAAATTGGATTCAGTAGTTGGTGGCAAGCATCTTAAGCAAGGTAGTTAAAAATAGGTATACAATCTAAAACTATTCCAACGGGTTATCCATTTTGTGGTTTCAAAAGTATAGGTCTGGAATTCGACATCTGTCAACCTTAGTTGTTAAACTAATTTTTTTTTTTTCAGTTGAAAGCCTGAAATTTACGAAAATGGATCGCTTAACTATCGTATTACGCATAAAAATTGTTAAAATCTACTACAAAGATTGTGATACTGCCACAGCCACATATCGTACTTTACGATTTTTTTGCTGCATTGAAGAATACGATTTGGAGAATATGTGGTTTCAACAAGACGGTGTCACATGCCACACGCCACACAACTCGAGCGAATATGGATTTATTGTAAGAGACATTTCCTGTCCACGTAATTTATCGTCGTGGCGATTGACACGACACCGCTGGTCTTTTTGACTCTTTGTGCACTTAAAAACCAATATTCGTCAAGTTATGGCTGAGATACCGCTATTCGCGTAGTGGTAATTTCAATGATATAGTGTTTCACACATAATGTCAACGTTTGAAATTTGTACTAAAAGAGAAATATCATGAAAAAAAATATTTTATATGTGTTTTATTTACGTTTACTTTTGAAACCGAAAAAATATAACCCTGTATTTTAGAATAGAAAAGAGCTTATATGTTTAAATTCATTGATATTTCTCTAATTTTTAACTTTTGAACGTTCGTAGAACATGTTTGATAGAACATCAATTAGGGACTCTCTATTTAGAGGGCGTGGTATCGGCCGACTCTCACAGGATTGATATTAGTTTGTTTAACGGGTAAACTATTTTTACTTGCAATTTATATGAACTATATGGAAAGTATTGCATTCATACAAAATTTCTAACCCGAGATTTTAATCAAACATGATATTACGATGGTAGAGAAGTCGAAAAAAGTTGGTCCCCTGATTCCGTCCATCCGTCTGTCTGTCTGTCCGTGACCTTACAGCCCATAACTTTTGGTTCAATCGAGTTCAAAATAGGAAGTTATACATCTTTTTTGTTAAGACTAAAAACAACAGTTATCCGCATACAATTTTGTTGGCCAAAAATCGAACATTCGAATTTTCTTAAAACTTGGCTTTTTTCAATAAAATAGATATTTTTGTATTGCTCCAGAAGAGTACCCCCCGTAGATTTAAGTTTTTTTTAAGAACTAATAAACCGATTTTCTCAAGAACTAATAAACCGATTTCTGCACAAGCTCTTATACTGTCTTAATAATATTAGATGATCAAAAATCTCATTGCTTTTATTTATGATTGTTAAAAAAATATTAAAATTTTTTCTTTCGAAATTCTATATATTGAAAATGGTTCTTAATTTTTTTACGATATTCAAATGTAAACCGTGTATTAATAAGCTCTATATTTTTAGACTCAAATTGAAAAATTTTATATATAGAAAAATAATTAAAAAAAAGAAGTTTACCGATTTTCAAATTAAAATTTTGAAAAATTATGGTTTTCTTGAGAAATCAAATTTTTGGGACCAACTTTTTCTTGCAGTTAAATTTTTAAATCATTAAATACATTAAATATTTTTAAACATACTATTTGGATACCAAGTTTATTAAAAGTAAAGCTTAATACATTTTCGAGGAAAATTATTTTTCATTATAGAGTTTGAAGCTTGCCATTAAGACTTTCAAATTTCCGACTTGGGAAGATAATTTTAAGGATATTTTGAACATATGTTTCGCAAATTGTAGGTGCCATCTCAGCCATAACTGAAGTAACTTTTGTTTTTAGTGCGTATATAGTTTTGAAATTATACGCTTAGACTTGATCTTTTGTGTATCCCCACATAAACAAATCTTATGGTGTCAAATAACATGATATTACCTGACCAGGAAAATTGTAAAGCAATAAAGTCGTGGTAGTGTGATGTGGCTTGTTGCTTCGATTTGTTTGGTTGGAAGAACATATCGTCCAAGTCATGATCTTCAATCGAAAGGAGGTGTACAACACGTTCAATTACTGCAAATAGCAGAAAATCGACAAATTTGAATGGTCATCAACATTGGCAGCAATATTTTCGACTTAGTATGAATTAGGTTAATAATTCAGTAACGCTTTCACTCTCTTCAAGAATTCTTCTTAAATTTTCTGATTTCTTGCGAAATGTCAATCAATAATTTTGCAGTAAGTTAGCTAGACATGTTTTTCGACTGTTTAGCGATCTATGATCATATATGGCAAGCATTAAATATTATGTCAAATATCAGCGCTTCCAACTCAAAACCACAAAATGAATAATCATGTTCAACTGTAATGTTTCCATTTCTTGGGATTTGATAAAATTTGGAAGAGACCAAGAAATAAAGGTTAATGTTTGAAGTACGAGTATGTGTTAAGGAAGTTAACTATAAATGAGTACTTTTCAAAAACATTATACTTTTAAACTGATAAAATAATTTAGTGGCCCGGTCAAAGAATCGACTCTTTTATGCCACTAAAAATTTCGTTTTTATTCTTTGTTACAAATTCATGTGCTTTCTCAAGTCTGATTGGGATCACCTTATGCCATTAGACCTAAAAAAAAAATCATTTACAGTCTTATTTAAAAACGCTGTATAGAGCCTACATAAAGTTATGTAATCTCTATAATGTCTCTAAACGCAAAAATGCTATTTATAAAACTTATGCAAGGTTGCATAGTCCCATAACAAGCTAAACGCGTTTTGAGGTTGAATAGAGCCTACATAAGGATTATTGTTATTATTATTTCACAAATGCCAGTTTGATTTCTCTCAATTTTTGAAATTAAAAAGAAAAGAATAATGCCTTTCCAGTTTAGCTCGTTTATTAATGATTTTAATAATTTAAATCGCGTTTTACCAACTCCGAGAATGCGGAAAGTTTATAAAAAAAGGTTCAACACAATGAGCTTAAGAAGCGAAGAATTTAAAAAAAATGTAGATTTTCAAAAAAAATATCATAAAAATAATTGGAATTATCCGTTCGGACCTCAGCAGCGACAATAGAGGCCACATCCCCATAGATATCCAAGTAATGGCTTCAATAAGATATTGGGGACGGAACGAGGTAAGTTTGTACTAAATGTTCACACCAATTCGAAATCCGTACCTTTTATGATTTGTTTATAGATTCAAGACCATAGAGCAGACATCCACGGATTTAGCCAACCTACGCTTTGCCAAATTTGTAAGCGAGTGGCAAGAGAATTAGCTACCAAAAGACTTTTGTTCACTAAAATACCACCTTCTTTTTCGGACCAGCTAAGAACTATGAACAAGTTCTTTCAAATACGGGAGTTTCCAAAGGTGGTTGGGGCCATTGACTGTACCCACATAAGGATCCGAAAAGTAGGTGGCCCATCAGGGGAGTACTATATAAACAGAAAAGGGTATTATTCGCTGAATACGCAAGTAGTATGCGACGCATCCCTAAAAATTTATTTATTTATTTATTTATTTATTTATTCATCTACGGATATAAATCTTACAGATTACTAACAATTTTGATATAAAAATATAATTAAATAATTAAAGCTAATTTATAATATGCTTTGCAATTGGATTTTAAGTTCACATCTGTTTGTAGAAAGATCAAGTTCATTACATATAGTGTTGAAAAATTTTATGCATCTAGAAAATGGTTCGTTGCAACCATAATTACATCTATGTTTAGGATTGTTAAAGAAATGACGAAGACGCAATCTTCTCTCCGGAATATATATTTCAAAATTATAAATGATTTGTGGGCATTTGATACGGTATGAAAATACATCATGGACAAACAGTACACATTGAACAGAACGCCTTTTTTGTAAAGAATCAAGTCCAATCAAAGCACATCTTGACGGATATGAAGGAGTATCAATTCTCCATTTCAGTTGCCTAACAACAAATCTTGTGAAAGCCTTTTGAACTCTTTCAATACGAGTTATCCCAATGGAAGTAGAAGGACACCAAACAATTGAACAATACTCAAGGATCGGACGAACTAATGACATGTACACTGATTTCAGAGCATAAGGGTTAGAAAACTCGTTGCAGTTTCGCTTGACGAAACCAAGCATTGAATTAGCCCTTGCAATTGCATAATCTATATGTAACGAAAAAGACAACTTCGGATCAAAAATGACTCCAAGATCACGAATCTCAGATTTGCGATCAAGAATCTGGTTGAACATATGGTAGTTGTGGATCATTGGAACTAAAATACGATGTGCCGTAAACACATTACATTTTGTTATATTTAATGGAAGGATATTCCTATCACACCAATCAGATAAAACATTTAAATCATTTTGAAGATTTTGCTGATCAATTCTATTTTTGATACAAAGAAAAATTTTCATGTCATCAGCATACATCAAACAAGATGCATTTTTAAGAAGAGAGGGGATATCATTAACAAATATATTGAAAAGAAGTGGTCCCAGATGGCTACCTTGAGGAACTCCTGATGAAGCTTGTATGATATTAGAGAAGAATTTTCCCAATTTCACACATTGTGTTCTTTTATAAAGGTAGCTGGAAATCCATTTCAAAAGCAATCCGTGAATGCCAAAAGCTCGAAGTTTAGCTAGAAGAATTTCATGACAAATAGAATCAAATGCTTTTATAAAGTCTGTGTAGATAGTATCTACCTGATAACCAGATTCTAATGAATCGACGACATATTTACAATAAAGCATGAGATTTGTTGAAGTAGACTTGCCTGACATAAACCCATGTTGTTCAACGCAAATATGCTCTTTTATACTAAAATACAAACGATCTTTTACTATAAGCTCAAATAATTTAGGTATTGCAGAGAGCTTAGTTATAGCGCGGTAATTTATTACAAGATTTTTTGGACCAGCTTTGTAAATAGGGCTTATATATGAGAACTTCCACTCATCAAGAAATTCGCCAGTACAGAGAGATTTATTAAAAATTATTAGTAGTGGGAACACTAATGTGAATTGACATTGCTTCAGAACCAGAGATGGAATTCCATCTGGACCAGGATTTGAGCTAGATTTTAATTTTGAGATACCATTAAGAATGTCAGACTCAAAGAGATGAAGTTTTGAGATATTAGCATTGTTAATGCATACATTTTCTGTTTGAAGAAGCTTTAATTCGGAATGTTTAACATAAACCGACTTAAAAAATTTTGAGAAAAGTTCACATGAACTCTGTAAATCAGAAGAAATACTACCATCAAATTCCATATTTTCTTGAAGAGCTAAAGAACGTTTCTTTCCATTTAAAAAAGTCCAAAAGGCTTTGGAATCCGAAGAAATACGGCTTTGGATGTTCAATATGTATTGCTTGTGCAAATACTTGTTTAGAAAATCATATTCTTTACGAAATTGGCAGAAAAGCTTTCTGTCAGCTTCGGAATTTGATTTTCTAAATTTGTTAAAAGCTTTATTTTTAACATTTTTTAAATTAACTAATCGTTTATTAGACCAAGGTGTTTTAAATGATTTCAAACATTTCCTTTTTGGAATATATTGTCTTAAGCCAATCGAAAAAATATCTATAAACTTTTCAAACGCACCTTGAAGTGATAAACCGGAAAGATCATGCGTCCAGTCAATGGACTGAAGGTAATTGTTGAGTGCAACGAAATCTCCTTTGTTGAAATCAAAAAAATCATCATTAGACAAAAGTACAGAGTTTTTAACACAATTTTCAAATTTTAAAATTGAACATATTGCAACATGATGAAATGAATTTTTTAAAAGTGGAAATTGAACTTGAATAATTTCAATATTAATATTATCTACAAAAACTAAATCTAACAATCTATTAAGTGAATTATAAATATGATTAACTTGAGAAATATTCATAGAATACATAGAATCAATAAAATTATATTCATAATCTTTTTTCATGTTAAATGGAATAAGACACTTATCTTCATTTGAGTAATTCCATATAATATCACCTAAATTAAAATCCCCAACAATAAATGGGTATTGATTTTCCAATAAATTGCCTACGATATTTTCTATGTTATAAATATGACTTTCATATATATCTGTTGTACTCTTTGGAGGTATATAACTTACAATAAATAAAATATCTTTACCAAAAAAAGCTAACATTAATACATAATTGTTCAATATTTTCTCCAGTCTTACATAAAACAATACTTTTGCTTGGGTAAAAGGATTTAACTGCCACTAAAACTCCACCACCTCTTTTTAAAAATTCTGTATATGATCTATCTAAACGATAAACATTATAATTAGAATGAAAAATTTCAGAAGACGAATAACTCGCATTTAACCATGTCTCTGTAATAATAATTACATCATATTCATACATAGAGCTAGATATATATAATTCGTTTGTTTTTGTTCGAAGACCACCAGCATTTTGGTAGTAAACATTAATAAGATCTAAGTTATTTGAAATGTTTAAGTTTGTAGAGCTGATTGATCCGGATGCATCTCCATTTGTTGTATTTTTTTTACTTTGAAGTTTTTTGGAAAGTTAATAAATTGCCTTACCAACACATTCTTCGGCCAGTTCAATGGATTTAGGGCAACATTAAATAAATGGACAGGAAATCCAATTTTAAATGTAACATACGCCAAATCATTTACATTCGTATCTTGTTTCACCAGCTTAAAACATTTTATTTCACCTTTATCGCAATTAATTTTCGCAGCCACATACTTCTTAATTGATTCTTCGCTAGTTAAAGCACTGAATTTTGAAATATGTAACCATTTATAAGGGTTTATCACATCAATCTCAGCATTTGTATCATCAATACAATCTGTACCAACAACACGAATTGATTTGACATTTAGTTCCTTTCTTTGCTGCATAGTATTAGCAACAACAACACCAGTATGAACACCGACAACAGTAGCAGCAACGACACCATCAGAATCAAGAGAATTTTTTTCCTCCACAACAACAACACCAGCAGTAGTTACACTAGCATCATCAGCAACATCAGTATTAGAAGCAACAGCATTTCCATCATCCACGCGCCTCTCATCAACAACCTTTTTACTTTCGCCTACCGCAACGACAGCTTTATTAGAAGCAGAACCAGATGAGTGGGGGTGGGGGGCATATTTATTTCGTTTCCCTTTTGTCTTCCATTCTGCATTCGATACCTCAGCAGCAGAAGCAGTAGCATAAACATCATCTGCACTAGCCTGATGCACCTGCACACCATCATTATCAATAGAGTTTGGCACATTATGATTGTCCATTTCATTTACAACAACAGCATGAGTTTTGTTTTTTTCTTTTTGACTGCCTATATTGTTGTTTATATAATTCAAACTAGAGTCCAGAAGATCAACTTTTTTGCATAACGCATCGATAACTGGGAAAAGTTCATTGACTTTAGAGAGCAAGCGCACAATAGGTAAATTAATGCAATCATTACAACGATATTGCACATTCGTGTTTGACTTTAAAATGCAATTTATCACTTCATCGGATAGATTTAAACACAGTCTATGATATGATTTACCGCAGAATAAACTACACTTTATAGCTTTTTCTTCTTTTAGAAGCAAATTATCACATTTAAAGCATTTTAGACTTGACATTGTAGAGCTAAGAAAAAACACGACCGCACTATGAAAAAATTGATTTGTTAACTGAAAAATGATTGACATTGTTTGCCGCTGGAGAGGCAGCACTCATGACTCACGAATTTTTAGGGAAAGCAGAATTAAACAACGATTTGATGATGGGGAGTTCAATGGTCGTCTGCTTGGGGATGGTGGGTACCCTTGTACTGATATCCTCTTTACCCCCGTTTTGAATCATCGAACGGATGCTGAAATAAGATATAATATATCTCATATAGCTACTCGTAACATGGTGGAAAGATGCTTTGGCGTCTGGAAGCAAAGATTCCGCATTTTGTTATCAGGTATGAGGTGCTCCTTAGAAAATGCCAAAACAACTATTATAGCCTTAGCAGTTCTTCATAACTTGGCAATTGATTTCCAGGATGTTCTTCCACCCACAGGTATAAAATTAAACAAAATTGGAAACCTTTATAATGTTTTTTGTTTAAATAGATGATGATGTGAACGATGACAATCAAGCAGATTCCTTTGAAAATCAAGAAAGATCGCAACAGGAAGGAAGCAACCAAAATCTTACACGGCGTGTATTTATTGAACAATACTTTTCCACCCGCAATTAATAAAAAATAAATGTTCTTATGTATCTTTTAAATATATATTTTTATTGGAAAACATAAAAAGAAACTTAAATTGATTCATTAAAACTCTACTTTGGCCTTCATTTTAGTGCCTCGCCATTGAGCCTGAATTTGTGATGTTTCCCTCATTCGTTGCGCTTAAACTGTTGAAACTGAAAATCATTGCAAACAAATTAGTAAAAAACAAAGATTATCTGTATTTGTACATACATACCTATCGGTTGTTTTACGCCAGGCGTCTCGTTTCAAACGGGATGTATTGGTTTCAACGTTTTTATTTTCAATTATTTGAATTTTGTCTTCTATAAGCTGTCGAAGGAGTATCTAAAAGAAATGTTAGAAGTTTTATTGATTTAATTCAAAGGTTTTTATCGCTGATATCACTTACTTTATCGGATGAATCCCAATTCGCGGTACGCGACCTTTTAGTTTTAGTTTCCATTTTTGTCATAACAAAACAAACAAAAGCACAACACAAATTTCTATATTTTATTTGTTATGACAAACAGCTAATTTGATATACAGAAAAATAAATAGATTGCTCCATTTTGGTACTTTTTTTGATAAAAACATTGTATAACTAAAATTTATAGCAGAATTTTTTATATATAGGAATTTTCGAAACGTTACATAGAGCCTACATAAATCCTTATGCACTGTATAATAATTCATCTGTTTAGCGAATTCTATTAAATAAGACTGTTAGAATCTTACTCAAAATATTCGTTTTCACTTAGTTATGCAAAAATTCTTTTCGATTAAAGATTCAAAATCGATTGAACAATTCACAACTGCCTACATTCAATCAATCTATTTTTATCTCTCTAATTTATTGTTAAATCGAAAACAAAACCAAAGCAACAACTGAATTTCATAAAAAGATACAACACTAAACAATACTCAGCCCGTCCTCTTAATTAATGCAAATTAGTTAATTAATATTCCCAGAGGTTTCACATTTAGGCTTCGACGCCTTTGGGATATCAATAAGTGATGGGGGGACTATATAATCAGAGAGATACATAGAGAGATGAAGAGTATCTTAATTTATTAAATTTGATTGTTAAGGTGTCAATTTCGAAAAGGAGTACGATTACAAGATATGTACATAAATACAAGACGCGACAACCATCAGGCGGTGATAAATAAGGATGGAAATTTATTGCATACCCTTCAATACTTACATAAGTAACCCAAGATATGACATCAAATTGGATGATGATGATTTATTTGCTGACAGAAGGTTGGAATATATTTTTGATTTAAATATTTAAGTGATTTACATTCAATATTGATATTCAATTTACATTTTTTAACTCGTATCTGCTACAAAATTGAATATAATCTTTCCAGAACATTCCACTTGAATATTTTGCAAACAATTCATTTATATAATAATTGGGATGCTGAACTTCATAGAAATTTAATTGGTCTCGAAGGAGTTTTCGAAGAAATCAAAAATCGTTTTAAAGTTTCAATAATTTGAATATAAAGTTTTGTTATGCCTTGACCGCAATTTAAAATGAATTAATATTTCTCCCAACAAATCGCCATGACAACATTAAGTCTTGAACTAACAAAAGTTTGGTGAAACCACAAAACATAATCCTCCCTCCCTTAACTCTTTTTGGTTTAATATTTGTTTTTGTTTTATGAAAGGTATATGAAATCCTTATCCTTTTGAGTGGGTATCCTTATATATAGAGACTTATTAGAGACTGATGGTATGTATGTATGATGGGTATGAAGTGTATGGGACACTCAATATAAAGAGGTTTACTCGTATTTCCCTGAACTAATTTAATTATGTTTAATATTACTTGGCAATCAAAAATCATCAAAGCATAGATAGTTTTAGCGATTAGAAAATTTCAGAACGATTAAAATATTTCCCTTGAGGTACAAAATCTAATTAGGTAACTAATGAGATGTGACCAAGGCTGACGCTACGACGAACGGTCAGAGGTATATATGTAGATATGAGTGTATTAGGACCACATTTATTTTGGTGTGTTGTGAAATCCTTTTTGATGGTTAATTTTTTTGAGTACGTTATAGCGATAAATGAATATTTTAAGCTACGAGTACCATGCTTTCGTTTTAAAATTTGCTTGTCTATTTGGAACATGATTTTAAACCATTTAATATTGATACAATACAAAATATATTTTTTGAGTTACCCAGGCTATTTGAAAACCAACAAGATTGAGACTCAGCTAAAAATTCGACGCCTCAATGTTTGTTTTTTTTTTTTCAATTTTTGTTTATTTTCGAAGGAATTCCCTTTAATTCAAAACTAATCGTATTGAGTTAATGGACATGACCCCCATTATAATTGAATTATTAATTTATTATTAATAATAATAATTATTAATCAACTTTTGACCAATGGACGATGCAGGAGGAGGGTTATATGAGCCATAAAGCTTATGCAGTCAATTTGTATAAGTAAAGATGTCATTTAAAGATTTGTTAGTAATTTAACGACATTCACCAAAAAGCGGTTTGCTGTCAAAAACAACTCAAATTTTTGTTTTCACTCAATTTAGAATTTGAAAAACTTTATGCTTTAAATTATTTTTATAAAATTTATTTCTAAGAAAAAGAGCAAATATTCATGTTCTTAAGAAGAAACCTTGAATAAGAAATCGTCAATGTGACAATGTGATTTTTTAAAAACTTTCTCTAAATTTTGTATTCTTAATTTGGCTTCTTTTTACAAGAAAAACATATTTTGGTATTGCTCCGGAGGGTTACCCCTCATAAAACCTTCATTTTTTTTAGGTTTCTCAAGAACTAATGGGCCGATTTCAATAATCTTCTTTTTCTGTGCTAGCTCTTGTCTATGATCAAATGATCAAATTGATGATAATTTTTGATGATCAAAAATGTAATTTTTTTATTTTTAAAAAAATATTAATTTTGTTTACAAAACTCGATAACGAAATTTAAGCACTTTATTTAGAGCTTACCAAAAATATTTTTAAGACAAAATTTAAAATGATTTTCGAAAAAAAATAAGTTACATTTTTAAATCTTAAAATATAGGAAATATTTTTAAACAGACTTTTTGGAAGACATAAGCAAGTTCTAGCAACCCAGTCGTGCATTTAATTTCTTTCAAAATTGATTTTCTTTTGAATACAAAAAAATCTTAAAAAATTAAATAAATAATCTACTTTTGAAGTGAATTTGCTTTGGATGCTCTAGAACTGAGATTTAAACACGAATTTCAATAATATAAATGTCCCAACATCAAAAGTGACACTTTTGTTAAACTAATGGCTAATTGAAAAACATAATAAACGTTTCATATTTATTGATATTAAAGCTTTAAATCTCTTGAGATTTGAAGTGAAAAGAGATTCTGAAACGTGTAATTTGCAAGTGCCACACAAACGTTTCTTCCCAACTTATTTGTTTACCTTAATTTGTTTTAAATTAATTTTTTAGATAAATTATGTACTTATAAATGCACCTATGTATATCCTCAAATTCAAGAACCAAGCATTTTTCTCTGTACAATTTTTAAGTTTTGTTGACTCCTTTAAGGTCAAAATACGAGTAAGCAGACTGATAGCGATAGTAATAATAGACTCCCGAAAATTGAGTTCGAAAAAACTACGTAAAAAAGCCCGACATTTCTACATATCAGATCTTCTCTAATTTTTTGGATTTTTGAATTTTTGTAGCGTTCTTTGCATTAATAGAAATAGAAACAAGAAAAGTATGTGTTATTTTTGGAAAAAAGATACGTTTCAAAACAATTTCTTACATTTCTGCGTGAAGTGCATCAAAAACCATCTAAACTATTGTATTTTAGCTCTTAAATATGGCATATTTAGAAAACTGTCAATCTTGGAATGCTTTCATATATAGGGAGTCATGCAAATTAAATAGTTACACCATACCTTGCTGGACAACAGTGTTCTAAAATAATTTGATAACTAAAGTTGCCACTTTAGCAATTGAAACTGTAAATTTAAGGTTAAGATACACATTATGTTATTTAAACTTTGTTAGCCTCCTTTACAAAACATTAAAGAACATTTTTAAGCTGTGAGTAAAAACTCATCTAAGCGTGTGACCCCCCCTGATGAAAAGTCTGGATCCGCCCTTGTCGCCAGCCCATAATCCGCACCAAACAGTGACTAGCTCTTTCAATGCTTCTGGCTGCCCTTCACTCAAAATACGCCAGTTTTGGTTGTTCACGTATCCATTCAACCAGCTTTGTCGTTGATCACAATTTTTCGATAAAAAGTTGATTTTCGGGCCAACTTTTCAAGAGCCAATTCACCAAATTGGTTCACATCTAAGCCCTTTCACAAATTTTCTCCGGAGGTAACAAAGACCCAATCATTACTTACACTGGCCGTTACAGCTGCGATATTTTTCTCAGTTTGCACTTTTCGCAAGGATGTTAGTGGGCTTGTGTCTAACAATTTTAATTTGGAGCGAAATTTCGTCGCAATAGTCCGAAAAGCCGCTCCAGTAGGCCGATTGAAATGAACATAAAATTGAAAAGCCCACGATGAACTTTCTCAATTGAGCACACACTTTTGAAATAAAATTCAATAATTTCGAAGCATTGTTCGTTTGTGAGACGAAACATGGTTAAATTATAGACCAAGCTGATAAGCTTTTAAAACCAGTGTTACCAAAAAGAAAATAGCAACAAAGCACCCATTATAAGTTAACAACACTATTGCTCTATAGAAACGGAGGCTTCGGTATAAACCTTTGTTTATATAAACACTAGCTGACCCGACAAACGTTGTGTTGTCATATAAATAATTCTAGAGAATATTTTGATAGAAATAAATAACTTATTTTAAGTGTGTAAGGATGTGGTATATAAGTGGGAGAGGTATAGAGCAGTGTAAACGGTGACAAAATATTAAAATAACAAATCACCAAACAATTTTGTTGAATCTGTGGGTATAATAGGGATTCGCGGTAATAATATATTTTCACCTCGGAATTTGCCATTTAGAATAATGGCTTTGATAACATTTTTCATTAATTTTTTAATTACTAATCGCGTGCCGTTGCACAACCGTGGTGGGTTCAACTTACGAAGAAAAATTACCGGCGATCCAAATTTCAGTTGTAAATTATGCGGTGGCATGCCTGGCAAATCCAATGAGTTCAAAAACTCAGTTGGATAATTTACAGCTTCACAAAATGTATCAATAGATTTATATGACACCAAGTCTCCTGGTAACAAATGTTGTATCTTGAGATTTAATTCGTTGACATCCACTTTCTGCCGGCCACTCATGATTTGTATATTGTCTGTGTATATCGGGAAATATCTGGTCAATGGGAGCATCTTGTGAATCAATAATCGTGCAGAAATCGACCGGTAATTTTATGCATCCAGTTTCATCTGTAGTAACTTTTTCGTCGCCTAACAGTTGTAACAGTTGTGTTGAGAATGTTTCAGCGGGTGGATCTTGAAGCATTTGAACACGCATATTTGTTTTCAGTTGTACTTTTTCAACATTACGCCACAGTAGCGATGATTTTAAGCACGCGTTGATCAGTGGCTATTCCTGCTCATGATCTCAGGGTTAGCTACTTTCTCCTAGAAGTTGAAGATAAGTTTTCAAGAATAAAAATTAATTTTATTCAAATTTTCTGCAGTCCGCCCTGAGCTTACATCGATAAATGCAGCAAATGTTTCATGATTTTTTTTTATTAAAGTAATAACAATAGATAATGGGACTTTAAATGAATGTCAGACAAAGCTATAAACTCTGGCTGTCGGATTCTTACAGAAATGTGATAGCCTAAAACGTCTCAGCAACAGTTTTGATTAAATCATTTTGGATAGCAATTGGAAAACTTTAAAAAATGTTGACGATTTAACACTGCACGATTTTTTTGAACGTTGGACACTTAAAGCTTTGTCTTTCCTAGTCTGACCAAAGGTAGCTAATTTAATTACATATTGCGAATGAGAAACACTTAGCTTGTGTTTTCTCTGAAATGTGGTTAGAGTGTTCATATTGTCCACATCCGAGGAACTCCATGCGAAAGAGATACCGGAAAAAAGCAAACAAGATCAACAAAATAATTTCTTGTTATTCTCGCTACCAAATAGCTATTGGTAATATTATAGAATATTGATTTTCGCTAAAAGTTCGAGTATAATCTCTGTTTCTATACTTGTGTGTTTATTTTAAATCAGTAGGGCGCCCATTATTAGCTTCTCCGAAAACGATATTGTTGAAAGTGATTTCTCTAATAATTTTTTCAATTATGGTCTTTGCTTGAGAAGTATTGGAGATTCCATTTTAATTCCTACGAAAAAAAATTCCTATTGTTAGACCAAGATCATGAAAAAAAAGTATCTATTTTTAAACAAACAAAGAAGACTCTATTTACAACGACTTATCTCATAGCCTAAAACCTTATTCTTAGCTGGTCATAGAATTATACAATTCCATGACTTAGAAGTCAAATAGAATTTTTTATTGAATACAATTTGAAAATTAAACTCCATACAATTTTTATTATTTTGTTTTTGATTGCAAAAGAATTAAAATTGATCCAATGCAGCTGCATAAGTCGTAATGTTTTCTTATTTAGTTTTTTTCGCTCTGGTAGTTTTAAATTTAAATTCTTATAGTTTTCATTTTTTTAATTAATAAGAATAACGAATTCTGAATGAAAAAATATATGGACTTTATAAACATTTTGAAAAATCACACTTCAAACTGATTTTTTGACTAAATATTTGTTTTTTGAATAAAATTAATTTTTATTTTCTGAAAATTTCTTTTCCATTAAAAGAAATACTTGTTTGAATTTGAGCTGTTCTAAGGAAATCAAATAAAATAATTTCTTACGACTAGCCCCTACCATGTTTGAATTCGTATGGAATTATATTAATAGTAATTACAATAAAATATACATACCTACATTATGTACATAAAAAAACATATTGATAACAAAACATTTAATATTTAACTATCAAAACAATAGATATTAAAATGCACTTTCTTAACTCACTTTCCTTTCCACCTAAAAGAAGGTTCTAAACAAAAACTACTTCCTATAAAACATTTAAATAATCCGCCTAAACTCCAACGTCTTTATCATTTCCTTTTCCTCACATATCGGCATCAAAAATCAGTATAATCGCTAAAAGCTGCGCTAACCGTCGAACGTGCGTTGCTCGCTATATTCTCGTAGAGCAGGGTCAAGCAAGTTCGCTAGCAAAACCCATTTCCATATACATATGTAAATAAATAACATCGCTTAATTTTATGCTTTCAAAAACGAATATGGTATGATGGTATAAAGTATACCGATACCGAACAGTTGCCGTGTTCGACGATCATGTTCGAATCGTCAGTGTTGTTCTTTCTTCCTTAGTCCATACGAAGTATGAAGAGAGAAGCAATCAAACTCTTGGTCGCGCCTGGTCTTCCTCTCTGTTGTTTGTCTTTAATGTGTGGGTACCTGCAAACTTCGCATGGTTTGGTTATCGCTTTTTTTTGCGCTAACCCTTCTACTTATTTGTACAGGCTTTTATTTGAATGTGTAGAAGTATGAAATTTGATAGCGCAAACTTTTGCGATGCCCAAGCCCAATGTTTCAAGATAGATTTGGTATTGTATGAGAGTTGTATTGCATGAAATGAAAATTATTTGAAGAAAAGTCACCGAATTTTTTAACATAATGGTCAACTGTTCAGTTGGTTAGTAATTCAATTACCAAATAATATTCATATTACAAAATAAGATTAATTCTAAAATTCTTAGTTTAGCGCCGCTAAACCCGCTGACTATGAGGAATCGCCCCTGGAATAACGGGAAGAGTTTGTCTAAAATCACCTGAAAAGAGTGCCGCCAAATAGTCGCGTTGTTTTTTTTTTGTCTTTCAATGTCCTGTTCAACGCCTCAAGCGAATGTTTGTGTGCCAGATGATAATTTTACACTGTTTCAGCACTTTGGCCATGGATGGTAGTTTTTTTATATTGCAAACCGCGTCTGGGTTATTTTGAATATTTAGTGGCAGTTTAAATACTGAATGAGCTGTTCTGCCTCCATCCAATAATTGCCGCAATGCCAGAAGATGCAACACCATTATTTGATCGTATTTTAGTAAGAATTAGCGAAATAAGGAATGTTTTGTCAGTTCCACCTGGTGCACCCAAAAAAAAGAATCCATCTTGTCCTGCCGAAACTGCGAGCATAAATGGTTCTTTGTTCTTCATTCCTTAGTGGAACATTGCGAGCAACAATCGCTGCCATTTCTACAGTATTGTATTGTAGTTCACGATTCAATTCAGTGTCTATTAAATCAGAAGCATTTCGATTTGATGAATGCATACCGAAATGACTGAGTGGTAAGTTGGCAATGATAACGCAAAGATCCTTAATAGCAATCAATGCTTCATTGTGCATAGCGTCACTGAATACTATCTTAAGATCTTTGCACCGTGTACGTCGATGTTGATGCAATAAAACCATAACATTTAGGAATATAACAAATAGATACAAACCTATTCTCACACCTACCGAATGTATATGCAAAATTTCATTGAAATTGGTTAAATACGTTTCGGAGGAGTATGGCAACTAACACTGTGACAGGAGAATTTTATATATTAGATATATATCTTACGACGCAGACAGGAGGTTTCATTAGACTTTTTTAAAATCTTTTGAATGAAGAATGTTTAAAGTAATTTTCACCTAACTATCGCTCATTCTAAGCTGAACATTTTTTACAGGACCATCAGTACGGTGCCGTGAAATAAATCTAAGTGCAAAAAAAAATTGGCCTCGTTGCCCTTAACAAAAGGCCAATTTTTAAAAGCTAGATTTATTTCACGGGATGCAACTCAACTTCTTAATAGTAGAACTGTTTCTTAATTACTAACATGACAATTTGGAGTTTTAATGATGTTTTGCGAAATTCACAAAAATAAATCGAATATGTAGTTTGAATTTTGAGGAAAAACTAATCATCCTTGTTCCCACTCGAAAAGTTCTAAAACCATGCACGTGTGTCTTTATCAAATACACAAGCAACTTTTCCAAGAAAATTTGTAGACAAATTCTTAATTCACGTCACCATTAGTAAATAAATAGTCTTAATGAAATAATGTTATACTGTTCCACTCTATAAAAAAAACACACAAACAAATTATATCAGTACTTCTTATAAACATCATCAAATCTCTCTTCCTCTTAGTTAAGGATATGAACTTAAATTTTGTATATTTGCGAATTAAAGGGTATATTTTCTAGTTCTCCACATAAAGTATTCCCTTATTCCATAGAGTACAGTATAACAGATAAGTTGAACAGGTAGATATAGTGTCATCGTCGTCGTCTTATGAACTTGCAGGCATCAGTACATGAACTTTTATACCTTTTGAAGTTAACTCATGCATTAAAAGTGTGTACAGGAAAATTATTTAAATAGACAAGTTTTGAGTTTTCATCAAAGAACCAATTAAGATCGTGAAGTTTTGTTGCAGTTAGTTGGAATTTTCTAAGTTTTATTTTTACATAGTTCTATACAGAAACTATATAGTACATGTACTCTATATACATTGTTGTACTTTTGCACCAAGGCGTAGAGATATTTATTTGTATGGAAAGGATTAAATTCAGTCAGTGAACATGTTTGCAATTCATTTGAATAGGTGAACACTTTTTGAATTAAATTTTATTTAATAAATAAATATGTACTGTAGGTAAGGTAGTGTGGTAGCTTTCATGAGCTCTAAACATTTGAAGTCTAGAGTCTCATTTAATATAATTTATGCATATGTTTTTGTTTTAAGTATTTTGCACCTATTTAACTTAGTTTATAAGTATGACAAAAATTCATGTGAAATATTTCAACATGATGAATAAATTAAGTCCAATGAGACTTTATACTCGTATACGAGTACTCCTATCCTGCAAATAAATTCGTGTCCTGTGGATAAAATGAACGAAAAACACGAGAACTTAAAAGGTCTATTTAATGATATTTCTACTTTAACTTTTTTGAAAAACATTAGTTCGTTCGATTAAAAAAGATTATAGGAGAATTTCATTGTGTTTTGAAGGAAGTTTAAGTTTTTCCACTTCTGAGACTGAGTTAGCGTTGTCTAAGGTTAAGGCTGATAAACGACGTGACGTAGATGGAATTTCACCAATCATTTTACAAATATGTGCAAATGCTTTTGCTGTTCCTTTAAAAATTATTTTTAATCGTTCACTTGCAAATGGAGAGTTTTTAAATACTTGGAAATGTTCAACAATCACAACTACTTACAAATCAGGAAGTAGGCAAGATGTTTCGAACTATCGTCCAATTTGTAAAATTGTTACAATTCCCAAATTTTTTGAAAAGTTAGTCTATGACAAATTAAGTCCTTTTCTTAAAGCAATTATTTATCCATACCAACATGGTTTTGTAGTTGGTAGATCCACTGCAACTAACCTTACGATTTTTAGTAATTAAGTCTTGAATGCACTTAAGAAAGGTTATCAGTATGATGTTGTCTATACTGACTTTTCTAAAGCATTTGACAGAGTCAAGGATGATGCTTTTCTCATGAAAATACAAACGGTAGGTTTTCACTCAAACTCAAAAAATGGATAAATTCATACTTAAGGGATGGTATTCAGTACGTTCGTATAAATAATATTCTTTCTGCACCGGTATTTGTTACGTGGGGTGTCCCGCAAGGAAACCATCTTGGTCCTCTTCTATTTTTATTGTTTATAAACGATATTCCTGATATATTTTTAAATTCAGAGTGTTTGATGTACGCGGATGATCGTTGTATAAAATCTGAACATGATTGTTTTCTTCTGCAACAAGATCTTGATCTCTTATCGGACTGGTGTTTAACTAACTGCTTACATTTAAACATTTCCAAATGTCAAAGATTAACTTTCTACGGAAACCGTTGCCAAATTAATTTTATCTGTAAACTTGGTGTAATTTTTGACAAAAAACTTGACTTTGTAAAGCATATAGATTTCTTAGTTCTCTAAAAGTTCAATGTAAGGTTTCATATTGCATAACTCAAAGGAGTTTTCCGATCCACACACCTTAAAGTGTTTATATTTTACATTTGTAAGGTCTAACCTTGAGAACTGCAGTGTAATATGGAATCCTTCATATTTTCTTCATTCATTTTAAATCGATAATGATCCGAAAACGTTTAAAGAGTTGTAGTGAAAATATTTCATTGGGACATAGATCTTCGTCCCTATGAAACGAGATGTAAATTACTTGGTATTTTGTCAGTTAACATTCGTAGAAAGTTCCCAGAGGTTACGTTTTTTCGTGACATATTAGAAGACCATATTGATTGTTCACAAATGTTAGCTCTAACTTGGATTCATGTTCCTGTGAGATTGCTTCAAAACCAATCGATTTTTAATATTCCATATCATAGAACTGTGTATTCTGCCAATGAACCATTATACAGGTGTTTAAGAGAAACAAATACTGTTTGCGACAATGTTAGTAGATATTTATTCAAATCAAATTTATTATTAATTTTAAATAACTTTGCTAGTGGTAATGTTTAAAATTTAAAATTGTATATATTATATTAACAAGTAATCACTAAAGTATATCTATTGTAACTTAGTCTCTTACTTACTTACTTAAGATGGCGCTAAAGTCCTGTGTGAACTAGGGCCTCACCAAACAAACTTCTCCATATAGCTTGGTCCCTAGCTAGATGTCTCCAGTTATGCGCTCCAAGTTGGGTGAGGTCACTTTCCACTTGTGCGCGCCACCTGATCCGAGGTCTTCCTCTACTGCGCTGTCCTGTGGGTGTGGATTCGAAGACTTTCCGGGCCGCAGCATTGCTTTCCATGCGCTCTACGTGATCCAGCCATCTTAGTCGTTGAACTTTTACCCTTCTGGCTAAGTCTACGTCGCTGTACAGCCCGTACAGCTCGTCGTTCCATCTTCTCCTCCACTTCCCTTCGATGGATACGGGAACGGGACCGTAGAACACACGAAGAACTTTTCTCTCCAAACGACCCAAGGTGCTTTCATCCGCTTTTGTCATAGTCCATGCTACTGCACCGTATAGCAGGACGGGGATGATGAGATTCTTATATGGCAACGGCCTAGTCACTGATAAAGCATCGGTTCCCATCGATCACCGAAATCAAGCATCAGTGAGCGTGGTTAGTACTCAGATGGGGGACCGTCTCGAAACCTACCGCGTGCTGTTGTCATGTGTTCTTTCTTTCTGTTGTTCTTTCTCTTCTGTCCTTCTGTCTTGTATTAATGTCTTGTGTTGTTATCACCTTATATAGTCTAGTCGCTGAAGGTGCTGTGTTCTCTACTCTGTACATTTATGTGCTGAGTAGTGTGTAATGTAATGTAATGTATGTAATGATTCTTATATAGCGACACATTGGTCCTTCGAGAGAGGGCTTTGCCACTCAATTGCTTTTATAGCCCAAAGAAACAGCGGTTAGCAAGAGTTATTCTTCGTTTGATATCAGCGCTGGTGTTGTTTTCTGCGTTAATAGCGGAGTCTAGGTACATAGATGAAGTCCTTGACTACCTCAAAGTTACGTCTGTCGATGGTGACGTTTTGACCAAGACGTCGGTGTTGTAGGTTCTTTCTTGACGACAGCATGTACTGTGTTTTTCCCTTTAAACCCATTTTTGCCGCCTCTGCCTCAATACTCACAAAAGCCCCATTGACATCACGCTGAGTTCTTCCGATTATGTCAATATCATCAGCATAATATGCTAGTAATTGGACAGACTTTTGAAAGATAGTGCCTCTAGTGTTGACGTGTGAACTCTGCACTATTCTTTCAAGAACGATGTTAAAAAAATCGCATGACAGCGCATCACCTTGTCTAAAACCTTTTTTGACATCAAAAAGTGCTGTTACGTTGTTTCCAACCTTTATGGAGCAGCGTGAATTCTCCATGGTCATCCTGCACAAACGGACGAGTTTGGCAGGGATGCCAGACTAGACATGGTTCTATACAGCTCGTCCCTGAAGATGCTGTCATATGCGGCCTTGAAATCGATGAAAAGATGGTGGGTGTCGATTTGGTGTTCTTGGGTTTTTTCCAGGATCTGCCGTAATGTGAATATTTGATCGACTGTGGTTGTTGACGATGGGCTTTAGACGTTCACATATTACGGCAGAGAAGATTTTGTAGGCGATGTAAAGAAGACTGATTCCTCTATAGTTGGTGCAGTTTAGAGGATCTCCTTTTTTCAGGATCGGGCAAACAATACTGAGGTTCCATTCATCGGGCATGCTTTCTTTCGACCATATCTTACAGATAAGTTGGTGCATGCTCCTAACCAACTTATCTCCAGCTGCTTTAAAGAGCTCGGGATTCAAGCCATCCGCTCCAGCGCCAGACTTCACCTTAGATATGGCAATCTTTACTTCGTCTAAGTTGGGAGGACGGGATTGTTGGCTTTCGTCGTCTATGTTGGATGGATAATCATGCCTGCAGAAGTCTGCAGAAGTGGTCCTTCCATATTTTCAGCATTGACTGCCTGTTCATAAAACTTTCGAACTTCATTCCTGCTTTTAAACCTCTCAACATCTTCGACCGCACGCTTCTCATGCCCTCTCTTTTTCCTTCTGAGAAGTCGGTGTTCCTTAGTAACGGTGTAACTTAGTCTCATGAAAAAAAAAACAAAACTTAACTAAAATTGTATGCGAATTTCTCATTATATTATAGAGATAATTTTATTATTTTCACTTTTGTTTATTTATTCCTCATTTTTTTAACGTCAAATCAGTAAAACGATTTATTTTTATATTTTCTTGCAAAGTCACTTTTTAGGTTCCATTGAAATATATGTACATATGTAGGAAAATCTGTTTACAAATTCATCAAAAATAAAAAAAAGTGCGTATACGCCCGAGTGCATCATTGTAAGTTATAATTTTCAGTTCTTAAAAATACTTTCATGGTGAATTCTGATTCCAAAAATTAGTAAAATATTTATGAATTTAAAGTAAACGGTTACTAAATTTCAAATTTTGTAGCGTATCGGTGGATCAGGTACAAACGCTATTAAGAATTACATTAAATGAGAGACTTACGAAAAGAAATTGACATCTTAGAACGTGTATAAGGATGAGGAAGCGAAGAAATGTACAAACGTACATTAATATGCGTAGACTTTAACTTAATAGCTCTTTACATTTGTATATTATTTCCGTTCACCATATGTCTACCCAGACTAGCACCTTTTGTTGCTTTGCCAAAAAAGAAGGAACCGGAAAACCTACCATCTTTCAAGTTTGAACTTAAAACTCGTAACAATAAAATAAAATTAGGAACAAAAACTGACAACATCATAAACAAATTCCAACCATAACAAAATTACTTTTCTTGACTTATATATACATACATAAACAAATTAAGTCTGTCAAGAAATAAACACAACCTACCTAAGTTTGTAGATATCCTTTTGTTCACAAATATGAACAAAATGAGAAAGAAAAACATGACACATTTTGAATGTGAGTGTTGACATTTTATTTATAATGACTGGGCGGAAAAAAGGACATTAAGCAAAATTTAACATGTTGTAGGCTTTCAAAATTTAATAGCTTAGCCAATTGAGTATAAAGCGGAACCACAATAAAAAAAGAGCAATATGAAACTGAAGAAAATGCCTGATGAAATGTGCCATTAAACCACTGAAAAACCACGAAACAGGCTATAATGTTACCGTTGAAGGATTTACGATGGCAGGCTTTTAAGTAAATTATTTCTATTGCTGCGATACTTAAAAATGGTGTTTTCTTTGTGCTCCCTCGAACACTCAACACAGCGTAAAGGTTTAATGTTTTTCACACCTGCCCTACAATATTTTAGAGCAGTAACGCGCGTGCCATACCATCCATTGAAGAAGTTAAACCTGTCATTCAAAATGATTCAAGGACGAACGCCATTAGAAGCAAGAAGGAAATATTTATTCACCAAAACAAAATTCCTTAAGTTTCTTGAAAAGAAAAAATGTAATAAAATCATGCCTAGCCAATACCCCGACCCTTAGGGCTATAAATTTTCCGGTTACAGGTATCCTTACAAGAAATAACCATTCGACCTGTTTAATTCAGGACTTGACTCTTCTTCTTCTTCTTCTACCAAAATGATCTCAATTTCATTTATGTAGATTTCGATTAAAATACTTTCACCCCTCAACAAAAAGACAAACATTCTTTTTTATCTATTTTGGTTTTTATAATCAAATCACGAAGGATAAAGGATAAGAATGGAACAAAAAAAAGGAACATTCTCTTAGTCTCTTCATTCACTCGAAGGACATTCAATTCCTTGTATCGTTTTCTTATGTTTTCGTAATGCAATATATACAAAAACAACAAAAAATAAACAAGAAGGTCCAACCACCAAATAAAATTACTCTCCGATACGTACCCAAGATAAAGAGCAAGGGCATATAAATTATATTATAAGAGTCAATTTTGAGCAGGGCTGGGTTTTATGGGGGATAAAATTGATACGAAACAATGTCCTTAAAAAAACACCAAAACCAAAAAAGTATACCAGATGTTGGAGGAGGCTGCGTGCAAACCCTTATAAAAGTATTTAACATTAAGAAGTGTCTGGGATAAAAATGTACGCGGGTGGTAGTATTTTTAGGAACATTTCAATTAGTTTTATTATTATTAGAATTTTTTTTCCTGAAATTTGATGTACATAATTTTGTTGGTTTTGGGGAAAATTAGCTATGAAAAAAAAGTTTATGAGATCCAAGTGAATTTTCATCATTATACATGCTTTGGTCGCTGGACATCTTCCAAGTCCAAGTTTTCTCGAAAATCTTTAAAATGTGGTCCTGTGGAAAATTAATATTCTAATTTTTGTTTTGAATCATTCTATCCAACCCCCCTAAAAAAACCTCAACTTTCAGTTCTTAATGCTTTATAAACTTCACTTAATCGGTTGTGTGGTAACACTCCTTTTTTTTAACTTGGATATCATTGTCCATTCAAAGATTCTTAAAGGACTATCCAAGTTCTACTTGTGTACGTACATGCATCCCTTTCATTCCGCTTCTCTTAATGAACACTTTAAGGACTAAATGTTGATATAACAAGAACATCCCGAACCAATTAAGCACCCTTTGTTGTGGAGAACCCAAATAAATATACCTATACATTCACATGGTCCCTTACATACTCTGAGATATAAACCATCCCCGCAACAAAATACCAACATATCCTTTCACAGAGGAACGTAATTGTAACGATTAAGTCCTTAATTGAAACAAAAACCATAACCAAGTGGAATGGTATGTGCTTAGTGGCTATACGAGTTTATATGTGTATCCTTTTTTATAGGCTTTCTATATTATACAGTCCGAGAGTCATTTAATTGCATTTGTTACTTTCTGATGCCAATGTTTTCATTCTTTAAGAAATTATGTATTATGTATACAAGGTGTGGCAAAAGTATTGTGACAATTTTTGCAAATGGCCTCAATTTTCATGGGGTTTCACTTTTCCTCTTGTTTGATTTAGCAGATAAAGGTTGAGTGCTTCGTCTAAATTACAGCTTATCTGACGGTTTTACTTTTACATTGACATTGATTTTGTGTAACTTTTAAACAAAGCAATGCTGGTAAAGGACGCATAAAAGGACGAGAGCTGCTCATGAGCTCTATGAGCAGAAGAGGCGAGAGGAACACCGACTTCTCAGAAGGAAAAAGAGAGAGCATGAGAAGCGTACGGTCGAAGATGTTGAGAGGTTTAAAAGCAGGAATGAAGTTCGATAGTTCTATGAACAGGTGAAATGAAATTCACATAAACATGTACATAAACCTAGAACCGAAGGCTGCAAAGACGAAAGTGGAAACATCATAGTGAAACCGCAGTCAATGCTGAGGATATGGAAGGACCACTTCTGCAGACTTCTGCAGGCATGATTATCCATCCAACATAGACGACGAAAGCCAACAATCCCGTCCTCCCGACTTAGACGAAGTAAAGATTGCCATATCTAAGCTGAAGTATAACAAATCCGCTGGAGCGGATGGCTTGAATGCCGAGCTCTTTAAAGCAGCTGGAGATAAGTTGGTTAGGAGCATGCACCAACTTATCTGTTAGATATGGTCGGAAGAAAGCATGCCCGATGAATGGAACCTCAGTATTGTTTGCCCGATCCTGAAAAAAGGAGACCCTTTAAACTGCACCAATTATAGAGGAATCAGTCTACTTAACATCGCTTATAAAATCTTCTCTGCCGTAATATGTGAACGTCTAAAGCCCATCGTCAACAACCTGATAGGTCCTTATCAGTGTGGTTTTAGACCAGGAAAGTCCACAGTCGATCAAATATTCACATTACGGCAGATCCTGGAAAAAATCCAAGAACACCTAATCGACACCCACCATCTTTTCATCGATTTCAAGGCCGCATATGACAGTATCTACAGGGACGAACTGTATAGAGCCATGTCTAGTTTAGGCATCCCTGCCAAACTCGTCCGTTTGTGCAGGATGACCATGGAGAATTCACGCTGCTCCATAAAGGTTGGAAACAACTTAACAGAACCTTTCGATGTCATAAAAGGTTTTAGACAAGGTGATGCGCTGTCATGTGATTTTTTTAACATCGTACTTGAAAGAATAGTGTAGAGCTCACACGTCAACACTAGAGGCACTATCTTTCAAAAGTCTGTCCAATTACTAGAATATGCTGATGACATTGACATAATCGGAAGAACTCAGCGTGATGTCAATGGGGCTTTTGTGAGTATTGAGGCAGAGGCGGCAAAAATGGATTTAACGGTTAATGAGGGCAAAACAAAGTACACGCTGTCGTCAAGAAAGGACCTACAACACCGACGACGTCTTGGTCAAAACGTCACCATCGACAGACGTAACTTTGAGGTAGTCAAGGACTTCGTCTACCTAGGCTCCGCTGTAAACGCAGAAAACAACACCAGCGCTGAGATCAAACGAAGAATAAATCTTGCTAACCGCTGTTTCTTTGGGTTAAGAAAGCAATTGAGTGGAAAAATTCTCTCTCGATGGACCAAAGTGTTGCTATATAAGACCCTTATCATCCCCGTCCTGCTATACGGTGCAGAAGCATAAACTTTGACAAAAGCGGATGAAAGCACCTTGGGTCGTTTCGAGAGAAAGATTCTTCGTGTGATCTACGGTCCCGTATGCATCGGGGAGTGGAGGAGAAGATGGAACGACGAGCAGTACGGGCTGTACAGCGACGTAGACTTAGCCAGAAGGGTAAAAGTCCAACGACTAAGATGGCTAGGTCACGTAGAGCGCATGGAAACCAATGCTCCGGCCCGGAAAGTCTTCGAATCCACACCCACAGGACAGCGCAGTAGAGGAAGACCGCGAATCAGGTGGCGCGCACAAGTGGAAAGTGACCTCACCCAACTCGGAGCGCGAAACTGAAGACATCTAGCTAGGGACCGAGCTAGATGGAGAAGTTTGTTGGGTGAGGCCCTAGTTCACACAGGACTGTAGCGCCACCTTAAGTAAGTAAGTAAGTAATGCTGGTTGACAAAATTACGATATTTTTCTGTCCCACAATGAATACAAAACATTTTTAAAAGATTAAAATCTCGCCTTTAAATCTCGTCTTAGAATATTTGTATAAGATCAGGTTTTTTAAATATGCTTCTTTAAAACTGTTACAGACAATTAAAAACAGTTTCTTAAGACTAAGAAGAACATAGTCTTTAACAATAAATTGTATGAAGATTTTACAAATTACAAATCTTAGACTTCTAGATAAAGTATAATTTTAGTATGTTACTTAGTTTCTGGAAATTCTCATTACATATGAGAATTTATTTGACTCTAAATGATGTTTTGAGACACTTTTATTTTATTACTTTCACGGTTTTGAAAAATACGAGTTTGAATTAATTTTGAGTGCTAATTACGAATCTGAACTTTGATTTTAACTTCAATTCGATAGCTAAGCTCAAATGTTCAAAATAACCATTTTCAACATAATTTTATATTTATTCAATTATTTCAAAAACTTGATGTCGTAGCCATGTTTAAGGGACAAATTCGTTACAAAAACAAAAATTACTTTCAAAGCCTTTTGCCTTTTTCTGATTTTGTCATAAATGCTTCAGCGTTTTTCTTTAGATTTATGCTAAACAGTTGAAATTTAACAACTTATAAATGTTTCAACTTAATACTGAACATAGGAATTATAGATTTTGAAAACCGTAAGCAACTGTTTTTTTTTTCAAATTTCATTTCAAAAACCCGACGTGATAGTTTTGGTTTTGAATTAAAGCAATCAAAAAACCATCGGTATAGTGGAATTTGATTTTCCAGGAACGAAACCTTGTTAACCAGTGTAACATGGGCTGAGATAAAATTATAACTGGCATTCAAATTTTATTGTTTATAAGGTTTTTGGTTTGAATTCGACTTTAAAATAAATCTATCACATCAGGTTTTATAGATGTTAGGCTTTTTGAGGATAATATGACCTTTTATGAAATATTTTGTTTTAAATAAGATTTGTATTGGTTTTTGAAATCTATATTCTCTGTCCGTTGTAACCGTGGCGTGATGGTTAATGAATAGGACTGTCATGCTAGAGGTTTGATAGATAGATAGATAGATTCTTTATTTCATATTAGGGTTTTACAATATAACTTAAGAATAAGGACATGGCAATACTGCCGTCTGCCTGAGAGTACATTTCATAATAAAAAATGAAAAGAAAAATATATAAAAAGATCAATGTAGAAATTAATAAATAGGTTAATGAAATAATAACAAAATAAGTACAAAAATAACATTTAAAATAATAAGCTGTATATCAATTTTAAACAATAAATCTTAATCATGCTAGAGGTCTATCCCTGCCTGTGCCTCTTGTGAGAAATAGAGAAATCCTCTAAGAGTAATACTTGTAATAAAAAAAAATGCTTTCTCTAATTACCCGTTCGTATTCGGTATTAAAACTGTAGTTCCACTCCATCCCTGGAAGGATTCATACACATAAATGGTCTTGAGTTGTAATTCACTAGGCTCTAGGTTAGGTTAGGTTGGAAAGGCTGTCCAGATGTCATTGGCTCACTTAGACCTCAAGGGTACTGTTGGGGGGAGAATCGTAAAATGCATCGGGGATTAGCAATCCGAAACTCAACTTAATATAAGTACACTGCAGACTGTACTTTTTCAAATCCACCGCTATAGAAAAAAAATGGGAAAAGGAAAGCAAACCAAAAATAGAATCCCGTATTGATAAAAAAAACGATACTTAGGTTTTACCTTCAGCTCTTTTATTATGATCACCTTGAAATCTTCTTAATAACTAAACTTAACTAGACTAGCTTCGGTTTTACGAAGCTTACAGAGTTCTATATTTTAAGCAGAGAAAGGAGAGTACATACATATTATATGATAAACCTTATGTACAATAACATATGTTTAAGAGCTTTTAAATTATTAATATTAATTATTAACCTAAAACTATGCAATACATTCTAAATGTCATATTTCAAAATGTTTGTTATTTATTTGAATATGCAAGTTTGGCATTAACATTCCGGCCTCCCTTGCAGAATGCAAAGATGTTAATAAGGTTACTTTATTTATATTACAGATAAAATTATAAATGTCCATCGGTGGAAGTATTTTGTTGAAGAAGCGCCTCGGTTCGCTACTATATAAAAAAATGTTAGTAAAATCCAACGTTGAGGGTTGATTAATGAGTGCCCTGATTCACTCCGACATGTTAGAAGGATTATAATTAAGGGTTAATCGTTATAGTTATAATTGTTTTTTTTTTTTTTTTTACAAATACAAATTCAAATAATTTTATAATTTAATTCAAAGTTTGTGCTGTGCTAATAATATATATGAATGTTTATGTGTGTGTGTGTTTTTTTTTTTTTTTAATTCAAATTCTTCGTATTTAAATTTCAACAACTTTAATTTAATTTGATGTATGTATATAATTAATCAATCAATCAACATTCCTATGAGTTGAAGTGTGTACCTGAAACAGGTCTTGGTTGGCAGGCAAAAGACACAGTTTCGCAATATTGCGCACGATATTTCCGTTTTGTGTTTTAACCGTAACAACACGAACCCTACCGTCTTTTCCCGGATGAACAAGCTCGACTCTTCCCAAACACCACTGATTAGGGGGTAGATTCTCATTTCGTACGGCAACAACGTCTCCAACGTAAATATTTCGATTTGGGAATTTCCACCTTGTTCTTCTTTGAAGATCGGTGAGGTATTCTTCTTTCCATCTTTTTGAAAAGGAATGTAGAATTTGTTGAACCTTTTGCCAACTTTGGGTGCTACTTGCGCTTATTTCATTTTCGGGTAGTGAAATTAGAGGTGAACCTTTCAAAAAATGACCCGGGGTAAGGGGAAGGAGATCCGACGGATTTTCACTAATGGGAGAAATCGGACGTGAGTTCAGACACGATTCAACCTTCACAAGGAGTGTTGAAAATTCTTCGAAGGTAAGCATCGAGTTCCCAACTGTCTTTCTGAAAAGTGTTTTAAAGGATTTTATTCCGGCCTCCCAAAGACCACCCATATGGGGTGAACCCGGCGGAATAAAATTCCATTTTAAATTTTGTGGAAGATATTGTTTTTCAGCTTCCGATGTTGCCTCAAAAAGGGCCTTTCGTATTTCCTGTGTAAGCACTTTATTGGCACCAACAAAGTTGGTACCGTTATCGGAAAAAAGTTGCTGAGGAACACCTCTTCGCCCAACAAACCTAGCAAATGCCGCCAGAAACATTTCAGTAGAAAGACTTCCAACAGCTTCTAAATGCACAGCCTTTGTGCAAAAACAAATAAAAAGGCATGCATATCCTTTCAGGCCTTTATAGAATCGACCCTTGTGAACCTTCAATTCAAAGGGCCCAGCAAAATCTAGTCCGACATGTGTAAACAGAAAGGAAAAGTTGACTCTTTCGGGGGGGGAGGGTTCCCATGAGTTGAGTTTGTATTTTTTTTTTTATGTAGAGTACAGATCATACAGGTGTGTATGAATGTTTTTATTAAATTTTTTAATTTTGGGATCCAAAATGATCTTCGGATCAAATAAAGAATTTGTTGATTTCCTCCGTGAAGGGAAATTTGATGAACGAATTTTACTAATAGAGTTGCTAGGGGACATGAATATGGAAGCAAAATGGGAAATTTTTCATTGTAACTCAAATTTGCATTACCTAAACGACCGTTTACTCTCATGATCTTATCTGAGTCCAAAAAAGGGTTCAGCGACAAAATTGAACTTTTATTGCTGATTTGTTTCGAATGATACAAGTTATCATATTCTTCACTGAAGTACATTCTCTGCGATTGTATAACGAGACGATTTTTTACAAAAATTATTTCATGATGGGTTAATTGTGTCGACGAATATCTGTAAGGATAAAACCTCTTTCGAGTACGCGAGGCTAAGTTCAAAAATCTAAACATATATGCTATTACCTTTATAGCGCGGGAATAGCATGAAAACCGTTTTAAAATGTCGTTTGGGGTTCTAATAACAAAACTTTTGGGTTTATGGGTTTCCAGATTCCAATTGGGATCCTTTTGCAGATTTGTAACTGGCCAAGTTTCCTTTGGCGACTCGAGCCAGCTTGGACCACACCACCATTGGTTATGGTTACTCAGCACTTGGGGCATAACACCTCGAGACGCGATGTCAGCGGGGTTATGCTCGGAGGGAACATGTTTCCAAATAGCATCCGGTGGAGCTTCGGTTTGAATTTTTGAAACTCTGTTTCGAACAAAGGTTTCAAATTTCGAGGGACAATCGTGAATCCAGTAGAGCACGATTGTTGAGTCCGTCCAGAGATAGACGGGACAGTTTTGAAAGTGTAGACTACTTTGTACAGCACTTACTAGCTTCGTTAGCAAGACAGCCCCACAAAGTTCCAGCCGCGGGATTGAAATAGCTTTCAAAGGTGCTACCTTGGTTTTCGAGCTAAGAATGTTCGTATAAACATTTCCACTTGTGTCTGATACTCGAGTATACACAACAGCGGCATATGCATTCATAGATGCGTCGCAAAACCCGTGTAATTCTACCTTAAAATCTGGCCTATAATGAATCCATCTTTTTAATTTTATTTCCTTTATCATTGGGAACGAGTTTACATATTCTTCCCAAGTATTTAAATGCGAATTGGATATGGGATCGTCCCAACCTAATTTGTCTTTCCAGACGCTCTGCATTAAAATTTTCAAAATAATTGTTGTGGGTGCTAACCACCCCAATGGATCATAAATTTTTGAAATATTCGAAAACAATTCACGTTTGGTAAGCCGAGAGTTTGGCTGCGGAAGTAATTGACAACGAATGTAAAAACAATCTTCTTTTGCATTCCATCCTATTCCCAAAGCTTTGGAATGGGAAGATTCATCGAACAAGAGAAAATGCTGATCTAAAACGTCTTCCTTAGGGATGTTTTCTAACAGGCGAGGGTGGTTGGCGGTCCATTTCTTTAAATTAAATCCACCTGCTAACAAAATATTTTTCAATTCGTCCTGAAGACTGATAACCGAATCTAAATTGAAGCCTCCTGAGAAAACGTCGTCCACATAAAAATCTGACAACAAAACATTTGTCGCCAAAGGGTATTTGCTGCCTTCATCCGAAGCTAATTGATGCAAAGTGCGGATTGCCAAATATGGAGCGCAATTGACCCCAAAAGTGACTCGATTTATCTCAAAATCAGCCAAGTTGGATTCTGGTTCTGGTGTTCGAAAAATAATCCTTTGGAATCGATGATGATCTGGATGAATATGTATTTGGCGATACATTTTTTCAATATCACTATTGAAAACAAAGGGGTAAAGTCGCCATCTTAGCAAAATGGTCTGTAAATCGTTTTGAAGAGCCGGACCACTATACAAAACATCGTTAAGACTTTTTCCTGTACTCGAGGATGCACTTGCATTAAAAACAACTCGTACCTTTGTCGAAGTACTGTCTGGCTTAAGCACTGCATGATGCGGCAAATAAAAATGGGGTTGATCGAGATCTAATGAGTTTTCTGGGACAAGTAACATTTGATTAAGTGAAACGTATTCGGTTACAACATTATCATACTCTTCTTTAAGGGACATATTCTTTTCGAGACGTTTTTCTTGTCGCAAGTATTGTGACATTGCTATTGATCTTGAAAGACCAAGATCAAAATTATTTATCTGAGTCTTAAATGGAAGTTTCACAGTATAACTTCCATCCGAATTTCGAGTCGTTGTATCAACATAAATTTTTTCACAAATTTTGTCTTCGGCCGAAAAGGGTTTTACATCCTGAACTTCTTCGACTTCCCAAAATTTTTGAATTTGTTTTTCGAAACAAACGTCACTGAAAAAAGTTTGCAAATGTGTGTTATTGAATTTAGCAACACAAGGTCCCGAGAGTACCCATCCAAAGACTGTATTCTGAGCTATGGGTCCAGGATCATTCTCTCTTTTGATCCCATCAAGTAATATCAGGGGGTAAATATCAGCTCCAATTAATATGTCAATTGCAGCTGGCTTTTCAAAGTTGGGATCTGCTAGTTTTAAGCTCTTGAGTTCAACGAGGTTTGAAGGTTCTACGTTTTGTGATGGCAAATCACCAGTGAGTTTTTTCAACACAATAGCGGAAACGGGTATATGTACATCGGGGTTGATGCGAGATTCCAAAACGAGAGGGCACATATTTGTTGAAAATTCACTGTGAATTTGTCCAATACCGGAAATAGAAGCATTCGTTGAACGAGTGAAAAGCTTTAATCTGTTAACTACAGACTGTAAAATATATGTTGCTTCTGAACCAGGGTCAATTAAGGCTCTCAAAAAGAATGTTTGATTATGAGCCTTTATCTTTATTAAAGCAGTAGCTAATAAAATATTTTTACTTTGATTGACGAAAAAACTTCGAACAACATCGTTGTTTTCTAAAAGGGTTGATTGAGGGGCTACTGAAGTGGACTGTATGGGGGTGGCGGCGGTGGTAACGGTGACGGTGGGGGCTGGAGCTACGGCAGCATCTTTAGTGTGAGAGATGGCGTTCGGTGAGAGGGGTTGTACAGATTTTGTGTCGTTGAAGCGGGTGTTTGACATTGTAAAGTGGAGTAAACTGTGGTGTCTTTTACCACATTTATCGCAAGATCTTTTGCTTTTACACTGATACACGGGATGTGTGAGGGCAAGACAATTGTAGCAATATCTTTGGGTTTGTACTAACTTACGTCGGGAATTGACGTCCATATCTAAAAACTTTTTGCATAAACGCAGGGGATGATTGCTGTTGCATATTTTACAACAAACACTATTTTGTTGTACATGAAAGGAATTGACTCTTTTGGTCGTTGGATTTGAAAAATTGTTTATCTTTTTTCGAGAGCCTTGAGTGATCTCTTCTACAGATTCAAGTACTTTGTATCTGGAAGAGAGAAAGGCGTCCATAGAATTCCATGTAGGAATTTCATTCTTTTCGTCATCTGACAGACTTTGTTCATAAAGAAATAATGTTGTTTCAGGTAGTTTTTGAGAAATGAGAAAAACTAAAATTGAATCCCAATTTTCAGTATTCACCTTATAATTTTTGAGAATATCCAAACAATCTTTCACCGTTCTATGGAGTTTTCTCAAAGCAGCACCGTTTTCACTTGTAAGCGAAGGCAATGAAAAAAGAACCTTAAGTTGAGTGTGAATCAGAATACGTTTATTTTCATACTGAGCTTGTAAGGCTGCCCAAGCAAGCTTGAAATTATCGGCGGTAAGTTGAAATTTATCAACAATATCATGTGCTTCCTTTTTTGTCTTCAAACGTAAGTGATACAATTTTTCAACATCACTTAAACGAGGGTGATTGGTGTAGATTGAGGTGAACATGTCACGAAACGTAGGCCATGACTTATAATCACCTTCGAAGCATTCCGCATCGCAAGGTGGAACTCGGATTCCAATATCTATTTTTTCTGATTCCGACTTTTGCGGATGGATAAGAGGGTCCTTGCTTTCAGGTTTGGCTAATAAATCTATCGCATCTATTATACTCCCTACAGTGGTACAGTACTTCGTCGATATCGAAGCAAATTTCTGGTTGAGTAATGCCATTTTTGCATCATCCAAACTCTTGTCCTCATTTTGCAAACATTTTGTATAAATTTTGCGAAAATAGTCCCAAGAGTCTTCGAATTCCTTTTTCCAAACTTTAAGCATGCCAGGCGTCATTTCATCTTGCTTAGAGACATCATGATAGCGACTTATTGATTCATTTAATTGCTTAAGATTAACGTAGAAGTCATTTAAGACAGACATTTTATAAAACGATGTATAAAGAAGGAACAACCAATCCAATCTCAAATGATGAAAAAGGTGAAATAAATTTGATTTATTCAAAAGGAAAGTTAAAATATAGCCTTAATTGTACGAAAATAAAAAATTAAGTTCAAAAAAGAGTTGGATAAGCTTGAGATTTTCTTTTAAATCGTTGCAAAATCTTTGATTTGTAATGAAAATGACGAAAATGCAGAATGCATTTAATATGCAGAAATGCAGAAAATAAAATTTGATAATGTATGTATATTCAAAAGAAGAACCGAATTTAAATAAAATTTTGAGAGTTGCATGAGCAATTAATCAATGGCCTTTTTTTAGAAATCACTACTTATTCGCCAAGAAAAGACTTGAAACATTAATTATGTAAGCAAAAAAACTAAGAAACGATTGCGAAACTGTACCTTGAACCTTACAACCAAAAACAGTTTGTTCCTGAAACACGTGTTTGTATATGTACCTACATATACATATATATTGTATATATATATAATATGTGTATAAAATTTAAGAATATATAATATTACCTTAGCAAGTTTTTTATCACTTCAATCCAATATAATATTATGAATATATAAATTCAATATAAAACTTTAATCAAAATTGTACTTTAATTAAATTGTACGAAGAAAATTTTTCTTCCTCAAAAAATGTTTAACAGAGTCTATGTATTAATTTTCCGTAAGCACACACCAAAAATATATATATTTAGGTATATACTTATTTTAATTTGCATGAAATACGATTAGGTAATTTGATTTCACCAAATCAATATATATATGTGATAAATTGAATAAAATCTTAACTTTGCACACACTATATTTTTCTATACTAATTTCAATAGCGCACAGCACATACCTTTAATTATGTACATCACTTATGGGATCTGGGATTCAAAAGGGTTAAAATATGTCCGAATATCCAAACGAATTTGCTTTCGTAGTACAAAAAAAACTTCCAGACAATTAGCAAATAGTTTCAATTTTTTCTTCTATCCGTCTCGATTGGACCAAATGTTGGGGGGAGAATCGTAAAATGCATCGGGGATTAGCAATCCGAAACTCAACTTAATATAAGTACACTGCAGACTGTACTTTTTCAAATCCACCGCTATAGAAAAAAAATGGGAAAAGGAAAGCAAACCAAAAATAGAATCCCGTATTGATAAAAAAAACGATACTTAGGTTTTACCTTCAGCTCTTTTATTATGATCACCTTGAAATCTTCTTAATAACTAAACTTAACTAGACTAGCTTCGGTTTTACGAAGCTTACAGAGTTCTATATTTTAAGCAGAGAAAGGAGAGTACATACATATTATATGATAAACCTTATGTACAATAACATATGTTTAAGAGCTTTTAAATTATTAATATTAATTATTAACCTAAAACTATGCAATGCATTCTAAATGTCATATTTCAAAATGTTTGTTATTTATTTGAATATGCAAGTTTGGCATTAACAGGTACATTGTGATACCACTAATGAGGTTACTCATGGGAGAGTAATGAACTTAAACAAACCATTTTGTGCTTTTAATAAAGTTAGAGAGACATTTTGTGTCAATCGTTGCCAGTTCACTGGTATTATCGAAGAAGGGATTACCGAGAAAGTTATTCCTTCTAATGGAGAGTGCTGGACATGTACATAGAAGGTGTTGGACTGTTTCCTCTTCCTCCTCGTCCATGCAGCTTCTACAGAAGTCATTTGTGTAGACCCCTAGCCTCAGAGCATGTCTTCCTATGAGGCAGTGTCCTGTTATTACTCCAATTATAGAGCTTACATTTTGTCTGTTCAGGGATATCAAGCTTTTTGACCGTTTTAAGTCTATGCTTGGCCATATTTGCTTGGTTGCTAGGCAGGTGGTACTCTGTGACCATCTAGCATTTGTTGCTTCTAGAGCATATTGTTTGAGAAGATATTTTCATGTAGCAAGTGGTGTTCCTATGTTATGTTTCTGTCTAACATTTGGCAGAAGTGTTCCGTTTTTGGCGAGCTCATCGGCTTTGCAATTTCCCGGAATGTCTCTGTGGCCCGGCACCCAAATGAGGTGAATATTAAACTGTTCTGTCATCTCATTCAGAGATGATCGACAATCGTGGACTACTTGAGAGTTTGTAGAGACAGACGCGAGAGATTTAAGAGCGGCTTGGCTGTCCGAGAAGATTCGTATATCCTTGCAAGATATAACGTTTTCTTTGAGCCAGGATAGTGCCTTTTTAATCGCCATTACTTCTACCTGGAATACACTACATTGATTGGGAAGTCTGTATGATAGACTGAGATTCAGTTGTTCCGAATAGGTACCACTTCCAACTCCGTAATCGGTCTTTGAACCGTCTGTATAGAAGTGTACCGCATTGTCTTCCAGGGGTCCCTCTTCTTCTCAGGAGGATCTTGAAGGGATGGACACATGGAAGCTTTTACCGAATACCATTTTTAGGGTGGTATAGTCTAAGCGATCTGAGATAGATCTGAAATTGTCTAGAACAGTAGTATGTCCAGTATTGTTACTGTTCCATTGAGAGATGGCTCTAAGCCTCACACATGAGTTGGCTGCCACCATTTTGGAGAAGATGTCAAGAGGTGTTAGGTTTAAAAGCACATCCAGGGCTGCGGTTGGTGTTGAGCGAAGTGCTCCTGTGATGCACATACCTGCTGACCGCTGGACTTTGATGAGCTTATTTAGATTTACCATCTTGTCCAGTGCGGTCCACCATACGACAACTCCATAGATGAGTATCGGTCTGATTACCGAAGTGTAAAGCCAGTGGGTTATTTTTGGGGAGAAACCCCATTTTGATCCTATGGCCTTTTTACAAGTAAAAACTTTTTACAAGTAAAAAGCGCTACAGTTGCCTTTTTTACTCTTTCATCAATATTTGCCTTCCAATTTAGTTTTTTGTCTAAAATGAGGCCTAAATATTTAGCTTGGTCGGAAAACCTTAATGGTATTATGCTCTTGTTATCTACGGACTGTTGTGCCATCTACCACGGGTACTGTTCTAGAAATAGTTCATCAAAATATAACAAAACTACTCATTTTTAACTTCCCATAGGAAGTTATTGTAATGGGTCCGATTTGTCGAATTGAGATTTTTGACATTTCTCGACGTTTCAAGGTCCCTAGAGTCGAAATAAAAGACTTTTAGAGAGATGTCTGTGCGTGCGTGTGTACGTACGTTTGTACGTCCGTACGTTCGCGACGTTTTTTTCGTCGTCCATAGTTCAAGAATCAGTGGAGATATCGACAGATAATAAGCCAGAAAGATGAAGAAAAGGCTCCCAAGAAAATTGCGTGGGAGGTTTTAAAAAAAGGTGAAAATTTTGGTTAACCCTTAATATCTCACGAACCAATAACGGTAGAGACTTGAATTAAATTTTATATTATGTATTGTATCGTGATACCAAACAAATATATTTTTGTAAAAAATTCCAATTAACGGTTTTTTCATAAATCAAACAAAAACTGAAAAAAAAATATTATTTACCTCGAAAAATTTACGAAGAAAAACGATTTTATCTCCATAACAATTTTGTGCAACGAAATTTAATGTTTTTAACATCTGGTAAAATTTTGAGAAAAATCGAATTGCCAGTTCTTTTTATAAAAAATAAAAACCTATAAAAACATTACTCAAAGTTGGTAAAAATTAATTTTCGACTTAAATATCTTTTAGAAAATTTAAGATTATGGCTTCCAACAAATTTTATCTTAAAAGAAATATTATTTTCAACATTCAGTAAAATTTTGAGTAAAATCGAATTGACATTTTTTTACAAAAAATAAAAACCTAAAAAAAATATTAATAAAAGTTGGTAAAAATTTACTTCCGTTTCAAATATCTTTTCAAAAATTAAAAAATATTGGCTTCAAATTATTTTATCTCACAGAAAATATTGTTTTCGACGTTCAGTACATTTTTTATAAAAATCCAACAGTCAGTTTTTTCATAAAAAATTAAAATCTACAAAAAATAGTACGCAAAATTGGTAATAATTGATGTTCGGTTTTCGATATCTCGTTAACAATAGAAGATATTGACTTCAAATTAATTTCATTTTGTATTTGTTTATATAAGAAATAATTTTTTTTAAGAAATGCTATTAAAATTTGTTTTCGACTAAAAATCTCGTTAACAAAAAAAATAATTTCGAAATCAAACTATTTCATTATATGCAAAATATTATTGGTAGTTTTTAAATTTTGGATAACTTTTTTAACAAAACACGAAAACCTACAAACTTTTAAGCAAGACAAATCGACAGACAGGATGGGAAGTTATCAGTGTTATCCCAGCCTCTTTGTTCTAAAAACGTTTCATACAAATACACCAAATAATACTAAATTTTGGAATTGAAATGCTTCAGGAATTCTTATATATGAACCTCGAGAAAAAGGTGTATTTTAAAATATTTTGACAATGCATATAATTCAGGCGCATTAAAAAAATGTTTACTTCAAGAAAAGGTATCCTCTGGGAGAGATTGAACAATATCTCAACACTATAATTAATTTAAATGGAAGCCAAAAAGATTTATGAGGGGGAGAGGGTTTTATCAAAATTACTCAAAAACTATTGATTTTTTTTTAAGTTGTAGCTAAGCTTTTTTGGTAAAATTGGGTAAATATATACTCGTAGATGTGGAGAAAAGCTATCGAAAATATTGCGGAGTCTAGTGAAATAGTTGAAGAAAGTGGAAACAATTTAATTTTTGGAAGGGGAATTCTTCGCAATGTTTGGATAAAATATTTTCTATCAAAAAATTATGTTTAAGATTGGCGCTGGAAGGTAACTTCTTTTCCTTTAGTTTAATTGTTGTCAAAAAGTTAAGTATTTCTCAAAAACCTTTTTAAAGAATTTTTAGAAAATAAAAAATGCAAAATGGCATATCAAATAATAATGTACTTTGATTTGTTCTTAAGTCCAAGAAAATTCAGCTTCGTCTGAACTAATATTAATATTGCTGACGACAAAAGTTTTAAGGTGCTTTTAAAAGTTCTAATCATTGCTTAAGTCAATTCGTTCTCTAGCTCAAAAACAGTATTGTCTTTATTAGTTTTTTGAAATTTTGGAAATGACTGTAACAATTTTCACACTTTTTCTTCTACAATAACAAGAATTAAAACAAAAATAGGAAATTAAGCAGCGACTTCTATAAAATATGCCTTTCTACACATTAACTTATTTTATTCCTCGAATTCTTAGTAACGGCATCGTCATTAGTAGAGCTTTTTATGGTTCTCTAAAAAACCTATTAAAATTAAATCTTTGCATTCTCACCACATTTTTACTCAGTTCAGACATTTTTAAGAACGAAACGATACTTTGTCTGATATTAAGTAAACTCTCTTAAAATGTTGTGTAACATTAAAGTTTAATTTTGAAGACGAAAATTTATTTTTGTTTTTGGTATATTCATACGTATCTTTTATACACAATCATATCGGTTTTTTTTCAACATTTTTCATCAAACCCAAATCTATAAGGATCCTGTAATTTCCAAAATGAATAACAAGATAACTGAGTTTCATATTTAGTCATGTCTAAATATCTGAGTACCAATAATCTAGTCTTGGGTAAGGAAAATAAAACAAACCAAAAGATCCAATCGTGCATTTTCCTCCATATTCCATTGTGGCTCATATAATGAAATCCTCCCTCCCCCAACCCCCTGCCTACACGTCATCGTATGTATATAAGAACCTTCTTTTATCTGATTGAATTTTGAAATCGACCCTCATTCTTAAATAGTCATTATTATTTCGAAAGAACGAAAGCATCGAATCTATATCTTCAAATCAAATTCTCAGATTTCTCAAATTTATTCAAGAATACGAGTTTCTTTGATACGTCAGGATACGTGTGTACATATGCATCTATCTGTATCTATATGTATATGTATATTCCTCCCATCAAGAAATATCGAATCCACACATACATAGAAGTATAAAATCTCAGGCTCTTTTGTAGACTCGTATAGATGAGAGTATATGACGAATTGTAGAACAAAAAGCAAATTCAATTGAAACTCCCAAGCAGTTTCCTTTATTTCCGTCCGCCTTCTGTTGTATTAGCAATCATTTGTATCCGCATCCGTTTTTGTATGCAATCGTGTCCTTTGCAGAAAGGTATAGTACAGTACCTTACCTAGATAGGTTGGTATGGTTAGTTAAGATGGGTTGGTTGATATCTACTTATGGGGTATCTACATCATGAAATGTCACATAATCAAATTCAGTCAAAGAAATGAGAATTTAACATGAATCTGGGAATATTGAGAATATTGAATACGTGCAGGCGTTGCACTTTGAAAAATTCTATCTACAAAAGAAACCTGATCGTAAATAGTATATATGTATCTTGAGAAAAAGAGTAAAAAGCAGGAAACAAGAGAGAGAGATAGATGAAAAGTACATTAGCAATGGAAAATTGAATTTATAACAGAATATTACGTATACGCCTTGGTGAACGAATGATATTTTTGTGTACTTGTTTGATAAACGTCATAAAGGAGATATTGTATTTCAAGTAAAATGATTTCTTTCTCATAGAACGAAGGAAGGTTTACCCTTTTGCAAAGCTTTAAATTTACGATTAGGAGTTTTTTCCTAAAGATTCACAGTCGTAATTTTAAAATTGAATATTTTGCGAAATCATCTTATCCTCTTTATCAACTGAGCCAGTAAATATTTTCTTTCAAAGAAATCCTCATTTAAGAATAGACCAGTAAAAAAAAAAACCGTATAGACACGTGTGAGGACGATTAGAATAATGAGGGAGGGAGTCTGAAATTTTCACGATTGCATATTGTTGTCAGTTTTATAACATTGTGTGCTATACAACTTTGCCTTAAAGCTCTTTAAGCGCACCATTCACAAATTTCATCCTCATCCTCAAACCACTTCATCTATTCATATTTTACCCTCATTTTTATATATTTCAATATTATTGTATGTAAAAAAAGAAAACATAAATAAATCATCCCTAAAGGCAATCGATAATATCATAAGCTCTATCGTGTATTTCCCGCTACCCAACATGACGTGAAAGTGTAACACACAAAAAAACAACTTATTTTTTTTAGATATAATTTATCCCCTTGAGAATTAGAAAATCGTCTGTTCGTGTTTATCCAAAAAATATATTTATATATACACTGAGTTACAAAAAAAGTGGCGCAGTCATACTTTTTGATGTGTTGTTATTATTTTGATAATATACCGCTATGTTTTTGCAGAGATTATTTTTTTTTTTTTTCGTTTAACTGTATATTTGTGTGTATGTTTGCATATTCTTTTTCGATTTTCCTTATCACATTAGTGCATTAAGTGCATTATATTGAGGAAAGCCGCACCTTTATCATTTTTTTATAATAGACGCGAGTTATACAAATTTTGGCTTCCGTGATCCCGTAAATGTTTTAATTAGTTTATTGTAATGGGTTTATTTTTATTTGATTTTTTATCAGTTTTTTAGTGATTTTTGTGAAAAAAAATGCAAATAACGGCAGAAGAAGTCGCCAGGGCGCTGGCTTTAGTTGATGATGGACGAAGTGCGCGGTAAGCCGCTGTTATGATCGGAAAACCGGAGACGAACGGTAAGAAGAGCCATTCAAAGGTACAGGGAAACCAACTCCTGCAACCGGCGGAAAGGCTCAGGTTGCCCCAGAGCAACATCTACAAGGGATGATCGATATTTGGTGCTTTAAAGCCTTCGAGATCGTCACCAAACAGCGGTTGAGCTGTCTCACAGACTTCGATCCGTTAGGGGGAGAGCTGTAAATGCTCAAACGAAGAGGAGGGGATTAGTGGAGAGTGGCCTGAGAGCAAGAAGACCTGCTAGTGTACCAAGACTCACGTTACAGCACAAGCGACGTCGGATGGAATTTGCTCAACTTTACCGAGATTGGACCGAGGCCGACTGGGGTAGAGTTCTTTTCACTGATGAGTCCAGGTTTTGTCTGCGCTCACCAGATGGACGTAGCAGAGTGTGGGGATGATCAGGTGAAAAGTACTCTGCGGAAACTGTTGCCCAGCGGGGAGGTTCCGTTATGGTGTGGGCGGGAATTTCCATACACAGACCGCCCTTCCAGAAACACTCAATGAACTGAGATCTGCCCTAGTGGAGGAATGGGAAAATTTGGACGATACCATCGCACAGTGGGTACCCGCCCATATAATCCGCGGTCAAAAATATAACACATGCTTTTTTTAAAGTTAAACACTGTTATTATTATTTTTATTTGTTTTAACTTACAAAATAAAAAAGAAAAATTAAACAAATTCAAAAAAAATAAATATTTTGGAAATAACATTTTTAACAATTCTTGTGCATTTTTTGATAAAAATGACTTTTTTTTACAGGCAATTTTCTCAAATTTGAAATAAGCGGGTCGGAACTTAAAAGAAGTCTATTTAAAAGGTCCTTATTAGTGACGACCCGTGACATTTTTCTTGTGTGATTCAATGTCCTTATTTCTGGATTCAGCGGCTTCCTCACTTAACTCGCCTATTGAAATAAGCCCATGATGCTGAATCACGGATGTACCATGCAATAATACTTTGTGAACTGAAGCAGGTAAATAGTACCATGGATATATGCTTCGATTATTTGTTCAGCTGTATTTAAGGCGAAAACTCTGAACTTATCTGCATCGATATTATGACCTGAATTCAAAGCCTGTAAAATAGTTGCACATTATTTCAGCTGAAATTTCGGAATTGTAAAAAAAATTTCCTGGATGTATTTCCATCATTTGAAGAACCACTTCCTCCCGGCTTCGGTCTGTCTACCATTAATCCAAGTTTTGCTCTGAATTCAGCTTGGACTATTTTCTTTTTTTTGTTTCAAATTCTGTTTCTGTGTCATCACCTCTTACCTGCCATTTTTTGATATTTAGTCTGTAGGAAATATGAACAAAAAACTCGAAGAATCTAATCCAAGCATGGAGTGGGGATAAACCAAAACATAAACTGTTCTCATTGACCTCTTTTTGAAGGCATAATTCAATGTTGTTCATTTCCTTTGGTGTCGCTCCACATATGTAACATTTTAAAGATGTTGTTTCGTTAAGTGCGTTGCAGACTTTTCCATCAACCATAGTTAAACGTAAGTTATTAATGACTGTCCATTCTTTATCATTAATAGTTATAGTTAAAGGCTGCAAGGTCTTTATTTTGTCAGTATAATATTGTTCTTCAAAAACAGATACAGCAGTAGTTTCTTTTTTAAATTGAAATCTAATTGGCCGACAGTATCGTGTTGAGGCAGGTCGAGGATTTTTCCAAACAACAACATCTTCATTATTGTCATTTTTTAATGTAAGCTTCAGTGGAACATAAGATGTAACAAATAAATCGCTGTCTTTAGCATTAGGATCATGAAAGCTTTGTTTGTACTCGCTTTGGCCAGTAGTTCCATCAAATCCCCATTTCCCTTGTAACTGTAGGCTTTTATATGAGTCCCTGTTGAGAGTGTCAAGAACGTCTTTTTCCGAAGTAAGAATTCTTGTTGCCGTGTGGTTAAGTAAAGCCTGTAAATCTACTTCGGCACCTATCTCGGTGACACTAATTTTGTCGGCATCAGGATAGCAGTTCTTTTTTTCCTTCTTAATAATTTTGTAGCTAGGCATTGCATTTTTTTTAATCTTGGTGTTGACAAAACTCTGAATAAGTAAGTACTGGTTCTTTGTAAGCTTTGTTTCTAATGGGTGATTTTTTTGAGGTTAGGATTTTCATGCATTAGTATTTGACAGATCACGCGGGATTTCAGACATGGTGTCAAAGAGAAAGATGCTCAGTATGCTTTGACATTTCATCATGAATAGACTTACTAACGAGCAACGCTTGCAAATCATTGAATTTTATTACCAAAATCAGTGTTCGGTTCGAAATGTGTTTCGCGCTTTACGTCCGATTTATGATGAGGCTCATTTCTGGTTGAATGGCTACGTAAATATGCAAAATTGCCGCATTTGGAGTGAAGAGCAACCAGAAGCCGTTCAAGAACTGCCCATGCATCCCGAAAAATGCACTGTTTGGTGTGGTTTGTACGCTGGTGGAATCATTGGACCGTATTTTTTCAAAGATGCTGTTGGACGCAACGTTACGGTGAATGGCGATCGCTATCGTTCAATGCTAACAAACTTTTTGTTGCCAAAAATGGAAAAACTGAACTTGGTTGACATGTGGTTTCAACAAGATGGTGCTACATGCCACACAGCTCGCGATTCTATGGCCATTTTGAGGGAAAACTTCGGAGAACAATTCATCTCAAGGAATGGACCGGTAAGTTGGCCACCAAGATCATGCGATTTGACGCCTTTAGACTATTTTTTGTGGGGCTACGTCAAGTCTAAAGTCTACACAAATAAGCCAGCAACTATTCCAGCTTTGGAAGACAACATTTCCGAAGAAATTCGGGCTATTCCGGCCGAAATGCTCGAAAAAGTTACCCAAAATTGGACTTTCCGAATGGACCACCTAAGACGCAGCCGCGGTTAACATTTAAATGAAATTATCTTCAAAAAGTAAATGTCATGGACCAATCTAACGTTTCAAATAAAGAATCGATGAGATTTTGCAAATTTTATGCGTTTTTTTTTTAAAAAAAGTTCTCAAGCTCTTAAAAAATCACCCGATACAAACAGCGAAAGTACTTCACAAGGCGTTGCACTCATTGTATTTTCTTTTATATATGACGTTTCACGCAAAGCTGTAGCAATTGATTCGTCGGTTCTCGATATTTCAGCCACACGTCTTCGTTTACTCCGCGCAGAATATTCTTGGAAACTTTTTTTAGATCGACCTCGTTGGTATGATGTTCTTGGATAATATTCGTCAGGATAACTTAAAAAGACAGTCTCAGATTTGTCAAGCCAAGATGAATAATTTCTTATAATTGAATTTTGTCGGGCCTTATTGTTCTTCCAAAAAGTACATCGCGTAGGGGTCCTATTACATTGACACCTTAAGTTATTAAAATATAAAATGTATTTTTTTAGAAAGTACTTACCTTCTTGTTTAATATCCATAACAAAAAAATATTGCTCACACTTAATTAAAAAGAGTTATCACCATCACAAGTTCCCTGATAAAAAAGTGCACCGTTAAGCGAGCTGAATGTTTAATTATATAATTTAACATTGAATGGCTATAAAAGAATGAAAAAAAAATAATCCGTACAAATTTTGTTTGGTTCTGGTTTAACGGTATTTTTAACAACCTGATTAACACTTTGAATTCTTGATTAGTGACATTTTTTTTTTTAATTTTGGCCTACGGAGGTACCCACTGTACATTGTAACAAACCTTATCCAAGCTATGCCCAGGCGAATTAAAGCTTTATTAGATGTTCGTGGAGCCAATACCCGCTATTGAAGAAACAAGGACTAGTTACAAAAAAAAAAAAAAATGTAAAATGTCAAGTTATGAAGTTTTTGCCTATTTTCCTTAATTTATGGTTTATTTCTAAGTTCTTCTTATTGTTTCGTTTTTTTTTTACATGAATGACTTACTTTTATGTTAATAAACAAGACTTTACCAGAAAAATGTTTTTTTGTTCAAGTTACTTCAAAATGTAGCAAAATTTTAAGGTGCGCCACTTTTTTTGTAACTTAGTGTATAATATGAATCCCAGGACTCATGAATTCAATATCCCATAGGAAGTTAGTCCACATGAAAAAATTAGCATAACCTCATAAAAATACATTCATATAGCGAAGGATATCGATAAACGCACATAACAAAACACACACACAGACAAAAAGGCTCGTAACCTGCCTTCTTAAAAATAAAAATGCGTCAAAAAAAATAATGTGATCCAAAAAGAAGGAGACTCTCTTAAGGATATAGGATTTCTTTTTTTTTTGGTTTATTTGAACATTTGATAAAATTTATTATCGTGTTTCCATTGACCATTTTTATGTCCTTTTAATGTTTCCCAGAGTAACTTGGTCTGCAATGCAGTTAACTATAATAACCAGGATGCTGTTCATATAGTTTAGGTACCTCCCTCTCCTTTTCCATGGATTTCACCCTCTCTCTTTCTGTGTTCATTGTGAAGAAATTTTCTTCAGCTTCACTTTCTGAGAATTTAAGTGAACTCAGCTAAGGATTTTGGATGGAGCGTGGAGTATGGAGGAGGCATAGGGTTGCATGTAATTGCTACTTGGGAAACGCAAAAACTATGCTATGGTATAGTGGCAGACAAAAGGGCAAACGTTTTCTTTTTTTCTTTTTTATTTTGCTTTGCTGCATAAAGACCAATTTTTCCTGATTTAATGAAAGACACATTTACCTAGAATTCGTGGCCGTATATTTTGCTTTGGTTCGCCGACGACGACGTCTTTGAGCTTTTAGAATTTATTCTGTTTTCTATTTCGTTTTTCTTTTTGTATGTATATATTTTGTCTTGAAAGTAGGTAGGTACGCTCAGTTTAGTAGTGATTCATTTCAAGGATTGAAAAAGGAGTAAAAGGAAAATAAGAGAGAGAAAAAGGGAAGCTCGTGATAAAATACTTTATCCTCGGAGTGTACGCTTTCAAACCTTCATTAAGGATGATATAATTTTTCATTAACAAATTGAAAAATGAGTACCTTTCTTACACAAGAATAAAACAACAAAAAGGTGTGAGTCTGAAGGGTTTCTTGGAACTAGAAAGATAAATCTTAGTAAAAAAAAAAGAAGGGAAGGAGTATTAAAAAGAATAAATCACAGCAATACATAAATTTGTATAAAAATAAACTACGTAGGTAACAAACTTTCTCTGGACAAAACGATATCTATTAACAAAAGAAGCAATAATGCAAAATTGAAAGCCATCGAAATATCATGGACCTTTAAGTATCTACAGGGTGGGCCGTTAATAAGTGCACTTTTTGTCTCGCTCTAACTCCCGAACGAAATAACCGAGACGCGCGGGGATGGTATCTCCTTGCAGCTCGAGATCTAAATTTTTAGTCGCAATGAGTCCGTTCACGGGAGAGCAGCGCGCTTTCTGCGTTCGCGCCTTTTATGAAAACAATCGCTCATACGTGACTGTTCGTCGGCTTTTTCGGGTAAAGTTTGGATTACGCAACATCACCGAGTGTCCAAGTACGAATGTAATCAAAAAATGGATCGTAACATTCGAGGCAACGGGATCAACGCAAAAACTTCGACCTACAGGACGCCCACGTTCCAGGCGGACTGCAGAAACAATTGAACGCGTACAAGCTTCTGTGCGCGAGGATCCAAGAAGCTCTACACGGAAACGCGCTGCGGCCCTGGGAGTACCCAGAACGACTTTACGTCGCATTTTACGGGATGATTTGAAGTTATACCCTTACAAAATTCAGATTGTCCAAGATTTGAAAGAATCCGATTTTGTTTCACGGTTCAATTTCGCAACAGAAATGTTACGGAGATTCCCTCACTTCAATAACATTATCTTCTCAGACGAAGCTCATTTTCATGTCAACGGATTTGTTAATCGACAAAATTGTCGATACTGGGGAACAGAAAATCCACGCTTAAAACATGGACGACCGTTACACTCTCCGAAAGTGACCGTTTGGGCCGGAATAGCCAAGTGGGGGATCATAGGGCCGTATTTTTATGAAGATCGATACGGGCGTAATGTTACTGTTAATTCAGAGCGTTATGTTTCGATGCTTAGAGATTTTTTAGCTCCAAAACTGCAAGAATCGAGTGGTTACACTATTCACACCTGGTTCCAGCAAGATGGCGCTACCTGCCATACAAGTAACGACTCTCTGGAGGTCGTTAGAGAAATGTTTCCTCGAAGGTTGATATCGAGGAGGGGTGATATTGCTTGGCCACCCAGGAGCCCTGACTTAACGCCACCGGATTTATTTTTATGGGGCTACCTCAAGAGTAAGGTGTACTCTAATAATCCTTCAACGACGGCTGAATTAAAAGCGAACATTGAAGAAGAAATCCGCTTAATCACTCCGCAACTTTTGACAAAAGTGTTCCAAAATCTCAGAGTCAGATTGGAAGAGTGCTGTAGGCGAAATGGACAATATTTGCATGATTTAATTTTTAAAAAATAAAAATTCATTTCGTTTTGTATAATTTAAAATAAATATTTCATTTAAAAGCGCTACAGTTGTATTAATATAATTTTTTTTTAAGTGCACTTATTTACGGCCCAATGTATACGTACCGCTACCTAGAAGAAATTAAGGACACAACGATATTTGCATCGTATAAGTATAAGTTCTAAATTGAATGTCTGGAGCAATATCGCAAACGATTTGGTTAGAATATTATACTACGGTATACGGACTGTCTGCAGTTTGGTTTGAATTTCAGTGAAAAAGGCACTTCAGGAAATATGGAACAATGAGGAGCTTATAGCAGATGGACAAAACCATTTCCTTTTTGTATACGGAATGAGAACAGCCAAAGCCAACCAACACAGATGCTGCAGCCAACCACCACCGCACCGAGCGAACGACCGACAAGGCGACATGAAGAAACAACGGAAACGGAAAGGGAAAGGGAAATTTCTAACTGCATATCGATTGGATTATCTCCTTTGTAGTACTTATTATTTTCGATTTGTTCGATTTATTTTTTATTTTATTTTTCATTATTTTCTTTTCGTTTTTATTAAATGCATTTATGGATTTTTAAGGGGTTTTTTAAGTAAGGGAGACTAAATTTTCCTTCAGTGGAAGGGTTTTCGTTGTTCGATGGAGAAAGCAACATTCGAGGATCATAACTGTTGATTATTTTAGTGAGCCAGATGGTGTTGGAAACCGACAATCGAACTCGATTCCTTTCAAATCCATCCAAGTTTTCAAAAACAATAAAACAATAGATAGCTGAAGTTAATCTAGTTGCAGGATTTAAAGTGATTGTAATTCTACTAACTTAAATTAAGGTTCTTTGAATTTCAATTTTAACTAATGGGTGATTTTTTTGAGGTTAGGATTTTCATGCATTAGTATTTGACAGATCACGCGGGATTTCAGACATGGTGTCAAAGAGAAAGATGCTCAGTATGCTTTGACATTTCATCATGAATAGACTTACTAACGAGCAACGCTTGCAAATCATTGAATTTTATTACCAAAATCAGTGTTCGGTTCGAAATGTGTTTCGCGCTTTTTTATCGACAAATTTTGTTCAGCGATGAGGCTCATTTCTGGTTGAATGGCTACGTAAATAAGCAAAATTGCCGCATTTGGAGTGAAGAGCAACCAGAAGCCGTTCAAGAACTGCCCATGCATCCCGAAAAATGCACTGTTTGGTGTGGTTTGTACGCTGGTGGAATCATTGGACCGTATTTTTTCAAAGATGCTGTTGGACGCAACGTTACGGTGAATGGCGATCGCTATCGTTCAATGCTAACAAATTTTTTGTTGCCAAAAATGGAAGAACTGAACTTGGTTGACATGTGGTTTCAACAAGATGGCGCTACATGCCACACAGCTCGCGATTCTATGGCCATTTTGAGGGAAAACTTCGGAGAACAATTCATCTCGAGGAATGGACCGGTAAGTTGGCCACCAAGATCATGCGATTTGACGCCTTTAGACTATTTTTTGTGGGGCTACGTCAAGTCTAAAGTCTACACAAATAAGCCAGCAACTATTCCAGCTTTGGAAGACAACATTTCCGAAGAAATTCGGGCTATTCCGGCCGAAATGCTCGAAAAAGTTACCCAAAATTGGACTTTCCGAATGGACCACCTAAGACGCAGCCGCGGTCAACATTTAAATGAAATTATCTTCAAAAAGTAAATGTCATGGACCAATCTAACGTTTCAAATAAAGAATCGATGAGATTTTGCAAATTTTATGCGTTTTTTTTTAAAAAAAAGTTCTCAAGCTCTTAAAAAATCACCCGATATATATGTACGTCCGAAATTGAGCTCATGGGTAAACTGATGAGCATTCGAGTATTACTGCTGCATTGTTTAAGGGGGGAATGAAATTGACTAATTCAACAGAAATTTTTTTGTAAAAATATCTGTAAAATAACGGAAGGCTAGAAACATTACGGCGGCAGTGTTCGAGTGATGTAAATGCTTCGGTTATAGTTATCGCCTATCAAAGCTCTTTTTTTATTCTATCCAAAAGGATTAAACTTGTTTTATTTCAGTATTGGACGAATAAAGTCTTTGTAAATTACAGCCAGATCATAAGATGTGAAAAATTGCTTGCAACTTCAATTCAATTTTATAATTTTCGTTGTGGTACCAAATTGTCATAAATTCGAACAAAATTAAACCGACGGATTTTAATATATTTCAAAAAAATTGAAACAAAATATTTCTCACCTCGAATTTTTAACGAACAAAAGTTGATTTTACCTCAAAAATAATTTAATGCATCAACAAATTACATTTTTGATATCTGCTACAATTTTTAGGAAAATCGAAGTGACAAATTTCTTACAAAAAATAAAACCCTAAATAAACACTACTAAAATTTATTAGAAATTTATTTTCGAGTTGAATATCTTGGTCAAAATTAAAATTATTACTTTCAAGCAAATTTTATTTTATGAAAAATATTGTTTTTAGCAATTAGAAGTTTTTTAAGAAAAATCCAATTTTCAGTTTTCTTTTCTAAAAATATAAAATTGGTAAGAACTGATGTTCGACTCGAATATCTCGAGAATAAATAAAGGAAAAAAGTAGTGCCCGTGGCATGATTGGTAGGGCGTTGGACTGTCATGCTAGAGGTCTTGGGTTCCATCTCTGCCTATTTCATCTAAAGTTTTTTTCACGGGTACTGCCTCTTGCGAGGAATTGACAAATTCCCCAAGAGTTATTCTTGTCATGAAATGTGCTTTCTTAAATTAGCCGTTCGGAATCGGCTTAAAACTGTAGGTCCCCTCCATTCCTGACAACATTACTTGTACACAGGAATGGTTGAGAATCGTAAGTCACAAGGCCCTAGTTCTCAACGGACTGCTGCGCCACCTAATTTTCATTGATTTAAAAATTATTTTATTCTATACAAAATATTGTTGTTACCATAACACAAATTTCTAATAAAAATCAAATTTTTAACGAAATGAAATCTTTCAAAAAACTTTACTAAAATTAGTAAAAAATTTGGTTTCCGATTGAAAATCTCGGAACCAAGAAAAAATAATGTAATCAATTTTATTTAATCATATGCAAAATATTGTTGTTAACATTAAATAAAATTTTTTTAGAACATGTAATACAATTGACAGCTTTTTTTTACGAAACACAACTTAAAACTGATAAAAAATGTGTTTCGACTCAAGTAATTTTTTTTTTATCGACAAGAAGTTTTAGATTTAATAATTTAATATTTTGAACTGGAAAGTATCTAAAGACCACTCCTTTTCTTATCATAAATACATCCAGTTTGACTTTGATTGATCCACCTTGCCAACCGATCTTCCGAAACCTAAAAAGAACAAATTGGCCAAAATACAAGAGAACGTTAAATAGTTTAGTAAAACCAGAACTCTTTAACACCCCCTCTAACACTGAAGATCTTGACAACAAAGTCAACAATCTAACATTAGCCCTAAACAAAGCTCTAGATACTGCATGTCCTCTTATACAAGTAAGAGGTAAAAAGAAACCACACTGGTGGAACTCAGGGCTGGATCCACTTCGAAAAGAATGCAGAAAACTCTTTAACAGAGCGAAAGCTTCTAGAGACATGTCTGACTGGGATTCATATAAAGAATCACTGAAGATATATAAAAAAGAACTGAGGAAAACCAAACGATCGTCCTGGAGAAACTTCAGGGAGGTGGAAGATTGCTCTGAAGCATCCAGGTTGCGCAAAATCCTCTCCAAAAATCCAATCATGCCAAGCTGCTTGAAAAACGCCTCTGGCCTCTGGACCAATTCAAGCGAAGAATCCCTCAACTTGCTACTAGACGTTCACTTTCCTGGTAGCTCTAATATTATTAATAACATTGTACCAAATAGTTGTGACAATACATTATATCCTCCACAAGGTCTAGTCACTAGGGAAAAACTCAAATGGGCTATTAACAGCTTTAAGCCATATAAATCTGCGGGTCCGGATGGTATAATTCCAGCTGAACTGCAAGAAAATGCAAGTTTTCTAATACCCATCCTAGAAAACATCTTCAGGGATGCCTTAAATTGGCATACATCCCGATGTCTTGGAGACAGGTAAAAGTCGTTTTTATTCCAAAAGCTGGAAAATCCAGCCACGTTAACCCTAAAGACCTAAGACCTATCAGCTTATCATCATTCCTTCTCAAAACTTTTGAACGTTTGGTCGATATCCACTTAAGGGCAAGTATTGATAAGTCCATCCTTTCAAGGGCTCAACACGCCTACAACAAAGGGAAATCAGTTGAAACGGCTCTACACAGTATAGTACGTACAATCGAATATTCCCTCCATTATAAAGAGTACACCTTAGTTGCCTTCTTAGATATAGAAGGTGCATTTAACAATGTCGACACATCTGCAATTGCACGTGTATTGACATCTCTGAAGGTAGATAAGTCGATCAGTGAAATGATTAATCAGATGCTGATAAGCAGGATTATCACTTCAAAACTGGGCGATTTTACTACACAAAGGGGTGTCAGCAGAGGTACGCCACAAGGTGGTGTCCTATCCCCTCTCCTCTGGAACTTGGTAATAAATGAATTACTAATTACTCTAGAAAGAGAGGGATACAGAGTGTTTGCCTATGCGGACGATGTTGCTATTGCAGTAACGGGTAAACATCCCAATATACTAAAAGAACTCTTACAAAACGCTTTAAATAAGCTCACCAGATGGGCAAATCGGTGTGGACTAGGCGTTAACCCACAAAAAACCGACCTTGTCCTCTTCACAAGGAAATACAAAGTCCCACACATTGACCCTCCCCTCATAAACGGTGTACCACTTAAATTCTCTGATCAAGCAAAATACTTGGGTCTCATTTTAGATAAGAAATTAAGTTGGAAACCTAATATTCAAGACAGAATAAACAAGGCCACAGTAGCCCTGTTCCCCTGTAAAAAGGCCATTGGTAATAAATGGGGCCTACAGCCCCGCATTACACACTGGCTATATATCTCGGTCATAAGGCCAATCCTTACTTATGGAGTAGCGGTATGGTGGACGGCGCTAGATACAGCGACAAATTGCGATAAACTCAGCAAAGTCCAACGAACAGCCTGCCTGTGTATGGGAGGAGCACTTCGCTCCACCCCCTCCGCCTCACTAGATGTTCTGTTCCATCTAATACCGCTGGACATTTTCAGCAAGCAAACGGCCGCTAATACTGCCATACGGCTTCAAGCCTCCTCTCTGTGGATCAATAATGGAATTGGCCACACCACTATTCTGAACTCGTTCAGAACTATAAACAGTAATATTGACTACACCATACCCCATCCTCAGTTTAATAACTTTAGCTTCAAAGTGACTATACCTCCCAGGTCTTCTTGGGAGAATACATCATTTTTGAACGATGGTCCTATAAATTTTTATACAGACGGATCAAAAACGGAGGATGGGGTTGGTGGAGGAGTATACTCAGATAGACTAAACTTAAGTCTCGCCTTTCGTCTACCCGATCATTGTAGCGCGTTCCAAGCTGAAATCCTGGCTATAAAAGAAATCCTATCCTGGCTTAGAGAAAACGTTATATCAACTAAAGATATACGCATCTTCTCGGATAGCCAAGCTGCGTTAAAGTCCCTATACTCTGTCTCCACAAATTCACTAACAGCCCTAAATTGTCGATCATCTCTTACGGAGATGGCTGCACAGTTCAACATTCACCTTTTCTGGGTGCCAGGCCATAGAGACATTCCAGGAAATTGCAAAGCTGACGAACTTGCAAAAAGCGGAACAACTTTACCTCTGCTGGCTCACAATGCTAGCATAGGTATCCCCTTAGCTACATGTAAACTCATGCTAAAGCAAGATACCGTAGAGAAAACAAACTTCAGGTGGAATAACACCACCACCTGTTTAGCGACTAAACTAATTTGGCCAGGCGCTCAAAACAATTAATCTCTCTGAGTAGATTGCAAATTAGCTACGTTATAGGTGTCCTGACTGGGCACTGCTTAATAGGAAGGCATGCTATTCGACTTGGAGCCCCTGCAAATGATTTTTGTAGGAGTTGCATGGACGAAGAAGAAGAAGAGACAATCTCTCATCTTCTGTGCACATGCCCTGCCTTATCACAAAGACGTAGAATCCACCTTGGAGACTACTACTTTAACGATACCAGCGATCTAAAAAATTCAAACATTACTTGTCTCCTACGCTTCATTCGAAGCTCCAATTGGTTCAACGAGTTAAGCTGATTAACTGATCCATGTGGTATCACAACGGACCATACTTTGGTCTAAGTGTGTTGGACTTCCCAACCAACAGCCACTTTAACCTAACCTAACCAAGTAATTTAGGATAAAAAATAGAGATTGAATTCAAAAAATGTTGTCTTTAACAAAATGTTGTTAACAATATTTTTTTTATTTTTAGCAAAATCGACATATTTTTAATTGTATACATATAAAATAATTTTAAAAAATCAGCTCCAACAATTTTTTTGAGATAATGAATGGCATTTAAAAGTACATTTTTGAAAATTTTTAATTCTTAAAATATAGTTACTATTTTTAAACAGACGCAATGTTTTTAATTAAAAATAAATTAGTATTTTATTAACAATTTATTAATATTTTGGAATAGTTAGTAAATTACTAAATATTTAGAAAAAATCTGATATAAGAATTCCAAGCTCTTGACAACAGTTTTGCGCCAATATCAATGATTCACTTTAAAATATCTACACTTGAAAACTATTTTAAGCAACTATCGAGCCTTTTAAAAATGTACTAAGAGATTATGTTTTCTAGTGCGTTTCGAACTCAAAATTATATTATCTAGTGGTTTTGGTAAAGATTGAGTTTATTAAAAATTTACTCATAGCTTATATTTTGAGAACTTATGATAACCTATATTCTAACATTATTATCATTCAAATATTTCTCTTTTTAAAATATTAAAATGATATGAAAAGTATGTAACAAAAAAAGTTGAATAACAAATTTTTGAAAGTGACAAAGCCTTATCTCAAATCCCAAACAACAATATTAAATAACAAAAATAAATCAGCCATATTTTATCAAACTTCAAGGACATCCTATATGAAACCCAACTAAGAGACATAAATAATTCAATTTTAATATTTTCCTCCTTTTTTTGAAGATGTCATTTTTATTTGAAGCGTTTTCCAAAAAACACACAAAATACTCAGATACATCCTCATAAGCTCCTTCTCAAAAAAAACGCTGTATCACAAATTGTAAAATTAAATTGACTTTGCCATAAGGCAATTCGTCATCCATGATTATCCTCTTATTTGCTGAAAGCTAAAACTCAAAAATGGGTGTGATGTCCTATTTTATTGCCATGTAATTTAAAATAAGTTTTCAAATCCAACAGCGAGAGAAAATAGCACACGCTCTTGACAAATTGGTTTATCTAACGCAATCAGATGAACAGAGAAAAAACAAAATATTTCCTAAAAATCTCCCTTTATAAGATGAAAGGCATAAAGTGATAAATAAAATATTACCAAAAGGCATATAAAGCAACAACAAAAAAAAAGAAGAAAAATATGTAAGGACACAAAAATGTCACAGGAGAGAAATGAACCTGTCACATATTTATTTTTTGACTTGCCTGGAGATTCCTATACTACATGTAGAGTACATATGTACATATGTAGATAGATGGATAGATATAAGTATGTGTGCATGGCTTACCGAAAAAAAGGATACCTATACATGTTCTTAATGTGTCCTTTCTGATTAATGTAATTTTATTTGGGTTTTTTGTTCACAGATGAATAATTTACCTTTGGAAAAAATAAAATATCATTAAAGTCCTTGTGGAGCTAAATTTGATTCATTCAAGTGTGATATTAATATTAAAGTATATGACATAAGATTCCTTTGTAGCTTAGAGACCTTATGTATTTGATATTTAAGCAATTTAAGAATTCTTTATGGGATAAATATCAAGGACGTTGTTGTGTTTTTTTTAATTTTTTTTAGAGGTACACATTTAAAACTTAAAGGAAAGCTTGTAAATAAATAGCTCATTCGGACATTATAAAGAAAGAACAACAAAATATTCTTATGTTTTGGAAAGTCATTACTAGAACGGTGTCTGACCTATTGGAAAACGAGATTTAATCACACTAACCTTATGACATTTTTATGAAGAATACAAATTTATGAATTCATGCCGTGAATTAAAAAGCAAAGTTTGTGACTATACATATTTCTACAGCTCAAGACACTTTTATCGATTTCAACTGAAGAAGAAGTTGTGCTTTTGTGCTTGTAAAATTCACAATTTTATTCTGTCCAATTTGTCAAACTTAAAATTTTGATTCTAGAATCTAAGACCACTGTTTTTTTTTAGAGATGTCTAGGTGGACGTGTGTAAGTACAAACCATCTTTATACTTTTTTCATCAACTTAATCTCAAAATCCAGCACAGATTTCGACTTCAAATAAATTTGGTTTTACAGATATAAATATTAAAATATGCAGAAATTACCATTAGAATTAGAATTAGAACTTTATTCATTTCAATAACATTTTACTAAGAATACATACATATATTTAGATTGGATTGAATTGAATAATTATTAAGGCATGACATATTTATGTCGTCTGCCTGAGTAGCAATTGAAGTATTTCTCAAATTTATTAATATTTAAAAAAAAAAATTAAATTAAAAAAATTAAATTAATTAATATAAAATTAGGAACATGTTTTATAAATATATAAGTTTACATTTTCTTTTTTTATGCCAAGTGAAAATTTCTTTTGATACTTGTTATTTAAAAAGTTTTATAAAGCTTTTCATTTACTTTGAACAATTATCACATACATTTGTATTCTTTTTTTTTTTTTTTTTTTTTTTAAACTTTTAGTTTAGTTAAAACAAAATATGGGATCGATTGACTTTTAGTTTAGTTAAAACAAAATTATGATTCTAAGATTAATTAATAGAATTTAATAGGACTTTTAGATTTGTTAAATCGGAACTTCAAGAGAATTTTACTTTATTTATTATTTACAACTTAAATACACTCTCATCTGGCTAAAAACTTTCGTTGTTGATTCTTGACCTATACGACAGCGCCTCTCTGCAATATTCATATAACAGCGTCCAATCTCGTCCATTTATATAGGTTACCAGTTCTTCCCATTGGAGGGTGTTTTTTCCAAAGTATACACGCCTTATTTCCTTCATAATTGGACATATCCCTATAAAATGTTTTAAGTCTTCCCTTTGTTGTAGATTGCAAAGCGTACATATGTCTATTACTTCGATTTGATGTGGTCTGTAGTTCAGTCTTAGCATTTCTCCTCTTATTTTAAATAATGTTGAGATCATGTTTCTACTGAAGGTACTGCTGAAATAATTTTTCTCGTTAAGATTCAGGTTACACTTTGAGTAGTATTGTCTTTCAGTAGATGATCGAGCTTTTTCAATAAACTCATATCTTTCATTTTCATCAGTGACAGCTATTACTTCGTACATAGATTTTTTCCAATCAGTTGAATTTATATCTGACAAGTTTAAAACAATTCCACAATTCGCTGCTAACAGATTCCAATCCTTAACGAAGAGTGTCTTTTGCCTCACTGCAAATTGCAATATCTTCTTCGGGAGTCTACTTTCATTCATATGCAACACTTTTATAATATAATCCGCATTGAGTTTTAGAGTTGAGATGAACATTGTTGATAGCCCTGTTTCCAAATAATACATATATTTAGGAGTGTTGATGGGCAGAAAGAAGATTTTTCTCAAAAAAAAGCGAAGCAGATATTCCACGAGCTCGAATTTTTGCGATCCCCACACTTGTGCTGCATAGAATAAAACTGATTTTGCAGTTGCATTAAATACTCTATGCTTTGTATTTAGAGCTATAAGATTGTTGTTGAAGATTTTTTTCCAGTTGGAACATATTGCTAATTTGGCTTTATTTAGTTTGTTTTTCAGATGCTTCCCCATCTTCATATTGAAAGTAAATTCAACTCCCAAATATATGTATGATTTCACTACCTCCAGAATCCTTCCTTCGTATTTCCAACTTTCATCTCTTGCCGTTCTACCAGAACCATTTTTAAAAACAATTACTTTTGATTTTTCGGTGTTGACCTCCAGCTTCCACACTTTGCAATACTCCGCTAATCTGTTAATCATTAGCTGTAGGGCGTTAGGTGATTCTGCCAGCATAACAATATCATCTGCATACATTATTACTTTGATCTGCATATTACCGAATTCAACTCCACATGGCAGCCAATCCACTATATCATCTATAAAGAGTGAGAAGAGCAGTGGACTGAGATTGCATCCTTGTCTAACTCCTTGTTCAATATCTATCTTATCAGATCGTTCTGTTCCATTGTAAATAAATGCTGAAGTATGTTGGTACATTTTCTCAAGAATACGGACAAAATTCGTGGAGAGTCCTAAATTGTAAAGCTTGTAAAATAGGGAGTTTCTGTGAACAGTGTCGAAGGCAGCCTTGAAGTCTACAAAAAACGCATATAGTTTTTTATTTTGTCTAATCTTCCATTGAACTAGTGATTGTAGAGTAAATATGTTGTCTATCGTGGAGTATCCTTTACGAAATCCGCTTTGAAACTCGCTTAACTTATTTTCCTCTAGAACCCAGCTGTTGAGTCTTTCATAAAGTATACCTGTAAATATTTTGAGACTTGCGTTTAGTAATGAGATTCCTCGGTAGTTACTCGGATCACCAGGATTTCCCTTCTTATAAATTGGCATAATTAGTGCTTCATAAAAGTGTTCGGGGAATGTTCCAAATTTGAATATAATATTTAGCGCTTCTGTCAATTTTTGCTTGAATACATCTGAGCTATGCTTATAAAACTCTGCCGGAATTCCAGATGTTCCTGCAGCTTTGCCTTCTTTAATATTTCTCAACGTAGACACTACTTCATCTTGCGTTATCGGCAAATCCAACTTATCGTTCCAAATAGATGGTTTAGCGAAACTCCAAGACAGTTCATTAGAGTTACCCAGCAACGAGTAAAAGTGCGACCTTAAAGATTCCAATGAAATAGAAGCTGTTTCTTTTTCATTGTAGGAACAGTTAATTTTCCTTGTCAGCTTCCAGAACTCCACCGAATCTCTACTTTGACTTAAGGCAATGGCCAATTTTTCCTCATATAACCTCTTCTTTTGTTTATATTTTTGAATAGTTTGTTTATTTTAAGGTAATCTTCTTTACATTATACAAATTCATTTTCATTAAAGCTAATTTTAAAATAGTGCAAAAATTTGGTTGACCTCAAATAAGGCACGAATAAAAATTTTGATTAAAATTCGTATTATAAAGGGTGTTTTTTTAGATGTACATAACTTTAAAATGAATTAAAACAAAGACATTTTTTTTGAAATTGACAAGAAATTTACTTTTGTTTATTTACGTATCCATTCAACCAAAACTTGATAAATAAAATTAAATTATTTCGCATTTCGAACAGAACTATGATTTTCAAAACAATTTTGCATAATTTTGAATTGTTGTTCAGGCGTCAATCTATTTACGATGAAATGTCAAACTAAAACTAAATCACTTGACAGCTGACAAAATGGCCGCCATTTAAATTAGTGTTACCAACTTAAATCTCTATAGCTAAGTGTACACAATTGGATTGGATGATTTTTGCATATTGGCCGAACTGTTAAAAGTCTTCTAATAAGTATCCAATTAGGTGACAATTTCCAATTGTCTTACAAGTGACATTGTCCGTTTATATACAGTTGGTTGATTTAATCCAAAACTTAGACAAGTTTTTTGTAGAAAATCAGCTGCCAAATTCCAACAATTTTTAGTCTTCTAAAAATTATTAAAAATGGTCTCCTAACACGGTTTTAGTTCTTTAAAAACAAAAATAATTGGTAGACTTTATGGAAGACAGTTTTCTTTACAGATGACAGAGAATATGAACATTTATTTTGAAAGTGAAAACAACAGGTAGTGCAATTTGCAATTTGTCGAATTGAAAATTTTGACATTTCTCGACGTTTTAAGGTCCCTAGAGTCGAAATAAAAGATTTTTAGAGAGATGATGTGCGTGCGTGTGTACGTACTTTCATACGTCCGTACGTTCACGACGTGTTTTTCGTCGTCCACAGCTCAAGAACCAGTAGAGATATTGACTTCAAATAAATTTTGTTATACAGATAATAATGCAGAAAGATGCAGAAAGAGTTCTCAAGAAAATTGAATGGTTGTTTTTTTTACCATAGCAATTTGAAAAAAAAAAATGTTGGTTAACCCTAAATATCTCACGAACTAATAACGCTAGAGACTTGAATTAAATTTTATATTATATATTGTAACGTGATACCAAACAAATATATTTTGGAAAAAAATCCAATAAAAGGTTTTTTTATAAATTAAAAAAACTAAAAAAAAAATATTTCCAATCTGGAAAAATTTACGAACAAAAAATGATTTTATTTCCAAAACAATTTTGTGCAACGAGAAATAACGTTTTCAACACATGGTAAATTTTTGAGAAAAATTGAATTGACAGCTTTTTTTTTAAATAAAAACCTAAAAAAAAACAGTACTAAAACATTGTAAAAATTTGCTTACGACTCAAATATCTTTTTGAAAATTAAAAATATTTTTTTCAAACTTAATTTATCTCACAGAAATTATTGTTTTCGGCATTCAGTAAATTTTTATAAAAATCCAACAGTCCATTTTTTTCATAAAAAAAAATAAAATCTACAGAAAATAGTGCGAAAATTCGGTAAAAATTGATGTTCGGTTCTTGATATCTCTCAAATTAATTTCATTCATCCAATTTGTATTTTATTATATAAGAAATAAAAACTTTTAAGAAATGCTACTAAAATTGGTAAATATTGGTTTTCGACTAAAAATCTCCTTAACAAAACTAGATTTTGAAATAAAACTAAAACTATTTCATTATATGGAAAATATTGTTGGTAACTTTGAAATTTTTAAGAATAATTCAACTGACAACTTTTTTAACACAACACGAAAACCTACAAATTTTCAAGCAAGACAAATCGACAGACGAGATGGGAAGTTTTCAGTTTGGGTCACATCCCAGTCTATTTGCAACCGGTATAAATTTTGGTGAAATTAAATCAACATTTTTTTTTTACCAAAAAACATACTTAATTATGTAAATATGAACTACTAAAAAAATGTAAATAACGTTTATTGAATTAAATATTTTAAAAACAATTAGACTTTGTTATTATTGTTTTGTTGTATGGAAAATATTCTTGTTAACATTTAATTAAAATTTTAGTATTTTTACAAAAATAAAATCAAACAAAAAAGTTGCCAAAAATTGAAAATTGATTTTTGATCTTGATAACAAAGAATGAAATTATTTAATCTTTAATAATATATTTTTGCTAAAATTAGATTAAACTGCCAACTGACAGTGATTTGAACATAAATTAAAGTCCAACCAAAAATATTACTAAATTTATACATAATGTCTCAAACATCTAGACAAAAACCAGCTTAAATTTCAGTCTTTGAGTACATATTTTTCGAAATACTTCAAATTACAATTCAACTTACTGTTTGCATGGCATCTCAATCTCTTTTATCCTTATATCGTAAGTCTAGACCTTTTATCATGGGAACCTTTCTCCTTTCAACATTTGCTTCTTTTTGAGTACAAAAAATACATTCAACTTCAAAACATTTAAAATTTAAACAAAACTACATTCAATTTATGTAAATTCAACATTTTTCGAATCATCAAGTCGGTTAAAAAAGAAACTGCCGCCCCAAAAAAGCGCTCTCATACATAAAACATTACATTTTTCACTCAATCTAATCGCATCTCATGCATACAATACAACATTTTCGAGGAGTGCAAAATATCAAAGTGAATAAAAATGCAATCCTTTGCTTCCCTATTGCTATTCTATATTCCACTTTACCAAAGGACTAGTGGCAGCTGTCGAGAGAGTGAGACTAAAATGAAATAAAAAAGAAGAGATGATGAAAAATTGTTTGTATTTTACTTCCACTATCTTTCATTTTCTAGCAAGGACTCTTCTTGTACTTCACTTAAACAATGCGACGAATTTAAAAGCTTTTTTCATATCACCGACAACACAAACAAAAACACATACACAAGACTCTTAAAGGACTTTTTTATCTATTTTTTTGACAGGACTATGTACATATGTATCGCGTTGTGATGCGAGGATGCGGTATTTTGATTGAAAACATAAGTACTCGTACGTATATCTATCTTTCTATATGTTTCCAAAAAAATGTTTTCGACTCTTAAAGCCATTTATTTATGCCATCGCATGAAGCTTTAAAGGACCTCAAACTCAGCAAGAATTCAACATAAATATTCCTTAATAATATATCATTATATTGTTATCCTTAACTTAACACCAAATGTATTTCCAAACATCTGTGGGTTATTAGTGATTCCATAATTTTATAAGGATTTTTCCCAAAAATCCTTTCTTCTTAAAATTCGAATCTATGTTGCAAAGTCCTTATATTTCTTACCGCATAATTATGGCCATAATTACAAGCCATAATCCTTGTTCTCTAGTCAACCACAATAATGAAGAATATAATAGAAAAATGATTTGAAGAAACAGCAACAGCAACAGAAACAGAAACAGCGAGCTAGAGAGCGCACAGCACATAGCCAACACGTACGTACCTATAACACATAAATTAAATAATCTGCACCAATTAAACGAGTATAATATTTGAGCTTCTCACTCGACGTGCTAAAGGATTTATCCTCGAGGAGAAATTAGAATGAGCATTTGATATCCTTACCAAATAGTGTATCTATATGTACATATGTAGTTATAAGATACACAAAGATACAGTAATGTGTGAAAAGTTGGTTTCATTTCATTAAAATTGGGTTAACATTGTATTTCTGAATCTCGCTGCTTATTCTGCATTTTGTTTATACACAACTCCAGATGGGGTATTTAATTCAGGAGCCTTTTTGTTGGGTGGGGTTGGTCCTTATAAAACGTTTTCGCCCATCCATTTGGGGGTTGGTTGGTAAGATATCCTTATAATTTAATTTCTTGATGCTTTTCTGCATTCTTATGACCCGTTTTATCTTCCGTCTACAGGAAGCCAGTTTGAAGCCAAATCTTCTCTCTTATTGTGTTTCTTTTCTTAGAAATAATATAATACTTGTACACATACATACATATATCTACTATAAGGATATGCAACGTACACACCCAAGAATTTGGCTGAAGAAGGGCATCGCACATGATGAAGAAATGAAGATAACAAAATGCACAGAATCTTGAGAAAACATCTACATATATATATATATGTATATGTACGTTGATAGAACGTTTTTGTGTTTATTCTGTTCAAGGATATCTCAACTGGATGAACATTGAATTGAACATGAACACAAAAACGGATTCTAGAAAGGCAATTTGTGTGTAGCAGTATCAGTGAGTGCAGTGATAGAGACATTTATCTCAGATTTTATTTGAGTATCCTCGAAACGAATTAATTTTAATTGTTTGTTAATAAATTTATAAATATCATAAAAGGAGCAGATTTTTCTGAGAAAAATAAAATATAAGAGGAAAAACGGGAACAAAATGAAGGAGAGAAGAAGTTTAAGGAATTAATTAAAAATGACAAAATAAATACCTACATTTGACTTATGAGTATAGTCCTGAGATTAAGATTTAGTGTGGACTTTTAAGTTCCAACTTAGCTTAGATCTTAGATATTTATGGATTGAAAACTGTCTTGATATTGTATTTTTTACCTGGTTATGATCCGCTTGTGAAGATTTAAGACAGTATTTGTCCTGGACAACACATGAACTTTTAAACTTGAGGACCAAAAAGCTAAACAGTCTTAAAAAAATATGACTTTTGCAACTTTTTTTTTATATTGTGCGCGCACTCAAGGGGATATGAATACCCTTATAATGATTATACACAGTGCGAGCAATTAGGAAGGGAGGATAGGATTGGAAAGGAGATACCGATGCACATTGGTTTTGAATGCTTGAACATTGTAATGACTGGGAAATATTGAGTCTGGTAAAGCATTCCACATTCGTGTAGTGCGACTAAAAAAAGAATCTCTGTACTTTACTGTACGTCCGAAATTGGGCTCAAGGGTAAACTGATGGGCATTCCTAAAAGAACGGGTATTACGGTTAAATTGTTTGAGGAGAGGAATGCAACTGGCTGTTTCACTAGAAAATTGGTGCTCAAGAGATACAAAAGTTTCAGTTAAACAACGGTCACCTATCAATTTTAGATCTCTTTTTTGAATTCTGTCCAAGAGGCTCAAGTGTGTTATTAGAGCACCTGCCGAGATATGGGAATTGTACTCGAGTTTCGGACGAATATAGGCTTTATAAATTATAGCCAGATCAGAAGGGGCAAAAAATGTCTTGTGTCTTCGGAGAAAACCTAAACACTTAGCAGCATTTTTGGCGATGTCAAATATGTTATCACTCCACAACAAGTGGTTTGTAATGCACATACCAAGTACTGAAAGCTGTTCAGTCTCCTCGATGCAAGTACCACTCATGGATAGTGGCATTGGGGGAAGGTTACGCTTTTGTGACAGTAAACAGCATTGAGTTTTTGAAGCATTAAATTCTACACAGTTTTTGATTCCCCATTGGACAATGCTGTAAAGATCAGAATTTAATGAGCTTATCATACGCTGCCGTGCGTTGGTAGTCCACATCCGAAGAACAAGGATGAGAATCTAAAAACGAATATGAGAAGCTGAGGGTACTGTCATCAGCGAAACAATTAAGTGGGTTAGAATATTTAGACAAAAGATCATTTATAAAAATAAGGAAAAGTGTCGGAGACAAAACGGAGCCCTGGGGCACACCAGCGTTTATTTTGTGAATATCAGATTTGAACCCGTCCAATATTACTTGAATTGAACGGTCCGAAAGGTAACTTCTAACCCAACGAAGAAGGGATTCATCGATACCAAATGCACGCATTTTCAATAAGAGAGCTTGGTGTCAAACTCTATCAAATGCCTTTGAAATATCAAGTGCAATAATCTTATTTTCTCCAAAACGATGTAAAGATTTGTTCCACTGTTCGGTAAATTAAACTATGAGATCACCAGTGAATCTATTGCTACGAAAGCCATACTGCCGGTCATTAAGAAGCTTCCGTTCTTCAAGATATTTCTTAAGCTGAAAATTTATCAGCGTTTCCATGACCTTGGAAAGAAGGGATGTAAGTGCAATTGGACGATAGTTAGATGGTGAGGAGGATCCGCATTTTTTAGGGACAAGCTGGACAAATGCAGTTTTCCATCCACAGAGACCTGTAGAATAGGACAGATGGAAAAGCTTACGCAGTGGTTTTGCTAGCGTTGAAGAACACCTCTTCAGAACGATAGCGGGGATACTATCCGGGCCAGCGGATTTGTGAATGTCAAGATTTTTAAGTACTCTAGTAACTGAACGTGTGCGAAAGAAGATTCGTCCCATAGAATCGTTTACGCTTTCAAGTACAGGCGGAGTCATGTCACTCATTGGTAGCGTCGAATTAACAGCAAACTGTGCTGCAAGCACATTGGGAACTCGCTGTGTTGTTTTTATTTTTAATTATTGTAGGTACACAATTAACGTTTTTTTTTCGTTTCTTAGGTAGGGGGAATGTTAGGCTTATTTTTGTGCACTGTTTTTGTTTGTTATATTTTTTGTTACACACGCGGCGGGTTATTTTTTGGTTAGTTATTGATGTTTAAATTAATCTTGTTAGGTGTGGGGTATATTAAAGCAATTAAAAGGAGCAAACAACAACAACAAACGAAGAGACTTAAATATTATCGAACAAAACAAAATGTGAGCTTATCCATTTTAAGAAACTACTTCTTACTTCTAAGAATCTGAGCACGATTTGAGTCTATTTAAGGGTTTAAGGTTAAAAATGATTCATTGAATTTGTTTGACTGCTAGTACGTAGAACTAAAGTCAGAAGTGGAAACATTTGTCTAAAAAATCGTAAGATAATTGTTAATAATAAATGAAATATGCAGAAGAATAAAATTCTACGTACTTTCAAGGAGAAAGTGTATTCCAAGATATGTATACCTATTCAATATTTCAAATTAATCAGTTAAAAACTGCACTAGTGTGAATGCATTTCACATTTTGAGTACTAGAAAATCATGAATAATATTCCAATACCTGTAATTCTTAAATTCGAATACAGAGTTATTCCTGACCAATAACTTCCACTTATTGCCTGATACAAATTTCAAATTGAAAAAGTATGAAATCAAAAATTTAATTGTCATCTGTTTTCTGTAGAGACGAGATATGTATATTCGAGAAGTGAAATCAATATAGTAAAATTTTTGGAAGAACTTTGAAAACAGTTAACAACAATTTGTTTGTGGATTGAATCAACTTTGAAGTCAGTATGTTTCTTTGTTCTCAACATATTTAAGTCAAAATAAGTTATTAGAAGTTCTTTTCTTAAGGTTTTAATTTTGTTGTCAGTGGGATATTGTTAGAAGTTTTACAAAACATTAATAATAATATTTGAAAGTTGATACCATTCTAAATTTGTCCCAATAATTCAATATTACTAAAACTTATTTTAACTTAACAAAATGAATAATTTCAAAGAAGAAATTCTATCAGTATTTTGATCCTACTTCTACTTTTAACTGCCTTTTTGTTTCCATTTGTAATACGTGTAAAATCTTACTTTACCACGGATATATTTGTCCAAAAGTGCACCAAATATCTGCAATTGGTATTCGAGTCAAAAATTCCAATGGGAAGTTAAAAATAGATTTCTAGAAAATTCTAGGGTTTAAAATAAATTAAAAAGAAATAATTGTTGACAAAAATAAAATTAGGGAAAAATTTGTAAACCTTCAACATTATTTATAGCCTTCGCCTTCTAAAATATTGTAAACAATTGAAAACAAACAAAACAATAGAAAACTGTATCAGCACTGTGTTTTATAGATTTGGAGCCTTATTTTTTCTAAACAACTTTTATCGTTTTTCAAAAACTTAATTCAAATATTGTTATATAATTTATAAATAATTTAGTAACTGTTTATACTCGTACACCAAATCTTCGGTTAAATTTGGTAATTCTGATTCTATGGTGAGGTATTTATGATATTCCTTTAATTTGAACACAACAACCATCTCTAAAGGCTTACTTAATGCTGTAAGAAATATCGTGCTTGACGTTAGAATTATAGATTATAACTCAAGCCAATATTATAAATACCTATCTATAATAAGGAGTGAAATACTGTAATGGAGACGCAGCTGATGCTAAATTTTTGGAAAGATCATTTTGACCAGCTGCTAAATGGCTATGAAGCTCACAATCCCGCCAACAAGCAGCCCTGACAAATCCATTTGGTTGATGATCTGGAGTTCCACCCACCCGACCTGAATTAGATCAGAGTTGCCATCACGCGGAAGCGTGCACCAACTCATAACCAAAATCTGATCGGAAGAAATCATGCCCGACGAGTGGAATTTAAGCACTATCTGTCCGATCCATAAGAAAGGTGACCGCCTTCTCTGCGTAAACTATAAGGCATCAGCCTTTTAAACATCGCCTACAAGATCCTGTCTAGTGTATTATGTCAACGCCTGAAGCAATTCACAGATGAACTTATTGGCCATTATCAGTGTCGATCCAGGCCTGGAAAATCAACCATCGACCAAATTTTCACTCTACGACAGATCCTGGAGAAGACCTTAGAATAAAACATTGATACGCACCATTCATTAATCAATTTCAATATGACAGCGTCAATATAGGAACGAACTTTTGGCATCCATGCTGTTGGAGAATTCTCGTTGCTGCGTCAAAATTGGTAGAGAATCATCCGAAACCTTCGAAACCACCAGAGGCTTCGACAAGGCGATGCGCTGTTATATAGCTGCTTCAATATTGTTCTTATAAGAGTCTGGGCGAAACACCAACCATCTTTCAAGAATCCACACAATATCTTGGACATGCAGATGAATTCGAAATTATGGGGAGAACCAAACCAGCGATTACGGTTGCCTTTTCCGGTATCGAGTCTGAAGCTAAAAAAATGGGTCTTGTGATTAACGAGGACAAAACGAAGTATTTATTGTCATCGAATACAGTCAATTCAAATCGTGGACTTGGTAACTCATTTGGAATGTGTGTGGTCAGGATAAGCCACTACATTATGTTTTCCAGGATATGCTAGTTTTTAATTTTTGTTTGTGGTCCTGTGGATAGGTGGGTTGGTTAAGTGGTTATACTCGTAGGTGAGTGCAATATGAAATGCACGTTTGTGTTTACAAAACGCAAACTACTGAATAAGTGGGTCAACTATTCTCTTAATTTTATCCTCGCGATAATCGTAATAGTTTGTTTGTTTAATTGAAAACAGCTCTGATTGTGATGGAAAAACTTGATATATTTTTTGAAAAACTACTTTAAAAGGAAATTAATTGAAAGGAAATAATAGGTCCGTTCGCGTACTTTCTGCACTAAAATTCGTAAAAAGAAATATTTTAAAAAGTGGGGGTAATATTCTCTCACCAAAAAAAAAAACTACAAAATAGTAAGCGAACGGGAAAACAACAAATTTTTCACATAATATTACTGTCTTGTTGCTGTTCTTTGAAAATTTGTTTTTAAATTTTATAAATGACAGCAAAAGCGAGCAATTTATTTGAATTTCTATCGAATTTGAAATTTTCACAAATCAGCCCAAAGAAATTTCTTGGACTAAGATTCGTAGGTTGGGGAATTATTTTACTCTCTCGTGAGCGCTCTCTTTTACGAAAAACTGCGAAATTTTTGAGTACGCGAACAGGATTTGGTTAAATTTCGTATTTTTTAGTAAAATTTGACTGTTTTAGGGTGCGAACGGACCTAATGTGTTTAGAAGTAACATACTTGAATTAGATGGTACCTTCAGGAACCTTTCACTGCTATATGTTTATTACTTTGTGAAAAAGATCAGTTTGAAATTGTTGGTTTCGTAATAACCGTATTTTGCTTAAAAAAGACGAAAATACATTTGTAACGTTCAGATTTGTTTTTCTAAAAATTTCAGTTTTTAAATTAAAAAACATTTCTTTTAGACATAAAACAATACAAATTCCTCAGCAAAAAATGTTAATTTATTACATTCACTAACCATATATTTCTTAACCTTACGAAATAAATCTTTACAACATCTTTGTTTTGTTTTTAATTTATATAGTTTGGAAGTTTTTGAAAAAGAAGTTTTCTTAACCCCTTTCTTAACCTGAACCCCTAAAATTAACAGCTCTGGTCCTTAATAAGAGGATTTTTCAAAACTTGGAAGGTTACTTTTGAGTTAATTTTTAAAAGAAAAAATTTGAAAATTTAAAAAATTCTTCTTTCTATGAGATTGAGCTTTGTGCACAATTTTTTCTAAAAAGCCACAAATTCCGATTTTTTCTTTTGAAGACCTTAAATTCAATTTTGAGTTTCAAAACATACTACCCATAAGACCTATTAAATTCATTGCTGTACAAAAAATTATTTTTTAAAAAGCTACAATTTTCTTCATCAAATAAATTGTTATTTTTCTAAATTCGTGTTCTAACTTACTTTAGTCTTATTTTAGAAGAATTTTGAATACAAACATAACTTTTGTACGTTGTTTTTTGCAATTAAAAGGAATTAAAAATTCTAAAAATTTGTTGGCTAACTTCTGTTTTATTTTAGAGGGAAATTATTAATTATTTAAAAATCATACGAATCATAATAAGAATTTAGTTAGCTACGATTCTTGAAGCTAAACTTTTTTGACTTTGCTACGTACTTTCTGCCAAAGTAAAATACGTGTTTTCTAGCCCAGCAGTAAATTTTTGAATTTCGTTAACAATTTAATAATTTTATGGTTTTGAACAAAAATATTTGTTTAGCTTTCTTACTTGGTTATTTTTTCGTGAGAATATTTTTGTTTTCTTGTTAGAAAAATAAAATTACAAGTTCATAAAATTGGGTGCACCAAAACCAAATTTTTGGAATTGAATTTATGCAGAAATGAAGGGCTTTGTATGTGCGAATTCGGTATTCTAATTCCGGCTGAGCCTTAAATTGGGTTCGGTTTGAATTACTGAACTAATCATAATACTGTATAATAAAAATCCTGTAAAAAATTCTGCATTGCAAAATGCAGCAAATGTCTGAACGAAAATTGTTTTGATAATGTACAAAAGTGCGATTTTTCTATTTAGCCCGTTTACAGCATTTTGAAGCACCAGAATTTTTGAAACAAAATACTGGGTTATCCATTTTGCGGTTTTAAAAGTAAACGTAAAATATTTTAATATTGTTTATGATATATTTTTAACTTCCCATAGGAAGTTATTGTAATGGGTCCGATTTGTCAAATTGAAAATGTTGACATTTCTCGACGTTTCAAGGTCCCTAGAGTCGAAATAAATATTTTTAGAAAGATGTCTGTGCGTGCGTGTGTACGTACGTCCGTACGTCCGTACATCCGTATGTCCGTACGTTCGCGACGTTTTTTTCGTTGTCCATAGCTCAAGAACCAGAAGAGGTATCGACTTCAAATAAATTTTGTTATACAGATAATAAGGCAGAAAGATGCAGAAAGGGCTCTCAAGAAAATTGCGTTGAAGGTTTTTTTACCATAGCAGTTTAAAAAAAAGCTGAAAATTTTGGTTAACCCTTAATATCTTACGAACCAAAAATGCTAGAGACTTGAATTAAATTTTATATAATATTATATTGTAACGTGATACCAAACAAGTATATTTTTTGAAAAAAATCCAGTTAACAGTTTTTTTTATAAATCAAAAAAACTGAAAAAAAATTTGTCACATCGAAAATTTTACGAATACAAAATGATTTTATCTCCAAAACAATTTTGTGGAACGAAGAATAATGTTTTTGACATCTGGTAAAATTTTGAGAAAAATCGAATTGATAGTTTTTTTATAAAAAAATAAAAACCTAAAAAAAACATTACTCAAAGTTGGTAAAAATTGAATTTCGACTCAAATATCTTTTCAAAACTTTGAGATATTGGCTTAAAACTACTTTTATCTTTCAAAACATATTGTTGTCAACATTCAGTAAAATTTTGAGAAAAATCGAATTGACAGTTTTTTTTACAAAAAATAAAAACTTAAAAGAAAATTTAACAAAAGTTGGTAAAAATTGATTTTCGACTTAAATATCTTTTCAAAACTTTGAGATATTGGCTTTTATCTTTTAAAAAAAATTGTTTTCAACATTCAGTAAAATTTTGATAAAAATCTAATTGACAGATTTTTACCAAAAAATAAAAACCTAACAAAAAAACAATACTAAAACTTGGTAAAAATTTACTTTCGACTCAAATAGCTTTTCAAAAATTAAAAATATTGTCTTCAAACTTTTTTTATTTCACAGAAAATATTGTTTTCGATATTCAGTGGTTTTTTATAAAAATCCAACAGTCCATTTTTTTATAAAAAAATAAAATCTACAAGAAATAGTACGCAAATTTGGTAAAAATTGATGTTCGGTTCTTGATATCTCTCAAATTAATTTAATTCATCTAATTAGTAAAAATTTAAGAAATGCTACTAAAATTGGTAAAAATTTGTTTTTCACTAAAAATCTATTTAACAAAACTAGATTTTCAAACTAAACTATTTCTTTATATGAAAAATATTGTTGGTGATTTTAAATGTTTTAAGAATAATTCAACTGACAACTTTTTTAACCCAACACGAAAACCTACAAACTTTGAAGCAAGACAAATCGACAGATGTGATGGGAAGTTTTCAGTGTGGGTCGCATCCCAGCCTCTTTTTTATTATAAAGTTTGATTGTTGACATTATGTGTGAAACACTTAATCATTTAAATGACCACCACGCGAATTGTTGCAAGCATCGATTCTTTTGAGGTAATTTTCGGACACTTTTTGTCACATATTTGCCTTTTAAGTGCTCAAGAACTAAAGGTTTATCTGCATACACACGGTCCTTCACGTAGCTCCACAAAAAAAAGTCCAGCGGTGTCAAATCGCACGATCTTGGTGGCCAGTTGATATCATCACGACAAGAAATTACGCCCCAGGAAATGTCTCTTGCAATAAAGCCATATTCGTTCGAGTTGTGTGGCTTGTGGCATGTGGCACCGTCTTGTTAAAACCACATATTCTCAAAGTCGTATTCTTTAATAGTAGGCACAAAAAAGTCATTTACCATATGACCATAACGCTCCGAATTGACGGTGACAGTCGTTCCATCATCGTTTTTGAAGAAGTAAGGGCCAATCACACCTCCGCTCCGAACCAAAGAGCGCACCAAACAGTGACTTTTTGTGGATGTAATGGCCTCAAATACTACAATTTTGTTTAGGAATCGACTCATTACGATGATGCATGCACAGGCCTTACAATATCTGTAACCAATTCAGTTTCTTTAAATTTCTTCACAATATTGCCAATTGCTTACGTAGTTGAATGATTAAAAATAAAAAGTAATCTAGGTGGCGCAACAATCCATTGAGAACTAGGGCCTATTGACTTACAACTCTCAACCATTCCTGTGTGCGAGTTATGTTGTCAGGAATGGAGGGGACCTACTGTTTTAAGCCGATTCCTACGGCTAATTTGAGAAAGCACTTTTCATGACAAGAATTACTCTTGGAGAATTTGTCATTTCCTCGCAAGAGGCAGTTGAAAACTTGATATTAAAACTTTAACTGAAATATGACTAAAAGTATTCTCGAATCTTTTAATAAGTCGAAGTTCTTTAACTTTATAAACTAAATATATCAATTACCTTTTCTGGCTCAAACTTTTATAATTTTTACTTTTTTTTGTAGACTTTTTTTCTTCAAATTTCTGAGAACAAAATCTTAAAGATCCAGGACTAAAGTTGAAATAAATTATATTTCATAATGTATATCCCCGCATTAAGATGATAGTTATTTTTTAGCCTCTTTACATTCCTTGTTATTTATTCTACAGCCCATAGTTTTAACATTAAATGTGTTTCCTCATTATAAACTAAATAATCATAAATAACAAAAATATAAACTTCAATTACCAAAAAAGTACCTTTTAAACTTCCTTCTAATTAACCATTTTCTTTAATGATGAAATATTTTATATATCAACCATTAAAGGATCTTCTTCTGGCTTAAAGCTTTCCACAAGATACTCAGATTTTTCGTCTTGCCTTTACATACCTATGGTACGGCTCTTATACGAGTACCATACTGAAAGACAAAGTTTTAACTGGATTCATTAAATTTTAGCAATACAAATAAAATAACTTACTGTCTTTACAAAATGTTTCCAAGGAAACTCGAAAACCCCCGCACTATTAAGTTAGAAGAAGCTACAAGAACAGGCAATAGAAACGACATAATGACAATGACAACGACAACGAACAACGTCAATGTTAAAAACCATTAGATAGGCTCGCTCTCAAGACTTGATATTCAAGGTTAATTTGAATTTTAAGTGTTTTTGTTGTTGGTGTTGTTGTTTTTGTTAATATTAAAGAAAAACGCAAGAGCCTCAAACAGATGTTGTATAGGGTGCTCAATTACAATTCCATTAAACAATACAATACAATATTTTCAAGCTACAAGATACACTTTTCAATGACATCGTTTTCAAGTTTTGTCTTTTGAAACAAGACAAAAACAAAAATCGTATGAAAAACAGAAACTCAACAAAAATATTCTGATTTATTTCTCGTGGTTAATGGTACGCCGCCGCCGCCGCGTCGTACAATTTCCCGCCAAGGCAGAGTGGCGTGAAAACAAATCTAGTTTCGAGATAAAATTTAAGAAACATTTCTTCAATTTAGTCTTTGGGGAGTTTTGGTGTTCTATGTATATAATTCTTAAAGAACTCTGAACTCAAAGTACTTTTAGAGAAAGTTTTATGACTTTTCATTCTTTTTTTTCTTGGGTGGAGAAGGAGGAGGGTGTTATATTGAAGTATTATAATCGTAGAGAAGAATATACAAGATTGGGGGGATATTTTTTGGAGAGGGTTCTTAAAGTTGAATTAAAATATCATGGGGGAAATTGAAACGTTGATGTGTGGTGGCAAGTAGAAAGTTTTTGCTTACGCTAAGATTTTTTTTAAGAAATGATGGCGATGTGATGGCGGGAACTGGAAGACATATGTATATTACGATTTGTCTAAATAATTGAGATATAGGATGAGGAGGAGAATCATCATCATTATTCAAATTGCTTAAGAGACTGAGACTTTTTTTGGATATTATTTAGTCTTTATCTTCAAAGTCCATTAGATCAACTTTTTCTTTTTTAAATTATGTTGAACTCCGTATGTCTTTTTGGTTAACTTTGTTTTTCTTTTTTCAAAGTTCGCTGTTGAAATTATTTAAACAAATGAAGACAAATATATAAGAATATCAAGAGAGTAGGTACAAATTTTAATTCTGGGCCCTATTTCATAAACATTGACAGGTGACAATTCTACAAATTTGTCACACTTATGTGACAAGTTTTCATTGCATAACGTATTGACAGGTGACATATTTGTCAGTTAAATAAACGACAATTTTGTCGTGACAATTTTGTCATTGTCAAAGTATTACCATTTTGTCGTGAGCATTATCATCATCCATCATTTGAAATGGTGCATGTTCAGTTTCCAAACAATTTTTCAAGTTATGCAGTACTGTACAAGTCAAAATAACCTTGCATGTAGTTGCTGGTGACAATCTCAAATAGTTAAGGCAAGGAAATTTTTCCTTCAGAATGTCCAATGCATTTTCTACAAGCCTCCTCGTTTTCTTATGAGCCCTCAAAAATCTTAACAATGCTTCAGATTGTTCAACTTGGGTGGAATAACTGGTGTTATCAGCAAACTTTTTCGCCCATAACCGCTGTCTCCTCAAATTATAGCATTTGGAAATGGCCTCCATCTATAACTCCAAATTTGGGCCACATACAAACATGGCATTAATTGAGTGGTCACCATTTCTATCAACAAATGCTGACTCATTATCAGTTGGTGCATCAATTCTTATTAATGACCCATCAACAATGCCAGCAACACAAGAAAAATTAGCAAAATGTCTAAAACGTGTTCCTGTACATAGATAAAATATTTTCCGAAGGGCAGCGGATTTCTTCCCCCATTAGTTTATCTACCGTCAGAGATTGCAAAATATTTTGACGCAGCGCTGAATGGAACTTTTAGAAACACCCTGTCCATCAGCAACTACATGGTACTGAGCTCCACTTCCAAGCCAGTGTAAAGCACATAAAATTTGGGTCTTAGCATCAAGAGCATGGTTTCTTTTTGTGGGATGCTAGAGATGCAGACCGGTTTTTAACAAAATACTTATATTCTGCTGTTGTTTTGCAGACGCGAAATTTTTCCTTAAATTGATAAATTATTTAATGAAGCGAAATCATTGTTTATCCTTTGTCTAAAAAACTCGAGGGTGGTGTACCTCGCTTTCGTCGTCACTTTCACTTGAAAACATTATATCAAAATAAAATTGTCACCTTACGACCGAAACTCAATTTCCTGTCACAATTGTCAACTATATACTGGCAAAATTGTAATTTGTACTATTTTTTTCTGTTTCATAAAAAAATTGTCACTACAAATTTGTCGGGGAATTTGTGACAATTTTCAAAAAATCCCTGACAATTTATTGTCATGACAATTTTTGTATGATCCGAAATCTTGACAACTTTGTAAAATTGTCAGGGAATTTTACAAAATTGTCAATTTTTTTATGGGACCGAATTTATACAATTGTCAGGTTTGTCATTTACAAATTGTCACCTGTCACCTTGAAGTAAATTAGGCGTGCATCTAATGCATTTTATTTGTCCTCAGAAATGAGTTTACTAATACTAAGTAACTGTTTGGATACTTTGTGAAAATAAATCCGGAAAGAAATAAATGACACGTCTTTATTTGGCTATGCCTTTATTTCAACTCAATTTTTCTAAAACTATTTACAACTATTTATACCTACATACTTAAATCTAAGGAACATGAGATAAGATACTGATAAAAACAGAATACACATTTCCACCCCATGCTATCTTTGGGTATTTGTGTGTACACATGTGTTCCTATCGTATCAGCATCCTATCTTATGACGCTACGCACTATCACAAGATTATTTTTTATCTGTCTTGTGAAAATGCGCAGCTGCACCCATGCAAGGATCATGTTCATTTATGAACATTCTGCGAGCGGCCAGAAATGTATATTTTCATGATTTTTTAATTGCTGGTCCAGGAATAGATGTTCATTTATGAAAATCCTTAGGGTGGTCAATCTTTTGGTACTGTACAAGTTGCGTTTAATAAAAAAATACCTTGCGACGGTATTTCCAAAGCCTCCATTTCAAAAATATGGCAAAAATATCGCGTTGTAACTTAAGTTCTATTTTGCTTGTTGGGTCATCTTGCCGTAAAATGCGATGGTATATCCTATCCTTATCAGATATTTTTATTTGGCGATACATTTTTTCAACTTCAGCCGTTAACACAATTTTCCAAAATCGCCACTTTAATATGATATCAAGAATAACCCGTTGCAATTTGGGTCCTGTGTACATAATATCATTTGAACTTTTGCCATTTGATGATTTTGCTGATGCATCAAATACCACTTGGAACTTGTTCGTGGTACTTTGTTCTCGTACAGCTTCTTGATGTGGAAGGTAGTATCTTCCAAGTGAGGTGTCTGTAATTTTCCTCATGTGTCCGAGCTGAACATATCCGTCCATACATTTTGTATAACTCTTTAACAACTGTTCATTTCTCTTTAATTTTCTTTGCATGGACATTAAACGAGCGACTGCCAGCTTCCGTGATTCCCCAAGTTCTTTTTCTTCTTTAAATGGAATTAAATCAGCCTTGTCCAGATTTTCAATTATTTTGGACTTTGATGAGAACACACCATTTTCGTCAAGCTTTGTTTTTGTATTAGCAATACATTTGGTATTAGCAATACATTATTCTTTAATTGTTTTATATCATATTTAAACGATTCATCAGTCTGCAATCTGGTCAAATGTAGAAAAATCACTTCTTCGTCTTCTTCACAATTGATGGATACATTTAGTGTAGCCTCTGATACTAATTCGAATAGCGACTTTTCATCATTTACTGCGTTCGTATTCTGGTACTGGGGTTCAAGAGTATCCTGGTGTATATTCTGAACTTTGCTATGCTTCTCTATGGTTTGCGCATTAACTTTGAGATCATCTATGTTTGATTCTCTTGCACTGTCCATAATTTTTAACCCTTGTTGATTTGCTGATTTTCGTTGGAGGTGTTTTTGTTTTGGTCGCCAGGATGACCTAGCTGTGCCTCGACTTACAACTCGTTGATCAACGTAAGTTATTATTTTTACAGAAGCACTTTTTGGATATCACTGAATTAATTTTAATTACTCGTACATTCACAGCACATCTTTTTTTGTTCACAAACGTTGTTTAGCCACGTTTACGCTTGTCAGTATTTAGTTCTGACAACACTGTTTTAATTAATGATTATTTGTTTCTTAGTCTCTTACCACTGGTGGGGGAAAACTTAAGAAAAATCAAAAATCATTTTGTATTGCTTGGAATTTTCTAAGTCTTTTTTTTTTATGTTGGCTGAGCTCAATTTCTGTGCTCAAAATACCAACCCTGCTTAGTTTTTAACCAAGGCTTTTTGTTTTAGTTTGAATTTCTTTACCTTATTGGTAATTGAAAATACAAACTATTTTTTCTTGTTGGTTCAATCGCTAACTAGTAATCCGGCTCGAAGGACCAATGAAAATAATTTCGGAAAGAAATAAAAACACGTCTTAATTCGTCTGTGTTTTTATTTCGACTCAATTTTTCTAAAACTATTTACAACTATTTATACCTACATACTTAAATCTAAGGAACATGAGATAAGATATACTGATAAAAACAGAATACACATTTCCACCCCATGCTATCTTTGGGTATTTGTGTGTACACAATATGTGTTCATATCGTATCAGTATCCTATCTTATGACGCTACGCACTATGACAAGATTATTATTTATCTGTCTTGTGAAAATGCGCAGCTGCACCCATGCAAGGATCATGTTCATTTATGAACACTTTGTAAAGGGCTTGGATATCAAAAAAGAAAGCAAATAACATCAAAATGGATTACACCACGTTTTATTTTCGAATGACAAGTATGTCAATTAATTCTGATGAATTGACAAATTACTATGTATGTATAATGTGGCAACATATTGTTTTGAGAGCTGATTACTTTTCAACATTCCGCCCACCTCGTCCAGTTATTGCGACGAAACATCTGGCCGCCCACCGTGTCCAGCTTTGAAATAGCTCGTTTTACTATTGATGACTGTGTATGGATTGTTGCAACCCTCATTAGATCGTCCTCTTCAGTATGAATTTCCAAAACATGGCCCAATAGCCATTGGGTCAGCCGGCCGGCGGTGAGCGTTCATCTTTCACTAGGAGCAGGTCAGCCACGTTAATGTTGGTTTTCGAATTTTGCCACTTGCGTCTTATTTGTACATAGATCATGCAAATATTCAAAGCTCCCTTTTCCAGAAATTCTGCTGCATCTATTGGAGTTGTTTCCAACGTGAGAGTCTACCTGTCTTGATATCGATCAAATCCGGTTCCGTAGTGTTAGTGTTGGAACCGCCCACCAAAAAGTGCCCAGAGGTCAAAGCAGCAAAATCTCCAGGATCATCTGAGAGGGCTGAAATCGGTCCTGAATGCTAAATTCAGCAGCTTCAATTTGCTTGATGACTGTGTAAAACTCCTCGAAGGTTAACGTTGCTTCCCGGATTGTCTGCTTCAGATGGTGCTTTATGCTCTTGAATAAAACCTCCCATTGCCTCCAAAGTTTGAGGAGCCTGGTGGAATAAAGTTGCAAGATACACCTAGGCAAGACACGGATCGTGCACCTGCTTCCAACTAATTTTGATAAGCCCAAAAGTCTTGTTTCAGAACTGCTTTTGCACCCGCAAACGTCGTCCTTGCACAGTCGCTTTAGATGCTAGACCTGTACCCTCGTTGAGAAAAAATGTTTGAATTCTCATTTTGAACTTTCTTTCTGATGAGTCATGGTAATTAATGGAGTTTATGTACAAAACACTTAAACTCAAATATTGTTGAGTACGTTCAAATTTGATTTAAGGAAAAACTAGTTTTTAAAGTTTTTCAAAAAATTTAATTTAAATGTCAATCAAATGAGAATAATGTGTGAATAATAATAATAATTTCTTACCATTTTAAACAAAGCTCGAAACCCTTTTATTTACTAAATTATATCTTTATTAACAGGTAAGTAAATAACAATGCTAATTTAAAATTTGCGAGCCTTAGCTACCAGGACTACCAGCTCGAATCAATACTAGAAATAAGAGTTAATAAGCATATTATACAAAATAAGATAGTTTTAAATTTAGTAACAATTTAGTTTCAAATATAATTTTCTAATTTAAGCTTATTGATTAATTTGTATGTTCAATTGATGTTGTCTTCCAGTTGGGTTTTTTAGTAACTTTGATAAGGGTGAGTTGGGAAGTATTATTTTTGCAACGTCTTTTACTTTGGGACAGTCGTAGACAAGGTGATGGTGATTGTTTCATTCGTGTTGCACAGATGACATTTTGGAGGATCAGTTTTGGACATGAGATGGGCGTGTGTAGTGAAGGTGTGTCTCAGTCACGTCCCAAAAATGATAATAATAATAATAATTTCTTTTCTGGTGTCTTTGAAAGAAGAAACTGGCTCACTTATTGCGGATTTAGAGGCTTTTTCTGCGGTTTCGTTGCCTTTTTTTTGGTCGAACATTTTTGGTAACCCTTTGAGTTGGGTATCTACACAATCTTTTGGTAGGTCTAAGGGTGGTCGATTGACATTATTCAAAATTGGGATATCCATTTCTTCTGAGAACTGTATGGCGTTGTAAAGTGTAGACGGGGTTTTAGGTGTTTTTTTTACGGCTTAAGCATTGCTTAACATCGATTGAAACAAGGTAACTTTCGAATGTACTTAATCTTTGGATAAGAAGAAAGGTGAGGTGTTGAACTCTTTGTACTATGGAAGAAAGACCGGCTTCGGCTAAAATATTTTTTAAGGAAGTAGTCCTGAATGCTTTTAGGCTCAACCCTATTGCATTATGGTAGTTCTGCGTTAATAATATCGGGTGATTTTTTTGAGGTTAGGATTTTCATGCATTAGTATTTGACAGATCACGCGGGATTTCAGACATGGTGTCAAAGAGAAAGATGCTCAGTATGCTTTGACATTTCATCATGAATAGACTTACTAACGAGCAACGCTTGCAAATCATTGAATTTTATTACCAAAATCAGTGTTCGCTTCGAAATGTGTTTATCGACAAATTTTGTTCAGCGATGAGGCTCATTTCTGGTTGAATGGCTACGTAAATAAGCAAAATTGCCGCATTTGGAGTGAAGAGCAACCAGAAGCCGTTCAAGAACTGCCCATGCATCCCGAAAAATGCACTGTTTGGTGTGGTTTGTACGCTGGTGGAATCATTGGACCGTATTTTTTCAAGGATGCTGTTGGACGCAACGTTACGGTGAATGGCGATCGCTATCGTTCAATGCTAACAAACTTTTTGTTGCCAAAAATGGAAGAACTGAACTTGGTTGACATGTGGTTTCAACAAGATGGCGCTACATGCCACACAGCTCGCGATTCTATGGCCATTTTGAGGGAAAACTTCGGAGAACAATTCATCTCAAGGAATGGACCGGTAAGTTGGCCACCAAGATCATGCGATTTGACGCCTTTAGACTATTTTTTGTGGGGCTAAGTCAAGTCTAAAGTCTACACAAATAAGCCAGCAACTATTTCAGCTTTGGAAGACAACATTTCCGAAGAAATTCGGGCTATTCCGGCCGAAATGCTCGAAAAATTTACCCAAAATTGGACTTTCCGAATGGACCACCTAAGACGCAGCCGCGGTCAACATTTAAATGAAATTATCTTCAAAAAGTAAATGTCATGGACCAATCTAACGTTTCAAATAAAGAATCGATGAGATTTTGCAAATTTTATGCGTTTTTTTTTTAAAAAAAGTTCAAAAAGTTAAAAAATCACCCGATACATTTTGGGAAACTCAATGATTTAGGTGGTAAACAGGTTACTTGAAAGAAGATCCAATCTCGGTCTTCTAAAAAAGTAATTATTTTCTTTGAATTTTTAAATCAATATTCTGTATTTTGTCACATTTTTTCCCAAAACGGGTATTTTGAAATATACATACATACATATGTGTATATAAATAACTGAACAAAATTTAATTTTTAGGTCTTGAACCATAAAATTAATAAACCCTGGATTGACTTCTTGAAATGTAGTTAATGTTTTAAAACTTTTTAACTTGTAATTGGAAGTTATTGTAATCTGTACGATTTTTCGAACAAAAAAATTTTACCCTGGAATCTAAATTCCTCGTTTTTATAAAGCCTGTTTTCGCGTGGTATAAGTAGAGAAGGATACTATTTAAAACTGGTATTTTTCTTCGAAAAAGTAAGTTAACAGTTTTTTTATTAAAAATGTACAAACAATTTTACCGACTTAAAACAAAACCAATTTTATTCTATACACAATAAGTTCCTAACATTTGTTGAACATTTGAATTTAAATTTTGTTTAACAACTAAAAACCTACAAAAACTACCGAAAAATGGAATTTGTTTTTCGACACGAATATTTAAAGAAAAAACAGCGATACTGATGTCGTCTTATAATATTAAATTACATTAAACCAGAATTGAGCTCCACCATACTAAAAACAATTTTTCGGTAAAAATGTTTTTTGAACTTCAGAAACAGATTTTTTGGTTTCAATATTAATTTCCACAATTTGGCGTTAAACAATTCAAAAAAAATTGCCAAATCTTTCTGAATGGAAGTGTCACCACAATTTGATATTCTCAACTGCCAAACTATAGACAGCAATTAACGAAACTTTGATTAATAAAATAAAAAAAAACACCCTTAAGTTAGAAGATATCCGGTGACCTATTTAATTCTGAATGATAGTTTTTTGAAGTGCTTCCAGTATTTTTATTTTAAACTCATTTTGGGATGTAAAAGTTTCAATTCAAACAAAAAATCCACTTTACTCTCTCTGCTTCTAAGAACTGTGGATAATATTCTGTGTTCATTGAAACCACTTTGCTGATGAACATTTTTGTAGAACTATTGTTTTATATCCATTTTCGTAGAAAATTTTTTTTTTTTTTTTTAATTTTCGTATAAATGTTTGTTTCTCTCTTCAATAAGTTTTAACAGTTACCCTTCAACATTTATTTAATTATTTTTTTAATTTGACAAAATTGTTTTTAAAATGTTTTTCTTTATGTTCTTTATGCATAGCCTCAAAAAAGTTCAATGTGTACATATCGTCTAGGACAACGTTAATATAAATGCCCGTTTTTAAAAATTGACTACACTTCATATTTCCTCAAAAATTATAAAATGTTAAATTTGTTTTTCAAAAAATACCACAACCGCCTTTCGGGATAGCAAAGAAGATCCAAATTTTTAAAATATCAAGCAAAAATGTCAAACAAGGTTGTGTTCGGAGTGCACATCTTTTAATCCTGTTTTTAAACGACCTAAATATTAGGCTTGTAAAAGAATGCAGGATATCAAGTGAATGCAAAGACTATAAAAGAATGCAAAGACTTCAAGTGCAAAGAATGCATAAAGTCTCAAATGATTGGAATCAATTGATTGCAGTCAAATCATTGGAGAACAATTGATTTCAGTCTTTTTAAGCTCAAATAATTAGTGATTGCAAAATTTGAAGTCCCAATCTTTAGGTTTGAATCTCTGTATTGAAGTCATAAAATGTTGCATTAATAAAAGATTGCATACTTTTGATTGATTCGAGAAGGTCTAAGAATTAACGTTCTCTTGTATGCTTATGACATTGTTATACTCTCTGACAGTGTTTTTAATCTGCAATCAGAAAAAGTTATCTTTCAAAATGAATTCCGAAAAGTGCTTCTCAAGAAAAATGATTTTTCGATGTTGTAGAGATAACTGTTACAAACCAGGGGTTATTTAAAACTAACATATTTCTTAGACGTTACACCTCAATAACAAAATTAACATTTTGAAAAACTTCGTGAATTCCACATAGTTACAACTTTTAAGGAATTCAACGATTCGATTCTCACCTAAATTCACGATTGCTTCAAGACCAATAAAGCTGTACTAAACTTTAGTGTGGGGCTACATAAAGCATGTCCATTCCTCTGGTTCTTTCGGGACTTCCAAAATTCTTCCTCACAACCCTAAAACTTATCGGAACAATATAATTAGGAAGAACATCTACCGGGCTAATAAATGGATGGCTTTTTTCTCAGAAGCATCAATTCCATATTCCTTTTCACCAGCTCACAGAGAAACACTGGAGTATGTTCTTAAACAGCACTACAGCAACTTATCTTACTGTAATATTCCTAACTACTTCTTGGATTTGGAATCCACAAGAGATGATAAGTCTCGTACTCAGAGCACTCAGTGGATTGTTAAATTTGGATGCAAGACTGTTCCAAAATCACACCATTGGACTGTGTAGGATGTCGACCTTTATGCATCCGAAAATACATACCACTTGCTCGGAGCTTGTCCCATATTCAGGGGATACATTAAACGATTTCTCGGAAGGCTTCAAATAACCGCATTCTCAAAAATGATTACATTTTTTGAAATCGTTAGCTCAAAATGTTTAAATTTAAAGTGTTGTGATGGAAAGAACTAGTAATAGTAATAGTAGTAATAGTTTTATTTATTGAACCTTAAACAAATTTTTACAATTCAACATAATGATAAATAAAATTATGGCCTTGGTTTTGAAACCGTCTGCCAGATGCCATCACTATTTTTACTGTTAAAAATTACAAAATATATTTTTTTAATACCGTTTGGCAAAGCGTCAACTATGTCGTTGATAAAAAGAGCAAACAACAGGGGGGATAAGAGACATCCTTGACGTACTCCACTTTTGGTTTCAAACCATTCTGATATTTGTTCACCGTCCCATACAGCTGATGTAGTGTTCTCGTAAAGTTTTCTTAGTACGTTAGAAATCTTAGAGGATAACCCCAGTAGATTTAATTTATAAAACAATGCTCCTCGATCAATGCTATCGAAAGCAGCTTTAAAGTCAATAAATATTGAATACAGCTTTTTCCCATTTTCTGCGTAATAATCTACGATATTTTGGATGGAGAAAATGTGATCCGTTGTTGAATAACCTGCTCTGAAACCAGCTTGAAATTCGTTCAACAATTTGTTGTCATTAACCCAAAATTCAAGCCTTTTCAGTATAATTCCTGTAAATATCTTCGAAATCACATTTAGGAAAGATATGCCCCTATAATTTTCCACATTATTTATGTCATCTTTTTTATGTATTGGAAATACAATTGACTTTCTGAAATTTCAGGTACTTCAGCCGTGTGCAATATATTTGAATATGTCCTTGCTAAATTTTCCAAAAAATCGTTTGGAGCGTTTTTGAAAAATTCATAAGGAACTCTATCATACCCTGGGGCTTTGCTATTCTTAGCTTTATGTAAAACACTGTGAATTTCTTCTATGGTGATATCCCCATCTAAAGAATCAACGATTATGAAATTTTCAGCGAATTGTATTGGTTCTTCAATCTCTAATGGATTAAGTAGATTTTTAAAATGATTTGCCAAAATATGAGCATCCAAATTGTTACTAATTTTGAATTTTTTCCCATTCAGTTCCTTCACTACTTTCCAAAATTCAGAAGAATCCTTGGCATTATTTAAATTATTCGCTATTCCTAAATAGTATTCATTTCACTTTATTTGGCAGGGTTTTTGGAAAGAACTATTTTTCTAAACAAAATTGAAATTGATTTTGCCTTTCAAAGATCTGAAAATTAACCGACCAAAAGTCTATTTATTTTCAAGCTGTTCTCTTCCATTTCTTGAACATTAATTATTTTCTTTCCCATCATTCATTTTGACGAAAACAACTTTCCGAAACACAACAAAAATATTTTCTTATCTTTTTTTAATCATTTACGAAATCTTTGGTATGTGGTTTTCTGTTCCAAATAATTTGATTAGGTAAATACAATTCTGTTCAACCAAGAAACCAATATTTAGTTTGAAGAACTTTCCATACTCTACATCCCAGACTGTGCAGTGCATTGTACCAGAAAATTGCTTATCAACTCTATTTTCCTTTATATAAATTGCATCAAAACTTTTCTTGAATAGTAAATGGTGATTTTGAAGGAAGATTGAATTTGAGAAGGTACGATTACTTTTCGTTCTTCCAAACTTTTACATCAACATCATATCAACCAGTGGACTTCTTTATCTAGTTTAAAATGTTAACCTCGTTTCTGATATCAGGTAAATTTCTGTACTTCTTCTAAAAATCTTCAATCTTGAAAGTTTAATGATTTCTTTAAATTTTATTGAAATGTTTGTTTTCCTTGAGAAGATACAAATTTAATGTGGAACTAAAATGAACAATGCCTCAAAAATTTAAGTGAACTTTAAACACATTCAAAATATGACTTCCTCAAAACAAAAACAAAACAAAAAATCTAAATATCAAAACAAAAACCTCCATCAGACAAAAACAAACGCCATATGAAAACATACACACCCTTCTCTATAATTTTAACACGATTTGATTAACACCTCTCAGCGCCTCCGCCGAGTTAAATATTTTGCTCCAGGGCAAACGCTTTAGCATAAAAACAAAAATAAACATTTTGTTCCCCAACAAGCTTTATAATACAAAAAGTAGGTATGTATATGCATGTCGGCAATGTAGGGAGAGGTTGTTTAATACCACCCAAAATTCGAAAAATACAAATCACAACCATCACACAAAACACGAAAAAAATCATGCGCATATCCTTCATCCTCTCTCTCAGAGACTTTTACTGAAAATATCATCTGGAAGGACTCACTTTTCCAATGTGATTTCCCACACACAACAAAAAGAAAAATTCAACTCTACCAACGTCACACTAAAAACATCCCCTTCTTCACTGTTATACAGAAACATAATAATTATCCTTCGGAATAGAAAACTTGGTCAGTAGTAACTTTTGGTCCTTACTCGAAATACGTGTGTGTTACCTCGTTTCGTTTCGAATAAAAGTATCACAAAAAAAAAAAAGAATAATATTAAAGGTGGTGTTGGTGTTTCACAGGTTCCACTTTAAGAAAAATCTTATAAGGAACACAAACAAAAAACAAAACAACAGCAACTTGAATAAAAAAAATCCCTTTAAGGATACTATCTACTATCCTTACAAAATAGAAAAGCAAGGATACCAATTTCGGTTTTTGCCCCAACAGATAAATAAAAAGTAAAGCAACAACAAATAAAAGGAAAATATAATCACAACCCTTCTTGTTCTTTGTAAAAATTATTTATTGTGAAGTTGGATAAAATATCCTGTGAGTGTTTGTTTAAGGACATCCCACAATCCTCTTGAGAGAATTAAAAAAAAAAAAGAAAAAGAAGAAAATAATTAAGAAATTCAGTGATTTTGTGATTTGAGTGCAAGAAAGTTACAAACAAAATACACGAAGAAGAATTAAAAAAAAAAAGAAAACCAAAATCCAAGGATACCAAGGATTATATTAGCTTTGTTGGATTATCTTTCTTCTTCGTCTTCTTCTTCTTCATCATCTTCCATTGGATATATCTCTTAAAAGGATACTCATTTGTAAATGGTTGGTATATATTCAGATATAAACTTCACCTATATAAAAATTGAAGACATTAAGATAGATGGATGATGATATGATGTGTTATGTGTTGGTGTTGTTATTAAGGATCTCCGTATCTAATTTTATTTAAAAAGAGAAATATATATGAATTCCTCACCCTTCTGCAACCCATCATCAGACTGATTCAATTAGCCTCACCCGCATCACAGATCCTTAATCTATTCGAACATTCCTGACACTGCTGTTGTTGTGTATCCTCTCCTCCGGTTTCATCATCAGGATCCGATATATTGCGTACATCGTCGTACATGATCAAAATAACGAAAGGAAGACAAAAAAAAAATCTAATCATCTTTACGCATTTTCCATTCTCCTTGTTATGCCACTTTGACACTTCGTTATTATATCAAAAAAATAGTCCTTAATCTATGTTCCCGCAGCTTCCAGCTCCCAGCTCCACCAGTCCTTGACAAGGACACCACACATCACGCTCGCTGCTACTCGCATCATTCACACCCAACACTTGACATTCTATATGAAATGGAAATATACACACAGGCTGTAGCGTGGCAATCTAACTCGCCCATTCCACACCCCTCCTCCCCACATGCTCCAAGGACATAATACACTTTCTTTTTCTTATGCGGTGTTATCCTTTTTGTGATGTCAAAGAAGGAGTGAAATTTTGTTGTGGGCTGTGAACAATTTCATAGAGGACAAACTTCTACCCATCATCAGTGTTGGTTGTTTGCGCTTTATGGCACAAAAAGGATCCTGTTGATTTGAAATTGAGAGGGGGGTATATGGGGTGTGGAGGCAGATAGGCATAGCATAGACATTCGCATTGGTTTTTTTTTTTTCTTTTGCTTTTTGATTTTCTGCTGCCCCAGGAGCTTCTTTAGCTCGTAAATAAACGTTTAAGTGGCTAATATTTATGATATTAGAAATATGGCCGAGAGTACGAAACGGATTTCCTTTAAAAGATTTATTTCCTCCTTAACCAGAAGTAGCGATTACAAAGAAATAAGATATTATACAGAGGGATTCGGATATATCCTATAGCCTCAAGGATGAAATACGTGTGATGGATTCGAAGATATTTGACGGTTAGACTAATGTATATAGTTTTGGTAAACAGATTTGCCCTTCAGTGATTTATGGATTTTGGGGGTAACCTTGTTATGCTAAACGTACGTAAAAATCGTATTTTACGAGTAGAAGAACTTAGAACTTTTTTTGTATTTTTCTTCTTATTGTAATGAAAGTGATTTGCTCAAAGGATATTTTGTGATAAGTTGAAGTGGATTTTGTGTGATGATGCTGATGTGATTTGAGAGAGAATATACCTATACATATAGTAACAAGAAAGATTAACCTTTTTTCTGGTTCTGTTCACTTTCTGTTCACATATGTATATGAAAAGGATATTCCTAAGGATATCGGAAATACCTTTTATTGTGTATACACTTTCGCATCAGAAGATATGACATGGGTTTTTTTCCGTTTTTTGGAATTATAAGGACCTATGTTATGCGATGAAACAAAAATACTAAAGCTACTTTAACCCATCTCTATGTGTAGGTATGCTATAGTCAGTGAGTGTGCCATTAGAGAAGAAACAGCTTAGGGATATTTTATGTTATATGCTTACAAGCAAATCCCACTCGAAAAAATGGCCGACAGAAATATTATTTTGTTAAAACAGGACTCAAGGGTAGGATATTTATTTTTTGTCAGTCCGACACATTTTTTTTGACTTACCGAGAACAATTTTTGTATATCGTTTATGGCAAAACCTTAGCCACTCATAAAAAGTATAACCATTAGAAACATAAATGTACTTTTATGACATTGTAAAAACAAAATGCTACTGTCGGTAGTGATTTATCGAAAAGAGTTGGTAGGAATATTGCTTTTAAATATTTATGATATTATATCGATTTTCTTTAATGATTATGTTTCGATAATTTTGTTTTTATTATAGGTTGGTGAATTTCGTAAAAGATTTACCTTTGGGTTGTATTGAAAAAAAATATCAAAAAGTGTTTTTGGAGTCTTAAAATATTTTCTTTAATTTCATAAAGGATTGGAGAAAACGTTTTTGAGACTTTTAGATTTTAGAAGTCAAACGTATGTATAAACGAATTTATGTTTAATAAAATTAGTGGTTTTCAAAATCAAAGTAAAATTTGCATTCTGAGTTAGCTGAATTAGGAACCTAAGCGTTGATAAGTCTAAGACCCTCTCGTTCTTATAAACTTTCCAATAGAATATTTTTATATTTCGCGAGTTCGAGCGATGCCTATTTTAATTGCCGATATCTCAAGAACCAGTAGAGATATTGACTGCAATCAAGTTTTTAGATAGTAACATCAAAATATACAGAAATAATTCTTAGTTTAGTGGAAAACTGAATAACAAAAGACTAGTTGAGCTATAAAATTGGTATTTCCAGCTTTCGTCTAGTTTCAGGTGGTCACAAATTCTTGAAAATATATTTTTATGAATTCTCTTCCTTTTGAATAGTAGAAGCTTACTTTTGTGTTAAATTTGTATACCAAACAAAAAAGAGGCTGGGATGCGACCCACACTGATAACTTCCCATCCCGTCTGTCGATTTGTCTTGCTTAAAAGTTTGTCTATATGTATCAATTTTTACCAAATTTGCGTACTATTTTTTGTAGATTTTATTTTATTGAATATCGAAAATAATATTTTCTGTGAAATAAAATAAGTTTGAAGCTAATATTTTTCATTTTTGAAAAGCTATTTGAGTCGAAAGTAAATTTTTACCAAGTTTTAGTATTGTTTTTGTTTAGGTTTTTAATTTTTTGTAAAAAAACTGTCAATTCGATTTTTTTTTTTCAAAATTTGACTGAATGTTGAAAACAATATATTTTGAAAGATAAAAGTAGTTTAAAGCCAATATCTCAAAGTTTTGAAAAGATATTTGAGTAGAAAATAAATTGTTACTACCAACTTTTATAATTTTTTTTAGGTTTTTATTTTTTGTAAAAAAACTGTCAATTCGATTTTTCTCAAAATTTACCCTAATATTTAAAACATTGTTTCTTATAAGTTAAAATTAGTTGGAAGCCATAATGTCAAATGTTTAAAAATATATTTGAGTCGAAAATCAATTTTTACCAACTTTTGTTAAATTTTTTGTAGGTTTTTAATTTTTTGTAAGAAAACTGTCCATTAGATTTTTTTCAAAATTTTACTGAATGTTGAAAACAATATTTTTTAAAAGATAAAAGTAGTTTAAAGCCAATATATCAAAGTTTTGAAAAGATATTTGTGTCGAAAGTCAATTTTTACCAAGTTTTATTATTTTTTTTTAGGTTTTTATTTTTTGTAAAAAAACTGTCAATTCGATTTTTCTCAAAGTTTTTCCTAATGTTGAAAACAATATTTATTATTAGTTAAAATGCGTTAGAAGCCATATATCAAATTTTTGAAAAGATATTTTAGTCGAAAATCAATTTTTACCAACTTTTGTTAAATTTTTTTTCGGTTTTTAATTTTTTTGTAAAAAAAACTGTCCATTTGATTTTTCTCAAAATTTGTCCTAATGTTGAAAACAATATTTCTTATAAGATAAAATAAGTTTGAAGCCTTAATCTCAAGTTTTTGAAAAGCTATTTGAGTCGAAATTCAATTTTTACCAACTTTGAGTAATGTTTTTTTTTAAAGTTTTTATTTTTTATAAAAACTGTCAATTAGATTTTTCTCAAAATTTTATCAGATGACAAAAACATCATTCTTCGTTGCACAAAATTGTTTTGGAGATGAAATCATATTTTAGTCGTAAAGTTTTCGAGGTGACAAATTTTTTTTTACAGTTTTTTTGATTTATAAAAAAACCGTTAATTGGATTTTTTTCCAAAAATATAATTGTTTTGTATCACGTCACAATATATAATATAAAATTTAATTCATTGCCATTGGTTCATGAAATATTTAGGTTTCACCAAAATTGTCACCTTTTTTTTAAACTGCTATGGTAAAAAAACCATCCACGCAATTTTCTTGAGAGCCCTTTCTGCATCTTTCTGCCTTATTATCTGTATAGCAAAATTTATTTGAAGTCGATATCTCTTCTGGTTCTTGAGCTATGGACGACGAAAAAAACGTCGCGAACGTACGGACATACGGACATACGGACATACGGACATACGGACATACGGACATACGGACATACGGACGTACGAACGTACGTACACACTCACGCACAGACATCTTTCTAAAAATCTTTTATTTTGACTTTAGGGACCTTGAAACGTCGAGAAATGTCAAAATTTTGAATTTGACAAATCGGACCCATTACAATAACTTCCTATGGGAAGTTAAAAAATTAATATTTCCAAAACCGTTCAAGCTATAAAATTGGGGTTTTGCTCAACAAATTTCATCTTCAAAAGCTACAATTTATGCAAAACATTTTCAAAAAACTTTGTTAACTTTAGAATTTGATTATTTTGATTAATCTGCCATACAATTTGGGCCAAAGAAATAGATGTGTGGGCTGCATACCAGCCACTTTTTAAAATTTTATATTTCTGATGCTGAAATATCGGAAGTACCTATTGAATTCGGCAATATTTATAATATATCTTCAAAACCAGTCAATTTTGGAATTAAGTCAAATAATTCAGTAAAGATTTTTTATCACTACCGAAATTCAGAGTCATTGACCGCAACTTTAAGAGTGTTTAATCTAATTTCCCATGTCAGTGAGAAAACGGGCAGTTCAAAGTGTCGAAAATATCACTGTCGTTCAGTTTTCCGTATCAAACGATCGTTCGCAGGAATTGAGCATCGCTCATATCATATCATCGATCATATTATGCGTAAGCTGTAAAGATCTTGGGTTTACAACCCTTTAAGATCAAGCTGACTCAAGAATTGATTTCAATTGAATTTGAAGCGACTTACATTCTTTGATTGGGCAAGTCAAGCCCTTATTGGAAAACCCTTATTTAAACTACACGTTTCTGTTTTTCTTGTGTCGTTACCACTCTTATCATATTTCTTTATATTTTTTTATTTGATTGAAATATTAAAGGGGAAACTTACAAAAATCCGGATTTATGAAAAGTATGTATATTTTATCCAAAAGTAACTCGGAATAACTATCGTAACATGGAAAGTAGTACCCGTGACGTGATGATTAGTGTGTTGGACTGTCATGCTAGTGGTCTTGGGTTCAAACCCTGCCTGTGCCATCTACCGATTTTTTATATGGGTACTGCCTTTTGCGAGGAACTGAAAAATCCTTCAAATTAGCAGTTCGGAATCGGCTTAAAACTGTAGGTCCCCTCCATCCCTGACAACAATACTCGCACACATGAATGGTTGAGAGTTGTAAGTCACTAGGCCCTAGATCTCAACAGACTGTTGCGCCACCTAAATTATTTATTTATTTTATCGTGACATGAAATACCACAGGGTACACATTACCGGCCCCTTCTATAATTTTTTCTTTTAATTTCTCTTCTTTTGATGTATTTTATTTGATGACTATAGTTTCAAAAGTGAGCAATGGAAAAAAGAATCAAATCATACTTTTTCGATAGGTTTTAATGGCCTGAATTCAAACCTGACTCCCAAATTATTAAATCACGTCAGGTTTTTGAGATATTGCTTTTACAAATAAATTTAAAAAAAACGGCATACGATAAAGCTTTTTGACCTATCTTGGTTTTCCAAGTTTATAAACACTATATTTCATATTAATTTTGAAAAATATTCATAAGTTGTTAGAGTTCATCTGTCTTATATAAATCTTTAAGAAACACTGAACCATTCGTACTAAAACAGAAAAATGCAAAACGATTTGAAAGTAAGATTTGTTTTTGTAACGAAAACGTCATGTAAACAATTCTATTATATCAAGTTGTTGGAAATTCATTCAAAAATATAAAAAAAAATGTTGAAAACGGATATTTTTCAAACAAAGCAGGTGGTTCAAAAAATTAACTCCAAAACGTTCTTTTCAAAACTATGAAAGCATTAATTTTAAAGTTTGCTCAATTCTAAATTTGTCGACCTGTATTTTGAAAATCATAAAAATAATTATTGACGGTTGTGGTTACAAAAATGAAATTTTTGCAACTCAAAAGCATTAAAAATCTTCAAATTTGGATGCCAACAAAATTTTCTATTGAATATTTAAAATTTTGTCCGCTTAATTCAGATTTATTTAAGCAAAAAATTCAATTATATTCTCAGGCTGGGATGCGACCCACACTGATAACTTCCCATCCCGTCTGTCGATTTATCTTGCTTAAAAGTTTGTTGGTTTTCGTGTTGGGTTAAAACAGTTGTTAGTTGAATTATTCTTAAAAATTTTAAAATTACCAACAATATTTTTCATATAAAGAAATAGTTAAGTTTGAAAATCTAGTTTTGTTAAATAGATTTTTAGTCAAAAACAAATTTTTACCAATTTAAGAAGCATTTCTTAAATTTTTACAAGTTGGATGAATGAAATTAATTTGAGAGATATCAAGAACCGAACATCAATTTTTACCAAATTTGCGTACTGTTTCTAGTAGATTTTATTTTTTTTATGAAAAAACGGACTGTTTGATTTTTATAAAAAAAACTACTGAATATCGAAAAAAATATTTTCTGTGAAATAAAAAAAGTTTTTAAATTTTTAACAAGTTTTAGTATTGTTTTTTTGTTAGGTTTTTATTTTTTGTAAAAGAACTGTCAATTCGATTTTTCTCAAAATTTTTCAGAATGTTGAAAAAAATATTTCTTATAAGTTAAAATTAGTTGGAAGCCATAATCTCAAATTTTTGAAAAGATATATGAGTCGAAAATCAATTTTTACCAACTTTTGTTGAATTTTCTTTTAAGTTTTTAATTTTTTAAGAAAACTGTCAATTTGATTTTTCTCAAAATTTTTCCAAATGTTGAAAGCAATATTTTTCAAAAGATAAAAGTAGGTTAAAGCCAATATCTCAAGGTTTTGAAAAGATATTTGAGTCGAAAATCAATTTTTACCAACTTTTATTATTTTTTTGTTTAAGTTTTTATTTTTTGTAAAAAAAACTGTCAATTTGATTTTTCCCAAAATTTTTCCAAATGTTGAAAACAAGATTTTTTTAAAAGATAAAAGTAGTTGAATGCCATAATCTCAAATTTTTGAAAAGATATTTGAGTCGAAATTCAATTTTTACCAACTTTGAGTATTGTTTTTTATATTTTATAAAAAAAAAACTGTCAATTCGACTTTTCTCAAAATCTTACCAGATGTTAAAAACGTTATTTTTCGTTGCACGAAATTGATTTGGAGATAAAATCATTTTGTATTCGTAAAATATTCGAGGTGACCAAATTTTTTTTTTCAGTTTTTTTGATTTATAAAAAAAGCCGTTAATTGGATTTTTTTCAAAAAATATACTTATTTGGTATCACGTTACAGTATATTATATAAAATTTAATTCAAGTCTCTAGCGTTTTTGGTTCATGAGATATTTAGGGTTAATCAAAATGTTCACCTTTTTTTTAAACTGCTGTGGTAAAAAAACCACCCACGCAATTTTCTTGATAGCCCTTTCTGCATCTTTCTGCCTTATTATCTGTTATCGGATCCATTACAATAACTTCATATGGGAACTTAAAAACATAAAAATTATCATCTAACTAACAACAAATTCTGAAATTAGAATTTTTATTCCACCAGAAAGTTTCGGACAAAGTAAGGGACCTCACCAATGTGAAGTTATTAGTTTGATTCGCATTCCAGACTCTTTTTAGATCTTATATTTGTGATGCTGTAATACATATACATAGGTAATCTCAGAAACTTAATATTTGCAGTTATATATCTTAAGTATTATTGAATTTAATAGTATTTAGAATAAAAAACAATTTGGCATTCGATCAAATAAATTTGCATCCATCCTCGATATTAAAAGAACAAGTTCTATTAAAAATTTAAAATTAAGTTGTTAATATTGCTATTGATAAATTTTTTGAAACTTTATTATTTGGCTGAAATATCAATGAAACACTTAAAAAAAAGTCAGATTATGAAAAATTGGTACCTTTCCTTAACGAGTAGCTACGAATTAGAAACTATATCGTAAATCTGGAATACCATAAGGTTGCCATTTAACGCCTTCCCTTTTTTTGTTTTTATTTCTCCTATTTTGAACGATTCATTGATTTATTGTTGAATTCTTGAACACTGTAAGGAATATTTGAGATTTGACTATGATCCCTTACTGACCTCTACGTAAAAATGTGTTAATTTTAAATCTATGAAATGTGCAGGAACCAATTGTTTTTGTGTATTACACTGAAAACAGAAAATAAATGGGAGAACATTAAAATCGTTAACGCTTATATAATTGTATAAATTAAAACCCTTACGAAATAGCAAAAATATAAAAAAAATGCTGCCTCTTTGTGTTTCAGCGAAGGCCCATCTCCTTTTATAATACTTAGGTCTTTATATTTGTTCTTCTCGATCCATATTTTTGTTTTGCATCAAAGCTTCTTTTTTTTGTTCTTCTCAAAGGAAGCAATAATTACAAAGCTCATTAATTATGAATTTTAATTTTGAATAAAATCCTACATCGGAATGTTGTAAATTTTATCCACAATAGTAAAACTTTAGGAATTTCAGATTATATGTATTTTGTTTTTAATTTCTTTGAAACCCTTAAAAAGAGTTCGTCCATTTCGGAATCCTCTCCAAATGTTCTTGTGTACCTTTTTTGGGAGATTACTTATTTTCATAATATTAACGACTTCGACCCCATTGTCTAAACTATATAATGGTGTTATTATTTTTCCCAATTAATTAATGCCTTCAAGAGAACAACAAAAATACCACAAACACATCGCTTTGAGGTTTTTGAAAAAGTTCTTCTCAGCTTCCGTTCAGCATGCTACGCAAAAGGACCAAAAGCTAAATAAAGTTTATGCAATTAATAACTTCAACTACTCGAAAAAGAAAATCACAACATTGATACAAACGACGATGACGACGAAGAACGCAACAAAACCACAAATATCAGTTGTTTGGGAAAGAGAAACTCTTGAAAAGTTCGATGAAAATTCCATTAGGAGCAACCACAAAAAGGACTTTGATAGAAAATCGGGAAAACGCAACAAATATATGTACGTTAACTTCGCCATGGTACCAGCAACAACCAAACTATTCTTTACTATACCGACCCTAAGCAATAAAGTAGAGATGTTGTGCACCCCAAAAACCGTGGCAGCAATAAAAGTAACTCACAAAGTTGGACAATTTCCGTCTTCAAAGACTTTTTGCCATCGTCGGTCGTTCGCTATCATGACAGAAATTCTCTCAAAGTGATGTGAAACTTTTTTTCCACTACTCCCTTCGTCCTTTTCTTCATTGCGTACAGAAAACTATTGACAAAGGAAACTTTAATTGTTCCCTTGGTTTGAGGTTCGATTTCAGAATGTTTATAAAGGGTGTTTATTTCAGGGGTATATCACATGAAATTTACTGTAAATGATGGCATCCAAGTGGTACATCGTTTCGGGTTTATCGGCGTAGTTCAGCGACTTTATTAATATCCCCACTGAAAATAGTCAAAAGGTGTTAAAAAAGACGATCTTGGAGGCGAATCCACGGATCTGTAACCGGTTGTTCAACCGTCAGACTGTCTCGTTGAAATGTCAAACTAAACTACAAATACATCAATTGACAGCTGTCAAAATGTCTGCCAGTAAAAATATGTTACCAACTTTAACTTCTATATTTCTTAAAAATGCACCCTTTAGAAACCTGATGAACATAAGGTATAGGGAAAGGGAGGTAGTGATGTTGTGGTTCTGCGAGTGTTATATGGAATTGGATGCGGAAAATGATTTATTGATTGCATATTCCAGACGATGCTCCTGGGAATTCTCTTTTCTCTCACTAGTTTCAATGTACCTACACTCAAAATATTGTGGTTTTCCAAAGCCTGGCTCTTTTATGGTACCTTCTGGCATCATCATCATCGTCATAGGGAGCACTTTCATATAATCAAGCTCATACTCCATGATTTTTTTTTTTTTTTTTAGTTGTCTATTGTGAAAGTTGATGCCGAAACTCAAAGCCATTACTCAACTATTGGAATCATCTTCATCGTGTTCATTCCGAAAGTGTGTTTATTGTCTTCGAACAAGATGAGCTCTGACTCCGATGTTATGTTCAATGTTCATGACATTTCGAACATTTCTAATCAAAATTTCGCCCACATATCATTATTATTATATTACATTGGGAACCTAATTTATACCAAAGCTCGAAAAGCATCTCTCAATCATTGTTGATTAGTTACAAAAGAAAAATAATAACAAAAGATGATGAAGTCTGTCTGGTTCGTCTTCATCTTGGTTTCCTGAATTTCTAGGGGTGATTAAACAAACCAACTTTCATTCTCACATGCCTTGTCTCTAATAATAATAGGAACTGATATAACCTTCAAGCTTCAAGTTTCGAGGTTTTATTAATGTGAAACTTATGTTCGAATGTTCCCAATGTCTTTCACTCCTAATTTATTATTCGCTTCGATGCGTAATAACAATTGATTTTGATATTGAATGATGATTGCTGACTCTAAAAAGTTTATGTCTACTTTGACATAGGGAGCGGTTGCGGTGGTGGTAGGAGGGAGGTATGAAGGTACTTGCCATATCATGGAGAAGAGATAAATGTTTTATTTATCATCTTGAAATCGATTTGTTCATTATGGTTGTCATTGTCACAAAAGTTATATGTGTGTACGTCCAATGACATTTTATTTATTTATCTTTATGAGAGTCATCACGTTTTTGTTTTTCGTATGGGGATTGGGGAATATTAAATTAATGTTTTGAATGACTTTTGAAGACATTTTTTACGGCAAATTTTATTTATGGTTTGTACACAAAATTTGGCCCCTAATACGTTGAAGAACAAAAGTACTTAAATAATTACATAGATTGGTGAAAAATGTTTAAATGGCTTTTGACGAGTAATAAAGTAAAAATGTGAAAAATCTTTTATTATTTATCAAATTACTGTAGAAACTAATTTATCAGTTCGGAGGAAATTCTGTAATTTCATGTACATAAGTAGCAAAACGAAAAATTAAAACAATAGGTCCGTTTGCGTACTTTCTGCACTAAAATTCGTAAAAATAAATATTTTAAAGAGTGGGGGTAAAATTCTTTCACCAAAAAAAAACTACAAAAAAGTAAGCGAACGGGAAAACAATAAATTTTTCACACAATATTACTGTGTTGTTGCTGTTCTTTGAAAATTTGTTTTTAAATTTTATAACTGACAGCAAAAGCGAGCAATTTATTTAATTTATTTGAATTTCTATCAAATTTGACAATTTTCACAAATCAGCCCAAAGAAATTTCTTGGGTTAAAATTCGTAGGTTAGGGAAATATTTTACTCTCTCGTGAGCGCTCTCTTTTACGAAAAACTACGAAATTTTTGAGTACGCGAACCGGATTTGGTTAAATTTCGTATTTTTAGTAAAATTTGACTGTTTTAGGAGGGTACGCGAACGGACCTAATATTAGCTTGTATACGTTACAAAGGTCAAGGAAAATTCTTTAAAAATATTCCACAAAATAAAAAAAGTACGCATACGCCTAAGTGTTCAACTTTTATAATAATTTTTGAAAGGTCAGAAATATGGAAAATGTATGCCTTACCTGAAAAAAGTTCATATTTTCATGAAGTAAGATTGACCCAAGGAACTTTATAAACTCAGTTCCAGTGTTTTATTTTGGTCAAACACACTTTTTTTAAAGAAAGCAAAAGCTTATTTGTTCAAAGTAGTTGTCCTCACTAGTTAGACATTTCTCCTATCGCTCAGGCAATTTGTGAATACGCCAACAAAATTCCTTGTCTTTCGAGGCAAACCACTCCTCAAGCAAATTTTGGAAAAAGTGATAACTGGAAATTTTTATGAATGGATAATAAGTAGGATAAGATAGCACCTTCCAGTTAAGTGTCTTCAAGTAGTTTTTGACCGTTTTTGAAAGTGCAAAAATCATTTTCATGTCATTTTTCACATTTTGGCCTTTTTTACGCAGAGCACGGTGCAATTTGGTCAGTTGCTTGATGTGCTGTGGTCGATAAAGTTTCAATAGGTTTTAACATCCGCTACCTTATTGGACCGATTTTCGCGCTTTTTCTCCCTCAGATCAAAATTGTCGTCTTTGAACCAAAGAAAGCAATATCTGCACGTCGTATTCGGTAAAGAAAGTTTATCATGAACTGAACAAGGATTCAATATGATTTGACAGCCATTTTCTTCAAATTAAAGCAGGATAACAAACTTTCCCCAAGGAAAATGAGGTGTTTCTGATATTATTGACAGATGTCAAGCTCATACAAAAAAGTATGGTGTGTCCATGGTAGCCAATCAGCGGATTTAAGGTTTTATAAATAAAAACAAACATAGTACCCGTGGCATGATGGTTAGTGCGTTGGACTGTCATGCGAGAGGTCTTGCGTTCAATCCCTGCCTGTGCCACCTTAATTAAAAAAAAAGAGTTTTCACGGGTACTGCCTCTTGCGAGGAATTGGCAAATTCTCCAAGAGTAATTCTTGTCATGAAAAAGTGCTTTCTCAAATTAGCCGTTCGGATTCGGTATATAAATTGTAGGTCCCCTCCATCCCTGACAACCTGACAACATTACCCGCACACAGGAATGGTTTAGAGTTGTAAGTCACTAGGCCCTGGTTCTCTACGGACTGTTGCGCCACCTATTTTTTTTTTTTTTTTTTAAATAAAAACAAATTACGTTTAACATTTTTCTTGGGATGAGTTTTTGTTTTCGGTATAAGGTGTCTCCTAGGGATGAACTGAGATGGGTTGCAGTGACACCACACACAAGACAAAACATTCTCAACGGTTACTCCCCCGGGTTTAGCTCATCCTAAGACCACTCTCAACTTAAAAAAGAACTCATCCCATACAATATGAAATACCGGGAAAAAATAACTTATCGAAATATTTGGTTTGTGTATTCGATAAGTTCATTGAAATATACAAACCGTTTCTTTTGATATATTATTTTCCCAGTATTTCTTATTAAATATACATATGATAAATTAGGTGGCGCAACAGCTCGTAGAGGACCAGGGCCTAGTGACTTACAACTCTTAACCATACAGTTCTTTTCTGTTAAGGTTATATATCTGGCAAAGATTTAAAGAAAAAAAAGATTTATCCCAACTTCTCCATATTTTCAATTTGGGATTAGCCAAAGGAATATTTTAATTTTCCTTAATAAACTTTCAATTCAGAAATGTTTGTAGGTATTCATGCATTTTTGTCCAATTTTTAATATTTTATTTGAAGCAACATCCATATCAAAGAATACATTATCTCTTTTTATTTCTCTTCAATTCTATTGATCGTAAAAGGTTTCGAGATTATAACATTCCAAAACTTAAAATACATGTATTTAACTAAAAAAAACTACAACACGAGTATACACAAAATTCAAATCAATCGGTTTTCTCAAAAATAAAGAAAACAAAATAATAAAAGGATAATATTATGGTTTCAAAATTATCTTCGTGTTTTCATTTAAAATTGTATTTTGTTTTTGTGTTTTTTAATCAAATCTTTTCAACTCGTAGTTTGTTTTTTCTTACCAGCATTTACATTTTTCAATTCATAGAATAATCTCAATGGTCATTGATAATCTTCTCAATTTTTGTTTTGTTTGTATACAAAACCAAAAAACAAGGACAACCCAAAGAAATAATGCTTTATTGTGTTTTTGGGTAGGTATACGTTTTTGGGTAGGTATACGTTAGATAGATAAAAATAAATCCTAAAATGAATGAATTTTGTAAATCCTTCTATCCTCTACACCTTTTTATGTATATGCTTTTTACCCTCATATAACAAACCTCACTTGACTCAAGTTGAATGAAATATATATGTAGCTACAGAAAAGCAGAAAAGATAAGCTCTTGAAAAGGACGAACACAAGAAACTAAAGAAATAAAATCAAAGTATAGAATTGTAAATATGTATTTTACTTTGAATATAGTATGTTAGAATGTTTATTGTGTAAATATTGGGTTTTCTTAAAATAGACCCACTCTTATAAAAAAAAGGGGTTTGAAATGACAATGGGTGAAGAGGATACATTTGTGGGGTGTAGCTTTTTTGTTATCTTAGTCTATCCTTTTACTTTAAAATTTTGGAATTTACTTTTTTTCTAAGTAATTATATTTTTTTTTAGAAAAAAAGGAGTAAATTTCATGTGTTACGCAGAATTTAAAATACAAATCCTGTTACTTGTAGGATTGGCCATTTGATTAAAACATATTTTGAGAAAAACTTAGATATGCAAAAAAAATGTTAAAAGACCATTAAATAGTGACACTTTTTAGCTAACCAACAATATTCTCATTGAGAGACGGAAAACTATATTAAATTGTGGAATACCAAAAGGAAGCACTTAAGGGCCTTGTTTCTTTATTGTATCGATTCGTAGTGAATAAAAGTGAAGAATTTTGTATTTTTTATCCATTAAAAGCACAAGTTACAATTTTATATTTTTATAAATTGTACATTGCAACCAGACTACAAGAAAATTATAATATAATTCATATTTAAAGTTCTGAAGCTCTTAAAAAAACACCCCATATTCACCTGTTATCAGTAGCTCCATTCATTATAGGTTTGTAATACAAGATGAAATGTGTGTTATTTAGTTTATGTGAACTGAAATAAAACTTCTATTTCCTTGATTAGTTAGGACGATACTAAACACACTTCATTATTCATCGATAAGGATCTAAATAGGACTAATAGTGTGCAATATGTAATTCATTTATTTTATCTATTACTTGAAGTGCTAAATCAACCCTCTCTCGACGATGTAACAGTACTTGTAAGAAAGTATATAATGGATATCAATCTAAATAAATCTCCCTCAAGTTTATTTTCTAGGCAAAATTTCTTCACTTTTTTCATCCACCCATTCAGCTTACTTCACTTTTTATCCTATATACGAATACTCATATGTAAAATGGTATTATTAATGATGGTTTTTAATTACTTTCGATTTTGTAAGACCAGAATAATTTACCCCACATCGCCTACCCTTAATTTTTCCAACATGTCTGCATGCATACCTCTATCCATAAGCATTGAACTTGTTAACTTAATTATAATCTACATAATCAGTGTGTGTGAAAAACAAAACCTCATATCCTTTGTATCTCAAAGGATCTATTCCTGACCATTGATTATTATTATTATTATTATACTTTCTGGTTGCCAATGAGTTAAGTTATAAAACCCATTACCCATTCGAATATTTATGACTTCGTTTGCACACTAATTTGCAAAGGGGGGGGGGTGCTGTACATACTGTGCATACTCATATAATATGGAAGCTTTCCTTTGACTATACTCTTCTACATATAATGGCTTTTCGTAAATGTTATGCTCCCAAAACCAAACCAATCCTATTCCAATTATTATAACTTTGAAATTTTGTGTACCTTATACCTACACCTAACGAGTATGTGTAATATGTGAATGTTTATTTTTCCAGGATATACGAGTAATGTGTGTAATTTTCCTTTTTGTTGATTGTGTTTTTGAATTGTTAACGTTTGCTTACAGAAATAATTTCTTTGAAAAATTCGTTTTGAATAATACAGAAGAGGCTATAGACCATTATGAAAAATGTATGCCATCCTTTTTGAAAAGGTTAAAATTGAAGGGAATGTGGAAATAGGAAAATATTTCGAAATGTGTGATATTGAATTTTGTATTCTTGTAATTTCATTCCTGAATTTTATATCGGGTGATTTTTTTGAGGTTAGGATTTTCATGCATTAGTATTTGACAGATCACGCGGAATTTCAGACATGGTGTCAAAGAGAAAGATGCTCAGTATGCTTTGACATTTCATCATGAATAGACTTACTAACGAGCAACGCTTGCAAATCATTGAATTTTATTACCAAAATCAGTGTTCGGTTCGAAATGTGTTTCGCGCTTTACGCAAATTTTATGCGTTTTTTTTTTTAAAAAAAGTTCTCAAGCTCTTAAAAAATCACCCATTATGTATTTATTGTCCCCCATTGAAAAGAGGACATTGTTTAATATAATGGGTGATTTTTTAAGAGCTTGAGAACTTTTTTTAAAAAAAAAAACGCATAAAATTTGCGTAAAGCGCGAAACACATTTCGAACCGAACACTGATTTTGGTAATAAAATTCAATGATTTGCAAGCGTTGCTCGTTAGTAAGTCTATTCATGATGAAATGTCAAAGCATACTGAGCATCTTTTTCTTTGACACCATGTCTGAAATCCCGCGTGATCTGTCAAATACTAATGCATGAAAATCCTAACCTCAAAAAAATCACCCATTACAATCGAATATTCCCTCCATCATAAAGAGTACACCTTAGTTGCCTTCTTAGATATAGAAGGTGCATTTAACAATGTCGACACATCTGCAATTGCACGTGTATTGACATCTCTGAAGGTAGATAAGTCGATCAGTGAATTGATTAATCAGATGCTGATAAGCAGGATTATCAATTCAAAACTGGGCGATTTTACTACACAAAGGGGTGTCAGCAGAGGTACGCCACAAGGTGGTGTCCTATCCCCTCTCCTCTGGAACTTGGTAATAAATGAATTACTAATTACTCTAGAAAGAGAGGGATACAGAGTGTTTGCATATGCGGACGATGTTGCTATTGCAGTAACGGGTAAACATCCCAATATACTAAAAGAACTCTTACAAAACGCTTTAAATAAGCTCACCAGATGGTCAAATCAGTATGCACTAGGCGTTAACCCACAAAAAACCGACCTTGTCCTCTGCACAAGGAAATACAAAGTCCCACACATTGACCCTCCCCTCATAAACGGTGTACCACTTAAATTCTCTGAACAAGCAAAATACTTGGGTCTCATTTTAGATAAGAAATTAAGCTGGAAACCTAATATTCAAGAGAGAATAAACAAGGCCACAGTAGCCATGTTCTCCTGTAAAAAGGCCATTGGTAATAAATGGGGCCTACAGCCCCGCATTACACACTGGCTATATATCTCGGTCATAAGGCCGATCCTTACTTATGGAGTAGCGGTATGATGGACGGCGCTAGATACAGCGACAAATCGCGATAAACTCAGCAAAGTCCAACGAACAGCCTGCCTGTGTATGGGAGGAGCACTTCCCTCTACCCCCTCCGCCTCACTTGATGTTCTGTTCCATCTAATACCGCTGGACTTTTTCAGCAAGCAAACGGCCGCTAATACAGCCATACGGCTTCAAGCCTCCTCTCTGTGGATCAATAATGGAATTGGCCACACCACTATTCTGAACTCGTTCAGAACTATAAACAGTAATATTGACTACACCATACCCCATCCTCAGTTTAATAACTATAGCTTCAAAGTGACTATACCTCCCAGGTCTTCTTGGGAGAATACATCATTTTTGAACGATGGTCCTATAAACTTTTATACAGATGGATCAAAAACGGAGGATGGGGTTGGTGGAGGAGTATACTCAGATAGACTAAACTTAAGTCTCTCCTTTCGTCTACCCGATCACTGTAGCGTGTTCCAAGCTGAAATCCTGGCTATAAAAGAAGTCCTATTCTGGCTTAGAGAAAACGTTATATCAATTAATGATATACGCATCTTCTCGGATAGCCAAGCTGCGTTAAAGTCCCTAGACTCTGTCTCCTCTAACTCACTAATAAACCTAAATTGTCGATCATCTCTTACGGAGATGGCTACACAGTTCAACATTCACCTTTTCTGGGTGCCGGGCCATAGAGACATTCCAGGAAATTGCAAAGCTGACGAACTTGCAAAAAGCGGAACAACTTTACCTCTGCTGGCTCACAATGCTAGCATAGGTATCCCCTTAGCTACATGTAAACTCATGCTAAAGCAAGATACCGTAGAGAAAACAAACTTCAGGTGGAATAACACCACCACATGTTTAGCGACTAAACTAATTTGGCCAGGCGCTCAAAACAATTAATCTTTCTGAGTAGATTGCACATTAGCTACGTTATAGGTGTCCTGACTGGGCACTGCTTAATAGGAAGGCATGCTATTCGACTTGGAGCCCCTGTAAATGATTTTTGTAGGAGTTGCATGGACGAAGAAGAAGAAGAAGAGACAATCTCTTATCTTCTGTGCACATGCCCTGCCTTATCACAAAGACGTAGAATCCACCTTGGAGACTACTACTTTAACGATACCAGTGATCTAAAGAATTCAGACATTACTTGTCTCCTACGCTTCATTCGAAGCTCCAACTGGTTCAACGAGTTAAGCTGATTAGCTGATCCATGTGGTATCACAACGGACCATACTTTGGTCTAAGTGTGTCGGACGTCCCAACCAACAGCCACTTTAACCTAACCTAACCTAACCTAGCTGTATATCTTAAAAACCTGATATCCGAATTAATTTAATTAGTTAAGCTACCAAAAGTCTTCGGAAAAAAAAGTTTTTTTCTGAAAGTTGTTGTAGCCTTTTTGTAAGCATCTTCTAACTGTGTTCATCTTTCTTCAAAAACGTAGACATCAATCAAAAGTGACTTCAATATATTTCTTTAAATGTTAATTTAGGTAACATAAGTGACTACTAATTATCTAAAATATGTATATCCAGTTTAACTGTAATTTGTTACAAATAGTTATAGCCGACTCTGTTTTAAAAAAATTAAGAATTGATAAGGCATCAAACTGTCAAAACTTACCTGTTGGCTTACCCATGTTTCCTTATTATACGAAATACATTACATAGCTCTAAGGCAAGGGTTCAATAATTTTCAACATCTGCACCTTTCTCCATTAATTTAAGGGAGAACTAATTAACTTCAACTCTGTAACCCTTTTCAACTAAATTCACTCCATACAACTTAAATTATCTCGATTTGGGGGAGGATTTCTTAAAGCTTATATAATACAGTGACGTATTATGGAGCTTCTTATGCCTCTAGATTAGTTATGTATGTACTGTACATATATACTACTGACTAGGACTTGTCTTGATAGTTTTAACTACTTTCGAAGTTATCCTTATGGTGCTCATTTAGTCCATTCGAGTTTTCAATATTCTAGAAAATTGCTAATGCCGCAAATTTTCCATCGTAAAAAAAGGTCCATTAAGCAAAATGACATCAAGCAGATACCATCAGGACCAAAGGAGACTTAGTATTACTACATGCATAAAGAGATCATTTCGTACACCTGCATAAATTCTTTTACGATGTCTTTCGAAAATGAAAAAGAAAATGTAACTGCTATCATATCATCCCCTATGTATATACGAGTATATTCCAATAAAAACCTTTCCAATAAAATTCAACCCTCACAGTAATTCAAACCACCACACACCACAACTTGTAAAAGTTTTCTTATGATGATTTTCATTTTATCGTTTCTCTACTCTTTTGCCAACAATCATCAACATCAACATCAAACTTCTTTAACAGAAAAAAAAGAAAATATAATAAAAAGAAGTAAAAATAATTGTCAACTTCCGGTACATATCCAATTCAAAGTATTGTAAAAGACTTTCTTATGTTGTCAACACAATTCCATTTGTTTTTTTGTTTTCTTTTATTGTTCATCCTCAACCAACTAGATATCGACCGTAATGTACTTTTTTAGTAAATATGTTAAAGGATTACTCGTGCTATGAGTACGAAGTACAAGTACATATATGTATAGTGAAAAATCACACTAAACGTAAACAATGTTTTCATATAAGTCCTTTGAGTCCTTTTTCAAGTTTCTTTGGTTTTGGATCTAATGGCTTTAATGTTATTCAAACATAAGGTTCATTCCTTCGTTTTTTTTTTGTTTTTGTTTTTTTGCACCCTCTGAATAGAGAGAGAATTTTTATAGTAGACGAAGGACGAAATATCCTTATGGTATGTTGTCTAGCTCAGGATCACATTTATCACATGAAAATTCCATTATCATGTTATAGAGGAGCCTGATGATGGCCCAGTCTTAGGGAGTGTGAATAGTGTGACGTACATCATATAATATTGGTGAGAAGAGTGAGGTGTATCTGTAAATTCTTAGGAAGTGTCACAAAACTGACAATGATGATGAGAATATGACAGTTTTCAACTGATATACAAACAAAATTGTACTTATTTTAGATACCCTACCCTACATACATTAGATAAACATTATATAAGCTGAAAAGTAGTTGACACATCTTCCTGGCAGGGTTTTGTATGTGAAGTGAAGTAATGTCCTTATAGTTTAGATTAGACATAATAAAGGAGATATCATGTAAAAGGAAATGTTTCTATAGCAAGCAGATTTTTGTACTATTTTTATTTTCTGGTGCTATTGTTTCTGGTATCCAAAAAAGGCAGTCGTCATCATATCGTTCATAGAATGTTAAACTCTCTTCAGCTCAATTCCTCAAAAAACAAAAATATATAAACTGTGGAAAATGGTTTTTTGTTTTTATTTTCGTTATATTGGATTATTGCCAAAAAGGACTTGTTGTTTCTATAATAAAGAGAGATGAGTAATAAAAATGATTGTTGTTCAAATATTTAGATGTTGAACATATAAAATCTCATAACAAAGTTATTGTTTCTTTTGCTATGGGAACATTCAAAATATGTAACTTCAAAACGTGATTTGAAATAAATTTGAAATTTATTTCCCCAACAGAATTTTGTCATTTATGAAAATACTCGTATGTTTGAAAAATATTTAATTCAATGAGGGTGACATGACATGTTGTGTGTACAATACATACAAATAAAGTTTAACATATGAAATTTGAGAATGTGCAAAATTGGGTTGTTTTTTTGAAAAGAATTAAGAGTAAGTGTTTTTATTTTAAGTTGCTTTTTTTATTATGTTTGTTATTTAATCAAAAAATTTGTGAGTGTTTGAAAATATAAGTACGCAAAATTAAATTAAATACTTTTATAGATAATGAGTTATAGAACTGTTTGCTATATATTTTTAATTATTAGTGCTTTGTTTAAACCTTCCAAAGGTTCCACTATTTGTAAGTTGAAACTTATCTAAAAATGTATTAAATAAAAAGGAGAACAATGTTCTGTTGAAATATCCACTTGGATTTTTTCGCCCTCTTGAACAATTTAGCCGAACTATCGAAATGGTTCCAACAAACTGTCAAGTATGGAGATTATTTTTTTAGCCGCACATCAAGAATGTGAAAAAAGTTTCTCCGTTTCTTATTCCTATTTTAATATTCAAAACTTTGAGACTGCACTTCGATACCCCATCTTAAATCCTTTATTTTTTCATTGCATTTGGTATTGCTTTGTTTCAATAGTTCTCAAAGTTTAACAGACGTTGGAGGTAATTCGAGTCTTTCCAGAGTGTTGTGTTTCCCAAGCAACTATTGTGGGATTGAAATGAATGATTTCTTAAATGAAGTAGATTACGTTTTCGAAAAATAGACTCAGGGATTGTTTTTTGAAGGCAATTATACAGTTTTTCAAAGTTTGGATCATATGTACATAAAGTAATGTTTTTTTAAGTCCCCATTTTTAACATCACCATTATCATCAGCTTGTACCCGTGGCATGATGGTTAGTGCGTTGGACTTTCATGCCAGAGGGTTCAATCCCTGCCTATGTCATCTAAAGTTTTTTCACGGGTATTGCCTCTTGCGAGGAATTGACAAATTCTCCGAGATAATTCTTGTCATGAAAAGTGCTTTCTCAAATTAGCCGTTCGGATTCGGCCAAAAACTGTAGGTCCCCTCCATCCCTGAAAACATTACTCGCACACAGGAATGGTCGAGAGTTGTAAATCACCAGTCCCTAGTTCCCAACGGACTATTGCGCCACCCAATTTATTTATTTATTATCATCAGCTTGACAACCAAGATCCGGTGCTGGCCTCAATTATCAAGTCCCTCCATTTTTTCCGATCACTAGCCATCCAGTTGCGCACCCCATCCTGGTCTACGCCTACCATAAAATGTACTACAAAATACTTTCCGGACTAGTTCCTCTTCGCTCATAGAAGCTAGTTGTCCAGCGTACTGAGCTTTATTTTTGTGATGATATCTGCTTCAAGGTAGATTGCATGTTGCTCAAGATTGTAGAGTCCCGGAATCGTCCCTTTTCACAGAAGGGCTCCGTAAGACTTTTCTCTCGAACGCGAGTAACAGATCGGAGTGTCTTTTACTACGTACCCAGGTCTCGGTGTCTACATATATGTGACTACTGGAAGAACCATAGTTCTATACAGCAGCAGCTTAGAAGTTATTGTAAGGTTTCTAGACTTTAGAAGCTATAACATAGTAGGCTATAACATAGTAGGCTCTGTTGGCTTTGAGCACCTGCCCACATATTCCTTCTTATTTGTTATTACCAGCTTCTTTTCTGTTGACCAAAGGTATTTGAAGGATTGTACTACTTCAAATTCAAGCTCCGCTGCCTTTATTGTTTGAACAACTGTTCTTCACGCAGTTGACGCCACCATGTACTTCGTTTCTCCTTTACTAATGTGTAGCCCCAGATTTTGTGTCGCTTGTGCGATCTAGATGAAGGAATTATAGAAGCTTGTTGGATTTTTACAATGGTGTCTATGTCGTCTGCGTAAGCATGCCAGTTACAGTTACATAAAAACAGATGCACGTTACAAGTGCCGTAACTATTTGGAACTGAGGGAAGTTTGACCTCTTCATTGCGGCCTCTAGAAACAAACTCAACGAGATCGTCTCTAATATTCAGCCTTATTGCGAAGATCAACTATCAACCGATTGACGGTTGATAGACTATATCAATTCAAATCAAAATCGGTATTGTGAAAATCAATTGACAAAATATTGTGCTAAATTAAAATTATTTTATTATTCTTGCAACTGACAGAAGTTTTGAAAGCAAATAAAAAAATTAAAAACAAAATAAAAAATGACTTCGACTGAATTATTTTTTGATGATGATGAGGATTCAAATGATTCTGAACTCATTGAAATGGCGAGAATTCATTTTTTTTTCTTTGAAGAGGTTTTTTTTTCTGTTGTTGGTCAACAACTTCAACTGGATCCGGGTCAATCTAATGGGTTGATCGTTCATATGCGGCTTCTTCTTTTGTTTTCAGTTTTCTTCTTCTTTGTTTTGCATTTTAGGTCGACCCATACTCTTTGCCACTTCTCTGAAGTACGTTCTGGCGGCCCTAAGGTATTCAGCTCTACAGAAATTTTTTCCCATTTTGAATGTGCTCCAGCTTTTGTGCAGAATCCCTTAGCGAGTTCAATATTTTGTTCCATCAATTGGACTAATCTGCATATCTGTTTTTTGTTACTAATAAATTTTTGAGACCTTTATTATACAAAATTAACGATTTTATAAATTTTTATAATTCGAAACTCATATTTTTTTGTTATTTTTTCAGCAAACACGAACTCATCAACTACAAATTTACGATTGAAAAAAAAAAATTGCTAGTTGACAAGAAAGTCGATGATTTTTTTTTTTCGCAATACCAATTTTTTCCATTCACAATAGGTTATTGATACAAATCCACAATGTATCAACAATTCATTGACAGTTGACACTCACAATACCATTTAATAAAATTGATTGAAAAATTTCAATTATTAATTGATAGTTGATCTTCACAATAAGGGTGATGGTCTTGCTGGTTATTCAGGTTGACGACAGGCTGATAACCTGTTCCGTAAAAACAATCTCTTCACGTTATAGACAACAAGCCTCAGAAATGGACGAATTACACGTCGTCAACTAATGCAACGATATTTTTAACAGTTGACATTTGAGTTCCAAACCCTTACTCTTAAATAAGTTTCAGCGATAAAAAAAATGTTAAATCATAAAAAAACTTATTTATTTAAGTTACACAAAATCAAAGAATTTTTTGGTAACGGATTGAATAAAAACCGTGAAATATGTTTTTGTAATGTTTTGAACCGATCAAATCGTTGAGCGGGAGTTTCAGAAGTGATGTAAAAAATGTGAAAACACTGAAAATAACCACGTTTTAATTTTTTCACTCTGCCAAATCTGAAGAATTTTATTTTACTTAAGGCATATAAGAACTATTGTGCTCGTAAAAACTCCGAACTCGAGATTTTAAGCAAACATCAAATTACGATACGATACGATACGATTACGATAATTCAAATAAAATAGAACCGGCGATTCCATCTGACTGAGTCCAAACTTTAAGTTAGTTTTCATATTAGGTTCTATTTTTAAACAGACTCTTTGGGTACAGGATCAGGTTGATGTGACCAAGTCGTGCATTTCATTCTGTATAAAAGCTTAGAATATTTTTTTAAGTGATATTTCTGATTTCCGAGTTTTTTTTTTTCATCAATTCAATGGATTTTTATAATGAAGGAAAGCTTCAAAAAATGTCTACGCTATTATTAAAATTGAAAATAATTAAATGAACCTTAAATACATTTTATAACGAAACATCCAATTATCCGTTGATATTCCAACATAAATTAATTTTCCTCTTGTTACAATCTATTTAATGAATACTCCCTCCATCATGTCATTTAAAATCTTCTCTGAAAACTGAAACGTAGTAGATATAGGCTCACAAGCACTGAACTCATTATTATAAAAGTAAAATGCCGTCCATGAGTCGAGTGCCCTTAAAAACGACTCTGGTGAAATTGGGAGCATGAACTTGCTTTTTTGGTCCTTTCAATAACCATACAACAATTTTCGTATTCTGCCATCTCTGACAAAAATAACAAAAAACAACATTCACACATTTATTTTAAAAATTCAGAAAAAAAGAAAAACTTTTTCAACATTTATATAATCCTGTCCCAGGACGACTTTTATTCGAATATTGCACACACGTATTTATACTGCTATCATATCGTGTATCGAAATAATAATAATTATTGTTGTTAAAACAATCGCCTTTCCACAGACCGAAAAACAACAATTTATGTATTTTAGGCTCTGTACCCGCCATCATCCCCAATTTTAAAATACCACAGCACGGACAGGACAAAAGACAATCGAAATCGAAGCTACTCCGAAATAAATTTAATGTTCTGAAAATTAATTTATTTTCTGTTCTTTCATTAAATCCCAAATGAATGTGGAATAAAAATAAGGAATATACAATAAAACAATTGAATGCCTGATCTGAATCACTTTTAACGTACGAGTATGTATAGGTATATTTTTGTTTTTGAGAGCTTAATCAACCCGATGCGACGTGAACGACGTGCTTGGTTTTTTTTAAAAACAACGCGGTGACGGAGAACAAAAATATGGGTATTGAAATTAATCGAAATTAAGTCGAAATTTAACAAAAACTCCATCACCGCAAGATATAAATACATATTTTTTCGATTGGATTTACCTGAAAGCTGGATAATTGTGTTCGATGTTAAAAAAAAGCGTGGAAAATTCGTTCGGAAAATTTCATACGCGAAGTTTTTCTTTTGCCGTAAAAAAAAATAGCTGAAGTGTGGTTTAAGGAATATTGGTTGGAAAAATTAAACAAAACATATTTTACCCCGTGAGATGGATATTTATATTTTCCCACATAAAGGGAGGAAAACTTATGGATATTATTTTCATGGAGGGAAAAGGGTGTTTTTTTTTCTTAGAGGTATAGAACTTTAAAATAGAATTTAGAATTTTTTTGAAATTGACATGAAATTTAATATATACTTAAAATCGCCATGAGCTCCCTTTTTTTTTTGAAACCACAGCTTCTCCCGTCATGGTTCTCAAATTGATGAAAGAAAAAGTTAGTAATAATGGCTGTAAAGCGGTCACCATTGGCTGTAACGTTCTAGACAAATATTTTTCTTTAACACCGTTCAATTGAATGCAATCTTTAGAGAATTTCTTTGGATTCTTTCGTAAGCTTTGTATTCTTTGCCTTGCCTTTTTCCCTCATAAGCCCTTTGTTTTCTGGCCCCATTGAACTTTTACCCCCGTTCTATAACAGAATTTCAAAGAATGCAAGGAATGCAAAGAAATGTTCAAAAGATTGCATTCAATTGATTGCTGCAGAATGAATGGTAGCCAAAATGATTGTAATCTTTATAAGTGAATAGTGATTGCATAATTTGAAGTCTGAAGTCCCAAAATGAAATCAGGGAATGATACCTTCTAATTGAATTCAATAAATGATTTTTAAGGACTGCATTCACAAAAGACTGAATTATTTTACAAGCCTGGTAGAGATTGATACTTCAATTTTGGAAATCACCAATCATTTGACCTTGAAAAATTGCAATCATATTTTCCAATAATAAGACAACAGTTAATTGATTGCAATCATTTCAGACTTCGTGACTCCTTCGGTTCTTGAAATGCAAAACCAAACTTGAGATAAACCACTTGATATCTGAGAAAATGGCCGCCCGCCAGTTAAAATAGATTTGCCAACTAAAATGTCTATACCTCTAAAAAACACCTGTTATGTACTTACAAATGTTAATAGGTATAATTTGAACGTTCTGATTCTTTCCTAACGAAAATGAAAATTGCGAGTAATTGTTTTTTTTTTGTTGGCTTCATCTGCTGTAAAGACGTCTTATTTCTCGTCATTATGAACGGGATCAAGAAAAATAAAATGAGAAAGAACCTGAATTCGAAGGACATAAAAAGAATAATGTTGAGAACTTTAACAACACTCCTTAACACATTTTTAGAGCCTAAGTACCTTGGAGTAATATGACTATATATTTACTGAACGAACCATATTCACGTGAAAAAATGGGGATAAAAATAAAACGGCAGGAAAAATAAAATGCACATGTTGTTTTCCAAATATCAACATAAGCACCCACATAGACCTATAGGCACCATAGGTAGACTCTTTTATAACTCGTATACATAGAGCGCAGTAATTATTATGATTTTCCAAAACTACATTCGAGGCGTGTAATTACAATGTTTAAGCGTTAATATGCTGCAAAAAATTATTATTAACGATGCTATATTCATAATAAGTATGATGTGAAAAATTTTGTAAGGGTGGAACTGCTAAATTGGGTTTTACGTTGTTGTTTAATGCATTCGAATAAAACATATTATAAACTCTCTGGACTACGACAATGACTTCCTGATGGGTATCTGGTAGCATGCGATAAGCTTTATTAACATACCAATTTATTTGAATATGTATAGTTTTTTATTTTATTAATATTTGAATTTAATGAATTAGTCAATTAAAATCAATTCGAATTCATAACTAATTGATTAAATATGTAGATTCATAGTTATGCTCATTATTATTTATTTTAAAGCTGAAGAAAGAATCAAATTTAAAAAGTTTAAAGCAATGAGAGGATCTTTTTTATATTTTTAACCAAACTATAAACAGTTTAAACATTAAAATATAACCCAAATTTTAAGATAATTTTTATATAATTGTGGAAAATTATTAAATTTCATATTCCTATATTCAAAGGATTGGTATTAAGATATCTTTTTTCGTCGGCGTTATCTCAAAAACAAGCAGAGATATTTACTTCAAACTTATTTCGTTTTACAGATTAAAACATCAAAATATGTATTCAGAAATGACGTTTGAAAAAATCCAGTGTGTGTTTGTTCTACTATAGCTGTCAACTTTCATTAAATTGTATACTATACATTATGACGCTGTACGAAATTTATATATATGTACAAGCTTAACTAAAATTCGGCTAACATATCTTTTTCAAATAAGAAAAACTTACATAAATAAAATATTTGTCAAATGACAATATTCATGTTGATTACAGAATAAGAATTTGACTCCTGATGAGTCAACTCGATTCACTGACCTTTCGCATTCGTTATAAAACTTAATTATGAAATTCCGTGAATGAACTACATTGCCGATTCCTAAAACTACCTTATCTTTTCTGAACTTGCCTATCGACGTTGCTGGCTGTCAGATTGTAACATATCCAAAGTATCAAAGGCATCCTAGATGCTCTGTGAATATATGACTTTAGTGGTCTGTTATTTTCTAGGTACTCTGCCTTTATTGTGGTCATAAAGATAAATTTCAAGGACTCCAAAGTAGTAACATAGGTTCGATAGATACAACAAAAACTTGTTTGAGTCTTTTTAAAACTTTGGAATTAATATCTTTTCGAATTTTTGTGCGTTTTACCTTCACGAAGAAGTGCCAATGGTACATGGTATTAAAATGATTTATATCTTTTAAAAATCAGTCAATGACGCTTTAAAAACAAGTTACAAAATTGGAACCGTTCTATCTTTTTGAATATATGTGCATATTGGAACAAATAAGTTAAAGATTTGAATACTACTTTTAACAGCATTACTGTCAGAACACAATAGGAAAGCTGAAGTTTGTTGTACTGTCAAAGTTAAAAAGTATCAAAACAACGCACAGCACTACAATGCGAAGTTGAAGCCGAAGCTAAGGTGGAAGCTGAATCGAAAGTTGGGTGAACTCTTACTTTTGACTTTATGCTGCGCAGATTTTTGACATTTAAATTATTTAAATGCATAGTTGAGGGATCAAGTTGACGTCCTTTGCTTCAAAATGCGTGTTTTTAGTGACAGCTTCTGCTTAAAGCATTTTTTTTTAAATTTAAATTTTACGCATTGTGTTCAGGTGGTTTAGTTCTAATTCTTAAAAGGTATCATTCATCCCTGTACGCTCCAAATACTTTTTCGATTTTCTTTGATTTTCCTTGAAGAAAAAAAAAACTTTTACACTCATTGTGATAAACTTTTAACTTACGTGTTTAAACATTGCATTGCTTATTTTTATTTTGTTTTCATTTAACTAAAAATTAACTTCAGATTCGTCTCGAAATTTTCACGTAAGACAGATTATAGAAATTGTACGGATTTGTCAACTAAAAATTGTTTAAAGCTCATTTTTGAATCGAAAACACATAAAGTTTATTTTTAACTTAAATATCTTGAGGAGAAAGGAATTTTTTGAATTTAAATTTTAAAGATTAATATTATTATTTTATTGTATGTTACTTTATTTTTTATTTTTTATTTGTGTAATTATTTATTTTAATTATTTTGTAAACTTATTTTGTCATAAACTTACTTCTGTCACCAAAGAGTCTGTTTAAATATAGTATACCTATATTTTAAGATTAAAAACTATACCAAAAGAAGAGGCTGGGATGCGACCCACACTGATAACTTCCCATCCTGTCTGTCGATTTGTCTTGCTTAAAAGTTTATAGGTTTTTGTGTTTTGTTAAAAAAGTTCTCAGTTGAATTATTCTTAAAAATTTAAAAACTACCAATAATATTTTTCATGTAAAGAAATAGTTTATTTTGAAAATCTAGTTTTATTAAATAGATTTTAAGCCGAAAACAAATTTTTACCAATTTAAGTAACATTTCTTAAATTTTTACAAATTGGATGAATGAAATTAATTTGAGAGATATCAAGAACCGAACATCAATTTTTACCAAATTTACTTACTATTTTTTGTAGATTTTATTTTTTTATGAAAAAACGGATAGTTGGATTTTTATAAAAAAACTACTGAATATCGAAAACAATATTTTCTGTGAAATAAAAAGAGTTTGAGGACAATATTTTTAATTTTTGGAAAGCTATTTGAGTCGTAAATAAATTTTTACTAAGTTTTAGTATTTTTTTTGTTAGGTTTTTATTTTTTGTAAAAAAAACTGTCAATTCGATTTTTCTCAAAATTTTACTCAATGTTGACAACAATATTGCTTATAACAAAAAATTTGTTTAAAGCCAATATCTTAATGTCTTGAAAAGATATTTGAGTCGAGAAACAATTTTTACCAACTTTTATTAATTTTTGTTTAGTTTTTATTTTTTTGTAAAAAAAACTATGAATTCTATTTTTCTCAAAATTTTGCAGAATGTTGAAAATAATATTTTTTATGAGATAAAATTAGTTAGAAGCCATAATCTTAAATTATGGAAAAGATATTTAAGTCGAGATTCAATTTTTACCAACTTTGAGTAATGTTTTGTATATGTTTTTATTTTTTATAAAAAAAACTGCCAATTCGATTTTTCCCAAAATTTTACCAGATGTTAAAAACATTATTCTTCGTTGCACAAAATTGTATTGGAGATAAAATCGTTTTTTGTTCGTACATTTTTCGAGGTAAATAATATTTTTGTTTCAGTTTTTTGATTTATAAAAAAACCGTTAATTGGAATTTTTTCCAAAAATATATTTGTTTGGTATCACGTTACAATATATAATATAAAATTTAATTCAAGACTCTAGCGTTTTTGGTTCGTGAGATATTTAGGGTTAACCAAAATTTTAAACTTTTTTTAAACTGTATGGTAAAAAAACACCCACGCAATTTTCTTGAGAGCCCATTCTGCATCTTTTTGCCTTATTATCTGTATAACAAAATTTATTTGAAGTCGATATCTCTTCTGTTTCTTGAGCTATGGACGACGAAAAAAACGTTGCGAACGTACGGACGTACGAACGTACGTTCACCCGCAAGCACAGACATCTTTCTAAGAAACTTTTATTTTGACACTAGGTACCTTGAAACGTCGAGAAATTTCAAAATTTTCAATTCGAAAAATCGTACCTATTACAATAACTTCCTATGGGAAGTTAAAAATCAAATAAATATTTACACAATTTAGAAGGATGTTCAGAAAAAAAATATTCAAACCAATTAATTACATTCTGAGAAAAATTAAAAACAAAATAACAGTTCTTTGTAATACGAAATATATTTTAGGTTTTTAAAATGTCATATATGTACATAAATCTATCGGACCGTTTTTGAAAAAAAAGCACACACATTTTTAGTGGTTTTAAAACAATACGAATTGCGTACATGAACTTTAATTTTAACTATCTGCCCAAATTTTAAAAATAACTTTTCTGTTTTATTATTATTTTTATATTTTTGAAATATATTTCAAAAACTCGATGTTAGCCAAAAAGGCCAGAAAAAATCAATAACTGCTATTTTAAGTTGTGTTATAAATAAACACGCCTAACGTACACATGCTTAAAAAGTATTTATTGAAATTTGTTCTGCAAAAATATAAAGAATACAAAAAAATACTTATTACGTCAAATTGGTAAAAATTGGTTCTCGACTTGAATATCTTGTGCGCCAAAATAATTTGAACATTTTTTGCTAAAGAAACTTTAAATAAAAAATTAAAAATTTTAAATTTATTTTCTGTTTTATTTTATTGTATTTTATTTTATTTTATTTTACTACATTTTATAGTATTTTAATTTATTTTATTATTTAATATAATTTATTTTGTTTTTTTAAATAAACTATCAAAACTTGATTAAAAAAAATATCTGTGTTCATACTTCCTACGCTCGCAAACATTTTTAATCTATGTATAAAATATTCCTGTCACAGTGTTAGTTGTCATACTCCTCCGAAACGGCTTAACCAATTTCAATGAAATTTTGCATATACATTCGGTAGGTTTGAGAATAGGTTTTTATCTATTTTTTATATTCCTAAGTGCTATGGTTTAATTGCATCAACATCATATACGGTGCAACGATCTTACGATAGTATTAATTAACGCTATGTACAATGAAGCATTGATTGCTATTGAGGATCTTTGCATGATCAGTGCCAACTTACCACTTAGTCAATTCGGTATGCATTCACCGAAATGCATCTGATTTAATAGACACTGAATTGAATCGTGAACTACAATACAATGCTGTAGAAATGGCAGCGATTGTCGATCGCAATGTCCCAATAATGAATGAAGCTGCAGTTTCGGCAAGACAAGGTGGATTCTTTGGATGCACCAGGTGGAACTGTCCATCCGCTGAAACATTCTCAAAACAACTGTTAGATATAGGCGACGGAAAAGTTACTTTAGATGAAACTGGATGCATACAATTACCGGTCGATTTCTGCACGTTTATTAATTCACAAGATGCTCTCATTGACCAGATATTTCCCGACAAAATATGGATGTCAACGAATTAAATCTCAAGATACAACATTTGTTACCAGGAGACTTGGTGACATACAAATCTATTGATACAGTTTGTGATGCTACCAAAAATGTAAATTAGCCAACTGAGTTTTTGAACTCATTAGATTAACCAGGTATGCCACCGGATAATTTACAATTGGACCTCCGGTAGTTTTGTTTCGTAATTTGGACCCACCACGGTTATGCAACGGCACGCGATTAGTAATTTAAAATTGATGAAAAATGTTATCGAAATCATATTTCAATGACTATCTATCAATAAGTCTCAAGGCCAAACGATGTCTGTCTGCGGCTTAGATTTGAGGACTTCATGTATTTCACACGGACAATTATACTTGGCATGCTCTCGAGTGCGCAAACCATCCAATTATTTGATTTGTTTATTTTAATATTTTTTGTCACCGTTTACAGTGCTCTAAACCTCTCCCACTTATATACAACATCCTTACACACTTACAATAAGTTATTTGTTTCTAGCACAATATTCTCTAGAAATTATTTATATGACGAAGCAACGTTTGTCGGGTCAGCTAGTGTTTTTATAAAAATAAAACTTTTAAGTTGAATTTTAAAATTTATATTTTTTTCAATTTTTATTATAGGTTATAGAAAATTGGTTTCAAGCACTTATACTATACGGATTCTATGAATTTAGACTAAAATTACTCCTTTGGAAATTTTAATTATTTAAAATTGGAAAGTGTATCATTTTAACGAAAATGAATTTTGTATTTTTTGATGAATTTAACCATTTTGTTCTTTTCCATTTTGTTATAAGTTTGTATTTTTCTTTTTAAATAAAACGCAAATAATTTTTACTAACGTTTCATAAATGTGAAAAATTACGTTTTATAAACTTTACTTTAATTGTTTCACTATTTCCATAATGGTGTTGACACTAATGCACCTATACAAACGGAGATCAATGCAAAAAAGCGTGACACTTAAAGTAAAACATAAACAAATTTTCAGCTGTCTATATTTCATTTCGAGGTTGACCCCTTTTTCGCCAAATTTCACTGGACTAATAAGAATAACAGATTTAAATATAAATTAAGAACAATCAAGCAAAAATAATTAAAAACTAACACAATCAAAATTGAAGATTAACACTTATGCACTTACAATCACAGCTAGGCATGAAGTATTTTAATTACATACATATATTCTATTATTATCAACGGCTTAGGCATGTTCAACCAAAAATGCTGGTATTTATTTTTAAAATTCTAAATTTGTGTTGGTTTCCTTTTTCCTATAATCAACAAAATTTGTCTGCATAAATATTTTCTTGCATTGCAAAAATGCTTATTCTCTTTTCCAAGAATGAGGATTTTGGTTTAAGATTTACAATAACGCCACATTTCTTGATGATAGCCTTAAGGCATGCACACTTATTTGATATCTTGATAATAAGATCTAAAATGAAGGACTAAAGTTTCTTCCATGAATCTTTGCGGTCAAATTAGATGCACTTCATCCAATCCATCGTAAAAGATTCCTCACCGGAAAGCCTTACCACTATACAATACTCCTGAAAACAAAAAAAGGCTATATAAATGTCTGAAATTGTCACTTCTCATTTCTGAAACCTATAATTTTCCACTTTAAATTCAAATTCAGATTCGGAAACTTCTAGATTAGGTACGAGTATATGCAGGCATTTCCTTTTGTAGTTAACATCAGGATACGAACGAATATTTGCTTGATGTGATTGCGAGGAACTGCAATTCATAAACCAGCATTATAATTGTACATTTAATATTATATTATTCAACCACACATTTCTATAAGAGTCGGTTTCCTTTCTAAATTCTATATTTATACGAGTACATACGATTATATCAAGGCTTATTTCAATTTACAAAATCCCCACCACATTCTATTTTCTGTGTTTCTGTTTAATCAAAATATAATGACAAGATTTGAATACATAACCTCGTATATTCTCGTATACTCTTGTGTTTTACCAGCTCCAGCTCCAGCTCCAGCACCAGCTTCAGCTGCAGTTCCAGCATCTACCTAACATGACGTTTATTATTATCTTATTCAAATCATTACACTTTGATTCACTCATCAGCAAGTGCATTGTGCGGTTCTACTGCCATCATACACTATCCACAACACACCTTCCTGTGTTTTATTTCTATATCAGCTCCATGCCATTATCCTTATCCATCCGTTTGCACCCCATATTGTATAAACGTACAGCTATGGCTAAAATAATAGAAACATTTGAAAAACAAAATCTCATAATATTGCCTTATTTGGCTTAAAAGTCAGATTTTTGACAGGATTGGTCCGTACTTCCTTAAAAACGATGCTGGCTTGAAAGTTACTGTCAGAGCCATGATTACTGACTTTTTAGTTCATCAATTAAACAATCATGATGTGTAAGATCTGTGGTTTCAACAAGACGGTGCAGTGTAACAACTCACACAGCCTCACGTTTCTTAAGGGACTCAAACTGGTTCCATTGAGCTTAGAAGGAAGCCTCAAGATTCATGTGGTATCACAATGGGCCATTAAACTGGCCTAAGTGTGTCCGTTTCCATCTTGGACAGCTACTGTAACCTATAACCTAACAATTCACACAACTTGGAGGAAGCGTTTGGTAACCGCATAGTTTCACGTTACGGATCCGTGAATATGTCTCCTATCGCTGCTTGACTATTTTCTGTAAGGATATGTGAAGTTGAAAGTCCGCAGCAATAAACACGAAAGGATTGATCACTTGGAGGACAACATTCGCTGCGATATGGCCGTTAAATGTTGTCTAAAATTGTATCTCCAGGTTTTCCTACGTCCAATCCAGCCGTGGCGGTCATATTTCAGAAATCATTTTTAAATTTAAATGTCAGAAGATTATCTTTCGAATTTAGTCAATTTTATGCCAATTCAAAAAGATCATCTTTGTTTTATTTCATTTCCAAGCTATCTAGCCTTAAAAAAAACACACTTTACAAATTTTTTAAACTTCGAGGTGACAGCAAAATTTTCTACGGATACGTCTCTTGGGTGACCGAGTATCCATTTTTGTTATGGATGGAATAGGTTAGCAGAAGTCATTTATCCTTGACATACCATATGGAGAATGTTGCCTAAGAAAATATGCCTCTAGATGGCGTATTGAGCAGTTTAAGTTTAAATCAAGTATTCTAAGTTTTTTGACAGCCTTTATGTAGTCTTTAGCGAATATAGACTCTACTAAAACCTTTGAAACAAATCATACTTTTTGAAAAAGTGTTACAGTTTTGATCTTACTTTTTTACATTTCAGATGCTAAATTAAGTCTTGTTCCTATTATTATGTCCATTGCTGTTTAGAAACGCACATTTATAAATACAACACACGTTTCATCATTATCTCTATGCTCAACTCAATGCCAGGCCAGGCCAAGCCAACGATGACAACGATAAACGCGCCGAACAAAGCTTTCACTGCAACATCAGCAGCTCTATCACCACACAACACCACACCACACGACACCCCATCACCATCATATCATTCCATGCCCCATCACCAATTCAAACACTCTAAATAATGTGGCTTTTTATGATGTTAGCTGGCCTAGAGAATTGTCCTTTAAATGAAAATATTAACCATGCGTCATGTCGTATCAGAGGGGGCCTACACTATACCTACATATATGCAATATACACTTGCACCACACTGCACATCAGGCGCACAACACATCAGACATACTGCACATCACAGGACTACAGTGCATCAACATTCATACCCAACCCATACTCTGGAGTCTCGAATAGAAGAATTCTCTTGTCAGTTAAAGGATAAAGCTTTGAGGGGATAACATGGAAATCAGATTACATTATCTATCAGCACCTCTTTTGGGATACTCGTATTGTATAGAATGCAGGGACGTACCTATAGGCAAATGAAAAATGGGGTTTGAAATTACCTAAATTAGAACAAGTATTTAAAAAAACACCCTATTAACTGAATTAAGACAGATGAAGAAATGAAAATGCAATTTTCTATATTTTGGAAAAATGAGTGCTGGCTGAAAATTTCTTTGGCAGATAGAATGCGAAGTTTTAGTGATCAATCAAATAAAAATGAAGAATCATTAAACGGTGAATGCTGTTGAAAAGTCATCTGCTCAAAAAATAAACATCACATTATTCTCTGTAGAAAAGGTTAAAACATTTGTTTCTTGGACCCAATGGTTTGAAAATATCAACGTTTTATTGGATGGACGTGAAATTTTGTAGATATCGTTTTTTAACGTAAATCTTTATAATGATTTTACCTGCTATACAAATTTGTATATTTTTTCTTCTGCAAGAGAAGATAATTTGTTAAAGAATTTAAGTGTTTTAAAAAAGCTCACGTCAATCATGTAAAATGCAGTCGATATATAAAGTTTAAAATATAATATTTGTGCAAGATTATGCAAGGCCAATTAAATTATTTAGGTTCTGCGTTAGAGCTCAAAAAATTTACGTTTTTTTTTTCAAAAGTACTACAAAATAGATCGATATTGCAAAAACGGGATTTTATTATACCTATAGCGTTGTCAATCATTTTTTGAAGCTATTTATTTAAAAATGAAGGCTGTGCATCGTTTTTTCAACTAATGAACGTCACCTTTTATTTATGGTCCACGGTCGGATTTACAGCTCTTATAATTTGTACATCACAATGAGTCAAAGAATTCTGTTTCGACGAATGTTGCACTTTTAAAATGGAAATTGAAAAATTTGCCCAAACATCGTCAGATAATTGTTTATAATGAATGAACTTTGCACTATAAACAAAATTTTACACGCTTCCAACGAAAATATATTTTCCAATTTCATTTCAATAAAAATTGTCCGAATCATAATTCCGGCCAACTTTGAAGTTTTGAGAAGAACAAGATCATGAAAATCTTTGAAATAATTTAATACAAAGTTGTGAGACTTTAAATTAAGGCTTCGTACCCAAGTTTTTAGGGAAAAACCAGCAAAATACATAATTCAAAATAATAATCAATACTCAGTTTTGTAACTGTCGTCTTCCATATTTCAAGTACTTTTCAAAGATGCGTTTAAGACCTTGAAAAAAGTCAGTGGCTGAATAGACATGACAGATTCGAATTAAAAAAAAATACTTCTTTAAAGTCTACGGCATTGTGATGCTAATTTCGAAAGAAAAGTGAAAAATATTTAAGACATCAAAGCTTTCTGTAAAAATACGGTGACCATCTGTCTCGTATTTCTAAGGCAGCTTCGTCTAATTTAAAAATAATAATAAGTCGCTCTTTATTTTTTAAGACACTACAAAATGGACAAATATCCTGTTAAGCATGTTTTTAATTTAATAATAATAAACAAAAAATGTATCATTTAAAAGTTTGAAAACCTGTATTTGAGATATTTTTAATGTTTAAAAATTATTGTAGGGGCCAAACAAAATATAATATCGTAAACGGCAAATCAAAAGTTTACTGCTGGTTCATGAAACCTTTATTCAGTATTGTAATTAATTAACAGAACTTAAGCTAATTGTGTTAATAAACAATTTGAATAATTAATTTTTTTGAATAAAAATATTGCTTAAGATAAAATGTTGGAAATGTATTCTTAGTTGTATTTATAAAAACTAAATAGAAGATTCGTAAATGTACAATAGCTTACAAATTAAAAAAAAAAAACAAATAGTGATCTTTTGCTAACTAAATACTAATTTCCTTTTATTAAAAGCAGTACATCTGAACACGTCTAAAAAGTGACAGTTCGTGACAAAAAAGAAGCAATTAAACAAACCTTAAACTTGAGAACAGAAATGTCAGAAACTCAGAAATTATATGGCCAATAACTTTCTATTTTTCAGATTTGAGTAAAATCAGATAGTAAATAACTGATAACATCTTTTTAAAACACCAAAATCACCTTTTTCAACTTAGTAATTTACTGAATTGGTTCTCAAATTTTAATAAATCGTTTAAAATTCTGCGCACATGTCTCTATCTCTAACTCCAAGACATTATTCGAAAAAGTTCTTCTTACTTTAAATAGAGATATTCTATTAAAAAGTTAAAAGCTTAAAGGGATTGTTTAGAGTTGTTTCTTTTTCTGGAACTCTGGTGCATTGAGCATGTAATCGAAAAAAGCTATTCAAAAATGGACGCAACGCCTTAAAAACGCTTACACAACTCTTTACCCGTTGAAATATATTTTAGAGAAAAATCTAAAAATTATACTGTCTATATACAAAATTACTTTATTTTAATCTGAGAAAAAAATAAAGACAGCGTAAGCTCATAATCAACTGTCAGTCATTTCTCGTATTAGTTTGAAAAAGTTCTAATAAAAATTCGAAAACTTTTTGAAAATGTTTAAAACTGAATTAATGGAAGTTGTTAAAGTCCATTATTATAGAGGTTCAAGATTGATATGGTTCATTTAATTTATCCAGTGTTCACAAGTCTAAATTATTCATGGAAAGAAAATGTGGAAAAGGGCTTGCCTAGAAAATTATGTGACCTAAGGGGGTGAGTAACAGCTAAAAGTTCCAATTAAAAAATTGTTGTTATTTTTATACATACATATGTATGTATGTATATACATATATACATATGTACATACATAGTTTCGTGTTTCTAACTAAATTTTCTTCGCTAGAAGTAGAATTTTTTTTTGCATTTTGTGTGTTATTTTTAACATTAATAAAAAAGTTAATTTATTTTACCCAGGATTTGCTTTTAAGAATATGGTCACCATATTGCTAGACGGTATAAAAAGAATTTTGTGAACACCTCCATTCTTAAGTGAAGTAATATACTCCATTCGAATTCTTTGAATTGAAAATATATGTACGCTTCAGTTATATAAAATTGAACTACCTCTTTAAGGCTCCCAAGCATAATAAATACAACTCCGAGCTCAGAACTTACCATCATATGAAATGATTGTCCTGTAAAACTATATAAATATATTCTTACATCACTCACTCCACCCAGACTCCAGCAGTGACACACAATTCAATTAGATCCTGCTAACACAGAGCTTCTCATTATTTATGTAAAACGTGTAAATCCTTTACTGATGCTTCGCTAGCTTTTGCAGCTGATGCTGTTCTATATACCACTGCTGTTGCTCCTGCTTCTGATGCTGATGGTGTTTCTGCTGCTAAAGCTGAATTTGAGGTAACCGATGTAATGTGAAAATGCCAGGAGTAGAAGTATGCATCGTGAATTATTCTCTCATGTTGAATGCCTCACAGCCACTGCGCTCCACCGCCGCGCTACCAGTGCCGATGAATCGCTTCCTCCTCTCATCCTGATGATGCCTGATGGAATTCTGATGCTGATGTTGAATTCTATTCTTTTGTTGCAACCACCCGAACCATTGTGCGGTCGTGGCTTGGCAATGTGTATTTTAATTTGATTTGAAATTTCATGCGCAAGGATTTTTTGATGCATCACAAACTCTCAAGCCGCTAATTAGGATTTCGGTTTCTGTTTCTGCTTTTGCTTTTGCTTTTGAATTTCATTCCAAATGCAGCTCCAACTCCAACCCCAAATGGAATGTCCTGGATTTTGATGTGATTGAAAACTGATAGTGACACGTACACACAAATCAAAATCTCAAAAGCCATCGATATGACATTTAATTGAATGTGTGAAACTTGTCTTCCTACATTTTTCTGGGATGCAATCTAAAACCATGTCATGGAAACAGATGCTACTCCACGCCGATGAACGACGGATTCCACACCGCACTGCCATCCAACCCACTATATCCTGTTCCCTTTCGAATCGATTTCGTCCTTGGTCCTTTTTTATTTGTGTTTTCTGCTTGTTTTCATGACGTGTTTTCTCATCTCTTTTCCTTTTCCTTTTGTTTTTTATTTGATTTTATTGTTTTTGAAAAAAGCATATGGCAAAAGTTGTACGATAGTTTTATGTGTCAACATTGGCACAACATTTGAATAACATCCTGGTTCCTCCAGACTTCACCATGACGATGACAGATTTGGTGTTTCGGGGGAGGAGAAGGGTGAATGTGAATCCATATAGATAAACGAACTAGAACGAGTGTGTCCCATTTTTGTAGTTGTATCTAGAAGATGCGATGTTTCTTAGTTTGATTGAAAGAAAAGTTGTAAAATTGGAAAACATTTTCTTCAAGGCATTTTTGTGTTTTGAGTCTGAGCGATGCGAGGGTGTGAAGTGTGCAGGTGATGGCAAAGGTGTACCACAGATAAATTCGTGAGTTACGTAAAGTTTTTTAAACGTGTGCTGATAGGATGAAGTGCTGTGGTGTCTGTCAGGGACAACATTTCTGTGTAAATTGATCAGGGTTTCGAAAGTTAAGCATACTTTAAAGAAAAAGTTAAATTCAGGTATAAGTAACTTTTTCTTTAGAAAAACTTTATCCTTTTACATCATGTAGAAACAAAGAACTCAGTGTGATGTGTTTTGGGGGAAATTTAAGGATACACATTTTAATATAAACGATGGCATTTACATACATGGTAAAAGTGAATTGAATAAAATAGAATTTTTGAGATCGAATTTAAAAGAAATTCTATGGCTATTTACATATTCGTTTGATATTTAATCTTTAGAAAGTTGTATAAGTTTTGAAAGAGTTTTTCTTTGGAAAAGAGATAAAAAGATTAGATACTTTTGTTTGATTGTTGCAGTTTTCAAATTTCCATCAATTTATTGTGTAATATTGTTGGGAAGTTCTTGAAAACAATTAATTCCAAAAAGAAAATCCTTTAAAGGTTTTGATGAGTCAATACTTTTTTAGATTATATTTGTATATGCGTATGTGCGGTGCGTATAGCGTATGTTTTCTAAATTTAATTGTTGAATAAAATAAAAAACGTTGAGTGCTTTCAGCTTGAGTTATAAAAGAAAAGAATACATTTGGAAAATAACGGTACTTTGAAGAACTTCATTCAAACATTTATTTCTGTGAAAAGGAAACATTGTCAGGTCTTTTTTTTACAAACTTTCAAATTGGACATGACCAAAAATGGCACCATTGACATACGCAAAATTGACGATTGATTGAGAATTTGACAAACAATTATAAAAATACAAGTCATTGGGTCAAAAAATCAATAAAGGTGGTTCAATAGTCGAAACAGGATTTCCACAAAAATACAAAAAACAAAATCCACTATTATTAACTTCCCATAGGATGTTATTGTAATGGGTCCGATTTGTCAAATTGAAAATTTTTACATTTCTCGACATTTCAAGGTCCCTAGACTCGAAATAAAAGATTTTTAGAAAGATGTCTGTGCGTGCGTGTGTACGTACGTTCGTAAGTCGTCCACCCACGCAATTTTCTTGAGAGCGCTTTCTGCATCTTTCTGCATTATTATCTGTATAACAAAATTTATTTGAAGTCGATATCTCTTCTGGTTCTTGAGCTATGGACGACGAAACTAACGTCGCGAACGTACGGACGTACGTACACACGCACGCACAGACATCTTTCTAAAAATCTTTTATTTCGACTCTAGGGACCTTGAAACGTCGAGAAATGTCAAAATTTTCAATTTGACAAATCGGACCCATTACAATAACTTCCTATGGGAAGTTAAAAAAGGTGAAAATTTTAGTTAAACCTAAATATCTCATGAACCAATGACACTAGAGACTTGAATTAAATTTTATAATATATATTGTAACGTAATACAAAACAATTATATTTTTTGAAAAAAATCCAATTAACGGTTTTTTTTTTATAAATCAAAAAAACTGAAAAAAAAATTTGTCACCTCGAAAATTTTACGACCAAAATATGATTTCATTTCCAAACCAATTTTGTGCAACGAAGAATAATGTTTTTGACATCTGATAAAATTTTTAGAGAAATCTAATTGACAGTTTTTTTATAAAATATTAAATCCTAAAAAAAAATTTACTCATAGTTGGTAAAAATTGAATTTCGACGCAAATATCTTTTCAAAAACTTGAGATTAGGGCTTCAAACTTTTTTTATCCTATAAGAAATATTGTTTTCAACATTCTGAGAAATGTTGAGAAAAATTGAATTGACAGTTTAAAAAAAAAAAATAAAAACCTAAAAAAATTAATAAAAGTTGGTAAAAATTGATTTTCGACTCAAATATCTTTTCAAAACTTGGAGATATTGGCTTTAAACTACTTTAATCTTTCAAAAAATATTGTTGTCAACATTCAGTAAAATTTTGAAAAAAAATCGAATTGACAGCTTTGTACAAAAAATTAAAAACCTAAAAAAAATGTTTTAAAAGTTGGTAAAAATTGATTTTCGACTCAAATATCTTTTCAAAAATTTGAGATAATGGCTTCTTACTAATTTTAACTTATAAGAAATATTGTTTTCAACATTCGATAAAATTTTGTGAAAAATCGAATGGACAGTTTTTTTTACAAAAAATAAAAACCTAAAAAAAAAAACAATACTAAAACTTGGTAAAAATTTACTTTCGACTCAAATAGCTTTTCAAAAATTACAAATATTGGCTTATTTTATTTCACTTATTTTATTTCACAGAAAATATTGTTTTCGATATTCATATATCATTCGATATAAAAATCCAACAGTCCGTTTTTTCATAAAAAAATAAAATCTACATAAAATAGTACGCAAATTTGGTAAAAATTGATACATATAGACAAACTTTTAAGCAAGACAAATCGACAGACGGGATGGGAAGTTATCAGTGTGGGTCGCATCCCAGCCTCTTTTTAGGAACCTAACAAGCCTATTGAGTGTGTCAACTATCAATTGATAATTGATAAATATAGATTTTTCGCTATTTAAAAATTAATTTATTAGACAATAAATAACTTTTAATTCAAAGTTAGGTACAACTGCTTGCATTTCACCGCAGTTTCGTAAATTCTGTATCCAAAAAGTCTGAATACAACTTACATTTTAAGTTTGTAAAATATACCTGCGAAATATGTTTATTTTTAATATTTTAGGAATAATTTTGGTTAGTAGTTTTTTATTGTCCGTAAATTTACGTTTTAAATATGATTTTTTTTGATAATGTTGACCAGTTTTTGAAATATCGAATTTTTTTAAAAAAAAAAAAGAGGTTGGGATGTGAGCCACGCTGATAACTTCTCAACCGTCAAAAAAGTCTACAAAATATTATTTACAACATTTTGTGTGAAATGAAAAAATTTGAAGTCAATATCTTATCAGTTTTGTGTTGATTGTGTTTTGTAAAAAAAAAAGTTGTCAATTGAATATTTCTAAAACAAAAACTCAAAGTTAGCAATAACATTTTGCATATGATATAATAATTTTGGACTCAATACATGTTTTTGTTCCCGAGATTTTTAGTCAAAAACTAATTTTTACCAATATTATTAGGATTTTTCAAAAGTATTTGTTTCTTATACAAAAAATACAGATTGGATATTTCTTAGACCATTTATTACGTTAACAATAAAATTTAGCATACATACAAACCTTCAAGTATTCAGAACATATCAAAAACCGAACATCAGTTCTTACCAATTTCGTGTAGTATTTTCTTTGTAGATTTTAATTTTTATGAGAAAACTGATTTCGTAAAAAAAATGAACTGAATTTTGAAAAAAATATTTTTATAAGATTACATTGGTTTGCTAAAAGTATCTCTAATTTTTCGAGTCGAAAATCAATTTTTACCAATTTCTAGTAATGTTTTTTTTTTAGTTTGTCGTATTCCTTTACTTCGATTTTTCACAAAATTTTAAAAGATGTCAAAAACGTTGTTCTTCGTCGCATACAATTATTTTAGAGGTTAAATTATTTTCTTTCGTAAAGTATTCAAGATGACTAATATTTTGTTAACTGATTTTTTCAAAATTATATTAGTTTAGTATCACGTTACATTATACAATATACAATTTAATTTGAGTCGCTTGCATTATTGGTTCGTGAGATATTTTTTGGACAACCAAAATGTTCACAAATTTCTTAATTACTTACTTAAGGTGGCGCTAAATTTTCTTAATTGCTATAATAAAAAAAAAACCAACCACTCAATTTTTTTAAATTCCTTTCTGCATCTTTTTGCTTTATTGCCTGTATAACAAAATTTGTTTGAAGTCGATATCTCTACTGGTTTTTGAGATATGGACTATGAAAATATCTTTGTTCGTAAATAAGGGCTTACGAAACCTTGTCAAAATTTTCAATTCGACAAATCGGACCGATTACAAGAACTTCCTTATTGGGAAGTTAAAAATAAACATTTATGATCATCAAATATTTTTTTAGAAAATATAAGAGAAAAAAACTTATTTAAATCGGTTCATTAGTCCCTGAGAAAATGTACTAACTAAATGACTGTTCTATATGGGGTTACCCTTCTGGAGAAATACAAAATATTTTTTTTTATTAGGAAAAAAGTCAAATTAAGAAAACAAGTTTTGGAGAAAATTTATAAAATTACAGAATTTGGCATTTTTTGAGAATACCCAAGTTATCTATGTTTTATCACAAAAAAAAAAAAAATTCTCCACCGAAAATCTGCTCAAGACCTTACTTTCCAAGTTTGAACTCAATGATTTAGGCTGTAGGGGTGAGTGCAGACAGACGGAAGGAACCTCCAGACCCAAGTTTTTCGACTTCTATACCATCGTTACAGTTTAAGAGACAGTTTAAAATTTTGGGTAGTAAAAGTTAACCGAAAAATAAGGACATGAGTCAAAAGCTGCCTTGGTCTATTAGTGCGAATTTTCTCACAAATGCAATGATTACCAAAGTTCACTTCGCTCCACTTAAATAGAAACAAACTTTTTTCTTACTATCAGAACGTGTAGCACTTTGGTAAATTTATAAATTCACCTCTTTGTTTTAGTTGCTATAAGAGGAATCTATTGCAAATTAAACTGCATGGTCAGAATATTTCAGGAAAATACCATTAGGTTATTTTTACCACTTTTTTTGCGCCACTTGAATAGAAACAGTGTGCGTTTTGTTTCTATTGGTTACGGTTACGACAAAAATTCTTATTTTAGTAATAGAAATTTAGATTAAAAGCATTAATTGTTCGATGAAAGAAAAAATGGGCCGCGGAAAACCATTAAACCTTGCAGAAAAGGCCAAAATAGAAGTATACGCGGAAAACAAGCTTCCCCTGCGCACAATTGCCAACAAAATAGAAAGAAGTGTGAAAATTGTTTTGTCGTACCTTAGAAATGAAGACAGCTATGGAACAAATATGAAGGGCAAGCAAACAAGAGCCACAACAGAAGCAAACAGAAGAAAGATTATTAGGCTGGTCTCCAATTCAAGCGACTCTGCTGCTAAAATCAAGGCGAAGAGTGGTATTGCAGCTAGTCTTAACACTATTAGACGTGTCTTTCGTAGGTCACAACATTTGAAGCGCCTTAAATTGAAGAAAAAACCACCATTAAATCCAATACGACGACAAAATAGAATAGATTTTTGCAGAAGGAATATGACGTGGAAGGAAAAGTGGTATTTTCTGACGAAAAAAAAATTAAATTTAGATGGCCCGGACGGGTATAATTTCTATTTTCATGACATGAGAAAGGAACCAAGGTTTTTGGAGCGCCACTATAGCCGAGAAGGCGGTGTAATGGTGTGGGGGGCAATTTCCTGGTTTGGAACAGTTGATCTGGAGTTTCCCACGTTGAAAATGACGGCAAACTCCTACAAGCAAATATTGCAAGAAGCTTTCCCTAAGGTTACCAATGTATTTGAACCAATACCATGGACTTTTCAACAAGACAACGCGCCCATCCACAACGCAAGGATCATTAAAAGTTGGATAGCCGAGAAAAATGTCACCTTACTTCAATGGCCACCGTACTCCCCGGACCTTAATATTATAGAAAACGTATGGGGATGGATGGTTCGTAGAGTGTACGACTCTGGACGACAGTATGATGACAAAGAATCACTTACTGCTGCTATCAAAGAGGCATGGAGTGCAATTTCACTAAATTACTTAAAACAACTGTATGATTCACTTCCCAACAGGGTTTTTGAAGTTATTTCAAATAAAGGTGGTAGCACACATTATTAAAATATCATTTTAAAAAAAAAATACCCTCTTTACTGCATTTTTTCAATTTGTTTCCTTATTTAAGCGAATATTTCTATTCAAGTGGCGCAAAAAAAAAAACAGTGTTTTTAATGAAGTAATTAGAAAAGTTGTTAAAATAAGCTAATGGTATTTTCCTGAATTATTCTGTCTATGTAGTTTTATTTGCAATAAACCCATCTTATAAGAACTAAAACAAAAAGGTGAATTTATATATTTACCAAAGCGCTGCACGGTCTGATAGTAAAAAAAAAAGTGTGTTTCTATTCAAGTGGAGCGGAGTGTATGTAGTGCCTAAATTTTGCAAGTTAAAATCGTAAATGAAGTTATCTCATGTCACTTTTATCCCAGGTCAAGGTTAAGACAATTCATTCCTTTTTTAAAAAAAAGAATCCAAACTTCTCTTAAAAAACTGCTACAATCATCAAATTGCTTGCAAAAGATTACATAAAGAAAATCAGAATGAAGTTCTTCGTTCATTTTTCTCCTCACATCAGCAAAAACTATAAATGTATACATATATTTAACAAAAAATCTAAATTTTATATATTTAGTAACTACCTTGAGAACAAAAATCCCCTCTCAAGGTTCTTACCTTATGCTTTGTTGTGGAAAAACATTTATCCCAATGCAGTTCATCTTCTATCTCTAAAATACCTCATAAACTTTAAAAAGTAAGAAAAAAGAATACAAATTTTGTAAAATAAGCATTTCAATGACAAACCATAGCCACCGCACATTTTTCTACGTTATTTTTTTCAAAAATAAACGTCTTGTCAAATGAGACAAATGAGTTTTACAAATTCTGGCACAAGCACAAGCTACATAGCGCGCATCACTTCCCAAACTATAATAGCTTCTCACTTCTCTTTCTCTGAAACAGCGGCAGATGATGTGAAAATATTATATAAAACTAGGTTTAGCAACACGACAAACTATGTATACCAATGTATATAAGGACGAGGAATACTTTACGAGGACGATATAAAGCTACGCTACGACACAAAAGACGGAAGACAAATCTTGGCCGAGATATGTATAGAAATAAAACGTATCTAGATATACAAACATAAGAGCACCCCCCCCCTCCTCCTCCTCTTCAGAACTCTAGAGAATATCCTTTTTTCCGAAAAACGTTTTGTCGTCGACGAGGACGACTTTGAAACTCTTTGAGTCCTAAGTCCACCCCGGTTTTTGTTTGCATTCTTTCTTTTTGCCCGATGGAAACTTTTGAGAGAGTTGACAACAAAAAAAAAATAAAATAAATCTCATAGATATCACATGACAAAACAAACAAGATACGCAAACTTATTGTAATGCCAGGAATGGAGAATTTATAGGACACAATTTAGAGAAGCACACGTCTAAATATACAAAACCTAAAGAATATAATAAAAATACATAAAAAAGGACATAGCCAAGGAGGCATAAAGTGTCCACAAACACACGAAGGAGAAGAGCCAGTACAGAGCTTTTAAAACGAACGCATATCCAATGGAGCAGAAGTTGCTATACTCGTGTCGTGTTGGTTGGTTTGGCCTCCACTCCGAGACTCCGACTTAAGTGGTAAGTGGATGTGGCATAGTTGCAATTTGCTTGGCCCAGAATCACATATACGAGAGTAGGAAGACAAGTGCTTGTTGTGTGTCATTGTTAACATTTTTGTCGCAGAGTGGGACACTCTGAAGATCTCTAGCCAAACAAAAGAGTACTGCTAGTCCTCATTTAACATAGACGTAGAGAACGCACCAGGACCTTCTACCATACCGCTTAGATAAATCGTCATAATGGGTCAGCAGAGATCCTTTTTTCTATTTCAATGGAATCTGTTTTCCTTTTTTTTTAGCTCAGATGCAATTCTCTGTTAGCATATCATTCTTCTATATCCAACCTCCAACTAACGTTTAAAAAGCTCCCTATGGTATGCAAACAAACATAGCCTATCCTATATACGAGAATGCATCAGGACCATCAGGTTCTAGCCGAGCAAGATTTGTCCTCGGAACATTTAAGCATAAATGTCAAATGTATCTTTTCCCTTATCAAAGAGACAAAGAGACAGAGGAAGAGTGAGGAAGTACAAAAGAGGAAGAATTGTCGTTTGAAAATCCATTTGCTCAATGGGACAGGACATGGCAGTGAATCTTGTGTTTGGATTCGCATTCGGAGATTTGAATTCAGGATTCAGATGCCAAGTGATGTACAAAATGCTGACGGTTATTTTGATATGACGCAGTTGAGCTAAGCTCTGAGATATTATAAAGAATAAGGGTGTGGTGTGTGCTATTGGCCAGAAGCAACATATTATTATTATACATCATCAGAGAGGAAGATTCATAGCTGTGGGCAAGGATTAAGACACAAGCTTAAAGGATATTTGTGTTTTTTTTGCCTGTTCTTGTCAGCATCTTTTTACGCTTTCGTCAATTTTACTTAATGCATATTGTTTAAGTCGCTTTTTTGACATTAAGTATGAATAAATGAAAATTTAAAGAAAACACTGAACAAATATTTAAGTTTTTTTTGTTTAGAACTGTCAAACTGTTTTATAATAATCATAGGGATGTCTCAAGAAAATAGGAAGGTACACAAGTCAAAAAGGTGTTGAATAAGGGTGAATAAATTACTGTGAGGCAACTTTCAAAATAAGCTGATAATCTTCATTTTTAAATATTTATGAAAGGTTTTGATTATTCAAATGACGAGGAGTTGTATATCAAAACACCGACTTTGTAAAGCTCTTTTTAATAATAATAATTTAATTGAACAAGGATGGCTTAGTAGGTACTTGGGGTGAATTATCATTCTAAAACAACCTAATAAACGAAGCTTGAAAATAGGTAAAGGTGTTAAGATTTCTCTCTCAATAAGGGAGGTTTTCAATTTAATAAAAATTGTATTTGTTCAGGGCGAAATAAAGAGGAATATGTTAAAATAGAAGAGGAGAGCTTGAGAACTTTAGATTATAATTTTGACACGAATCTTATTGAAATGGATTCTATATTTTATGTTATTTATTTAAATTTGCTACATTCTTTTGGAGCTTCGAGTCCGAGATTTTAATCCGACATGACATTAAAGTAGTAGAGAAGTCAAAAAAAAAGTGGGTCCTCGCTCCCACAGCCTAAACATTGGTTCAATTGAGTTCAATTTTGGAAATTGGGGTTTTAAGAAAATTCGCGTAAAGTGTGTTGAAAATTGTTTTAGGGCCAAAAACAACAGTAGATGTCATACGAATTTCTTAGTCAACAATCGAAAATTCGAATTTTCTGATAAAACCGCCATAAACGATTTCGTACAAAATTTTCTCCACTGCTTTTTTCTTTTCTTTTCTTTCTTTTTTTCTTTTCTTTCAATGTAAAAAATGTTTGTTTTTTATTGCTTAAGAAGGGTACCCTATACAATACATAGAACCGTTATTTTCTTTTTGGATTTTATCAGTATCTATAGTGAACCGATTTAAGTACATTTTTTTCTGAAAAAGCTCTCATATTCTTTTTATAATAGTTAAACACCAAGAATGTCACATTTTTAATTTCGAATTTAAAAAAAAATATACTCGTATCTCAACATTTGACTAACGAAATTCAAATGTAAAATGTGGATTTATTGCACTGAATGACTGAATACCAAATATTTTAAACTAAATTTTACTAATATTTAGTAGCATTTTTTTAACTTCCCATAGGAAGTTATTGTAATGGGTCCGATTTGTCAAATTGAAAATTTTGACATTTCTCGACGTTTCAAGGCCCCTAGAGTCGAAATAAAAGATTTTGAGAAAGATGTCTGTGCGTGCTTGGGTACGTACGTTCGTACGTCCTTACGTCTGTACGTCCGTACGTTTGCGACGTTTTTTTCGTCGTCAATAGCTCAACAACCAGAAGAGATATCGACTTCAAAAAAATTTTGTTATACAGATAATAATGCAGAAAGATGCAGAAAGGGCTCTCAAGAAAATTGCCTAGGTGGTTATTTTACCATAGCAATTTAAAAAAAAGATGACCATTTTGGTTAACCTTAAATATCTTACGAACCAATAACGATAGAGACTTGAATTAAATTTTATATTATACACTGAGTTACAAAAAAAGTGGCGCACCTTGAAATTTTGCAACATTTTGAAGTAACTTAAAAAAATAAACGTTTTTCTGGTCAAGTTTTGTTTGTTAAAATAAAAGTAAGTCGTTCATGTAAAAAAAAAACGAAAAAGTAGGAAGAACTTAGAAATAAACAATAAATTGAGGAAAATAGGCAAAAACTTCATAACTTGGCAATTCAATTTTTTTTTAAATTTAAACTGGTCCTTGTTTGTTCAATAGTGGGTATTGCCTCCACGAACATCTAATAAAGCTTTAATTCGCCTGGGCATACTTTGGATAAGGTATTTATAAGGACGATGGTATCGTCCAAATTTTCCCATTCCTTCACTAGGGCACATCTCAGCCCATTGAGTGTTTCTGGAAGGGCGGGTCACCTCATTATCATTTTTCCCAGTAGATCCCAAACATGTTCGATGGGATTCATATCCGGGCTCATCGCAGGCCAAGCCATTACATCGATATCCACTTCTTGTAAATAGTCGGTAACGCACCTAGCAACGTGTGGTCTAGCATTGTCCTGCATTAGCAAGGAATTGTCTCCAATAAATCGTGCGAATGGAACCACATATTCCTCCAGAATGTTGTTGATGTAGTAACTGGAGTTTACCGATCCTTCCACGATGCACAGCTCGGTTTTTCCGTGCATGGAAATTCCCGCCCACACCATAACCGAACCTCCCCAGAAATTTTCGCGCTGGGCAATCGTTTCCGAAGAGTTTCTTTTACATAATCGTCTGCACACTCTGCTACGTTCATCTGGGGAGCGCAGACAAAACCTGGACTCATCAGTGAAAAGAACTCTACCCCAGTCGCCCTCGGTTCAATCTTGTTAAAGTTGAGCAAATTAAATCCGACGTCGCTTGTGCTGTAACGTGAGTCTTGGTACACTAGCAGGTCTTCTTGCTCTCAGGCCACTCTCCACTAATCGCCTCCTCATCGTTTGAGCATTCACAGCTCTCCCCCTAACGCATCGAAGTCTGTGAGACAGCTCAACCGCTGGGTGTTGACGATCTCGAAGGCTTTGAAGCACCAAATATCGATCATCCCTTCTAGATGTTGCTCTGGGGCGACCTGAGCCTTTCCGCCTGTTGCAGGAGTTGGTTTCCCTGTACCTTTGAATGGCTCTTCTTACCGTCGTCGCTGGTTTTCCGATCATAACAGCAGCATCCGCGCACTTCATCCATCCTCAACTAAATCCAGCGCCCTGGCGACTGCTTCTGCCGTTATTTGCATTTTTTTCACAAAAATCACTAAAAAACTGATAAAGAATCAAATAAAAATAAACCCATTACAATAAACTAATTAAAACATTTACGGGAACACGGAAGCCAAAATTTATATAACTCGCGTCTATTATAAAAAAATGATAAAGTTGCGGCTTTCCTCTAATGTGATAAGGAAAATCAAATATACAGTTAAACGAAAAAAAAAATCTCTGCAAAAACTTAGCGGTATATTATATATTATATATATATATATATCAAAATAATAACAACACATAAAAAAGTATGACTGCGCCACTTTTTTTGTAACTCAGTGTATATTGTAACGTAATATATGATATATGTAATACAAGAATATCTTTGGAAAAAAGTCCATGAACGTTTTTTTTATAAATCAAAAAAATTGAAAGAAAATATTTGTCACCTCGAAAATTTTATGAACAAAAAATGGTTTAATCTCCAAAACAAATAACGTTTTCAACATCTGGTAAAATTTTGAGAAAAATCGTATTTACAGTTTTTTTTATATAAAATAAAAACATAAAAAAAAACATTATTCAAAGTTGTTAAAAATTGAATTTAGACTTGAATATCTTTTCGAAAATTTGAGATTATGGCTTCCAACTAATTTTATCTTATAAAAAATATTGTTTTAAAAATTCTGTAAAATTTTGAGAAAAATCGAATTGACAGTTTTTCTTACAAAAGACGCAAAAAACTTTTCAAAAATTTGAGACATTGGCCTTAAACTAATTTTATTTAAAAAAAAAATTGTTTTAACATTCAGTAAGATTTTGAGAAAAATCTAATTGACATTTTTTTTACAAAAAAAAAATTAAAACCTAAAAAAAATTAACAAAAGTTGGTAAGAACTGATTTTTGACTTAACTCTCAAAACTTTGAGATATTGGCTTTAAACTAATTTTATCTTATAAGAAATATTGTTTTGAACATTCGATAAAATTTTGAGAAAAACAAAACTTACAGTTTTTTAACAAAAAATTAAATACCTTAAAAAAGTGTTACTAAAAGTTCGTAAAAATTGATTTTCGATTCAAATATCTTTTTTAAAATTAAAAATATTGGCTTCAAACTAATTTTACTCGCAGAAAATATAATTTTTGACATTCAGTAAATTTTTTATTAAAATCCAACAGTCAGTTTTTTTCATAAAAAAAATAATAAAATCTACAAAAAATAGTACGCAAATTTGGTAAAAAATGATGTTCGGTTATCGATATCTCGTGAAAAATAGAAGGTATAGACTTTAAATTAATTTCATTCATCCAATTTGTATTTGTTTATTTTAGAAATAAAAACTTTTATGAAATGCTACTAAAATTGGTAAAAATTGGTTTTCGACTAAAAATCTCGTTAACAAAAACTGATGTTGAAATCAAACTATTTCATTATATGCAAAATATTGTTGGTAATTTTTAAATTTTTGAGAAACAAAACACGAACCCCTACAAAATTTTAAGCAAGACAAATCGACAGACGGGATGGGAAGTTATCGGGGTTGGTCGCATCCCAGCCTGTTTTTTGAAAATAATTTTGAACTCTATACATTTATTCTCGAAATACTTGAATACCAATTTTCTGTAGTTTTTTGTATAGATTTTTATAAAATAATGTCAATTGGATTTTCTTAAATATTTTATTAAATTTTAAAAACAATGATATTTTTAAGACACTATTAATAAAAATCTAATAAATGTCATTGCTGCGAAGATATTCGAATCGAAAATCAAATTTTACCAACTTTTAGCAATTTTTGTTCAGGTTTTTAATATTTTGTAAAATAAAACAATCACTTCGATGTTTCTAAAAATTTAATGCGATGCCACAAACTTTATTCTTTTAATTCTTTGATTCATAAAATATTTTAGAAGCAAATTTATTGTTTTTTTCCGTTTTCTTAATTTATATAAAGAAGTTGGTTTAGTTTAGTTTTTTAAATCAATGCCAATTAGGTATCACTTCATAATTATGATACAAAAGTTTTATTGAAGTCGCTACAGTTATTTGTTCGGGAGATATTTGAGGCCTCCAACTTTCGACTATTTCTTTGTACGTATTTTAAAATTTAGGAAATATGTTTTTAGAAAATAATTAAAATCAATGACATTTTACTAAATAAAAGTTTGAGATTCAAAACTTAAATAGTACCTTTGTTTTCTTTTCCATTAATTTTCAATCCTTTCAAATTATTATAAGTCCATTTTTATTATGTCTCGTAAATTTTACCTATCATTTTCTACCTAAATACTTTCCATTTGTTTCCTTTTCTCGGAAATTAATTTTAAATAAAATTAAAATATGTTGAACAACATATAGATGAGTGTTAGAGGTTTTAAAGGTACTTTGCCCAAAAAACTCTACATATACTACGATGAATGAAATAATCTGTCAATTAGAGACTTAAAAATTACTATTACCAGTTGGTTGACATTTATCTATGAATACCCTTTTTTTGTTTTAATTTCCTGAATAAAAATTCGAATTAGTTTCTCTTTACTTTTTTATTCCACTATCAAATTCCATGGAATTTCCAAACATTTTACATATAAAAAAGTTGACAAAAGTTTTGATCCGCATTAAACTGCAATGCTGCATGAGTTTCAAGTTTTGAGTTTTAATCTGGTCACTTTCATGAAAACCATTTGATTTCAATTTAAGCATCATATACGAGTAGATATAGTTTGATGTAAAGTTTTTAAGCTGCCAACTTAACACATATGCATAGCATATACAACGCTTAAAAGTTCTAAGCTTATAATTAGTTAGATTGTGAAGGATAAAAAGAACAAAAAAGTCCTCAAACGATATAAATATGCACACACATCTGATAATGGTTGTTTGTTCAATATTCACAAAAATTAAATTTCTACCCATTCAAATTCAACATAAGCATCAGCATTAGAAACCGGCAAAACTTTAAAACCAAGGATTACCCATTTCCTCTTAACTCGAAAATAAACTCTTCCACTCACGTATCTCTTTTGTACGGAAGACCGACTATGACGCCTTACACACGTCCTTGTGCATGCATCTGGTTTATTCACATTGTGCGTGAAATAATAATTCTATTTTACATTCATGCCGAATGGCAAAGTAACCCTCACGTACAAATCTAACAAATGTGACAGGTAGAGAAGGGATACTGAGTTGCAAATTTTCTTAACCAAAAAGGATATTCAAGGACTTCCCTTGTGTGTATCTATCTATCTGTAGATTGCAAACCTTTAGAGTTACCATACAGAGAACATATGTTTCTGTCAAAACCTAAAAACCATTTAATCTTCACATATGTATGTAAAAGCAGGACTCATTTACAGGACTGAACGTCAACTTACAACCTCAATAGAAGGACATTCGGAAAACATCACTAAATTTTGCTGTCATCTTAACAACAACAACAACAAAAAAAAAACAGCAAATCTGGTCACTCTGTTTACCACATCACAGTATAGGCAACGTCACCCAAAGAGATTTAGTACTTTTGGAATAAATGAATACGAGGACGGAACAAAACCGAACCGAACCATCCATAAATATTTAATTCTCTCAAAGTCCTTTTTGAATGTTTGCCTGTGTCTGTGTTGTGCAGATTGTTTGCGATCGAGAATTCAGTAGATTTATCTGTAAAGTTTGCTATTGTTCCGCTCAGAACGACATTTCCCATTCTAATGCAACTTTGGTAAAAAGCTTCCACCCGTTAATACTGGGTTTTTGAGAAAATTACAACTTCCAGAAACGCATATGTGGCGTGGACTATAAACTTCCTTCTATACCACACACCTCTTCTCATCCTTATAGCCCCATTTGCCGTTCTTCCGTTTGGGAGAGTATCCTGCGTATCGAAAAGAACTATCTATAGGTTTTATGTGGCGTGAGCTTAATGGTCGATTCAGTGATATAGAGATATTGGAAGGATATAACATCGATATATAGGAATCGACATGCGATGGTGAAAGTTATTGATACTCAAAGCAGGGGCATCAAAAAAGATGTGGAGGTGGAGATTTCATACCCATCAAGCTGACGCTGACGCTGAATCTAAAGCTAAAGCTGAAACTTAACTGGGTTATTTGTGTGGCATTTGGCTAGGCTATATAAGGACGACTTTCATTTTGTATTCAGAGCACCAAACCAACATATGAGTTCGAAAGGAGCTAATGCATTTTTAATTACACAATGAGTTCAACTACACGAGCTTGAAAACTAGTTTATTGAACTGTGAAGCATTTTGGTTGAATCGAAACCAGTGTTGTTGTTGCTATACATACAAAAGGACTAAAGGACATTTTTGTGGAACTATTAAGTATATTGTTTCCGAAGTAGAATGTGACAACTTTGGACAAAAATTACCTTTCGTCAGGGTTTTGTAATTCGTGTAGAGTTTTGTGAGCTGAATAATTAAATCAACCTTAACTTTCTTCTATCATATGCTATTTGTATAGTGTGGTTTTATATTGACGAAGTTTTACGATGAAAATAAATTGATTCATTAAAAAAGAGCATTGAAGTTGAAGTGCAATTATATTTATAATTCGTGTTTGCCAATTATTTCCGGATAATTTATTGGTAGGTACCATAAGTTAAAAGGACTTGTATTTTGCCAAGTATGGTGCAACTTTAATTAAGTTCAATTGGCATGTCAAGGATCTTTTTAAGGTTAGCACAATTAATGAGTCTTGAACTCGTCATAAAATATGGAATAGAGAATTTAACCAAATTGCTCCGGTTTTTTTTTTTTTTTTTAAAGGAAACAGAATACAAGGTTAATTCGTAAAGTGTTTGTTTTGTAATTCAAGGCTGGATTTTTAGGGACGAAACATCAAAGATAAGCAAATTTGTTTTTTTGAAGAGATAGCTATGTATGTACTTACTCTGTTTCCATTTTTTAAGCCAAAAATTTTCTTAATACTAACATAAGTTGTTGGTAAAAATTAGAGCGATTTATTTTATAATGTTTACAACAATTGTGATAAAACTTCAAAAGAAACTTCATCGGAATTGAAACAATATTAAAATATATTTGGATTTTTCGTGTAAAGTTAAAAGTTCGTATACTTTACATGAACGCCCAAGTGTAGGTACCAATAATTAATTAAGTTATAATCAAACTGGAGTTAGTGTTGATAATATTTTGTTATTGTGGAATACATGAAGTGCTGGTCATAGAATCATTTTAGATCAATCGATAAGAGACTTTTAGGGCCAAACAATAAATAGATCTATTAAAGACGTAAAAAAGTGAATATGTAATGCCGAATGAGGTACTTTTCTGGCGTTCAAGGTTGAAATTGTGTAATATAAAAAGTTTGAAGTCCATATCTTTCCTTGTTCTCAAGATACTTGAGTCGAAAATCAGTTTTTATCAGTTTTAGTTGTTCTTTGAGATTTATTTCTAAAAAAATTTGCAGTCAACCGAATTTTGTATTTTTGTTTAAAATTGTTATAGTATAAAAACCACCAACTCAATTGTTTTGCAAGTCTTTTCTGCATCTTTTGATGTTATTACCTATAAACCAAAATTTTGTTTAAGTCCATCTCAATATATCTAGTGGGTTTTTGAAATACAGTCGACGGAAAAAAGAGTCCCGAGGGTCAATTATTAACATTATTTTGTCAAATCGTTTGATCGTCAAAGTTTTATGGATACTTACTTAAGGCGGTGCTACAGTCCGGGGCGGACCTGGGCCTCAACCAACATGCGTCTCCAGCGAGCTCGGTCCCTAGCTAGCTGTCTCCAGTCTCGCACGCCAAGTTGGTTGAGGTCTTCACCCACCTACGTGCGCCACCGTAGTCGCGGTCTTCCTCTACTGCGCCGCGTGCCGTCCCTCGGGATTGGATTCAAAGACCTTCCGGGCTGGAGCGTTGATGTCCATTCGCTCTACATGACCTAGCCATCTAAGTCGTTGGACTTTAATTCTGTTAACTAGGTCAGTGTCGCTGTACAGCCCGTACAGTTCGTCGTTATATCTTCTCCTCCATTCTCCATCTATGCATACGGTACCAAAAATCACCCGAAGAATTTTTTCTCTCGAAGCATCCTAAGACGCTCTCATCTTTCTTTGACAGGGTTCAGGCCTCAGCGCCATAAATGAGAACCAGGATGATGAGTATCTTATAGATTTTAGATGCTCGAGAGAGGACTGTACTACTCAATTGCCTTCTAAGTCCAAAGAAGCAGCGATTTGCAAGAGTTATTCTTCGTTTGATTTCAGCGCTGGTGTCGTTGTCTGTGTTAAAGCGGTGTGCCTAGGTAGACAAAGTCCTTAACTACCTCAAAGTTATTACATTACATTACATTACACACTACTCAGTACATAAATGTACAGAAGAGAGAACACAGCACCTTGAGCAACTAGACTATGTAAGGTGATAACAACACAAGACATTAATACAAGACAGGACAGAAGAGAAAGAATAACAGACAGAAAGAAACACATGACAACAGCACGCGGTATAGGTTTCGAGACGGTCACCCATCGGTCAACCACGCTCACTGATGCTTGATTTCGGTGATCGATGGGAACCGAAGCTTTATCAGTGACTAGGCCGTTGCCCACCTCAAAGTTATAGCTGTCCATGGTGACGTTTTGTCCAAGTCCTAGATGTCGTTGTTCGATGTCCTTTTTTGATGACACTACATACTTGGTCTTGCCCTCATTGACCACTAAATCCATCTTCTTCGCTTCCGTCGCAATGCTCAAAAACGCTCCACTGACATCACGCTTTGATCTTTCAATTATGTCAATATCATCTGCGTATCCGAGTAATTGGATGGACCTTTGGAAGATTGTGCCTCTAGTGTTGACGGTTGAGTTTTGCACAATTCTTTCCAGAACGATGTTGAAGAAGTCGCATGACAGTGCATCGCATTGTCTAAAAACTTTTTTGACATCAAATGCATCGGTGAGATCTCTTCCGACCTTGATAGATCAGCGTGCATGCTCCATCGTCATTCTGCACAAACGGATAAGTTCGACAGGGATGCCAAAACTAGACATTGCTCTGTAGAGCTCTTCCCTATAGATGCTGTCATGCGCGGCTTTGAAATCGATAAAGAGATGGTGCGGGTATCGATTTGAAGTTCCTGGGTTTTTTTCAAGATCTGCAGTAGTGTGACAATTTAGAAGGCCCAATTAAGAGGGTCTCCTTTTTTATGTATCAGGCAAACTATGCTGAGATTCATCGGGCTTGCTTTCTTCCGACCATATATTTTGCAGATGATTTGGTGCATGCTCCCTACCAAGTCATCGCCTTTGTTGAGTGGTTCTATCTCTCTTACAGCGGAATTCGGTTCGTCATCGCCGTTATATAATTTGGAGAAGTGGTCTTTCCATATTCTCAACATGGACTGCGGTTCTACTACGATGTTCCCCTGATCGTCCTTACGTTTTAAGTTTTATGAATGCATAAAATAAACTCAGGAGGGGTAAGTTACGAAAGAACAAATTATGCAGTCCTAATAAAATGTTAGCATCAGATTATTGTTTGATTGTGTTGTCCATAGTTTTACGAATTTTTGAGGATTCATTTCTCAGATAGCAGAATACCGAATTTATGTGAACGCTTAGCAGAAAATAAGTCTTATGAAAAAGATAAACGAAAAACATGTCTTAAAGATAAAATTGTTTATTCATTTAACAAAATTTATATTAACAATTTTATGTAGAATATGGCTAAAATTAGTTTTTTACTTTAGTCAAAGTAAGCTGAACACTACGAGCATAAAACGAAAATAAAGAAAGTTGTCATATTTCACGATCTTGCAAAATCTTCAGCAACGCTTTCTGACATTACATTTGAGTTATTAGTACACATCAGTGCAGTAAGAAGAAATAGTAATGTATTTCAAAAAAGAAAGTAAATAATGTTTAAACATTAGCTTCATATAAATAGTTATATTTATAAACGTTACTACTTGGAGAAAACGATTATGGCAAACTTTAATATTGGGAATTAGAAAAAATAGTTTCCCGTATTGAAGAGAAAAGTTCTTCTATTTATTTCAAGCAAATAAAATTTGATTTACTGCTTCTTCATTTACCAAACAATTTATATCCTTCAATGCACAACGGGGTTAAAATCCCTTCTTCGTCATATGCAGTGTGTTCTGACTTTTGCTTCACAATCACAACCTGTTTAACCTTAACGAGCTATAAATTTACCATAGAAGAAATCGATTTCTCCGATTAAACACTTGCTAAGGACTCAAAGTCATGCAACCTAAAAACAGCTATACAGAGCTTTAATACTTATTTACCTAAACATTACTGAAATTGACTTTTGACACGCTTAAAAATAAAAAAAAAAGAAAAAGAAAGAAAAATCAAATCGAAAGAAATGAGTCTTTTTCTTTTGAGTTTAAAAAAAAGCCAGGTCATTGAATGGCCCGCAGTTACCATCAGTAACCAACGAATATTTTCCGCGTGACTTTTTAAGTATATTGACCCGCGAGCATTATCCTCCTTCCAACACCCACGCACTCTTATAAAATTATCGGGAGGTCCTTTGAGAAAAGAAAATGATGACACTGAAAATGTTATTTGTTTTCCACTTCCTTGCCACCACAGGCGGAGATGCTTTCTTCCTGTTCCTTTGCCCTTTGGTTCTGTGAGCTTGTGTAGTTGAACTTCCACTTCCCTCCCCCTTCTGTTGCCAATTGCATCGAAATGGAAAACTAAACACAAACAAACCAACTCAGACAGAACGAACAAAATTGAAATCTTTTTAAACTTTAGCCATAGTGAAACAGAGGCAAAAGGAAGAAAAAACGCGTCTCTATCCTTGTTCCTGCTTACATTCCTTTCCTTTCTCTTCTCGAGTCGAATTATATACTTTTAGAAAAGTTTTCTCATTTTCTAGATTTCTGCTTTCACAATTCGTCCTTTAGCTCCTGTTTCTTCTTCTATCCCTGGCTGTTGTCCCTTCTCCTGGTTTTGATATTGGTGTCGGTTGTTGTTTTTGTTGTTGTTTGTTGATGATGATATTTTTGTCATCACCGAGGTTGGTATATGGTTAGATGTGGTAGCGCCAACAAACACTTATCACTATGCCAGAAGGATTTTCGGTTTGCATCGTTTGCTTTATGTTGACCAGGTCCTTATAAAGAATGTTCATCATCATTTTCAATAGCGAGCGTGGGTGCATTGTCTCGGCTCGGGGGCAAATGGACACAACTTCTATACACTCTCAAAAAGGTCTTCCTCTTATACATTTTATTATTGTTTTCTATATATTCTCCTCTGCATCTTTCTTTTTCTTTTTTTGTATTTCTGGTGAAAGTTTAAGGATATATACAATTTTAAAAGTTGCATATAAGCACGGGTATAAGTGCAAAGAAAAGAAGGCACAAGGAAGGATTCAACTTTTATAAATGTTCACGTTAATCCAATTTTGGTTGAAGATATTGAAATAAATTCATTGAAGTTAGATAAATCTTTGAAGTTTGATCATTTAGAGAAGAATTATGTGAAACATGATTTCAATCCTTAACCCCCCCCCCCCCCCCAACAGCGAAAAGAGTTTGATTTAATGAAGTTACTCGGTTTGCTTATGAAGATGGTGTTCGGAAAATTCTTGTTGTTTGAAAAATTAAATGTACGTTAGGAAAAGTTTAAATTGTTTTCGAGTTTTCAATACGTTCGTTTTTTTTGTTCTATAGTGTTGGAAACTTTTAGAAAACATATTGAAATTTGGATGGATATTGTACATGAAAATGCAAATGAAGTTTCTGTTTTATTGGAGAAATGATTGATTTCGATAAAAAATTCTCGGTTGATTGATTTATTGGTTTCTAAGAAACTCTAAGAACAAAGTTTCGAGTGGAAACACAAATATCCTAGCACAATATTTCGTTTTAATAGTGTGCATGTAATATTTTACAACTTACTGTACTCCAAAGTTCCAAATTAGTTTGATAACTTTAACTCCCGTGATAAGATTTATCATCATCTTCAAACCACGTTACGGGCTTCTTATGTTAATAGAAAAGCATTTTATACCAGCATACGTTATGTTTTCTGTAATATCTTTTTGAAATAAAATGTTACCACAAAAATTTGAAAACAAAATTTTTAAACTAATTTCTTGAATGCAAATTCTTAAAAAGACTCTAAATTTGATTTTTAAAAAAATGTTCTCGTTCTTGTAAGATTTATTGCAATTACCTTTCTTTGAATACTAAACAATTTTTAGGGAAAGTTGGGGAAACAAAAAAGTTTTAAGCTTCATTACGAGCTGTTAAGTAATTTCATGACATTTATTCATATGCGTCCACAGTCGCGGTTTTTAACTTCCCATAGGAAGTTATTGTAATGGGTCCGATTTGTCAAATTGAAAATTTTGACATTTCTCGACGTTTCAAGGTCCCTAGAGTCGAAATAAAAGATTTTTAGAAAGACGTCTGTGCGTGCGTGTGTACGTAAGTTCGCAACGTTTTTTTCGTCCTCCATAGCTCAAGAACCAGAAGAGATATCGACTTCAAATAAATTTTGTTATACAGATAATAAGACAGAAAGATGCAGAAAGAACTCTCAAGAAAATTGCGTGGGTGGTTTTTTTACCTTAGCAGTTTAAAAAAAAGGTGAAAATTTTGGGTAAACCTAAATATCTCATGAACCAATGATGATAGAGACTTGAATTAAATTTTATAATATATATTGTAACGTAATACAAAACAATTATATTTTTGGAAAAAAAATCCAATTAACGGTTTTTTTTTATAAATCAAAAAAACTGAAAAAAAATGTGTCACCTCGAAAATTTTACGACCAAAATATGATTTCATCTCCAAAACAATTTTGTGCAACGAAGAATAATGTTTTTGACATCTGATACAATTTTTAGAGAAATCTAATTGACAGTTTTTTTTATAAAATATTAAATCCTAAAAAAAACTTACTCATAGTTGGTAAAAATTGAATTTCGACGCAAATATCTTTTCAAAAACTTGAGATTAGGGCTTCAAACTTTTTTTTATCTTATAAGAAATATTGTTTTAAATTTTCTGAAAAATGTTGAGAAAAATCGAATTGACAGTTTTAAAAAAAAATAAAAACCTAAAAAAAATTAATAAAAGTTGGTAAAAATTGATTTTCGACTCAAATATCTTTTCAAAACTTTAAGATAATGGCTTCTAACTAATTTTAACTTATAAGAAATATTGTTTTCAACATTAGGAAAAATTTTGAGAAAAATCGAATTGACAGTTTTTTTTTTTAAATAAAAACCTAAAAAAAATTAATAAAAGTTGGTAAAAATTGATTTTCGACTCAAATATCTTTTCAAAACCTGGAGATATAGGCTTTAAACTACTTTAATCTACATTCAGTAAAATTTTGAAAAAAATCGAATTGACAGCTTTTGTACAAAAAATTAAAAACCTAAAAAAATTTAACCAAAGTTGGTAAAAATTGATTTTCGACTCAAATATCTTTTCAGAAATTTGAGATAATGGCTTCTAACCAATTTTAACTTATAAGAAATATTGTTTTCAACATTCAGTAAAATTTTGATAAAAATCTTATTGACAGTTTTTTTACAAAAAATAAAAACCTAACAAAAAAACAATACTAAAACTTGGTAAAAATTTACTTTCGACTCAAATTGCTTCTCAAAAATTACAAATATTGGCTTCAAACTTATTTTATTTCACAGAAAATATTGTTTTCGATATTCATATATCATTCGATATAAAAATCCAACAGTCCGTTTTTTCATAAAAAAATAAAATCTACAAAAAATAGTACGCAAATTTGTTAAAAATTGATACATATAGACAAACTTTTAAGCAAGACAAATCGACAGACGGGATGGGAAGTTATCAGTTTGGGTCGCATCCCAGCCTCTTTTTTTTTTTAATAAATCATCCGTATGGCTTCAACAGTAGCTTTCATATTTAAACTTTCCAAAAATAATGACATAAAATATAGGCTTATAAAAAGTAATCGAGAAGTATTAAGTGACACGAACGAGAGGGTCAGTCAACAATACTTCTAAAAATATTGTCGAGACCAAATGGATTTTGCGATAAATTGTTGGTTAATTTGTCGATGAACCAAAACGTCGTCGATGTTTAGCTAATTAATTTCAGGAAACAAAAAATCAGTAGGATTGACTTAAGCTCTTATAATTCACTGTTTTCGAAACAAGTAAGGATCGATAATGTCTCCATCGTGTAAGCCGCACCAAACAATCAATTTTTTATTAGTTTAATGCTGATTCGCAGAAAACAAAATTATTGAGATTCTAGACTTTTGCCTTAAAGAAAACAATTGTCTTCAATACAAAGACACTATCTATAAACAAATTTTTGGGATGCCAATGGGCAAGCCACTATCTCAGACTATTGCAGATCTGGTTTTGGACCACGTTTAAGACGAATGTTTAAATAACATTGAAGAAAAACCTGTGTTCATAGCAAAATATGTTGACGACATATTTGCAATAATAGATAAAAGAAACATAGACAACTAAAAATGAAAATGAGTTCAACAAAACAATATTGTTCTTAGATGTAAAAATCTACCGTGAAGAAAATCGTTTGCTTTTTGACTGGTATCAAAAACCAACAGCATCTGGAAGACTGGTTAATTTCCGATCAAACCAAGCAAGGCATATTATCATCAATACTGCGTCCAACCTCGTGAATAAAAATTTCAAAATAAGTGATGTACAATTCCACGTTGCCAACGAGAAAAAAGTCATCAAAATTGTAAGTGATAATGGTTATCCTTCTACCATAATTCGAAGCCTCCTTTTAAAACACAAAATGAAAATTTCACGAGAAAATATTGTTGAACCCGTTAGAACGCACCACAAAACCATGGTTTACGTACCAACTTTATCCGACAACTTCAAAAAATCTATTTCCAAAAAATTGACAGAGGTTCGCCTTGATTTTAAATCAAACAAAACACTTGACCATAATGTTTTACTAAACTCAAGACGAAACCTGATAAGGACAAACAAACAGATGTGATCTACAAAATTAACTGCAATGGTAAATCAAATGAACCGTGCAACCTGTGTTATATTGGGACCACAAAACAACTTCTTAGACAACGCATCTCGAATCATAAGTCCGACATAAAACAAAAAAAATCTGAGAAGACAGCCCTGGTCACTGCATTGTAAGCGGTGATTCTCCAAACTTTGAAGGCGTGGAAGTTCTACAGACAGAGAAACATGTTTCAAAATGATACACGTTAGAAACATTACATATTCTCAATAATTGAAAACAACATGAACCGAAACAAGACACACAAAACATTTCTGCTGTACCTACATATATTGCTCTCTTCTTTGTTCTTAAATGTAAATTGTGCTTTATTCAATTTAGACTTAACTTCATTCTTCGAAGTGCTAATTATATGTATAGTTTTGTTTTTAATTTATATATTAATTAATGTAATTAATATTAAATTTTGTTTTTCATATCTTTCTTGAGTGAGTAAACTTGATTGTATTTGTATCCCATTGTTCTAACTAAGATTATTTGTATATTTTTTTGTGTTAATAAAGTTCCCCTGAAGAAGGCAGCAAACACTGCCGAAACGTTGGGAAAGTTAATGTAACGTAATTGTTTCATTGCAAAAACTATAGTGACCAAAAAAAGCCGACGGAAAACTATATTTCCACTAATCACAATAAGTACACAAATTGGTCAATAAATTAACTCAATGATTCGTTAATAGCTTAAGGCTTGTCTTCGCTCCATATACAGACATTTCGCTTATTGCAGAAGTAATTTAATCAGTAATGAACTTTATCACTCAACACCGTGAAATGGACGTAATTTTGAAGTGTTGTTCTATACGATTCGGGAGTAATTGCTAAACTTTACTTAACAGAAATAGCAACACAAGTCAATCCTTAGTTTTAAGCCTTGCAGCTTCCGTATGTCGTATTACAACAAAGAAATGAGTAAGCCTCCTTTCTCTTCCTCTAACTGGAGTTATATTAGAAATTCGACAAAATGGACTCCTTTATTGCTAATACAATTTAAAGTTTTCCATGACACTTAACAGCATCTCAGCTGCTTAAGCTGCAATTTTGGCTCGACTGTTGTTTTCCAACTACTTTTGAGTAGTTGGCTTAGTAACATAAACTTTGCTTTTCAAAAAAAAGTCCGGCGGAGTAAATTTGGAGGTTTGTCAAAATCATTATTTTTTGACACAAGTTTGCGATCTACTAGCGACTAACGACGGACGTAAGTAAAACCACACTATTTCTGTAATTTTGTTGGTAGTATGTCAAAATTTACTAAATTGTCAAACTTATTTATTTATTCCATTGACAATTTTGGGATGGAACACCCTATACTCGAGGCATATGATTCAATCGATATTCTAGAGTAAAAACTTTCAGTATGTTGATATTTAAATTGCATAATCTTAGAGAACTAAATATTAGAGCACATACATTTTTTTTTTAATGCAATTACTTTTCCTTGGCTTGAGAAAAGTTTAGTAAAAGTTTTGGAGATAAAATATAGTATTTTGAAATTGTATAGAATATTTTATATCAATAAGTCAAAAACTAAGATAATGACTAACCATATTAAAGATGACATAATGCTGGATAACGAACACATAGAATATGTTGAAGACTATACTTATCTAGGACAGACTAAGTCATTCATTAACCAAGAGAAAAAAGAAGTTTCTAGACGCATTACCAATAGTTGGAAACAATTTTGGAGTCTAAAACAAATATTACAATCAAATCTAAGGGACGAAACACGAAAATATATACTAGACTCTGCTATTCTTCCTGTTATGACGTATGGGTTACAGACTATATCCTTGACTTCAAGTTTACTTGACAAAATAAGAATATGCCAAACCAAGATGGAAAGAAAACTACTTAACCTACGAATAAGCCAGAGAGTGAGAAATAGAGAAATAAGACGAAGAACTGGTTTAACGGACGTGGTTGAACGAGCAAAACTCCTTAAATGGAATTGGGCAGGACATATATCTAGAATACAGGACCAAAGATGGACAAAAATCATTACAAAATGGACACCACCAGAAAGCAGAAGACCAATTGGACGACCGAAGAAAAGATGGGCAGACGATTTGCTTAAAGAAAGACAAAGTTGGTACAATGACGCAAAAGATAGAGATCTCTGGGCAACATTGGGGGAGGCTTATGCCAGATCATAGAATTTTGACACGCATCCATTTATTTATTCAAACTTTGCTTACATATTAAAGTTGATTAAAAAAAAAAAAAAATATGTCAATTTTATATAGTAATTAATTTAAAAGAAACAGAAAATGTAAACAAGAATGTAAATAAATATTGTACAAAAATATCAATAATGGCAAATAAAAGCTTATAATAATAATAACAATAGAATATTTTATATGTCCCCAAAAACCTGTGATATATGAATTTTGACTTTATCTTAAGCTTTGAAGATTTGACAATTAAAACCACAGTTTTAGGGTAATTTTTTTAAAGCTATAGGAAAGTTTTTTTTTTCAAAAAAAAAACACATACAATTCAGAAAAATGCACGAAATCTTTATTTGAATCGATAGTACGGTTCATATAATTTAATGGTTGAAGATTATTTCATGCAAATGTTGACCTTGACTGCGCCTCAAATGGTCCATCCGCTTAGTCCAATTTTGACATACTCTTTCCAACATTTCGGCCGGTAGCTCACGAATAAATGCTTTAATGTTGCCTTTATATTTTTTTATAAATCTTATCGATTAAATTTCGCCCTGTACGTGGCTTTGAAAACTATCGGTTTTAAAGGAATATCTATATAATTGTGTCTACAATTTAGGGATGCGGCCAACCTTGCAAGCGTGAGATTTTAAGACCACCAAAGTGATCACCAGTAAATCTCATTTACTCTTATTTTTATTTTTTTATTTTATTTTATAAATCTTATCGTCTTATCTTATTGTCTTTATAGTTGCGTCAATTGAAGCGGGCTTGTCTGTATAGACATGAGATTTAACATAGCCCCAAAAAATAGTCTTAAGGCGTTAAATCGCAAGATCTAGGCGGCCAATTGACCGGTCCCGAACGTGAAATAAAATGTTCACCGAACTCCCCTCGCAATAAGTCCATTGTTTGGGCAAAAAAAAAGTTGGATATCATCTCACGGTAGCGCTCACTATTCCCAATTACGTTACGATTCGCATCATCTTTGAAGAAGTACCGTCCAATGATGCCACCAGCCCATAAACCGCACCAAACTGTGACTTTTTCTGGATGTATTGGTAGCTCCTGCAATGCTTCTGGCTGCTATTCACTCCAAAATCGACAATTCTGCTTATTTACGTACCCATTGAAACAAAAATGAGCTTCGTCACTGGACACAATTTTTCGGTAAAAAAGTAGATCTTCGACCAACTTTCCAAGAGCCCATTCACCAAAAATTGTACGTTGCAGTAGGTCGTTCCGCTTCGATTCTTGCACCAGTTGTATTTTGAAAGGCATCACACCTAAATCCTTCCACAAAATTTTCCACGTTGTTGAGTAACAGAGGCCCAAGTGCTGCGAACGGCAACGAATCGATAATAATTGATGGTTATCATTAACACTGGCCGATACAGCTGCGATATTTTCTTCAGTTCGCACTCTACGTAAGCGTGTTGATGGTTTAATGTCCAACAATGTAAATTTGGTGCGAAATTTAGTTACAATAGCCCAAATAGCTGCTTCAGTGGGTCGATTAAACTAACCATAAAATGGAAGAAGCGCGCGATGAACTTTCTTAACAGAGCACGCATTTTGATAATAAAATTCAATAATTTGCAAGCGTTGTTCCTTTGTAAGACGATTCATGGTTAAATTATAGACTAAACTGAAGATAATTGACAGTGAAACAAAACACGAAACGTGCGTCAGCTGTTTAAGCTAGTGTTGCCAAAAAGATAATAGCTAAAAAATCACCCTTTAATTTATTCGATCAGTTTAGGTATCTACTTATAATAACTCTTTTAAAATGTCTTACTTTTCAGATTGGCCTATAGACAAGACAGCTCTAATTTTGAACGCCATGTTTGTTCAAGTCCTTTTAACTTTTCTGTGTCATTACTATGTGCGTCATCACCATCGCATCGGCTCGACAACCGGGATCCGGTCCTGGCTTCGTTAAACAAGTATCTCCACTTATTCCGATCGAGAGCCGACGCCATCTAGTTGCGTCTAGTTGCGCAACCCAAGGCTTCGGGCGTCCTGATCTAAGCCATCGGTTTAGCGTAAGCATGGTCTGCCATGCTGCCCCTATCATACAATTTACTGCAAAGGATTTACTAAGCTGATTCTTCTTCGCTTATACAAGCTAGGTGTCCAGCTCAACGGGCTCTACAGAGCTTAATTTTTGCCACGTAATCAGCTTACAGCATCTTCTCTTCATTGAGTTGGTTCTTTTAACCGTTGGAAAGTAGTTTTGACATTTCGCTTATATGAGAACTAATTTTTTCGTTTCCAAAATTTTCCATAAAAACGCAATATCAAATTTAAGGATTCAATATAGTGTGTTGAGCGTTATTTAACCATTAGTATTTAGTATTTTTATTCAATTTGAAAGCTTACACAGTAAGATACAATATCTTATAAACTAGTGAAAGCTAATTAAGAGTTTTCATGAAAAGCTACAGTATTAACGTTACGTTGAAATTTCAGATGAATATATACAATTCAAAAAAAAAAAGATAATTAATTCAATCAGTTGTTTCAAAATAAAGTTTAAGTTCTTTTTTCATTTTTATAGTGCTATTCATTCTTCTTATGTCTCTGGGCAATGAATTCCATATTCGAGTTGAGTGTACAAAAAAATGACGTTCGGCAGCTTAACAGTTAAAACGAGGGAGAATCAAGTGGTTATTTCTACTTGATAGGAATTGTAGTTCATTAAATAGATCTACAGGTTGACTGGTTAAAAGGATATCCGTAAACAAGACCATAGCGGGAAAATTCATGAAGTTGTCGATTGTCATATTGAGTAATTTTATTATTAAAAGAGAAAACATCCTCGTTTTCAGAACTTCTTTCTTGTAAAAAGTTGTCTTGTACATCAGAGATAGCGGAATGTTGTGCAGCGAACTTCTCATTAAGTGAGTCAACATTAACTAATTCGAGGGTTTTGCATGCGATTTTACCTATTCCCAAATTTTTTAAGTTTGTCCAGATGTGCTTACTATTTAAACTTGAGTTGAACTTATTAGAATGTAATTGAGATTTAGCTCTCCGAATTTCAAGAACAGTTTTATTCCTCAAAGCACGGTAGATACTATATATCTCCATCTGTCGAAATCTTTTCCAACGGGCATATGCCAGATCACGTTGCTTTATTAAATCCCGAATCGTATTTGTAAACCAGGGTTTATTGCGTGGTATTACATGTTTTGTTTTAAGAGGAGCATGTTTGTCATAGAGACTTAAGATGTTGTCGTTGAGAAACTGAACCTGCTCATGAGTTGATGAAGTAAAGAAGATGCTTCTCCAATCAATACTATGCACATCTTGTTCGAGCAAAGAATAGTTAATGTTTTTGAAATCCCGATACTCAAAAACTTTGGTTGAGCTAACGACTTGAAAGTCAAAAATTAAAAAGATCAGATCATGCTTTGAATATGCCGGTGCAGAGAGCTGGTTATAAAAAACAACATTATTTATATCACTTACAAGAAAAAGATCGAGTAAAGTAGGCTCATAATTTGAAAAGTGAGTTGGAACAGTTGTATTCACTGAATTTAAGTTTAGTGTGAGAAGTTCACCAACAAAATGGTTTTCGCTCAACAAATTGCAATTTAAATCACCGCAGATAACAGTTTTTGGGTATGAGATTGATATTTGTTCAATGAGTGTTATAAAAGGAATGAGGTACAAATGTTCCTATTGGAGCGATATACTGTACCGATAAGCATATTTTCCAGATCATTACACAACTCAAGAAAAATGAAGTCAATTTCACTATCATCCATACATTTAATGCCTTCTTTTATGTAGACTGCAACACCCCCACCTCTACAACGATTTCTGTCAGACCTAAACATTTTATAACCGACGAGAGAACATAGTAAATCATTATGTTCAGGCGACAACCAAGTTTCGGATATACAAATAACGTCAACCTTAGATTCTTCGAAGGTAATCACGAAATTGATCAATTTTTGGCAACAAGCCTTCCACCACTTCCTTGTGCACTCAAAACGTGTATCATAGTGCGTAAGTCATTGATACCCATTGCAATTATTGAGATGAAGTTTAAATGAAAATAAAACTGAAAAAGAACGTAAAAACTACAAAAATAAGTTGAAATGTAATTAAGAAAATTAAAAACTGAATTACGTTAGCAAAAAACAAAATTCAAATTTAATTCAAATATATAGAGTAAAGAAAATTAACAAGAGAAACAAAAGAAAACAAAATATATGAATAAATCTCTTTGTATAATAATTTGTAACATTCATTAATTAGTTGAATTGGCATCCCTGGTTAATTCCTCTGCGTTGTCGATAAGCTTAGCTTTACGTTTTATAAACACTCTCCCACGAGATGTGTAAACAGTTGACAATAGCTTTTGTTTTTTTAGATTGATTGCATGTTTAAAGATTATGTAATTGTTCTTAGTTAAAGCCTCTCGCAGGTAAATAGAGTTAATCGAGTTTATGTCTATGTCTTGTAGACAAAGCTCTCTCTGTTGTTGTTTTCTAAAGAGTGCGATAGACTTCAGAACAAAATTTCGTTCATACGGTGAGTGGAATTTAAGCATAATCGGCGTGTCTTTGGACTCGGAGTATGCGCGCGTGCGATAAACGTTTATTAATGATGGAGGTTTAATTTGCAATGCATTACAGAGAAGAGAAGATTGAAAATTGATTTTAAATTCTCATCGGGTACGTGAGGTATACCAGAAAGGAGTGCATCGTTTGCCACTGTCCGGTTTTCTTGTATGTCTTGAAGCTTTTTTACCGCCATGAGTTCACTTTGTGTGTTTAAATGCTTTTTATTAATGTCGTGGATAGTGTTTTTAAGGTCAGATATCTCAGAGTTCAAAGTTGTGATGTTTGTTTTTGCGCTCAGAAGAGCTGATTCGAGTTCTGTGACTTTTAATTGAGTGTTATCAATAGAGTTTTGAAGTTCCTTTATTTGGTTGCTTATATTATTTGAGATTCTCTTTTCGGAGTCGGTTATAAGTTTTGACAGAAGATTAATTATATGGTCACTCTGTTCTTTAAAACGTTAGTCCATTATTTTGCACTCTTCACTCGGTTCAATTTCAAATGTTTTTTGAGGGGTGGACGCGGGTGAACTTGTATTGGTGTTTTTATTTCTTGATGTCCCGTTACGTTTCATTTTATAATTGAGTGGAAAACCAAACAAAAGAAATGGAAATGGAACACTTAAATAAAATTATGTATTTTGTTTTTAATATTTTTCGATTTTAAAAGATCACTTCGAAACAGAAACGCACTTTGAATGTTAAAGAAATATGGTGACAACTTTAAGGTGAGATGACAATGTTTATATGTTTTAAAATAACGCAGGAAAAATTAATCAAAAAGGCCAGATTCAAATACACGTTTACTCTGTCATAGCTCTTTAGCTGTATTCGTACTTCTTCCATTAGAAGAACTATAAATAATAAATATCCACAATTCATTTTGTAAAATCTCCTATTTACAAATTTTCTAGTCCTTTAAAATTTAATTTTCGTTTTAAATTGAAGCATTTAAATTCAACTTAAATCATTTAAGTTTTCTCCATAAACTGCAATTCATATCACTCATATATCATTTCATATATTTTTTCGACATTTAAGAAATTAAATTAAATCAAAATTGATTTAAAATATTTTTGATGTTTCATTTTAATATTTATGCAAATAAGTGTGTAGGTAGAGAGATGTACCTGGTGTATTCTCTACATACCTACTTAAAGCTTTATGCAAACAAAATAATTTCCACTTTCACGTTTGAATTTTGTTGTGATCTTTTTTAAAAAACAAATCAAAAAATCAAAACTATTTATAAGTTGAATGCAAATATTTGTATAATAAAGCAACTTAAATAAAAAAAAAAAAACAGTATAAAAATAAACACACACAATATTATGCAACTAAAACTAGGTCAATTTCATCTCAGCCGCCTCAAGTGTATATCGTAGAAACAAAAACTTCTCCTCATAAACTTTTCATCAAAATAATTTTCAAAAACAAAAACAAAGCCTCATTTATATGGAAGTCCATTAAGACAAAAAAAAAAAGAAATAACAAGACAAAATATAAACGGTAACATTTTTCCACACAATATATCCTCAAAACGTTTGGCAATTTTCTCTCATAGTTTATGTACAAATTTGCTGCGTCGGTCGCGTCGGTCGTATCTTCTCTGATGTCCTTATAAATTCATATAAATCCTGGTCTGATGCTTGGCATGTTTAATATTAATCTCCGTCATTCTTGTTTATAGGTGAATCCTTCAAACTTCAACAACTCAGCTGGCTGTGAGTAAACGATTTAGTGACGTGTCAGAGTGAAACACTGCTCTAAAACCCATCCTCCCACCCACTCACATTTCGTTCAGAAAAGGACCTACGGAAAAAGTGGGTTTCCATTGGACATACTCGTACTATTCTATATCCAGAGTTGAAGGCTTAAAATAATCGAAGTGAAATGATCCACATCCGGTGAGGTGGAAATGAGTTGAGGTGAGAACGAGGACGAGGACGAGAAGGACACGCAGCACAGACACACAGAGAATACGAGAGTATCTATAGGACGAAAAACCTACAAGCGCAAGGCCAAAGGATTTCAAACTCCTGCCCGCTTCCACACAACCACAAAGAGCACATGGGAAAATCCACGGACTCAGGATAATTATCACTAACCCACCACCATCACCACCGCCGCGCACTGCACCGCAACGTACCGTAACGCCTGCCGTCATTCAACTTCAACTGCCCAAAAGACAAAGCCCAACTGAACACCGAAAACCGAACCCACGAACTCAACCCACTGAAATAAAGAATCAAAGTGTAATAAAGAAATTTTCAATTCTTACCTTTTTTTTTTGGTTTTTCGTCGAATTTTTCCACACCAAAGGACCAAACGACGTCGTCGAATTTTTCCACACCAAAGGACCAAACGAAGGAGAGCAGAAAATACCAAAAAGTGGTTCGCAGCTGACTCAAACAACACACATTGTTTATCATCAAGGACACGCTGCACGACAAGCGGGTTTTGAGCAGAAACCGACCCAAGTAGGCAGTGGGTGAGGCGTGGTGAAATAAGGAGCCAGAGAGGCAGAGGAAGAGGAAACACGACCACAGTAAACAACAATCCAGCACGGAAACGTCCGATTAAATGTCTGCCGTTGAATTAAAGACTCCAGTCTCTGTTATGGATTTTCGCCAAAGACAGGTGAGTGAGCAATTAATCATTTCAGAATGTAAGCCGTTTTATAATTTATTCTCAAAGAGGATTTTCGTTTTTCCTATATACATATATACTCGTAAATGTATAGAAGAAGTGACGTATAACATTGTCCTCAATTAAAAGTCGGATTAAGTTTAGCTTAAGGTGTATTTTTAAATATAAACTAATCTACCTTACCTACCTAGAGCCTATACTTTGACCTTTATCTATTTGTATCGGGTGATTTTTTAAGAGCTTGAGAACTTTTTTTTTAAAAAAAACGCATAAAATTTGCAAAATCTCATCGATTCTTTATTTGAAATGTTAGATTGGTCCATGACATTTACTTTATGAAGATAATTTCATTTAAATGTTGACCGCGGCTGCGTCTTAGGTGGTCCATTCGGAAAGTCCAATTTTGGGTAACTTTTTCGAGCATTTCGGCCGGAATAGCCCGAATTTCTTCGGAAATGTTGTCTTCCAAAGCTGGAATAGTTGCTGGCTTATTTGTGTAGACTTTAGACTTGACGTAGCCCCACAAAAAATAGTCTAAAGGCGTCAAATCGCATGATCTTGGTGGCCAACTTACCGGTCTATTCCTTGAGATGAATTGTTCTCCGAAGTTTTCCCTCAAAATGGCCATAGAATCGCGAGCTGTGTGGCATGTAGCGCCATCTTGTTGAAACCACATGTCAACCAAGTTCAGTTCTTCCATTTTTGGCAACAAAAAGTTTGTTAGCATTGAACGATAGCGATCGCCATTCACCGTAACGTTGCGTCCAACAGCATCTTTGAAAAAATACGGTCCAATGATTCCACCAGCGTACAAACCACACCAAACAGTGCATTTTTCGGGATGCATGGGCAGTTCTTGAACGGCTTCTGGTTGCTCTTCACTCCAAATGCGGCAATTTTGCTTATTTACGTAGCCATTCAACCAGAAATGAGCCTCATCGCTGAACAAAATTTGTCGCGAAACACATTTCGAACCGAACACTGATTTTGGTAATAAAATTCAATGATTTGCAAGCGTTGCTCGTTAGTAAGTCTATTCATGATGAAATGTCAAAGCATACTGAGTATCTTTCTCTTTGACACCATGTCTGAAATCCCGCGTGATCTGTCAAATACTAATGCATGAAAATCCTAACCTCAAAAAAATCACCCATTACTTGTAAATAAAAAAAAAAATATAGCTACCTTGAGATTAACTTTTTAAAAAGGCTTTAATCTTTTGATAGGTAATTTTATTTTATACAGACAAATGGGATTTCTTTTGGAAAAGTTCAATGTTGTTTTCCTTAAAAGAAAAAAACAAATATCCCTTCGGTTAGGTAAAGAATTTGAGAAAGTTCGGAATTATTGTCTTAAGGTTCTCTTTTCTAGCATGTGCGGTATTAAAATTAAACCTCAGTTAATTTACCAATTCAGGTGAATTAACTTTGGAATAAGAGAGGGACCTTTTGACTTCCCTTAGGTATCGTGATTGAGAAACTAAATCAAAGTTTTAGAGTTGATTGATTTATATACAGATGGACTTTCGTAGTGAAATAAATTGGGTTTCTTGAAAGTGAGACTAAGTAAAAATCGGACTACGGAGAATTAAAATAACACAACAGCCTTCTTTTTAACATTGTTCGAGTATATTGTTCATTACTTCTGTCAAATACTGATAAAAGCTACATATTTTGTATTTTATCACAGGAAGAATGCGCTTTGTCTGTCAGGCACGATTGACAGAATTTGACCTTTCTAAGAAGCATAAATATTTAAAAGCGTTTGTTAACTCGAAACATAGCCAATTGATTATTGCACAATTTAAAATCTCCGAACATAGGCCTAGGCTAAAGTTAAAATTTTGACACATAGAACTAGGCTCTCAAATAACTTCGTATATTTTTCGAAATCACTTCAAGTGAAATAACTTGTACATATAATTTCAAATAATTGAGTATACAATATTTAGTTTTTTTCTTTACATTGTGTTGATTTGCTAAACTTCTACAGTTGCAGATTTGAGTTTTATTGCGGAAGATAGTTTTCAATGATCAGTTGGAAAGGACTCTGATATTGCTATGAGTCGAATCACAATCGAACATGCGTCTTAAAAGTTTTTTTTTTTTTTAAATCGTCGGTTCTAACGCTATAAGAGCAGAGGCTGCAATTAAGCTTCATTTTCTATAATTAAAATCACTCATGCTTTAACACAAATTCCTATTGTCGAATTAAAAGGTCTTGGAAATTATAAAAATCAAAATGTAGAACACGAAAGTTCACTTCATTTTAAATTTGAGAAACAAAAATTAATTCGATAACGATAAAAATTATTTCCAGAACTCCATTTTATATTTTGAATCGATTTCAATTTCATTTCGAATGATAAGGAAATGTAGAACCTAGCTGATAGTTTAATGTCTTTTAAAACACTTTTTGGAAACAGATGGAATCTGTTGAACCCAAAAGCATTGCTCGAAAAAATTTCCATAACCAACTTTTTAACAGGCAAAAACTTTTTTAAAGTGTAATGGTGTACAAATCTTGCACCGCACTTCATAAATACAATGTGTTGCTTATAAAGCCCGACTTAATAAATGATTAAATTAACTTAAAATGAAATAAAGGAGTCATTTTTAAACTTATTAAAAAATTCTTGAATTTTCAATAATTTAAATAAATTATTACAAATATGTTTTAAAAACTTATTTAATTTAATACTATAATTTCCTTTGTTGTTTGTTATTGTAAGTTGACTTGTTCATTATTTACAAGAATTTCAGAGTCCAGAAAACGAGATCGAAAAAATGTATCAATTTTTAATCGCATTGTTTCATTGAAAAGGTTCGTCTGCCGAAAATTTTCAGGACATTCGACTTCTCACAAATTAAATTCTTTGAATCAAATAAGATACAAAAGATTTTTTAAAAATTCCGAAGTGAAAGAGTATGGCAAACTGTTAAACTTTTACAAGCCCCATATGAAAACCAGGAACCAAAATAAGTCATACGGAGTTGAAAGTTGAAGGCTGTTTTTTAGGAAATTTGATTAATCTGTTTAACAATGTCAGAGATAGAAGTTAAACTTTTATTTCGCCAAAAAGCACATCATATACAACAAAAACGGTTTTGGATATCAATGAAATTCTTTACTCCTGTGAAAATTAGTTAGATGCCATTATGTATGGAACTCGATTTCGTTTGCATGGCCACCATAGACACGCTTGCAGAATTTCAGACACTGAAACCAATTTTCGACGGTTTTCAAGCATAAATCGGCCGACATTGCTGAAATTTCACGTTCGATATTCGTATACAAAGTTCATCAATCGTCGCTGGCTTGTTGGCATAGAGTATAGACTTGACGTAGCCCCACAGGAAACAGTCTAACGGCGACAAATCGCACGACCGAGGCGGCCAAGCTACTGAACCATTTCGTGAGATAACACGTTCTCCAAACTTGGTTTCCAATAAATTGATTGTGACATTCGCTGTGTGGCTTGTGGCGCTGCCGCCGCCGCCGTCCTGTTGGAACTACATGTTCTCCAAGTCCATATCATCCAATTGGGGCCAAAAATATTCGGTTATCATTGAACGGTAGCGATCTCCATTCACACTAACGTGCCGGCCTTGATCATCACGGAAGAAGTACGGCCCAATGACGCCGCCGCGCGCCGGCCAATAAACCACACCAAACCGTAATTTTTTCGGGATGCAATGATGATTCGTGTAGTACGTGTGGATTGCTGCCTGACCAATACCGCATATTTCGTTTATTGACGAAGCCATTCAGCCTCATCACTGAAGATGATTTTTCGATGAAAATCTGAATCATTTTCAAGCTGTTGCTCAGCCCAATTCACGAACATACGACGCTTCTGGTGGTCAAGCAGCTTCAGTTATTGCGTCAATTTAATTTTGTAAGGATGTAGGCCAAGATCTTTTCCCAAAAATTCACCACAACGACGTCACAGAGATGCCCAACGCTTGAGAACAACGAGACGTGTGAGAGACACATTTGGGCTTTGTGCAACTGAAGCCTCAGCGGCAGCAATATTCTCGACACTACGGGCACTTCTTTGTCTCACTAACACGGGAACATTTTGTACTGCGCCTGTTGATTCAAATTTTTCAACTAGACACTCAATTGTTGATCTGCTATGACGATTATGATGACCATAAATTGGACGTAGTGCTCTTAACCTTGAGGCGACTGACTCCCAATTTCGGTAGGAAATTTTAATAATTTCAACTCGTTGTTAGCTCGAATATAATATTTCTATCATGAAATATCAAACCTTACTGAGGAGAAATGTCAAAAGAACGGCAAGAAATACGGCGTCGTTTGCTGTCCCTGTGGCTCTACTTTTGTAGCGTCCCTGTTGAAAAACCCTGTATATATACGCGTTTTTTATTGGTAAATTTATACGCAGCGCAGCAAAATCTTACACACTAAACAACAACAAAGAAATAGTGTGGATAAATAAGGCAGTAAAAATATAGTGCATATAAATAGTTCAGATAAAGTTTTGGAATGCTTGGAATAGAATGACACTTCATCCAGTTCCAGAAATATTTTTTACTTTAAGGTTGGCAGGATTTTATTATTTGGGGATGCGTTGGTATTTTTCTTGTGCTCTGTTTTCACTAGAATAAAAATAAATTGGTTTGAAATATTAATCTACGATTAGACTGTCAACGTAAATATTCAATGCGTTGACTACTTGGCATCACCCAAAAATCATCAATAATCACAGTGCTATCTCTAAATTTATTGACGTGTGATGTGTGTTAGGACTCGCCCAAAACCAAAGCGAAATATTTGATGCGAAAACAAAACTTTCGTCATTGGTCGGGTTTAAAGGCTCTCCCAAACCAACGCGAAAGTGGCACATTCGCCGACGACGTGGCATTGTTTATTTGTCATTTTTGTTATCATTGTGATTCGCTCTGATTCGCTTCGCGTCAGTTATCGCAGTGTAAGTTTATTTTGAGAAGAGAAAGTTTAATTGTGGCGCTGAATATTTCGCGTTGATTTTCCCCCCTTTCACACAGGAAAACTGAGTTGCCAGCAACTGGGAGCTTGTAGGCAAGACGGGCTTACGGGGAAGGAAAAAATCTCCCCTCACACCCTTCTTTTGGCTTTTAGTGCCTGTCTACATTGGATTGTTAATGCTTGGTTTTATTATGTTCGTTGTGTCCATACGATGAAGAGAAAATCAATCTGCACATCCCTATCTCACACCCTTGAAATCTATCTATCTTTCACTCATACAATACAAAATCTTTCATGTTGAATCCAAGAATATTGTTTGCATTTGGGCTGTAATCTACCCATCTCTCTCTTTTTCACTCACATAATAATCTACCTGTCTCACTGCTTGCACCTAACATTAAAAATTTAATGTGGACAGGCACTCTTATGTCATTTCAATCTTTCAATTCATACTCAACTCTATTCTGACTGGACCGCATGTACACAATAACTTGAACTCTTATTCAACTTTACATAAAAACAACAATACTTTTTCAACACATCCCTTGATTTTTTTTTATTCACACTTTCCATTACTGCACTAGCTAATAATTTACCAATAAAATACGGCTTATAATACTTGAAATTTCAAGAATGTCTTTCATTTTACCCTTAAACTCAATTCCAAATGTACTTTCAAGAATAGAGATTCTTTTTAACCGCACATTAAGAATGTGGGATGCTTTACACTCAATTTTTAATGTTCAAAACTTAAAGACGGTATGTTCTCAACGGTATGTTATCTGAAATCCTTCCATATTTTCACAACGCTCGAATTGCGCTTTAACTTTAAACATATTAAGGGTAGTAATAATTCCTTCTGTGTGTGCAAATTAAACACAAAATTAAATTATTATTGATTGAAAAGTTAAAGAAGAATTTTATATGACATTTTAAAGAGCACCAATATGAAGCTTTCAGTGTTCTATTCCTGACTCTTTTTTAATTATGTATTTTTCTTAAATGTATCTACTTTTTTATGTACAACGCATGGTACATTATCTATATATTAACCTTCTTTCAACGCCAACTTCTCCTTGTCTTCAAAAAAATAGAAGATGCCTACACAAAGCTGATAAGTGCCGAGGGAATAAATACTCTGGGGCTAATATAACCTCAATTTGAATTATGAATACAAATTTGCGGTCTTCGTCGTCGTTGTCGTCATCATCGTCGTCGTCGAAGAAAGGCCCGCATCTGTTCAAACCTAATTATCCCAAAATATTAAAGGACGGTGCTCCATAAATTATAGGCAAACAGCAAAGTCAAACTAGGAGAACCATAAATTATAAAACCACAAGTTTCCCGATTCCAATTTCGACCTTGTCTTTCTCTCTATATACATACCTATACAGAATATACATACCTACCTACCTACCTAACCAGACATCCATCCCCATCCCCATTTTCATTCTTCTCGCTTGGTGAAGCTATATGCATACCTAACCAACAGCTCTTCTTAGAATACCGAAATGGACTAAATACATACATACATAATCTGGCAGTTTTGGTTTGGAAAAAAAGCATTAAGCAGCCCGAAAAAAAAACAAATTTTCTTCATAGGCTGCGGGGGATCCTTTATGTCCTTCCCATTCCCACTCCCACTCCCACCCCCACCCCAAATCCCAACCAACTCACATCCGACAATTTGAATACAATCACTATGACTACAGCAATGATGATTCCTGCTGTCGGTCGTAGTCTTTTCGAGAAACGTGATACAAAATCCATCATCAATCTTGAAAAAAGAAAAACTGAAATGGATCCACACACCGTTCGAGTTGATTTCGGAAAGCAATTAATCTTTAATTTGAAATCTTGGGTTATTTATTTAACTCCCGACTAATCTTGTTGTTTTTCGGTTGATGGGCGATAGGCGATAGGCTATAGGCCTTCCTCAAACCTCATCATCACATCACAAGCCACACATCAACTGGCAAAACAAATCAGAAGCAACATAGCAACACCTTCCTAAATATTAAAATATATTGATCGAAGGCTTATCAACTAAATCAAAATAATTTGTTAATTAGGATAAACCCTAAATCCTGGTTCTACGTACATATAAGGATCTCATGATGCAAAGTTCTTTTCATAGGGAAACAACAACTGGTAAAACACTCATTTGCTCTAGACATCTGCCCTTGTCAGCTAATTAATCAAGCCCAGATTACGAGTAATCAAATATATAAAATGGTACTTCGAGTAAAAGATGGCGGCAATGTGCGAAAAACAAAATCATCCAGTTCCAGGTTCTTAATTCGCAGGATTTTGTTTTTTGTTGTTATTCTTTATTGCGAGTCGAGCTCCATTACCGACATTACTCAACCAACAGGGGCTTAATCCAATTTATTGTTTCAAAAGCTCGGAAGGGAAAGTAAGGGCCGATGATGGTAGGAGGAAAGATGGTTGAAAAGGGATTACATTTCAGTCGAAAGAAAAATCTTGAAAAACTCCCCAGGATGTTTGTTGGTTGTGTTCGAGGAGTTTTTTGTTTCTTTTCAATTATAAAAATTTTGTTCTCGATGGATTTTGATTGGTAAGTCGTGAGTTGGTAGAATATTTAAATGGCTTTAATTTCACTCACTAGCCTCACTTGGTACACTTGCGGTGCGCCATTACGCCCCGGGGTAATTGCTCTCACCCCAACCCACATCTTTTGGTTGTTGTATAGGTCGGTAACATACATAATTAATTATGCAATTAAATTGAGTAGTGTTTGGCATAACTCTTACCTATGTTGTAAGAAGTCAGATTGGAGGTTGGGAGTTTAAACTTAATTGGATTGGTTTGGTTGGTTTGGTTATTACGTGTGTGTGCTGTTAAATTTGAAGTTTAAAGTTTTCTTGGACTTGAAACAAAAGATTTAAATGTTTTCAACTTGAACTGATCCATTCATTCAGAGCTTAAATTGGGGAAAGGGGGACATAAAATAAATGTTACTGTACAATATAATGGTACGTAAAATTTCAAGGATGATTAAGTCTAATATATGATGGGTTCTATAACTAGGTATACAAGACACATTCCCTCTGACATATATATTCCCATTAAGAACTCGTATGTATGTAGATTAATTTATATTACTTTTTTGGGGAGGTATATAACTTAGTTCATTTTGTCTGACAACTGACATATTGTAGAGTAATTTTTAAAAGATTCTTGTATGTTTTTCCTGGAATCATCATTTTTCAGAATTATTATAGGAATTCGGAGGAGTTAACTGACATATGAGTTGAGTATATTAGGATTTAATGTTTGTGTTTTTTTTTTTTCAAAATGAGAAATAAAAATAGACTTGTTTTCAAGGGTAGTGAGGAAAAACCATTTGTCGTTGGGATTTAATATTTGGGCTATAAGAAAATTACGTTTATATGTTTGTATTTTAAAAGGAAAGCTATTATGTGTGTATATTCAAGGGATTATGATAATGAATCTTAACAGTATTTTAAATTATTAGAATACTAGCGGCCCGGTATGTGCTTCGCTACGTATAAGGCATAGTAATAAAAAAAAATGATTATAAAGTTCATTGATTCAAACAAAAAAATATTTTAAATTGCTAGCTATTTAAAAGTCCAAATGACCCAAATGATATATTGTTTATATTATATTTATCAGCAAAGAGTAAAAACTAAAAAATAAAAAAGAATTGGGTCTATATGGGTTAGTCTAAAACAGTTGGATAAACAATATTGTTTGTTTTTCCATTTTGAGCATGAATAAATAAACAGGGGTATCGACTCTGGAACAGGCAACATAAAGTTGGCCATGTGAAAACATGATTCCTCCAAATTGACACCACAAACTTGAAGTGTTTGCCCTTGGGCCTTATTTATGGACATCACAAATGATAAACGCACAGGATATTGTAATCTTTTGAATTAAAATGGCATATCAGTTGGAATCATAGGGATACGCGGTATCAAACACACTTCTCCTTTTGATTTACCAGTTAAGATTGTAGCTTCAATCAAATTTGGCAATAACTTTTTCACTGCCAATGTAGTGCCATTACACAGTTTTAGTGGATTACTATTTTCGCAATAATATAATCAAAAACCAATTTTCAGATTCAAGCAATGCGGTGGTATACCAGCCGGTTCCAATGAATTTTAAAATTCAATTGGATAATTCATTGTCTCATCTTGATTCATAACACTGTCAATTGATTTATATCTCGTGACTACACCTGGCAGTTTCGCTTGAATTTGAAAATTAATAAATCCGTTGGTACTGTCGATTGGTATTTTGCCATCACCAATTTCTAATAATTGTTTTGAAAACTCATGTGCAGTTGCATCATTATGTAGGTGAATACGCATATTAATGTTCAGTGTCAATTTTCGTACATATTTCCAAAGAACTGATGACTTCAAACAGGCGTTTATTTCATCAGCAGGAGTTGATCGAGAAATGACAGGCAATGTTTGACGAAAGTCCCCTGACAGCAATATCAGAGCACCACCAAAAAGCTGTTGATTACCGGGTAAATCTTGCATTGTTCGATTAAATGCTTCTATTGATTTTTTATTCGCCATTGTGCACTTATCCCATATAATAATTGACGTTAATCGCAGAACTTTTGCCATAGCAGAATTTCTCGAAATATTGCAAGTTGGAGTTTCAATCACCATCCGACCACCTTCTAATGATGTAGCAGCAATTCCCGAAGATGCAAGTGCCAATGCAATTTTCTGTTCCGATCGAATAGTCGCTAAAATCAATGATACAACGAACGTTTTGCCTGTACCACCAGGTGCATCCAAGAAATATAATCCATCTGCATTATTGGAAACGCCTTGCATGATTGTGTCATATACATGTTTTTGTTGAATATTCAATTTGGTGCTATTGCAATTTTGTGATTATCAGATGGCATACGGTCAAGAGCAATTTTGAACAATTGAACTAATGCGTTATGCTGATGAAAAAACCTTTGTAGCTCACTAATAATTTCTCGTCTTGTATTTGAAACTATTGCACAGTTGATCCAATTCACGATTTTCATCACCAATAAAATAAATTTGCAAAAATTGATGATCAGCGTCGGGGTATGGCAATAACGAACCAGCTTGATGATAAATCTGGCCCTGAATCTGTAACATGTATGCAATTTTAGGTAGATGTTGAATCAGAATTTTTAAGACTTTTTGATTCAGATTGATATAAACGTGGGACAATCCTGTTGAGGTATTTACCTTAAAAGTCGGCATAAAATTATCTCTTATAATAATATACCAAAAGAAGTCATTTGAAATGCCGAATTGTATTGTTGAATATTACTCAAAAACTGCTTCGACTTTTGAGATGTACAATGTACAAATTTAATGTCATCATATGTCATGTACATTGTACATGATATATGATGACATTAAATTTGTTTGACAGAACTAACGTTACTTTTTTGTCTTCGATTGCTTTTTCAAGATTTTATTTTAATTTTCTCTACGCACAAACCTTCTCTAGACTTCCACGAATAATTCAAGACCAAAATTAGCCAAATCGGTAAAGGCATTGTTGAGTTATAACATTACAAAGAAAAGTGGTATTGATTTTTATATATAAAGATTAGTAGTAAAATTTTGAATTTAAAAGTGGGAGGGGAACAAATATTGATGAAAAATTTCACATTCATGATGTGCAGCTATCTCTTTATTTAAAAGGGTGTTCGAAATTAAGCTCAAGGGTAAACTGGTAGGCATTCCTAGCTCCATTAACTTAACATTATTTTATAGGGTTTTTCATGGAATTTTAATTGTTGTACTCAAAAAGTACACATTGTTTCATAAAAACTGCTTTAACTTTTCTTTGTATTTGTCTTTCGTGTTGATACAAAAAAAAAAAAAACAATTAATTTGATTTTTCTATAACTTTTCCCAAGTGTTAAAAATTTGATAAAATTAGTAAAAGTTTTTAGTCAATGTCCTTAATTCTTCGCAAGATATTTGAGTCGAAAATCAATTTTTACAAATTTCTAGTAATAGTTTCTTTAAGTTTATTAAACTATCAATTCGTTTAATTTCAAAAACGTGTCTGGTTTACAGCATCTTGACATCGGACTCTTCTGAAAAACTTTTCAATATTTCGTGATTTTATCTCGCTCCCATAAATTGTTTAAAAAGTTTGCGTTTGCTTCACTTTCCTGACTCTTTTTGACTATAAAGTGGAGAGAAGAAATATTTTAGGGATTTTAAATTCAAAACTGTCAAATTAACGGCAGCATAGGCGTTTATATCGTCTAGTATTTTATCAAACTTCATTTTTTCCTTTATTTTTATTTTTCATATTGATATATACCATTGAATATAGTGACCAGATATTTTTTAAGACAATGCGGGACACAATTTTTTTAATTGATGAAAGTATTTTATTTTCTTTTTAAAGCCTAGTACGCTGCTGATGCGAAACGAAAATTCCCATACAAAAATGACATGACGAAATCATAAACGAAAAATTTCGCTGTGCTTTTCGTTTTTCAGTACGCTGCTGAACGACGAAATGTGACATTTTAGTGGATAGCTGTACTAGATTTATTAGTACAATTCTCCACTCTTTTCGTTCTCAATTTAATTGCCCAGCACATTAAATTTTGACGTTTAATTTTTTTATTGAAAAAAAAATTGTTTACTCGTGACTTTCGGTGTTTTGACTTTGATTTATATTTGATTTAAAATTTAAAATAAAATGGATTTGTCTAATGTGTTCCAACATTGCATTTCTGAATCGGAAACTCAGGATGTTATTGGTGATGTGCAAGAAGTGATGAAGACAAGCAGTGAAATTCAACTTCCAGACAGAACTCTCCACAAATATTTTTCCGCTGTGGTTTTCGTTTTAATTTCGCTCTGCACTTGGAGACCGCCGAAAAATTTCGTTTCGCATCAGCAGCGTACTAGGCTTAAGTAGGTACTACAGTAAATAAATAATAAAAAATACATCAATATGTTTCATAGGTTGATATAACTAATCAGTCTTTAAGATACAAAAAATCACAAAACTTAAACAAATTTCTTCTTTATAAAATAAAATAAAAACATAAACATAAATATACTTAATATTCTGTAAAAAAATATTTTTTGCCCAGATCGTTAGTTATATTTTTCACTGGTGAGAATTTTTTCTAAAACTTTACCATTATTCTTAATAGAATCATAAAAAAACTACAGTAATTTTCGTAAAATAATTTAAGCAAAACAATAGATTTAACTGTTTCAACTTTTATTCTGGTTATTTCTTGCGTCCACAAATGATTTATTATCGAAAATATTCGTTCAATGGAAGCATTTGTTCCAGGAAGACTCAAAATATATTCGATAACCATTAACAGATTTTTGTAAGGTACATTACTTTCGCCGAAATATTTAAAAATCTGCACCCACCTTAAATCAATTGAGCAAGCATGGTCATTGGTCGATCCATTGTTCAACTTTTTGCGGAATAACATATTTTTTAAATAAGAAATTTCGTCAAACAAGTCGTTCTCAGCAATTAAATCGTTTGCATTTTCTAGTATGAACGACAGTCCTTTTTGAACTTCCTGCCACTCAATTGATTTTTGGAGACATACCCATTGAAAATATTCGGCGTATGTACATTGAGAAGTCCACTTCTCGAGGTATTGCAAGCAGTTTTTGTAAAAGTTTTTAATATGAGAAGTGAACCACGTTCTATTAATGGCACCACATTCTTCCAAATTATTTAAATTTTGTGTCATTGTGATTGAAATTAACTGTTCCTCAGTTCTTTCTTTCAATTTGAACTTTAGGCTCGCAATTTGGTTGTGGATTTCCATGATGGTTTTGTTATCGCCTTCTTCCTGCAAAATTGCATTATGGAACAAAGAGGACTGGTTATGCAAGAACATCAACCATAACTCTGATTTTGGGTCTTCAAAAAAATGTTTTAAAACGTTTGGACATTTGTCAAGGGATACAAAATATGACGAAGAGTTGAGATATGCAGATGTGCTGTGCATATGAGCAACTTTTTCATTAGATATTCTTGAATATTTTGGTTTGGCGGGACTTTGCGGGACAAATTAATCAATGCAGGACGTTTTGCGGGACAATTTATGGTGCGGGACAACTATGTGAAATGCGGGACAGTCCCGCACAATCCGGGACGTATGGTCACTATACCATTGAATAATTACAATATATACATATATAAAAGGACATTTCATTACTAAGAATCAAGAAACAATTATTTATCTCTTATTGAGTTTTTTTTCTTTTTTTTATTTAAAAAAAAAAAACAAAATTCTCAAAAAAATATAACGAACAAAAAAAATTATTAAATATTTCAAGTTAATAAAGGAAAACAAAAATAAATCAGAGAGTTCATCTGGTCGAGGCGGCAATCTGTAAAAAAAAATAATAACAACTCATGAGTACTCAATAACCACTTAAAGTTTGAATCAAATAAATAATATAGAGAGTGACAGGATAGAAGAAGAAAGATAGTTAAGTTAAATAATTACGCTGCGCCGGTGCGAGTGCTAGAGCTAGAAACAAAACATTATTCGTACGGAACAGTAAAACACATACAAATAAGTACATATTTACATTTGAAATATCCGATAATAAAGTACCGCATACGGAGGGCACCGATCAACGCACTGGCATGCGAACGGGGAGGGAAAGCACGCACCCCGAACCGATTCTCCAGTGGCTGATTCCTCTCACTCCGTTGCAATACTATCGTCACATGGAGCAGGAGAACTCACATCTCCATGTAATGGAGGATAAGCGGAAACCACGACAAATCCACCGAAAAAGTAAATAAATATGAATGGATAGAACGACCCAACTCACTGGCTGCGAACGGGGTAGGAGCACACACACCCCGAACCGATTCTCCAAAGGTCTTCCTATCCTATTCCGTCACAGCACTACCAAGACACGGAGCAGGAGATCGCACATCTCCGTGTGGAAGTAATAACGCGGTGCTCACTCTCTCACACACGAAGCATCTCATATTTCAAAATAAAATATATAGGAAAGGAAAAATAAAGGAAAGGAGAAATAAACAACTACACTCTCTCTTATTGTTACATACATAATAGAGAAATAAGTTGGTCACGCAAAAGAAAAGAGGAGAAGAAAAACACTCAAAAAAATAACTGTAAACCGACGACGCTGAAAGTCGTCGAAGTCAAAAACAATCGTTATCAAATTTCGTTTGCGTGACATAGAATTAGAATTAGTAAAGAAAATTCAGATAATGCAACTACACAAAAGTTGGAATTTAATAATTAAAAAAAAGAAAACCGAGGAGGTTTAGCTCAGTGGTAAAAAGAAAACAAATTCATTTTACTCACCTAGGTCAACTTAGTTTTCGTTTGTTCACAATTTTTAAAGGTAGAGAAACAAAAAAAAACACCACTAGCACAATGAATAGTTTGCAACTTAATGAGATAAAGGAATTGAAGTTTCGATATTTGACCTCTTTGCCAATTTCTGTGTATTGTAAATGAATTTCGAGAGAGGAGACAAATCTTCAAAGTTATATACACAGATGTGTGTTAGAGTATACCTCTCGAATGCCAATGATGGCCCAGACTATACATACGTTGAGTAAGAATGGATAGGAGAAGAAAATCAGTATTTTCAATTTAAAGTTGCTTACTAAAAAAAAAATTACACTACAACTCGGAGAAATGAATCGCGCAGCTATGACTAGGAAAGGAAAAGTAGTTTATAGTTAGAGTGAAGTATAGAAACAGAAATGGGAGAGAAGGAAAGAAGAAGAATATATTCATGTTTTCTTACACATACATGTTACAAATAAAATGTACAATTTTCTACAAATTGATAGATTTTCATATACATAGCTGACAAAATCGATCAGGGAGCCAAAGAAGATTTTTTGACATTTCGTTTTGTATTGCGTTGAAGAGGCACGAAAATACTTTTTTTTAATTTATTAAAAAGAAAATGTCAATCTTGACGCTTGTTTTCAGCTTTAAACACCAAATTTAAAATCCAGTTAGTGCTTAACGAACACAATACATAACAGACAAATTCACCCCGATTCTTATCTACAAACGAAGATCTAAGAAGTCTTTTAAAAAATCAGATCTTTTTATTTGGTATTAGGTAAGGTCTTAAGTAAAAAAAAACTGCATTTAAGGTTTTTGATTTGGTGTAACAACAACGACTTGCGTCTAGAACAACTGCTAAATATGGTATTTATTTAGTCTTTAGACAATAAGACAAAACAATTCAAATTTGTTTCATGATATTAAGATCTTTAGTTTATTGAGTCTGTTTGATCAATTTCGGACTTAGGGGAAACTGGGCACATTTGACACTTAATTTTTAAAAGTCTGTTTTTCCGAAGTTTACGAGTATACATACATATATGAATTCCAATACTTTTTTATTTATAAGATGCATTGACTATTCTAGATAAGACTCACAGATACATTTTACAGTTATAACAACTGCATCAATTTTTTTTTTAATTTGTTTAAAAAAAAAGTCATTTTGTCAAAAGTGCCCCGGGCATGGGGGACCTTTGACTTTACGCGGGGAACATTTGACAATTGCAGTTTTATCTCATGATCGTATGCATAAAAAGGATTATCGGGTCTATTCCCCCTAGTGTTTGAATGGAAATAAAAGTAAAAAATTGTTTTAACGATTTATTTTAACAATATAAAAACAGGTTAAAAGACTTCATTTTAAAAACTATCAGTCCACAAGGTCGTTAAGAATTATTCATAGGAACATTTACAAATATCTTATTAACTTCCCATAGGAAGTTATTGTAATGGGTCCGATTTGTCAAATTGAAAATTCTGACATTTCTCGACGTTTCAAGGTCCCTAGAGTCGAAATAAAAGATTTTTAGAAAGATGTCCGTACGTCCGTATGTCCGTATGTCCGTATGTCCGTACGTCCGTACGTCCGTACGTCCGTACGTTCGCGACGTTTTTTTCGTCGCCCGTAGCTCAAGAACCAGAAGGGCTCTTAGAAATCAGGCCCAGGAAATAAGGCCCCAAACAATAAAATGAAATAAAGCCCCAAAAATTGGGTGATTTTTCATAATGAAATAAAGCCCCATTTTTAATGTGGAAATAAAGCCCCAACAAAATGAAAAAAGGCCCCAAGAAATAAATGAAATAAAGCCCCAATATTTTGTTTCCTAGTGTTTTTATTTTTAGAAATGAAATAACATGCCATATGGAAGAGGGGGATTTCGCATATTGCTTATTTTCTTCTTTAAGAACCATCGATCTTTATAGAGAAAATATTCCACCGGCAAACCGTACTTTTCTAATGGACGGTACATTCAAAATTGTACCACAAGGCTGTTTTAAGCAGCTTTTGGTGATATACGTGGAATATTTTGGTGAGGTAATCTTACAACCAACAGTGACCCCAAGCAGGGGGGTTGCAGGAGGGCAGCATGCCCCCCCATATCATCAATGAGGGCATGCTGCCCTCCTGCAACCCTCCTGTTCGATTTGGAGTAAGTGCGAGGTTGGGTGTATGCAATACTCCAAATCCAACAGTGACCCCAAGCAGGGGGGGTTGCAGGAGGGCAGCATGCCCCTCATACATATTCCACTGTTTATTCGCGCAATTTTTTTATCATCAATTTGTTTCAGATATTTCCAGTTTTTGGGGTCCTATTTCATTGTTTGGAATTGGGGTCGTATTTCATAATGAAATAACACCCCAACTTCAAATAATGAAAGAAGGCCCCAATAAGTGAAATTATGCCCCAATAAAATGCAATTTATTTTTGTTGTTGTTTTGCGTAATAAGCTTTGGGGCCTTATTTCATTTTTTTTTGGGGCCTTATTTCCTGGGGCCTAATTTCTAAGAGCCACCAGAAGAGATATCGACTTCAAATAAATTTTGTTATACAGATAATAAGGAAAAAAGATGCAGAAAGGACTCTCAAGAAAATTGCGTGGGTGGTTTTTTACCATAGCAGTTTAAAAAAAGGTGAAAATTTTGGTTAAACCTAAATATCTCATGAACCAATGACGCTAGAGACTTGAATTAAATTTTATATTATATATTATAACGTGATACAAAACAATTATATTTTTGGAAAAAAATCCAAATAACGGTTTTTTTATAAATCAAAAAAACTGAAAAAAAAATTTGTCACCTCGAAAATTTTACGACTAAAATATGATTTCATCTCCAAAACAATTTTGTGGGCACGAGTACGTAACTTTGGCGCCAAGATATAATAACGGTTTTTGGTAGAGGGTCTTAATACAAGCATTTTTTACTATGGGAGGGGGGTCTATCTCCCCCCGTTTAGGCGGGAGGGGCAATTTAAAAAAGTTATTATTTAAAATGGAAAAAAATAATTAAAAAATAACGGTGATACTTACAATTAAGTTGTATACATTTTTTTAAATCCAACATTCTGTTCTATTAGCCAGTTTTTAAATCAAGTCAAAACTATGCGTAGTTTTTGAAAAATTTAATTTTAAACTCAAAATTTGAGTAAAAAAAGTTAAAAAAAGGTTTAAAGTGTAACTTTTTCAATACTTTAAGATTATCTACCATTGTTTTTATTTCAGAATTTATTGCTCTTATTTGTTTTTGATCAAAAACTGAAAACTAGATGATTTTATGTCTTTTAGTTTTTGAGAAAATTGAAAATAACCACAACTACTATTTTAATTTAATTCTTTTTTTTTGCTTGAGTGGTCTTATTTTGATAGTAACAGTGCGAATTTGTGTGTATGCAACAGTGGGATCTCTAAGGGGGGCATGCTGCCCCCCCTGCAACCCCCCTGCTTGGGAACACTATAGGATTTGGGGTGGGTGGGTGCAAGTTGGAGTGTCTGCAAGGTGGGGAGGGTGCAAGGTGCGGTGGGTGCAAGATGGGGTGAATGCAAAGTTTCTTTTGCATTTAAATAAGCTGGATTTAAGAAAAATTAATTTACCCTAGGTATATCTTAATCCATATTCGATTATTATTATCAAAATAAGACTACGTTAATACTTAAGCAAGGAAAAAGTAATTTAATTAAAATATTTTCTTTTGGTAATTTTCAATTTTCTCAAGAACTAGAAGACATCAAGTCATCTAGTTTTCAGTTTTTGATCAAAAACAAATAAGAGCAATGAATTATAAAAAAAATAGTAGATAATCTGAAAGTTTTGAAAAATTACACTTTAAACCTTTTTTTTTAACTTTTTTTTGCACAAATTTTGACTTTAAAACGATTTTTTTCCAAAAACTATGCATAGTTTTGACTTTATTTAAAAACAAGCTAATAGACAAAAGTGTTGGCTTTAAAAAAAGGTATAATACTTAATTTTAAATATTACCGTTATATTTTAATTATTTTTTTTCCATTTAATGTACATATTTTTTTAAACTGCCCCTACCGCCTAAACGGGGGAGATATACCCCCCCTCCCATAGTAAAAAATGCTTGTTTTTAACTGTTCTATACAAATCCGTCATTAAACTTTGTCGCCAAAGTTATCGTACTCTCCCCATTTTGTGCAACGAAGAATAATGTTTTTGACATCTGATAACATTTTGAGAAAAATCGAATTGACAGTTTTTTTACAAAAAATAAAAACCTAAAAAAAAAAAACAATACTAAAACTTCGTAAAAATTTACCTTCGACTCAAGTATAGCTTTTCAAAAATCACAAATATTGCTTTTAAACTTATTTTATTTCGCAGAAAATATTGTTTTCGATATTCAGTAATTTTTTTATAAAAATCCAACAGTCCGTTTTTTCATGAAAAAATAAAATCTACAAAAAATAGTACGCAAATTTGGTAAAAATTGATACATATAGACAAATTTTTAAGCAAGTCAAAGCGGCAGACGGGATGGGAAGTTATCAGTGTGGGACGTGGGTCGCATCCCAGCCTTTTTTAATATAGAGATTGCCGAAGTCAACGTCCAATAAATATTTTTGACGACAACGAGAAGTTGAGGCTGTATTTTTGTTGAAGGTTTTGAAAGAAATTATCAATGGCTGATTTTGTGAAACCTTTTAGTCTGGCTAGGCTCATATTTTCGGGCTTACGTAGCGAGAGTTCAGAATTTCCGTAAAGCCAATCGTCTCCTGCTTTTTGACGTGACAACGTCTTAAATTAGGTTGCGGCTGGGAGTCACTTATGAAAAAGTGTAACGCCCGGTAACGTTACGATGAGTCACCGAACGAGAGAGAGGCCCGCCGAATGCCTTGCGTCTCTCTCCCACTCAACTATGATCGGTCTGCCGCGCGCGCAGCACTAGAGAATTAGGCGCATTGAATCGGCGCATGCTTGTGTCTCTGTCTTTGTCTTTCTCGAACGTTCTTGGCGTTGGAAAAACAAGAAAGCGTCATAATACAAGTTCACACGTGTGGTTAAAGTATCGTCAGCTGTGTCTGTAGTGAAAATGTGGAGTGCTTAGATTCGTCATTTACAACAACTACAACAATAAAGGTAAATAATTGTACACTGATATTTCATTATCGTAAACTATGATTGATTGATTAATTGTTAGATTGACACAAAAGTTGAGAAACTGAGTTTATAGGTTATGTCATACTATTGATAAATGTTGATAGTGTTAAGTAAATTATTAGTTTAAAATTAATTAATTAATTAATTATTATTTTACAAATTTTCATTAATTTCAAATTTATTTAGCAAAAATTTTTTTAGTAAACAAAATATATTTCTATAGTTAAAATTTGTGCAATTCTTATTTTCATTCAATTCCTTGTTCCTATTGTGCAATTATATTATATTCATATCAATAAATATTCTACCGAGAAAAAGACGTTGTCACGTAAAATCTTCGCCCGTAAAACCGACTTTTCAGGCAACCATTTTTTTTTTTGAAATTTTCCAAGTTGGTGGGCAGCTAATATTGTTAGCCTTAATAAAGTCATACACAAATTTCTTGAAAGAATCGTTTGACAAGCCGTAGTGAAAACAGCATTTTTTCACATATTCTACCAGTTCTTTTTCTTGCAGCTTTGTAAGGGTTTGTCGCGGCGTGTATTTTGATTGAAAAGTGAAACCTTCATCAGGGTTACTTTCATTACCCGAATCTGACCATCTTTTTATGGATCCTGTTTTTTCATACGCATGATCAATGTGGTTCTATTTATCCCATATTTTTCAGCATCTGATGTTTGCGTTTCAAGTTTTTTACGTATGCCTGATGCAATAGCCCTCTTCACCTTTTATTCGTCGATTGCAATCCTATTTGTCTTTCTGTTGTAGTTTCTCACCATTTCTTCAAAATAAACATGAAAACTAAATAAAACACAAATATTAGCATAACAAATCATGTTGGGGCACAAATTAACAAATGTCAAATGTACTCCTACTATCAGCCAAATGTGCCCCCTTTGCAAAAGTCAAAGGTGCCCCAAAGGTTTTTCATAACATTTGTAATGTTTTTTTTTTATATTAATGTTTTGATTTAACAAAATTGGCTTTAAAATATTAATAATTTAGAAACAATGCTATCATAATATTATTTCACAATAACAAAAACTTTTTTATTTTGTTCACAAATCTCTTACAAACCTACATATAGTCAAAAATTACATCAAAAATCCCGAAATCACAAAAACACGTGTTACTCGAAGACGAGTTGAAGCAAAACTGGCGAATTTTATAACGTTTCTTTATATTAATTGAGGCTTCGTTCACCATCCCAACTTTTCTTCTTAAAGGATGTGTTCACACCGAAGATCACAAAGTCAAATGTGCCCCAGTTTACCCTACATAAGTCCTTTTTGCCTAGTGTCAAAGAAATAACATTCAATCCCAATTTTTAGATGATTGATATATCGAAGACAACAGAGCTTTAAAATCATTAGTTTAGAACAAATATTCAAAAAAAGAATATATGTTTTTAAGATAAGTGCTTTAAGTAGAAACGGAAAGAAGTCGCCCTGTTTTCAACCATTATGTATATCTTATCTTTGTCGGATTTCAAAAAATATCCTTATCTACACTTTTATACATATAGTACACTTCCGTTCTATCTGTCAATTTTCAAATGTTACTAGCGACATCTTTCAACTATTTTACTTTAAGTTGATTTGGTTGTGTTACTCACTATTCTCCAAATTTCGAACTGAATCTATGATTACTTTAAGATTCTGATACTCACTACTCTCCAGTTTTCGAACTTTAGTGAATTCTCCATTAAAAATCCCTTTTTCGAGCTCGAATATTCTTATACAACAACCTTACATTCTATACACAAACCATCCATACTTTGTTTTCTCCAAAATGGCTTCCCAAGCCTCCCCCAAATTTCCCATTTCCCGGATATTCCGCTGTTAAATATTATGCAGTTCCGTTTGCAATCTCAGTGTGTCCGGTTGTCGTTTTCGTTTTTGTTTCTTATTTTATTTTAATTTCTTCTTTTTTTTTTAATTTCTTATGTTTCTATTAAATAATTTGTGTTAAAATTTATTCTATTATTTTGTAAATAGTTTTTAAATAGTTTTGTCGTATTAATTTGTGTCTTTAATTTGTTTTGTTCTTTTTATGTTCTGTTAAATAATTTTGTGTTGTGTTTTCGTTGTGAATTTTCTTTTTGTTTGTGCATTGCACTGCACTGCACTTCAACTCACTTGGATTCGCGAAAAAAAATGCAACCTAAGCCCCATATAATCGTTGGTTGTTGGGGAAGTTTCTATAGAAATATTTCCATTAATCAGGAGCTAAACGAAGAATGGAATGCAATAAACCAAGAGATTTGGGTTCGTTTTTATTTTGTTCTTCTTTTATATTTTTTTGGATTTTTTTTTCTGTGTATTTTTGTCTGCTTTTTTCGCATATAAGAGTTGTATTGGGTTCCTCTATTTTCTTTGTTTGTTCGAGAAGTATTTTGTTGCAAGAACTCCAAGAACGGTAAATTTAACATTTTTGCAGACAGTGCAACACAAGAAAAAGAAAGGAACTGAGAGAAATGCTAAGAGATACGTAAACTACCGTTAGGTGCATTGTAGAGTAGACTATATAATGCATGTGTACATGATTTCTGAAGACACCTTTTTAGGGTGGGTTGTGGTATTTTGTATTTGTTTCTTATTGGGAATCGGGTGATAAAAAGATGAATATTTTTGTAGACGTCGTTGAAGCATTGAAAAAAATAAACTTGGTCATTGAAAAATCATGAGATGGTGTATTTGAAAAAAAAAAAATACAAATCAATTAATTTTGAGTTCATGAACTCGGTAACCATTTTTGTATAGAGCCTAAGTTATTGCCCTTTTAAATTTTAAATGGATTTTTAAAGATGAAATTTACAAAATGTTCAAATATTGAAAGTACGAGTATGTCTACTAAATAAAGTGCAACATTGAGGCATAACATTCCAAGTTATTTAATTTAACTAAAAGACTTTAAGGCTATTTTAAAGAAAAATGAAGATAGGTACCTGCATTTATATACTCAATGTTTATTTAAAGTAGAATATGTTATAAAATGTAGGTACCTACATCTATGGCCAAAATAATAGAGGCACAACTTAATTTTTGGTAATTGTGTCTTTAGCACTTGTGATATGAGGCAATAAAAATCTTTAATTTAACAAATTTATTTTATTGATAAATCGTTTGTTAATTTTTGATTTTTAAAAAGTTTTATTGGTGGTCGGGATTTTGAAGTCCATTTGATCCCGGCATAGTTCAATAACCAGTGGAGATATCGACTTCAAATAAATTTTGTTATACAGATAATAATGCAGAAAGATGCAGTAAGGGCTCTCAAGAAAATTGCGTGGGTGTTTTTTTTACCATATCAGTTTTAAAAAAAAGTAAAAATGTTGGTTAACTCTAAATATCTCACGAACAAATGACGCTAGAGACTTGAATTAAATTTTATATTATAATGGGTGATTTTTTTGAGGTTACGATTTTCATGCATTAGTATTTGACAGATCACGCGGGATTTCAGACATGGTGTCAAAGAGAAAGATGCTCAGTATGCTTTGACATTTCATCATGAATAGACTTACTAACGAGCAACGCTTGCAAATCATTGAATTTTATTACCAAAATCAGTGTTCGGTTCGAAATGTGTGTTGGCAGAAAATCCGCTTTTTTATCGACAAATTTTGTTCAGCGATGAGGCTCATTTCTGGTTGAATGGCTACGTAAATTGCCGCAAAATTGCCGCATTTGGAGTGAAGAGCAACCAGAAGCCGTTCAAGAACTGCCCATGCATCCCGAAAAATGCACTGTTTGGTGTGGTTTGTACGCTGGTGGAATCATTGGACCGTATTTTTTCAAAGATGCTGTTGGACGCAACGTTACGGTGAATGGCGATCGCTATCGTTCAATGCTAACAAACTTTTTGTTGCCAAAAATGGAAGAACTGAACTTGGTTGACATGTGGTTTCAACAAGATGGCGCTACATGCCACACAGCTCGCGATTCTATGGCCATTTTGAGGGAAAACTTCGGAGAACAATTCATCTCAAGGAATGGACCGGTAAGTTGGCCACCAAGATCATGCGATTTGACGCCTTTAGACTATTTTTTGTGGGGCTACGTCAAGTCTAAAGTCTACACAAATAAGCCAGCAACTATTCCAGCTTTGGAAGACAACATTTCCGAAGAAATTCGGGCTATTCCGGCCGAAATGCTCGAAAAAGTTACCCAAAATTGGACTTTCCGAATGGACCACCTAAGACGCAGCCGCGGTCAACATTTAAATGAAATTATCTTCAAAAAGTAAATGTCATGGACCAATCTAACGTTTCAAATAAAGAATCGATGAGATTTTGCAAATTTTATGCGTTTTTTTTTTAAAAAAGTTCTCAAGCTCTTAAAAAATCACCCGTTATGTACATATATCGTAACGTGATACCAAACAAGTATATTTTTGGCGAAAAATCTAGTTAACGGTTTTTTTATAAATCAAAAAAGGTGACGTGAAATAACGCCAAATGAAATAAAGCCAAATCCAACTAATTTGGCATTATTTCGTTTTTGAAAACGAAATAAGGCCAAATTTTCAACTTGGGTTTATTTCGCTTTAGAAAACGAAATAATAGCAATTTGGCATTGTTTCGATTTAAAATTTTGCAGAATTAGGAAAAAACATAAATTAAAATTATCTTTTCTTTTCTCTCTATGCTAAAACAAGTTTTTTTGAATTGATAGCACGGCGTACTAACAGCTAGGTATGTAAGGGGGGCATGCTGCCCCCCTGCAACCCCCTTGCTTGGGATCACTATAGGATTTGGGCTGGGTGCGAGTTTGGGTATATGCAAAGAATACGAATGCGTTGAGATTCTTTCATAACTGTGAGCCAACTTGTTTTTTTTTTGTTGGGAATTTCTTTGATTTTAGTGCTCAAATGCAAAAGTTTTTTGCATATACCCAAACTCGCACCAACCCCAAATCCTATAGTGATCCCAAGCAGGGGGGTTACATACCTAGCTGTTAGTACGCCGACAATAAATCAACCATTTTTGAATTTTAAAATATTCGGCGTTGTTTCCATTATTTTTTTGGTCTTATTTCTTTTTATAAATCGAAATAAAGCCAAATTGGTTTTATTTCGTTTTGAACAACGAAATAAGGCCAAATTTGAAATTTGGTGTTATTTCATTTGGCACTATTTCACGTCACCATCAAAAAAACTGAAACAAAAAATTGTCACCTTGAAAAGCTTACGAATAAGAAATGATTTTATCTCCAAAACAATTTTGTGCAATGAAGAATAACGTTTTTAACATCTGGTAAAATTTTGAGAAAAATCGACAGTTTTTCTTATAAAAAATAAAAACCTTAAAAAACATTACACAAAGTTGGTAAACAATGAATGAAAATTTGATATTATGGCTTCCAATTAATTTTATCTTATAAGAAATACTGAAATAGAATTGACAGTTTTTTTACGAAAAATAAATACCTAAAAAAATTAATAAAATTTCGTAAAAATTGATTTTCGACTCAAATATCTTTTCAAAAATTTTAAATATAGGCTTCAAATAAATTTTATTTTATACAAAATTTTGTTTTCAACATTCTGTAATTTTTTGATAAAAATCTAACAGTCAGTTTTTTCATAAAAAATTAAAATCTACAAAAAATAGTACACAAAATTAGTATGTCCGGTTCTAGATATCGCGTGAATAATAGAAGACATTGACTTCAAATTAATTTCAATTCATCCAATTTGTATGTGTTTATATTAGAAACTAGCTGACCCGGCAGACTTCGTACTGCCTTAATCGATAAATAAAAGTCCTAAACTTTTGTATAAATTAATTTCAAAACAAACAAACAAACAAACAAAAACGTATTGAATAAAAAAGCATTTTTTTAATGAAGCATGAAGTTTTATTATTATTTTCGACACATCATGTTGCTTACTTAAAAAAAACGAGTTTTCCTGAAATACTGGCTATTTATAAGGTTTAAATTTTTATTAACAGACACACACTGTTATGATACAGTTTGTTAATCAATTTAAAGCTTTGTCATAAACTATATTATTTGTTTTGTTTTGTGGTGCGTAAATAAACGAAGAAGACGGTTATCCGAAAATTCTGAATGGTCGCATTGAGATCCCCGACATCTTTATTTTTCGCTGCCAATATTGCTCGTTCACCCAGCCAATTATGTTTATTGAACTTTTGCGCTATATCTGGGAAAACAAGCTGAATAGGCTCCTCTTTTGAATCTGTGATGTGACAAAAATCTGTGGGTAATGTGATGAATCCGATCGAGGTTTCCATTGCAACTTTATTATTTCCAATATCTAACAACTGCTTAGCAAACACATTTGCAGTTTCATCATATTGCAAAAATACTCGCATGTTAGTTGTTAATTGGAGTGTCTACGTACTGCCACAAATTCGATGATTTTAGGCATGCATTTAGTTCATCAGCAACAGTTGATCGGGGAATAACTAGAAGAGTCTGGCGAAAATCACCTGACAACAGATCATGGCCCCACAAAAAATATTTTGGTTGTCACCAAGATCATTCAATGTTCTTTCCAGCGCCTCCAGTGACCTCTTATGGGCCATTGTGCTTTCATCCCAAACAATTAATTTGCATCTTGGCCATTGCGCTATTGCGCCAAATGATGTCATTTGGAAACAGTTGTTGTATTTTTGAATGTTGGCTAAGAAGTGCTTAGAATCATTTCCAATCCCAGAAACTAAAGAGCGTAAAGGATCTGGTGGTGGGACCAATTGTGGCAATTTTACTTTGCCTCCAGCACAACATAATCCAGTAGATTCACCAGTGTATTTTAACGCCTTACAATATTTACAAATTATTTTCATTTCCGCATTTGTTACCGATTTGTCAGCACAATAATCAATTGCCGGATCATATAGCGGAATGCAGCGCGTTCAAGAATCATAGGAGCACTGCGTCTGCGAAGTCGCTTAATTTCATTATGTCGTGCTCGCTGTTGTTGTCTTTGATGTGCACGAACTCGTTGCATTCTAAGCCTATCCACTTCATTGTCACTCACTAAATAACGCAATTCTGCAATACGACTATTTTCTTGATCTGTCTCTCTCTGGTCATCAGTGCGGTTAGCACGTGAGGTAGCTCTTCGCACATTTGATTGACGGCCACGACCTAAGTCAGGTCGTCTTCCCCTCGGCATCGTAACGTAATTAATCAAAGCGAGAAAATTTCTCGCTCACTTAACAGTAACTTAACAGTAAAGTGTCACTATGTCAAAATATCAACAAAAAAAGAGCACACTACTTGGAATGTCAATATCACAAAGGATCACAAAAGTAAAGAAAGTTCTCGTACACGTAGCGGTAATCGTCACTCACAAAGATAGAAGGATGCACTCATAGAATATCGTAACCATGATCGTAACACAATATCGTCAATCGTAATACTTTTTTCCGTGTCCTGTTTTGTTTATTTATTTTTTTGGAGTTTACCTTTAAGCCATAAATCTCCGTGTTCTGAAGTGCGACAGAATGATTGACATATTAATTGTTTGTCGAAACTAATGTCAAATATTATTGTTGTGTTCAGAAACTTAATTTGTGACAAAACTTAAGATTTATCAAACTTAAAAAAATAATCTGATACAGTTACAACTGAAGTTAGCTAAAATTAAGTTTCGCGAAGCCGACCAAATTAATTGGAAATCAGTACTAATAGTTTATTACATTTTTTGTCACGTTCGCGATTCACTTTTGTTTATTTTCGGAACGCGACATTAGATCCTCCAAAGCGCACGCGAAGACTATTTTCAAAGATATGATTGAGTTTGAACTTTATGCAGCGGTAATAAATTGCAAATTGACTCTTTGACGTTAGGAACACACCTACAGCATTCCTTAGACAACAGTGAGTGATTATAATTTAATATGAACTTTATTGAATAGCAATAAAGTTCAAATTGACTCTAGAAAACGTTTGTATGGGAAATAGAAAAGGGCTGTTTTTAGGGTTTTACCGGAAATTATTCGATTTTTTCTCGCCTTTTAAACCTTCCCTAGACCTCCACGAACATTTCAAGACCAAGATAAGATAAATCCGTGCAGCCGTTCTCGAGTTTTAGTGAGACTAACGAACAGCAATTCATTTTTATATAATGGGTGATTTTTTTGAGGTTAGGATTTTCATGCATTAGTATTTGACAGATCACGCGGGATTTCAGACATGGTGTCAAAGAGAAAGATGCTCAGTACGCTTTGACATTTCATCATGAATAGACTTACTAACGAGCAACGCTTGCAAATCATTGAATTTTATTACCAAAATCAGTGTTCGGTTCGAAATGTGTTTCGCGCTTTTTTATCGACAAATTTTGTTCAGCGATGAGGCTCATTTCTGGTTGAATGGCTACGTAAATAAGCAAAATTGCCGCATTTCGAGTGAAGAGCAACCAGAAGCCGTTCAAGAATTGCCCATGCATCCCGAAAAATGCACTGTTTGGTGTGGTTTGTACGCTGGTGGAATCATTGGACCGTATTTTTTCAAAGATGCTGTTGGACGCAACGTTACGGTGAATGGCGATCGCTATCGTTCAATGCTAACAAACTTTTTGTTGCCAAAAATGGAAGAACTGAACTTGGTTGACATGTGGTTTCAACAAGATGGCGCTACATGCCACACAGCTCGCGATTCTATGGCCATTTTGAGGGAAAACTTCGGAGAACAATTCATCTCAAGGAATGGACCGGTAAGTTGGCCACCAAGATCATGCGATTTGACGCCTTTAGACTATTTTTTGTGGGGCTACGTCAAGTCTAAAGTCTACACAAATAAGCCAGCAACTATTCCAGTTTTGGAAGACAACATTTCCGAAGAAATTCGGGCTATTCCGGCCGAAATGCTCGAAAAAGTTACCCAAAATTGGACTTTCCGAATGGACCACCTGAGACGCAGCCGCGGTCAACATTTAAATGAAATTATCTTCAAAAAGTAAATGTCATGGACCAATCTAACGTTTCAAATAAAGAATCGATGAGATTTTGCAAATTTTATGCGTTTTTTTTTTTAAAAGTAGAAGATATATGTGTCTTTTTTTTTATATATGTATACTTTGATATTTAGTTGAAAAATCCTTGTTTTTTAATTTATTTGAAATAATTGTATTTCATCTGAGACATCTAGGTACTGAAATTTGTTTTGAGGAAATAAGCATCACATTTCAGTTGAATACAGCTCAAAAATATACATTTTGTTCCTTTTTATAATCAAAGCTTCGTTTACATTACACTATACTTGGGTTGGTTATCCTGCAGAAAGCTCCGTTTAAGGGGCTTATTTTTATTGAAAACATTCTATAGAATGTCAAGTTATACGACTTTATCCAAATTACTTCATCCATAACAGGGATTGGTCAGTCAAGAAAAGAAACCCCTTAAGTACATAATATTATGCTGTCACCTACAAGTTTAAAAATTGTGGTTGAAATGCACTTTAAAGTGCATTTCGCTTATCCTTTACGCCTTAAATGCATCATGATTTCCGAGTGCGCCTGTTCATAGAATCAACTTCTATCGATATTGTGCGTAAATGTTAGCCTCCTACAGAATACGAAAAACTGTTCTAGAACTGATTTAGTGTCAACAAATTTTTGATGCTAATTTTTTGATTATTAAAGTCTTCAAAATTATTACGGATATTTTGAATGACATTAAGTAACATTCTTGCTCAACTTTGGTCTACTTTCGTATCTTATCTACTTATTAATACGTATTTTTATTTTTGGCTATAGCTGTATAGTGCCTCTAAACAAATAAAAGTTATAGGTAGGTACATAAAGGGTAGGCCAAATACAACATTGATTTAAATAATGAAATAAAATGAACGAAATCAAATTTTGTCCATTTATTATAGTTTTATTATTAATAGAGCAAATTGTCGTTTCCATTAAATTTGGAAAACAACATCGTTCAAGTGACTTGCTTTGTATTAGCGTAGTCTGTTACTACAATTTTCCAAGACTTTGTTGATGGTTTTGGTCTATAGGTCACGGATAATGCCCGTAAGTTCTTGAATCTCTTCCGGTATAACATCGCTTCCCAACTAAAAATAACATTAACTATGAACTTGATTCTGTATGCAAAAAGTCTGTTTAAAAATAGTAACCTAGTTATATTTTAAGATTTTAAAACATACCTGCAAAATAAGTTATCTTCTGGAGCGAAACGAAAATATTTTTCCAATTTCCAAAAAAAAAAGAGGTTGGGATGTGACCCACACTGATAACTTCCCATCCCGTCTGTCGATTTGTCTTGCTGAAAAGTTTGTCTATATGTATCAATTTTTACCAAATTTGCGTACTATTTTTTGTAGATTTTATTTTATTGAATATCGAAAATAATATTTTCTGTGAAATAAAATAAGTGTGAAGCTAATATTTTTCATTTTTGAAAAGCTATTTGAGTCGAAAGTAAATTTTTACCAAGTTTTAGTATTTTTTTTGTTTAGGTTTTTAATTTTTTGTAAAAAAAACTGTCAATTCGATTTTTCTCAAAATTTGCCCTAATATTTAAAACAATGTTTCTTATAAGTTAAAATTAGTTGGAAGCCATAATGTCAAATGATTAAAAATATATTTGAGTCGAAAATCAATTTTTACCAACTTTTGTTAATTTTTTTTAGGTTTTTAATTTTTTTGTAAAAAAAACTGTCAATTTGATTTTTCTCAAAATTTGTCCTAATGTTGAAAATAATATTTCTTATAAGATATAATAAGTTTGAAGCCATAATCTCAAGTTTTTGAAAAGATATTTGAGTCGAAATTCAATTTTTACCAATGTTTTTTTTAAGTTTTTATTTTTTATAAAAAAACTGTCAATTAGATTTTTCTCAAAATTTTACCAGATGACAAAAACATCATTCTTCGTTGCACAAAATTGTTTTGGAGATGAAATCATATTTTAGTCGTGAAATTTTCGAGGTGACAAATTTTTTTTTTTCAGTTTTTTTGATTTATAAAAAAACCGTTAATTGGATTTTTTTCCAAAAATATAATTGTCTTGTATCACGTTACAATATATAATATAAAATTAAATTCAAGTCTCTAGCGTCATTGGTTCATGAGATATTTAGGGTTAATCAAAATTTTCACCTTTTTTTTAAACTGCTATGGTAAAAAAACCACCCACGCAAATTTCTTGAGAGCCCTTTCTGCATCTTTCTGCCTTATTATCTGTATAACAAAATTTATTTGAAGTCGATATCTCTTCTGGTTCTTGAGCTATGGACGACGAAAAAAACGTCGCGAACGTACGGACGTACGGACGTACGTACACACGAACGCACAGACATCTTTCTAAAAATCTTTTATTTCGAGTCTAGGGACCTTGAAATGTCGAGAAATGTCAAAATTTTCAATTTGACAAATCGGACCCATTACAATAACTTCTTATGGGAAGTTAAAGAAAAAAAAAAACAAATTGTAGAAAATTTCATAAAATTCTGTTTTTAAAAAAATTCGAATCTTCGATTTTGTACCAATTATTTGGAGATTTCTGTTATTTTTGGTCTTAAACAAAATAGCCTACCGCAAAACTCAATCGAGCCAATTTTTAAGTCTGTAGGGGCGAAGATAGACAGACGAACGGACACACTTTTGGCGACTTCTTCATCGTAATTGTCAATTTGAAAATTTCCTTTATATCGCAAATAAGAATTGGACAAACATTGGTGTTTTTTTTTTCAAGCTTTAGGTAACCTCCTCTGCCAATAATTGTATCAAAGTCCTTAAAAACTTGCACGAGATATTTTTATTTTCTAGTAAACCAATTTTTAAGAACTCCGAAAGCTTTAAAAATGTAAGTTTAAGTTGTTTTCTGTCAACTGTTTTATTTGTTCGAAAAAAAATGTTGGTTCGTAAATTATTTAATCTGACAAATTGTTATGTCCAGTCTTTTCTTTATTAAAAAACTGTTTTTTTTTTTTTTTTAATTTATATAATTTTCGTATAACGGTATATTAGTAAAATGTATTTTAAGCCGAAAGCTGTATTCGTTCTAGAGATATTTTAGACCAACCCAAATTTTTGACTTGTTACACCTCTGTAAAAAGAACACTCATTGTAATTTGTTTAATTCTAATCTGTGAGATAAAATTCATTTAAAGTCGAAAGCTTCACTGGTTCTTGGGATATGGAGGACAAAAAATGAATACCGAACGATGGATTTAGAATCAAAAGAACTTTGAGAAATGTCAACATTTGCAATGTGAAAATTACATTCACAATTAATGGAAATGATCTTAATATATATAAATTACGTGTCGCGATGTTTTTCCGCAATGGACTCCTAAACTACTTACCCGATTTCAATCAAATTTTTAAACCGTGAGCAGTTTGATCCAACTTGAAAGATAGGATAGCTGATATCTCAATATATGATGGCAACATTATTTTATTGCAAATTATTTGTCTATTATGTGACAGTCACAGTTATCTGTTAGTTCCAATCGATTCTAACAGATGGCAACATTAAGATTGAGTGAGTTTGTAAAAGATAGGGCTGTGTCAAACTACCAAACGTTTCATATAAGCTAGAATTTAATAGCATAACCACCACATGTTGCTGAGGCTAAAGTATGGGTTACATTTATTTTGTAGTAAACGAAATACAGTGAATTTTACTTTTTCAATGTTTTGCATAAAAAGAACAGAATAAGCGCACACTCAAGGGGATAATACTACCCTTATTATGTAGACACAGTGTGAGCACTAGGAAAGGGTGAGAGGGGTTGAAAGGAGGTGTCGGTGCACATTGGTTTTGAATGGGTTTCGTATTGAATCCCCAAAAAAAAGAATCCCCACGGGATAATATCTTCAAACAAATTTAATCCATTTTGATAATATCCCCAGAGACGTAAAACAAATGGACAAAATCCCCAACTAAATAATTTATTTTGCCAAAATCCCCACGAAATCTCCAAATCCCCAGTATCCGTGCATATCTTCATTTATGCATGCAGTTTTTAGAAAAACTCTCATAAAATTCTCTTATTGTGATATTAATAAATGATAATGATAAACAGTTTCCAAACAAAAAATCACTATCAAGGCATGCACTTCTCAGTCTTACTTTAGTATTCCGAGTAGTAGTGCCGAGTATTTCTTTTGTTTTGGAATACAAATTGAACTGGATGATCTTATTGTTTCCAAATCTTTGGATTGCATTTCATGCAATATAAATGAAATTTTATATATTCAAAACAATTATGTTCAAGTAGTGAATCATGAGCATGATTCACTACTTGAACATAATTGTTTTGGGGATATTCACTTGGGGATTTTTGCCCTGGGTATTCTCTCTTTGGGAATTTTGCTGCTGGGGATTTCGTTTTGGGGATTATGGATTTCGGGATTTCCCTTTGGGGATTATATCTTGGGGGAGATTATCACCAACCCGTTTTGAATTCCTGAAAATTGGAATGTCTGGGAAAGACAGAGTGTGGCAAAGCATTCCACATTCGCGTAGTACGGCTAAAGAACGAATCTCGGTACTTGACAGTACGACCGAAGTTGGGCTCGAGGGTATTGATGAGCATTCCTAGAAGCGCGAGTATTACGGTTTAACTGTTTAAGGGGAGGAATGCAACTGGCTATTTCACTAAAGTATAAACCGTTAAAAAAAACCGGTAAAAGAAGGTGAGACAACAAACATTTCGACGATGTTCAAGCAACGTAAATGATCTTTTGATGGTAATATCACCAATCAATCTAAATGCTCTACGTTCAATACTGTCCAAGAAGCTTAAGTAAGTTTCAGGAGCACCAGCCAAGATATGGGAGTTATACTTAAGCTTTGGAAGTCTTGTTGATAACAGCCAGATCAGAGGGGGAGAAAAACTTCTTGCATCGCCTTAGAAAACCCAAACATCTTGCGACATTTTTGGCGACATCGCGTATGTGATCGTTCCACAAAAGGTGGTTGGTGATACAATTTCCGAGAATATCGAGATGTTCAGTCTCCTCCATGCAAGTGCCATCTATGGATAATGGCAAGGGGGGTATATCTCGCTTTATCGATACAAGACAGCATTGGGTTTTCGAAGCATTAAATTCCACGCGGTTTACGAGGAATATGAAAAGCTAAGAGTACTATCGTCAGCGAAACAATGTACTGGATTAGAAGTTGCAGACAGGAGATCATTAATAAAAATGAGAAAGAGTGTTGGAGATAGAACAGAGCCCTGGGGCACACCAGCATTTATTTTGTGGTTTTCAGACTTGAATCCATCCAATACAACTAGTATTGAATGACTTCATTCAGAGTATTTTTCCCGATACCTATATAGAACAATTTCTTGAATCATAATTGGGTTAGTCATCTGGCTATTTTGGCAGCTAAAAATGTTGATGTTGACGAAATTAACTCCCAGATACAACAGTTTTATACCAGTCTTTTAAATCAATCGTAACTGTTGTTAATGAAAATGATAGTGTACATTTTGCAATTGAATGTTTAAATTCAATAGATATACCTAGAATACCGCCACATAATCTTCGATTAAAAATTGGTTCACCTATTTTTCTCCTGTCTAATTTAAATCCACCTCAATTAAGCAACAATACAAGTTTGGTCATCAAAAAGATCACCGGTAATATCTCCTATCTACCTCATTTATAAGTTTAACTGTCACATGTTATTTACTACTCATTTGTTACAAGCTTGAATAAAAAAAATTTCAAAAAGCTCAAAGTCAAAACTTATACTAGGGCTCTGATTTTTTTTCTTCTATTTTTGCTGTTTCATATATTATTATTTTTTCCAAGGAAAATTTGAACTCTAACCTCTCTTCGCATATCTGAGTTTAGCAATTATATTTCCTCATTGTTCTTTTTATTGTCAGCTGCAACAATCCCATCTAAGGTTCAACAATACCTAAACCAGGACCTACCCTTTCGTTTTTATAAAATTGAATGAAATAAAAAGAAGAATCAAAGGAATTAAGCCTAAACCGGACCTAAATATATATACGTATTGTAATTGTACGTATGCACAGCTTCTTTCATTTAATGAATCCATCGCCCATACATAACAAAAGGATATCATAATCCTAGTGCCAGTCGTCGTGTTCCTGTGTGAAGTACCTACTACACCACATTTCCTCTGATGCCACATTCATTGTTACGACTCGACAAGGAAACAATTAAAATAATGTTCCCTCCACCTGCTGGTGCTGCTGCTTTTTCGCATATTCAAATACGATGTTATAAATTTTATATATTTACAGAAATATACATACGTACAGAGAGTTGTACTAAATTTGTATAAGGTTCAAACTTCAAACTCTTGATGATGTAAAAAGGAGGACCATCAGGACACAGAACCAAACCATACCCCACCACCATCATCGGTTTTATATGATGGGGAATGCAACAACAACAGCGCTACCGAAGCCGCCATCGCCATTTAGAACGGATATCCTTTGAATGCAACAGTAATGTTTCATAATTATTGTTAACATTTTCAGGAGTGGTGGGTGGCGATGGCGTTGTCGTCGTTGTCGTTGTCGTTGGTGATGTTGCAGGTGTTGATGCGGATTTTTTCCGTTATAACGCTTGGTTCTTCTTATTCTTAATGATGTCAGCCTGTCGCTAACACCATCAAAAACAGCATCCATAGAAAATTAAAGTGCTATATAAAAATGAGGTGGATTTTTTCTTCGCTGTAGGATTCTCGATGGCTGCACAATTTTTGAAACTCTTGGTTTCCATCGCTTTAGTTAACTTTTTTTCTGTTAAATTGGCGTATATACATGAATGCCTATTGAGTTCTATTGAAATGGATATCCTTTTTTTTTTGATAATTGACCAGGACCTTTGAAATGCTGCAATATGCCGCCTTTTAAGAGAGGAGGGAGATGGGGTGGGGGAAAGGTATGTAGGTGTTTTTGTTAGCTGGCTTCAAAGAGAGAGAATCAGAATCCGAAGAAGAAGAAGAAGAAGAAGAAGGTCGAGTGCTTATGCTGCTTATAAAATTTAACTCGCCAATTCCAGTATTTCGCTTGAATTCAAGCAGAAGACGAAAACTTTACCATCACAGAGGTAGGTAGGTATAGCCTCTACATCATTTGAGTTTTTGAAGGAAACACTTGGTGCATGGGAGAATCACCCCAAAGGCCAATTCAAGAACACACAGCATGAGTTATAGAGATGGTATAAGTTTTTGTGTAGTTATAGTTTTATTTATTTTTTCAGAAAAGTTGGGTGTGTTATTGTTGGGCTTTCATCCAAACGGAAAATTGGATTAAAACAGAAAGATGGTGATGGTGATGATGATGATGAAGTTGAAAATTACGGATAAAATTTCATCTTCTTCTTCTTCTTTTTGATGCTTCATTGCAATATTTATGTATATAGTTTTTGGGATAAGGGGTTGAAATTTTATCAAAATACAAAAAGAGAAAAAAACTATAATAACAAAGGTTTTCGGGAGGGATGAATATATATTTCTCTACATAGAGGAATTTCATGGTTCGAAATAATTGTTGAAATATATAAATTTTATAGAACACTAGGTTCTTGCTTTTGTTTTTACCTATCCGCTCTCTGGTTTCAGGGAGTTTCAAACATCATCATCAACATCAAAAGGAAGCATGTGGTGTTTTGATAAAAGGAAAAGACCGAAGTAGAGTTTCGGTTTTCAAAGTCCGTATATAAAATATGCAAACAATATATCTGGGAATAGCATATTTTAATTAAATCTATAGACACGTCTGTTTTATAGTTTCTGTCTTCGCATTGTTTTCTTTTTAATTTTTCTTTACATTTTCTTTTTGTTTTTTTTTTTTGGCAAAAGAAGAAGAAAAGATTTATTAAATTTCATTTCAAGTCTCAGCTGAGATAATTTTTGAAAACAAAAGTAAGTTTGAAAATTTAGTTTGACAGGATTGGATAAAGTTTAGATATTTTTGCGTTGAAATTAAAAAGACAGAATTAATTTGATTTAAATGTTCCGGGATGGGTTTCAATGGGGATTTAGCACGGATTTTGTATGGCATTAATCATTTTTGAATATTTTATGGATAAATCTGCTCTTTGAAAGGATTAAAAGGAGTTCATTGGTTTTGATTATTGGATTTTGTGGTGTGGGATTTTTATTTGTTATTTACATATTTTAATTAGTTTATCATCAATTATTATGAAATTTACATACTTTTTAGTTGAATTTAGAAACCTAATATAAAAAGTAATATAATTGGATAATATTTAAAGTTCTATTGTGATTCCAGAACATAACTTATTATTATTTGAAAATCGATTTTTTGCAAATAAAAAAAAATTTAATTGGCTTAGTGAAGGTACGATTAGGTACTTGCTATATGGAAAATATTATACCTACATTTTTATGTTATATAATATTGTGATTATTTGAAAACCTTATAAAATTTCACTACAATGTATTTTTGTTTTATGCTATGGAGAGAATTACAGGGTGTACTATATTCAACTGTTTCTTTTTTAACCATTGCTTATTGGACAGCTTTTTCAAAAACTATATGGACTGAAAGTTATAATATACCGGCGCGGTATTAAGTGAGGCTTAAACAATGTTATGGAAAACATTAAAAACTGATATCCATAGAAATTGCGGTATAGGTCAAATAGTGTGTTTTTTTTTTTTTAAAGAAGTGTTGGTTTAAATTAAGTTTCCAACACACATGCTGTTCGCAAGTTTGTACAAAAACCTCATGACAATAGATATTGGATAGCACTTATGGATCACATAGCCGAGTGCGCGTGATACTCAATCCACGAACATCAATTCACCATCGATTTCAATAGCTCGAAATTTCCAGCACTAGCCTGAAATGAATTTTTAATGATGTTTCCACGTTAGAAATCGAAAAAAGTGTCCGTCTGTCTGTCCTCGCCCCACACAGTCTTAATTTAGAAACTAAGATCCACGTTAGGCATTTTTTAAGAGTAAAAAGATCGATTAGCTTCAATTTGAGCTGGATTTTAGAATTTAATTGGCCAAAAATTCGATTTGTCTTGCTCAAAAGTTTGTAGGTTTTCGTGTTTTGTTAAAAAAGTTGTCAGTTGAATTATTCTAAAAAATTTTAAAATCACCAACAATATTTTGCATATGATGAAATAGTTTGATTTCAAAATCTATTTTTGTTAACGAGATTTTTAGTCGTTAACCAATTTTTACCAATTTTAGTAGCATTTCTTAAAAGTTTTTATTTCTAATATAAACAAATACAAATTGGATGAATTGAAATTAATTTGAAGTAAATGTCTTCTATTATTCACGAGACATCTAGAACCGAACATCAATTTTTACCAATTTTGCGTACTATTTTTTGTAGATTTTATTTTTTTATGAAGAAACTGACTGTTGGATCTTAATAAAAAATTTACTGAATGTCGAAAAATATATTTTCTGTGAATAAAATTAGTTTGAAGCCAATATTTTTAATTTTAAAAAAGATAATTGAGTCGAAAATCTATTTTTACCAACTTTTCTTTTTTTTTAGGTTTTTATTTTTTGTAAGAAAACTGTCGATTCAATTTTTGTCAAAATTTTACTGAATATCGAAAACAATATTTCTCATAAGATAAAATTAGTTTAAGGCAATATCTCGAAGTTTTGCAAAGATATTTAAGTCGAAAATTAATTTTTACCAACTTTTGTTAATTTTTTTTTAGGTTTTTAATTTTTTGTTAAAAAACTGTCCATTCGGTTTTCCTCAAAATGTTACTGAATGTTAACAACAATATTTAAAAAAAAAAATTAGTTTAAGGCAAATGTCTCAAATTTTTGAAAATTTATTTGAGTCGAAATTCAATTTTTACCAACTTTGAGTTATGTTTTGTTTAGGTTTCTATTTTTTATAAAAAAAAACTGTCAATTCGATTTTTCTCAAAAATGTTACCAGTTGCTGAAAATGTTATTTTGCGTTGCACAAAACTGTTTTAGAGATAAAATCATCTTTAAATCGTAAAATTTTCGAGTTGACACATTTTTTTTTTCAGTTTTTTTGATTTATAAAAAAAAACAGTTAATTGGATTTCTTTACAAAAAATTAATTGTTTCGTATCACGTCGTTAGAATATATAATATAAAATTTAATTCAAGTCTCTAGCGTCATTGGTTCGTGAGATAATAATAATGAAATTTTAACCTTTTTTTAACTGCTATAGTAAAAAAACCTTACGCAATTTTCTTGAAAGCCCTTTCTGCATCTTTCTGTATTATTATCTGTATAACAAAATTTATTTGAAGTCGATATCTCTACTGGTTCTTGAGCTATGGACGACGAAAAAAACATCGGGAACGTACGGAAGTACGGACGTACAAACGTACGCACACACAGACATCTTTCTAAAAATCTTTTATTTCGACTCTAGGGACCTTGAAACGTTGAGAAATATCAAAATTTTCAATTTGACAAATCGGACCCATTATACAATAACTTCCTATGGGAAGTTAATAAAATTTACTACTATCTCTTCACTGGAAAGAAAGATCCATCTCCTAAAGTCCGGTTGACCCATTTTTTTCTAGGCGTTTTTTTTTTTTTTTTTTTTTTTATAATAAGCAAACACTCAAGGGGATATTACTACCCTTATTATGCAGATGCACAGTGTGAGCACTAGGAAGAGGAGAGAGGGTTTAAAAGGAGATGTCGGTGCACATTGGTTTTGAATTCCTGAATATTGCAATGACTAGGAAAGACAGAGTGTGGTAAGGCATTCCACATTCGCGTAGTACGGCTAAAGAACGAATCTCTGTATTTGACAGTACGGCCGAAGTTGGGCTCGAGGGTATACTGATGAGCATTCCTAGAAGCGCGAGTATTACGGTTGAACTGTTTAAGGGGAGGAATGCAACTGGCTATTTCACTAGAGCATAAGCCGTTAAAGTAACGGTAAAAAAGAGTCAGACAAGAGACCTTACGACGATGTTCAAGCGTAGTAAATGAACTTATGATGATATTGTCATCTATCAATTTAAATGCTCTACGTTCAATACTATCCAAGAGGCTTAAGTAAGTTGCAGGAGCACCAGCCCAGAGATGGGAGTTATACTCAAGCTTTGGACGTATATAAGTCTTGTAAATAACAGCCAGATCAGAGGGGGAGAAAAACTTCTTGCATCGCCTTAGAAAACCCAAACATCTTGCGGCATTTTTGGCGACATCGCGTATGTGTTCGTTCCACAAAAGGTGGTTGGTGATACACATACCGAGAATATCGAGATGTTCAGTCTCCTCGATGCAAGTGCCATCCATGGATAATGGCAATTGGGGTATATCTCGCTTTAACGATAAAAGACAGCATTGCGTTTTCGAAGCATTAAATTCCACGCGGTTTTTTAATCCCCATTGTAGAATGCTGTTTAGGTCGGAATTTAATGAACTTATCATATTTTGTCGTTGCAGTTCCACATCCGAAGAAGAGGGATGTGAGTCTGAAAACGAATATGAAAAGCTAAGAGTACTATCGTCAGCGAAACAATGTATTGGATTAGAAGTTGCAGACAGGAGATCATTAATAAAAATGAGAAAGAGTGTTGGAGATAGAACAGAGCCCTGGGGCACACCAGCATTTATTTTGTGGTTTTCAGACTTGAACCCATCCAATACTACTTGTATTGAACGATCCGAAAGGTAATTACTAATCCAATGAAGCAGGGATTCGTGAAAACCGAAAGCACGCATTTTCGATAAGAGGGCCTGATGCCAAACCCTATCAAATGCTTTTGAAATATCAAGTGCAATAATCTTACTTTCTCCAAAGCGATGTAAAGATTTGCTCCACTGTTCGGTGAGATGAACCATGAGATCACCAGTGGACCTATTGCTGCGAAAGCCGTACTGCCGGTCATTAAGAAGCTTTCGGTCTTCGAGATATTTCTTAAGCTGATAATTTATCAGCGTTTCCATGACCTTGGAAAGAAGGGACGTAAGTGCAATCGGTCGATAATTAGAGGGTGAGGAAGATTCGCCTTTTTTGGGAATAGGCTGGACAAATGCAGTTTTCCATCCACTCGGAACGAGACCTGAGGAGTAGGACAGATGAAAAAGCTTACGCAGTGGTTTTGCCAGCGTAGAAGAACACCTCTTCAGAACAATAGCGGGGATACCATCCGGACCAGCGGATTTATGTGTGTTTAGATCTCTTAGGACTCTTGCCACAGTACGAGTGCGAAAAAAGATTGGTCCCATAGAATCACTAACTCGCTCAAGTACAGGCGGAGTCATAACACTCACTGGCAGCGTAGAATTGGCGGCGAACTGCCTAGCAAAGAGATTAGCTTTCTCTAAAGAGCTAACAAATGGAGTGTCATTGACAACGAGCGTAGGAACCGAAGAAGATGAAGAATTCCTCATGTTTTTTACAAATGACCAAAAATTTTTACTGCCTTTGGGACATTGCAGTATTTTTTGCCGTAATTTTTGGTCATGTAAAAATTTGGTTCGTCGAATATGGGCGTTGCAGGCCTTCCTGGCTTGTTTGAACTTTTTCCGGCTTTCCTCAGTACGGTTGGCTTTATAGCAACGGAAACTTACCTCTTTGGCCCTAATAACCTCTTTACAGCTCGCATCAAACCATGCGTTTTCCTTAGGTCTGATACTTTTAACCCTATTCGGAATAAAAGTTCTCATTCCCAGGAGAATTAAACTTGTGATCATATCAGCGCTGGCGTCAACGTCACTATCGAGGAAGCAAAGTGACCAGTTAAAGATCCTGAAGTAATTATTGAGACCGTCCCAGTTGGCTTTCTCGTATTGCCAAACGGTTCTCGTAGGAGCTCTTTCTTTAACTGGAGAGTTTTTACACGAGAAATTAGCTGATATGACACAATGGTCAGATGTGCCTAGAGGAGATAGAACACTAACAGTGTACTTATCAGGGTCAGAGGTAAGAAACAAGTCAAGAGTGTTTTCTGCTCGACCTTCAACGTCCGATATTCGGGTGGGCTCGTTGACCAGCTGAGTTAGGTGGTTCAACTCAGCGAAGATTTCTGCACACACTCCATCGGGTGTTGTCTGGCCTGAATGTTGAAGCCATGAAGAATTGTGTACATTGAAATCGCCCGTAACAACGATTTCAGTGCGAGGATAGGACGAAACAATTCTTTGGATGGAGTCAGACAAAGCATCAAATTCACGAGAAGTTGATACTCTGTCTAAATTTGGGCTTCGATAAAGGAAGCAGTAGTGAATGATTTGCTTATTTACGGAGAATTTAAACCACATATAATTAAAAAAGGAATTGGTGCAAAGACCATATTGTGGTAAGAGCTGATAAGCAACATCATTCCTAATGTATATGGCGAGGCCATGGTGGGAAAAGAATAAAGGCACTAAGCTATACCCATGAATAAAAAATTCAGCAGGATCGGAATCCTCACCTACTTGGGTTTCACTTAGTGCCAAAACAGCTGGCCTGTATGAAACAGTATGGCGGTATGCCAATAAAAAATTTGCCCTTAGCCCACGAATATTACAATAATCTACTCTGAATTGTCCAGTCATTGCAAATAAAAAAATTACTAAAACCAATACAGAGAGATGCGTTGGTCTTATAAATAATCCAGGTTTTCGATATAGAAGTCTGAACGCAGAATGGCAAAAAAGAGACCGCACTTTGATAAATTAAACAAAAATGTTGAATAAACCTCAGTTCAATTTAAAGGATGGAATTGGAAATTTAAAACGGCGCGGGCGTAACAATGTTAAATTACACCATGCTAAAAAATATGTGTTTGTAGTTAAAACAGTTTTGAAAACCTCATGAACAAATATTATTCAAGGCCTATATTCAATTGGCCGTACCGTGGCATAATGGTTAGTGCGATGACTATAATGCCAGAGGTCTTGGGTTCGATCCCTGCCTATGTCATCCAAAGTTTTTTTCAAGGTACTATGCCTCTTGCGAGGAATTGACAAATTCTCCAAGAGTAATTCTTGTCATGAAAAAGTGCTTTCTCAAATTAGCTGTTTGGAATCGGCTTGAAACTTTAGGTCCCCTCCATCCCTGACAACATTACTCGCACACAGGAATGGTTGAGAGTTGTAAGTCACTAGGCTCTAGATCTCAACGGACTGTCTACTAAATTGGTCTTTAAAATACTTTAAAAAGCGTACATTTCATCGGAATTTTTTGATTTTAATATAAAGAGAAAACTATTAACGTACAAATTTTAAGGAATTGTGACCATAAGAAAATTGTTTGTATATTTTTGTAAACCATACCAAACAAATTTCATATCAATTTTTAAGCATTTACTTTGCTTTTATCTTTGGCGAATACCTTTTTTTTTTAGTTTTGCACTCATTGTTCCTATAAGGAGGTATTGATCCTTATTGTTCTAACAATGATTTATGTAAACAAAACATTTTGTGTACCTATTGTAGTTAGTAAAAACACTGTAATGTTTGTTCTTCTTTCAATGTACATTATACATACTTAGGTAAATTATTTATCTGATGATTAATTGATTCCAATTTCTATAATCAAACAAGTTTCATTGTATGTATGTATGTATATACGTTGTTTGTTTGCTCCTTACTGTCAAACAACTTTCAATTATACATAATTCAACCTTAAGCTCTTAATAAAAACTCCATCATTCTATAAAAAGTCTACTATAAGACACCTCTCTATACTCCTCCAACCCTCACTATATCAACTCGATTGTTAATATGTCAATAAATAACGGTTTCTGTCCAATTTTCCTTATACCATATGTATATTTATATTCACCTATAAGGTCCATGTTATGACTCTAATATTTTATCGTGTTAAATAATCCTTCAGCCATTTCTATACATAAAAAAAGAGAAAAAAAAAGAAAAACCAAGAAAAATCATCGTCCTTATACAATATATGAGATAGAAAGAGAGAGAGAAAGTAAGTCCACCGGAGTACCTTAACATACACATCAGAAAATCCATTGTAGATCGAAAACAACACAGGATTAACTCTTCGGCCAATAAATTATTCAAAAGGAATAAGGACACACTCCATCATCATTGAACAAAACAAAAGTCTGCCAATGACATCTGGTGACACAAAACCATAACAATACAAAGTATGTGTGTCAACAATTTGAATACATTTCTTCTCCACCTCCGCAATTTCTCTAATCCTGTGTCGAAGCTGTTTTAGAAACAGAAACATCCCTTTTTCAAAATAAAAAAAATTAAAACCAATCACCAAAAAGACATTGAAAGTTTTTAATGGCTGCAACCTTAGTTGATATTCTACTCTGGGAGTGCGAAACATTGCACCCCCCCCCCCCCTTCTATGATTCATTTGATAACTCATCACGTTCACCAAATACCACATTTCTCTCTCTCTCTCTCTCTCTCTCTCTGCAGTCTCTTGATTTAATGCCACATGCCTTGAAACCTTGAATGATTTTTAATATGCACCGTAAACAGGGTTTAGTGTAGTTTTAGGCAGTTTCTGTTTTATTTTCTTCTTTTTTAGTGCCTTTTCGATTCGGCATCCCGAATCCGTGAGGGGCTTGTTTATATGGAAACTCGCAGGTGTGTAGGCAAAAAGGGTTAATCTGGGTTATTCAGTTCGGTGATGTCGCTGTGTGTGCTTATACCTGAATCCAAAAGACATTAAAACTACATTTAACAGACAAAAAGGAAAGTTGTGTCGTTCAACACTCTTCTTTTACACCTCTGCTCTGCTGTAACTCTGCTCTGGCATAGGATGAATGCTGAAGGACATACATAATGGTACAAAACCAACAACAACAACAATAACAACAAAGAATGTTAGGGTTGGATATATTATACTTAGTAGAGGGCGCAGCTGAACTCAACAGAAGCTTTATATCAACATTTTACAATGCTTACAATTTTTGGCACATTAGGTTATATAGATATTTATATACATACAAAAGGACATAAAAAAGTCCTTTAACTTCTCTATTCATGAATTTTATAGGAACCTTATCTCTGCAATGAATGTGGTTTTGAAAGAGAAATTATGTCAAACAATTTTTACACAAGAATTAAAATCAAACTTGTTTTCAAAAATTCGACAAATGTGTTATAGTTCCCTTAGGGATGAATAAAATATGAAATGTTTAGTGTTGTATTTCCCTTAATTTTTGTGGCATTTTTTCAAGGGGTAAGTTGTGAATATATAAAACAAAGTGCTAACAATAGAGCAGTAGATAAGGGCTATTTTTAATTATTTCTATCAATAAACAAATTTCAGCAGATAATAATTATATTTATCATTTTAAAAATATTTCCAGAGGTGGAATCGGCTAAGGTGATTTTTGATGAGTGACATTTAAAATCATCGAATTTGGTCAATCAATATGTATGCAAACATTTCTATTGTCTTTTTCCTTTATTTTTAACTTTATAGGAAGTTATTGTAATGGGTCCGATTTGTCGAATTAAAAATTGTGACATTTCTCGACGTTTCAAGGTCCCTAGAGTCGAAATAAAAGATTTTTGGAAAGATGTTTGTGCGTGCGTGTGTACGTACGTTCGTACGTCCGTCCGTATGTTCGCGACGTTTTTTCGTCGTCCATACCTCAAGAACCAGAAGAGATATCGACTTCAAATAAATTTTGTTATACAGATAATAAGGCAGAAAGATGCAGAAAGGGCTCTCAAGAAAATTGAGTAGTGGTTGTTTACCATAGCAGTTAAAAAAAAAGGTGAACACTAGCCGCGTTTTATTATCACCATGATCTGATCCGGATCAGATCATGATAATAAAACAGCATTGGATCATCATATTTTTTGTTATTTAAAGTTTGGTAGCAGTGTCAAATTCGTTCTTTCAAAAGTGACATTACGAAGCAAAAAAAAAAACAAACACATACCAAAAATGGAAGCTCCACAACTTTTGAAAATGTTTCTGCAAATCACCATTGCACTCTCAAACTCAAAGCGTCCAGATTCTTTTTGACCTTTTAATAAATGTGACACTTAAATAATTTAATTTAGAGATTACTTACAATTTATTCGAACATCTTTTCTCCCATTTGTGCTGCAGCTTTCTCGATTTTATTTATATTTTTTGACATTTAAAGCAGGGTTGCCCAAAGAACATTTCAATGATTTTTGTTGTTCCTTTTTTTTCGGGGAAAATAATACCCATAAATTATGTCAAATATACACTTTTTTGGACTTAATTATTTTAATTTCACCAATTAATATCTAGTTTTGTTAAAATATTTAATTATTTCATGGATTATATACCAAATAAATATATATAAAGCTTCTCGCTTTCTATTTAAAAAATATTTTATTTCAGTCAAATTATTTTAATTTTATTTGTTTCCAATGATACCAACATTTACATGTGAAACAACAATGATAAAGCGCTCTTTGTTGTGAAAAAAAGAATTAAATTTTGGATCTCAAATTGAGATCCAAACACAAAGCAGGATCTTGTGTTGTTGTTGTAATGCATGTAAATTCAAGATCCGGATCAGATCATGGTGATAATAAAACGCGGCTATTATCGTTAACCCAAAATATCTCACGAACCAATGACACTAGCGACTTGAATTAATTTTTTTATTATATATTGTAATGGTATACCAAACAAGTATATTTTTGGAAAAAATCCAATTAACGGTTTTTTTATAAATCAAAAAAACTGTCACCTCGAATATTTTACGAATAAGAAATGTTTTTTATCTCCAAAATAATTTTGTGAAACGAAGAATACCGTTTTTGATATCAGGTAAAATTTTGAGAAAAATCGAATCAATAGTTTTCTTACAAAAAATAAAAACCAAAAAAAAATTAATAAAAGATGGTAAAAAAAGATTTTCCACTCAAATATCTTTTCAAAAATTTAAGATAAAGGCTTCAAATTAATTTTATTTTATATTATAAATTATTGTTTTCAACATTCGGTAATTTTTTTTTATGAAAATCTAACAGTCAGTTTTTTCATAAAAAATTAAAATCTACAAAAAATAGTACGCAAAATTGGTAAAAATTGATATTCGGTTCTCGATATCTTGTGAATAATAGAAGACATTGACTTCAAATTAATTTCAATTCATCCAATTTGTATTTGTTTATATTAGAAATAAAAACCTTTAAGAAATGGTACTAAAATTGGTAAAAATTGGTTTTCGGATAAAAATCTGCAAAATATTGTTAGTAATTTTCAAATAACTTTTTTAACAAAACACGAAAACCTACAAACCTTTTAAGCAAGACAAATCGACCGACGGGATGGGAAGCTATCAGTCTCCATCCCAGCCTCTTTTTTACTTTTGTTTCGAAATATGAACAGAACTACAAGACTGCAACGTTGTCTCAGTTATCTTTTTTATTAAAAGACTAAATATTTTTCTGAAGGATAAAGCTTACGACTTTCGAAAAAAAAAAGAAAAGCACGAATATTATCACAAGATAATAAATTTAGTACTTTTATTTCGATATATAATTAGAAATCACTTGATAATTTCAACATGGAAACCGACATTTTGACGATTTTTATTGGAAATTGTTAAAGTGAATTTTAGTCATTTCGACTATCGAAAATTTGAAAATCACTTAACACCTGAACCAATCCTACCCTGGTTTGTTTTGGAGTGTCAAATAGGAGTTTCAAGATTTTTCACGGACTTGCCTTAATAGAATTTGTATCACTTGCATTTATATAAAAACTGATATTGCCTCTACAATATTTGTCTGCAACGAAAAATAACATTTTTGACATCTGGAAAAATATTTAGAAAAATTGAGTTGACAATTTTTTTGAAACTAAAAAACTTTCGAATATCTTATCAACAAATAAATCTATAAACTTCAAATTAATTTAAGTTATAAAAACATTTTTGTTAACATTTGGTAAATTTGTTTCCTAAAATCCAATTGAAAGTTTTTAATTCTACTTAAAAATAATTAAACTCGAGATTTATATCAAACATGACATAACGATGGTAAAAATGTGGAAAAAAGTGGGTCCGGGATTCTGTCAGCTTAAACTATTGACTTGATTTAGTTCAAAGTGAAGGTTTTAAGTTCGCGTAAGGCGTTCTTGTCTTTTTTTTAAGACTAAAAATAACAGTAGTTGCCATAAACATTTTTGACCAAAAATCGAAAATTCGAATTTTCTCAAAAACGAACCAATAGATTTGTATTCCATTTTTTTAAAAAATGTATTACCCCAAAAGTTAACCACCTATAGATTTAATAATAAATAATATTTAATGTTCCAAAATATAATTTTTTAAGGAAAATCAAATATTAAATGTGTATAAATTTGTTCTAAGTAAACTGCATACTAAAAATATTTTCAAGTAAACATTAAAAAAACTTATGTATACAAAATTTGTTTAAGAAAAACCGCTCTGACGATTTTAAACAAACAAAACGTTGGAAAATTAAGAATTTTTGAGAAATCAAATGGCCTTTAAAATTTTCGAAGACAAACTTATTTTACAGGTGTATTTTTAAATCTTAAATTATAGGTACTATTTTAAAACGAATTCTTGGGATACAGAAGCAAGTTCGTGCGACCAAGTCATGCATTTTATTTTAACAGCCTAGAATAAATTCTATTAGTTATTTTTAAGTCCTCAGTTTTTGGAAAAAAACTGGTTTTGAAACTAAAATTTGAGAAAAAAAACAAACATACAAACAAAGTTTAAAGTGTGATTTTTCAAAACAGTAAAACTGTGTATAATTTTTCATCTGAAATTCGTTGCACTAATTTATTCAATATTCAAAAACTATTAGTTTTGGAGAAAATTGAAAAATACCAAAGTATCAAATTACCATAGTACCCGTAGCGTGATGGTTAGTGCGTTGGACTGTCATGCAAGGGGTCTTGAGTTCAATCCCTGCCTGTGCCATCTAACTTTTTTCACGGGTACTGCCTCTTGCGAGGAATTGACAAATTCTCCAAGAGTAATACTTGTCATGAAAAGTGCTTTCTCAAATTAGCCGTTCGGATTCGGCATATAAACTGTAGGTCCCTTCCATCTCTGACAACATTACTCGCACACAGGAATGGTTGGGAGTTGTAAGTCACTAGACCCTGGTTCTTCATGGACTGTTGGGCAACCTAATTTATTTTTTTTATTTTATTTTATCAAATTACCATAACTGTTATTATTTCTTGCCGCCTAACTTATCGTACTCTCCCTAAACAGTGGGTCCACGACTGTCTGTCCGCCTTTCTGTCTGTCCTCAACCCCTACAGTCTAAACTATTGGGTTGATTATTTTCAAACTCGAACATTAAAAACGGTAAGATGTATTGTCTTTAACTTGGCCTTTTCAATATAAAAAATATATTTTTGTAATGCTCCAGAAGGGTAAGATGTAATTTCATGTAGTATTCATTTTTTTTGAAAGTCATAACACTGTTTTCTCCTAAAATTTTGATGTCAGTAGTTTTTAGGGAAATGACGATGTCCATAAAATTTCAAATTTCTTTCACTTATATAAACATTTGTCCCAACATATGGTTTATTGAAATTTCAAAAACATTGAGAACTGACGAAAATTAGGTGTTTTTCAAAATTTCATTACATTTGCGTTTCAGCCGTCAGTCGTAAATTGTGTAAGATGCGGCACAGACAAGTTATCAATTTCTTTTAGGTCATAAGCTGGCCTTTATCATATTCAGTTTGGACAGTTAAATATTGGACACCCTGTATAATGCAAACTTTATTTGAAATCCATATATGTATATCCTCGTTCTTTACAAATTTCAAAACTTCGAGAAATGACAGTTTCAATTCGACATATTGGACCATTTATACAATCACTTCTAATGTGAAAACAAACAACGTTTCTAAATAATTAAGTCATATTTTCAAATTCTTCTTTCTCAAGGTTTGAATTTTGAGTTGATTTACTTAATTCTTTTCGACATGTAAAATATTTTGACAATCTACAATAAAACAATAAGTTTAAGTCGGTAAAATTATTCTGTAAACACCTTTTCGCAACCATTTACATACGTGCTTGTAATTTCAATACAAATCGGTTATTTTAGACCAATACAAAAAAGTTTACCAATAATCTGCTTCAAAGTTAGAAGAAACCTTTTATTACCACCATATAATTGCATAGCTCTTATTACACCTTACAAAAGCAGAGATAGTACAATTACGCATCATCTGTTCTGTTGGAGATCCATCATCTCCTTTTAAAGGTAATCCAATAAACATCATTCGTTTTAGGTAAATATCATTTCATTTCAGATAATATTTACCTTACCTTTATATGTACATACGTATAGTAAATATACATCCCAAAATCCATTTAAATACCAGTACCTGGTATACCTAATATGCCTGAAAGCCTCCCACAATATAAGTTTATATATATGTACGTAACGTAGGTACCAAAAATCGTTCTGATGGTGACAAATTGGATATGAACTGCTTGCACTTAAGTGCCCCACTTTGCTATAAACTCGGCAATATACAAATCCAACTCCTGACACGTACTCAAAATTCCTCTTTCCTAAACCAATCCAATATCTCTACCTATATCCTTAGCATGTATATATGTATGTATCTTAAAGGCTACATAAGTAGAGTTAGTATATTTTCTTGTCCTCTGTGAAGGAAGACCTGTACAAGGATAAGGTACAGAAGATGAAAAAAAAAATTACCATCGACCTTGTCATCATCCCACAGGAACTTCATGTGCACTTTTCTCCTCACTTCACTTTACCAATACCTAATACCTCTCTCTAACTTGGTGGAGTGGCGGATTAAATTCGATTCGATCTTTTTCACTCCTCACCGACCAAACCCGAAACTCGAGACATGCTTCGCCAAAAATAAATTCCAATCTTTCTTTCCTCGGAGATGTCGTCCGTGTTGTCCTCCCGTTTTCCACGTCCGTCGCGTCACGTTGCCATTTTTGAAGAACCGAGAAAAAACTCCTTTCGATGAATATGGAAGGGGGCGTGGGGGCGTGGTAAAGGGAAGGAGGAGATAAAAACATAAATGTATACACATTGCACGGAATGAATACAATTGCCCTCAGGGACTGAGATAATATAAATTTGTACATCTTTATACTGCACGGTCTGCGGAAGAAGAAAGAATCCTTGATGAGGTCGCAGCAACCAGCAACCAGCCAGGACCAACATCAGAAAAACAAGTGCACAAAATTCACTCCCTTTGGATATTGGCCAAACTGCCAATTCAATTGCAAGTGGTAGTTTTTTCGAACATTTCTTTTTGTTGTTAGCCATGTCGAAGATAAAAATTACGACGAGTCCTTTTTTGAAGTGTAACCGAAAAAATGCTTTTGGCGAATCTTTGAAAAGTTATACATATTTTGCAAACCAAAACCCTTTATAAGAAGAAAAAGACTCTCAACTCCCAAGGATGAATCTATTTTAGAGCCTGGCCAGATTGCTCTACGTTGTTAAATAGGCGAAGCTCGATTTGTCGGCTGATTTTTTGGGGGCGATTTCCGCCCATTCAAAGTGTCTGACATAATAAAGGCAAATCGATTAGACTTTACTATAGCCACTGATGCTGATTCTTCCTCCGAGCCATTTTATCTGAATTGGAGAGATCGGCCTCGACTGGGCCGGGCTGGGCCACACGAATAAAAAGCTGGTGCCACCGAGACGCGATTGCAATTCGCAATTTTCTCACGTATTTCCAAAATTTCTGTTCTACCAACACAAAAAAAAAGGGACAATATGATTTTTGGTTTTAAGGAAGTTTTCGATATTTCTTGGGGAAAAATGTTGTTTTCTTTTTGTGATTATATTTGTCTTGAGATTAGATAGTTTTTGACAGCAGAAAGAGCATATGGCAAGAGTTGCAGTGTTTTTTAGTTGATATTTCTTTCTAAGTAGTTTCAGATTTTTCTTTCGTGTTTCTTTTTTCTTTTTACTTGAATTTTAAAAAGGACGACACGAAGTCTTATAGTTCTTGTTTTTGTCTTTGTTGTCTCTAAAGTGAAATAAGAAATACCAAAACCACAGAGAAAACATTCCCAGGTTTGTTAATTGAAAATTCCACCTATTCAAGACTGACCATTAATTCTTATCTCTCTCGTGTCTTTTCTTTTCACGTTGCTTTTCCATTTGTAAGGAATAAGGATTGAAGTTATATTCAGGAGATTTAAGGAATGTCCGCAACCATTGAAACCTAACTATGGGACACAAATATTCACTGAAAACGACGACGCAAACAACATTGTGACTTGTGAAAAGTATTTTTCAAAATGTGTGTTTTTATTTCATTTTGTCGTTTTTTTTCTCGAAAATAAACTTTTCGTCTCTTCTGGATTTTGCTAAGTTATTCGACCACAAATGGTGATGCTGTTGTGTCTTTTTGTGTCTCCTTCTGTGCAGCTTTATTTTGCTGTAAGGATAGGTATGTACATGAAAGCTGAAATGAAAAAGCTAAGCAGCTCTATATAAGCGTACTATGCGGAAGGATTTATTAAAATATTTCTGGATCCTGGCAAAGTGGTTTAGAAAACTTAAATGGTACATTTGGTTGGTTATGGTATTATTTTCCAAAGACAAGCAGGGAGATAAAGTTTTATGTTAAATGGAAAATGGCACTGGTAATGGCAATACTACTTATTGAGAATGCGAGCAAGTTAAACACTTTGAAAAGAATACACATATTTTAGATATAACTAAAAAGGTAGGTAGATATATAAAATGGGATGATAGAAGGGATGAAGGGATAATTCTGTTTATAATGTGAATGGAGTTTTAGTTTTGGGATATTTGTTGGTAATAAATATGTCAATAAGATAAGAGTAGTGGCTTAATAGTGTAAGTTGTAATAAGTAAGTAGTTTGTTAAAAAAAATTGGATTCTTCGGGTAACTTTGGAGAAAAAGTTTAATTTAAATTATGTACCTAATAATGTACCTAAGGACGATCGTCATTTTGTACGTTTTTGGTGAAAATTTAATAGGATGATTTTGAAACAGTCTCTATTGTTAAAAAGATTGTTCAAAAGATTCTTATCGTTTCGAAAATAAAAGATCAACGCCAAAATAAGGACTTTTAGAAAGGCATTCCTGATCTGATTAGTCAAATTGAAAATTTGGACATTTCTTGAAGTTTCAAGAGATAAATCTAATGTTTTTTTTTCAGAAATATAACTGATATTGCACAAGAACCAGCAGAGATATGGTAATAGTAATATAAAAAAAAACGCGAAAAATATCTGAGAAACCAAAAACGCTATGGACTTTAATAGAATTTTATATTGTTCCTTGTTTCGTCATACAAATTCGGTAATGAACCAAGAGGTTTTTATAAATCAAGAAAACTGAAAATGAAATATTTTTCACCTGGAATTGCTTCCATAGGAATAGTTGTTTGTAACAAAGAATAATCTAGCATAATTGAAATTTTAGTTCTCTAGTTTGAGTTAATGATTCTGAAAAAAGGAGACCCTCTAAACTGCACCAAGTATAGAGGTATCAGTCTACTTAACATCGCTTACAAAATATTCTCTGCCGTAATATGTGAACATCTAAAGCCCATCGTCAACAACTTGATGGTTCCTTATCAGTGTGGTTTTAGACCAGAAAAGTCCACAATCGATCAAATATTCACATTACGGCAGATCCTGGAAAAACCCAAGAACATCAAATCGAGACCCACCATCTTTTCATCGATTTCAAGGCCGCATATGACAGCACCTACAGGGACGAGCTGTATAGAGCCATGTCTAGTTTTGACATTCCTGCCAAACTCGTCCGTTTGTGTAGGATGACCATGGATAATTCACGCTGCTCCATAAAGATTGGAAATAGCTTAACAGAACCTTTCGATGTCAAAAAAGGTTTTAGACAAGGTGATGCGCTGTCATGCGATTTTTTTAACATCGTACTTGAAAGAATAGTGCAGAGCTCACACGTCAACACTAGAGGCACTATCTTTCAAAAGTTTGTTCAATTACTAGCATATGCTGATGATATTGACATAATCGGAAGAACTCAGCGTGATGTCAATGGGGCTTTTGTGAGTATTGAGGCAGAGGCGGCAAAAATGGGTTTAACGGTTAATGAGGACAAAACAAAGTACATGATGTCGTCAAGAAAGGGCCTACAACACCCACGTCTCGGTCAAAACGTCACCATCGACAGACGTAACTTTGAGGTAGTCAAGGACTTCGTCTACCTACGCTCCGCTATTAACGCAGAAAGCAACACCAGCGCTGAGATCAAACGAAGAATAACTCTTGCTAACCGCTGTTTCCTTGGGCTAAGAAAGCAATTGAGTGGCAAAGGCCTCTCTCGAAGGACCAAAGTGTCGCTATATAAGACTCTCATCATCCCCGTCCTGCAATACGTTGCAGAAGCATGGACTATGACAAAAGCGGATGAAAGCACATTGGGTCGTTTCGAGAGAAAAGTTCTTCGAGTGATCTACGGTCCCATATGCAACGAAGGGGAAACTTACTTCACCTTAAGTAAGTAAGTAAGTTTTAATTAATATTTTTTATTACAAAAATAGTATTACCCGTGGCATGATGGTTAGTGCGTTGGACTGTTATGCGAGAGGTCTTGGGTTCGATCCCTGCCTGTGCGAGGAATTGACAAATTCTCCAAGAGTAATTCTTGTCATGATAAAGTGCTTTCTCAAATTAGCCGTTCGGATTCGGCATATAAAACTGTAGGTCCCCTCCATCCCTGCAATTACTCGCACACCAGGAATGGTTGAGAGTTGTAAGTCACTAGGCCCTGGTTCTCAACGGACTGTTGCGCCACCTAATTTATTTATTACAAAAATTAAAAACTACCCGAAATGTTACTAAAAATTAGTTAACATTGATTTTCGACTTGAATATTTAAAAAAAAATGGTATTGACTAACTTTCAGTTGAATTAAAAAAAAATCAATTGCCAGTTTTTATCGTTAGCTAAAACTTTTTTCCAATTTTTTAATAGAGCTCAAGTACCATTGCGGCAGAAGTGTTTATCTTTTGAGAACATCCACGACTCAAGTCATTTCTTGATATTTTTTTATGAATGGAACTGCTGGTGGGAAAGATCATGTTCCATCGACCCACCAACTATGCAGTCGACCACGTAGAACATAACCGGGCAACTCTTGTGACTTTCTTTCCTTGGGTTACACTAATCATTCCATTTTTATCACCCTTTAAAATTAGATAGCGAAAACTCTTGCGACTGAAGCAGTTGTTAAAAATTGAAACAACAACACTCAGTATCTCTTGGCTTCAGTTCATAAGAAACCCTGTTTTGCATGAAATTGGATAGAAAAAGCTTAGCTTTTCTGACATTTTGTACGAATCCTTGAAGAGCATTATCTTCAATTCGTCTTCGAAGGTTCTTGGCTTTTCTTCACGCCTGCCCTACATTCATCAACATCAAAATTACAGTTTTTTAAAGGACGAAACAAACGGATTAGTTAATCCTCTTCGGACTAGAAGAAGAAAGTCAACGATTCCCAAAAAGAAGACATACGTATTTTCAAAAAACCGAAATATAAGAACTAATGTGTCCAAATAACACTGCTTATCATATGTCAAAACTTGATTCTTGACGTTACCACCAAAGTTGATCAGCACTTACTGATGCTATGTCCATCTATAGATAAACAGAGAGAACTTAGCTGATGTTCATTGCTTAAATCTGCCTTATAACGAGCGTAAAGATCTTCTATATTTAAGGTTCTTGAATCTTGTTTGTGGTACCCGTGGTATGATGATTAGTGCATTGGACTATCATGCCAGAGGTCTTGGGTTCGATCTTCGATCCCTGTCTGTGACATTTAAAGTTTTTTTCATTGGTACTGCTTCTTGCGAGGAATTGACAAATCCTCTAAGAGTTATTCTTGTCATGAAAAGTGCTTCTCAAATTGGTCGTTCGGATTCGGCTTAAAACTCTAGGTCCCCTCCATCCCTGACAACAGTACTCGCACACAGGAATGGTTGAGAGTTGTAAATCACTAGGCCCTAGTTCTCAAGGGACTGTTGCGCCACCTAATTTATTTTTATTTATGAATCTTGTTTGCAGCTTAAGCTTTCAAAGAATTGTCGACAAAATATAGTTAGCCAATAGCTGAGTATTCAATTTATTGAATCACACTAGTTCCAACATCAATATTCTTCAAAATAATCACTTACTTGTTAAGTGTCTCCATTTGGATGTTGTTAGGTGTTTATTTAAGACTTTAAAGCTTAAAGACACACATTTCCCCTTCAAATTTAAAACCTAAATTGTCTTAATTTTTCAGAGTTTGTAAGCTTGAATGTTTACGTACAGAAGTACCAATTTAATTCATCACAGTAAAAACTTAATTTCATAAAAATTTATAAAAACAAAAAGGGATTATGTCGCCTAAAATTAAAAAAGTAATACTGATACCGAAACTCCATGTTTCTCGTGAGATTGTTGTTGTTTAAATAAAATTATCCCTTCAACTCTACACTTTACAAAAAAGGACAACCTTTCACCTACTTAAGCTCTACAAACCAAAAGATTCCTAAAATGTTCCTAGGTACAAAAATGAAAATGTTCACATTATAAATGACAACCAAAAATATAATAACAAAACTCATTAATTTAATTAAATTTTCTACATCCAGCCTGTTGAAATCACATCCAAGCAAAACACATACATACATACATACATACTCGTATAAACCAAAAACCCGAGACCATATGTCACACACTCATATTCCTATTCATTATTCTGGATCTAAGCTTTTGCGCTTGAAAAGAGAAGAGTGAAAAGCAAAACCTATACGCATACAGTACAGATACAGAATTATGCAAAAAGCATTTCATTTATCAGTGCTGACAAAGCAAAACAAAAAAGAAAGACCAAAACTCTATTAGTAGGTATAGGTAGGTCTTTGGTAGGTAGTTAAGTGCAAGTTTGTTATGTACACCTAGTGTTCGAGTATACCTATCAAACGTTATATGAACAAGTAAAATCTCTTTATTCCTAATATGCCACCTTTCTGTGTTTTTGGTGTCAACAGTAATGCCCCTCAAGTTTCAGTATTTTCAGTTTCATAAAAGGTATACGAGTATGGGAGTACATCCTCCCTCATGTCAGTCTTTATCCTTGCAGCTGTTTGAATAATGTTCAAATCTCCTGTGAATACCAGGTTATAGAGTACAGAGTACAGACATCCAACAGGCTTTTTGTTTTAGAACAATTCATGGACCGCTATATGCGTAATATTGTGTGGATGAATATAACTCTCTATATACAGAATAAAAACAACAAAAATTCACATATCCAAGTGTTGTATTCAAAAAGGGAAAGTGAACAAATGTTGTGTATTCTGTTTTACCAAAAAATATAAAACATTTTAATATTGTACTGTACGTGTATTCAAAGTGAAGAAAAGTTTTTGAATTTTCACTTAACTCCAATTTAATTAATCTTTATGCACAATTTTGTGAAAATCACACTCAAAAGTAGTTTTTACAAACAGAATTAACTTGAGACTTTTTGAAATCTATACAAAAATGTTTAAGTGCACTGTAAAATATTTCGAATTTTCATTCAGCCCTATAATGAATTCCATCGTAATCGGAAACTATACAGTTTTTCAATTACCAATTAGAAAAAAAGTACTCATAAGTACTCAATCCGAATTCAAAAACTGATTACTTATACTTATATATACTGATGAATTTTGAAAACAAAGTAGAAGCTTTTTTAAGTATTTTCAACTTTCATGCTGCTATTGTTCATATACAAATGTACTCAATTCCACTTTCATGTACTTATTCTTATGAACCTCAGAAAAAAAATTAAAACAAAAGATATGCAAGGTGCACTGTAAAATATTTCAAATCCCGAAAAAATTAAACAATTACCGAATACGTTATCGTATTTGAAAATCTCATACAATTTTGCATTACGAATGGATTCTATGATACAGTTTTTTTTGTTTCCGACTACGATGGAATTCTTGATAGGCCTGATTGTCCATATTAAGCCCTTATATGTACTCAATTCTGTATTAAGAAACGTACTACTTGTACTTATTTGTATGAACATTGAAAACAACGCAGAAAATACTTTGCATTGTAAAATATTTAAAATTTTCCTGCTGCTATTGTCCATACATAGGAACTCACTATGTACTCAATTTCGAGTTCTAAAACTCAGCAGGTATTGTCCTTATTAAGTACTCATATGTACTCAAAAAATCACCACTTATGCTTAATTTCATAAACATTAAAATAAAGTAAAAGTTATTTAAAGTAAAAACTGAGTTCAAAACTGAGTTCAATATCTAACCAATTGTAATTAGTTGTTCATAATAATCTATATATATAAAAATGAATTGCTGTTCGTTAGTCTCACTAAAACTCGAGAACGGCTGAACGGATTTATCTTATCTTAGTCTTGAAATGGTAGTACCCGTGGCATGATGGTTAGTGCGTTGGACTGTCATGCCAGAGGTCTTGGGTTCGATCCCTGCCTATGCCATCTTAAGTTTCACGGGTACTGCCTCTTGCGAGGAATTGACAAATTCTCCAAGAGTAATTCTTGTCATGAAAAGTGCTTTCTCAAAATTTGCCGTTCGGATTCGGCATATAAACTGTAGGTCCCCTCCATCCCTGACAACTGTACTCGCACACAGGAATGGTTGAGAGTTGTAAGTCACTAGGCCCTAGTTCCTAACGAACTGTTGCGCCACCCAATTTATTTATTTATTTAGTCTTGAAATGTTCGTGGAGGTCTAGGGAAGGTTTAAAAGGCGAGAAAAAATCGAATAATTTCCGGGAAAACCCTAAAAACAGCCCTTTTCTATTTCCCATACAAATGTTTTCTAGAGTTAATTTGAACTTTATTGCTATTCAATAAAGTTCATATTAAATTATAATCAATCACTGTTGTCTAAGCAATTTAGGTGTGTTCCTAACGTCAAAGAGTTAATTTGCAATTTATTACCGCTGCGTAAAGTTCAAATTCAATCATATCTATGAAAAAATCTAATGTCGCGTTCCGAAAATAAACAAAAGTGAATCGCGAACGCGACAAAAAATGTAATAAACTATTAGTAGTACTGAATTCCAATTAATGTGGTCGGCTTCGCGAAACTTAATTTTAGCTAACTTCAGTAACTGTGTCAGATTATTTTTTTAAGTTTGATAAATCTAAGTTTTATCACAAATTAAGTTTCTGAACACAACCATAATATTTGACATTAGATTTGACAACCAACTAATATGTCAATCATTCTGTCGCACTTCAGAACACGGAGATTTATGGCTTAAAGGTAAACTCGAAAGAAATAAATAAAAAAATCAGAACACGGAAAAAAGTATTACGATTGACCATATTATGTTACGATGATCATGGTTACGATATTCTATGAGTGCATCCTTTCTTTTTTTTTGTGATCCTTTGTGATAGTGGTAACATTCCAAGTAGTGTGCTCTTTTTTTGTTGATATTTTGTGATAGTGACACTTTACTGTTAAGTTACTGTTAAGTGAAATTACCATTAAACATGCAAATCACCGAAACACCAATTTGCAACATCGCCAAAAATAGCACAATGGCCAAGATCCTACAGGTATGCAAATCAATTGTTTGGGATGAATGCACAATGGCCCATAAAGTGCCTTGCACATGAGCAACGAACTGCGAACTGCGAATGGACGAACAAACGTGATTTTACACATTTCAAAAAGTCAATTCCACACAAAAACACATTTAAATTATAAGAAACCAATTGACACTAATATTAGGATAATAAAATTTGCATTTTGTTCTCTAAAACAAGAGAATTTTGTAAAAACAATTTGGTAGTAACGAATTGCAGTGTGGTTGCTACGAACTGTCAAACTCTATTCGCGTTCCACATACCATCCACACTGCAACGAATAAATTGTTCGCGCTCAACTTAACCTCAAAATTATACCGCTCTTGTTTTGTTTTTGTGTGAAAGATCATGGCTGAGGAAAATATGGAGAAAAGGGTTGACAATTCGTCGCTGTCTGCGAATAGAAATAAAGCTCATGTGAAAGAAAAGTCAAAATATGCGAACATCCACAGTTCGCAGTTCGCAGTTCGTAGCTCATGTGCAAGATGCTTAAGAGTTCACTGGAGGCGCAGGACAGAACATTGAAAGATCTTCTTTTTGGTGGGGCCATGATTCTGTTGTCAGGTGATTTTTGTCAGACTCTTCCAGTTATTCCCCGATCAACTGTTGCTGTTGTTAGATATTGGAAATAATAAAGTTGCAATGGACACCGCGACCGGATTCATCACATTACCCACAGATTTCTGTCACATCACAGATTCAAAAGAGGAGCTTATTCAGCGTGTTTTCCCAGACATAGCGCAAAATTTCAATAACCATAATTGGCTGGGTGAACGAGCAATATTGGCAGCGAAAAATAAAGATGTCGAGGATCTCAATGCGACCATTCAGAATTTTCTGCCAGGACAGTTTTTAAATTCACTGGAATTGCCTGGATTACCACCTCACAATTTGCAGTTAAAAGTAGGATCAGTTGTCATCATGCTGCGTAACATTAATCAACCTCGACTATGCAATGGAACAAGACTGGCTGTGAAAAAGCTGATGAATAACGTCAATGAGGCAAAAATATTTAAAAGGAAAATACAAAGGAGAGGATGTCTTGATCCCGCGAATACCGATGATTTCAACGGATTTACCATTCGATTTTAAACGCTTACAATTTCATGTACATCTGGCTTTTGCGATTACAATAAATAAATCACAAAGACAGTCTTTAGAAGTTTGCGGAATCAACTTGGAGTTTCCCTGTTTCGCGCATGGACAATTATACGTCGCGTGTTTGCGCGTCGGAAAACCGTCTTCTTTGTTTATTTACGCACCACAAAACAAAACAAAAAATATAGTTTATGAGAAAGCTTTAAATTGATTAACAAACTTTATCATAACAGTGTGTGTCTGTTAATACAAATTTAAACCTTATAAATAGCCAGTATTTCAGGAAAAATCTGTTTTTTTTAAGTAAGCAACATGATGTGTCGAAAATAATAATAAAACTTCATGCTTCATTAAAAAAATGCTTTTTTATTCAATACGTTTCGTTTGTTTTGAAATTAATTTATACAAAAGTTTAGGTCTTTTATTTATCGATTGAGGCAGTACGAAGTCTACCGGGTCAGCTAGTTTTTAAATAAAGTAGAAGTTCTTAAAAGTACAGTATAAAATATTTCCATTTTTAAAGCAGTCATTTTCCATCTATTGTACTTAAGTACTTATGTATATGTACTCAATTCTAAGTTTAAAATGTACTTGTTTTCGTGAACCTAAAACTAAAGTAAAACTTCTTTAAAGTAATAATAATAATAATAGCTTTATTTATTGAACCTTAAACAAATTTTTACAATTCAACATAATGATAAATAAAATTATGGCCTTGGCTTTGAAACCGTCTGCCAGATGCCATCACTATTTTTACTGTTAAAAATTACAAAATATATTTTTAATATTAGTAATTCAAGTAAGCTTTTTGGTGAGTTTTGCTATTATTTTTACATTGTTCATTTAACAATTAGTAATTTCTTTTTTTTTTGTTATTAATAAAAGAAAAAAGATATAAACATAAAATTAAATAAATTGCAATACAAAAATGGGTTTTATTTTGTACAATATGTACGCTAAAATACTTAATAGATACTTTTTTGGGTTAAAATCTTTTAATAATTTATAAAATCTTTTCTGTAATTTAGGGCTTCAATGCAATATTGGGCAAGAAGTTTCCAGTTGCTTCCATTTAAGATACTTATAGATAGAGTCTGATTCGCTTATTATTGACTTTTTAAAGTATACAAATCTTATTTCTTTTAGAATGGGGCACACTGATAAAAAGTGATAAGAGTTTTCTTGTTCTTGCAAATTACAGAGAGAGCAAAAAGTTGATTGGTCATTAAAATAAGGTTTGTAATTTAAGTCAAGAAGCTCTCCCCTAATGCGAAAAATGATAGAAATTTCAAATAAGCTCATTTTGTCTGTAAAATAATTGAGCTCATTCAGATTATAATTGAGCTTTGGATATAGAGATCTACGTGAGGAGCCTTTTGCTTCCTCAATTAGATCTAGTCTTATTTTGTCATCTAGCTTTTCGAGAATACAATTGATCTTTTCTCTCACAAGGAAGCACCGAAATACCGCTCAATATTGCTATATCCTCCCATTTCCTGAACCAACTTATATTTTTTTGTATATTGTGTTTTGCTAATAATTTTAGTAATCGATTATCATCATAAGAAAGTATTTTGGCTACATAATCAAACTTTTTTCACGGGTACTGCCTCTTGCGAGGAATTGACACATCCTCCAAGAGTAATTCTTGTCATGAAAAGTGCTTTCTCAAATTAGCCGTTCGGATTCGGCATATAAACTGTAGGTCCCTTCCATCTTTGAGAGAGAGAGTTGTTAGTCACTAGGCCCTGGTTCTTCATGGACTGTTGCGCCACCTAATTTATTTTTTTTTAATCAAAGTGCATTTTCAAGGTGAAAATAAAAATAAGAGGAAGACCTGTTTCAAGCAGCAGCATTAAATTAGGTGTTGATTTTGGTAATCTAAATAGTTTTTTTAAGAAGAGCAGTTGCAGTTTTTCAACCTCGTCATACTGCTGATATCCCCAAACCTGACATCCATATGTCATTATAGTTCTCAGAGCCGCATCAAACACTCTAAATTTGACACTATGTGCAACATTTGTGTTCCTAAACAAGTTTTGCCAGGTTGAGTTTATAGCAGATAACGATTTCTTCAGTTTACTTTAAAAGTGTTTTTTTAGGGTTGAGTTGGGGTGTGAGAATCATTCCCAAGGAAGTAAATTCATTCACAACTTCAATATTTTTACAATTTAGAAACCACCTTTCATTTCTACTGTGTCGTCCTCGCCCTGTTCTAATTATCATAACTTTCGATTTTGATATATTTATTACCAGATTCCACATTTTACAGTACTTATCTAGCCTATTTATCATGACTGAAGACAAAACGACATCATCAGCATATAGGAGGCATTTTATAACAAGTCCTGCAATTTTAATACCGTTTGGCAAAGCGTCAACTATGTCGTTGATAAAAAGAGCAAACAGCAGGGGGGATAAAAGACATCCTTGACGTACTCCACTTTTGGTTTCAAACCATTCTGATATTTGTTCACCGTCCCATACAGCTGATGTAGTGTTCTCGTAAAGTTTTCTTAGTACGTTAGAAATCTTAGAGGATAACCCCAGTAGATTTAATTTATAAAACAATGCTCCTCGATCAATGCTATCGAAAGCAGCTTTAAAGTCAATAAATATTGAATACAGCTTTTTCCCATTTTCTGCGTAATAATCTACGATATTTTGGATGGAGAAAATGTGATCCGTTGTTGAATAACCTGCTCTGAAACCTGCTTGAAATTCGTTCAACAATTTGTTCTCATTAACCCAAAATTCAAGCCTTTTCAGTATAATTCCTGTAAATATCTTCGAAATCACATTTAGGAAAGATATGCCCCTATAATTTTCCACATTATTTATGTCCTCTTTTTTATGTATTGGAAATACAATTGACTTTCTGAAAGTTTCAGGTACTTCAGCCGTGTGCAATATATTTGAATAGGTCCTTGCTAAATTTTCCAAAAAATCGTTTGGAGCGTTTTTGAAAAATTCATAAGGAACTCTATCATACCCTGGGGCTTTGCTATTCTTAGCTTTATGTAAAACACTGTGAATTTCTTCTATGGTGATATCCCCATCTAAAGAGTCAACGATTATGAAATTTTCAGCGAATTGTATTGGTTCTTCAATCTCTAATGGATTAAGTAGATTTTTAAAATGATTTGCCAAAATATGAGCATCCAAATTGTTACTAATTTTGAATTTTTTCCCATTCAGTTCCTTCACTACTTTCCAAAATTCAGAAGAATCCTTGGCATTGTTTAAATTATTCGCTATTCCTAAATAGCATTCATTTCGCTTTATTTGGCAGAGTTTTGTATATTCTTTATTTGCCTGAACATAAGCCTCACGGAAAAAACTTCCGTTTCTCATTCTTGCTAGTTTTAGCAGTTTGAAGGATTTAGCTCTGGCTCTTTCGCAGTTTTTGTCAAACCAATTTTGTTTGCCTTTAGCTACGTCTCTCCTTTCTGCAAAGGAGATCGAGTTTTTTATAGCTTCGATAAAAGAATCAATCTGGTGGCTCGTGCTTGCTTGACTTAAATCAGTTTATACAGTAAACTGACTAAGTTTGGCTTCATAACTTTCTTTTTCCCTATCGTTCCAAAATAGTCTTGGCAGAAGAGCAATGCTTTTTTGGGGTAGAGGTTTTTTTATGGTCAGGGCTACTGAGATTGGCATATGGTGCGAGAAAGTCAATGCACCAACATTAAAACTATCTATTTTCTCAAACCATTTACCACTGATGCCACAATAATCTTCTTTAAAGTAAATTGTTAAATATTTCCAATTTTCATGCTGTTAAAAACCGTACAAAAACTCATACGTATGTACTCAATTCCGAGTTCAAAAACCCAGTTCTTCTTTTCAATTTCATAAACTTTAAAAACAAAGTAAAAGCTCTTAAAGTACATTGTACGATATTTCCAATTTTAATGCGCAGCTATTGTCTATATTTAATTTTAAACATAATTGCGCTGGTCGAAGCGTTGTGTGCATTAACCTAGAAAAAAATATTGTCTGTCCGTCAAATTTAACCTGTGATAAAATAATATTGCGGAATCGGTAACGGTGATGGAGCTTCACTCTTTTGAGGTGAAATGAACAAGAACATTGCATGGGTTCGGTACTGGGTAGATGCTATGTTTGCATTGTACCTACGTGTGAACGAATTTGCACATTAAATTGTGACGATGACGAATAATTTTAATTTACACCTCACACAGAGATGCACATCAGAAAATTGGTTTAAATTACAGTGATGCACAAATAAGGCCATCATTTCGGAGGAGGTATAGAAAGATTGACTTGACAGTGGGAAATGTTGATGTGATGGCTCCAAAAGAGGGTAGTAATAGCCCAGGAATTACATTTACATATATACAAAGTACCTGGATATATGATTGTGAGACTTATATGTATATTTCCATGACATCCTTAAGTGCGTGATGTAAATTGTTATGTGATGGAAATATCTGCAATATGGTTTTACCAACAACTCTTAACATTTTACTTTTCTTTTGAATTATTTCATTTAAATGGAAGGCATTTTTTGTTTCTTTTATTTCAATTTTTTAATTAATAATTCTGTTGATGGTGATCTTTATGAAACAAAAATTAATTTAATAAATATGTACATTTATTATTGGTTTTAAAGTGGAGTAGGTAACACAATTATTACACTATATTAACACTTGAAGCAAGTAGGTCAATAGTTGATTAATATATGGCATTATTATTACAAAAACATTTTAAATATATAAATTTTTAAAAAATAGTTTAACAACTCTCAATTTTATTTTATATGTATTTATAAACCCAAATTAAATATTTTAGACATACTGTCTGTATAATATTATACTAAGGTCAAAACAGAACTAGACAAGATATCTACAGCCTAAATAAATAGTTTTCAGGGAACATTTCGCGTCCCTTACTTTAGCGATATCTAAAATTCAATCTCAAACACTGTAGGTAATTAAATGTAAATTTTTTTGGGCAAACCAAAATTCTGTGGCTAACATGGCTTTTAAGTCGTTAAATTTTCGGTTAAAATAAAGCTGAACTACAAAATAAATCGTAATACTCGTGACTAAAAAAAATGCTTATCAGCTCGCACCCGAGTCTAACATCGGCAAGTACAGAGATAAGTTCTTCAGCAGTACTTAGCGAATGTAGAATGCTTTACCATTCTGTCTTTTGCATTATATGTATTTCAAACGATGTCTCCCCTTCTAAGGCTCGCACTCTCAAGCATTAAAATGTGCAAAAAACACCTTAAGTGAGAGCCAATAATAAAAAAAAAAGGCTGGGATGCGACCCACACTGATAACTTCGCATCCCGTCTGTCGATTTGTCTTGCTTAAAAATTTGTAGGTTTTCGTGTTTTGTTAAAAAAGTTGTCAGTTGAATTATTCTTAAAAATTTTAAAATTACGAACAATATTTTGCATATCATGAAATAGTTTGATTTTAAAAACCTAACTTTGTTAACGTGATTTTTAGTCTAAAACCAATTTTTACCAATTTTAGTAGCATTTCTTAAAAGTTTTTGTTTCTTATATCAACAAATACAAATTAAATGAATGAAACTAATTTAAAGTCAACATCTTTTATTGTTCACGAGATATCGAGAACCGAACATCCAATTTTAACCAATTTTGCGTACTATTTTTTGTAGATTTTAATTTTGTATGAAAAAACAGACTATTGGATTTTTACCAAAAAAATACTGAATGTCGAAAACACTATTTTTAATTTTTAAAAATTTTTTTACTGAATGTTGAAAACAGAATTTTTATAAGACAAAATTAGTTTAAGCCATAATCTCAAATTTTTGAAAAGATATTTGAGTCGAAAATCAATTTTTACGAACTTTTAGTATAATGTTTTTTTTTTAGGTTTTTATTTTTTATAAAAGAAACTGTCAATTGGATTTTTCTCAAAATTTTACTAGATGTCAAAAACGTTATTCTTTATTGCAGAAAAATATTTTGGAGATAAAATCATTTTTTGTTCGTAAAATATTCGAGGTGACAAATATTTTATTTTTTATTTTAAACAACGTTAGTTGGAATTTTGTACAAAAATATACTAGTTTGGTATCACGTCCTAATATATAGATAATATAAAATATAATTCAACCCGCTAGCGTTATTGGTTCGTGAGATATTTTGGGTTAACCAAAATTTTCACCTTTTTTTTAAATTGCTATGGTAAAAAAAACCTGCCACGTAATTTTTTTGAGAGTCCTTTCTGCATCTTTCTGCATTATTATCTGTATAACAAAATTTATTTGAAGTCGATATCTCGAACGTACGGACACACGCACGCACAGAAAAAACTTTTATTTCGACTCTGGGGCTTCGAAACGTCGAGAAATGTCAAAATTTTCAATTCGACAAATCGGACCGATTACAATAACTTCCTATGGGAATCGAAATATCATTTAAGAAACTTCAAAAAGTATGCAATACAAAATTTAAGTTTAAGCTGTTTTCTGTACAAATTTTCGAGACGTTAAATCAAATTAGTAATATTTTTAGTATGTTAAAAAATGGTCAATTTAGTTTAAGAAATTTTATTAAATGTTAACAACACTACTTTGCTTAAGATGAAATATTTATGAAGATATTTCAGACGAAAATCTATTTTTAGAAGTGTGGTCTTTAGACGCTTAGTTTTCAATTTGGCAATACTTTTTTGGAGTTGGCCTTTTTTGACAGCTATTACTTGTTTTATAATCAATTTGGTTTGCCATTACAAAATGAATAGACTAAATTCTGAACATTTACAAATCTTGAAAATCTATTACTTAAGTTCCAAGAAGATGGCGCTAAATGGAGGGCGCATTATTTCGCGTCGCGTCGCGGGCCTGTGGTGTGGCATCCAAAATTTTTGATTTAACACCGCTGGATTTTTTTTTTTGTGGGCTTTTGTTAAGTCGCTTTTTTTGCACAGATAAGCCTTGGAGTATTTGGCGCGTTATTGCTGACATACGGCCCAATTGCTGGGATTTATTAGTAGAGCCAGACTCTTGCCACTTATCTTTAATCATTTTTAAAACATAATGGCAAGGTTAGGTTAGGTTAGGTTATAAGGGGTGTGCACAGCATGAAGCTGTTGCGTACACGGGGGCCTACTGGTCCATTGTGATCCCCTGTAAAAGTAAAAATTTTGCATCGATGCTCCTCAATTCTGTCGATTAGCGTAGACTGGCTCGTTAACGAACCAGCCTGTGCTATCTATAAACTTCCTCATGCTTGCCATTGAGACCTGTGCTACATCATCCAGTTCTCCAACAAACCTGTTTCCGAAATGACGGAGTCGGCTGGTTTGGAGGTTCGGACAACATAATGGCAAACATTTATCTTTATTAGAAAGCAAAATTCTTGGTTATAATATTTAATAAAATGCGTTTTCTTTCTTCTTGAAAACCACACGTCTGAAAGAACATTCTTTACAAAATTATGAGTGAAGTTTCATTTCAGATCATCGGCATATTGATAACAATTTTTGTCATGAGCAAATATTTTTCTCACGTCAATTCCTAAAATATCCTTCTGGAAATTGTATTTTCAAAAAAAACTCAAAACTACAAACCCAGAGCTTAAAAATGATTTTTCTTAACATTCTCATTTTTAATGAGACAAAACCTCGAAAAATTACCAAAAATGCTTATGTTCGTTTTACAAAATTTGAACCTAGTTTGGTAAAAGACTTATTATTTACTATAAATTTACATATTTTCAATAAAAATGTTCATTGTCTGTGTGACTGTCTATCTACTTATAATAAAAGAACATACAATTATATTCACGAGATGTTCTTTCTTGCACTTGACTTAAGAATCCCTTTGTTTCTTTATTTGTTTCGTCTTCATTATAAAAGCTAACATCTCCTTTATATAGCTTAAGCTCAAACATTTTGCTTTTAAATTTTTACAATAAACGAAACACATGTATGCACTTTGGCACCCATATGAGTTCTGCTCTTCTATATTTGTTAAGCACATAGATAGATCCTTTTTTTATAAATATATCAGACTGTCAGTCACAGTCACAGTGCAAAGTATAATATTAAACGCAATCTTTCAAAATGTAAAGTGAAAATGAAACATTATATTACATATAACACAAATCACACATACACATAACACAAAAGAATAGAAGATGAAAGCTGCTGCATAGATCATCCTTTTTACTTGCGACATATAGGAACTATATGGCAAGTTTTGCATTCGTGCAAAATTTCGAACTCGAGGTTTTAATCAAACATGATATTACGATGGTAGAGAAGTCGAAAAAAGTGGGTCCCGCGATTCCGTCCGGTCTGTTTTGTCTGTCTGTCCACGCTCCTACAGCCTAAACCATTGGGTCGATTGAGTTCAAACTTGGAAGTTAAGGTTTTCAGCAGATTCGCGTTAGGCGTTTTTTTCATTTTTTTTTTAAGACCAAAACTAACAGTGGCCCCCATACAATTTTTTTGGTCAAAAAACGAAAATTCGAATTTTTTCAAAAACAAACCGATAGATTTTTTTTAAATTTTCTCTAAAATTTTATTTTTAAACTTGGCTTCTTTTCATAAGAAAAACATATTTTTGTATTGCTCAGGAAAGGTACCGCTCATAGAACCGTTATTTTGTTTCTTAATTGTCTCAGCAACTTATCAACCGATTTCAATAATTTTTTTTCTGAATAAGCTCTTATATTGCCTTAACAATATTTGATTATCAAAAGTGAAATTTTTTATTTTTTGGATTTTTTAAAAAATATTGAATTTTTTTTTTTCAAAATTCTATATCTCAAAAACGGGTCAACATTTTTTTACGAAATTCAAATGTAGAGCGTATATTTACAATCACTAAACAACTGCATACCAAAAATATTTTTAGAACAAAATTTAAAAATTTTATATATAAAAAATTAATTTAAAAAAAAACCGCTCTAACGATTTTCAAAAAAAAATTTTGAAAAATCAAGGGTTTTTTGATTTATAAAATGGCATCTAAATTTTTGAAGACAAACTTATTTTTCAGGTAAAGTTTTGAATCTTAAAATAGTTTTTTTTTTTAAATTATTTTAACTGCATTAAATGTAATCCCCTCCCATCTCACCAGATCAAATCTTATACATGAGCCCGAAAGAGCGCATTACATTGACAAAACTTTTATTATGTTCAGCCCTATCATGAATTCCATCGTAATCGGAAATTTTTACGAATCCCGAAAAACTATATCATGAAATCCGTTCGTAGTGGAAAATCTCATACAATTTTGCATTACGAACGGATTTCATGATACAGTTTTTCGGGATTCGTAAAAATTCCGACTACGATGGAATTCATGATAGGGCTGATTACTATCTTTTATCCAAATTAGATAATGCATTTGGTACATATGTATGTATTGTTTATAACTATAACTATTGTAAATACCAATTCATTTCCGGGATGAGTTGTCCTAGGATGAGTTGTGTCTTGGGATGAATCGCGCGGTTTTTTTGACAAATCGAATAGCATTTAAATCTTTGAAGACAAACTTGTTTTAAAGGTATAATTTTAAATCTTATATAGGTGCTTTTTTAAACAGACTCTTTGCATACAGGAGCAAGTTCGTGCGACCCAGTCGTGCATTTTATTTCTATAGGAAAGGGAGAGAGTAGCATCCTGAATGGTATAACATATTTTTTTTACCCCCAAAGCACTACCATCGCATATATGTAGATATAAATGTATCTCTATCTTAATATATCCACATCCTCCAAGCTCCAAGTTCCAACAATAACAACAACAACATCAGAGCCCGCTTAAAGAAGCATATTACACATCCTTCGCATTTCCCAGGATATTGATCGGCGAATGTAACATGCGAATTTATTGCTTATTTTATCTCTATAGCAACGAGTTCTCTCTCAAATAATTGTATACACAGCAGGGGATGAAGAAGAGGTGGGGGAGAGGATTGTTGTAAGAAAAATGTGATGGTAAAATGGGGGGGTGGCTTTACCTACATATGTGAATCTCGAAATGTGTATAAAGGCAAAATAGGACATGAGTTTGGCATGGATCTCGAAGAATAGATTGCATTAAGAACTTCTTCTATTCCATACTTTACTCTACTCTCTCTCTTCAAATCACCCCCCCCCCCCCAGCATCACAACTCAAGCAGGTAAAAATATACAGAAAAAAAAGAAAACGAAGATACAAATATAAATAATTTCAAAGTGTATCTATTCTATAGCGCTCACAAAACAAAATAAATGAGGGTTGAAAAATGTTATTGTATACGTATGTATGTATATGTATGGGAGCGTGTGTTGCTGTGTTTCAAAGCTTCTTTTTTATCCTCGAGCTTAAACTGAACAAAACACACACACAACAACAACAACAAAAACGCATCCTTTTAACTTTTTCTGTTGTTGTTGTACGTAACAAGGTATTGCTCACACATCAGGAAATTAGATGCTCTATAGGTATGTAGGTACATAGATAGGAAAAAAGGTATAGGGTCTTTAATAAGGCGGAATTTGCAAAGTGGGAGCGAGCATTCAACATCAAATCATCGCATCAGGGGGGGTGGGGGATGAAGAATTTTTATATATTGTTATCTGCGTGTGTACTTTAGACTTTTGGAATATAGCTAACTTCTGCCATCCTAATGATGGAGATTCTTTCATTAATCTTTTTTTATATTGTATTTAATTAGGTTTATGGTCGTATGAAAACATACATAAATTTGTGGTTTCCTCAAAAGAGATTTTAATAAAGAAAGGAGGATTTCTGCAGGAAGTTTGTTGAAGTGGAAATGTAATTTTGTTGGGTTTACCTGCTCTGATTTATTTTAATGGCTTGGCGTATTTTTTTATATTGAAGCCACGTCACTAGTGAATTTTTTGTATAAATTGTAGAGTTTTTTTTTAAATATTGCCATTGTATTAATATTACTATTTTTAATAAAAATGATTTAAAATCATAAAAATCATGAAAATAAATAAACCAGCAAGTGTTCATATGTATATGCGTTTCGCCCCGGTGTAATGGTTGGGCTCATCAGAAGATGACCATTACACCTTGTCTTGACGCATATTTTCCCGAATTAATCGAGATACCATATAATTCGAGCTACATAAAGCAACTGCGAATTATATGGTTGCTACAAGTCTTCAGAGAAGATAATATTACCTTTACCTTTAGATTAATATCACCTTTTTATACCAATTAGCTTATAAGATAAATACCTGATCTGTGGCTAAGCCACGTGTTTCTTATTTATTTGTATTACACATTATACCAATAAATATATAATAATTAATAATAATATAAAATAATATAGCATATAAGCTGGATACATTTTATACCAGTTAAATTGAGTGTTTTGTTGATTCTTTTTAAGAGCTTGAGAACTTTAAATAATAAAACAAGACAGAAAAATTATTGAAAATTACTTTGTGTTGTCATAGTCTGATAAATAATTCTATGGCATTAATTTTTTAAATTGGATTTCGGAAATATGTCTAGCGCAGTTTTCATTTACTTTTTCCTTTAGACCAGTCCAATTTTGTACAACTTTTTCCAAAAGATTTGAACGTATGTCGTCAATTGTGGCATAAATATTGCCTTGCCTTTAAATGCTTCACAAGTTATTGGTTTTACGGCACAAACCAATCACTAAACACAGCTTCATGAAAAATTATAGTAAGTGTTTATTTGCATAAAATAATTGCTAAATGAAATTACTCACTAAACACATTTATTTAGTAAAAATGCTCTACGAACTTCACGAACAGGTTATTTATTTTTTAAAGTAAATTTCCACAACTTGGAAGCTTTGTTCTGTTCTGTTCTGACAGCCAGAAACAAAAACCATCGAAACTTTTCATGTTGTTAATAAATAATTATTTATAAACAAATTGGGATATAGAACAATATTTAGACATATTTGCAAAATATTTCTCTTATTTAATCGCAAATAAAGAGAAAATGGCAAAATCAATTGAATTGATCAATCACAAGACAACAATGAATCGGTAGACTACTAGCAGATCTATTTAAATTATAATAAATTATACCAATCAGTTTGTTTCGCCTATTATAACACATATTTGTTTACCAATGAATTGGTACATTTGGAGAATGTTGCAAATTCAACTGAAATGATAGACTACAGGACAACCTATTTGAGCCATAATAATTTATACCAATCTAGTTTTTACTAGTTCTTATACCAATAAATGGGCATATTTACGTAATTTGCGTCATATTTAATTGAGTTTAAAGATAAAGTTGTATAATCACCCAATTGGTCGACTATTAAGTCGTTTTAATTGATTATACCAATCAGATAATTTCATAAAGCCTAATTTTTATACTAATGAATTTGTGTCCTATTTAATCACTGTGTTTTTCACAGAAGTTTAATAAACAATTGAATTATACCAATTAGACCAGTTAGAATGTTACGTTTAAATTTCTTGAGAGACGTCTATTTAAAAACAAAACTTCAGCTTCTATTTAAACGAGTACTAGAAATTCTCTTTTGCTACCCTAACACATATTTTTGGTCACGTGTTTATTTTTCAAAGGGCAATAAAAACGCACTTTAATTTATTTTGACAGTTTCTTAAATTAATATTGTAATTTATACCAAATTGGACACTGAATAAAAATAAAACAGTATCAAGATTCCAGAGTTATTGGTCAAAAGTAAAATAAGAATTATAATCAGCAATTATAAGGATCAAATGGCCTTGAAGAGGAACTAATGTAGAGAGGATAAAAAAAGTAGATTGGTAAATGAGTGGAGGCAAAATGACACACTTAATGAGGATATTTCTCTGTTGGTTTCTATATATCCTTGTGCTTAAGCTTAATAATGTGGCTAAATTGCACAATAGGTATACATAAACGCAAATCAACATTGGTATCTACGGAAATGCATAGGTATTTCACATAAAAAAAAAAGTCAGAGTTGCCAGATTGATCTATTTATCGGAAATTGAGCTATCTTTTTTCTAAAATTGCTCAAATAAATCCAGTATGACATAACTGGGCTATAAATAGCCCAAATGCAATCTTTGGCGATATTTTGTTCGGCACAAATAAATGTTTGAAACAGAACATTTCTTTATTAAAGTCTTCATTCTTATGAAAACAAAATTCGAATTGAGCTAAAAAATTGTATGTGGAAATTGGGCTATTAAAATAAATAAGGTGGGACGACAGATCGTAAAGCTTAACCAAACTCTAAACCATTCCTGTATGCGAGTAATGTAAAGGTTGAAGGGGACCTACAGTTCTTATGCCGAATCTGAGCAAAAGTTGAGCTATTTAATGGGCTATAAATTTGACTTTTAATTGGGCTATAAATTGATCTAATAATTGGACTACTTTGTTGGCATCGATTTTGGGCTATAAATATTTATGAAATAAAGTCTAATTGACGCTATCAGATTTGTTTTTATCAAAACTGAGCTATTATTTGGGATTCTTTTGTGGCTGCGATTTTGGGCTAAAAATATTGGGCTATCGAGCTACTTTAGGACATGGCAACCCCAATGCCAGTATGTCTCATTTGTGTTCTCTATTTTTATCCCTATTCCTGATGGGAGTAAAGTAAGTGTGGTCAATGTGAAACTAATGCTAGTGGAAAGTTCTTAACTGATATGCATTTAAATTGCATTAATTTAAATGTGAAAGTATATGTGTGATACAGAATGAATAGATATAGAGAGAGACAGAGAGAGAATGAGGAATATATGGGGGGGGGGTGAGAGACAAAGCTACCTTTAGTTAATGGAGCCGAGCCGAGATATCCAGGATGAAATTTGGTTTTTCAAGGGGGATTTTCAAGTGTCTTGTGGTAAGTTCAAAGGTATAGATACCATAAGGATATACTTATACAATACATACGACGAGGGATAGTTTGTTGCAGCTGTTGTATATATGCTTTGCAGCCTTATACAATTAATGAGCGTGCTAATATTGTCTCGATTTGTGGAAAATTACAAGCGATTTGTGGGTGAAATAGGAATTAGATAGAAAATAGAGGTATAGGTTAGGTTAGGTATTTCTTGTACCTATAGAACTTTGTGGTATTTGAGCAATGGACTTCACAATAATATCTATAAATACCTACATCTATAGGTTAATGTATAATCAAAGATATATATTTACTTTTGATATTGTTTTCGAACGAAGAAGAATATATTGCTCATTCTATGGAATTTGTGTGGTTTGCAATAATATTTACCTAGGTAACTCCTTGTTTCAGAAATTATTAACAAAACAAAATTCCTTCCAAATGAATTCATTAATTTTTGCCTAGAAACTGAAGTTAATATATTTCAACTTAAAAATAAGTGTTTCATTGTTAAGGACATTCATTAAAGTTTCTTTCAAAAATATTTTAGATAAAGATATCCCCTTTTTCATGTGACATTGCAAAAAGGATCAACGCACAATTCTCCCTATATAAATGTACTTGGCATTCCTTTTAAATTGCTAAATAATCCTTTTGGCCAAAAAGGACCAACAAAACAACAATACCTACATATATCCCTTAAAGGATTTATTTATGAACTCCCAAGCGTAGATGGTAGGTATACAAGGTCAGACACCTTAAGGTTGCGGTAAAATATTTTATTATATATGTAGGTATCGAAGTTCCTGGAATGAAATAAGTCTAGGCATATATGTACGTATGTACGTACTCGTACCTACATCGATAGTAACACTTGAATGATGTTGAAACGAGAGTTATTTAAAATTTCAAAACACCCTCACAAAATACTCTTAACAATTTAACTCTGTATATGCTTAAACCCTATAATTGCTCAATGGAAAGAGAAAGGAGATATAACAATCACGAAAAGTCCCAATGAATAAAGGACGAAGATACCTTAACTTTTACAAGGACATTTCACTGGGTAGTTATTTCAATAATAAACCCTCTTTTAAGGGAAAGGTATGCAAAGTAGGTAGGTGGTATATTTACGATGTGCTACCTTACCAATAGTCATCCTACCTTTCTAATAAATCAATCTACCCTAAGAGCATTTTATGGTCGTGGCTTGACTATGTCCACTTGGCACTTGAGATTTCCGAATTATCCTGTGGGCTCTCTGCTGTCTCCTCTATATTACAGCCAAAAGCCCCTTTGCTATACACAATGCATCCTTTTTGCATTTAGTTGATAACCAAGGATACACGACGAAGACCACGTAGACCGACGCCAACGACGGCGACCAACACGGTCGGGCCAACTATATCAAAATATTAAATCAGCCTTAACCAGGGGCGTTAATAAATCCATCATCATTATCGCTTTTGAGTAGAGTGCGGTGGTGGAGAGCTGTGTAGGATGCAAGGATCATCCTTTAGCTCTTTTCGTTCATATTCTTGCAAAAGGAAGTGCCATCCACCTTTACCTACACCTGCAGCAACCCAAAAACGTAGGACACACAAATAATAAAGACGCAAAGCAACGACAAAGCAAGGCACACAACCGGAAAATGTTTATTAATGAAAATGAAGGACTCTCATTCTCTAGCCAGCCAGCCATCATCATTCTGAGCCTGAACCCGCTTCTGAGCTCTTCCTCTTTCCTCTTGATGGTGAATTCCGGAACCCCCTTATTCTGCCCTGTTATCCTTCTTGCTTGGTGCAGTTTATTTTTTTTGTATCTATTATCCTTTATGAACATTCGTTTTCTATACGATTTTCATCATCTCTTTGCGGTTTCCTTGCTTCTTCTTATTTTTCTTCGTATTTTCTCTATTTTCCTCGCTTTCTGTCTGTCTGGACTTTGGAAGGAAATAAAAAGGACATCCGGTGGTTTTTAAGGGGGTGGGTTGGGCAGGATCTAGGATAGAAGTAGTTTCTATAAGTAAACAAAAAATCATGTGCGACAGTGTCTTTTTTTTTCCTTCATTTTTATTTTTTAAGATTTCTTCTTTTTTGCATCAAATTTTAATCCTAGAAAGAGGAAAAACACAAGGACAAAGGAAGTTTTCGATAATTTGTATAAAGGGCCCTTTCCTTTTATACCTAGGTACCTACATAATCATAATTAGTTTTATTATTATTGGAGGAGAGGCGCATGTCCCTGAAATTTTGTGTATACACATTTTTAACATTTTGTTATGGTTTTGTTCGGGTTTAGCAACATAAAATGTTGAAGGTAAGAATGTTGCATAGAATACAGCGGTGTTCAAACTGTGAGAAGAATTTCAAAGAAGCAACATTTTAAGCTGCAATCAAAATGCTTATACCCTCTGTTACTGTAGAAAGTCAAAGGTTTTAAATTTTAAAGACTTTAATAATCATTTAAATGGACGTTATTAGTTTGAAACAATTAATTGTTCATATTCAAATTTTAAATTATATCTCTTTTCATTTCTGTTACGTACATTTAACGTAGAATAAGAAACTTTATTTTGAATTCGTTGCTTTTTTAGTAGTATCAAAAGTTAACCTGAAATTTTGTTTTAAATTTTAACTTACAGTTGAGCTCTAAAAATAGATCTAAAATAAATTTAAAAAATTTACAAACATAAAAACAAAAAGAAGTTATAACTACACTTTGATAATTTAACATCATACCTAGTTATTTTTATTTTAAAATTCCTTCCTAAGCATTTTAGTACAAAATTAATATAAAATATTAAATTGATAAACTTTTTTACCTGAATTTGTGACAGCACTTCTGAGTTAAGAGACAGACAGACGGGGTTTGGAGTATTCTTAAAAACCTAATAATTTGAAATCTGGGCTAATTTAAAAACTTTAAAAGTTGTCTTTCGTTATGGCGAGTAGATGGGTATTTTGCGTTACAGATGATAGGCAGTGTGAATTGTAATAATAGGGAATATAATTTCTTTAATTCCACTTTTTTCAAAAATGATTTTTGCATGAGAAAGTGTTCTTTGTAACGGCCCGGCCTAAGTATAAATATTAAATTTATCAATACTTGTTATTTTCAATACTTTTAATAACTTCAAAAGTGAATATATTTTCAAAACTACACATTTCCATTACCTCGTTCTATTCAAAACTCATCTTTTTCCATAAATACCTAATTTTGCAACCAAACTATTCTTTTCCTGTGCAAATCAAATTATTCGCTTTCAGAACTCGTGTATTTCATATGACATGCAAAAGGCGTGTTATATTATTTAGCTTTAATTTTTGCAAAGAAAACATCTTTGTTCAGCTCACAGTATGAAAAGTAGTTTTTTTATAAAAGGGACAATTTTGTGGTCTACTTCAAAATTGGTTTTAAATTTTCAGTAATTTTTTTTAATATTTTAGTGTTTCTGGTCACTAAAATAAAATTAATTAAGTAATTACAACAGTTTTTCCCATTTCAAAACTCCTTTATTCCTGAATAAATTGATTCAAAGTCATGTATTTCAATCGTTATTTTCAAAACTCTTCTCAAAAAAATTAAAACAGTTCTTTATAGTTTAAAATCATAAGAAAAAAGTCAAGATTACATAGGTACTTATAACTTTGCCAGTGTCATTTTAGTAATGTTTGACATTTTGTTCGTTTTAATCAAAACTTTTATATGTAAATGTATATATGTATAAGAATATTATATATAAAATGTCATATTTTAGCCCTACTATTTAAAATTTAATTTCCTTTCTAAAATTTTATTATCTTTTCTATTCCAGGTAAGTCGTTTCTTCAAATAAGCATTAAGTATGTAAGTATAAAAATCAAAGTTTCCCAAGTGTTTAAGTTAAAGCAACTTAAGGTGTTATAGGCCAACCTAGAAATTTTATAAGATCGTTTTTTTTTTTAGATTTAAATGTTCATCTAAGACCCCAAAAACGTTGTCTCAAAATAAAAGATTATAGCGCTTTGTTTTCGAATTTAAGTATTACTTATTGTAAAATTACTCATTATTTTCTTTATTAAGAGCTTTACACGCCTTTATCTCATCAATAGAGCATTTTAGATTAACTTGAAGTTTTAAAAAACATCGTGTAAATAATGTGTTCTTTTTTGAAGTACTTAGTTTTTTTTATATTGGACTATTAATTTGTTATCAACAATTATTTGACAATTTTGTGGGCAAATTTTTAACTTTAGAAGTGCTTTATTTGGTTAAAAATCAATATAGATATCCCAAATATTTCCACGTACTTCTAAAGCAGTTTTCTTTTAATAAAACTCCTACAAAAATAATTGTAAGCAGTCACGGATATGTTTGATCAAATTCCATTTCTGTAATCTTGATTTATTTGAAATATCTCTAAAAAAAACCTATTTTTTGGGCACTTATGTGATGTAAGCCCTAAATTTAAGATTTTTATACATACATACAATCAAGCTTTGTTAAAAGTTAAGACTTTTTTTGAAGCTAAACTAAAGATGTAATTCAGAGTGATTGAAATATAGCGAAAGTTTCGAGGAATCAAACGAAAATTAAGGGGTATATCATTGCTAATTTTGATTTGTAGATATTCCTTATTTTGGCCTCAAAATACCAAAGTTATTTTTGTCTTATTAAATTAAATGTCTTTATAAAAATGTTAATAAAACCCAGACCAAACCCAGACAAACCCTCTAAGGAGTACGATTGCTTAATTATACACCAAGAAATAATAACTATTTTTGTAGAACGTTCCAATACAACCATATTCTACTTTAGGAGGGGGAAGGTCTATTTTTCCTTATTTGGGTGGGAGGGTCAATTTCATAAAAAAAATACCAAAAGTAGAAAAAAATAATAACAAAATATGTTTTATACGTTTTTTAAGCCAATACTTCATTCTATAAGTTAGTTTTTAAATTAAGTGAAACATACAGTTTTTGAAAAACATGATTTAAACTAAAAAATGAAGAAAAAAACAAAAAAGTTTAAAAAGTGTAATTTTTCAAAAGCACAATATATTAAATTTTGTTTTTAAATTCATTGCTTTAATTTTTTCTTAAGCGAAAACTGAAAACAAGATGATTTTATATTCTTTAGTTTTGAGAAAGTTGAAAATTACCAAATCTACTTTTTATTACATTTTCATTCGCTGATTATTTTCCTTCGAAAGTTAAGAAAAAAGTGCTTTTCTAATAAGAATAGTATAGCATTTGCCATTGCCAATTTCTTGACAAATTCATCATCTCTAAAACTCGGTCTATCGACAAATTAGAACTCGGTCGAGTTCTAACTCATTCTTGATTTGGTCCGATTTATTCGACTCTTGAATATAAGAGCCTAGGAAACTAAACCATGGTTTAGAAATGTTTTTCATTTTTTAACTATTTGATGCTTAGGTAATGTTTTTTAAAATTAACACCACCAAAATTTGTGATATGCAATGATAACATATTATTAAAAAATTATGACAAGTCCAGATCAAAACAGTTTGCGGATAAAAAATGTAATTTATGACATAGGAGAAACTTTTTGCACCTTAAGAATTTACAAGAGAACATAAAAGGAATTGACATTATGTTTACTAATAGCTTAAATTCTGAAACGGTGATGTGTTTAAGAACATCAAAATGATATTATTCTCATATGGTCATATTTTATGTTGAAACACGATTAAAGTTTAAATTGATTTTATTTTATCGACACATCTACTCTCTTCACCCCCGACGACCCTTTACCATCATAACACAGAAAAATAAAAATTAACTCAAATCATCAATTTAAATAATGAAGTTAAATTAATGACAACATCTTTCACCGGAAAATAAAACCTGACAAACATTCTATTATTTATTGATAGAATGTCAGAATTTAATGACGAAAAATTCTACCGGGTACTATTAAAGAAGTAAATTATTCTTAAGAACTTTGTTTTATAAAACCGAGTTTAAATTCCGTAAAACTCAATACTAAATTTATCCCAAGTTCTAAGAAAATTATAGAAAGTGAAAAGTTTTAAATATTTAAACAAAAAAAATCGGTTTGGATCTTTGCAAGTAAATAACAAACAATTGAATGTTTAAATTTGCAACAAAAACATTTTAAATTATATTTATTGCAAATTTTTCTAACAAGATTCAAAAAAAAAAAAATTCATAAAAGAAATCATTTCATTTCAAGTTCCAAAATTCTTTTCAAATTCATTGCAATTACCATACAAAATTTGCATTTCTAATATCTACCAATGTAATATAGTATCCATGACAACTTTACTCGCACACAGGAATGGTTGAGAGTTGTAAGTCACTAGGCCCTAGTTCTCAATGGACTTTTGCGCCACCTAATTTATTTTATTTTTTTAATATAGTAGGTTTCATATCAATTATTTAAATGGCTTTAAATAATCAATGATAGTAGTTTTAAAAACTAAATTTTTGGGACTATATATTTTGTTAAACTAGTATTTTGTCCTTTTATATTAAATTGCGTTGATTCATGAATTTAAGTGACAAAACATTAATGAGCATTATTTATTTTATACAAAATCATAGCTAAATCACATACAAATATTTGTATACCTTAAATATCGATGAAAAAACGTTTTCTACGATTTTAGATTTTCGCAATAACTTGTCTGTAGTTGCATTTGAATCGCATAAAGTAATAGAAAACAGGCTCTAATTTTAATTTATTTTTTAAATTACTACATTTATACATAACTATTTTTTTTTTTTATTTCGTTCATAAAATAAATCCTGTTTGTTTCACTGTCCACTGTCTTCATTCTACAAAATTACATCCAAACATTTGAGAGCAACTGGATTCATTCATTGCATTGCAGCATCATTCACCATCCACAACACAATCCACAATACAAAAACATCATCTCTAATGATCTCTTTTACTCTTTCACATTCATCACTCAACTCAAATCGGCCATTTTTGTTTTCAAAATCTATCCTTCTCCCTTCCACAAAATAAAGTAAACATTTTTCACACATGCTATTTGACATTTCTCCATTACATTGTTATTCGTTAACCCTTTTTCTTCCACTTTCCATTACATTCATATTCATCCACCCGCATCATAAGCATAACCAAAAAGAAAAAAACCAACTCCAGCAACATCGACCCATCCGACAGCTGCAACACAGAAGAGAAATAATACAAAATGAACCGTTTTTTCATTCATTCTTCTTCTATTTCTTCTACTGTTGCTGTTATGCTCTGTTGGTTTGGTTCGTTTGGTAACTCAAAAAATACCAACAAAAAAACAATATAAATAAAATAGAGAAACTCTCATCCGTCGCCCTTCGTTCGAGTTAGAGAAGGTTTATGCGCAGAAATTAATTATTCTCAAATCTCAACTTCTCAATTTAAAAAGAACACAACACCAAAGCGCAAGCAACAAGATACAAAAAGCCAACAAAAAGAAAGAAGAAAAAAACGTACATCAACCACAAAACAGACACGACAAGAATTCATCTCAACAAAACGCAATCCGGAAAAAAAATCAACTCGGCTCTCTTCTGCTCTGCTGTCGCTGTCGCTCTGTCCGTTCCGTCTGTCGCTCTGCTCTGTGTCTGTCTCTCGCTCATTCAATTCCAAACCGAATGTCAGTCTACCGTTTGTCGCAGTGCTGTGTTGATTGGAAGACCGCAAAATAGCAAAAGCGAATTTCTACACTTTCCATTAAAAAAAGTAGAAATTTAAAAAATTAAAATAATTAAAAAACTTTTTCGCAGTAATTTAAAAAGTAAAATAAATAAAAATGTCCTCGTTCAAGTTCATTCAATTAAAACTCAATTAATCTTGTGAAAAGGGTTGGTTTTTTTAAAAAATGTTCTGTTTATTTGAATCACATTCAATTTCAATCGCAGTCTAAAGGAAAAGGAATACAATTTTCACAGTTAAATAACAAATGAAGAAGAGTGTGGTGGAAAATAAAATAAAAAACGAATGAAAAGTGAAGAAGAAAAAAATCGCATGTTTCTGCTGTAGCTTTTTTTGAAACAGCTTCAGTTCAAGTGCCCAGAGTGTATATTCCCTGAGTCGTCCAAGTGGTAGTCCCGAGTCCCGACAACACTGTGTCCGTCTCCCGAATCCGCATCCCGCACCTTTAACCATAACATAACCGTGTTCGTGCCTATGACTGACTGTGCCCTGCCCTGTGCCCGCTTGATCAGATCAGGCAGAAGAAGAAGAGTGCCGTAAATTAAAAGAAAGAAAAATTTAAAAATAAAAATAAAGAAAATTAAAGATTCATGCGTCGCCTTGTGGTTGTGCTGCTCATGGTGCGGTCGCGGTGTTGTTGTTCCCATGGTACTCGTACTGGTGCTGGTGCTAATGCTGTTGTTGTTCTTGTTGTAAATCTCTATGTTCTGCTGTGATTTTCGCTTCCCATAAATTTTTCTTCGATTTTTTCTGATTCTGAGATTCTGTTGTATATCGTTCGCCTCCCGCCTCCAACCGTCAGTCGAGATCGTTTTAGCCGAAAAAAATAACTTTTGTTTTTCAAAAATATTTCAGAGCATCTTTCCTTCTTGTAAAATTTATTTAGAAATTCTCGTGCGTTTTAAGCAAAAATAAAACAAGAAAAATACAAAAGAATTACCTAAAAACAAGGAAGAAGACTTTATTTTTTCATTCTGCTTCATTCTTCTTATATGATATTTCTTCTTTTCGTTTTTGTTGTTGTTGTTGTTCTATCTTTTCTTCTCAATTCGATTCTCAATCTCATGTTCATCCTTATCCACCCCATGCCGCGGCGGAATGTGTGGTTGGTTGGTGTCTTACTCTTGGTGATTTATTTCGGGAAATTACTTACCTTAAACAAAAATCTGTTTATTTGTTTAATTTGTGATCGAAGTTGTTCCTATGATTATAAATAAAAACATCTCAAACAAAAGAAAACTTGTGATTTTTGTACTGGAACTGGACTTTTTCGGGGTTCTGTTGATATCTCTGCCTAATCAACAAGATACAAAATTTGAATTGGAAAAATATCTTAATTCTCCAAAACGAAGAAAGTAGTGTCCACAGGATCTTAAAAAGGATGTTTTGTGTTGTTGTTTTGTTGGTTGACAAAAATGTGAATAATTCAATTTTGAGAAATTTATAATATTTTTTTTTTATGTGAAAATCAAAAGTGTAAAGTTTTATTTATTTTTTTGATTTTTATCGAATTTCCACAGATATTGTATGTAGGTTCTTTGTAGGGATTCTGTGTAATTTTTTGTTGTATTATTTTCATCAGAGAAGGTTTCCACGCAGCATCAATTTTAAGTGCTAACAGATGAGGAATACTATCGAGTTAAATTTTAAGAATTATTTGTATAGGTACCTACCTATTTTTAAAATTGTGTGTTTTTCTGTTTAAATTGATAGTTAAATATCTTAAAGAAAGAAATGAAACAACAGTCTTTTAACTTTAAAGTAAACGTTGTTGTTTAAAACTTTGTACCTACTTTAGTCCGTTAATAATTTGTTGATGCCTTACAAGTATCAAGAATTTTAAACAAAACATGTTAGACTCAAAATTTGAAGCATCCATATTTTAAAGGTAGCCTTCATTTATAATTTTTATTGTAGACTCTAAAAAATTATTTTAAGACCAATTTACTTTTGTTTTCAAAATATCACAGTTACTTATCAGTCTAAATTTTGTTTTGTTAAAAATGTCTTATTTACAAAAACTTCTGTTTACTCTCCTTTGCATCTTAAATGGTGTTTATTATAAACAGGAACACATTTCGGAGTTTAAAATTTAAAAAATGATTTAAGTTCTACATTGAAAAAGGTGATAAAAGATACAGGAATGGAGTTAGAAAGCTTCTTGTTTTATTTCCTAAATAATTTTATTTTATTTACTTAATTTGTTTCAAATGTAGGGAGTCCTGAATTTTATAAAAGTTTCTTTTATCTTTCCCAATATTCGAATTAATGCCTAATTCTTGTGATATGTGATATTAAGAAATTCATATGCAGATATTTTTCCATGATTTGTCAAAGCTCATAGGTATGTATAGTTTTTGAAGTCTTAAAGTGTTTTTTTATTAATATCATCTAGGTACTTTACTTCATAGAAATGAACCTGTTCCTATAGTTCATTTCTTGTGTGAATCGTATTTTCTTACAAGTAGCTAAGAATCTATTTAATTTTATTGTTGCACTTGTCTTAATCATTAATTATTATGTGTCATTTTGCAACAATAAAATATAGCAAACTAAGAGACGAGTCATTCACAATCTCTATCTTAGCGTTAGGTATACCTAGATTACAAAGCTTTTTAATTCCTAGTTTGAAATGTAGCTCTTGTAATTGTAAAATTGTTGCATCATTTGTATTTTTACGTTATGAACAAAAGCGTAGTTTGTTTTTAAAATAAATCATATTTATGAATGATGGCAAGATTATTCATTCTAGGTACCTACCTATCTTAGATTTGGCTCATGATTAGGTACGTACCTAGGTAGTTTAGGAGCTTATATTCAGGGTTATAAATTGTCAAGAAATTTCAGTCATCTCAGTTTCGCAAACAGGATTTTCGAGCAAAACTTTCGAGTTTTTGCTGTCAAAATAATACGATACCTATTTTGTAAATCAATTAATAAACAAGGAGCTACAAAATAAGAGTTACTTCTATGTAGATAGGAAAATAGGAATCTTGGTAAATTATTTTTGCAAAAAGAGACTTTGGCTCGGTGCCTTAAAAATGTCGACTTACGTAAACATTAGACTGATTACATGTGCTATCTTTTTTATAAATATGTTCACCTTATGAAGTTAAATGGGTAAATGGCCTTACTATAGCTTCAGGTCAGTCGATGCTCTAACAAAAACTGCCAATGACTTGACAATAATCAAATAACTATATAATTTTGTAATGCAAAATTGTCACTTGACACTTTCTCAAAGTTTAACAAATTTCTTGTCAGATGGTTATATATGTACATACCTATACATAGTTTTAAAAAATGACATCTGACAATTTCAAATGTTCATCTGACAAAAGCTAACATCAATCACGTTTTTGTCAAACAAAGATTAAGTTTACAAGGTTCTATGACATTATGTACTTTTTTAGAAGCAAATCTGAAAATACAGGGTGCGGCATAGCCGACTGACGAGTTTTGATGGGCTATAAATAACAAACCGTAAAACTTAGAGAAAACATTTTTTTTATTTAAATCAGTATTCAATCCTATTTTTAAAAATTATTTTTTGAAAATTATATCTCCAAGATGGCGGCCGTCAGCATTGATACACGTACACTGTTGTAGACGATCTCTGAAGCTTTCACATGATTTTCGGCACATTTTGACTGGTATGGCCTCGATTTCCGCGGTGATTTTCTGTTTAATTTCTTCTATGGTATGTGGGCGATGTCTGAAAACCTTATCCTTAAGGTAACCCCAAAGGAAAAAATCACACATGCTTAAATCTGGGGACCGTGCTGGCCAGCCTATGTCTCCTCTCAGAGAGACTAACCGCCCAGGGAACATTTGTCGTAAGACAGCAAGTGAAATTCGAGCTGTGTGCGCTGTAGCTCCGTCTTGCTGAAACCATACATCTCCCAAATCATGTTCTTCAGCCATTTCCTCCAACCTTTGCTGAAGATAAGTTTCCAACATCACAACATAACGAGCGGACGTGACAGTGACGGTCCTGTTCTCGTCCTCAAAAAAGTAGGGGCCGATCACCCCAAATTGGGACACAGCACACCACACGGTCACTTTAGGAGAGTGGAGTAGTCTTTCATGGAGCTGCCGTGGGTTATTCGCAGCCCAGTATCGAAAATTTGATAGTGTTTGCAGAAGGAACAGATTCAGCACGTGGAATGCCGAAGTGTATACGAAAAGCCCTTTGTGGAGCGATCACAGAATAATTATTTTCGTAATATGCACGCACGACGAAACCACGATGTACACCTGTCCAGACCATGATTACGAATAAAAACGGCATTACCGTACAATTCAAAATATACCACTTATTAAGGCATAGGTACTCTTATCTTATCACAGGCTAATGACCTCATTAAACTCGCCAGTCAGCTCTGCCGCACCCTGTATTATAGAATCTAAAGATTGTCTCTTTAAAGCTTTAATAATTCGAACTATACCTTTAATAGGTAACTTTGAAAAGGAGTGCACGAATTTGGAATAAATGTGAAGATATTTCTTAAAGGCTTTTCAAATTTTTTAAACAGAAATTTACACTCCTGCTTTAAATATAACATGTTCTTATTTTATAGACCGAAGAACCAAAATCTTCAAATGCTTCTATACGAGTTGTTTGGAATATAGAAGAATTTGATGAGATGTCAATCTGAAAACCTTAAATTTGAACAAAAGAATTATTTCACTGTAATTTATTTTTTTGAATCAGTTATGTATTTTCTAAATGTTCATCTATGAAATAGAACCCCTTCTTTGCTCTTTACCCTTTTTCCCATTATTGTGTAGTGTAAATCGTTTTAAAAACTAAACTATCATCTCTAGAACCTTGCAATTCTGAAGTTGTTTTGATAAAATGACAATCGTAATAATTGTTAAGGGTGATTGAAAATATTTGCCAACTAGTAAAATGGTTTATTTTCTATTTCATGATGTTTTATTTAAAAAAAAAGCAAACAAACCTAAGGAAAGTATTAAATTTACAGAGAATGAAAAATGTGTAACCATTATTTCGGCCTAATGTAAATTGTTCAAGTGATTTCAAGAATTTATTTTGCGTAATAGGTAATTTCTCAATGAATTTTAATGGAATTATCATTATTATTTTGAAATGAATCAAGAAAACGCTTCTTTGTTTTACAGTAACATTCATTTCCAAATAAGATTCTCATCATGTTGAGTTATTCTTTTAACAAATAAAAGAAAAGAAATCCCCTCAAATACCAATCTACACTCATTTACTTGCCTACATTTAGGTATTCTGTTCTAAAAATAATGGTTAAGTACTACACTACCTAAAATAAGAAATAAATGACTTTCTGTTTCAAATTAATTATTTTCGTCTATTTCATGAAGGCGTGAAAATACAGCTCTATTTCTTACATAAGTACCTAGCTCAAATTTTCAATTCAGGTGAATGTTTCACCGAAGAGACCTTTTTCGACATGTATGGTATATTTCATAACATTCTATACAAATTTGAGGGTCCTATCTCTAATACTCATGAAGGTCAATCTTTTAAAAAGGAGACCGTAAGCAGTTATGAAAATCCTCATCTGTCTCATTTTGGCCAAAAGTGATAGTATTATTCAATTTGATTCGCATTGTAACTCAAAAAAAAAAAAAAAAACAAGTATCCGATAGACTTAAAATTCGATATAAAATTGAATTACTAAGATGTTTTTTAGTTCGAATTATATGACATTATAAATATGACTTTTTTTTAAATGTGTCTTGATTCTTAACAAATCCATTTTCTAAGATATTGATGCTTTTCGAAATAATTAGACCGTCATACCCGCAATGGGCAAGATTATTTGTTGACCTCTCTTAAGACAGTGTATAAGTCGCTTATATTTCAACATTTGTAATATTCTCAATATTTCAAAAAATATCTTCTATTGTAATCATATTTAACAATATTTTACTCTTGATGCTCTAAAAAAAATGATTTAAATTTATTTTAATCGCAATTTTTATATGAATTTCGAACCAATCGTTTCAATGTATTCCCATGCACGTGTTGCATAACAGGGTTTATTATAAAACTGAAAGCACTCAACCTAGAATCAGAACACTTCTAAAAACTTAGATTAATGCCTAACATATTGAATATTCCTAAACAAGCATCAATCAATTAAAATTGAAATAAAGTTGTAGATTAAAAATACTATACACACAACCTATAGGCTTCCATTTTAAAAACCATACCTAACTACCTATTTCCATTAAGAAATATGAAATACTCTTGAACAACAATCACTTTTCAAAAATTTCTCATCCTCATCAAATTGAATTATCAAAATTGAGAAAAATAAAAAACTAATTCAAACAAAAATCCAATAAAAAAAAAAACAGATAGATACAATTTCCTAATCTCAAACTTCAAATATAAATGTTACAAACAATGTACATATTTATTCCCCGTATAAGTATTTATAAGATCAGTTTTATTGAACCTATAATGCTATTCAATGAGATAAGCCATCGTCGACACTCAAGTAAGAACACTTTCGGTTAAGTGCCCCATCATGCTGCCGTTTTTGACGTCGTCGTTTTCATCTTCGGTCGGTCGTTATCATCTACGAGCCGGTCGCCGTTGACTCCGCGCCACTTAAAATCAAAAACAAAACACACAAATTTCAGAATTTTCCCTTTTTCTATAATATTTCGTATAGAATAGATTCTGCTTCAATTTTCCCTTCAAATTGTTTTCATTTTTAACATCAAAAATAGTGTCGTTGTTGTCTTTTCAAATCTTGTTTGTCCAATCTTTTAAAAAGATGTAAAATATATAGGAAATTCCCAAAGCTTTAAATTTTTCAAAAATAAGAAAGAAAACACTCACAGGTAGAAGTGAAGGTACATAGTGTCCCTGTCCACTTCCTTTGTTTCTAAAATATTTATGAATCAAATTGCATCATTAATAATAATAAAAGAAAAAAAACAACATACTAACACAAATTCCTCATCTGGCAACACTTGTTATTTTCCCTTTTTCTTCTTTTTTTTTTTAAACATTCTACCCTTCCAACCATTAAGGGATGAAAACAAAATGTTTTAAAAAACCCTGAATCTCCCACATGATGCAGAAGATTTTTTCAGCTGTAGGTATACATAGATATTCCCTCTAGTCTCTCTCTCGTATATATTTAATAGACCTCTTTTCTCTGTCGTGCGCGTTGGAGACGGAATCGGACGGAGAAGCGGGAGAAGACCATCATAATTCGGGTCGTTTTTGTTTTCCTTTGATTCTCACAGGACGAACGAAATAACAAACATCCATCCAAACAGCATCCACAGCACGAGCTCAAACTCGAACTCGAGCGCCATCATCAGTTGAAATAAAAAAGGACATTAAATTAAAAAAACAACAACAACAAAACGAATAAAAATACTTTACAATCTAAAATAGCAATAGAGCACACAGGACACACAGGACACAGCATCCCTCTTTCTGTTTCTCATCGTTTTCGTCGTACTTTACTCAAACAACCCCAATAAAAATAATAAAAAAAAAAGAAAACAACCCTCTCTCTCTCTTTTTGAATGGCAATGTTGTCAAATTTATTGTATTTTCCATCATTCACTTGTTCCTTCGTTTCGTACACATACTTCTTCGTTATTGTTGTTGTTTTCTTTTATGTTGGAATTTTCCCTTATTTTCCTTGTTCTTTTTTTTTTACAGTGTAATCCAAAAGTAATAAAAAAAAAATATAAATCAAAATAAATCTTTGAAAATTTGTGCCAAAATATATAGAAAAAAATAAATAAAATGTATTAAGAAAGTGTGGTGCGTACATAAAATATATATAAAAAAGTGAAAATAAAAAGAAATAAATAAATAAATTGCCCTCCAAGTATATTTCGAAGAAGAAGGGAAAGTACAACAAAAGCAAAGCAAAAAAAAAAAAGAAAAGAAAAGAAAATCGAAAGGATACCCAGGCATAAGACGAGAAAGCATCCTTTTTCGCTGTTTGCCTTTTCACATCGTTTCGCCGCCCCAACCCCCCCTCGATACACGTTTTGTATCGTATTCGTCGTCCTAGTCGTCGTCTTAGTGGCCGTCTTAGCCGTCGTCGTCATCTTACAGAAGTTACAGTCTTCGCTGTCTTCGTTTTCATCGACGACCTCATTTATACGAAAAAAGGACATCCTTCGTAAAAGAAGCAAGTTTGAATATTTTTTTCATTCTTCTTCTTCTTTTTGGTCTTCAGTCTTCGTATTCTTATCGAGTGTTCTTCTTCCCCCCAAAGGTTAATAAAAAGCCGTCAAACTGTGGGGCTCAGGGGCATTTTTCCTTCCTCCGCAAGGAATGTATTATCCGGTAAGTTTTTATATTACTATCTATGTACATACATATGTATATACAAAAATCTATCTATCTACTATTTCTAAAGGATCTGCATCCTTGTTTTATTTTAGATGCTTTATTTTTCTTTCTTAACTCTGTCTAAAAGATAGGTTGGTATAGGGGGGGAGGAGGAGGAGGAGGAGGAACATATTGAATGCAGTAATATTTATCGTATCTTTTTGCCACTTCTTGGGAATAGATCAGAGGTTAGGTAAATGTTTGAGTAGCTCTTAAACTTAAGCCTAACGATGGTTATTTTTCGAGTTAAGGGTGGCGTTTATGGCATTCGATTCGACAACGACAAAGACGAAGACGCCGCGCCGAAGGATAAGGGTAGAAAATGATGGAAAATTTTTATTGGAGTTTTGTTCTACTAAAGTAGATACTATTGGTAGGTTAGATAGTAGGTACTAAGGTAAGCATCCATCCATCAAAGAAAGTGTTTAGGAATATTTTGTGTAGATTAAGTGTTAGCACTTATATCGTCTTCGTTGTCCTCGTCATGAATAAATAAAATTAAAAGCTTCTTTTTAAAGGTTCACAATTTTTATAGCTTAAAGTATAGGTATAGGCAAATTTTGAATTTTTTATGAATCCATAACTCATCTTTATACCGACTCCTCACCTCCTATTGACTCTGTTTTGTATGTCTTGCAAGTAAAATGCATCCCATTAGGTTTGTATATGTTTTTCTATACATTGTGTTAAAATCTTGCAATAAAAATACACACTTATTCACATAACTGTTGTTGTTATGAATTTAATGAGCTTTGTCGGATCTACATACATATATGTTTTTATTTTTATTTCTATCTTGATTTTCTTATTAGAGGGGTTTTAGCGGTCTATTTCTGATTAATCAGCTACACTTTTGCATTTTATACTACCGATTGCGTAGTTATGAGTATTATTAGATGAGTGGAAAATAGCTTTTGTAAATGGGGTATAATTTGTTAAAACAGCGCTATGAATTATGAGATAGGTGAAAGAAGAAATAATGAAACAAAAGTTATGATGCGTTTGATAGCATTCTATTTATGTATGCATAACATAGTATTATTTTGTTCAGTTTAAATGTATCATTGATTTGTTATATAGTCTGTATACTTTGATACTAATAATGGAGAGACATGAGTTAAAATTTTAGACCGTTTTAATTCGAAAATGTTAGCAGAAGAAATAACAATATTAGTGATAATAAATATGGAGAAAATGTTAATGGTTGCTATCGGGAATAAAATGTTTTAGCATTTAAAATTCATCATCTTGAGCTTTTAATTTTAACTTCGTTTCTTTAAAAAGAAAGCAAAATAATGAAAACTAAAGATGAAAATAATTATGGACAGAAATAAAAAACACGTCTCAATTCTTGTGAATGTTTATATTTCAACTCAATTGTTCTTAAACTACTTACAACTATTTATACCTACTTAAATCTAAGGAACATGAGATAAGATACTGATAAAAATAGAATACAAATTTCCATCCCATGATATCTTTGGGTATTTGTGTGTACACATGTGTTCGTATCCTATCACACTATCACAAGATTTACCCTTGTAAGGATCATGTTCATTTATGAACATTCTGCGAGCGGCCAAAAATGTATATTTTTATTAATTTTTAAATGCTGGTCCAGTAATAGATGTTCATTTATGAAAATCCTTAGGGTGGTCAACCTTCAGCTACTGTACAAGTTGCGTTTAATGCAATATACCTTGCGACGGTATTTCCAAAGCCTCCATTTCAAAAATATGGCAGAGATATCACGTTGTAACTTAAGTTCTATTTGTATCAAACTATTGGAAATTGTGTCACTTGTTGAATTAGCTGAAGCGTCGGAAATTACACGAAGATTTGCAGTGGGACTTTGTTTTTGTATAAATGCCTGCTGTAGAAGATTATACTTTTGACATGAGGTGCCTGTTCTTTTGGTCGTGTCTTCAAGATTGATATTTATGTGATCTGTGTGCTGACTCTCATTATAATTCGAATTTCTGTGCAACGAAGCCGAACTAGAGGATACTTGTTTTCGTAAATCAACTAGTTCTTTAACTTCTTTAAACGGAAATAAATCAGCCTTGTCCAGATTTTCAATTACTTTGCACTTTGAAGAGAACACACCATTTTCGTTAATCGTTATTTCTTCGGTACGTATTTCTTCCGTTTCCAGTTTAATATTCGATTAAGCCGTTGTATTTAGCGTTAGCATAAAATTATTGTGTAATTGCTTTTTATCATATTTCGATTCATTAGTCTGCAATCTGGTCAAGTGTAGAAAAATTACTTCTTCATTTTCTTCACAATTGATAGATACATTTAGTGTAGCCTCTGATACCAATTCGAATAGCGACTTTTCATTATTAACTGCGTTCGTATTCTGGTACTGGGGTTCAAGTTTATCCTGTTCTATAGTCTGCACTTTGTTAGGCTTCTCTATGGTTCGCGCATTAACTTTGAGACTATCTATGTTTGATTCTGTTGGACTGTGCGCAATTTTTAAATCTTTATTCTTTAAACCATATTTTAGTTTGGGAAGCTCTTCGAAATATTCTTCTAGCATTTCGTAATATAAATCTCCCACTTTTATACTGTTATATTTGAGGAGTTTTTTGGTATAGAGATTTTCCATTTCTTCAAATAAAATCTCCAAATACTTCTTCCAATACTCGAAAGTCGCCGATTTTTCTTCTAAGGATATTTATTATTCTTTTTAAATCGGTTTATCTCAAGGTCCCGAGTTGCTGCCGCAATCTTTTCTAAACCCATGTTGATTTTGTTTTAATCCAAAGAACTTTTAAAGATTTTCGTTGGAGGTATTTTTGTATTGGTCGCCAGGTCGACCTAGCTGTGCCTCGACTCACAACTCGCTGATCAACGTTAGCTATTTTATTCTTGCAGCGGCACTTTTTGCATATCACTGAATTATTTTCATTACATTCACAGCACATCCTTTTTTTTCACAAACGTTGTTTAGCCACGTTAACGCTTGTCGGTATTTAGTTCTGACAACACTGTTTTAATTATTGATTATTTTCTTTCATAGCCCCTTACCACCACTGGTGGGAAAAAAACTTAAGAACAATCAAAAATCATTTTTCATTGCTTAGAATTTTCTAAGTCTTTTTTTTTATGTTGGCTGAGCTCAATTTCCGTGCTCAAAATACCAACCCAGCTTAGTTTTTAACCAAAGCTTTTTGTTTTAATTTGAATTTCTTTACCTTATTGGTAATTGAAAATACAAACTATTTTTTCTTGTTGCTTCAATCGCTAACTAGTAATCCGGCTCGAAGGACCAATGAAAATAATTTTGGGAAGAAATAAAAACACGTCTTAATTCGTCTGTGTTTTTATTTCGACTCATTTTTTCTAAAACTACTTACGACTATTTATATACCTACTTAAACCTAAGGAACATGAGATAAGATACTCATAAAAATAGAATTCACATTTCCACCCCATGATATCTTTGGGTATTTGTGTGTACACATGTGTTCCTATCGTATCAGCATCCTATCTTATGACGCTACGCACTATTACAAGATTATTTTTTAACTGCCTTGTGAAAATGCGCAGCTGCACCCATGCAAGGATCATGTTCATTTATGAACAATCGGAAATCTTCTTTTTAAATGTCCAACAAATTTTTCTATTAAGATTCTCTTTTTAGAGAGACGAGCTTATTAAATGCTTTTTTTTGATTCGTCTTTGCATTTCTGAAGAGATCATAAGCCACGGTGTAATTTCATAGCCCTTATCTCGGGTGAATTTCGTATAATTTATTCCACGGCGCTACTTATCCAAATTCGTGGACATTTTGAATTTTGTACGACCTTTTGTGCTTAACCCTTAGCGGCCACACCTCATACAGGCCACGTAGTGGCCCACAAGGTAACTCATTACCCCACGATGAAAAGAAAAGCCCAATGGAACCAATTGAGTAGATATTTTAAGGCTTTTAGCTGATTTTAACAGGTAATTGGGGAGTTCTTCAACATTTCTCATGGTTTTAGTTGGTTTAATTATAAAAGATTTAGGAAAAAAGCATATTTGTATTGAACAACGGTTACGACTGGTGTTACTTACCATTCCAGGAAAAAGAAGCTAACGCTCAAAGCGCCGCCATTAATTTTTTTTTGGCTTACTATGTAGCAAAGTCACTACTTAAACATGCCTGCTCAATTTTGAAATTGGACTCAATATGTTTGTATTGTAAAATTGTTTCATCTTCATATTTCTTTTTTTGGACTTCTATATGACTAAGACCAACAAATCCTAAATTTATGCTTCGTACCCCAAGAAGTGTATTTTTGGATAAGTTGAATAAGCGAAAGTTCCCAGGATCGAATAGGACACTTCCTACCCTTTTAGTTTTATCATCTCGAGATCCAAGAGAATATAGAACCTTTTCAAAAATTGAAAATATGTAGCTTCTAAAATTGATAGAATATTGATACCCGTGCCGTTTTCATAGCTGCTTAAAAAAATATGATTATCTGGATTGTAAAGGGTTTTCAGATACGACGCTTTATTTTGACAGTCCGCTTGTTGAATATCTGCCACCTTTAAATCAGTTGCCTTTTGGCAATGATTTGACAGGTTTCAAGACGACATTACTTAAAATAGTAAGATGCGCTTTAACAACTGAAAGAAATTGCTAAAATTCACTACAAAATGTTAAACATTTAAAAATCACAGTTCGAAAAACTTTTAAGACGCCGCCGTTAAGCACCTTCCAGTCCGCTTATAGCAAACCTGGTGTATAAATTAATGCCGTTAAGATAAGTTAGTGTTATGAAGAATCGCCGACGATATGGGCTTCGCTGAAAATCAGCTGAGAATACTTTTTGTATAGTCGTAGTGTAAACCTAGGTTTGTCGATTCCTCGTCAAATAAATTAGTCGCTAAATTTTTTTACAACTAATTCCACAGTAAAAATCATTTTGGAAACCATTGTTTAGGTATAGTTGTGCTTGGAAAAAATACATACGTCCTTTTTCAACACCGACAAGGACAACACAATTTATTTAAATGCTCAGTTTTTTCTAATTTGAGTTTATTTTAACAGTTTTGGAGAAGTGGTAGTGCCAATTTTGACTATCAAGTTAGTTGTGGTTAGTTAAAAAAAGGGACAATTTGTTTTTCTATCACGACATATTTACGACGATGATTTAAATTAGGTGGCGCAACAGTCCATAGAGAACCAGGGCCTAGTGACTTACAACTCTCAACCATTCCTGTGTGCGAGTAATGTTGTCAGGGATGGAGGGGACCTACAATTTATATGCCGAATCCGAACGGATAATTTGAGAAAGCACTTTTTCATGACAAGAATTACTCTTGGAGAATTTGTCAATTCCTCGCAAGAGGCAGTACCCGTGAAAACTCTTTTTTTTTTTTTTTTAAATTAAGGTGGCACAGGCAGGGATTGAACCCAAGACCTCTCACATGACAGTCCAACGCACTAACCATCATGCCACGGGTACGACGATGATTTAGTATCCGTAAATTGTCTTATTGATAACTTAGCAAAGATTTCTAATTTAAAATTTGCAAACTCTTATCCTTGGAGCCACGTGAATGATAACTTTGATACTAGACTTTAAAGATGTAGTTCATGAAATTAACCTATGTATAAAGCCGCGAATGAGCGAATTCGTCATGGAAAATTTCAAGATTTGTTGATAACCGTAGCCGGATTTTGAATGACATCGTTTTTCATTATTAATGCCATACCTTCCTCTTATTGGACATTTTGACATCATACCCAATAATTAGAAATGAAAAAATAAACTATCAATTATTAATTAATTAATTTATAAAGCAAAAAAAAAACTAACCAAATATTTGTTAGCTAGAATATTTTACGAACAAACAATGATACTACCTTTAAAATAAGTTTACACTACGAAGAAAGAAATTCCTGATGCGTGCTCAATTTTTTTTAGAGAAATCCATTCGATAGTTTGAAAAAATACAAAACAAAAAATAATAGTACAAATAAGTATAAATTGATTTTTGACTCAACATAAGCCTAATATGCGCGCATGTCCCAACAGAGGAGAAAGATGAAGACACCAAAGACATATTCTTCGAGCTCTTGGACAAGACATATGAGCAGTGCCCTGGCTATGACATTAAAATTGTCTTAGGAGATTTTAATGCCAAGCTAGCAAGTAAAGACATCTTTGGTGGCACAATCGGGAGATACAGCCTGCACGACACCACCTCCGACAACGGATTCAGGCTGATCGATTTCGCTGCGGGGCGCGACGTTCTGGTAGCTAGTACGCAGTTCACACATCTCAATATCCACAATCACCTCGTTGTAGCCAAGGTACGGCTACGGATATCCCGGTCCAAGCCAAAACAAGGAAGTACTGTGAGAAGTTTCGACGTTAGACGGCTACAATCGCAAGAGACTGCCATGTCCTTTTCCGATCGAGTCTCTAGTAACCTCTTAAGGACTCCTATGCTGCATGCATTAAGCATTGAAAACCAGTGGCAACATTACTGGAAAATATGGAAAGACCACTTCTCCAAATTATATAACGGCGATGACGAACCGAATCCCGCTGTAAGGGAGATAGAACCACTCAACTTAGGCGACGCAGATCAACAATTCCGCCTACCCGACCTAGACGAAGTGAAGATAGCTATATCTAAACTGAAGTCAAACAAAGATGCTGGAGCTGACGGCATAGCTGCCGAACTATTTAAAGCAGCAGGCGATGACTTTGTAGGGAGCATGCACCAACTCATCTGCAAAATATGGTCGGAAGAAAGCATGCCCGATGAGTGGAATCTCAGCATAGTTTGTCCGATACATAAAAAAGGAGACCCTTTAAATTGCGCCAACTACAGAGGGATCAGTCTCCTTAACATTGCATATAAGATCCTTTCTGCCGTACTATGTGAACGTCTGAAGCCGTTCGTCAACAACCTGATAGGTCCTTATCAGTGTGGCTTCAGACCAGGGAATTCCACTATCGACCAAATATTCACACTACGGCAGATCTTGGAAAAAACCCAGGAGCTTCAAATCGATACCCACCATCTCTTTATCGGTTTTAAAGCCGCGTATGACAGCATCCATAGGGAAGAGCTCTACAGAGCAATGTCTAGTTTTGGCATCACTGTCAAACTTATCCGTTTGTGCAGAATGACGATGGAGAATGCACGCTGCTCCATCAAGGTCGGAAAAGATCTCACCGATGCATTTGATGTCAAAAAAGGTTTTAGCAAGGCAATGCACTATCATTTGACTTCTTCAACATCGTTCTGGAAAGAATTGTTCAAAACTCAACCGTCAACACTAGAGGCACAATCTTCCAAAGGTCCATCCAATTACTCGGATACGCAGATGATATTGACATAATTGGAAGATCAAAGCATGATGTCAGTGGAGCGTTTTTGAGCATTGGGACGGAAGCGAAGAAGATGGGTTTAGTGGTCAATGAGGGCAAGACCAAGTATATGCTGTCATCAAAAAAGGACATTGAACAACGACGTCTTCGACAAAACGTCACCATGGACAGCTATAACTTTGAGGTAGTTGAGGACTTTGTCTACCTAGGCACCGCTATAAACTCAGACAACGACACCAGCGCTGAAATCAAACGAAGAATAACTCTTGCAAATCGCTGCTTCTTTGGACTTAGAAGGCAATTTAGAAGTAAAGTCATCTCTCGAGCATTTAAAATCACCATCATCCCGGTTCTCATTTATGGCGCTGAGGCCTGGACCCTGTCAAAGAAAGATGAGAACGTCTTAGGATGCTTCGAGAGAAAAATTCTTCGGGTGATTTTTGGTCCCGTACGTATAGATGGAGAATGGGGGAGAAGATATAACGACACTGACCTAGTTAGCAGAATAAAAGTCCAACGGCTTAGATGGCTGGGTCATGTAGAGCGAATGGACATCAACGCTCCAGCCCGGAAGGTCTTCGAATCCAATCCTGAGGGACGGCGCAGTAGAGGAAGACCGCGACTCAGGTGGCGCACTCAGGTGGGTGAGGACCTCAACCAACTTGGCGTGCGAAACTGGAGACAGCTAGCTAGGGACCGAGCTGGCTGGAGACGCATGTTGGTTGAGGCCCAGGTCCGCCCTGGACTGTAGCGCCACCTTAATTAAAAATGAAATTGCAGCGTATGCGATGAAAGACATTTGATGGCTATTTTTTTACACCTTCGGTTGGTTTTAATAGGAATTTCTAAAGATTTCTATAGTAATCTAGTACTAAATATAGCCTATGTTACTCAGTGATATGTAGCTTTCTAAATAAAAAAAAATTATTAAAATCGGTCCAGTACTTTTTGAGTTTATTCGTTACATACAAAAATACAAATCTTTCCTCTTTATAATATTAGTGTAGATAGTGTAGACTAGAGTCCTCCCAAAAATGCTACTAATTGATTTAATGTGTAGAAAAACTCGACAAAAAACCATTAACCTTCTTTATTCGTAGTATCCAAAAGTCCTAAAAGATCTTTGTATTAAAATTAGCGATCTTTGGTTCTTTTTCTAATAGAAAAAAAGTGTGCATAAATAGATTTGTTAAACTTTGTAAACCTTCCATTGCAGAGTTATTCAAATGCTTGCTCCTAAGCACTCTTACTTATTCCTGGTGACGAGACTATTAGTTGCATTAGTACCTTTATCTTCTAATAGATGGTTAATTAAGCATAATTGCAGTTTTGGTGTACATCGTCGATAGACATCGTCATGTAAACGTTAATTAGTGACTTCCATCAAATTTCAACACCAAACATCAACTCTTACAAGAAATAAAAAAAAAATATGTACATGTTGCATTTATGGGAATTAAGACCTTTTGACTCCTTCTGCAATAAGCTTGTAACTTTAACATAACTTAATTTCCACATCTAAAGGTTACCCATCAGCATATAACTATAAAATGCTTTATCAGAGATATCTTAAAACGTGCATGCATACCTCCAGGTACCTGCTTTTGCTTCCTAACCATAAGCTACTTACTTATTCTTCAAGTGTCTTCCACATACAATATTATAATGTGAAACCATTGGTCTGGTCTTTCACCTTAAAAAAAAAAAGTAAATCAATTTCATTTTCAAAGAATTAAGTAATTTCTTATTTTTATTCAATGTCTTCCTCCAAGTCTTTGGCATCTTTATTGCTTATTTGAAATTAACTATATGCAAAACCAAGTGCTTGAAGAAAATCAAATAAATTCTCACTTAAACAAATTAAAGATTGTCTCAATTGATTACATTTTTTTTTTAAATGACATTAAAATAATGATGAAAGAGATGAAATAGAATACAAAGAAAAAAAAAATATACAAATTACCATACCTCATAAACTATACTCAACAAAAAGACAAAAAGTCTAAAGAAATAAAAGTGGAAACAATCCAAAAAATAATAAAGAAAAACTTAAAAAGTACCTAACCGACCAACGACCTGAGGGGCACACGAGCTATTTACTATTTTTATTAAAAAAAAAACTTGAGATACTTTTATTCATTCTGAAAAATAAAAAACGAATCAAAACGGAAATTAAAAGCCATATTTCTATTTCTGGTTAAATTAATTCAAATTTTTTGTCTGGTGTCTCTTCTTCTCTGACGATGACGAAATGTTTTAATAGTTTTATAAATTTTATAACTGTTGTCTAAGTTGTTGTTTTTTTAATGTGATGAAATTCTTTAAACAAAATAAAAAACAGGCCTAAATTCTATTTTGTGTTTCCAACTCCATAAATATGACATTTTTATGCGGAAATACATAATTTTATGAGTCACAGTCGGTCTAATTTTTATTTTATTTTTTCTTATGCTAAATTTTAAATATTTGTTTTTGTTCTAATTCCAAATCATGTGTCACTTAATTTATTCTTTATTTTCTGTTTTGTTTTAAAGAAAACAACAAAATATCAAATGAGGGGAGACTCTTTAAACTTTTTTAGAGAAGACAAAACAAAACTCGGCGCGGCGTCACAAAACACAAAAATATGTATAAAATTTAATAAATCAAAAAATATGAAATGAAAAAACAAAAATTGAAAGTGATTGAGATTGATGAGGATTCCTTTCGAGACTACTCTCTACCAAAAGTTGTGTGGCAGACTGTTTCTTCATCTTTCATTCTTTCTCTATCGGGGTCTGTGGCTGCGTCTGTTCCCGGCTGTTTCTTAATTTTTGGTTAATTTCTTTGTTTTTGTTTATTTTAAGATTTTTTTCGAAAACATGTTTTATAAGAAATTTTTCACAAAAATTCATCATTCAAGAAAATGAGATCAGCAAAGAAAAAGGAGAAGAAAATTTTGAAATTATGAGATATTGGTGTATGTATGTTTAATTATATATGTACCTAAAACTCATGTCCCAACACCCTGAGTCATAAAATTTGAATTCAACCCTAATTATGGGAAAAAGCATGATGGTAACGTCATGTGTCAGTTGCAACTAATGTGCACTGGTTTAATGAGAAAAAATAAAAGATTCCAATTGAAGAATCTTTATGAACACAAAAAAAGAAAAAGATGTATCTTAATGCACTGGAATGGGATAAAATACATCATGAAAAATAAAATAGAATGCTGGTTGCCACACATGTGTTTCCATTCGGGTGCGGGCATGGAACTCCTTGAGAAAATTTATATTACAGTTGCAGTCGAAAAAATAGCACTTGAAATACTTTTAACGATGTTGGAAGAGGTTCTTGGGAACACTTCAAAATTCTACACTGAATTTCAAATACGCTTACAAAATTATTTACAATATATAATCCAGTAAAAGGTTGTTTTTTAGAAGTATAGAACCTATTGTAACGAAGGACCATTTTGACAGCTGTCAAGTTTTTTATGTTTGGTTTGGTTTTTATTTTCAACACGAATAAACTGACTTCTGAAAAACGCTTCCAAATTGTGCAAATTTATTTATTATAATTTATATGGCTCTATTTGAAATTGGTATCACGCATTACGTCCATTTTACGGTCATCTTCTTTTTGGCTAAATAGATACGTCATTTAACAAAATTTCCGTATTTTAATCCTCAATCGTATGTTGAGATACCGTTTCATCTAAAAAAACTGGTTGATGGAGGTCCGTACCTCTTTAAAAAAGGTGCTGGCCAGAACGTTACGGTCAATGGTGACAGCTATACAGCCATTATTACTGACTTCTTTTGATTAAATGAACAACCATGATGAGTAGGATCTGTGGCTTCAACAAGACAGCGCAACATGTCACACAGTTCTTGCCACAATTGATTTATAGAAGGAAATGTTTGGTAACGGCATAGTTTCATGTTACGGAACCGTAAATTAGCCTCCAAGATCGTGCGATTTAAGGTCGCTTTGACTATTTTCTGCGTCGGGATATGTGAAGTCGGTATTCTACTGACCACTTGGAGGACAACAAATTTTGGAAAAAGTCAACAAAAGTGGGACCTTCCAGCAAGTCATATGAAGCCAAGAAGTTGATATTATTGAATGAACCGCACAGTAGCTGAATCAATAAAATTAAGTTTTTTTCTGTCACATAAATATAACAATACGGTGCCGTGACATAAGGGCAAGTGTCATAAGCATGCAGCATGCCCCCCCTTACATACCTAGCTGTTAGTACGCCGCCGTGCTATCAATTCAAAAAAACTTTTTAGCAAAAGTAGCTATTCTAAACAATAAATCAACCATTTTTGAATTTTAAAATATTCGGCGTTGTTTGCATTATTTTTTTGGCCTTATTTCTTTTTATAAATCGAAATAAAGCCAAATTGGTTTTATTTCGTTTTGAACAACGAAATAAGGCCAAATTTGAAATTTGGTGTTATTTCATTTGGTACTATTTCACGTTACCTATTATGTACATGAATAATGTATGTACTTTATGGTACATCTCTAATCTTCTCAGGTGATAGAGATAAAGTTTGAAAGTGACATAAGACCAAATTGGCCTTAAGTCACTTTGGAAAGCGACATAAGGCCAACCGTTGAAATTTGGCCTTATGACGCTTTCGAAAAGTGTCATAAGGCCAAAATCTGAAATTTGGTCTTATGTCACTTGCCCTTACATATGTCACGGCACCTAACAATACTATGTTTACAGTATTAAGTTATACAGAATTCGAATCTCGCCTTAAAATGTTTCAATATCATCAGGTTTTGAAATATGCCCCTATAAAAATGCTAAAGACACCCAAAAACGATGGTTTTGAGGCTAAGGTTGTCGTTCAAATACAGTTTAAATGATTTTAGTATCTCACTTTAAGAAATAAATTAGGTGGTGCTACAATCCGTAGATTACCACGGCCTAGCAAGTTACAACTTTTAACCATTTATGTGTACGAGTCGTTTCAGAAATGGAGGAGACCTACAGTTTAAAGCCGAATCCGAACGGCTAACTTGAGAAAGCTTTTTTCATGACAAGAATTACTCTTGGAAGATTTGTCAATTCCCCCTAAGAGGCAGTACCCGTGAATTAAAACTTTAGGTGACACAGGCAGGGATTAAACACAAGGCTTCTATCATAACAGTCCTACGCACTAACCATCACTCCACGAGTACTACTCACCTTCTTTCTGAATATTCTCTTAAATTATGAGTCTTCTTTCAGTCATGAAGTTTTGAAAAATCTTGAATTTAATGCTCTAGTTTTTTTGGAAAATACCTTTAATAGTTAATTTTTCGTGCCGATTTCGAATCCGAATTTCAATTTAAACTATGTATTTTCTCAAAATTTTGAAAATACCTGTTTTCAACACTATTGTTATATTTTACCAATATATTTCAAAAACTCTATGTTCGAGCCTTGTTTTACTATCGAGAGTACAAATTCGTTTTATCATAGATGGTTCAACAATTCTTTAAGATTTATAAGAAAAGAAATCTGACAAAAAAGTTTTGTTTTGAAAATTTTACGGAATACTATAAATACTTTAACACAATATTGAAAATAGGGATTACAGATTTAGAAAAAACACCACAAATTATATTAAAAAAAACTACTTCATAAATTTAAAAAAATTCAAAATTCTGTCTAAATTGTGTTTTTTTTTGTCGAATTTTAAAAAGTAATATCTCAAAAACCTGATGTGATTAAGTAATTTTGGAGTCAAATTTGAATTAATACCATCGAAACCCATCGGAAAAATAGGATTTTATTGCTCGGAACAAAACCTTGTCGATCAGTGAAATCTTTGATCTAACGGAAAGACGGGAAAGTCTCCATGCAAGTCAAGTAACGATAAAGAACTCTGATCTATCGTTAAGAGCTGCTGATGAAATCGATTCTTGATGCTTAATTCCAACTGTTACAGAAAATAAAAGACATTCTACGAAATATTGGTTTGAATCACAAATTTAACAAATCAATAAATATTTACCAACTTTTTGATTTAAAATTGTGCAACTTTCAAAAAATTTTGAAAATGCCTTGGAAATTTGACATACACTGCTCGTCATCAGGTTAGCCTTCATAGTCGGTTGGGGGTGTGATGGTGTGGGGAGCCATCTCCTACTATGGTACGTGCGACTTACAGTTTTTGACAGCAAATATGAATGGAAGCATTTACAAAAACGTACTTGAAAATGCTTTTCCCCATTTCAAAACGACAACGCTCCGATCCACACATCCCGGGTCGTTAAGACATGGATGGAGGGACAAAATGTAAGTTTAATTCAGTGGCCGCCTTACTCACCTGACATTAATATAATAGAAAACGTGTGGAGGTTGCTTGCTCGTAAAGTTTATGAGTCTGGAAAACAATATTCCAACAAACCAGAACTAATCGAAGGCATTAAACGCTCTTGGTCATCCATTTCCTTGGATTATATTGAAAACTTGTACGAGTCGCTTCCCAATCGAATCTATGAGGTCATTGTCAACAAGGGAGGATCTACACACTTAAATTTATTAAACAATGTTTTAATTACTAAATTTAAAAGTTTTGAAATAAGTTCAAAGCTTAAAAGCTTTAAAAAAAAATGAAAAAAGTGATATGTGCTAACCTGATCTCAAATTGAATTGTTATTTTTTGTGTTATTTTCTAAAAAAAAAATATAAAACAATATTAAAAAACGGAAAAACAAAATATTTGTTTTATTTAACTAAAAATTGAATCGGCCATAAATAAAAAATAATATACAAATCTTAGCTCATGTAGTTTGGTTATAATCAGTTACGCGAGAGTGTGTGCTAACCCGATGACGCGCAGTGTATCATTTAAAAAAAATCAACTTAATTTGAAGAACGAAATTAATTCTTCTCTTCACAAAGTTGATAATGTTCTGTGGTGTTAATTTTTTTGACCGCAGCTGTACATATATGAGTGTAGAACTATACCCGTAGCCATTACACTCTTTCACATAAGAAATAAATAAAAGAACAAAAAAAAAAAAACAAAACGAAACGAAAACGAAAACGAAAACGACAGTCATATAGTCGAGAATGTGCGCGTAATTAAAGCAGAGGAAGAACCAATTTTTCTCAACAAAAGATGAAAAGGGGAAAAATTATGGAGGACCAGAACTCAGAACAGAACCCAGAACCAGAATACACAAGTCTCCAAACATAAAGAACATCATTTCAGGATTCCTTTTTATTTTATATGCATTGGCGGCGGCGGTGGTGGATGGTGGGATAATTACACCGCCAGCATCGCCATCGCATCGCTAACTCACCGGAATGGGAAATGGACTAAATACATACATATATTTTTAAACCAAGGTATTATCATCAATAGAGAGCAACAAAATACACACATTCAAGTCCCTAAGAGTACGTACATATGTATATACTTATACCTACGTTCAAAAACTCCTGATGGTAAGTTGGAGGGACAAGAAAAACAAATAAAAAAAGGAAAAAAGAAAGAAAGAAGGGACAAAAAAAAAATCAACATTAGTCCTGTGACAATCAACATTTTAATTATCTGTACAAATATATCCTTGCACACAGTTCCTTTAGAAAACTGGGTGAGATGTGTAGATACTAATTTGGCAAACAATGTGCTGAATAGACAAGTAGCTCTTATTCTTCTTATAGAGTTTTGAGTTTTCTTATTTTTGTATTTTGTGTTTTTTTGTTTCAATATTTCTCATTTCCGGACGACATCATTATCTAACGTCTTTTATGGTTTTTTATTTTTGTTTTCTGTTTTCTGTTAGTACCTACCTAATTGAATTTAAGATTAATTGATTAAGTTGAGTTTAAAACAAATACAAAAATAAGAAATAAGAACCAAACGACTGTGCTAATGGAATCTTGATGTTAGTGACTTTAAATAAATTTTCAAAATCATGCTTTCAACTTTGTATGAATTTTCCAGGTTTTTTGAAAGTTTGAAACTTTTTTTCTGTTAAGATGATGCAGAAAAAGTTGTTTTTATGAGACTCTACTTGAAGATTGTTTTGGTCATAAGAAAACTATTTAAGATAAGTGTTTTTCTTATACGAATTTATAGTTATTCAAAAGCTTTTTGTTAAAAGGAAGCTATTTTCCTACCTATTCCATGAGTATCCTTGTATGAAAAATTGAAATTTGTACCTTGTTGAATGGAATGACGGATTTTAAAAATAAAATTTTGTCTTGTCAATTACCGTGTTGTGTTTCAGGCAGAACTTCTTTCCAATCAAAGAAGCCCATCCTTGGCTCAGAGGTGATATTTTCTATGATAGACAATCTGCTATAAAATCATTAGACTCTGTCTTAATAATCTCACTAACAACCTGAAGTTGAAAATTCACCTTATTTGAGTACCGGTTCATAGAGACATTCCAGAAAATTGCAAAGCTGACGAACTTGCAAAAAATGGAACAACTTAACCTTTGATAGGCAACAAATTCAATATCGGTATATTTCAAGTTACTTGTAAACTTATGCTAAAGCATAGTATACCGTAAAGATAACAAACCATAGATGGACTAATACAACTACTTGTAGGTCATCTAAACTAATTTAACCAATGCTTGATGCTAAACTCTTTAAGTCAACTCATTTCGGATAGTAGATTGCACATTAGCTCCGTTATAGAAGTCCTTACATGACACTGCTTAATGAGTAGGTATGCTTTTCGATCTGGAGCTCCTGGAAACGATTTTGTGCAGAAGCGTTATGAATGAAGAAGAAGAGGAGACAGTGTCTCACTTTCTATGTTCATGTCCAGCTCTTTCACAAAGATGAAGACTCCAACTTGGAGACTTTTACTACAATGATCCTAATGATCTAAAAAGTTCCCACGTCTATTGTCTCAAATGTTTCATAGCTGGAAATCAATACGTAACAATCGAGTAAGGATTGTATGAACAAATTTTGTAAGATCATAGTTCTCTTATCTCAAAATTCTTTATTTCTGTTTGTCTAGTGTTTAAAAATTGTAAATAAACTAATTTATTTTTTTATTCTAGTTTATCATTTGTTATAATTTTAAATGAGTAATACCTAAATCGAGTTCTGGCTTTTATTTCTTAAAAAAAAAATAAGGAACAGAATAATCATCAATTTTTATTGACCTTAAACGTATTGTCGAGTGTAGAGATTCCTTTTTCAGCCGCACATTAAGAATTTGGAGTGCTTTTCTTAGCTTTGTTTTTCCCCACCCATTTTCAAAACTTTAAGATTAATATGAACCGGTATTTAATCTTGAATCCTATCATAATTTCCTAAAACTCGCACTTTTTTAGGATGCAGTATTTTGTGATACAGATTTTTGAGATATCGGGTGTTTTTAAGAGTTTCAGAACTTTAAATAAAAATACCAGACAGAAATATTGTTGAAAAAAAATGTTGTATTATTATAAACTGGTAGATAATTGAATGTTACATATTGCAATCGATCAGTCGAATATTTACTACTTGTCATAAACCCATAATATATAAGCGTTAAGTCCCACGAACCTATTAAACAGGGCCAATTTTGGGAATAAAGTAGTCGCAAATTGATTTTCAATAAATTGATTGTTAAGCGTGCTGTATGACAAGTTGTCTTATTTAAAGTTTCTTTCAAAATTTAGCTGTTGTCATTCACCGTTATGACGGCACCTTCCTCATTTCGAAAGAAACAAGGACCGATGATGCAGCCAGTCTGTAAACCACGTCAAACAGTCAATTTTAAAATGAATGTAAAAGTGATTCATTGCAAGCTTGAGGATTGTCTTCGAACTATAAATGAAATAAATTGGGTGGCGCAACAGTCTGTTGAGAACTAGGGCCTAGTGACTTACAACTCTCAACCATTCCTGTGTGCGAGTACTGTTGTCAGAGATGGAGGGGACCTACAGTTTTAAGCCGAATCCGAACGGCTAATTTAAGAAAGCACTTTTTATGGGATCGAACCCAAGACCTCTGGCATGACAGTCCAACGCATTAACCATCATGCTTCGAACTATATAAGCCTATTTTGGTTATGGAACCGTAAAATGGACGAAGACCTCTATGAACAAAATAAATGTCAACACTTTGGAAGTGTTCTTCTGACAGTAAACAATTCATGATAAATTGCCAAATGTTACTAAACAGAAATTTCAACACATTTTGACATTCTGAACCATAGGCAACAACCATAGAAACTTCTTATGCAGCTATAAAAACACCCATTACAATATTGTGCTATACAGTATTTTCTTCGAATAGCATTTTTAACTTCCCATAGGAAGTTATTGTAATGGGTCCGATTTGTCAAATTGAAAATTTTGATATTTCTCGACGTTTCAAGGTTCCTAGAGTCGAAATAAAAGATTTTTAGAAAGATGTCTGTGCGTGCGTGTGTACGTACGTCCGTACGTTCGCGACGTTTTTTTCGTCGTCCATAGCTTAAGCATCAGAAGAGATATCGTTTTCAAATAAATTTTGTTATATAGATAATAAGGCAGAAAGATGCAGAAAGGGCTCTCAAGAAATTTGCGTGGGTGGTTTTTTTTACCATAGCAGTTTAAAAAAAAGTGAAAATTTTGGTTAACACTAAATATCTCATGAACCAATGACGCTAGAGACATAGAGATATTTTTGGAAAAAAATGCAATTAACGTTTTTTTTTTATAAATCAAAAAAACTGAAAAAAAAAATTTGTCACCTCGAAAATTTTACGACTAAAATATGATTTCATCTGCAAAACAATTTTGTGCAACGAAGAATAATGTTTTTGACATCTGATAAAATTTTGAGATAAATCTAATTGACAGTTTTTGTACAAAAAATTAAAAACCTAAACAAAAATTAACAAAAGTTGGTAAAAATTGTTTTTCGACGTAAATATCTTTTCAAAACTTTGAAACATTGGCTTCAAACTAATTTTATCTTATAAGAAATATTTTTTTTTCAACATTCGATAAAATTTTGAGAAAAATCGAACTGATAGTTTTTTTTACAAAAAATAAAAACCTAACAAAAAAACAATACTAAAACTTGGTAAAAATTTACTCTCGACTCAAATAGCTTTTCAAAAATTAAAAATTTTGGCTTCAAACTTATTTTATTTCACAAAAAATATTTTTTTCGATATTTAGTATTTTTTTTTTTATAAAAATCCAACAGTCCGTTTTTTCATAAAAAATAAAATCTACAAAATATAGTACGCAAATTTGGTAAAAATTGATACATATAGACAAACTTTTAAGCAAGACAAATCGACAGACGGGATGGGAAGTTATCAGTGTGGGTCGCATCCCAGCCTCTTCTTACATACAGTATTCTGAGCTTACAGTGTTTTGAAATAAAGAATAAACAATTTACAACATTAGGACCAAAACATACCATTTAGAATTTTGAAGTGTAATATTTTGACACGCTAAATATTTCGAATGTTGTAGCTTTTTGCAAGCTATTGCTCTAATTTTATTTTGTAAAATTTCTCTACAACTAAATTTACCTGCTCTTTTTTCCCAAAAACACTTGAAAGGGTTTCAATTACATCCGAAGCTAAATATTTCAAAAGCTTTTAAGTATACTTTACTAGAGGAAATATTTGGGAAATTTGAGTAAAACAAATATTGTACCTCAAAGTACTAAAACGTTTCGATATGGTTTAAAATGTATCCATTTTGGAGGTATTTTAGTATAACGATATAATTAATACCTCCAACAGTACCTATTGGTTGTTAAAAATATCTTTTAAAAGCGAAGTAAAAATAAGCTTAGATGAAGATTTATTTAAAATGTATCTAAAGCAAACGAAGTAGGCAACTTAACATTAAATCTTTATATGAAAGTTTATTTTTTTTTGTTCCTCTTAAAGGCTTTTAATCATTTATTGGATTAAGCAATAATACGAGCTCCAACTCAATTTCACTGATTTAGAAAGCTAACTTCAAGACCCTATACATAAGTGGTTTGTGTTCATAAATATAAAAACCCATAAATCCTATCCCTGCAAGCAAAAGGTACTTACGAGTGTACAAAAAATAAGTGTAAACCTTTAAACACGAGGTATACCTGCTATAAGTGAAGTGTAGTGTAGGTAACAATCTTGTTTACACTTAAAATCGGTATGTTTTGTATTTTGTTGTTGTTGTTACTACGATAAACGTATTTTACAATCGCTAAGACGATATCTCCATATTTAATGAGCATTGTAGGGCCCTGAAAACATCTTACTCATACGAAATTGCAATCGAATCTTAACCTCAATCACCTCCAAAGTACAAAACGTGTGCATTAGACATTAATCAACGTCTGCTTTTAGACACGAATTCGATTAAAGTCGTCAATTCTGATGATGGACAGATCTCATCCATTTTGCCGCTGCTGCTGCTGATGATGATTTCCCTTTCATATATTGTCGGTCGTTGTGTCGTCGTCGACGTAGTCGCTGTTGTTGTATATATTTAATTTCTCGACGTTGTCAGTCGGTCATCGTCGTCTTAGCCAATAATACGGCATAGCGTTTGCGATTACTCAATTTAACGATCAATAAATAAAATAAGACAGGTGTTGCCGCCTGCCATTTACAACAATGATGCAAAATGGTTTCGTCACATATCTTTCAATAATTACATTACATACCAAAGGTTCATATCATCATCTTCACATCACTTTGACTATATGACTATGACTGTATCTTGTGGTTTTGCGTCGACGACCGTGTATCTATTAACTTTTGTGTTGTTTGGGTCATTTGAGTTCTTTGAACTTTCTATATCTCAGGGGTTATCTCTCACTGTCGTCGTCGTCGTAACACCTTTTGAACTTTACAAAAACAAATGAGCCAGTAAATTTTAATGACAAGCATTTTGCCAAAATTGCACAACATTTACAAATACATATGAATATAATATTAACGCTTATGGATTTCTTCATATGTACGAGTATATGTGTACGCTCATTGTTTTACAGTGAAAACCGAGTAATTGACATTTTGTTGGTTGGCCTTTGACACATTTTCATATTTGTTTTCAATTTTCAGGTGAATTTTTGCGCAGTCGACTTCAAACCGCATTTTCAAAATATATTTGTACCTTTATATGTAAAGTGCATATCTAAAAACCATCATCACCACCATCATCATCATCTAGTAATTTGTGCAGACTGCAAAAGTTTACCATAACAAAGCTAAAACTAAGCAAAAGAAAAAAAAAACTATAAACTTCTATTCCGTACTGCAGCACAGTGGGGTAGCCTACGAGAAAAAATTGGAAAAAATGAAAATTTGAAGCAGTAATAAACTGAAATTAGAAATTATTTTCATCTGAAATAAAAGAAAGCGCAGATATCGTAAAGAAATAAGTCTAGAAAAGACCGAGTGAAAAGTTCGTGAAACATCAAATTTTAATCCGGTTCATTGCGAAGTATTTATTTAAGAGTGACAAATTTCGTGAAATCTCAAATTTTAATTTTTGATTGGTTGCGAATGATTAACTCTTAAAAATGTTAAATTTATACAAATTTTCAGGAGGGTTAATATTTTTGTTGTTTACACTTTTTGACAGTGAAAAATTTCATGAAACATCAAATTTTAGTCTGAAATTCAATTTTGTAATTGTAAAATATTCCCTCATAAAAACGTGAAATCCATGAAAATTTTGATTTCACGAAAGTTCTAATTTTTATTGATTTCACTTTTTAAAAATTAAAAAGGTCGTAAATTTAGGATATATCCTACGAATTCCAAAATATTGACTCTTAAAGCTCTGAAACTCATAGACATAAGTTTCCGTTTTTTAAAAATGTGGAACCCATTTTCATTTTTCCTTTCAAGAGAGTTTATATTGATACTGCTTTAATTTTTTCATGTGTATAAACGTTGTGAAAACAATTTTTTAAATGTTTATAGAACCAAATAAGTTTTGGAAAAAGTTGTAGGTACTTATGGAAAGTAAATATTATTGAATTTCCATACCACAATAACATTTCACAGCAGATTTCATTTAAATTCAAATTCTGAGTTCCAATAATTTCACACTCATTAAATAATGTATTCCCTTTCCCTCCTATTTTTTTTTGTTTTCTTTTTAATTCTTTTGCAATTTTTCATATGTCTTCCCTTTTTCATCCTTCTTACAATTTCACAAGACAATAATTAAAAATTTAGTATTTTACTTCTTTTTTTCTTTTATATGGAATGTCTTCCTTTTTTCCTCCATCTCATATTTGTTTCCTTTTTCCAATTTTTCACTCCTTCCATTTTTACATTCAACAATTGAAAATTCAGTCATTTTAATGCAATGTTTTCCCTTTTGTCATTCTTTCTTTACGAAATTAAGTCATGTGAAATTGTAGAACGCATTCATTTTGATTCACAAAGTGTAAAAGTAAGTTCCTGTGAAAAATCAAATGCATTCCACAATCTTATGAAGGTGAAATTTAGAAATTAAATGTTTAATTAATATTGCTTTCAAGTTATTAGTGGGTTAGGAAGTGAATTGAAAATATACAGTTTTTCACTCCAATAAGATCCTTCTGATAAAAAGATGTTAAAGCTTTGGCTTTTAGGTTAATAGTGAAATTTAATTCAATTTTCGCAACACTCTTTTCCACTGTAAACCAAGCGATTGCTGTAATTAGCTCTTTAGATGCCGCTCCTTTACGCCTCCTTTGATATCGTTCTTGTGGGTGTTAAAAGTTAATTTTCGAAAATATATATAGTATAGACTCAACCCTCCTAATTTACCATGCAAACCTGCGCTTCCTTTGTTTCCACGATGATGATGATGATGATAATGGTATAGTGCCACGTCTGATGTTGCGTTTTGCGTTCGTTCTAAAAACTATCATCAAACGAGCTCTTTTCCCCGAAAACAAAATAAAAAAAAACACAAACTTTAGCTTTGACTACATTTTGGATTGATGGCTGACTGGGTAATTATTTATTTGAATTTCAAAAATTCACCACACCACACATTTTACCATATTCAACGTGGAGGAGCGGTACAACGCGATCCATTTTCCAACAAAATTGCTTCAAAAAATGTGTAATAAATTAATTAATTGGGAATGGAATCCATGACGCATGATGAGATGTGCCAGAGAGTTTGCTCTACTGGTCTTGGTGGTCGTGCTCGTGCGTCGTTTCGAAACTTGAGGTGCATAACATGCTTTTTGGCTTTTGAAGCTAGTTTGTTATTTAAAACGAATGTGCCTAATTTTATTTGAAGTTAGATAAATTATTATTTTTAGTTTCGACCGTCGAATTTATGTGAGAAGGTTGTTTTAATGTGCGAGATGCCAGGTTATAAGTTTATACGCAGATTTGTTTGTTTTATGCATAATCACATTATCATATCCAATATAATGCTCCATGCATAATTATGGAAGACATTTACATTATAATATACAGTAGTGGCCAAAAAATATCACCAAAGTAAAGCTGAAGAAAATATTTGTAACTATTAAAATGTTTAAGAAAGAAAATTATCCAATATCTTGGAAATTTGACATATTTTAAAAAAATTGAATAATTTTGAATAATTATTTAATCGTTTCAAAACTCCTCCTGTTTTAACAGGAGGCAACTGCATTTGAATTACCATATCAGTTCTTTCAATTTATAAAGGTAAAATTAAGTTGTGTGCTGTTATTTTTTTGATCGCAACTGTAGTTAAAACCGTGTGTGGCTGAGCTTTATCATCAACCTACAAGAAGACATTATAATTAATCATGGGATTGGGTGTGTTTAATTCGAAATTAATGAGTTATTTTGAAGAATTTACGATACATCCAGCTGCTCTCTGTGTTTTGAACATCAGGGCATGAGTATAAGTACCTAACCTACATATATGTCTAGTGGTTTTAAGATGAGTATTCTACTATACAACTCTTGGTCATGGTCAGTCAGTTAGTAAGTGTTTCGATTTTGATGCTTGTAATATTGTGTTCCATCGGTAATCTAATGTTATTTCACATACCCTAAATCCCTTTTGCAATTTGTAAGTTTAATTAAGGTTTTTCATATGAGATTGTCTAAATACCTTTATCCCCGACCTATGCTATAGAGTTGAATGTGTATAAATAAGATTATCACACTATATCATTGTTTTTGTAGAATTTCAAGATTTCAACAATTCCATTTATGTGAAGAAAATATGTAATCAATTTCTTATTGTTTTCTTCTAGGAAAAGGCATTTCATGTTTGTATATTTATCAGCTTTACAGTAATCGCGAGCACTTTGCCTTTTATTTACGCTTTATACGCATCAAGAGCCCTTTGGAACTCTTTTGTTCTTTAAATCCGACTTTCGTTGGATTTCCAATTTAAGTGCCATTCAAGGATTAACTCACTGAAGATTATTTCCAAGTTCCTTTCAGTCAAGAGAGAGATGGACTTTTGTAGACAGATGTCTGTTTATTTGTTGAATCCCCAATTGAAATGGTTTTAATCTCATTTACTTTGACTTCAACAAGTTCTGCTTTATTTTTAAAGTTCCTGACAAGGTATGTTTTATCCACATTTTGAGAAGTCTAAAATACTTTTGAAGGTGTTCAGATTCTTAAGAAATCTATCAAAGAAAACGACTTATTCTATGGAAGCTTGTCCCCCAAACAATAGCTCTAAAAAAGATTGAAGTCTGACAGTGTTTCTCTTTACTGAAATACATGTTTCTCAGAAGAAGGATATCAAAATATTATGTAAAATTTTACTAGAAGCAATTGAATTCCTATCGTCAGTTTGGAGAATTGAAAATTTAGTTAAATTAAAGTTAACTTGATTTTTATTTGACTTTTTCTTAGAAAAAAGTTATTTTTTTTTTAAAACAAACTTCAAAAAACCGACAAAAACTGGTTTGAAAAATTATATTTTAGGTACAAAAATTAGGCAAACTTTTAGGGGAGAATAAGGGTCTAGTGACTTAATAGTCGAAACTATCCTTGTAAGCGTTTTTTGGGAATGATGAAGGTATTGCTTCTTTTTGGTGAATTCGAGTTTTTTTTATGGTATATATTCTTTAAGAGTTAAAATGCGAAAAAATATCATAATATATGTGACAAATTCAACTAGAATCAGTTGAATTGTAGAACTTAAACTAAAATTTGCCAAAGTCCTCTAATTCTGCATAATCAATTAGAGTAGTGGAATCAATATTTCCATTACCCTCAAGTTTAGTGAAATTACCATTTCCATGGCCCTAAATTTAAAATTTGTTTTAAGACTTTCTTATGCAACTTTTAGTAATAGTTCTAAAAAAAATATTGAAGGTTGACGTTGCCTTTGTTTGAAGAGATCGGGAGTTTTTTTTTTTTTGTATATTCCTCAATAAAGTACCGGTGGCATGATGGTTAGTGCGTTGGACTGTCATGCAAGAGGTCTTGGGTTCGATCCCTGCCTATGCCATCTAAAGTTTTTTTCACGGGTACTGCCTCTTGCGAGGAATTGACAAATTCTCGAAGAGTAATTCTTGTCATGAACAGTGCTTTCTTAAATTTGCCGCTCGGATTCGGCTTAAAACTGTAGTTCCCTTCCATCCCTGACAACATTACTCGCACATAGGAATGGTTGAGAGTTGTAAGTCACTAGGCCCTAGTTCTCAAACGGACTGTTACGCCACCCAATTTATTTATTTATTCCTCAATAAAAACCACCAAAATTATTGAACTAAAAGCAATTGAATTCTCGTTATTTTTTTAGAGCCGAACATTGTGTTAAGTTAAGTTTACCTTGATTTCATAGCTTGTGATTGTTTATAACTTTTTTTGAACTTAAGTGAAACGAAAAAATTCTTTTAAACAAATTCAGAAAATAAACTTCAGTAAAACGACAACAACTGCTATAGAAAAATATGCTTTATGTAGGTTTAAAAATTAGGTAAACTGTTGAGGAATGATTAGGGTTTAATGACTTAATAGTCAAAACTATCCTTGTAAGCGTTTTTTTTGAAGTTATGATGGTATTGCTTCTTTTTGTTGAAATCTATCTAACGCGAAAAAAAGAAAAGACATAATAATACTTTATGTTTACTTAGAATCAGTTGAAATGTAGAATTAAAACTTCAACTAGCTGATATCTTCTAATTCTTCATAGTTAACTTGAGAAGTGGCATCAACATTTCCAATTGTAGTGGAATCAGCATTTCCAAGATCCCAAGTTCATAAATGCTCTCGTAAATTTCCTTATGCAAATTTCAAGTTGAGGAAAAATGAGGAATCTCAAAACAGAAGCCACATAAAACCCCCCTATTGAAACCAATTTTTATCTTTCACCAAAACAAGCTAATTTTTAATTTAAATTTCCCCAATAAAACTGTTTATATGATAATCGCCTTCACCCCAAAAATTCAAATTCATCTTAAAAACTCATAAACATTACACATATTAGAATCCTTATCTAGTGAATAATGTTTTTCTCATACCCGCATTAATTCAAAAGCTTGATAATAATCTAACAATTCCAAAAAAGAAAAATATGCTTAAGAGCAAATAGAAATCTTCACTTTTATGAATAGGTACAACTCTTTGTCAATGTTGATCTCAAGAATCTTCAAGTACATATTCAAATTCATCAGCCTAATGCTGGAGACCTTTGTAGACATTTATCAACTTTTATTCATCACAAAAATCTCTTTTACTCTACTTGAATGTAACACCTTAAAACCTGCGAGCAAACAACAACAACAAAAAATAAGATAAACAAAATAAGAAACAACAAAAACAACAAGGATTTTCCAAATAAATAACTACGCAATAGGGTGTTTTTTTCTTGGCCCTTTGTGTTGTTGGTACTTATGTTTGTATGTGTATACATATTTGAAGGTAAGGTAAAACGGCACGCGTACTATAATTAAGAATCCATTTGGATATTAACAACGCCATACCTTCCTACCTTCCTTTCAACCTAACAACAATTTCGAGCCCCTTTTTTATGAAATCAATTTTAAAACCCTCTCGCTTCTCACTCCCCTCTCTCTCTCTCTCTGTTTCACTTGTCAATTGTATGGACTTATGTATGAACATCTCTTCAGTCATCAGCATCAAGAGCAAAGAAAATTATTTTCCTTTAGTTATATAGCAACCCAGACAGACCGGAGCTCGGTATATACCACCTTTGTAACGTTCACAACCCCTAAACAGTCATCCAACAACCATATTACATCCACCCTTATATCAAAAACGGAAGAAAGATTTGATTGAAAACTGGCAACAGTGCTTGTGTGATAAGAATCTCTAGGGCTTTACGATGGTGGATGGTGGCAGGCGTCTCGGCGATGGAAAGGGCCAACATTTTGTATAAATGGATTTGCGTTCGCGACGGAAAATATTTAAGAGAGACATGCTGGCTCTACATTCGTTCGTCATCGTCGTCCTTCGTCCTTTTCGTCGTCGTCGATGGGTGATAAAAAGGATATAAGGTGGTAGCTACGTACAAATATACTATAGGTACACATCAGAAGAAGAAGAAGAAGAAGCTGCCTTGTCAATGCCATCTGCTGTCAAAGAAAGTCAACGTATTATGCTGAGGACAGTATGGTGCGGGTTCGTATTATTTTTCAAGATAAAAATCGATTCTCCTGCCTCGCTTCTCCCGTAAAGCAAAAAAAGAAGAAAGTCGATATTATATTTCTTCCAACATGTAGAGATGGGTGTTTTGTGTTGTATAATGTGTTCCAGAGGATGTCTTTTCACCCTAATAAACTATGCCATATTCGTAATGTGTATGCTCTATAGTTCTGTAGAGAATCATGTTCGACTTCAATTATTTCAACTTCAGTTAGTGCAATTCTTTTTTGTTTCTTCAAAGTTCCTTGCATCTTCACAGAAGAGAAAGAAACGGTACCAACTCGTATGTCCTTGGTGATCCTTGTATGAATTTTCTAAGATATACTTATGCATATACGAAACTCCTTCCACCATGTGCTAAATACTTGAATAGAATAATAGGCATCACGAAACTTGTTACAAGCAAATTACAAGGAGCTGCATCGTAGTCATCATCATTTTCCATACTGCAGTTTGTTACTTTTGTGATTATTGTGATTTAACTTTAATTTCAGCCTGCAGAAGGCTGTATCCAAGCACCGACAACAAACAAAGCTTCGTTTACACAACCACCGGAAAAGTTCTTGAAAATTGTGTGGAATCAACAGACAAAGAAAAATCATAAATAAAAAAGAAGAAAAATCATGAATAAACTCATCAAAAGTTAGGTATACAACTGAAAATGAAAAAAGAACTGACGACATCACATAGGACAGGTGAAAGCAATTTCAATTTCAAAACACAAAAAAAGTATAACAATGATGCAATCAAGTCGTTATGGGTGTCCTTGCCAATGTAACGACGATGTCCCTGTGATCGTAAGTGTCGTCGCATAAAATGGTGGCTGAATTTTTGAAAATTTAATAACCGGCAACAGTATGTAGCTTCATCAAAAGAAAATTACCAAAAGTTTATTTTTTTCTTTTTTTTAGAATGAAAAATTTTATAGGCATTTTTGTAACTAATTTCATTTTGAAAAGAATTTTCAGTTAAGGTCACCTTAATTTCTTTTGTGGGTGACATGTGTCTGATACGAGGCAAACTTTCGAATCAAGATTAGAAGAAAAACTCAACGAAATCGTCAGAAACTGCTGTGAAAAATGATTTTTAGATTTTAAAACTTTGGCGAATCTTTAGGGGAGGATTAGGGTTTAGCGAGTTAACAGTCAAAACTATCGCTTTTAGTATTTTGAGGGAGGGATGAAGGTATTGGTCAAAATACTAAAAATATATTCCGTCATCTGAAATTGAATGTAGAATAATTTCTTTTGACCAACTTATCGCTGCATTTAGATTAAGAAAGTAACTGGCTGAAGACATTGGTGTCGTTTTAAGTATTTCCATCACGTAGCACAGCAATAACTGCTGTGAAAAACGATTTTTGAATTCTAAAACTTGGGCAAAGTTTTGAGGGAGGATGAGGTCTAGTGACTTAACAGTCCAAATTATCCCTTTTGGTGTCGTGTGGAAGGTACGAAGGTATTGATCAAAAAACTATCACATTTCTATCATTTGAAATAGACATAACATTGATGCCTTTTGGCTAACTAGCTCTGTTCTATAAGGACTAAGATAATTTTTGAATCAATAAAATTATATTTCTGTAAAAAATGTCATGTATCATAACGCTTAAATTATAAGAAAATTGTTAAAAGCACAATAATATAAAATTAAATGGAAAATATCGGTCAAATTTAATTTGAATCAATTGAATTTTCTTCTTTAAAAGACTAATGAAAGATCCTATTAATTTGTCTGGAATAAGTTGAGAAGTTATTAAAATTAAACGAAATATGTAACACTGAAAATATATTTACTAGTTTTTCAAATGTCATTGTACTTGATTTCTAGAACTTAGTTGATAGACAATTTTATCGTATTGAATTGAGAAAATGCAAAAAAAACTCCAAGGGGACAAAAATCGATATGTGCGCAAATGTTTCCAAAGTCCCAACAGCAACATTAATTTTCCAAGTCCTCGGAAAATAGTTTTCTAACTGTCAAAATTTTCTCAAGGTGTTTTTAGTTTTTCTAGTTGAGAAGGTTCTTGAAATGATAGTTTCTAAGATATATTTCTCACTTTTTAAACTGTTCAGAGGCATGTTTAAAATAAAAGTTTATTTTTCAAAAACTATTTTGTCTTGAACGTTCTTTACTGTGTGACGACTACATATTGTGCAGAAAAAAAAGTTTAAAAGGGTCACACAGAATCCCTCACTAAAATCTTTCCTCTTCCAAGAAAAAAAAAACATTCTTCTTCTTAACTTCAAATTAGGCTAACAAGATGCCGAAATGTATCTCATTAGAAGACAAAAAATTCTTATCTCTTGAATATCTTACCCTTTTTCGTGATGCCATTAGTTAAACGCGTTAGCCATTTAACCATCTTCATCAAAATTGATAATCATAAACATTTGACAGGTGACAGCCTGAAGAAACAACACAAAAAAAAGAAGACAAAATTATTACATGATTCAATCATTAGTGAAAATGAAGGCCACCACACTCGTTATAACATCTATCTTTTATCTGTCGTCTTTTGGTCATTATTCTCATCATAAACATCTTTTGCGTCTTGCGTGTATATATATCATTAAGAAGTTTCCTTTCAATTTCGTTGATGTTTCATTATTATCTCTTCTATCTCTCTATCACCCCCTCTGTCTGTTTTTTTTTTTTTGGTATCAACCATGAATTATTATACGGGTTTCCCACCGAAAGGAAAAATAATATAATTTTTCATTTTAATCCCAACACAACGCCAGCACTTTAACCTCACAAAACAGCAGCAGTTCCAGAAGAAATAAAAAAAGATTGAAACTTATCTTCAAACATAAAAAAAAGCTTTCGATTCCATTCTTACGCCCACGGCGTTTATCAACGAACTACTTTCGTCCAAGTTTATTTAAGTTGCCTGCCTATATTTCTTTCTATACTGAAAGTCGGCGGAGGCAGCAGCAGCGTTGCCGTGCGTCGCAACCTTGAACTCGTAAATTCACTTTCCCCTATCATACACCATGGAACTGCACACTTTTTTATCTTTCAGCATAATGAGCGGTCACAGAGTTGAAATCGAGACAGCGGCGGTGGAGGTGGTGGTGTTTATGGAGGCCGGCGTCATGTCACCGCACCGCCCTCTTTATCTCGACCCGTTCTGTCCGTTCTCGCCTTAACGATTAATCATTCCGCATCTTGAAAGAGTCAACGTCCGCTGGTTTCATTAATTTTCTCAGGTTTTTTTTTTTTACTTGTACATTTATTTCGTTCTTGAGATGAAACTTGAAATATTCTATCATTAGTTAGTCAGTAGTAATAGAAACCGAACAGCAGCTTTCTCACGCCCACTCTATCTATATACTTTCAACATTTAATGGAATTTTTGTCTGTATTGACATTCATCATAGTTAATGTGGAATGCAGTTTTTAGCATTAACCCGATACACTTGGAGAAAAACTCTCGTTCAAATAATCTGCAAATGTTGCAGACTGTAATTGAATGATGACTTCTGTCCCAAACTGTCATTTACTGAAGATTGTTGAATGACACTGTAATTGAATGATATCTTAAACAGTAATTGAGTGAGATCTATTAGCCCAAATTGTAATTGTGTGATGACAGCTGTTTTAGACTGTAATCAACTATATGAAACTATAATTGATTGATTTCTTTAATCATATACTGTAAATGCGTGACAATGTTTATATCACACTGTTATTGCAAAGGGTATGCCGCCCTACAAACTGTAATTGCATTTAAATTGCTATCTCAGTCTGTAAAAAAGTGACGTGTTTGGAAGACTGTAATTGAGTGATTTCCGGTATCTCAATATGCAAATAAGTACCGCCTGTTATCTCAGGCTTAAATTAAGTGAAGTCTGCCATCCTTAATTGTAACTGTGTTAAAACAGCTGTCTAAAACTGTAAATAACCAGTTTTGCTATATGAAATTGTAATTGAGTGTAGTCTGGTTTGTCAGACTGTAATTGATAAAAGTCCTTTATCATAAACTGTAATTCAATGAAGATTCTTATATTACACTGTAATTGTCTTTTGTTATTAAATTAAAATTGCTATCTTAGACTGTAAATAGAAAAGCTGTATCGCAGACTGTAATTGCATGACTTCTGCTATCTCAAACTGTAATTAATTTCTTACATGATGTAATTTCGTGGATGGAAATGTTCTTAACCTGGTTCCTTGTTCTCTTCAAACTGAAATTCATCAATTTTATACAATTTCTTTGAGTGTAAATGGTTTAATCTAAATTTGCATACACAAAATCAAAGACAATTAATCTTCTAGTTGCTGGTTGCATTTATGATTTTTGACAGCAATTACGTAAAATCACAGCTGAAGTTTTGGTGGCATCGCCCCTAGCTGTCAATCTAAAGTCAGAACATAGAGACATTCCATTGGGGGTCGGTCGGTTGGTTGGTAGTTTAATGACGATGTTGATTTTGACGTTCGACATTCATGCTATGTGCCACAAGGCGGTGACGCGTTTCACTCGTTCTTCTCTTTGGGCAAATTATCAAGACTGGGGCAAGGTGGTGGTAGCTGGTATGTTATAATCTACCTTGGCCGCCAACCAAGAGTGTGCCTGGTGCTAATATAACATGGCAATATGCCTCTGGAAAATTGTTAATTGCTTCATCAGTCGATTGTGACTAACTTATAGTTTAAGCCAATGCTGATGTTGCTGATGTTTCTGATGAAGTTGACGATGATAATGATGATGATGATGGTGCTAATGCTGGTGATGGGGGAATTGATTATGACGAACAAAATGAACACTTGCGGCGATGACGAGAAGCCACTTTGTGTCCGTTTATGTTTAACTTATTTATCTATTTTTTTTTTCTATCCATCTAGTATTTCTAATTTAAGGTTTAAATATTTAAATTTTAACAAGCTGCTAGCCTCTAATCGGTAAGAGATTTCAAAAAACCTATAAAAGTAATTGACGGGGAGGGAGTTTTAAGTTTGAGGCTCTGTCATTGATGCGGCAGGTGGTTTGAGTTCGAGATTGAGCGCGCAAGCTTTGTATTTTTTTTATTAAATCAATTGCTGATTGGAATTCCTTGTTGAAGTTGAAGTAGAATGTCTAATGATGTTTTGAGATGCTTTTGTTAGTGCGCGACACATGAAGTCATTAGCTATTTTAAGCTACTCTAATATCTTCTACATAAAACGAGGTATAACATAAAATTGGTATATCTATAATGAATGAGGATGTACTGCTTGGTGGCAACGGCTGTGTTTCCATAAAAGTACATCTTAAATTATGATAATGTGATGATGATGGAAACAACAATCGGACATTGTGCAATTGAAACTTTAAACATTAAAAATTTATTCATATTTAAAATAAAGAAAATTATAAAAAAATAACACACTGGGCATTGTGTAAATAGAAGAGATTCATCTGCTGCTGGGGAAAGAGAGATTGATTTATGTGCAAATAAAAGATGCTAAGATGAAAGGAATCTTACGTTACCTATAAGATTGTGATAAATTACATCATTTATCATCATTATTACTTTTATTTTATATGTTTAACTTTATGTTACTATAAATATACTTGACTTATTTGTTTGTCCCTTTTGTTTAACAAAAAAAAAACATACAAAACAAAAAACTATAATGTTGAATAAGTTTGTCAAGGTCACATGTGAGTAGATAGAGTTAGATACTTTTTATATAACAAAAGATGATCATAGTTTTATACCCAATTGCATATATGTAGATACATTATGTAGATATCCCCTTTCACCTTAATGTCTAATACATTACAAACCATTAATCATTTTTTAGGGAAGGTCATTTATAATGAGGAAATCATGCTCATGAATTTATTGTTTCTTTTTTCTTATTCTCGTATTTCTTCGTGCAAAGTATTTAAGACTAATTTTATAGGTCTTCAATTAAATTGGAAATAATATACTTATGTACCTTAGGTATTGTGCAATGTACTGTAAACATGTGTTATATCATTTTGAAAAATTGATTTTCGAATTGAATAGACCCATAACCGCATATTAGATAAGCTAATGTGTTGCCAATTTTGTCTTTACCTAAAACTCTTACTTTTCGTGTAAAGTGCGGTACAAAATTATAATCACTCATATTAGCCAACTGATTATGTTTTAAAACTTTTATGTAGACAAATTAATAACGAAATGCGTGTAAATCCCAAAGAAGTTTTCTTTGTTTTATTAAGTAAAATTAAATTAAATTACAATTACAATTACAATTACAATTACAATTACAATTACAATTACAATTACAATTACAATTACAATTACAATTACAATTACAATTACAATTACAATTACAATTACAATTACAATTACAATTACAATTACAATTACAATTACAATTACAATTACAATTACAATTACAATTACAATTACAATTACAATTACAATTACAATTACAATTACAATTACAATTACAATTACAATTACAATTACAATTACAATTACAATTACAATTACAATTACAATTACAATTACAATTACAATTACAATTACAATTACAATTACAATTACAATTACAATTACAATTACAATTACAATTACAATTACAATTACAATTACAATTACAATTACAATTACAATTACAATTACAATTACAATTACAATTACAATTACAATTACAATTACAATTACAATTACAATTACAATTACAATTACAATTACAATTACAATTACAATTACAATTACAATTACAATTACAATTACAATTACAATTACAATTACAATTACAATTACAATTACAATTACAATTACAATTACAATTACAATTACAATTACAATTACAATTACAATTACAATTACAATTACAATTACAATTACAATTACAATTACAATTACAATTACAATTACAATTACAATTACAATTACAATTACAATTACAATTACAATTACAATTACAATTACAATTACAATTACAATTACAATTACAATTACAATTACAATTACAATTACAATTACAATTACAATTACAATTACAATTACAATTACAATTACAATTACAATTACAATTACAATTACAATTTTGATCTCTGAGAAATAAATAAATATATTTGATACACTATGGCGTATACGTACTTTTTTATTATTTAAATTACTTTTTTGTAAGCCAAACGTTAATTGATTTTTAATAGATTTTTAGACATTTGAAGTGTTAAAATGTATGTATTTAAAAACAAAATTAAAATAGTTAAAAACAACAAACAAACATTTTGACATTTAAATAATTTGTGAGCCTTGTGACGCAATAATTAAAGGAGTTTCCTGCCTTAAAGTCATAAACCAAAATATTTTTGAAGATGTTTTGAGATCAAATTTCAAAGTGACCACAAAACTTGAATTTCGTCATCTTGCTTAATTCTTTACATTATTCAAAATGCTTGGAACGCACCTTCAAATGAATCTTCATCATCAAATCATAAATAAGCATTCATATTTCTTTTTATAAATAACTCTCATTAATTCAATGAAACTTGAGCTGACAATAAATACTTAAATTTTACCTAACATTCCAACTTTCAGAAAAAAATATGAAGAAAAAAAAATCAAGTTGTATTAAATATTAATCCGTGAAATTATTCAATTCACTGTGACAATCTGACAGAGCAATAGTAATATTTTAATTAAACTCTAATAGGTTCAACTTTCTCATTTATTGTCAGCAGCGAGATTTTTCCTTTACTGTCGTTTTGTGCATTCGAACCCCTTTCCTTTTTATATTTTTTTTTCGCTCGCCGAGGACCGTCCCGATGGTGATGGCTGATGGGCTTTAAAGCGACTTGAATGTTGTTCTGCCGATGCCGCCACTGCAGCAGCGCTCTCTGCCGCACCATCTCGTCGTCATTAATGTTGTTTTGTTTGTTTTATACATTTTTGCATCAGTTTATGTTGCCATAGGGGTCCTCCTCATCCACCACCTCCCCATCTTCCTTCGGGGCGTAAAATGTAGTTTTTATTTTTTGATTTTTTACCATCCTGTTATTGTCTGGGACTTGTTTTCGATTTCGCTTGTATTTTTTTTCGTCTGATGCACGTAGCGCGAGTTGCAAGGATATAATAATTATTCGCAACCGTCATTTCTCCCAGGCTTCTTACAACATCAACATAACATGGTAAAAAAACCATCAGAACTGGTTGGTTGGCGGGAAGAGATACTAGCACATTTTGTAGTTTGAAGGGAAACTGGGTTAGGTTGTTGTTGTAGGTTTTTATTTTGCTTTTTATCGAGCCTCGATTAATAATGTGTATACCGTCATTGTTGTCGTAATAATGTCAGTGAAAGTCGTCTGCCTGTCACTTGATGCTAAATGATCACCATCATTGAGAGTTAAAAACCACTGACTCTGGTACTGGCTTTGGCTCCGGCTATGGCTCTGACTCTGGTACTGCGTTCTGCGCTGTGATGTTACTCTTTGGGCTGTTCTGCTTCTGCTTATGTTGTGCTATGCTGTGCTCTGCTCAAAAAGCCGGTCTTTTTAACATTGGTGATTATAGTTGGGGACTTGGGGTGTTATGTAAGCAAAGCCGGTTAGTCTTTTCAGTCTGATGCGTTTAGATCTACATGATGACGATGGTTATAGGTTGGTTGGAAAAGGTATAAGTATAGAAGATATATGAGAGAGCGTTGGTTGTCACATTTCATGCGTGACTTCTTCATGTCCACTATACTGGTAGTGTAGCGCTGTGTGATAGCAGATGATTGGAAAAAAGACCGTAGGTATGGTGGGGTTGATACATTTTGAAGTTTAAAAAATTCAATGTTATGGTTAGATTACAAGTGATCCATTATTTCTTTACTTCTTTAAATTATCTCTGTTTGTGAGAAAAATATTATTAACCTCTTCGTTACGTAGCCCATCTTTTAAAAAATAAATAATTTGTATAGATTTTGATATCTTAGAGAATTTTTAGCTTCGTTTAAATATCCCTAGAATTTTAAATCCATAGAAATTGGTTAGTTCGGAGCAAATTTTTTCGTTTATCATATCTCAAGAATTAAAAGAGGTATGGCCTTCAAATGAAATTTAATTACAGATATTAACATCATAATGTGCGAATAGGACTTTGAAAAAATATGTTAAGTATTTATTTTTATGAAAACAGTTTTAAAAAAAAAGTGGTTGATTCCAAAAATCTCAAGAACCAAAATCCGACAGCAAACAAAAAAAAAAATGAAACCAACAAAAAAAATATTAAAAATTTGTAAACATTGATTTTCAACTTAAATATCTTCATTAAAAACACAAATATTTATGTACTTCAAAATTTGTTAACCTTAATCAAAAAATACTTGAAAATATTAAGCATTTCTTAAATTTCTTAAAAAATCCAATTGATAGTGTTATTTTGTTTGCATACTAAATGTATTTTTTGTGTTTTTAACATAAAATTTAGTAAATTCATTCCAGGTCTCGAATTTCTCGATAAAAAACAGCTTAAACTTCAATTTTTGACAGCATATTTTTTGAAGTTCTTTATAATATGATAATTTGACTTACAGAAAATTTTTTGAAATTATAGAAAGTTATCACGAATTTTACAAAAATGCTCCTATCGAGTTCCTAACGCACAATTTCATCTTCAGAACCGGTATGGTGCCTCAGGAATTTAAAGATGCTGTAGTGTACCCGATCTATAAAAAAGGTGATGTTAATTTGGCATGTAACTACAGGGGTATATCGTTCATGAACTCAACAGCAAAAATTTTCTCTGCAATTCTACTTAATCGAATTAACGAATGGATAGAAAGAAACGAAGTATTGAGTGAGTATCAAGCAGGTTTTCGTAAAGGCTACTAAACGATATACAACATTTTCACTGTGACGACCATTGCCCAACATTTCCTGAAACAAAATAAAAAATTATACATTTTTTTTGTCGACTTTAAAGCAGCTTTTGACTCTATTGATTGCAATGCATTGTTCTACAAACTGTCACAGAAAGGATTGTCTACGAAGCTGTTAAAAGTCCTCAGAAATATGTACCAAAATACTCGACAATCGGTGTGGGATGGCAAAAGTATGTCAGAATGGTTTATCACAACATCAGGAGTGAACAAGGCTGTCTTCTGAGTGCAATATTGTTTTCACTGTTCATTGACGATATTTCTGCTGGAGTATGCGTAGCAGAAATAAGAATTAAAGTGCTTATTTATGCTGACGACATCGTTCTGTTTGCTGAATCTCCACAGAGTCTTCAACTTATGATCAATAAACTCAATACTTATTGTAAAACCTGGAGGCTTGCAATAAATTTAGAAAAATCAAAAATTATGATCATTCGCAACAGGCAAACAAAATTGGGAAACGGCGAAAAATGGTTTCTAGATGGTGAATCAATTGAAACAGTCACACAATACAAATACCTTGGTGTTATACTGCAATCAAACATGAAGTTTTCTCTCCACCTTGAGAAAAAACTGGTTTCCGCTAAAAAGCTTATAAATTCTTCCTGGAAAGATATAATCGGGAACAATGAAATTAAGACCTAAGCGAAATACAAGGTCTTTGAATCAATTATGCGCTCTGTCATGTGCTATAGTTGCCAAACTTGGGGTTACCGTTCATATGAAGAAGTTGAAAAACTGCTACGATATTTTTAAAAAAAAACTCTTCCGCCTGCCGATGAATACGCCAAATTACGTTCTTACGCTAGAAACAGGTTTACCTTCATTATACCACTATACTCTCAAGCTACATTTTGATTATATCCTAAAAACTCTTGGATCACCAATGCACAGAATACCCAATATCCTTACGAAGTTTGTAATAAACAGGAAGGTGGAATGGGTTCACGAATGGAAAACGCTGTCTGATAAATGTGGATTCAACTTAAACTTGCAATACGAAGACCGGGCTGAGTTGAAGCAAAATCTGTATAAGTTACTCGAGCTTCACGACACTCATCAGCACAACGAATGCATTCAACAAGCCACTAACTCTATCAACAGACCGATCTACCCAGAGCTCAGCTTAAGCCTAAACTGCAATAACTATTTTAACGATTCGAATAACATCCAATCGATATCTTTAATTTGCAGAGCTAGATGTGATATGCTTAATTTAAATGGTTCACCATACATAAATAAAGAAACAAATCTATGCACAATATGCAATATGAGAGCAAAAGAAGACACTTTTCACTTTTTAGCAATATGCACTATCTACAGAGACTAAGGCTTGGCGCGCACATGCAACTTTTTCGAAGCCAAATAGTTCGATCGTTAGTTGCCCAAACATCGCGCACATAAGCAACTCCGAAAGTATTCAACGAAATAAACCATTACACAGGAAACATTTATTCATTTTGGCAAAATCTTTCTCTCTCTTGCACTTACAGAAAATTATTTAACGATTTAGTTGAATGTCCGCGCAGTTACCTATAATTTCTTGTGACACGAACTAAAGAATTGGTTCGAGGTGATCGTCTAGTTTGTGTCAAAACACAAACTAAAAAGTTGCTCGAATGGGCGACAGAATGGTTTCTGCATGTGCGCGGACTCTCATATAAGTCTATAGTGCTCAGTTTAGAAACCAAACAGTTTCGAAACTAAAAGTTACATGTGCGCGCCTAGCCTTAAGATGCAATTACTTCGGTGAGTCTACTTTGACGATGGAACAAACGAAAACCATATTGAATGGTTCTAATTGTGTAGCCCTCAACAGTTATCTAAACGATGCACTCAAATATACACACTACATAAATACTGAATTTACATAGTAGTTACATCATGTTCTTGCGACAGGTACTTTTCATCACGATCTTAAATTTTTGTTCATTTTCTTCTTGTAAAAGATCAAAAATGTAAATTTCTCTTGTTTTTTCTCTTTTTTGTTTTTTGTTTAATTACAAAATCCTGAATTAGAAGTTTTAATTTTCATTTAAATTACTTTTAAAATTATTGTTTTATAATACATACTACATACAAAATGTTTAACGAATCAATCGGGCAGACGGCAATGCCACGCCCATAACTTTTTATTTACTAAAATTTGAATTGTAAATTTTGTAAACTTTATTATTGAAAAAATAAAATTTAATCTAATCTAATCTAGAAAGTTATCAGTGTGGGTCGCATTCTAGCTTCTTTTAATGACTTTAAATAAAGGTGTTGAATTTTCGAACTTTCTGTATAATCAATTTTGATTGTTATCAATAATTTATTGTTCTCTATTTTTTCTTTTTGAAAATTTTAACTAATGTTGAACTTTTCTATGATATTCAATAATATTCGAAATTATAATTTTCTTAAAATTTAGGGTTTTGGGGATTAATGTATTCATGTTTTTGAAGTTTATAATACCGCTAAGAAAAATCTTAATACAATCTACTAAAAAAACAACCGATTTCTTAAAAAGAATATTGCTGAATCGCTTGACGAAAACCTGAAAAAAAAATCTTTTACAAAATTGATACTTCATACCAGTTCTTAGAAAGCTTTAAAACTTCAAAGTGCATTTGTTGAGAATCAATCTATACTTTTCTTCAATCTTTTTTTCCAAAGGAACATGTTTAGAAGTTCCGTGGTAAAAATGTTCCAATATTTCTTGACTTTTCTACTGTAAGTAGACTAATAGACGATAAGACGTAATAATCTAGCGAAATTTTGTATTTTCTTTTGTCACAATTTTCTTTCATTATCTAATTAAGGTCTTCTAAATTACGTAGTAACAATAAATTGTTATAATTCTTACATTTTTCCATTAACAAAACTCATATAATTTTGCACTATTACTTTTAATCTCGAGTTTGGTTCATTTGAATGAAAGAAAAAGTCTTCTAAGAACTTAATTCTCCATAAATGGATCCACAAATTTCATAGTTTCAAAAATATTCAAGTCTCTGATTATTTTTTTTTAATTGGGGACAAATAGAGGCATATTTTATTCATAATATTTTTTGGCTACGGCCCTGTCAATTAATGCTTTTACCTAGCCTCTTATGATAGATATAGTGATGATGATATTGGACTCATTGCTAAGTCAAGCATGAGGTATCATATTTAATGACAGATCAAGTAAAGCGATCAAGTTTTCAAACAACATTTTTAACTTCCTTCAAAGAAATGGAGAAGTTTTATTATTTTTTCACTAAATTAACATCTTTTGAAAATGGGTGGGGTATATTCGATTAACCTCGATCAAAAACAAACCAACAAAAAGAACTTGTTTTGTTTTTTCTTCTTCTTCGTCTAATATTTCTATCAGTGTTTTAAATCATTTATCTTTTCTAATTAATGTTCTTTTGAATAATCCCACAGTTCAGGATGTCAAAAATAAAAACAGAATCAAAAGATATTGCGTGGGTGTCTGACAATGATGAACATGTAACCAAAGCAGACAATTTCCTTCTTCCTCGTCAAAAAAATTAAAAAAAACAAAAATTATACTGATATGGTTAATTACTTTTATATAAATTACCTCATGAAATTATAGAGTATATTTTTTTATTTTGTTCACGCTTGCTGATATTACTTATGTACGAGTATTTTATTATTTTACGAATAATTACTGCGAGGCACAGTGCCATCTATTACCATCTTCCGTATTGTGCTCAACGAACCAATTTGAAAAGTTCGTGTTTTTAATTTTATTTTTTTGTAAACAGTGCAATCACTTTGTTGAATAATTATGTACTATTCTTTTATTTTTGTTTTTGTTGTTGTGATTACCTACAATTGTTGTTCCTAAAAAAAATCCAGAATTTAATGTTTAATAATCATGACAGATCTATAGGAAATATCAAATTAAGTGTGTTTTGGAACACACGTGAGTTAACACCCAGAAAGTCTTCTTTTTTCATCATCTTCTTATTCTCTTCTTTAAAAATGGAAAAATAAACTTGAATTTTTCAAGACATTTCTAAGATATGTATAAGTTAACCCACATTTGTGGTTTTTATTGTTTATTTTTCTTTTTCAAAAATTAGCTTTTTTGTTTTACTTAAATTGAAAAATGATGTGGAGTTGAGTACAGGTATTATGATCCGAGAATCATCATCATCATTATCATCATCATCCGAAATCAGATTAGAGACGACCTTGACGAGGTGTTAACGAAAAAAGTAACTCTTATTTATTTTCTTAGTTGGCATCATTAATTGTGTTTATTGTTTTTGTTTTTCGTCTTCTTATTTATTGTTTTTTGTTTTAAACTTGATCCGGGTCAGTAAGTCTTGAGTTCATGAAAAGAGTTGTATTATACAATATAACCTATGAACCTACATTCATTTTGCATGGTCTTATGGATGTTTCTTCAATATAACATTGATTGAAGACTGAAGATTGCCAATGATAGGTACATATATGAGTATTCATAAATATTTTTAACCATAAAATTGTTAGTAATTTGAATATTTATCTTTTTTTTTTTTTTTTTTTTTTTTTTTTTTCATTGACTGATAAATGTTTAGAAGATTTGAAAAACAAAATAACTTTTGATGATGAGTTGACCTTTCATGTTCGATATAATGACGATGATGATAATTGAAACCTTTCGAAATTGAAGTAATTGATGATTAGTCTTATTTTAAGAATTAGAATGGAAACACCTTGAATTTAAAGAATAACAAGCTGCACCTGCTAATTTAAAAATGTATGTAAATTTGATTGACTGTTGGAAAAAAAAAATTATGATACAGAAAATGATTGTTTTATTTGACGAAATACCATCAATCCAAAAAGGTGCAAGTAGGAAAGACTCGTTGAAAAAGACCAGGATGGAATGAGGAGCAAAAATATATTGTAAAAAAACTTAAGTCCTGAGCTAAGAATTCGCTGCCATTTTGCTTCTCTTCATTTTAAATTCGACTGATTTTATTAAATTTTTAATTTTTGTAGAAATCTGGACTGAATGTCATTTCTAGAAAATTTAAAACTTTGTGCTTAAATAATTATTACTAATTTTAAAACATAAAATAAAAATATTCTTACATGAAAAGATTAAAAAATTGTTTAAAAATGTTTTATTCAAATTAAGCAATTATTAACTTCCCATAGGAAGTTATTGTAATGGGTCCGATTTGTCGAATTGAAACTTTTGACATTTCTTGACGTTACAAGATTCCTAGAGTCGAAATAAAAGATTTTTCGAAAGATGTGTGTACGTACGTTCGTGCGTCCGTAAGTTTGCGACGTTTTTTTCGTCGTCCAAAGTTCAAGAACCAGCAGAGATATCGACTTCAAATAAATTTTGTTATACAGATAATAAGGCAGAAAGATGCAGAAAGGGCTCTCAAGAAAATTGCGTGGGTGTTTTTTTTTACCATATCAGCTTAAAAAAAGGTAAACATTTTAGTTAACCCTAAATATCTCACGAGCCAATAATGATAGAGACTTCAATTAAATTTTTTATTATAAACTGTATCGTGATACCAAACGAGTATATTTTTGGAAAAAAAATCCAATTACCGTTTTTTTTTATAAATCAAAAAAACTGAAAAACAAATTTGTCACCTCAAAAATTTTACGAATAAAAACTAGTTTTATCTCCAGAACAATTTTGTGCAACGAAGGATAACGTTTTTGATATCAGGTAAAATTTTGAGAAAAATTGAATGGACAGTTTTTTTTACAAAAAATAAAAAACTCAAAAAAAAAAATTTAATAAAAGTTAGTAAAAATTGATTTTCGACTCAAATAACTTTTCAAAACTTTAAGATATTGGCTTTAAACTAATTTTATTTTTTTTTTTTAAATATTGTTGTCAACATTCAGTAACATTTTGAGAAAAATCGAATGGACAGTTTTTTAAGAAAAAAATTAATACCTAAAAAATATATACATATGTAATAAATGTTCGTAAAAATTGATACTCAAATATATTTTCAAAAATGTAAGATATAGTTTTCAAATTAATTTTAATAGTCAGTTTTTTCATAAAAAAATTAAAATCTACAAAAAATATAGTAGGTACGCAAAAATTGGTAAAAATTGGTTTTCGAATACAAATCTCTTATCAAATGCAAAATATTGTTGGTAATTTTTAAATTTCTTAGAATAGTTTAACTGTTTAACTTTTTTAACAAAACACGAAAACCTACAAAAATTTAAAACAAGACATATCGACAGACGGGATGTTATCAGTGTGGGTCGCATCCTAGCCTCTTTTTTAAATTTTGTTTTACATGTCATTTTTTTTTTTCAAGCTTTAACTCGATCGATTGATTTTATTTTTAATTAAAATAGTAGTAATAGAAAATAAATTAGGTGGCCCAACAGTCCGTTGAGAACTAGGGCCTTCTGACTTAAAACTCTCAAACATTCCTGTGTGCCAGTAATGTTGTCAGGAGTAGAGGGGACCCATAGTTTTAAGACAAATCCGAACGCCTAATTCGAGAAAGCATTTTTAATGACAGTAATTACTCTTGGATGATTCGTCAATTCCTCGCAAGTGACAGTCCGCCACAGGTTCTACCGTTCCTATAAGTCGAAAGTAAAAATATTTATCATGCAATTTGAATTTCTTGGAAATTGGAATCTTTAGTCTTGAATTCATTCATTCATAGAAGACCGAGTCGATAAGAAACCGATTGATTTATGAATTATAACTTATCTCTTGAAAATGTAACTTTTCAGCTCCATCAACTCTCAAAACTTCATCCGTTCCCAAAGCACAAACAATTCAAAGAAGAATTAACTACTTTTGACATCACAACATCATATCACTTTAAAGAGGTCACTATCATTGTATACAAACAGCCTTGAGACATTTCCACATTCCCTCCGTATTCATTAAATATTTCATATAAAATATTTTAATATCTGCAAAGTTTAATTACAGATAACAATATTTTTCCCTTCAATTATTTATATTCCACATATTTTGTGTTGTGATGCTTTATGCAGCTTTTTGGTATCTCAATCTCCTCTTACAAAGGGGGTTGCATTGAATTGAAAACCTCATAATAAAAAGTGAGATAACAAACTATAACTGGCTCTCTGGCTGACATCCCCACTTATTTTTGTAAAGCGTACATACAGACCTTACTTTATATTCGAAAACTCGTTGTCGTCGCAAAGATAAGATAACACCGAATCTCTGTCACAAGTTCAACCAATAAGTTAATTTTAAACGCCACCAACTGATATCACAGGCAGGCAGTTCCAACTCCTCCCCACTCTGAATTCTTTCTTCTCCCTTAGCGATGAAAGTTTTATAGCCCAGTAGTCAGCTAGCATCATCATTCTGCCTCGAGATTGGAATGGAGTGAAATAGGGTTTGGATTTTGAGAGCATGTAGATAGATTTAATTTGCGTTTCACCTCAAACCAAAACTTAATGAAACACAAATGAAACCCAAGTACAAAGTAGGTATGCATGTAGCACCGGGGGACTTGAACCAGGGTAAAACTTATTCTCTATATAAACTCTTTTCCTAGATATATGGATCTACTTATCTAGGTACTCTCCTCATGTATGTATGTATATGGAGCTAGTATAAATTGTTGTTAATGAAAGGGGGATGAGAGGGTGGTGAAAAAGTTTTAGCAAAACTTTTAATGGCATCACAATCGCACCTCAATAAAATTCCACTCTCTCGCATACAAAGTCATTGAATTAATTTACTTACGCACTTGCAAACACACACAAGGTGAAGGTCGGGTCGGTTCGGTATGGTAAACAAGTACCAAAGCAGGTATAGAGCACAGGGTAAAGGGTAACAGGTAGAGTATGAGGCTGAGGCTGAGGATGAGGCTAAAGCTGAGGCACATAAATTGTAGGTCTATCAAGGTTTATTTCTGTCTTCAGCGAAGCATGTTAGTTGGTTAGTTATGGGAGAACAAAGCTTTGTTAATTCTTCTTTTTATTTTTATTTTTATTTTTTAACCGAAGGAAAATACGAATTAAGAGGCAGAAGAATTTCTCTTTGAATTAAAATCTAAACTCTGTAGAAAGGTTTCTTTGAGAGTACAGTGAGTGAAAATTGACGAAGACAATTACGGCGAAGTTAGAAGAATGACAGAAACAAATAAATGATAATACACAACCTTAAGGCGGAAGACATTTAATAGGCAACGCTTGAACGATTCACTTGAAAGTGAGGAATTCAAAGCAGCAATAATTGAAAACATCACCCTCCTGTCTTTTAGAGACGAAAAACAGAAAACACAAAAATGATAGAAGCTAAGTATTTGACATTCATGTTAGTATTTATTCGCCTCGAGGTATTTTTGTTTTTGGTTTTGATACCCAGAAAAAGGCAAGTATTAAAAAATAAGGGATACGACACCACCAACACGTAACGTCAAAGCCGATTTTAAATCGAAAAAGGACTTTATCTTCTGATGCGAGACATAGAGCGTTGTCGTACGTTGTCGTATATACAAAGAAGAATGAACCCTCATAAATGTTATCTGGATGAATAAATATCTGATATGAGAAGGTTGCTATTTTTGAAATTTTCATCTATCTATCCAATTAAATTTTAAATCTGGGAAAATTGATATTATTAAAGTTAATTTCGGAAGAATTTTAAGCTCTTTATTTAAAGGGTTTATATAAAATTATCTTTAAATGGAAAACTTATCGGAAAAAATTTCCTTATGAAAATTTTCTTAGAAAATGTCAACGCAATGATAACGTAGATTGAGAAAAAAAATCGTAGATTATTATTATAAGCTTTTATTTGCCATTATTGATATTTTGTACAATATTTATTTACATTTTTGTTTACATTTTCTGTTTCTTTAGAATTAATTACTATATAACATTGACATAATTTTTTTTTTTTAATCAACTTTAATATGTGAGCAAAGTTTGAATAAATAAATGGATGCGTGTCAAAATTCTATAATCTGGCATAAGCCTCCCCCAATGTTGCCCAAAGATCTCTATCTTTTGCGTCATTGTACCAACTTTGTCTTTCTTTAAGCAAATCGTCTGCCCTTCTTTTCTTCGGTCGTCCAATTGGTCTTCTGCTTTCTGGTGGTGTCCATTTTGTAATGATTTTTGTCCATCTTAAGGAGTTTTTCTCGTTCAACCACGTCCGTTAAACCAGTTCTTCGTCTTATTTCTCTATTTCTTACTCTCTGGCTATTTCGTAGGTTAAGTAGTTTTCTTTCCATCTTGGTTTGGCATATTCTTATTTTGTCAAGTTAACTTAAAGTCAAGGATGTAGTCTGTAACCCATACGTCATAACAGGTAGAATAGCAGAGTCTAGTATATATTTTCGTGTTTCGTCCCTTAGATTTGATTGTAATATTTGTTTTAGACTCCAAAATTGTTTCCAACTATTGGTAATGCGTCTAGAAACTTCTTTTTTCTCCTGGTTAATGAATGACTTAGTCTGTCCTAGATAAGTATAGTCTTCTACATATTCTATGTGTTCGTTATCCAGCATTATGTCATCTTTAATATGGTTAGTCATTATCTTAGTTTTTGACTTATTGATATGAAGTCCAACTTTCTTGCATTCATTTGTCAATTCTATGAGCATATTTTGTATTTGTCCGGAAGTTGATGAAATGAGAACTATGTCATCAGCGAATCTAAGGTTGCGCAAATATTGTCCCCAAATATTTATTCCATATCTATTGTCCCAGTTTAGTTTCTTGAATATTTCTTCCAGTACGGCAGAGAATAATGGTGGTGACATTGGATCCCCCTGTCTTGAGCCTCTCTTTATTTTTATTTCTCTTCCTATTCTTTCGGTTTTTATTTTCGCCCCGCTGTCTGTATATATATTTTTCAATGTCCTTATAAAGATAGGATGAATCCCTTGGTTTGTCAGCGCTGTCCATATTTCGTCATGTTCTACTGAGTCAAATGCTTTACTGAAGTCAATATATAAAAGATACAAAGGTTTTTCAAATTCGTTAGTTTTTTCAATGAGTTGGTTCATTGTTTGTAGATGGTCTGTTGTTGAAAAACCTTCTCGGAATCTTGCTTGTTCTCTTGGCTGATTTTTGTTTAATGTGTCCTTAATTTTTGTATACATTACTTTGGAGAACAGTTTATATATCATAGAAATGTTGCTTATTGGTCTGTAGTTATTTATGTCATCTTTATTTCCTTTTTTGTGGATAAGCGTAATTGTAGCTTGTTTCCATTGTTTTGGAATCTGCTGTGTTATAAGTATGTCATTAAAAATTGTGGTCAAGACTGTAGAAATTGGTTGTTTTCCATATTTGAGCATTTCTGTTACAATACCGTCATTTCCTGTACACTTACCTGTCTTTAGATCGTCAATTGCTTGTTCAATATCTGTTTTTGTAAAAAGTGTAACAGTATTTAAGTTGGAGTAACTGTCCGCCATCGATATATTATCATCTTTTATTTCTTTTGTCGATTTGAAGAGTTCTTCGAAAAACTTAATAGCAGACTCATTTATATCTCTCCTATTAATAGCGTTGTTATTTTTGTTCTTAATTGATGTTATCCACTCTTTTCCGTCGCCAAGAAATGATTTTGTCTTTTTAATAGATTTTGTGTTGCTTAATATATCTTTTATCATTGTTTCGTTATATGTTTGGATATCATTTTTCGCATCTTCTTTTATGGTTTTCCGAAGGTATCTTAGTTCATTTTTGTCCTGGTCTGATAAGTTGTCCTTGTTTCGTAGGTTATCTCTTCTGGTTATCATCGGTTTAGTGTCATCCATTAATTTATCAGGTTTTGGAGTAACAACAGTCATGATTGAAACTTTCGCCGAGTTCTTTATTATCTGTTCTAATGAATCATATGTATTTTGAAAGTTTTCGTTTATTCTATTTGTAGTTATATTAAGTCTTATTTCTTTCTTAAGCATGTCATTATATTTTTCAATATTTTCGGTTGGTATCATTCTAGGAATACTGAGTGTTCGTTTGTTTCTTTTCAACGTATTATGGTCCACTTTTATTTTTGCTCTTACTAGCCTATGGTCACTATCAAAATTATTCAATACGGAGATGTCATTAATAGTTTTCAATTTATTTGTTAGAACTAAGTCAATTTCGTTCTTTGTTATCCCATTCGGGTGAATCCAGGTCCATTTTCGTGTTTCTCTCTTTTTGAAGAAAGAATTTGCAAATCTGAGATTCGTCTCTTCCAGCCACTTTATAAGTAGGTCTCCTCTTTTGTTTCTTCGTCCGTATCCAAATGGTCCCATTACTTCTTCATCATTGTCAATCTGTTTCCCTAACTTGGCGTTGAAATCTCCTATAACATACATTATCTCCGTTTTTGTTTCATTATATACTTTGTCCAATAGATTGTAGAAGTTCGAAATTTCTTCGTCAGTTGCTGTTTTGTTCGGGGCATAAACCTGAATTATCGTCATTTTTGTGTTTTGTATTTTTAAACATAGGCTACAAATCCTTTCACTAAAAAATCGTACATTTATTATTCTGTCCTTTAAACTCTTTTTGATGAGAAATCCAACTCCATGCAAGCCTTTGGTCTCACCAATGTAACAGAATATATCATTCTGGTTTTCAATTATGTTTTGTCCAAAAATTCTTAGCTCGGATAGTCCCAGTATATCCCAGTTGATAGTTGATAATGCTAGTCTTAGTTCTGATGGTTTTGCTTCTGTAGCTAATGTTCTTACATTGTATGTACAAATGTCTAGAGTGTTTTTGGATTGGTCTTGGTTTGATGGGTAGTTTGGAGGGAATTGGCCGTCTTTCCCTACGATATGGCTAATCGGCTTGGGGTAGAGTCCTTATTATTCAAAATTTGCTTCTTTTGTTGCTAGTTGTTGTGTTGGTCACTGTTCATATTATTAATTTCTTTTTGGTTTGATTGTAGAAATCTATGAATGCTGTTGTTTCTTATTTTGTTATGTTTGTCATTTTGGACTTTTTCATTTGTTTTTGGTCTCTTCAATTTGGTCGATTTGATTGAGAAAAAAAATCGTAGATATAGAAAAATAAATTAAGATGGTAAACTTTTAAACTTTAAAAATTTTAATTTTATTGGTGAAAATCAAGTGCTGAGAGAGATTGCTGAGCTATTTCTTTGGGCTTATTTAGTTATGGTTGATTTTACTTTTTTTTATCATTTTTACTATTAGTTTTTCAAAATGTAGAATTTTATGGTTTTCTACTTCAGAATTTTTAATACAAAATCTATTTCTCTTTTTTAAAAAAAAAAAAAACTATTTTAAGAGCCCATCGTAGGAAAATTATCTTTAATTTTTGTTGTTGTTAGTTTTTGATATTAATTTTGAATTAAGGTTTTGGATTACCCAATTTCCAGTTTTTAATTTATCTAAATTTATAAAGTTCCTTATTTTAGAAGCCTTCAGAACTTCAAAAGAAAATTGAAACGAAGATATTTATTCTAATTCAACTATTCATGCTTAAAATTCGAATTTTAATAAGTTCCGTACCAAATTGGTCAATCCCTTTAAGAAATTCCATCTTTTTTCAACCGCACATCAAGAGTGTGCAATGCTTTTCCTAACTTTGTTTTTTTTTTTACCTCGTATTGATATTGAAAACATTAAGGCCATGTATAGCGATTTCATATCTAAAATCTTTTCAAACTTCAAAAATATTGAGTGTAGTCATAACTATAGTTGCAAAAATTTTAATCCATTAATTTTTCAAAGTTATGGCTGAGTATTTAGCTTTTTATTACAATACTAAAGTTTTGCCTTCATATTTTAGAAACTACTTCGTATTATTGGCTTCCGCGGCTGGCTCGAATGAATTCCTGCCAATAGGCCCAATTTCCGACCACTTTTTTCAGCAATAGTTGTCGTATGTCAGTACTAACGCGCCAAATATTCTCTTCTTAGGCCTCAATTGTCTCGAACTTATGTGCGTAGACAAGCAACTGGACAATAAATATTCCAGCGGTGTTAAGTCGCACGATCTGGGAGAACACGCCAAAGGCCCACGATGCTAGTTAATGGGCTCACAAAAAGATTCCTCCAATAAAAGTTTCTAGAAACCTTGAAACGTCAAGAAATCTTAACATTTTCAGTTCCAAGTAATACAAATTTCCTATAGTAGAAAATTAATACGTTATTTGATAAATTTTATGCATACCTATTAGAGTCTCAATCTTTTGTAATGAGAAACTAGAGGCCATAGATTTTCACGCTTAGAAGAAAATTGGGATAATCATTAATCAATAAAACCTTCATCTTGTAAACCTTTCAATTTCACGAAAAATCTGCTCATTAGGTGTCGAGTTTTTGAACTTGCATCAAGAAAGTAAAATTCACCCCCTAAAGCTTTTGTAAGTTCATTAAGGACACATGCCAAAAGTATGTCAATCTAACAAAACCCCAAATACAAACCATCAAAAGACTACATATAACCTAACCCTCTTTGAAACCATAAATGTCAATGAAAATCTAACAAATTTTTTTCTTGTCTTTTCTTTTCAGGTAAGTGCTCAAAGTAATCATTCATCCGATAAAAGGTATTGAACCCAATATCAACCATCCCCCCACTCCTTCACTCAACTTCTATCTAAGTTGGTTGTGGTTGGTTTATACGGTAAGAGATTAATCATCCATCCTCACCTTTCAACCTGTATTTCACAAGTCCCTTTCCTACATCTTCCGTCATCTCCGTTCTCAAAAGGAGCATAGCATCAGAAATATATAAGCTTGAACCTTGTTACATTGAACCCATAAATTCTCATTAACCTAGGTTGGTTGGTGCACTTAATATACTTATAGTCAGTATCTCACAGATAAACACAATTTGGAGCTCTTCATGTTAATGTGTATACCTTTTGTGTATAAAGTAGGAGAATATCTACATATATAAAGGACACAATTTACACTACAGGGCAGCACTTATCTGTGCACACTCTTTCGTGTCATGTGTCATGTGTCGCTTGGAAAATTACTTTTTCGAGACACACTCAAGAACCACCAGGTTTGTGGGATAAACGTATGTAGAAAATCATAATGGATACAATTTGGAATGATGACCATGATGCAAACTTAACAACGAAAAAAAAAACAAATACATTTTCAGAAACAAGATTAACAAGATGAACCTTTATCCAGAGTCTCCTGCTTAGTTTGTTGCACATAAATCAGACAACAGGTGTAGGATGATGATGATAATGACCTATTAAGCTACCTTCCGGAAGTGAAAAACGATTAAGCCATCCAAAACAAAAATGTAAAAACGATAAAAAAAATCTCTGGAGGTCCTTGACTGCGATGTGTACTTACCTAGTCATAATAAAATTTCGTCCTTGTGTCTCTAGAGTACGATAAATTATGCGACTTCTTCTCCCCACTCCATCGATCGACTTGATATCCCACTTCAACCTAATGGACATCTAAAATTCACTTTGTTTTTGCTCCTTTTTTGGCTCCTTTTCCACAACCGAGAAAACTCGGGAAAACAATTTTGTGGTCATATTTCTTTATTTTTTATTATTTTAAAATTTTATAAAAATAAAAAAAAATGGTAAAGTGAAGTTTTTCATAATTTCACGTGCAGAATTTGCTCCTTTGTATTTTCCACGGACTGCGAACAGGATAGTGGAAAGGGTGTCAAGCGCAGCACACAGTTCAATGGAATTATTTTAATGGTTTCCGCATTTTGAGTTATTATTTAAGCTTCGCTTTTATTTCCCTTCATCCGTTTATATATATTTTTTTTTCAAACTTTAATTTCTTTGAGCTTTTTATATAAAATTTTGTGTTTTCTTTAACTTTAAACGGCGGGATGGTATTAGAAAGTTAGTCTCAATTTTTTCCTCCTTTTCTAGGAACAAAAACAAAAGGATACATATTTAAAATAAAACTCTTTATGAAGTGACCCTAAACTTTTTAATATTTTGTTTCCCTCTTTCCTCAGAAGTTATTATATCGTAGAGTGGGTTTTTATGTTTCATACAAAAACAAAAGAAAAACAACAAAATGAAAGCTTGAATATAAAGAAAACAAAGTCGAAAAAATGAACGTCAAAAAGTTAGATGTAGAATTAGTGAAAAAGTTTGGATGTTTATATATTTTTTCGTTTATAAATTATTAAAACGTCACAGGATGGGTGGATGGGTAGATGGGTGGTGAAATATATGGAATAGAAGGTTTTTGGTGATTTTTTTAAAGTAAAAGTTAAAAAGTTATGTTTAGAAGAATCAATCACTTAATAATAATGTTATGTAGAAAACGAGCATTTCAGTGATTCGAGTTTTATATTTGAACAACAAAAATGAATGAAATTCGAAAAAAAGTTTTTAATCTTTATGTTTCAATATTTTCTTCTGAAATTTACTTTTCGGGGAATTCAAGGAAGTAGAGACTATATTTTTTGAAAACTGGACAAGTATATCATTGAGAACATTTAGAAATATTAAACTTTTTTAAAAATTTGAGGCCCTTAAAGGAAACACTGGGTAGACAAAATTACGTTTTTTTTTTCTGCTGCACAAACAAAAGAATACTTTTTTAAAGGATTAAAATGTTTAAATTTCTGTTTTTGAAAATATGCCATTATTAAAATGCTAAACATGACCAAAAATATGGTTGGTTTTAACGGCTAAGTTAAAACATAACATGTCCCTTAACATTGAAATATATTAGGATTTTGTAAAGTCTATTCTTTATTTTCTAGATACAGTTTGAATCATTTTAGTATTTCATTTACTTTTCATAATTTCTCAAAAGTTATGAGGTGGCTTATCATTCATTTGACTCTATCTGAATTTTTGAAAAAAACCTCCAATGTAATTCTTTTATATATTTGAGTTATTCTTTTTAGAGGTAATTATTAGTGCTGATTCCAAATTCGATCTTCCATTTTGGCTATAAAAGCCCAAACTTAGAAATACCCGTTTTCAAAAATATTTTTTTTTGAATAAGGGTGTCCCAAAATTAACGCAAGATTTGAATTTGCCGCCATTTGTGCAGTGAAGTGTTGGCAACCCTGAAAAAAAAGCAATTTGACAGCTAACAGTATAGGGTTATTAAAAATGGAGCGTTACACGATAGAACAACGTGTCTTCATTATTAAAGAATATTTCAAAAATAGTGAAAGCTTGGCGGCTGCAGTTCAAAAATTTCATACAAAATATGGTCGGAATAGTGTTTTAACTTCGTCAACTGTGAAGAGATTAATTGAAAAATTCATGGAGACTGGATCCGTTGGAGATGCCAAACACACTGGTCGTCCAAAAACAAGCCGTTCAAATGTGAATGTCGAAGCAGTGCGTGAGAGTGTTGCTGACAATCCAGGAACCTCAATTCGACGTCGCACAGTGGCCCGTTTATGCAAAACTGCTTGCAATATTCATTTTTCGAGTGGGTCTATAATGCAAAACTTTTTAGTTCACTGGACTCACAAATATTTGGAGCTTGAGTAATCGAAAAAAATATTCAATTTGGGTTATTGGTGTGCCTTATAGAGCAGGCCAAAGTTGAACATTTTTTATGATGATCATTTTTTTTTTATTTTTTTATTTTTTTTCTTAACTTTGAATGAAAAAACTAGAAAAAGGGCTTCCAAACGCTTTTCGTTTTTGTTTTTATGATATGCTTTGCCATTATTTAGATCGGTAGTTAAAACAAAAAAAAAACAAAAAAATTTTTTTAATTGTTTAATTTAATTTTTTTGGAAACACTACTTTTTGCACACTTTTTCGACTTCAAATTGGATAGAAAAAAAAGGTTCAACGAGTGGTGCTAAGATCTCAACTGATTCGGAATCCTTATAAGATCAACTGCGTCATTTTGCATCGAACTGAGCTAGGGAGATTTGAAGTGATGAAGTCAGTCATTTTTTTCCCCTCTTTTTTTATGGAAATTTTTATTTATGGTTTTCTTTGTTTTGTGTGTGGTGGATTTACAAAAGATGATTTTATTTTAAAAAGGTAAATCATTTTTATTTTTTGTTTATTACATAAGATTTTCAAGAGTTTTAGAACTAATTTTTTTAATCCTGTTATAAAATTTTAAATAACGCATTTGTTTTCGGGTACGATTGAATTTTGATCAGGTACTTTTATTGATAAGGATTAAGATTAAGAATTTATTGATAAGATTTAATGATAAAACGATTTTGGAATATGTTACTATACAGGTAGACAGACAGGTAGTTTTATTGGGGTGTCTTTAAATATAATTAATATAAGGATTAAAGCGACTTGAGTGCAGGTATTTACTCTAAGGTATAAAAAGATGAAACATTTGACTAAAATAATCATTTAGAATTCAAACGAGCGTTCGAGCAGTTGCTTTTATTTTTCAAAACAATTTAAAATGGATATTCCGAATAAGGATTTGTTTGAACTTTTTGTCAATGTTACCACTTGCAATGAGTTTATATCTGCCGTGGAAATTGAATACCAACTACCAGATGCAAATGCAATCAAACAGATATTAAAACAATTCTATTACAACCTTGATAGAAAATGGATAGCAGCCAAAAGATCGAGAAATAACTTTAAAAAGAATGCAGAATGGCTTTCCTTATCTCTGCATATCAATACCAGACAAACAGAAGAAGCGGGTGATCTCCCAACTACATCGAGAGGAAGACCAAGAAAGACAGTCAATGAGTGCGCAACATTTACTAAAAAACAAAAAATAATCAAAGCTACAAAGGAGATATGTACAGAACATCTCTCTGAAGCTTTGAGTATAAGATACAATAAGGCCCATGAAAAGGGGAAGAGTGATATAATTCAGGCAATATCTTCTGCAAGTCCACTTGGTGTCAAAAGAGTCAAGGAAAGCATTCACACTCCCCAACACAATCCCATAAAATACACCAATGAGAACGCATTAGCTTTGTTTATGGATTTGGGACTCTCAAAAGAAAAATATAAAATCCTGAAAACTTCGTTAAGACATCACAACATAGATGTCTTGCCATCCTACAATATGATTACAGTTACGAAAAAAGAAGCAGTTCCCGACAACTACGAAGTCACGGAAATATTAGCTAGAAGGAAACTTCAAAGCATGATGGATCATACAGCAATGCGGCTAATAGAAAGCAAAACGGAGAGTCAAATAATTGCACTTCCAATAAGTCTAACGTTACAGAGTAAATGGGGCTGCGATGGATCATCTGGACAAAGTGCCTACAAGTACAAAATAAATACAACAGATGGTGAAACAGACGCACACATGTTCATGGCATCAGTTGTCCCACTTCGACTCAATAGTACAAATGGTGAACATTGGAGGAACCCTCGCCCATCATCAGTTCATTTCTGTCGGCCCATTATGTTCCAATATGTTAAAGAGACTAGTGACATCATAAATACCACAGTCAATAATATTAAAAGTCAAATAGCAGATATTCAACCAACAATATATAAAGTTAATGAAGAAACAACTATTACTGTGAATCACGAGTTCTTTTTAACTATGATAGACGGAAGAGTATTAAACGAATTAACGGAAACAAAGTCTACGCGGTCATGTCCGATATGCAAAAGGACACAAAAGAATTTCAATAAAGATGAATCAATTGAGGACGAACATAATTACGAATATGGAATCTCTCCACTGCACGCTAGAATCAGATGCATGGAATTTATTTTGAAGCTTGCGTATACTCTTCGACAAGAAGGAGAAGGTACTGATGAATCGGTTGGGACCAAGGAGGCGGAAAAAAGAAGAAAACAAGAGATCCAAAGGCGTTTTCGCGATGAGCTTGGCCTTGATGTGGATAAACCAAAGCAAGGGTTTGGAAACACTAATGACGGAAACACTGCAAGAAGATTTTTTGAACAGTCAGATGCAACCGCTCGAATAACTGGAGTCAATGGAGAAGTTATAATGAGGCTCAAAGTAATATTGAACGTTTTAAATTGCAGAGAAGTAGTGAATGCAGTTAAATTTGGGGAGTATACAAACAAAACTGCAGAGCTTTTAAAACAAAAGTATCCTGAAAAATTACTCACACCTACACTACACAAAATATTGGTTCATAGTCAAAATATCATTGAATATCAATCACTACCACTTGGAGAACTGTCAGAAGAAGCCCAGGAATGCAAAAATAAAGACTACAAGAAATATCGATATCAGAATACGTGTAAAGTTTCAAGGATTCGGCAGAATGAGGACCTATTTAACATGCTTGCAACCTCTTCGGATCCACTTATTTCTTCATTAAGGCATGTGAGAAGCCAAAAAGATCTGAAAGAACGATACTCTCCAGAAATGATGAGTTTATTACACATTTCCCCGGACTTAGATGACAGTTTTCAAGAAATTTAGTGTTTATATATTAATTTGTTTTGTCTTTATTTCTTTTTACACTGACTTTTGATATATGTATAACCAAAATACATTATGTACTCTTGAATACTGGAAAATAAAAAAAAATGCCTTAAAATTAAAAAAAAAATACTTTTTTCCCCACTGTTTCACTCGAATTGGTTCTTTTTCTCTTTGCTCCACTGTTTCAATTCACTAAATTACTTAAAAAATTGATTTTGATGATTGCATATTAAAATACCGCTACGTTTATCACCTTTGTTAAAACTTTTAATTTTAACACAAATTTCTGAAACACCCTGTAAACAGTTTTTTTTGCTCTACTGTTTCAATTCACTCAGATTACTTAAAAAAATGATTTTGACGATTGCATATTAAAATAACGCTATGTTTATGACCTTTGTTAAAACTTCTTATTTTAACACAAATTTCTGAAACACCCTGTAAACAGTTTTTTTTTTGCTCTACTGTTTCAATTCACTCAGATTACTTAAAAAAAATGATTTTGACGATTGCATATTAAAATACCGCTATGTTTATGACCTTTGCTAAAACTTCTTATTTTAACACAAATTTCTGAAACACCCTGTGAACAGTTTTTTTTGAAAGTCACAATTTTTATAGCCTTAGAAATTTCCTTCAAGATTAAAAAAAAATTAAAGCAATATCTTTATTCGTTTAGGAGATATGATTTTTGCAACCAAAAAAGTCAAAACGGGCCACTGTGCGTCGTGGACAAGAATTGCAAATTTCAAGAACCTCTCTACAGCGTATACTCACCAAAGATCTGTGTCTTCATGCTTACAAAATTCAATTAACACAACAATTGAAGCCTAAGGACCATGGACAGAGAAGAGAGTTCGTTGAATGGATTATTGAACATCAACAAATGGACCCTGATTTTTCGAGCAAAATCATCCTAAGCGATGAAGCACATTTTCATCTTGATGGCTTTGTCAATCGCCAAAATTGCCGCATTTGGGGTTCGGAGAACCCACATGTAATTGTCGAAAAACAAATGCATCCACAACGCGTGACTGTATGGTGTGGATTTTGGGCTGGAGGCATAATTGGGCCATATTTTTTTGAAAATGATGCTGGTCAAGCAGTGACTGTTACTGGTGCTCGATATCGCGACATGATTACACAGTTCTTTCTGCCAAAATTGGATGATATTGATGTGTCCAATATGTGGTTTCAACAAGACGGTGCCACATGTCATACAGCCCGTGAAACAATTCAATTACTGCATGAGACATTTCCAGGTCGTGTACTCTCTCGTTTCGGTGATCAAAATTCGCCCCCTAGAACGTGTGATTTAACACCATTAGACTTCTTCTTATGGGGTTATTTGAAATCACAATTCTATGTCAACAAGCCCACAACCACCCGTGCATTAAAGGAGGAGATTCAACGCTGCATCAACGAAATTCAGCCACATTTATGCAGAATGGTAATGGAAAATTTCAACAAAAGAGTGCGCATGTGCATGCAAAGCCGTGGAGGCCATTTGTCCGATGTGTTATTCCATACATAACCCTATCCTATTCCTATGTACTTTACGAGTCAATAAAAATATAACTATCAAAAGACTAAAAACGGTGTTTTCTATTTAATTCAAATCTTGCGTTAATTTTGGGACACCCTTTATTTCAAAAACTAAATGATAAAATCTTAAGACTATGAATTCGTAATAAGATCAAAAATAGCTTTTACACCGTTTTTCGTTTTTCGGTTAAGAACCGCTTTGGCATAAATGCTTCAGCCTTCTTTTGAGATAAATGTATGGCAGGTCAAGACTTACAGCTAATGAGGATTTTTTTTGGAATAAGTAAGATACTGACATTTTTTTAACGGAATATTGAAGTAAGATATTGTATATTTGGAAAATCATCACGAATTTTAGTACAAAAAAAACTTCTTAATAAACTTCCTTAGCCTTAGCCTTAGTAGTACCCGTGGTATGATGGTTAGTGCGTTGGACTGTCATGCGAGAGGTCTTGGGTTCGATCCCTGCCTGTGCCACCTAAAGTTTTTTTCACGGGTACTGCCTCTTGCGAGGAATTGACAAATTCTCCAAGAGTAATTCTTGTCATGAAAAGTGCTTTCTCGAATTAGCCGTTCGGAATCGGCATATAAACTGTAGGTCCCCTCCATCCCTGCAATTACTCGCACACAGGAATGGTTGAGAGTTGTAAGTCACTAGGCCCTGTTTCTTCATGGACTGTTGCGCCACCTAATTTATATTATTTAAACTTCCTTAGCCTGACAAAAGGCATTTTTTTGGAATTATAAAATGTTGTGTCTCAAAAATCTTACGTAATAGATTAGATAATTTTTTAGTCGGATTTGAAATAAAACCATCGAAAACTATAAAAAAAACTTATGTCTAATTAGATATAACTTCAAAATCATTGAGGTAAAAAATGTATTCCCACATATTTTTGTAGGGAATTTAATAGCATCCAAAAACGTGTGTATAGGTACAAACCGTTTCCTCGAAATCCTTAAAAATTATTTTTTTTTAGATTTAGAAAATTGTAAACAGTTTTTTAGGAAATGAAATAAGGCATGGAAAAAAGTTTTCAGAAATTTCTTGCTAGGCGTACCGTTTCCGTGTTATCAAGTATTGAAACTGTTCTTTTTTACTTTAAAATTTATAAACAAAAATATTACGAACTGGTCAATAGTTAAAAAGAATACATATTTTTAAAGAAGATTTAATATTTTCAAAGAAAGATCTTGTAACTTTTGTACATAAATTCAATCCGATTGAAGTTGAAAGAAAAAATATAATTTTAGTTCTTTTTTCTGATCCATATCCAAAAACCCGAACATTTATTGACTTCAAATTACATAAAAATTAAAACTTATAAAAAAATTCATCAAGTGGTTTGTCTTAAACAAATTTTTTAAAAATGTTAAAATTTGGTTGTTCTCAAATATCTCCAGAAGCAATACGCTTACGACTTCAAATACAGTTTATTTCACACGTTATGGGGTCATTCATATTTATGATTAAAAAAAAAATTATTGCATACATACATAAAATAAGTAAATACATATATACATACATCAAAAAACTGAACGAAATATTTTGTAGCTTTAATATTGTTCGAAAACAAACTGAACTACAAACAATAAAGTTTTTGATAGGTCGTGCATTTTTTAGAAAAATTAAATTGGCAATTTTATCATAAAAAAAAAAAACTTAAAATTGGTAAATATTAATTTTGAATTAAAATGTTTAAAGAAAAAAGACAGAATTTCAAACGATTTTAACTTGTAGTGAATTTTTGGAACAAAATTTAGTTGTATAGCTTTTAAAATATAAAACCTGAAAAACAACATCTCATTCAAAACACAGTTTTTAAAATCTGGCACATTTGTTTTTAAATCAGATTGAGTGTTTTCTTGTGTAAATTTACATTCTACTTATAACCCTTCCAATTATGACGTCGCAATTATCGACAGAAAACAGCTTGAACTTTAATCGTTTAAAGTTAATCAAATTCAAATTTTTAAATAACAATTTGTTTTACAAAAATGTAATTTTCAAGGACATCAATGATAAGTTCTCCCTGCCAGTCGCATCCCAGCAACTTTTGGTGTTTTATATTCAGGTAAACTAAGGTAACTTTATCAAACTTTATTTTCTAGGAACTAACATGTTATTGGTACCTTAACGTTTTTAGGTTTTTGGAATTTTAAATATTTTTTGAAATTATGTGCTCAAAATTCAATTTTTCAATTAATAATAAAATTCAATTTATTGTAACTTTTTCGTTAATCTTTTTTTGTTAATCCCTTAATCTCTTGATAAATTCATTCTTTCTACTTTTTTCTAGAAACGGTCCCAATTTAATTTTTTTAAAAGTTTAAATTCTTTTTTGAATAATGTTTGAAAAGGAATTAAACTGCTTTGTGATTAGAATTATTTTATCACAAAAAATCCATACCTGCTTAAATTTCTGTCAGTTAAATTAGTTTTCTAAGTTGTGTTTGGCTTTAAAAAATACGTTCACATTTCCCCACGCAGAAGCCTACTAATAGATTTAAGCTACACCAAATGCTCAAATTTCTTCCAGACAAAAATAAATTGTTTTTGGAAGGAATACCCTTTTAAAATGTTCATGTTTATAAAATACAAAAAAAGATTTAAAAATACCAAAAAGAGTTTTGCCTTATGTCACTTTGCTTTTGAAGGTATGATTTGTCTTAAAACCCTTCATACCTTCCTATTTTTAAACAAAACAAACAATGTTTTTATTTCTTAAGTTCTAAAAGACGAAAGAAAGAAATAATGCACCAATATTGCAAAAGTCCTTATTATCTGAATTTTCTATCCAAGATTCCTGATCGACTTCTGTATTATTTTTATTTTGTTCTTTAAGACCTTCGCTATAAGACACGTAGTCTTTAATATTTTCAGTTAATTACTTTGCCTATTAGAAGTTCAGTAGGATCAAAAACACAAATCAAAGCCTGGAAAGCTCAAAAACTATCTGTTCCATCTTAATTAAACATCTTACAAATTTCTACACGACACTCATTTTGTTTACATGTTTCAAAAGCAGATACTAATAATTCTTTAATCGGTTTAATTAGTTGCTCCTTCAGCAAACTCTCGTTCGTCCTATTAAATGTGTCAAACAAACATCAGGAAAAAAAAAACATTCCAAAATGCCTACAAGAGTCGAAAAATTTTGCTGATTATAGACAAAATACTAAGTGCGTGTTTTTCTTAAACAATAAAATCCTATTAAAATGCCGGCATCCTGCTAAAGGAAGATACGAGAATGTTTTTTTTTATTTTGCTGTTTCAAAAACAACCCTCTCAAGGCTGACAGTTTCCTTATATATGTACATTTACCCATCAGAGATAATAAAACTTTTTATTTATTCGATTGGAAATAAATAAAACTCTGAAAATTCTGAAATAGCAAAAGACAAACGTCTTCAACGTATGAAACTTAAACATTACTTTTAATTGAAAATCAAACAAAAAAAGAAAAAGAATAACATTAGTATCCTCTCCCCCTTTTCTTCATCCCCTCATTGGAAAAAGTCTTGTTGGATATTTATGCGAGTCCTTGTTGTATACAAGAAGCTTCCCTTCCCCCCCAAGAAGCAAGAGCATCTCTCCTTTGATTGTTTTCACATCCTTTCAAAGGACTATACACAATCTATAGAAGATGCGAATGGAACAGAAAATAACAGAAGTTTCTTCTTGTTTGTGTTTTTCTTTTCCTTTTTTTATGATTTTTTTTTCTTTTCTTTTATTTTATTTCATTCTCCTTCGCATACCTTTTGATGTATCTATCGAGGGGGAGGAGGCGGCAAGTATTGTATACTTTGTGTTTAGATACATTTCGGTAGGATATCAATTTCTTGCAATATTCTTCATCAACGAAATAAAAAAGTAATTTTGAATCGATAACGAGACATAGAAGAATTGAAATTAAACTTCTCTTACTAGCCCCCCACCCCCCGTTCTCTCTGCTTTCAAAAATATAAATAATGTAGCTATGTAAGTACTCAAAAAAGAGTTGTTGCAAAACTTATAAAACAGAAAAAAGGGTGATGTGGGGGTTAAGAAAAGCTTTTATGTTACCTTGTCATATTAATCCTTGGCATTGTTGGAAATAAAATTGAAGATTGAAGACATTATTCGTAGATACAATCCGAGAAAGTTTTGTGAACCATTAAAGAATAAAAATGAACAAATAAGTTATACAACAAAAGAAAATTTATAAGATTGAAGGTTTTGAATGTATATTTGTCTTATTTTTGAAAGGTGGTCTCTTTGTTTGGAAGAGACATATTATTTGAGTTTTTCAAAGTAATTTTTTTGTGGATTGTTACTTCTACTTTGTGGCAGTTTAATGGAAGTACTGAAAGATATGATTTTTCAGCTAGCTAAAAGATCTTAAACATTTAAATTTTAACCTAAAGAATACAAACTTAAGAACAAAATTTCTAAATTGTTTTCTAAGTGTGTCATAAATAATTCAGGGCCTATTTTCTTCTAACTTAACATAATACCTGTCAACTTAGAAAAGAAAACACTAAAAATTTAGGTATGCCTTCAAATTTCAGCTTGTTATTCAAACCATTTAAATGTAAAACATACAAAATTGTGGTCTTCTTAATACAACATATTGTATATTCATTTGACAACAGAAAAAAAAGAAAGAAAACGTTGTCCTGGTGTGACAGCTCTCCGAACCGAAGGAAGGAGTCTTTTTGACTTGAATAATATATTCCATATATGTACGTACTTTTCTTATTTTTCTAAGAACATTTTTTCGAGGCTCTCAAAATAATTGCTACATTCCACGATTTGAATGGAGAAGGACTATGTAGCTATATGTTTTCTTTGTTACAATACAAAATGTGCAGAGCATATGGCGTATAGTGGCACTTGGCCTGGCTTGATGTTCAAGCTCACCCCAAATGTCAAAACACGTACTCGTAAGTCAACACAACAAGATACACAAGAACAAAGAAAAAGAGGCTAGAAAGATCCTTTTTAAGGACTATACTTGTATATATGTATGTATATGTATCTATATATGTACAAAAGCCCATTTTTATATATGTACATATGGTATGTTATAGTGCAGGCCTCTTTTCTAACATCGTATATTTATATACCATGGTTTACCTTTGCATCGCATCTCCCTTTTGCCAAGCTCCAGGCTTCGCTCGCTCAGAACGAAAACGGAACGTGAGGGAGAAAAGTCTTTTTCATTAAAGTCTTCTTGTTAAATTCTACCACCACTTCCACTACCACCACCGCCACTTTTCTAACAAAACAAAATAACAACAACAACAGGGGCAGCGGTAGCAGCAACAAAAAATAAAGAAAGAAAAACAAAATACAGAACCATCTCAAAAAGGACGACGAAAAAAAATAACACCACCATCATGGGAATAAGTGTGGATGAGGAGGGATGAGGGGGTGGAAGTGAATATCCCCAGAATCAACGAAAGGGAAAAATGACAGAAATATCCTCCTCTATCCTACAACATCGCATCACCACCCCCACCACCCTTAATCTAACCCCAAAGGTGGTCAGGGACGTTTTTTGCGCTTTGAATGTGCTGCAAATAAAACGTGATGATATTATGCTGGAAAGGGGTTGTTTTATGCCCGACCGAAAGACCGTCCGACCGACCGACCGACCCGAGAACATCATGGGATAACCTGCTCTGTGTAAACTCAATGCAGAGCTTGATTCTTTTTTCGTCCTGGGTTTAGTTTGTTTTGTATGAGTTGTTGTTGTTTTTGTTACTGTTGCTATAGCTTCTCCTCTTCTAAGGTTTATGGTAAAATTTGACCCTTAGCGACTACAACGAACGTCAACGAGTAACGACGACGTAGCAAAGTGTAGGCGAAATTTAAAATACATTTTGACTTGGGAATGATGCGCGGTTCAGCGCGGTCTAGTGCGACCAAAGAGGCATTCGGTGGGTTAAAAAAGAAATATATACAAACAAAAAAGCAACCCTTAAGCTATGCGTCTATTTAGATTTTTTAGAATGGCAAATGTTGTGAATAAGTTCTATTTTTGTTAAAAGTTAGTTGTTTCTTTTTGCTATATGGAAGAGTAGAGTAGGTAAACTACCGAGGTAGGTACCTAAAGGTAAAATTAAATTTTACAGTTCAAGATGTCAAAATGTAATGTAACTCATGCGAGAAAAGGATTTTGTGTTAATTTTATTTCAAATGTTCTTAGAGTTTGGGTTTTTTGATGTTGTTGTTGTTGTTGTGTTTAGTTGAAATGAAAAGAGATTACATTATTGGGATACTAAAACTGATGAGAATTTGTTTTATTTTTAGTCCTTAAAAGACAAATTAAACTTACCTTTTTCGTTTTCACTGGTTTTATAAAATCATCAAAATACATAGTTGAAAATAAGAAGGACTTAAAAATAACCCTTTGGCAACCATTTAATTAGCATCAGTTCAAATTTGTCAGTGATTATTACTCACAAAAAAATAAAATACAGACAATTTTGTAGCATTCCAAAAAATTAAGAAAAAAAAGTAAGTGTACGCCCGAGTGAACTAAGATACAAAACCATGTTTTAATATGTTTGTAAAATCCTACAGCCATTCAAAAGGTAGATATCATTGTGATTTCTTAACTTACAATACTTTATGATTTTCCAAACAAACCTAACTCGGTTTTTACTTAGGTTCACTTGGGCGTATACTTACTTTTTTTAATTTAATGAATTTTTCAATTAATTTCTTTTTTTTATGTTCTACGACTTTGAGTTTGCTCAAACTTTTAACTTAAGGTAATTATTTTGCCCTCTTCTTCTGGTATTATAATTTGAATATGATTTCTGGCATACGACCGCCTGGATCGGACATAGTTTTATCTGGAGGTTCAATTTTCGATGACTTTTTCCATCTTATGGCCGTATATCGGAAATAACGCGGCGAATGTTGTCTTCCAAGTGGTCAATCGTTTCACGCTTATCGTCGTAGACTATTGACTTCAAATATCCCCACAGCAATTAATAGCTTTATCTCACCGAATAGTCGAACAAATTCTTAAATCGTTGTAGAGAAAATAAGATTTGATAATTGGAAAGCATTTGATAGAGTCTGGCATCAGGCTCTTATTTCGAAAATGCGTGCCTTCGGTTTTGACGAATCTCTCCTTCGTTGGATTAGAAATCCAACCATTTGAAAAAAGCAGTTTTGCAGGGGTTTAAGTCTGAGAAACAAAACAAAGTCTGGTGTACCACAGGGCTCTGTTCTGTCTCCCATACTCTTTCTTATGTTTATTAATGATCTCCTGTCTGAAACTTCTAATCCTACGACAGTATCACTAGCCTTTCATATTCGATTTTAGATTTAGAACCTTGTTCTTTGGATGTGGATCTTCAACGACAATGTATGATAAGCTCATTAAATTCTGACGAAGACAGCACTGTTAAATGGAGAAACAAAAATCGAGTAAAATTGTATGTGTCGAAAACTTAATGCTGCCTATTGTTGTTAAAGTTTACACTGTGTCTTGGAATAATGAGGGTATCAAAAATCTCCTTAAGAGTGAGCTTTTTATAAAAAAAAAAAAAAAAATAGTGGAACGGCGCGGTGTGATGTCGTACGATCTTGGAGATCAATTCACAGGTTTGGCGTGAAAATATGTGGCACGTGCTGTGCCACATCATGCGCCGTCTTGGTTGAATCACAGCTACTTCATATCATGATCGTTCAATTGATAATGGTTTTATAGCGTTCACCATTGACTGCAACGTTCTTCTAGAATAGAAATGATTTTATTAAAAGTTCAATAAAATAAAAAAGTAAAAATACGCCCAAGTGAACCAACAAACAAAAACATGCTTACATTCTTTGTAAAATCCTAAAAACGGAAAAGAAGAGGAGTATTGATGTCATTGTGATTTCTTACTTCACAATACTTGAGGATTGTCCATTCATATCATATCTCGGCTTTCTACGGGGTTCATTTGGGCGTATACTTACTTTTTTTAATTTATTGAATTTTCGTATTTTACATGCCTTAGTTCTTCAAAAGGATTTATGTTTGATGATTATGTTTTTTTTTTTTCAAACATCATATTTCCAAAAAATCTCTTATGTAATAGATAACCCATTTTAATCATTTACTCACTGATGCTTAATCAATCCCTAGACATTTGTTAAGTGAATACTTTATTTTTACAAGCTACTTGTCTGCTTAAATTAGAAAACAGGTTAAAAAAGAATAATTATGTATATCATTTTCGTAACTTACCTGTAAATGCTCTCAAATCAATTAAAAAAAAAAAAAACAAGAAACAAAACAAAACTCAAAGTATCATCAAATTTAATTATATTAACCTAATTTGTAGGGTATGCTTTCCTATATATGCGTATATTTTCTCTATTTATAAAAATCAACCTATCCCCACACACTTATCATTACCGACTTTATGATAATTTCTCCATGGGAACGTTCACCCAAAAAAATAAAGCGAAAGAAAAAGGTGTTCGATAAATAAAATATATATAAACATGTAAATTCATTCATGCGTAACACATGATACACCTTTAATTTGCAACTCACGAATGTTGAGTTGTTATTTGTGTTGTTTTTATTGTATTTCTGTTTTTAATAACACATCTAATTACCCAGTCTTTGAGATATTTATAGGTTCTATAGCTTTCGTTAAAAGATACAAAAATAATCAATTATAAATAAGTTTATACAACTTTAAATTTTCATTCATTGCTTCAGCTTTTTAAAAAAAAAAAAAAAACATTTCTCGAACACGACCTTTACTTCTACAAATTTCGGTCAATTGGATCAATACCTTTCACCACGACTTCAAAATTAAAAACTAAATCCGAAAACAGCGATAAAAAAGATAAAATGAGCGAAATCTGGTTTTGACATTTTTAATCAAAGTACAACCCTCATTTTCATATATTTGATTTTTGTGGTGATTGTTTAATTAAATTTAAACCACACAAAAATCAATTTGCAAAGGGTTCTTTGAGAGTAGGGGTGAATTCCAACTTACAAAAAATATTCCATTTCATCTGCTCACCCCTTTTTTGAGATTAAATATCTCATTAACTAATAATACAACACCCTGTGGTGAAAGAGAGGGCCATTATTGTTTACGCTAAGCTATATAACAGCAGCTTGCACGCATTCTCAATATTTCCGCATCGTTGAATCTTTTCTTCAAGAATTATTGCTGCAAAATTCCATCAATTCCTTTTAGCAATTTTAATTACTGCCGTTGGCATTTTATTCTTATTTATTTCTCTGCTGCTGCAACAGAGTTAAAATCTATGACCTAAAGGATACGTACGCCATGTAATACATCACGTCCTGAACTGGACTGAGACTGGTACTGGTATTGGACAAAACTTAATTTTCCAAATATTACAATTCACATAGAGCAAAGGAAAAGGACTATATTTTCCATTGTATTGCGGCAGAGTGAACAAGTACAGTAGGAAAGTTGGATAAAATCCAATGGAAAAAAATAGAATTATAACACTTTCACTGAATGTCGTTCCTTATATTTTTTGGTCTTTGACTTTTTCTAAACATTTTTTTTTTCCTGGAGACTATTTTAACAAATTTCGTATTTTTTTCCAATTGAACTATACAAAATGTCCCACTGTGTGACAATTCACATATCAGAGCTCTCTGTCTCTGCAGCTGTTAGCAACTTGTTAACTTAATTACAAAACTATGCCAGGATGTCGCTTATTATTTTACTTCAACGTCATTGCACCCACACGCTGCTACCCTGATGCCTGGATATTGCTGGTTATATTCTGCTTTAAGGCTACGCTTGCATTTTTCCATTAGCTCTATCAGTTTTATGCATGTGCATGTAAAAATTCATGTGTATTTGTATGTGTTCGGCTTCATGTATGCCACCTACCCGTCTACAATAAGTAAGCAACGACTCGATATGACTACGTCTATGATGATGACGACGACGAACGACGACGCTGACTATGATGGCGTGTTTTGCAGATGCATTTCATGTGTGCAATTCCTTTATGCTTAAGTGAGCTCAATTGCCTTGATTTGAAATGTCATCTGTTCATCTATTTAATAGCATGTTGCAAACACTTTAACAGCCCAAGTGTATTGAAAATCGTATATAAATTTGAAAAATTCTCACCTTATCTCTGAGGATAATGTTGTTTGAAATCAATGATAACAAAACTTAAATAGAAAAAGTGAGGGTTTTATTTTATTAAATTAAATAGCAAATGGAAAATAAATTAAATGTGTTTTCGGTACTTAACTTGAAGATGTACATACAATTGTGTTTCTTTGACAAAGATCACAAAAAGTTTGAAGACAGAATTATTTGCGTTTTTAATAATAATTAACATCTTTTCGTAAACCTTTAAAATGTTAAAGATTTGTAAGACTTTAAATGAAATCAATCGGATATTTAAACAATTTTGTAAAACTACGTAGACTGGTAAAAAAATAATTATATTTTATTGTAAAAATTTAGTACCTCACACAAAATGTTTGCATTTGATCTAAAACTTTCTTTATTAAATTAAAAAAAAAATGGTTCAAAGTTTTTTGAGAATAGTGTAGTAAAGCTTCTAAAAAATCATACAGTAGATTTTTTTAGTAACAGAAGTAATTTCTTCCAATGTAACATTACAGACTACATCATTAGTGTCATTTAAGTCTGAAATGTCTCGTATTCTAGTTGTGACCTACGAAATATTTCGGCCTAAAAAAATAAATGTGACATTGAAAATTACACAAACAGAATGGAAATAAGAACTGATTCCAATATACACATGAAAACCAATAACAAAGAAGGATTTATAAGTTCTAAAATTGTTACGGATGTGACACTTAGTGACATTTAATAATTATAATGCATTGATAAATCAAATAAATATGTGCTACAACTAAAAAAAAGCGTACGCAAAGCCGTTTTGCTTTTTATCAGATTTAACAAGATTATGGTACACTATTTTAAAGTCACAGAAGTGATTTCTATGGGACCTAAAATGTTAAAAAAGTAAGTGGTCCTTAAATCACATTGTTTATTTTTTAAGTAAATATTCCAGTTGGTGGACTGTTAAACTTTCTTTTAAGAAATTTACAATCAATATTTGCAGCTTGAAAATGTGACCTAAGACAAATATTGCTCTTGAAACATCTAATAAAGGGTGTCCCAAAATTAACGCAAGATTTGAATTTGCCGCCATTTGTGCAGTGAAGTGTTGGCAACCCTGAAAAAAAAGCAATTTGACAGCTAACAGTATAGGGTTATTAAAAATGGAGCGTTACACGATAGAACAACGTGTCTTCATTACTAAAGAATATTTCAAAAATAGTGAACAAATGGACCCTGATTTTTCGAGCAAAATCATCCTAAGCGATGAAGCACATTTTCATCTTGATGGCTTTGTCAATCGCCAAAATTGCCGCATTTGGGGTTCGGAGAACCCACATGTGATTGTCGAAAAACAAATGCATCCACAACGCGTGACTGTATGGTGTGGATTTTGGGCTGGAGGCATAATTGGGCCATATTTTTTTGAAAATGATGCTGGTCAAGCAGTGACTGTTACTGGTGCTCGATATCGCAACATGATTACACAGTTCTTTCTGCCAAAATTGGATGATATTGATGTGTCCAATATGTGGTTTCAACAAGACGGTGCCACATGTCATACAGCCCGTGAAACAATTCAATTACTGCATGAGACATTTCCAGGTCGTGTACTCTCTCGTTTCGGTGATCAAAATTGGCCTCCTAGATCGTGTGATTTAACACCATTAAACTTCTTTTTATGGGGTTATTTGAAATCACAAGTCTATGTCAACAAGCCCACAACCACCCGTGCATTAAAGGAGGAGATTCAACGCTGCATCAACGAAATTCAGCCACATTTATGCAGAATGGTCATGGAAAATTTCAACAAAAGAGTGCGCATTGTGCATGCAAAGCCGTGGAGGCCATTTGTCCGATGTGTTATTCCATACATAACCCTATCCTATGTACTTTACGAGTCAATAAAAATATAACTATCAAAAGACTTAAAACGGCGTTTTCTATTTAATTCAAATCTTGCGTTAATTTTGGGACACCCTTTATAAATGTGACGTTTAACATTTTGTAACACAGAAATGAAAGAAAAACTCAATTCCCACAAAAGAAAAAAAAAACATTACTAAAAAAAGACTTATAAGTTTCAAAATTGTTACGGATGTGACACATTTGTTAGTTAAACTAAACTAAAAAGAAAAATTTAATAAATATGTCCAATACTTAACCAATACCCAAAAAAAGCAAGGCTTATTCTTAATTTGAAGGCTTGAAAAAATAATGTTTCCTTAGAAATTTTCACAAAAAAAAAAACAATTTTTTGAGTTTTTGATAACTTTCGAGATATGTTTTTCAAATATTTTATAAAAATAAACCGTTTTATTTTTTACTAAAGTGATTTCTTTTAAGTTGACATTGAAGACTTTATAGCATTAGTGACATTCAAGTCATGTGTATTTGGTTCATTTTATTACTTTTTTATATTGATAACTTAAATGTGTCGTATTTCAGTTGGGTCACAGAGAAATTTTCCTGAAGAAATGTTAAATAACTTTCAGTTACTTAAAGATGTGGCCTATAAGAATAAAAAAAATTGGTCTAAAAAGATCTTCTATAAATATGACGCTAGAATTCCCCCAAAAACACGGAATTAAAAATGATTTTCTTTTAATACAAACACATTATTTGACTGTTAAGTTTTAGTAGTAAATTGTTACGAGTGTGACACATAAGTAAAATTTTTGTATTTAAACTACATAAATTACATACCTCTTAAACTTGCTTCGTAACTAAGAGAGAATTCTGAGAAAGGTATAAATAAGAATAAAATATAATAAAATAAGAAGAAATGGTACTTGCCAAAATCGTAAGCCTCAAAGAAAACTTTAGCCCTGGTCCCGACGGCGTCCCATCAGTTGTTCTAAAAAAATGTATGCATTCTTTGTCAAAGCCTCTAACTGCACTCTTTGAACTTTCTCTTTCCCAAGGTGTGTTTCCTCATATATGGAAAGATTCATTTATATTTCCCATTCATAAACAAGGCAATAAAACTGAAATTAACAATTATAGACCTATTGCGAAACTTTCATGCATCCCAAAACTTTTTGAAAGCCTAGTTTATGATTCCGTTTATTTCCATTGCAAGCCCTTATTCTCCCCCGCTCAACATGGTTTTCTTAAATGTAGATCCACTACGACTAACTTAATTGAGTTTATATCAAAAGTTTTGTCAGCCCTAGAGAATGGTAATGAAGTTGATGTTGTATACACTGATTACAGTAAAGCCTTTGATAAAATATCCCATAAAATAATTTATCTCAAACTTAGAGCCCTAGGCTTTCCATCTATGTTTATAAACTGGATAGGCTCCTACCTTGCCAATAGAACTTATAGAGTCCTCTTCCGTAACTCAGTTTCCAGTCCCATACATGCAACTTCTGGCGTCCCACAAGGTAGTCACCTTGGCCCCCTTCTCTTCGTCTTATCTGTTAACGATGTCTGTCTTAAATTAAAAAACTCAGATATCCTAATGTTTGCGGATGATAAAAAAATTTTTAAGATTATCTCAACTCCATCTGATTCCTTACTTTTACAAAATGATCTTAATATCTTTTTTGTTTGGTGCATGCATAATTTCCTAGAGTTAAATGTAGGTAAATGTAAACAAATGACCTTTTCGCGCAAACAAATCCCATCTCATAGAGTATACTTCTTCCTTAATGACGCCGTCAACGAAGTCGATTCTATTAGAGATCTTGGTATTATGTGTGACAAACACCTGAATTTCCATTCCCATTTTGACCAAATTATTAATAAAGCTAATAGATCTCTCGGTTTTATTAAGAGATGGTCAAAAGAATTTTCCAACCCCTATGTAACTAAAGCGCTTTACATTTCCCTAGTCCGTCCTCATCTTGAATATGCATGCCAAGTATGGTCTCCCTTTTATGAAAACCATTCCCTCAGAATTGAAAATGTTCAAAGACGTTTCGTTCGATTTGCCTTACGTGGCCTCCCCTGGGATGATACATCCAACTTGCCTCCTTATGCCGATCGACTAAAACTGATAGGTTTGCAACCCTTATATATTAGACGCAAAAACGCTGATATATTATTTGCTCACCAATTGTTAATGGGCAATATAGATTCCCCGGCACTCCTGAGTAATATTCATCTTAACACCAACCCTCGAAATCTGCGATCTGTCTCCCTTTTCTATATCCCTCATCACCGCACTAATTACGGGCACTTTGAACCAATGTCCAGAATTCTTCGTCACTGCAACGCTGCTATGCTAGTCTTCGACTTTAACATTTCCAAGTCCCATCTGAGAGATACCCTTTACTTTTTCCCATTTTGAGTCCAAATTCCTCGTCCCTTTTAATTTTAAGTCTAATAAAATCAAAATTGTTAGTTCTTGTACATTAAAGAGCTTTTATGTGGGCCTTAGGGCCCACATGAATTAATGTTGAAAACTGATAACAAGAACAAGAACAAAAAAAAAAAAAAAAAAAAAAAAAATATAGTGTTAAGTTAAGTTAAGTTAAGTTAAGTTAAGTTAAGTTAAGTTAAGTTAAGTTAAGTTAAGTTAAGTTAAGTTAAGTTAAGTTAAGTTAAGTTAAGTTAAGTTAAGTTAAGTTAAGTTAAGTTAAGTTAAGTTAAGTTAAGTTAAGTTAAGTTAAGTTAAGTTAAGTTAAGTTAAGTTAAGTTAAGTTAAGTTAAGTTAAGTTAAGTTAAGTTAAGTTAAGTTAAGTTAAGTTAAGTTAAGTTAAGTTAAGTTAAGTTAAGTTAAGTTAAGTTAAGTTAAGTTAAGTTAAGTTAAGTTAAGTTAAGTTAAGTTAAGTTAAGTTAAGTTAAGTTAAGTTAAGTTAAGTTAAGTTAAGTTAAGTTAAGTTAAGTTAAGTTAAGTTAAGTTAAGTTAAGTTAAGTTAAGTTAAGTTAAGTTAAGTTAAGTTAAGTTAAGTTAAGTTAAGTTAAGTTAAGTTAAGTTAAGTTAAGTTAAGTTAAGTTAAGTTAAGTTAAGTTAAGTTAAGTTAAGTTAAGTTAAGTTAAGTTAAGTTAAGTTAAGTTAAGTTAAGTTAAGTTAAGTTAAGTTAAGTTAAGTTAAGTTAAGTTAAGTTAAGTTAAGTTAAGTTAAGTTAAGTTAAGTTAAGTTAAGTTAAGTTAAGTTAAGTTAAGTTAAGTTAAGTTAAGTTAAGTTAAGTTAAGTTAAGTTAAGTTAAGTTAAGTTAAGTTAAGTTAAGTTAAGTTAAGTTAAGTTAAGTTAAGTTAAGTTAAGTTAAGTTAAGTTAAGTTAAGTTAAGTTAAGTTAAGTTAAGTTAAGTTAAGTTAAGTTAAGTTAAGTTAAGTTAAGTTAAGTTAAGTTAAGTTAAGTTAAGTTAAGTTAAGTTAAGTTAAGTTAAGTTAAGTTAAGTTAAGTTAAGTTAAGTTAAGTTAAGTTAAGTTAAGTTAAGTTAAGTTAAGTTAAGTTAAGTTAAGTTAAGTTAAGTTAAGTTAAGTTAAGTTAAGTTATGTTAAGTTATAGCTTGTATTAAGCTGAATAAATAAAATAAAAAATAAAAAATAAAAATAAAATTTTGTTTATTTTAGAAGAACTTATAAAAAAATGGTCAACATTTTACAGTCACAGAAGTGATTTCTATGGGGGCTCAAATGAAAACTTCCGATCTTACATTACACACTTTGTAGAATAAGTAAAAAGAACTTAATAACATTTTCATATTTAAAACTTTCGGAGACGCAGACTTTGAAAGCTTGCATAAGAACCGTTATATAAATGTCCGTTTCTTCAAAGGTTGGGCCTAAGAAAAATATTGCTTTTAAAATACGCCAATTAAATGTGACGTTTGCAAAAAAAATAATAACTTAACTTATAAATGAATAAATGACGTGAATGCAACAATAGGAAAATCACGACAGTACTGATAAAAAATATTGAAATTGTTACAGATGTGACATATTTATGTGACGGGATTGATTTTACTGTTTGATAATAAATTAAAAGTTCACAAAATTTCAATATTTAAAAATAACCATTCTCAGTTGAATTAACGATTAAGTATTTGACTTACTTCTGACTTCTGTTTGTGACTGATTCGTCACAACTTAAGAACTATTGATTTAAACCAAAATGTGTTGTAAATTAACTGAAAGGTAATCGTAAGACAAGTTAATAATGTAAAATTCCTATCCACATTATTAGTTAATATTACAATCCCCAAGAAAAATTTCAAACTGTTACGGATGTGACAAGGTTTATGTACCGGATATTTAAAAATATTTAAATAACTACAAAATTCCTATATCTTAAAATAATAGTTTACAAATTAAGTTAAAGATACAATATTTGACATTTAAGCATGTTACGAATTTGACATAACTTAATAATGGTAGATTTATAATTTAATAAAATGTGACCGTAAGACAAGTAAATTACATACACTTTCTACTTTTCCAAATTATTGCTCATTACTCATGTTACGTTTGTGACACTTTTAATCATGTGACACGTAATAAATCATTTTTGAGTAAAATAAGCTTAAATTTTCGATTGTTAATAATATATCAATATGAAAATGTGTGCTTAATTTGAAAAGTTCGTTTAAATCTTAAGCAATTTCTTCCCTGAAAAGGATTAAACTCAAGATTTTGGAAGTCTTCGAATGAAAATATGTTTCTTACCCTAGTTTAATATCAATACGAGTAAAATTTAAAAATATCTATTTTACTTAATCCAAAATTAAGCAGATAAATTTAAGTTCAAGATGATCTTTTAATTAAAAGCTAAATTCCCGCTCTTGAATTTATATAGACATCTGGGTAATACATGGATTAATATGTAGTAAATAACATTCCATTGCCAAAAACGTTAAGCTAATAACCTATCAATGGGTGGTAGCTAAGCTATACAAAAATACATATGTATAGGTATAAAATTCCCACAAAAGGATATGTGTGGTTGGACCACATGCGTGCTACCTACATGGATTATTCACCAAAATAATTTCTCATCTCAAACTTGGCATGTCCCTAAAGCTACAATATATCTAAACCACAAATTAACAGGATATTAGCATAACTCATAATATAGTAAATGTACCAGCGAGTACCTACACATATGTACATACATTCGTACTTTATGTATATACCTTGCCATATATTATGATTATATAATATGAAGAGGTAGACATTTATATAAGGACCTCTAGAGTATGAAAATTCCCGGTATATAGCATCAGATCATATGATGAGAATAAGGTAAACCAAATTAATTTGTGTAAATTTACATAGACACTCCACTCGTGTATACTTGCCAAGAACAATTTTGCCCGGATTCAACTTAAAAAAGAAAAACAAAATAAAACAAAATTTGAAAATATACATCATTCAATTATATTTATCCATAACATACGAAAACAGGAGGCATTAAATTTAAATCCCTCTCAAAAACGGCGAGCGGCCTCACAAATCACCAAAAATATCATTTCCCTTATAAACATAAATGGCGTAATTATTGTGCCATCAACGTCCTCTGCCTTAAGGCCAAAGCAATTACTCAATCAAATTCACTCACGGTCATATTGTATCCATAAGATACAAGTACCTAGGTTGGTAGGTATCTCTACAGCAGAGGTCTGAATAAGGAACCCTATAAATGAGAGGGTTGAAAGCGGGGTTAAATAAAAAGGAAGGAGTCGAAAAAAGGCAACCCACAGCTATAACTATTCGAAATCGCATGTGGTAAATTTAAATCGTTTTCTTTTCTTTCACTTCTTCTTTATTTTTATCTACGGTCTTATTGCGTGCATTTATCTTGACATGATAAACTTGGCAGGGATCGTTCCTTAAGCCCAACAGCAGTGCACCATAACAAACAAGAACATCCACCATCGCAGCTATCCTTATAGCCGTCGCTTGTTGTTGTCGTCGTCATCGTCGTCGCGTCGCGGTCGTCCTTGTTGGCAATTTTTCGCTGTCTTCCTTTTGTGTAAATCTTTTTCAAAACAAAACACAGAAAGTAAAAATATAAGTAAAAAAACATAAAGGAAAAACAAGCAACTACTCAAGAAGGATATCTGTCTGGGAAAGCAAAAGCATTGCTGGCATGCGGCAGCGTAAACCTAGTTGAGCGAAGAAGAAGAAGAAGGAGACGAAGGTCTAAACTCGCATAGCCTGGGGATTGAAGGAGCAATTAGTCGCTCCGGGAAAGCACAAAATTATACTCCCCAGGCACGATATCAGCCAACTTCATCGAACCAACAACCGACTATACTTTATTTTTACCTCGCTTCGACTCGACTCGACTCCACTGCATGCGATGCGGCGTTGCGCGGTGACGACGCGACGGTGGAGGCGATGGTAGAGGCGCAAAGCGCTACTGATGATTGTTGCAACCATCAAACGAGAATGAAACGACCGTGTTTGGTGCGGAGCGGATATCAGGATAGTAAAGTATGTATTTTGTACGTAATAAAGGACCCTCTTCCTCTAGCGCTATTTTACTCTAATTTTGCAACCAGCAACCCAGGATACCCGGTATTGATTAAGTTTAATCACCGACCGCCACCGCTGCTGCTGCAGATGCTTCTACATACATATATTGTTTTACAGCTTTACTACAGGTGGATGTGATGTTATGGCCGCTTTTCTGAGTTTTGCAAGGACTGTGCTGTGCTGTGCATGGTTTTGCTTGGGTAATAGAATATAGAAGGAAATTATAGATTTGTGTTTTCGCGCTACTGGATCTCTTTAATCTTTTCCTGCAATTATCCTTGAACTGTTTTTGCCTTTAATGTGCATAAAATAGCAAAGGAGGTTATTTTTATAGGGCAGGCTATAGATTATGGTTAGTTATATGTTTTTTTTTTCTTCTAAGTGTGATATTGTTAGAAAGGACGACGACGACGAGGAGGATGTCTCCTTTTTCACTCCATTTCAGCAGGCGATGTGTTTAGGGGTGTGTTCAAAAGGTGCGAAAAAAATATTCTGACATTAAATTGTAATTTGTATGACACTGGACTAGGTTTCTCAGTTTCTCATTTACTATACACGCGACGACGCTACGGACGATTTATTATCCTGTTTATTGAGTGGGATTTTTAGTCTTGAAAGAAATAGCATCACTTAAGGACGATTTAATAGATATGTTTGATGTACAGTAATGGGGATCTTAGAACAAATTGTTTTCATTGTAGAACATAATGAAGAATGATTGTGATGAATTGCTACTAAATTTGAAATAATAAACAAGTCTTAGATGATGGCAAAGGTATTTATGACTGAAAGCACTTTAGAATGTCTTGTAAAGGGTGTCCCAAAATTAACGCAAGATTTGAATTAAATAGAAAACGCCGTTTTTAGTCTTTTGATAGTTATATTTTTATTGACTCGTAAAGGATAGGGTTATGTATGGAATAACACATCGGACAAATGGCCTCCACGGCTTTGCATGCACATGCGCACTCTTTTGTTGAAATTTTCCATGACCATTCTGTATAAATGTGGCTGAATTTCGTTGATGCAGCGTTGAATCTCCTCCTTTAATGCACGGGTGGTTGTGGGCTTGTTGACATAGACTTGTGATTTCAAATAACCCCATAAAAAGAAGTCTAATGGTGTTAAATCACACGATCTAGGAGGCCAATTTTGATCACCGAAACGAGAGAGTACACGACCTGGAAATGTCTCATGCAGTAATTAAATTGTTTCACGGGCTGTATGACATGTGGCACCGTCTTGTTGAAACCACATATTGGACACATCAATATTATCCAATTTTGGCAGAAAGAACTGTGTAATCATGTCGCGATATCGAGCACCAGTAACAGTCACTGCTTGACCAGCATCATTTTCCGAACCCCAAATGCGGCAATTTTGGCGATTGACAAAGCCATCAAGATGAAAATGTGCTTCATCGCTTAGGATGATTTTGCTCGAAAAATCAGGGTCTATTTGTTGATGTTCAATAATCCATTCAACGAACTCTCTTCGCTGTCCATGGTCATTAGGCTTCAATTGTTGTGTTAATTGAATTTTGTAAGCATGAAGACACAGATCTTTGGTGAGTATACGCTGTAGAGAGGTTCTTGAAATTTGCAATTCTTGTCCACGACGTCGAATTGAGGTTCCTGGATTGTCAGCAACACTCTCACGCACTGCTTCGACATTCACATTTGAACGGCTTGTTTTTGGACGACCAGTGTGTTTGGCGTCTCCAACGGATCCAGTCTCCATGAATTTTTCAATTAATCTCTTCACAGTTGACGAAGTTAAAACACTATTCCGACCATATTTTGTATGAAATTTTCGAACTGCAGCCGCCAAGCTTTCACTATTTTTGAAATATTCTTTAATAATGAAGACACGTTGTTCTATCGTTTAACGCTCCATTTTTAATAACCCTATACTGTTAGCTGTCAAATTGCTTTTTTTCAGGGTTGCCAACACTTCACTGCACAAATGGCGGCAAATTCAAATCTTGCGTTAATTTTAGGACACCCTTTAGTTGTGAACATAAATGCGAGAATTTTTTGGGGATAATAACCCAATGATTTATTACGTTTGCATACGACACCTGACAAAATTAAAACATTTTTGCGTTCTATCTTTCCTGTTTCAAAAAGAAACAAAATTCAGAGAGCATTGAAACCGAATTTCGAAGTATTTCAAAATTCCGTTCTTTGAAAAGTCATGTTTATCGAGTTCTTGACATCGTAAAAAAATCATTATAATATAATGGGCGGAAAAAATAGGCTATTCAGATATACTACTAAAATAAGGCCTGGTTTAAGTTCAATGAGCCGCTTAAAGTTTACCAAGTCACGAAATACGACTTTGTGACTTATTCAAATTTTTCGTACTCTCCATTCATTTCTAATACTGAGTGTTATATATATAAAAATTAACCCACATATGATTTATGGATGGCTAGTTTGACCTTTCAAAATTTTTAAGCCATCTTTGAGACTCAATTTTGAACATGTTTGCAGATTATTTTAAGAATGCCTTTGCAAGCACCTCTTCCCTTTTTTTTTCTAACACACAAGAATATAGTCATATTAGGCTTCTATACGGGAAAATATTTTAACGCTTAATGTGTGTGTTATGTTACTTTTCCATTGTTTCTTCTTTCAGCGAGTCTCTGAAATGTTTTAAATCCCCAGAACCTTGGAAACATTCTTACTCAGCTTAAGTCAATTCTGGTGTACCTCAAGGGAGCCACTTTGGTCCATTCCTGTTTGTTTTGTTTATTAATAATCATCTGCCTAATTTATACAGATGATGTTAAAATTTTTCGAATTATTTACTTGCATCAAGGATTGTAAAGAGCTACAACAAGATCTAAATCCATTTTGGGAATTATCCAATAAAAATCGTCAAAAGCTTTTTCCCAAGAGAGTTCCGTGATCCATATGTTATTAAAATTCTGTATGTTTCTTTTGTCAGACCAATTATAAATTCGCTTGCATTGTATGGGCGCCATACTACTCCGATCATATTGATAGAATAAAAATTATTCATTTCCGCTGGTTTCAGAAATTTAAAAAAAAATCTGAGGTTGTTGAAGACAAAATTTTAAATTGGTCAAAATTATTCTTTTGAAAATTAAGTTTATTTTTTTTTTAATTTGGGTTTAATTTACATTTATTGAGTTTAAAATTATTTAAAATGATACCACAAAATTTTCAAAGCCTTAGTAAAATTTTAAATCAATTTTTGTAATATACCAAGTTAAAAATGTATTTCATTTAAGATTTAAGTTTGTTTTCTTAGACGAAGTATAAACTTTACGGTGTGTTCAGCTACATCGTTTAATTTTTAGAAGAACTAGAATCGGATTAAAATTTTGAAATTACTTTTTAAATGTCAATTATTTAGAAAAAGCAAACAATTAAAATTCTAAGCAAATAAAAATAGGTGACTCCAAATGACCTTTGTCATTGCCTTAAGTAAAACAATTTTGATGAGCTTCTTAGTTTCAGATTTTTGTAAAACTTTAATGTTTCATTTTATGCCAAACTGAATTTTCTTCCATAAAATACGAACAGTAAAAATTTTCAAAAAAAAAGCTGAAATATACATATAACCCAAATTTTTACTGGTAATTATATTTCTTGGAAACGGATTTATAGACTAAAAAGACCTTGCAATGATTTTTATTTCTTCTTTCGTTCCACTCCACTGTATGTCGTCTCTTATCAAATAAAACACACTCTAGAAAGGATATGATGATTAGTAATTTTATTGCTTTTAAAGACCAACAAAATTTAGTCAACATACAGTTGTTCTGCTTTGGCTTTTGTATACCATCCTTCCTTCCATCGATGTTTCCCTGATTTGTCATATATCCTCCTTTAAGTCTCCCTTAGAACTTAAGCTCCTAGATTAAATTGCATCAAGTCAAAACCAATTTGTCTGCCAGATAATCCCAGGCTATTTATGTCCAATCTTTCACATATGTGTAGACTTTGATATACATATACACTCATGTATGTATATTTATACAAATCACAATATAAAAGTATTATTTATTTAACTATAACTTAAAGCTACACATACATATATTTCATGTACAATTCATTTTCGCGCTTTCTCTTTCCCCTTCCTCTTAAAGTCCACCCTAACCTTTTAAACAAATTAGAAGCTTAGGCCATCTATTCTCGTATCATCCCATCACTACCAACATCACATCCCCCCCTCTAAAACCATCACTTGGCTTATTTCAGATTGAAGCAAAACCACTCAGACATTTCTAGCTTCGAGCTAGAAAAACAGATTACTCGCAACTCGCAACTCGCAACTCGCAACTCGCAACCAGCATCCTGGGTGTTTTGTTTTGTTATGTATGTATAGTGTACACGTACTCTAATTAATGTTGGCACACTACACACTACACAACACACATCCAATAAGTCCTTATTGTTGTGAATGTGTACGCGTACATTCTAGACTCGTATTTCCTTGCGACTGACTTTTATGAGATTAATTCGTAGAGATATATACAAAATTCTAACGTCGAGAGATCCTTTATTCAATCACATCAATCCATAAATAGGTTAAAGGACGAATATGGAATAAAATATTTTAATCAAAATATATTTACGTACTTACTTCAGAGCAACGATATTATATTCATTTTCAGCTGACACATAAGTTATAAAAGTACATACATATATCTAAATGAATATTAAAGAAAAAAGATATATTTACATTGAGATGAAGATAGATTGAAAGTCTGTAGTTATAACTCGTATTAATTTGCTCATCTATAGCAATTAATTAATATGAAACGTTACCCTCAAAGTGTATCTATAAAATCCCCATTGATAGTCAAATGAATATAATTTATCAAGAAGAAGTAGAAGGTTACACAACATTCGTTTTATTGAATGAAATCGAAATGAAATGTATCTACTATAGTCTCGCAAAACAAAACCCTTCTTCCAACATCAAGATACAAATCGTTCTTCGAAGAGTTGCTAAAGCTTTACCTACCCGTTTTATATACATTTATAGAAAAGGAGAATTAAGCTGATTATCGTTTCGTTTTCATTTTCATTTAACTTGTTTCTTCTTTTTTCCACACATCCCCCTGTCCCTCTTTTTCTCTGGCTTTCGCTGCTTTTTGCTGGCTTATTTATCAGCTTATTAATTTGTTAAGTCACTTCTATCGTTTGTTTTCTCATTTAATTAAATTTCTATAATAATTATTCCTTTGAGGTAGAAAATATATTTTTGATTGTTTGTTGACAAAAGTCATTTTGATAAATGAATGGTTGGTTGTTTTTTCTTTCTTGTTGTTTGTCTTTGGAGTTTTCTTTTATCAATCTTAATCAATCAAATTTTGATTAAACGGTTGACAGTTAAGACTGAAAAGAATATCATCCCTGAAATAGAGATGAGAAAGCATCAGCTGCGATGAAGATTTTAATAAATTTGTATGTCACTTCTTGGCGGAAAATATAACTGACATATTAAATGAATGTTGTTATTATTATTAAAGCTTCACGACACTGGTTTCTATGTTTTTCGGGGTATATTTCAATTAATTTCTATTTCGGATTATTGAAATTTTTTAAAGAAGATTTTTTTTTTTCAATGGACAGACAGCTGATGTTTATGTTGAACCGATTCCAGTCCTTTCTCAACTTCTTCCACTTCTATTTCTTTTTGTTTTATTTCTTCAGCTCCATTTTCTTTAACTTCTACTTTGGCATTTACTTTTACATGTAATTTTTCTTCTAATAGAACTTCTACCGTTCTACTGATACTTGTTCATCTAGTATTTCTTAGCTTCTTTTAATACTTCTTTTTCGTATTAATTTTGACTTCTTCATCTTCTTTTTGTTTCTGGCTATCTAATTTTTGCCTGTTCTTCTACTTCATCTACTTTTTTTCTGTACTGCTTTTTTCTCTACTTTCAATTCTACTTCTAATTCTACTTCTGTTTCTACTGCTTCTTCATTTCTTCTCCTGTTTCTACTCCTTCTTCATTTCTTCTTCTGTTTCTAATCCTTCTTCATTTCTTCTTCTGTTTCAACATCAGCTTCTTAAATTCCAATCCCCCTTTTCCTTCTTCCCACTTCTTTTACCTTTGCTGCTGCAATTTATGAACTATGTAATAAAGTACTTCGCCCTATAAATTATTCATCAACACATTATTTATTAATTTTATTATTCAAGAATTCAAACATCATCGATACAATTTGTGCTAATTGAAAAATTAAGATGCAATTTAATAATTCAGTTGTTTTTTGTCTTACAATACAAGTGGAAAGTGGTAGTCACTTCCAGTCGAAGCTGGATGATGTCAGATAGTCCCTTCAATAAATAAATAAAAAAAGACGAAATAAAATACAATCTTTCGGTATCAGTTAATTTATGAAGCTCTCTCATTCTATGGACTTCGATATAAGAAGGATATTGTTAACAACTATGTACTCTGTATTACTGAAAGTGTAGTGTTTCTTCTTTCAATTATTTAACGAACAGTCACGTTTCTATATTGATAATTGAAATAGCCCCAGAATATACGTGGAACAATCACTTAATGGAATGTATAATATAAAAGGATGGTTAGATATCTGATTACTTTTTTTGTTTGTTATTCCTGAAATGACATAAAGCCAATAAAAACTAAAGACGAACAAAAAATATAGAGTGATCGATTTATATTTTCTAAGTTAATGCAGAAAGTTCTTCTTTTTATTGCTTTATTTACAAACATGGACCAATTAAGTGAAGAAACCTTGAAGACATGATGAATTTATTTGTTAGGAAATGTATCAATATCATTTTTGGCAATTGAAACTTACGTTTACTGAAAGATTAATTCGGATACTCTATATATTTTTTGTTTAAAGAAAAAGAACCCGGCAATAAAGTTCAACATCTACAGAATGCTTTCTAATAGTCAAGACTGAAATTGGCCAAAGTTCTGTATAGAAACATTCGCTGTTTCGAAGGTGTTATGATCTAGCTGTCACTAACAGCAATTTTCCGTAGTTTTTTCTTCCTACGCTTAATTTTTTTCTTTCTTTCTAATACTCAATTTTCTTATTTCTTCTATGGCTTTAAAGGTTTTCTTCCTACGCTTAATTTTTTTCTTTCTTTCTAATACTAAATTTTCTTATTTCTTCTATGGCTTTGAAGGTTCTTTAAATGTTCTTACATTAAACCAATAAAAAGTAAATCATATTGCAATGAGAACTTTTAAAACCAAATGAAATAAACCAATTAATTAAAGAAACCTTAAAAACATGATGAATTTATTGGTTGTTAAGTAAATGTATCAGTATCAATTTTGGCAAATAAAACTTAAATTTGTTGAAACTTTAACCAGGACACTCTTATTAAATTTTCTTTAAAGTAAAAGAATACGGCAGTAAAGTTCAACCTTTACAGAACGCTTTCTAATAATCCAAAATGAAATTGGTCAAAGTTTTTCATAAAAGCGCTCACTTTTTCCAAATTGTGATGACCAACCTTTTTCTATGAAATCCTATTTTTTGTGTGTTTTTTTTTTCTTTGCTTCAATTTTTTCGTTTTGATGTTTTAAAGGTTCTTTTAAAAATTGTAAAATTAAATCTTAGAGGATTGAGAACTTCTAAAACTTTGTTTAAAAAATGGTTGGAAATATGAGTGTCAATTTGTTTGAATGTTATCCAATCATTGATTGGTATTGACTACTCAACTAAAAAAACACCATCTTCAATGTTATTTTATTAAGAAAATTAAGACACTTTCTAAACTAACTCAATATTTGAAACCCACAATCTAATTAATTTTTTCTTCTCATATCATTCCAGGTAAGTGGAGCTTCTAGATCTACAAAACGAATCCTAAAATTAGACATACGACCGAGCGACGTGAGTATGTAATATAAGGTATTGGTACCCTCGTCCTCTGGCTATCCAACATTTATTGATGCAATCAATGTGGGGTGTGAGTAAACAGAAATACACAGTTTGGATAGCAATTTAACTTGATTAACTGCTAGATATAGATAGACGACTTCAAAATGTATATATTTGTATCTCAACCAAATAACTATATCTCAACAATTGAGAAAATCAATCTTAAAATCATCGGTCTTCGTTTTCAGTTCACAAATCGAAATAGTATCTAGTGTAGTGGATAGTAAATATACGAATGTATCTCTAAAGTTTACGATTTCGATAAAACTTCAAATTGATGCAGTCAGAAACAACACAACCCAACACAACACCATCACCAATTCGTAGATACTCTTGGAAGCACAAAAATATAAACAATTCCCTATGATGATGATGATTTTGTTTATAGTTAACAACATACTGAAAGAATCTGTATTTGGAATTTGGGAGGATGAGGGAAGGTTGAAGGGTTATTTAAATGAGTAATCAAATTGGGGGTAGCTCATCACCAAGAGAAATCGATGACCCGTGTTATTTATATCCATAAATTGTATTTGAGCATTCTCTGTTATTGTTATTGTTGTTGATGTTTATGTTTATGTGGAAAAGTAAAGTAGAGCGTAACTTTATGGTACATAACATAGTTATGCTAGGATTTTGTTGCACATTGTGTTTGCATTCGAAAGATATTATCTTAGAGCAAGAGGAATTAACTGCATCTATAGATGTACATATATAAATCATGGCGTAATAACTGCAAACATCATTTTAATTTCAGTACCTCATTGCATCGAGATCAATCATAAATGAGGAAGTTGTTTCATGTGGTGCATGTTCAGTGACTTCAGGCATACAATGGGCGTAAAATTCATGCAGAGAAGTTTATTTACTTTTTCTAAAGAAGAAAAGCAACTTTCCTTACAGCATTGACTTTAAAAAATAGTCCAGGAACATGATTTCAAAATATTACTCTACTTCGACAAAAATTCCAAATGCTTAATGTACATAAATGGAAAAGTCTTACTTTGAACTTCCTTAAAAGTATTCCAAATTTGAAGTGGAACAAAATATTGTATAGAGGAGGAGGGGTGAATGAGGGAGAAGTGTAATTCTATCAAAATTACTCGTAAACTATAATATCTTTTCAAAAAAAATTTGAGGTTTTGTGTTTTTATAAAATTGATAGAATTAGAGCAAAATTGTCGATAATGTTAATGTGTAGCATTTTAGTGAATGAAGTGTAATAAAATTTAGTTTTGAAAGGGGACTTCTCTTTCTGATGATAAAGAATCATGTTATATAAAAAATATCAGAAATAGTTTTGTAATTTGGAGCACACATAAGGAGTGGTAAGTTTTTAAAAGTCTACAAATTTTGGAAGAAATTATTTAAGAGATATAGGAACATATCACTCTTAAATTTTTGAATATCAGAATGTTAGGGAAAAAGAATCACTAATTATTCGTGATGTACGGCTGAAAAAAGCATCTCTATACTTTTTAAGTAAATCATCTCAAAGGTAAACTGATGGACATTTCTAGAAATGCAAAAATTGTTTGAGATTAGGAATGCTAGTTGTTTTTTAATACGGATTATTCTTTAAAATGCTGTCGTCTTGAAGTAAGATTGTATTGGTGTTGTTCAATTACTCCAGACAGTTTTTTTATAAACCGTTCTAAAACATCTTGTGGCAAAAAATACAAAACGAAAGTTTTACGAATCTGTGTGTAAATACATTTATTGTTGAGTTATAGCGTTACAAATTTCAGTTTTGTTAAAACAGGGGTTGGAAGATGCCATATATTTTCTTAGATAATGTTTTTAGACTTCTTAAATTTCAGAAAATTATTGAGTATGTATATTATCATTTAAAAAATCTTAACATTGCAATTTTGATAAAGAATTCCAAAACATGAGTTTCCCCTAGTTATAAAATCACAATTCATATAAAATTTCTTAAAATTTTACTGGCTATCAATTAAGTAAATTCTAAATTCTGCAAAGATTACTACCATGATAAAAGAAACTACAAAAAAGTGGCTTTTGATTGTACAATCACTATTAGAAAATGATACCTTTCTATTCAAGAATTGATGAAAGACAGCAAAAAATTATATTTTATAAAATCACAATTCATATAAAATTTCTTAAAATTTTACTGGCTGAATATCAATTAGGTAAATTCTAAATTCTGCAAAGATTACTACCATGATAAAAGAAACTACAAAAAAGTGGCTTTTGATTGTACAATCACTATTAGAAAATGATACCTTTCTATTCAAGAATTGATGAAAGACAGCAAAAAATTATATTTTATAAGCTAACAAATAATGAACCTTCTAATACAAAGACTACTTCCACGTTTCTACGTTCGCCGTTAAAATATTACACATTTCTATTCTAGAAATAGTGAGGGCAGCAAAAATGTATGTTTTTAAAGCTAAAATTGTGTTTTTGACTATATTAGTAAACAGTAAGTGAAATTCCTTCTAAAATTTGACTAAAAATGGTCCGATATTCTAAATGGCTTTTCTTTGTACTATCACTAATAGGAAATTAAACTTTTCTATTCTAGAATTGAATACAGACAAAAATTATCTTTTAAGCTAAAAAATAATGAAACATTTTAGCACAATGACTTCTTCCAAGATGTATGATCATTGTTAAAATATTACACTTTTCTATTCTAGAATTGACGAAGCTAGCAAAAATTTATGTTTTTTAAGCTAAAATTGTGTTTTTGACTCTTTTGGTGAATGAACCGATATTCGAAAGTTTTTAGTTTCTGGATTTTTTTTTTTTTTTTTTTTTTTATAATTAGCGAACACTAAAAGGGTTTTGTATACCTTTAATATGCCAAAGACACAGTGTGAGCATTAGGAAAAGAGGGAAGGGTTGGATAGGAGGTGTCGGTGTACATTGATTTCAAATTTCTGAACATTGCAATGACAGGGAAAGATAGAGCGTGGCAAGGCGTTCCACATTCGCGTAGTACGGCTAAAAAAAGAATCTCTGTACTTCATAGTACGGCCGAAGTTGGGCTCAAGGGTAAACTGATGGGCATTCCTAGAAGCGCGGGTATTACGGTTAAATTGTTTAAGGGGAGGAATGCAACTGGCTATTTCACTAGAGCAAAGTCCGTTAAAATAACGGTAAAAAAGGGTGAGGCAAGAAACCTTGCGTCGATGTTCGAGTGACGTAAACGAGTTGATGATGTTAATGTCACCAATCATTTTAAAAGCTCTTTTTTGAATACTGTCCAAGAGGCTTAAATAAGTTACTGGAGCACCAGCCCAGAGATGAGAGTTATATTCAAGTTTCGGACGTATATAGGTTTTGTAGATTGTAGCCAGATCAGACGGAGAGAAAAATTTCTTGCAACGTCTCAAAAAACCTAGACATCTTGCGGCATTTTTGGCAACATCGCGTATGTGATCGCTCCACAAAAGGTGGTTGCTGATGCACATTCCGAGGATGTCGAGATTTTCCGTTTCGTTGATGCAAGTGCCACTCATAGATAGTGGCAAAGAGGGTTTATCTCGCTTTAACGATGCAAGACAGCATTGCGTTTTCGAAGCATTAAATTCCACACGATTTTTTTATTCCCCATTGTACAATGCTGTGTAGGTCGGAATTTAATGAGCTAATCATATTTTGCCGTTGCAGTTCCACATCCGAAGAGGAGGGTTGTGAGTCTGGAAACGAATATGAAAAGCTAAGAGTGCTATCGTCAGCGAAACAATGTATTGGATTAGAAGTGGCAGACAGGAGATCATTTATAAAAATGAGGAAGAGGGTCGGAGACAAAACGGAGCCCTGGGGCACACCAGCATTTATTTTATGAGTTTCAGACTTGAATCCGTCCAAAACAACTTGTATTGAACGATTCGAAAGAAAATTTCTAATCCAACGAAGAAGAGATTCGTCGATACCGAAAGCACGCATTTTCGATAAGAGAGCAAGATGCCAGACTTTATCAAATGCCTTTGAAATATCAAGTGCAATAATCTTACTTTCTCCAAAACGATGTAAAGATTTGTTCCACTGTTCGGTGAGATGAACCATGAGATCACCAGTGGACCTATTGCTACGAAAGCCGTATTGCCGGTCATTAAGAAGCTTCCGTTCCTCAAGATATTTCTTAAGCTGATAATTAATCAGCGTTTCCATGACCTTAGAAAGAAGGGACGTTAGTGCTATCGGTCGATAATTTGTGGGAGAAGAAGATTCGCCTTTTTTTGGGATTGGCTGAACAAATGCAGTTTTCCAACTACTCGGAACGAGACCAGAAGAATAGGATAGATGGAAAAGCTTACGCAGTGGTTTTGCTAGCGTGGAAGAACACCTCTTCAGAATAATAGCGGGGATACCATCTGGGCCAGCGGATTTATGAATGTTGAGATCTTTAAGAACTCTCGCCACAGTTCGAGTACGAAAAAAGATTGGTCCCATAGAATCATTTACGCGTTCAAGAACTGGGGGAGTCATGACACTATCTGGTAAGGTGGAATTTTCGGCGAACTGCCTAGCAAATAAGTTGGCTTTATCAATAGAGCTAACTAAAGGAGTGTCATTGACAACAAGCGTAGGAACCGAGGAAGAGGAAGAATTCCTCATATTTTTTACAAATGACCAAAAATTCTTACTGCCTTTGGGACATTGCAGTATTTTTCGCCGTAATTTTTGGTCATGTAAAAATTTGGTCCTTCGAATATAGGCGTTGCAAGCCTTCCTGGCTTGCTTAAACTTTTTCCGGTTTTCCTCAGTTGGGTTGGCTTTAAAACATCGGAAGCTCACCTCTTTCTCCTTGATAACCTCTTTGCAGCTCGAATCGAACCATGATTTATCCTTGGGTTTAATACTTTTAACCCTATTCGGGATAAACGTTTCCATTCCCAGATGAATCATACTAGAAATCATATCTGCACTGGAGTCTACGTCGCTACCGAGGAAGCATAGCGACCAGTTAAAGATCCTGAAGAAATTATTGAGACCGTCCCAGTTGGCTTTCTCGTACTGCCAAACGGTTCTCTTTGGAGCTCTTTCTTTAACTGGATTTGTTTGACACGAGAAATTAGCAGATATGACACTGTGGTCCGATGTGCCTAGAGGCGTCAATACACTGATTGTGTATTTATCAGGATCAGAGGTGAGAAACAAGTCAAGTGTATTTTCTGCTCGGCCGTTAACGTCTGATATCCGAGTAGGCTCATTGACAAGCTGAGTAACATGGTTAAACTCAGCAAAAATCTCAGCACACATTCCTTCGGGCGTTGTCTGGCCCGAATGGCGAAGCCACGAAGAATTGTGAACATTGAAACCGCCCGTAATAACGATTTCAGTGTGAGGATACAGGGAGACAATTCTTTGTATGGAGTCAGACAGAGCATCAAATTCCTGAGAAGTTGAAACTCTGTCCAGGTTTGGGCTCCGATAAAGAAAACAATAGTGAATGATGTGTTTATTCACGGAAAGTTTTAACCACATGAAATTAAAAAGGGAATTGGTACAATGACCGTATTGTGGTAAAAGTTGATATGCAACATCATTCCTAATATATATGGCGAGACCATGGTGTGAGAAGAATAATGGCACCAAGCAATACCCATGAATAAAAAATTCAGTAGGATCGGAATCTTCACCTACTTGGGTTTCACTCAATGCCAAAACAGCTGGTCTGTTAGAATTAATGTGGATGTATACAGACAGAAAATTCGATCTCAGCCCACGAACATTACTATAATCTACTCTAAAATTACCAGTCATTGCAATATAAAAAAAATCCTAAAATCAAAACAAACGAACTTCTAAGTAAATCACTGTATAAGATTATTTAAAGGTCTTTACAATACAACCTCACTACTAGTGTTATGCCTTTAGTAGTGACGTTGAATTGGTCCGGACCCTGACAATCAAAACAGTAATCTACAATCCATTTGTTATTGAATGAACCAACACATACACACCATTGAGCGAGCTTTCAAAAAGCTTAGACCAATGCATGCACCTGCTGAGTCACTCAACTGTACAAGAAAATGAAAGAAAGAGTGAAGGGAATGCACTTACTGTGTACTGGTAGGTATTTTTTTATTGTTGCTTTTTTCCCTTTGTGTTGCTTTTTTTTATATATTGCTGTTGTTTTTCACTGTGTTTTTTTTTATCATTATTATTTTCTGTTGTTTTAGTTTTATTGGTTATATTTTTGTATCACTATTTTTTTAAGTTTTGTTTTGATTCTATTTGAGTTTTTTTTTTTTTTTTTAAATAAATTAAATTAACGAGACTGCGACGGGGACGGGGACGGGAGACAAGACAACAATTAATACAAAACGCAGAACACGACGAGAGGACATGAACCTCCCCACTCGAGCTTTCACTGACAACTGATAAATTATAAGCCTGTTATATTATTTTTCTTCCTTTTTTCGTTTAAATAAATAAATCTGATTATAATTTCTGATTTTCCCTATTTTTATTAAAAAGACTATTGTAGTCTCATCAATTAATATCCCAAAACACCGAGTTTCGCAAAAATCTTCACACTGAGTATTAAACTAAACTAAACTGAACTGAACTTCTTCTATCAATAATTCCAACACATTTTCCGATTCCCTGGTTTCTATAGTGAAATGCATAAGTCTCTTTACCGCAAAAAAAAAACCTCTCATGAATAAATAGAAGACTAACTTAAATATTCTTGGAAGAAGACAAAAACCCAAAGACTACTTCTGAGATGTTCAACACGCTTTGTCAATATACATCTTATCTTTACCAAAAAGAATAAAACAAAAAACCATTCTCTTGTCAATATAAAAATTGTCGTTCATAAATAATGTCCCTATATAAGATACACATACATAACATACATATATGTATGAACGTGCTCAGCCCCTGTATTTTTATTTAGTTTAGTGCGTGTGTGATTCTTTTATCAATTGAATAAATCCTTGAAAGTGATTGTACCCTCGTCACTTTTTTCTTCTGTATCATTTCTCTTCTAATCCATCAATTAACCACAACCATTTTTGTTCTTGTTATTTTTTTCGAGTCTTCTAAAGAGTTTTTTCATTAACCTTTGTCAGTCTTCGTTTTTCCGGTAGTCCTAAATCAAATGGTCGTCACCAACCAACAAAACCCCAAACAAAAAAGGGTAAATATGTTTGTCTGTTTTTTTAAGAAATACCCAAAAAAATCCTTATCCTTTAGATAAGTTTAATTCACTCAAGTTTACAGTTGATTTATCTTTATTTGGTTTACTTCTTTTTTGTTTTGGTATTGTCAAGACCCGTATCCTTATTTTAAACATGGTAAGCAATTTATACTTTCTTAGCGATATAACACGAAGGATTCTCTTTAAAGAACGTTTAAACGCTAAATTAAATCCGATCTAATGTCCCGCCTTCTTTTTTTATTATTTTTAATTAACGTATATAAAGATTGTGACGAAGTTAAAAATGGTTTTTAAACCACTCGTTTACTCGAAGCTTTTTTTTATTGTTTTATTTTGCAGAGTGATTAATTATTTTATAGCTCCTGTAGTATAGTTCGCCCTATACAATAGAGCCAGCCAAGTAGCTCCATGATGGAAATAGTAATCAATCTAAGATAGTTGGCGGCAATGGATTGGACACCAAGGCAACTTCATTTATATTCACGCTTTGCTTACGCTTGCTGTCACACTATTTTTTAAATAATCATTTTAAAAAAACTATTGTGTGTATAGTTAAGCTGTATCCAACCTAAACTATACGAGTACATGACGTCGTCAAAGTCATTCCGGAAAATGTTTATTAAGTTGAGAATCATTCAAATAGTCAACTGTTTCCGGTGGAAAGGTTCATCGTAGGGTGCCTTTATGATGAATATGAAAACTAAAAGAAGAAGTAGAAGAAAATTATGATTAAAAGGGTGTTGGAATGATTAATTAAAAATTTGAACTCTTACTGTTCAAGTAGTTAAAGGAAAGAAAAAGCAAGAAATGTTTGACAAGCGGAAACTTATGGTGGTTGAGCAAGGGCTTCTAATAAAAGTAAAGTTAGAAATGGAAGAAATCAGTTCACAATTATCATTTCTAAAACTTTTTCTCATGAAGTTCGAGTTAAACACTTTTTACTTTGATTTATTTTATTGTGATTTGAATCCTTTAACAGCCAAACTGGCAAATATTTATCCTAAAAATTTAAATGTCAGCAAATTCCACGGCCATTTACCGACTTTCTCTTAGAAGACTTAAAATTCAACTTTAAAATTGAAATAAAAAGGTAAACCACAACAAACTTAAACCTTTGCCAACCTTAAAGTCACTTAAACGAATCACTTTTTCAACTATTACGAGAAAACCAAAAGCCAAATTCTACTTAGTGACACTTTTACGAGTTTTGGCGTTGGCGCTAGTGTCGCATAGAAGAAGAAGGTATACAACAAGTGGAACACTCCCGATTTGGTGTTCGTTGTTGTAGTTGCCTTATTTTTTGGTTGGTCCTGTTGGCTGGCATTCATTTTGCTAATTGTAAATGTTGGAATATGAAAGTTATTTCAAGTGAAATATGTATATTTGGAATCCCCAAGTGAGCTACTAAATCATCCTTGAAAAAGTTAAGTTTTTGGCCTCCATAACTATGAATTTAGAGTGAGAAAATGTCTTCCTTTTGTTCCCTCTGTGCACCAGATTTAAAAGGGAATGCAACAAGTAAATTGCAATCATGATGACAATCATTTGGACACTAAATTTCTATTCACTTCGTTTTCTTCTTCGTTGTCGTTGTCATCGTGGATTTTTTAGTTCTTTTAATTTTTATATCAAAAGTTTATTTTTTTTTTTTTTTGTGTGATGGTAAAAAAAGACATTTCCTTGGTTTCCTTGTGCTGACTACTGCACATAGCACAAGCAGCATCAGTTGTAATTGCACTTTACATCTGCATACAATTGAACTTATTTTTTTAGGTTCCTTAGATATTTTTTGTATTTGTTGCCCAAGCCCAACAATTCTATCTCTCTTGTGGATTTTGTAGATTTTGGCTTCACTTTTATTGTTATTATTTTTTTACGATGAGAAATAGAGATGGGATGAGGATGGGGAAAAGATATTGTTGAAAGTGAATTCGAGAGTATATAGATACTTTTTTTTGGATATTGTCCAAAACAATTTATGTCATTTTTAATAACATCGCAGGATAGCACCAGAAACAGCACGAGCACCGGCAGTGGTGAATTCAATGAGACGTTTTAAGAAGAGAGAAAAACTTCTAAATATATTGGCAGTAACAGCAAGTTGGTTGAAATTTAAAACATTTTTTTTTTTTTTTGTTAAATTGAAGTGAATATAAAATAAATATAGATGTGGATTATAGTTAGAAACGTGAGCTGAGTACTGATGATGGATAGGATTTCATTGGATGTAGTAGAAGTTTTTTATTATGATTTTGTATAAAGTGGTTCACATTGATATGCATTAAAATTTATTAAGAAGGATATCACTTACTATCAAATTTTTAACTTAAGTGGTAAATGAAACTGATAGTACCTTCTTTGTTGAAAGGTGTCTAAATTAGGCACTTCCGGGAAATGAGAAAGGAATTGGAAGACATTTTATCTTTATTAAGTAAAACACGTTCTTAAGGGTGTCCATATACGTAGTAAGATAGTTAGGGTAACAAATTATGTTTTTCTTGAAAAGAAATAGTTTTATCCGAAAAATATTACTCTTCAAACCTGTAATGAATTTCACTTAAACGTGCATCCAAAAAACTACGCAAACATATTAATACAATGAATCGATACATTTTGAATGAAATGAGAAAAAATTGAAATGATAATTTTCCCGGTGAAATAATGCTGAGTATTGGAAGAGTTAGAAACATTTCGCTAATGATCTTGCAAAGTTGTTATTTCCCAAATGGAATTATCAAATTAAGTTTTTATACTAAAAATCTAGCGTTTATCAATAATAGAGTAAAACTTTCAATGGAAATATTTTTCTCTGATAGTCTACCGAAATAATTGCTTCCGAAAAAGAACTATCAAACTGAGTTTTTATACAGAAAATCCGGATTTTTTTAATGGTAGGTTAAAAACGTTAATAAGGGAATGGTTTCCTTCTTCCACGAAATTTATTGGTATCAGTGAAGAAATTCCGGGGAAATTTTTCTCTTGTACCTATTAAATTTCTTCCAACGTATTAAATATATATCAATAAAAGTTTTGATACTTGGGAATGTTCCAGACTGTTTGAAAAATCAATAACGAAAATGTATAATTTATCAATTCAAAGTGGCTTTTCTTCTTAATAAGTGAATGTTTAAAATAATTATTCCCGAAATGGAACTATAAAACTAAGATCTAATACTTAAAACCTGCAATTCTTTGTTGATTTTTGAGAAGTTTCTTTGGAAATATTTTTTTCCCAGAACATGGCAAGCGGCAATGATGCTTAACATTTTTCCCGAAATTTATTGGTATCAGTGAAAAAATTCCAAGTTAATTTTGATGTTTTATTGTATTACTTCGGAAGTATAAAGAATATCAATAAGAAGTTTATAAATATCAAATTTTTACATTTAAATAATCAATAAAGAAGAATTTTGATAATTGACAATATTCCAGACTGTTAGAAATAATAATCCTTTATTTTCTCAATAAGTATGATACTTTAAAATAATTGTTTCTGAAATGGAATTATTAAACTGAGTTCTTATACCTTAAATCTATTTTTTTCTCAATGTTAAAAAGTTTCCATTTGAATAGGCAAACGCCGAAGATGGTTAAAATTTGTTCACGAAATGCATTGGTATTAGTGAAGAAATTCCCTGTAAATTCTGATTTGTTTTAAATTGTCTTCAAATTAGATAGAAGCCAATTACCCCTATAACGATTGTTATAAATTTTACGAAAATGTTTAATATATTGGTATCAATGAAGAAAAAACAAGGAAAATGCTGCTGTTGCATTGTATATTTTTGAAAGCAAATATGAGTCAACCAACCTTATAACGACTGTCAAGTATCAATTAATAGTCAAGAAACACAAAAGTTTAACATTCAATAATTAGCACACATTTTGATTCTTGAGAATTGCACAAAAAAGTATAATTTATCAATTTAAAGTGGATTCCCTCCTTGATACTTGTAAGTAAAGCTTTTAAAGGCGGAATCTCCTCATTTACTATCAATTGTTAGTTTACGTTAAAGTTCTATTTTGAGTTATCGATGTTTGTCTTGTATAACAAAGATTTTCCTTGAATGTGGTTTTTCTTCATCAACAGTCCGATACTCAGTAGTCCTTAAACAAAGACTCTTTTATTTTAAACTGTTTCTTAGAACTATCTTAAACTTAGGTAGTTTGAAGGCATCTTGTGTGTAGAAAAATATTGATTACAAACTTTTCGCCAAGTTATTTTTATTATTGTTTGTGCGTTTCTGATACCCGACTTATGTAGTCTATCAATTCTTTTAAATTTTTCTTTTTAACACTTTAACGTTACTTCTTCTTAAATAACATCAATTCTACCATTTAGGACAAAGTAAAATTCAAAAAAACATAAACATCTCAAAACTTCCACATTCCATCCCATCTCTCAAAAGTGTTACAAGAAAAGAACAAAATCAACAAAAGAGAACTTTCTTTCAACAAACACAACGCAACACAACTCAAATGCACTCATTTTAGTTGCCAAAATCAACGTTTTTGATCCATTTTCCCATTTTGGAAACTTCATTTTCTATCACTTTTTCGGAAAATGTAAAAAGATGTATCGGTGCTCTTTTTTCACATCCCTTTAAGGAGTAAAAGGAGGGTTATTATTAAGCTTTTAGCATGTGTTTTACGACCGAGACAGGGATTGGGTCTACTAAAAAATATTGTAGGGATGCAATTTCTTGCACTTTGTTGTTGGGGGATTTCTTACAAAACCAATTTTCCCTTTCGGTACCTTCTCATATGAAGACGAATGTTTTTACGGAGTTTTCGTTTTCTAGAAATAACAACAAAACAAAAAGTGCTGAGGCTTAGAGACTCCCAACATCAGTCTTGATATATGCAGTCTCCATGCATATATGTACATACGTAAAATGAGTAATAAACTTTTCAGCATCCTTGTTTATTGTTCGACTCTATACTTTTTAAGATTCCAGATACATATAATAGCTGCTGAAAAGTTCTTCTTTTAACTTTTTTTTTTTTTTTTTCTTAGTCTTGCTCGTGATTTGGGTCTTTTGTGTTTTTTGTTGGTATATATCCCCACCAAAAAATCATCATTCCACACCCCCTCAAGTGTGAAAACAATGTGTTCTAAATTATTTCGAGCCTTAATGAATTTTATGTAGGAAAGGAAAGAACGGCATTTTGATCTCAAAGACTGTACACAACACTGATGACGATGCTAAGTTATAATGTAAACGTTAACAAAAAAAGAAGTTCATCCTTCCTTGAAAGACTTACGATATGACGATGACGATGACGCTGACGAAGGCAACGATAACGGTGTATGTTCTATACGAAATGAATTTTCGAGTAAAGGCAAAGTTTTTTAGTCTTTTGTTCACTTTCCGAGTTCTTTCAACGGACGAAGAGCGACGACGGTTAAAAGGAACTCTATGAGTTCTGAGACAAGACGAGACGACCAAAACTGTATATATGGAACATAGGAGTCGCCGGAAACACGAATGGAAATTCACCGCGATAAAATTGTAATAACTTAAGTTTTTACTTTTTTTAAACTTTTATTTTTATTTCGTTAAAGTTTATTTTTTTTTTTGTGTTCCTTCTTGTTTCTTCGAAGGCAGAGATGAAAAGTTGATGAAAGCACATTCAGCTCTTTTTTTTTTGGTCTTGGTCTTGGTCTTGGTCTTGGTCTTGGTCTTGTTCATATTCTTCTTCTTGATTTTTCTTTCGTATTTTTTGTTTCTCTTTTGAAAAGAACAAAATTTTACAATGTTGACGACATATTGTCTGCAAAAAAAAGAAAAAGAGAAGACGAAATAAACGAAGATATAGACTGATGGTGGGGGTGCAACTGATGATGAAGATAATAACGATCTAAGGGTTGACTGTTCTTCAATATTTATATCTTCTATATATTGTACTGTAGATTTGTCTAAAAGTGGCTTTGCAGAAAATCAAAAGGACTATCAGGAAGAACATGAAGAAAGGGTTTGGTTTTTTTTCTAGTTGCTAGAAGATTTTTGTATTCAGGAAAAATAAGAAAGTTTGAGATTCTTCCTTTTTGTTCTTCTTCTAAGGATGTTGCAAAGCGATGCATTTCCTTCTTCTTTCTTGCTGCACATTAAAACAAGAAGGTTAAACACTTTTTAATGCAAAAAGAGAAGAGTATATTTCTTTTGTTTTAAGTTTTTCTGTTTTTGTTAGAATTTAATATTTACTTGACATAATCAGCTTTTTATGATTTTTTAAAAATTTTATTTTATGAAGAAGTAATCTCGATAGCAAGTTCTGTTGAACTTTATCTGTTGCGCGCGAAAAAATGTTGTTTACATGTTTTAGCAGAAAACAAAAAGCTTATAGATATAAGATATAATATTTCAAGATACCTAGCTTTGAAACCTTAGTATTTTGCATTTTTGATGTTTTTGTTTGACAAAGATTTCAGGAAATCGTATCGAAAAATCTATTGATCAGCAGCTCAAAAATCACCCACAGAAATTCATCTAGATTTAGAAATCCGTAGTCCGCTTTCAAGAACATCAATTTACTTTTGACTACAATATTTGAAACATACTTAAGTAAATGTTTGTAGATATTCGTATAGTTCTTAAAAAAGAACTAAGTAAGGTTAAGGAAAATAATGCGATTGATAGAGGATATTGGATCTTGGCAAAACACAATGTATGAAGTAATCAAAAGACTAGACGAACAAATAAGAACGAATTACCTGCAAGAAGCTTCGGACTCCTTGTACAGAACTATTTACAGTCGACTGGAACACAACCTACAGGATAAAAATTACTTTCGAGATTCGTGCAGTGTTGATGAAATTTCCACTATATTTCGTGTAAGAGGAGAGCTCTTAAGTCTCAATTTCATACCACATAGGCAGGATCTACCCATCTTATGCAGCATCTGTAACTTACGAGAAAGAGAGGGCATACTTCATTTTCTAGGCAGATGCCCAGTTTTGAGAGAGACAAGGAAAAGTATCTTAGGACGTGATTATTTATCAAGTGAACAGACTATTGAGCTACTAAATGAAATGGATGTCAAAAAAATATTTCTATATTGTAAAATTGCGCTCGCTTACAGAAAAAGTATAATAACTGAAAATTTCTAAACCCAAAAGTTAATATAAAAGTTTAATTAAAACAAAAACAAATTTAGTATATTATATTGAGAAAACAAAACATGTTACAATAATTGTAGATCCTTAAATATTTATTATAACTGTTGTCAATCAGGCAGACGGCACATGCCATGTTTTATTGATTTTTGTAAATATATATTTGTACACTAATTAATATTTGTCCGAATAAAAATCAACATCTAATCTAATCTAATCTAATCTAATGCGATTGAAAAACTAATACGTACTTTAAAAAGTTAAGAATTGGTAACTTTCCCGCATAAATATCAAATTTCGGAAACATGTAGAGATCAATTTGGTTTTTCAAAACTCCTTAAAAATACTTTAGGAGTAAATGTTCGATGAAAATGACCTCAAAAATGGTGTCCCAAAAGATCATTTTTTAAATAGTAAAGGTGTCGTATTTCTCAATACTACTTTATTAAGCTGACCGAATTAATGAGTCAGCCAATTTTCAACCGAATAACCTGAAGCTCTGAATATATGTATCTTGGAAAATATATGCTCTTCAGAAGGATTTCGTAGGGTTTTTTACTTGCAACTTTTGGATCGTGAAGAATTGAACTTGAGATTTTAATCAAACATGATATTAACATGGAGTCAAACAGAACAGTGAAAAATTGCCTAAAAAGCGATCGACAGTGGTTCGGTTTTTTTTATTTGAAAGTTGATACAGTTTGACATTTGTCAGAATAATTTAAAACAAAATTGAAACAAATTTAGCGAAATCAACCAATAACTAACTTTAACTAAGTAAAATTGACAATTTTAAAGAGGAAATATTAAGAAAGTATCAGGAAGAATTTATATTTAATTTATTTTCATGTTTTTCATTTTGATATTTGAAGCTGAAAGAAAGGGGTTTGTTCGTAGATTATGGTCAAATTTTTTGTAGATTATCGAGTGCAAGAGATGTTGAGTTAACACTAACTTTTTGGAAAATAACAAACAAATATTATTGCTTATGTACAATGTCAGTATAATTTTACAATTTTGTCGAGTCAGTTTATAAAAGCACAGCTGTATTTTTATTTAAGAATTTAGAAGAAATTTCGACTTTGTTTCTTAAAACAGGTTGTAAACTAAGTCCATAGACACAGTGCAATAATTTCACTCGACAAAAATATTACTTAGAAGATTTTTTGGGCAGACTCTTAAGAATTTTAATGAATTTCACTCGACCGAAATTTCACTAACGAAGACTTTAAACATTCTCGAAGAGTTTGAGCAAACATTTAAGTAAAATGAATTGGCACACTTCGAATAAAACGAGGGAAACGTGAATTTCTGTCTTTGGGTGAAATTTATAATATGGCTGATTAGTGGACAAATATAAAACAATTTCGCTGATGCTCTAACAAAATAATTGCTTCCGAAATAATTGATTGTTTGAAGTTCCCTGAGAATATTTTCCTTTGCTGATCTAACGAAATAATTGTTTAAATGAAACTACATATCAAACTGAGTACTCGTTCTTAAAATGTATCATTTTTTGAATGGTGAAATCAGAATTTCCTTGGAAATATTGTTCTGAATAAAAGTAGCAAGCCCATTGGTGATAACATTTTTTTTCCACGAAATTTTATTGGTACCCGTTAAGAAATTCCGGGTAAGTTTTGCAGTTTTACTGTATTTTTTCGGAAGTACTAAGGGGGTCAAGAATCAATTGAAAGTTGATAAATATTAAATTTTAAAATTTAGCTAGCCAATTGATAAAAATGTTGATAGTTGAGAACTGTAAAGACTGCTATAAATTTCATGAAAATGTATAATTTATGCATTCGAACTTGCTTTTGTTTTAAATAGGTGAGACTTTCCAAGACACTTTTAAGATTTTATTCTTAAAGGTAGTTCTACTACCGCCTAGGAATACAAACAATATAAAAACATGCATTTTTGTCGCTTACTACTACAGTTTACTAAAATAAGACAGCTAAGAGACATTATGTTGCTGCTTCAAAAACGCGTTGGTTTAGTAGAGATTACACAACTTTCTATAACACAAACACCATACAAAATGCAGCATTTTTTTTATAAAAATGCTGTCGATAGTGCCTTTATTTCTGTCGCGTTTTATTTCGCGTTGGTTTGTTTCCAGGTAAAACATGAAATCTCAAAATGTGCCGCAAAAATCAAAGGAATAAACCTGCTTACTGAAAAAAGAAGAATGTTTAACAACAAACTTCTTATCATAAACACAAGAATTATTGTACTAACATTTTTATTCGAGACTTTAACGAACGTCGCAATTCTATCCGTAGTTGGATCCTACTTCTATTTTTATCTGCAGGAAGACTTTACACGTATTACGTGTAAAATGATACTTAAATCCAGCCTCTATGGGGCACAACCCCTTAAGAAATAAGAATAATGACAGAAATTTTCAAACATCCTATGTATTGTTAAGGACCTATCGTAAAACTAGTTAGAAACTTTCTAATTATTTTCCTATTCGAAAATGTAGGTCTCCATTTGTTGTTTTGAATCAATTTAATTTTTCTTTTGAGTGAAAGTAAATTGTAGAACCTAGCTGATAGTAAATTTCTAAGATCGTTATTAATTAGAAAAATCATCTTCTTTGCTAAGTAATTTACTGAAATGGCTTTAACATTTTAAAAACACATTTTGCAGCAATACCAATATTTGCATCTATTTTAAGTCCATGACATTAAATATTTCTTAAGAATAAAAATTCTTGAGGATAAAAAGCCCTTGACAACAATCCAAAAACTTACTTTTTATTTAAAATTCACTCTGCAACTCTCCTATTAAAAGAACCCAATTTAAAAACCAATTATTTTCTTCTATTTAAATTATGATGCAGAAAATATTGTATCTGCAACAAATCCATCAAAGGAAGGATTTTCGTTGCACCAACAACAAAAATACAAAAACATAGCAATCAAAATACAAAAAAAAGAACCAAACAACCCAAAATAAAATACGTGCTATAATTCTTTCACTCTTAAGTGTAGGTATATCTACCTACAGCCCGCATTTTTAAATTTTCAAAAGAAGCCAAACCCTTGAGATACAAATAGGAGCAAAGAAAAAAAGAAACTCCCAAAGAGATAAATCCAATTTCTTGGAAGAAGGCGCAACAAAAAAGGACCATTGCTCCTCTCGAAATATGTACATATAACTTCTTTTTATAGACCAAGAACTGTTGTTTTTGGAGAACTGCCGACAACAGTTTTTCAGTTTTAAATTTCTCGATGGTGTTTTTTCTTATTTTTAAAATTCTTATTCATCTGCCATTTTGGATAGTAATTTATGTACATTTTTGTGTGATTCTTTAGTTAGAGCGACGACGAAGACTGCTGATGAAAATTAATGCAAACAAAAATCTGTGATGATGATGAAAATCAAAGCTAAAAATGAACACAATTATTCATAGGGACGAATTACAAACAAATAGACAACAATACATACATACATACATATATAAAGGCACTTGTCCAACAAAAACACCACAATGCAGAATCAAATGATAATATTTTATATCAAAAGAGGAATTAAAGGAAATTCTAAATATGACAAAATAACGTCTTGGAGTTAGGGAATTCAAATTAACATATATTTTTGATATATTCTTAAAAGCCCTGAAAATTCTTTGGAAAATTATGCTTTGTTTCATGAAAATTGAGATATACCTAATTTGTTAAAATGGAATTCTATTTAATTTCTAAATTTGAATACAAATCCATCAGCAGATACAAAAATGGACATATTTTTGTAATTCTCAGAAATTTTTAACATGATATTAAATTAGCGTTTATGTGTGTACATTTTGATTGTATAGAGATTCCTTTTGATGCTTTTGAGCAATTATATTGAGTATGTACCACCTACGTGTTTCTAAAATATGATTACAATATAAATTAAATGAAATTCCTAAAACAAACATTTAACAAATATTTATGTTTATTTTTTTTTTGTAACGCTTTTGAATGTAGTTTTGAGTTGAGAAGGGTAACACTGGTCAAAAATGTTCCAATTTTCAGTATTTTTGATGCACAGAATCGAAAGAAATTAAGTTCAAAATTGTATACAATAAATTATTGCAACACTTAAGGGAGCTAACACGTGTTTGGGTGATTTTTCAAACTGCTGTATTTCAGTGAAAAATTCACGTATCGGGGTTAAAAACATAACAATTTTTAAGATTTGAGTGTGGCGTTTTAACTTTTATATACCAAACACATAGCATAGAATGAACATTTAAAAAAAGGATGAGGCAACGTATTCCGCGTTCTTGTAGTACGGCTAAAGAACGAATCTCTGTACTTCACAGTACTGTCGAAGTTAGGCTCAAGGGTAAAGTGTTGGACCTTAAAAGAAGCGCAAGTATTATGGCTATTTCACTAGAACATAATCAGTTAAAATAACGGTAAAAAGAGTGAGGCAAGAAATCCAAAATTCTCACCATACATTTCAAACCAGCAATTTAAGACTATGGTCTTGGGTGACACAGTCAAAGACACCTTAACCTCTTATTAGCTTCTGAGAGAAAAGTATTAGAGAGAATAGTGTTGGCCCTATTTGTGATTAAGGACAATTTCAAGAATTGACATTTTTTTTCACTTTTTTAAAGTGTCATAAAGCCAATTTTCAACAATTGGTCTTTTAACACTTAAACAAAGTGAAATAAAGCCAACATTTAAAAGTATTTATTATTATTATTTTATTGAAATATAAAATAAATTACATTTTCAATAAATAACAGATAAAGCGATAGCTACTAGGACTTTTCGCTGATATTTTAAAAGTTGGTCTTATTTCTCAAAATCGTCTGGCCTTAATTCACTTTGTCAGAGTGCAATATGACAAACTGCTAAAAATTGGCCTTATTTCAGATTTTTAAGTACAATAAGGCCAAGTTTTGAAGTTGGTCTTACATCACTTGGCCTTATTTAACGGCACCTCCGGAAAAAATATTGCGAAGCTGATATAGTCAAAAAGATAAAGATTGGTAGACTCCCGATTGGCAGAGCACGTAGCACATATGAAAGAAGAAGAGCACGTCCGCAAAGTTCTTTATGCTACGGTTTGTTATAGAAGACTTCGGGGAAGATAATGGCTCCTCTAGAAAAATGACGTAGATCAGGCCACCCGGAGCCTTTAAGTGTGCAATTGAATGGCGCACTAATAAGTCAATGATGAAACTGTGAGCAATCGTGTTAAAAGTTAGCTTACATATGCTTATTTAAAATCTTCCTTGGAACCATTTTTTCAAGAGATAAAAACTCAGAGTTTGAAAATGTGTTTTATTTTTCCAATCCGGGTATAACAATTTTTCACTGAAGTGCAGCATTTTAAAAAATCATTGAAAATGCTGACAAATTATGAGTATCCCTTATTACTTTGCGCAGTGTCCCTAATTTAATTTTTTAACATTTTGCCCACTGAAAAGGAATTAACCACAGTGCTGGGGTTCGGATAAAATGTATTGTGTTAAAGTTCTAAACGTCAAAATGGAAATAAAAAATAGAGTTAAGTGAAAAAAATCACATTCTTAATGTGCGGTTGAAAAATTAATATCTATTCATTTCTGCAAGTTTGAGTACTACAAAAGAATTATTTGGGAAGAAATTGAAGGAGGAGAGCTTAAAGCTTAGACTTCGATGTTCACTTTTGCTCAAACCTCGATTTCGTATTTTTATTTCACCCGGTTGTGCCTCTTCATCCTCCTATTTTTCAAAATATATTCTTCTGCTCCAAAATTTGCCTTTGAATTTCACTCCCTTTGAATAAAAACACCCTTTATTAACAATTTTTTATAATTATAATAAAAAAGTGTCCTTTTTCATTAGCATTTATATAAGTCCTTCCTCCATATAGATACCAATTTTAAATTATTTGTCAGCAATATTAAAAAAGTTCAACATCCCATGTCTAGACGCCTGTGCAAATATTGAAACCATAACTATCTCTTGAATCGCAAGTCAAAAAAATAAAAACAAACAAAAATAAAAATAAAAATAATAATACGACACGAAAAAAAAGGATTAAAAAAACCTCCCCTTTTGTGATGAAATATTAATTAAGTCCACATAGGTGAGAGATAACACAAAGTAAAAAAAAGGAATAATCTCAAAACCACCTCAAATATTGAACGCAAAAAATGTAAACAAATCACTCACGTTAAAGTGCACTTTCCACTCACAGTGTATTGTATATGCATTTGAGTAAGGGGTTAAAAAATTGTATCCTTTTATGTTTGTTTGTTGTTGTTGTGTTGACTAGCACAACACTGACCTTTTGAGATAGATAGGGTGACCTCTCTCAACAGAGACAGAGTGACAAAAAGAGATGGAAAAAAGAAAATATCAACATAGTGTACCTATAGTGTCGCAAAGCTTGCAAGGATTTCCTTTTTTCTTTTTTTATTCGTCTTTTGAAGTGACACTTTTTAAATGTGTAGCCTTTGTACTGAGCTATATAGGGTTGCCATGTCATAAATTGGCTTCTAGCCCAATTTTCAAAAAATAGCCCAAATAATAGCCCAGTATTTGGTTTGGGATACTTATAGCTCAATATTAGATTTGGGCAATTTATAGCAAAATATTTGATTTTGGCTATTTATAGCAAGTTATTATATTTGCCCAATATCATATTATGCTATTTTAACCCAATATTAGATTTGGGCTACTAACAGCGCAGAATACGATTTTTGCCATTTTCAGCTCAATTTTACATTTGGCAATTATGATTGGGTTGTCATACTAAGTTTGTTTTCGGTTATTTTGGAAAAAGATAATCCAATTTCCAATAAATAGCCCAATCTGGTAAGCCTGCAGTATACAGTGCAGTGTCATGCGTGTATCTCCTTTGACATATAACAAAGTCAAACGAATATAAATGATGGCTGCAACCAACACATCTTCAGCAAAATCCAAATAAAAAAAAATAGAATAAAAAAGGACGAAAAAAGGACTACTCAAAAAGAAATGAACTACCCACGATAACGTCGTAGTCGTCGTCGTCGTGGGTGATTTAAGTTTTTGGCGTATATAGAACTTTTCTCCGTCATCGTCGACGTAGTTCGAAATCGCAGTCAGAGTCGTTGGTTGCGGTGCGTGGTCGTCCTTTTTTACTGGAAGAATATGCTTGATGGATGGGAGCTCAGTGACAATGTGCAAGTGAAAGGAAATTAAACAAATGAATCACACACAACTAACGAAAACGAGAACAAGAACAAAAATCCAGTCAGTCTGTCAGTCAGTCAAAGCAGAAGCGCAGCGGTTTGAAAGGCATTAGATAAATGAAGATGGCTGCAGAGCTACACAAAAATGAAGACAGAGTAAAAGAGGAAGAGAAAGACTACTTGAAATTCAGCACAATCAGTTGACAGTTTGACTTTTTGATTGAGAACACTAAATGCTTATGGACTTAAAAAAGTTCAATGTTAATGCTTCTAGCTTCAAGCAGCTTGCTGCACTATTCAGCGGATAGAGTTTCATTACTCTTTTTTTTCGGAATTTACCTTAGTAGTAGTAGTAGTAGAAGAGAACAAAAATAAATTAAACTACCTCATTGACAGAATTCCTTTCAAGTGCTTTTTTTGGTAGAGTCTATCCTTTTGCATGTTATCGCTACCAAAAAAGTCATCTCTTCTGCGACTCTTCTTTTTTTTATCTCGTGGAAACAGCGATAAACTATTTGAGGAGGTTAATTTATCATTTGTTTGTCAGTAAAGGTTTTCTTTGTTGATAAATTGTTATTGGAAATAAAGCTATCCATTTAAAGATTAACTATCTTAACTACCCTGAAGACTGAAGACGATTATAAAACACTTGGAGAAATGCAGGCTTAGTGCTAGAAGAACAGCAAATATTACGCCACTGATGCCTGTTTCGAAGTGATAGACTCTTCACTATTGCACTGCAAATGCTAGTTCAGGACATACCTTTACATAACTTCTTTCAGATTTGTTTTGAGATTATAGAGCGCTTAAAGAAATGCAAGCTTTCGCACTAAGATATCTATATTTCAGCAGGTATTGGTATTATAGTGACCCAAAAACCGATGATATTACTCCACTGATACTTCGAAATGGTATATTTTCACTATTGCACTGATAAAGATTAAAAAAAGCAACATTTTAACGTAGTTTTAGAGCATTGGAATTGGAACTACATTAATACCTATTTTAGGATCATAGAACGCTTTGGGAAATTGGCAGGATTTCCCACTGAAAAATCTACAAATGTTTTCACCTTAAGTTCACTGTTTCACTGATCAGAACAAGCGAGATCAGAAGTTAAAACATACCTGGGAACTATTAAAACTGCTCGGAGTATCACACTGGAGAGTTTCATCAGTGTTAAGAAAGTAGGAAGCAGCTAAGCAAACCATAACCTCTTCGCTGTTGATCATTTAGATTTTCTAATTTTCGAGCGTTTTCAGGAAGGTTTGAAAGGTTTCCATAACGTGAAACCGAGTGTTTTTCGTGCTATTGAATGACATTATTGTGACCCTCGTCGAATTTTGACGGCTTTAATGCACCAATTGTACCAATTTAAGTTGAAGCTGTTTTCCAGTGATAGTTCTAGAAATTTCAACAATTAAAACCAAACTAATCAATTGTCGCAATGCGATAAAAAAAATTCTTCCTTTCTCTGTAAAAAAAACCCAACGTTCTTTGACTTCAATTCATTAGAACTCCAGGTTCCCTGTGTTTGAATCATTCCCAAACCCTTAAATGGCTTGTTGGGCTACTCCTAACGCTTAGTAAATCTATTCTTGGTCACGGATCCTCATCAAGCAATGCTTCCATTTCAGCGTCTTCAAAATTTTTTGGCTTTCTTTCGTCATCATCGATACCACCGTCTGTGAAAAACAACAGAAAGAATCATGTCACGTTATTTCACCTAGTGCAGTATCTCTGTAAACTTTTAAGAGCTATGTATTTCTGTTCTTTAACCAACGTTTACTTCAAATGAAAAAGTGAATGTCAAATATCAGTTGATAATTGATAAATATTTAAATTCAACTTTGTTAAACTTCATTTATTAAGAAACTTTTCATCTTTAAATTGAAATGTATGCGTTTTCTATTATTTCCAATAGCCTAGAAAATTGTCAATTATGTAAATTCTTGTCAATTTCCTGGTCAAATGTGCAACTTTGATATTTATCAACTATCAATTGAATTTTTGTCAACTATTAATTGGTATTTCTCAAATATCAATTAGTGTTTATCAACTAATGATTGATATTTATCAAATATCTATTGAATTTTATCAACTGTGTATCGATCAAAAATCAATTGATATTTGTCGACTATCATTTGATATTTATCAACTATCAATTGATATTTAGGATCTTTCAATTGATATTAAGCAACTTTCAATAAATATTTATTAACTTTCAATTGATATTTATCTATGTACGTTCAATTGATATTTATCAACTTTCAATTGAAATGTTATTAAAATTTATGAAATATAAAATTTAATTGTTTTCTAAACCCTTCGGAAATCCTTAAAAAGTTAAATACACTCATTTATGCTCTTTAACTTTTAGCTTTTGCTATGAATTTTTAATTGTTGTCATTAAATTATTCCTTAAAAACTTAAAGGCACAGCGCTTTACCTACCTACCCTTCTACCAATGTTAATATTAATTACATATGCTCCTTCCAAGTACTTGTTTTCTTTTCTTCTCTTGCTTTTTTTTATTTCAAAGAAAGCTTAAAACACAGACGTCAATTATTTATTTTTCTTCTCAGTAAAACACTAAATGCAGAAGAAGAAGAAGAAGAAGAAAAAAAGAAGAACTTTTTCTAAGGATTTAATTTCCCAACACCTTTCAGACCTTACTTCCCGGCAATCATTAAATTCTTGAAACTGAAGTAAATTGCTGAAAATGAACTTTACTTCTTTTTAAGCTTTTGCAATATTACCCGTGCATCGTTCATCGTCGTCATCACCATCATCATCTCGTTAAGTTCATTGAACTCCATACGTATACATGAAGGCACCTTCGCTCATTAGCAACAAAAGTAAACGTTTGTGATGCATATGCACCTCCAGCCTCCAGCCTCAACCTCAACCTCAACCCTCTAATATTAAATGCGCACCCCTTTCATTAAAATATAGAGACAATTCAAATGAATCCACACACATCTCTCCTTGCTGCATAGTATATGACATCCTGTATTATTTTTTTTTATTCACATGAATTCTTAATTTGCACGTTCAGACTTCTATAGAGACGACAATTCCCTGGATGAAAGACTGACTGAGGACTTTTTTTTATTCTTAAACCAACAAGGTAGGTTTATTCCCAGTAACTCTTGATTTATATCCTTTCTACATTCGCATAAACCTTCGTTTGAATTTGCATCCAATCATCATTACATCAAATACTTTTGTGCATATTTAAATGCAATTCAACCCCTTTAAGGATTCGTAAGGTGGGTAGGTATAGGTTTGGTATTGCATAATCGTCAAAACGTAATTACTAAAATTATTTTCACTAAAAGGATAATGATGGCTTGAGAAGAAGAAGTTGTCGAAGAAGAAGAAGAAATACGACGAAAACAAAAACAAGAAGAAGCCGAAGTCGAAGAAGAAAACAAAACGGGATTTCCCTTATTCACACACATGAATTTGATGCTGCTGACTGCACCCTCACCTCATATGCTCGGTTTCATTAAAAGCAATTTTATCCTTGTTCCTCCATCCCTATTTTGTATATCCTTTTAAAGGAGTATGTAGGAATATTTTATTTTCATATTGTATTGGCACGTTGGGTCTTTCTCTCTCTCTATCCTCTGCAAAGCTTTGCGTCGGATGCATCAGCCTCATACACTTGGCTGGATTTTGTCTATATCATCTATGATGCCATGTTGATGTTGTAGCAAAGCCAGGATTCAGGATGTGATGGAATCCTTAAGCGAGTAATCTCAATTTGCATTACGAGCCCACAAAAACAATTGTTGTCTTTTTCTAGCAACCATTTTCAGAGATATTATGCTCCTGCAGCTAACAGCCCTCACATCCTATGCAGTCACCTTTTTCATCTGTTGAAGTCGTCCTCATCAGCGTTGTCGTTGTCGCCGAATAACAATATCGTTGGCAACGTTGTTAAATGCAACAAGGATGAGGACGAGGATGTCACGTTGTTGTCATCATCACCATCATCCTCGTCGTCGTCGTTCGTCGCGAATTCTCTTTGCCTTAAAATATTCCTTTGGCTTCTCCTGGATATATGCATTTTGTGCTGTGTTTTGTTTGCATTCCGGGTGCTTTATGATTTTTCCCTATGAAATTGTTGGGAACAAACATCCATACATCAGATATGCAAATTTATAGCTATGTATGAAAATGTTATCCCAGGGGGCATTTTTGTATATAAGCAAAATAAATATGTATGAACATATATATATACAGCAGATGGTCTTATAAGGTTTTTTAATTAAAATTTCACGCCTTGATATTTGACATAACAGTCGGTTACCTTTCTTCTTCTTCGTTAGGATTTTGTTTTTATTTCAAAAAAATTTCAATTGCTTCTGGTATTTGAACATCATTTTAAGCATTTTCTAAGGATTAAGAGGAATATGAAGTGATTAGCAATATTTCTTAGAAGTGCAGACTTAGCGTACATAATGAGAGAATTTCTGACACCTGTCAGTTGCTTTCAATTTTTTTTTTTTAAACAAGTTCCAAAGAAGGGACATGTCGTATAACTCACTTGAGTTTAAAGTCTATAAAAAGGATAAACAATTCTGTGCTTGCTTCTTTGAAAACGTGCAAATTGTTAATCCTATTGCCTATTTAATAAAACAACTTGAGAAGTTCTGTATTTCGAAAGCACTTGTATGTCGTGACCATTTCTTCTTAACTTAACGTAACACTTGACTTGTTTTTTTATCCATTTATTTTACTAAAGAGAAAATCTTCTGATGAATACTTCACTAACTAAACAATTTTAGCACTGAAAATAAATTCTCTCACTGTAAAATAATTTTGTCACTGAAGATTTTCTTAGACGCTGAAGAAAACTTCTTCGACTAAAAATAATTTCTCTTACCAAAAACAACTTCTTTCACTTGAAGATTATTTCTCTCACTTTAAAAGTCGATAAATTTAAGAAAAGTCTTCATTTTTAGTGTAGTAATCCTGTTTCCATCATGTTTCCGAGAAAGTAGAATAATTCGAAACCTACAGTACCAAAAAGTGACTGATATTTCATGATTTTTGTATTAACATGTTTTTCTTTTTAATTGCTCGACTCACAAGGTCCTGAACTTGAATACTTTAATTTATTTCACTGATCTTCTGATGATGACTATTTCATTCACTCAAAAATTAAATCACTAAACACAAATTCTCTTACTGTAAATAAATTTCTCACTAAGGATTTTCTTAGACCCTGAAAAAAATGTCTCCAACTTAAGATCATATCTCTTACCAAAAACAAATTCTTTTACTTGAAATTTTGTTCTCTCACTTTAAAAGTCAATAAATTTAAAAAAAGCCTTTTAAAAAATCAAGTAAAATCATAGCATTTTTAGTGTAGTAGGCCTGTTTTCTGCATATTTCAGGGAAGGTAGAATAATTCGAAACCTACAATGCCAAAAAGTGACTGATATTTCATGATTTTTGTATTTTTAGTTTTTTTTTTAATTAATTTTTCGACTCGCAAGGCCCTGAACTTGAATACTTTAATTTATGTCACTGATCTGCTGATGATGATTATTTCATTTACTTAAAAATTGAATCACTGAACACAAATTCTCTTACTGTAAACAAATTTCTCAATGAGGATTTTCTTAGACGCTGAAGAAAATGTCTCCAATTATATCTTTTATTACTGAAAACAATTTCTTTCATTGTGTATGGCCACAGAAATCGATAAATTAAGAGAAGCTTTCTAAAAAATCATAGTATTTTCAGCGTTGTAGTCTTTTTTCCAGTACTTTTCAGTTAAAGTAGAATTCTAAGCATAAAATACCAAAAAGTGACTGATATTTCTTGATTTGTTCTTTAAACATCTTTTTATATTTCAAATCACAAAGTCCTGAACTTCAACCATCGATTTAATGTTTATATGTATGTTGTTATGATATTTTAGCCCCCACTCTTTCAAGAAAAGAAGAATTTTCGAACTTCCATTATGAAAGTAAAATTTTCTTCAAAATCTTTCTAAGATGATTATAATGTAAATATAATTAAAAATGGAAGAACAAAATATACATAAGTCCCGAATAAGTTTTTCTTTCTTCTGACCATGAACAAGTCTTGTATACATAATTCATTGATGATGGCTTGAAAAAAGAAAAAAAAAATTAAAAGATCTCTGAATCTTGACAAAAGAAAACTTTTATATTTTAAATATTTCGTTTTCTTTCGAATTTTGTTGTCAAACTAACAACCATTCATCATCATACGAAAATTTCATGTAAACATACAAATTCATACATAAATTTATGAGTAGAAGGTATAAGATTATTTCGTACTTGAAACTATTTTTTCCCTACAAAACTAGATTTTAACACTTTTGCTTCGGAACATACATTCTTACATATATAAGACTCCTTGAAAGTTTCAAAAGCTGTCATTTTATACTTGAATTCAGAGAAGGCACATAACACATACTCTTTTCTTTCTGAACTTGACATACATGAATTTTTATTTGTTTTTTATTTTTTAAATTCAAACCAAAAACTTTAAGTTTCTTCTTTCTCTATGCAGTCATGTTAAGAGAAACAAAAACAAATAATAATGAAATTCTGACAGGACAAAAAGTTTTCTTTTCAAATGTTGAAGAAAATAATATAAAGAATATGTAATACGAAAAAAACGTGAGCATATAAAATAATTAACCTCACATTCAAAAGGGTGAAAAACATGAATACAAAATAAATGTAAAAACCATTTTTATAAAATTTTCACTGAAATTCAAAAAAATTAAATTAAAAAAAGAAACAATTCAAGAATACGAGTACTTGAGTTTTTGTGTTATATGACAGCGGCGCAGTGTGACGAAAATAAAGAAACGAAATAAAATTGCTTAACTCAGGTGCAGGGTGATTCAATTTAAAGGAATACAAAATTTAAAAAAAATCAAAAGGAACACAATTTAAAAAAAACTCAAATTTTGATTTGAATTGGAGAAATCATTTTTAGAGCTAAAAAATTTCTCCAAATTATTAACAGTCTGATATTAAAAAGCTTAAAATGCTTCTAACTAAAAAACTTGCTACTTTAAAACAACATTTCAAAAATCATCTGATAGTTTAAATATTTTAATGTCAATATAATACCTACATTTTCTGACATTTATAAATGTCAAAGTGCCATTTGGTGCATTTTGATTGATACTAAGAATTAAAGTAAACCTAAGTAAAATATTAAGAACTGAACAAAGGCAAAAATCATTTAAAAGTAGCAAACACTTCTTTTCCTTTAAAAAAGAACACAAGTCAAAATTTAGTTTTTGCAATTCAACTCACAAAAAATATTCCTTAATTATTTCTATAATTTATTCTAATTTTTTAATTTAATAAATCAAGGAATAGTTTAAAATTTAAAATGTTGGACTTACGTGTCCTTGCTTTTCAAAACCGAAATAATGATATTATAATTGCCTTGCTATCATTCTAAGTTCCTAGAATTTTGCTCAATAAACATTTAAAACTTTGAAATCAGCACCTAAAAAGTTGACTGAGAATTTTCGAAACTACAAATTAAGCACCATAAGGATATTTTCTGAATCGTCAAAACCACTAAAAGTGATGTTTAAATAACTTTTAAAAAAATTGCTCGTTCCTGAGTTTACTATGACAAAAATAACAATTGGAAATACAAGTTTTGTTTCTGTAAATTTATTAATAATGATATATTTTCAGGAGACAAACCGAAATCCCGAAAACCCAAAATCCCTAAAATCCAAAATCCTGAAAATTAAAAATCCTGAAAATCCAAAATCCTAATTCCACGATTCTGTCCCCAACCACATTTTTTCATTTCAAAACGAAATAAAAGGCCGTTGCAATTGTCAACTTTCAATTAACAGTTGCTGGCAAATAGATATTTTTCCTTTTTAAACTTCATTGATTTAACAAATCTAGCAGCTTTTTGTTGATTATTATAAAATTTCTTGTTATTCAAAAAACTCTGATTCATTTACGATCATTAAAATGCTTATCAATTCACTTTTTGAATTCTAGACTTTGATATTTATCAACTATCAATTGATAATTCGTCTCATGAATGCAGAACTAGCCTATGTCACAATATCCAAATTTTTCAGCGAATTTAAAACTTGAAAATGTGTTTTATGCATGCGATGAAAATTGGAAATTTTTGAAATAGGCTTAGTCTGCATTCATGCGACGAATTCATATTCCCAATAAGCGTGTTGATTGTTAAAAAATCTCGAGTATTATTTTTTTCTCTTTCTTGCTACAAAGATTGTGGTTCTAAGTTCTAGATATTCCACAAGTCTAGTTGTGCAAAAGTAGCATGTATTTTAATTAATCAAGAAAAATAAGACCATTTTTTAAGGGTGTGTAAATTTCCTTTCACAATTTTGTACTACTCGTTTTTGGTAACATATCTTTGTTGGTATTTACATAATTTCAAAGCTCAAAATAAAAATTTAAAAAAAGTATCAATCTTTAAGCGTTGATTCCACAAAAATGGTTCGGCTGACAAAAATTATCAATTAGACCTTTTTTGTAGAGCATTCAATTTCATACAAAAATGTGTATTTTTTAACGCCATTGATTTGGAAGTCTTGACGCAAAATATTGACAAAGAATACAAAATACCAAACAGCTATGATAAACTTCTGAAAAATTTTTAAGAAGTTTTCATTTTCACAATTATTATCGTTTTTTAGTCATTCTAAAAACTAGGTTTGGTTTATCCTTTAAAATCATTTGGTTTTCCAATAAATAGTTTCATTTCTAATAGTCCATTACTTAGGCAACTTTTGGTTTTTAAGCTGTCATTTTTTGATATTTAACAAGCAAAAATATTTAACAAACACCATTACTAAAAATGGACAATAACGAATTGTAATTGCTACAAAGCAGTTTCATGACGGTGTTATTTCTCCAAGAAATAATCAAAATTGACTATTGAGATTTAGTAATTTAAAACCTTTAGGCTTTATTCTTTAGGGCCACTGATCAAAGATCTTAAAGATTTAATTCGTGAAGTTATGGGGGACATACAGCTGCATATCAGTCATAGAAAATGACATTAGGATTATAGGACTTTTTTTTGAAAACATTTATTTTGAATCATATTTATTAAAATAAACTTTAATTGAATTTCTGTTTATTTCGGTGTATGTTACCTCCCCCCTCCCTTTACCTCATGTCACCGTAAACTTTAAATATATCCATTTGAGCAGAAACTAGACCATCTACTTCCGTAATGTCGAGAATCCAAAACATTGTTAACCCATATGATACACATTTTAAAATACCACCCCTAAAACCCCTTATTGCCTTTAAATTTAAATGAAAATTATATTAAACATTCATTTATGTTTCTCTATTTCTAAACCAAAAATATATTGAAAATATGTTAGTCGTCCTAAAACCTAAATATTTTCCACAAACCTGCACAAGTACATACATTCGATTTTAGTACAATTTCTGGAAAGATGTCACTATACTGAAACACTATGTGTTTAGTATACATTTTTTCTTTGTCCTTCTAAAAACCGAATTTCCATATCCCTGTATTTATTTACTCCTATATGAACATTAAAACTATAGCAAAAGTCATTTTACCGGAATCTTTGTCGGTTCTAGGATTGTTGAGGATGGACTAATGTTCATATCCAGACCTTTTCCTGTTTCCTATTTCCGATACTTCCTATATATACAAGTATGTAAAATAATCTATATCCCTATATATGTATATAAAACCCACAGTAAATTTTGAATAAATTTACACTTTTACTTCAAAAATACCTCTGAATCCACATCATCCACCATCAGAATGTGTACAATTTCTCTGTATCTACAAAAACCAAACTGAAAAACGAAATGAAATCAAAGCTTTTTATGCAGTCAGCTTATTCGAGCATAAATATTCGCATCGCATAGAAACCTAAGAAAACAAAAAACTCAAAACACAACAAAAAAAAAACACCCTGTACCTATACCTGTACCATAACGACATAAAACCGTTCACATGCGTTAATATATTCCAGGTGATGAAAGAAAACGAAAAAATAATAAAAAAAAAACAACATTTCTGCATCCCAAAAATATTATACTGGGCTAAGAGTCCTTGTCTCACCCTCATCCTCTCCCTCTGCATAAATGTAGTTATGGTACACATGCTCTACACACACCACTTCTCTGAAGGATTCAAAAATGGGTACTTTTGGGGTGTAGGTTGTTATGGTTATATGATATATTTAAGTATTCGTATAGAAACATGAATAATTTACAAGATATGTAAATTGTAAACCCAGGACTCGAGGCTGCACAGAAGATACAGAAATAAAAACAAATAATAGAACGACAGAAAAAAAAACAAAGTCTAGGGAGATCGTTCTGAACCAGAGCCAAAGCCAAAGCTAGAGTAGCATGTGAAACACAGTCCTCATCTAAGGGATGACAGTTAGCACCACCTTGTCATCTTATTCTCTTCCAATCTGGCAATCAGAGGAACGAAGACGACTAAGGCTACGACGACGACGACGATGGCGACGTTATTCAACTTCTGAGCTGGAAATTTATTTCACTTCGATTCTAGCAAAACGTGTGTACCAGCCTACGCCTATCCACGCCCTCTGCCAGCCACCTTCATCTCACCCCCATACCCTTTTATCCTTATCCACCACCCATCTACCCACCTAAACATTATTATGGTTTTGATTGTGGGGGTATCGGAGGGTGATGGTGGGTATAATAAAAGGCGATATGGGCGTAAATCCATCGTCATCGTCGTCGTCGTCGTGAAAACACATGCATGCATACGTATCTTCTTATGATTATTACTTTTGATACGGGGGTTTGACATTTAGGGCGAAATTTTCCAGTTATATATTCATTTACGTTAAATTTACTAACCAACCCTTGAGATATAGTAGTGTAGAGGGTATAAAGGTATCAAGGGTTTTGCCAGCAACCAGCCAGCAGTAGCGTCCCAGCGATTACGATAAAAGTTTCTATACTGCTGCTACTGCTGCTTGCATAAATGGCAAGATACTCCTCCTTCTCCTTCTCCTCCATCCTCACCTTCTCTTTTTTCACTCGATTGCTCGGTTTGTTTTGTAATTATTATGAAGGTCTTATATGTACGTATGTAGCCCTCTGGCGGGCGTTGGATTGTAAAGCGTACATATATGGATAGAAATCGATGTGTAACCCACGATTAAGGGTTAAAATTTTAACTCCCACTTGATATTGGTATAAATATATAACTTATGGAGAGTGTCCTTGGAGATAAGGTTGTGTAATTTCTGTCAGAATTGTACGCGATTTGTTAAAATACGTAACCACCCTTGATTACACATCTCTTAAATAAACACAGTACCTAGTACAGTGTATCAGCTCAAGGTATTGTTATTATTTTCGAACGGAAGAAAATAGAATTAAGCACTGGAAGGGCTGTTGTAAAGAGGGTGGAAGAAGTAGATGATATCTACACTGAAAATAAAATTAATTTATTGGTCTTATAAATCGTATAATTAGCCAATTAGTCTACTTGTTCTACTTCTTCTTTTACTTCTACTTCTACTTCTACTTCTACTTCTACTTCTACTTCTACTTCTACTTCTACTTCTACTTCTACTTCTACTTCTACTTTTTCTTCTACTTCTACATTTTGGGACACCCTTTAATACAAATTTTATACTGTTTTATTTTGTTCAGTGTAGAAATCATGAAAATTGCTCTTTAGAGAGGAGAAAATTGCAAGTTTCATAAAACTACACAATTAAATGAAATTTTTATTGCAAGTTTCCTTCGTTTCGGAACAAATCGTATAACGCGTTTAAAAGGAGTTAAGGTTTATGCACAGAGGACATGATTTCTTTTGTAAATTACTTCCCTATCCCCCTTATGAAAACTACCCCGGTCTAGATGAATACATTTAAAAGTGATTACATCCTCTTGAAAAGTGAAAAGTGTTTCCTCTAAGTTCTTGCTGCAGTTTTTAGTATATTTATTTTCATCATAGATGCTTAAAAGTTTACACAGCTGAGATTTTTACTTGCTCACTTTTCTTTCCTCCATAAGAAGGACGAAAAGACGAAAGGACCTTCCTTAACAAAAAAGGTGATTTATTTAGTATTAGTGTACTTTTTAGTTGAATAGTCTTGGGTTTATAACTTGATTTTTAACTTTGTAACATTTTAACAGCCTCAAGGAGTTTTCTATAGGTAAGAAGAGAAAAACAAAAATAAGGAAAAGAGAACGACTTAAACGAGAGCTGTATAAAATTTAAGATTGGTGTAAAAAACTAACATAATATATAAAGAAAATGTTTTTGAGATGTTTTTTTGGTCCTTCAGATTTATTTTTCTATTGTATAGACGAATATAAAAGGAAAGAAATTGCTTTTCAAAGACACTGACATATACTCGAGAGATGGAATTTAAAGAATGATTTACAGAGTACTCTTCGTTCAAAAAGGATATACTCCTTTTAAATATACATATACTCTATACATACACCTGAGGTACCTTACCTACCAACTGTGATTGAATATCAGAACAAAATGGTAGGTAGGTGGTTGAGTATGACTACAAAGATGTAAGAAATGTTCGTTTAGAAAATTGAGTGGAAAATAACTTGGTTAACCTCATCCTTGATTCGGTTTGTGGTTTGAAGTTTTAAGAAAACGATTTAAATGAGATTTTTTGATGGATCTTTTGGTTTGGAAGAATAAACTGTTTTTTAGTTGTTTTTTTTTTGTTTCTACTGTTGATTATTTCATATTTTAACAATTAAATATTGAATTTTATTTAAATTAAAGAAAAGTTTAACAAAATTTAAAATGGCTGAAATTTGACAGGAAAAAAGGCATTGGAGTTCTTATTTTGTCGATTTTGAAAGTCTTAGTGCATTGGGTTTGGCTAAAGTAATTTGATTTCGCCATGGAAATACCCGAAATAATCAATACCCAGAACCCTAGATATTACCCAGGTAGTTGAGTAGCCGAGTTTTCGAAACATATTCGTGTACCCGCTTGAAAAAATACTGTTTAAATTAACCACTTACTTATTTTAAAGATAAGGATTTGAATATTTACTTTTTTGAGTTTAACTAAATTAAAAATTCATCTTCTTCCATATTATGTAAATGGTTAATTTTAACAATATTAATTTAGACTCGGTACTCTGAAGATTAATTGGATATTCAGTCTATGTTTCCAGTCATGTGTTTCAGATATTGCTTCGTAACAGACTGCTTACAAAATAGAAACACTTGATTTAAACTTAGAAACACAATTCAATAATAATGTAAATTTTTGTTTGTTTGTTGATTGATAACATTTAATATTTACTTAAAAAACTTTGAATTTTTTAAAAACATCACTAATGTCACACTACAGTCAAAAACTTCGATATATTTCTTAAGGGATGAAAAATTCATTTTTTTTACAATTGAAAAACTCGTGCCTACTCTTATGCAAAAAGTTCCTAAAGAGATTCAACACTAATTGAAACGCTTCGAAAATTGAGCCACGAAAAAACTTTTTCGATTTCAAATAAATTAACTTTTATTGAATCGCTTAAAAGTTTAAAAATTTGTGTGTACTCAAATAAAGGAATTTTCTTTATATTTTCCACACAACTGAATTATTTCGAACTAAATAGAAGATCGCCAAGATAATAGGACCTGTTCCCAAAACTATACAAATTGAAAATCACGTGCCAATTTTAATTCTTCCATTTTTATCGATGGTGTTTGAAAGAATCCTTTTAAAAAAATAAAAACTGGTGAGTTTCTAGAAATTGAAAGCGTACTGACCTCGAAAAAAGGTTTTTGAAAGAAAAAGAGTTGCATTACTACGTTAGAAAGTGTGTAGCCAATAATGAAGAAAAAGTTACCTCTTTTGAATTCTTTTTGACTTTTTCTTCTTCTGGATTTCGTACCAAACTCTTTCGATTCTATACGTTTTCTTATACTGCAGTCCAACTAATAATGTCAGATCTTGGACAACAAAGTTTTGGCCGAATTCTTACAACTTACTTAAGGAGTTCCAAAGGGTTCAATATTGGGTCCGCTTTTCTTTTCAATATACCATACATTTATAAATTTTCATAACTAATCACACACTGCTATACTTATAACTAACTAACTTCGTAACTAATAATCCACATGTATGCAGACGATGTCCAGAGTTACGTAAACTGTCCTTTGGGATTTATTGTAAATGAAGATTTATTTTAATTAGCTGCTTCCAAAATTTTAACTCGATGATTGTGTGAGGGTGTTTTAAATTTCTCAGCTGGGGTATACTCACTGTGTCCAGGGTTAGTTAAATAAAACACCGAAATTTAACATCAATAGGTCTTTGTCTTTATTTGTGATTAACTTTATATTATTTTGAATTTATTCCATATAGACGGTTAACATTCTTTTTGTCTAATTCTGATTTTCGTAATAATTCTTCTCATCCCAATCTCGGCTTGCGCCACGGGTCCGATGTAGTCTACGCGATATGTGTCGGTCAGCAGGCGGCGCGGGACACATCTCTTTCGTCGATTCAGTCAGGACTGGGGCAATCGCCGTTACGCGGGTGAATTGCCTCTTATCGTGTGTAAAGCACGGCCGTAACTGGTAAATCACAGGCGAAACTGGTAAATCACAGCCGAAACTGATAAATCGCAGCCGAAACTGGTAAATTACAGCCGAAACTGGTAAATCACAGCCGAAGCCGGTAAATCACAGCTGAAACTAGTAAATCACAGCCGAAACTGGTAAATCATACCCGAAACTGGTAAATCACAGCCGAAACTGGTAGATCTCAGCCGAAACTGGTAAATCACAGCCGAAACTGGTAAATCACAGCCGAAACTGGTAAATCACAGCCGAAACTGGTAAATCACAGTCGAAACTGGTAAATCACAGCCGAAACTGGTAAATCACAGCCGAAACTGGTAAATCACAGCCGAAACTGATAAATCACAGCCGAAACTGGTAAATCACAGCCGAAACTGGTAAATCAATTAAACTTGAATATCTCACAAGAAGCCCCTTACCTCTGGTGGGGGGAAGCCTCTATTAATATCCAACTTACTTACCACTGATCCTTGCTTAGCGGCGATCGAAGTCCAACTGGTTTCTGCTTCGTGAGTTCAGGCGTATTTATAATACGCGCGGTCTGGTTCACTGCTTCCACTTACTTTTTGTTGGTCTTGTTCGTTTCTACTAGGCAATCTTTTGGTAACAACCTAGTGTGAATTATAACCTTTGCAAATTAATGTCACCGAGTTTTGGCCAAGTTGAACTGAGTGTGAACTCAATGCTCGGTGTAGTGACCGAACGCATGTAATTTGTTCGTGTTTTCGTTGTAGATTTGTAATGCGTCATTATAATTGACCCTAAAAAGTTGAAGTGTTTAGTCAGAGTAAAATAATCTCCACTTAACTTATTTTCCACCAATAATCATTAACGAATCTTGCATAGAATCTGCTGAAAACGTAGGAGTTATTTTTAATAGAAGTCTGTCATGACATTATATAATTTCATTGAATTTTAAAAATAAATAAATAAATTGGGTGGCGCAACAGTCCGTTTGAGAACTTGAGCCTAGTGACTCACAACTCTCAACCATTCCTGTGTGCGAGTACTGTTGTCAAGGATGGAAGGGACCTACAGTTTCAAGCCGAATCCGAACGGCAAATTTTTGAGAAAGCACTTTTCATGACAAGAATTACTCTTGGAGAATTTGTCAATTCCTCGCAAGAGGCAGTACCCATGAAAAAAAAACTTTTTTTAGGTGGCATACCTAGGCAGGGATCGAACCCAAGACCTCTCGCATGACAGTCCAACGCACCAACCATCATGCCACGGGTACTTCATTGAATTTTGCTGTATGAAAATACTATTGGATATTCAATCACCATATAGGTCGTTTTAAGAAATTAGAATTCCTTACGTCAAGCAAAAATAACCTATGAATTCCCTCTCACTTTAATTATTAAGTACCCAAGCGTCAGTTTCATGTAAACTCCATTCGAATATGGAATTTATAACCTCTAGATGTAAAATGGACATTTAAACCTTATTTCAAAAACAAATAATCAAATTTTCAATGTTCGACATTAACATGAACTAGAGTCTCATTTATTTGAAGTTTGAAAAGATTCTTTTTGCCAATGAGATTTTTTCTTTAGCCGTACTACACGAATGTGGAATGTCTAACCATTAGCACTGTCGTTGTAATATTCAGGTATTCAAAACCAATGTACACATGCAACTCCTTTAAAACCCTCTCTTCCTTTCCTTATGCTTGCATTGTGTCTTTTTGTAGATGCGCTTATTATAAACAATAATAAGAAACAAAACTGTGAATAGAAATTATAGAAGAAATCAAGAAATAATACTACTAAAACTTAAAGCCATGGTGATACTATTGTATCACACTCTATCTCTCTTAAGTCACAGCTATTAAATTAACCCAAACTGTCAAAATGGCCTACCAAAGCTCATAAAAACATAAAACCATAAAAACCAAAAACAATAGACTTATGTAAGGATATAATTTGATAAATCGGTTGACACTGATAGTAATGATGTCTAAAGTATATAAATTTAAATTTTAAGACCACCAATAGAAAATATTAAAATCCCAATAAAATTTCGTTAAAAGTTTTATTTTTTATTTTATGAGACATCAAATCCAATCACAAACTACCAAAGACAAGGACAGTTCTGTAAACATAAAACTTTAAAGTTTTCAAATTAAATTTACGACTTGAAAATATTTCTATACAACAAATGTTAAACCAATAACATCTATCATCATATCATATACGAAAACACAGTGTACACACCGCACATATAATGTCTTGCGATAACCTTTGATCAGGCCTTGGCCATAAAACAAATCTAACACACACACACACACACGAAAAAAAGAATGTCCTTTTTGCCTTTTTTATGCACAGACACAGAACACAAGCTATAGACATAGCTTCATACTCAATTCATAGGCATTTAAAAATAGAAATAAATATAACTTTCAACCTCAAAAAACCTTCATTTAAATAAAATACCGATTTATTGTTAACGCCTCCTATGTTTTTCGAAAACGAGACGACTTTGTTCGCAAAACCCAAAAAAAAAAGTACAACCACCCACAAAATTGATCCGCAATTTATTCTTTTTTAATATAAAACTTACTTGGTGTAATATCCTTTTGGTTTTGATTTCAGTATACAAATAAAGAATCTAAGAATAAAATTGAAGAGCCATGGAAAGAGAGAGAGAGGCGAATAAAGTTAATTAAATTATAACAAAATGGCTTTTGTGATCAAAAATAAATTCAAATAAGAAAAATACAAAAAAAAAATTATGTCTGGAATACGTATAAAGTAAATACACCCCCACATTTCAAGATAATCAAAAAATTCTTCAATTTTGCACCTCTCTCTTTCTCTCTGTCCTGTCTTTCAGGACGAATTTAAAGCACCACCACACATCCTTAATGTTATTTCTACGTATAAATCCATATCCAATTTTAAAAGAATTTGTTTATTTTGTATCTTTGGTTGGAATTTAAAATGCAAATCCTCACATGAACCGCTGATGATGATGATAATGATTACGATCATTATTTTTATTTCATCAAAATAAGTACATAAAAAGGAAGAATCGTCCTGTTTTTTTTTAGGTGAATCCTGACTGAACAATAAGCACGCACATTTGTGGATTGAAAAAAGAGAAGAGCCTATCTCTGTGTACACAATTTAATTTAACATAAATCACCCAATTTACGCTGATTTTGTGACATAATGGCAATTGCGGTGCACGCGGGAATGAATAACTATACAACAAAGGACGACAACGAGGACGATGAGATAGCACGCGCGGAGCTATAGGAGCAAGGGCCATATAGTGTGGATTTCGGGACTGTGGAGGCAGCCCATATGAATATGTGGGCTTCACGCCCATCCAGGACCCTGGGGAAAGATTTAAACAATTTATTAAACGTCCAATTGGTGTCGTGGTGCGGTTAAGGGTGTTATATTGGCATCATGGCGGAATTCTGTTTGATACGAGGTTTATTTCGTTTTTTTCTCTTCTCCTTTTTGTTGGTTACAATTTATTGGCAATTATTCGTGCTGTTGTATTCATATTTTTTTTTCTACCGCAAAATCATGGCATTGTTACAAACGTCAAATGTATAAGCTAGAATTTTTCCATGTCCATCCCTTTACAACTCTCAAGCCCGATCCTGTGTGGAATCTCTCTTTCTCCTTGATTCGAAGGACGATTTGAAAATATTTATGCACATCCAGATTTCCAACATACCTTTTCATATAAACTATATATTTCATCATAAGCAACACACAGTGAATTGGTGAGGTATGGTACGGTGCAATATTAAAATGATAGTAATGGAAAATTAATATAAATATCATAGAGACTGACCTCAATTTTTGAATTCATTAATTTTATTTTATAGCATCATCTCATATCAGATGGGCAAGCATAAATGTTAGGTTAAAAATGATTTTCTACTTGGATTAATTGGGGTTTGCTGATGCAGTGTATACTTTCTTTGTATACCATTTTCTATTTAATTCTGCAGAGATAAGGTTAGAGGTAGTCTTTATACATTTTTAAAGGGCCAGGTTTTTTGTTTTTATTTTTATTTCTGCTCTACTCATGAGTACTGAAGCATTAAATTGAAAAAAAAAATACAAATATATAAACTCAAGTTAAGTGCGAAGGCTATTTTTGTATTATATATACTATAAAGTAGATATAAGCTTCAGTTATTTTATGTTAAAACATCAAGGAATATGAAGCAATAACGAATTTATTATCTTGACCTCTTGTTCTTTTTCTTCTGACCAATTTAGAGATTACGCACAAAAACAAATCATATTACAAATATAATACAGGGTCGGATCATTAATTTTATATAGAGGGTATGTTTTTTTTTTGTCTTGATATTTTGATATGGTCTCTCTTCAAGTACAAGGGTGTGGCTGATGATGTCTCAAAGCTCATTAATTTATATGATGGGTTTGGTAAATTTCTTGTAAGACATACCTTTCTTTATTTTGTAGGTTTTATTTATACAAAATTCTCGGATGGGTAATTTAGGCAAGAGGCATGTGTACTACATGATGTACTTTGTGATGCAATATGGCAGCACATCCTAAAGATACGTGGGTGATTCTATGTCAGAAAAAATCAAAAACCACCACCAAAAACCATTGGGAGTTGTTGAGCAATTTGTGTGTTTCTGATTGAACTTTATGATATATGGGTACTTATACAAAGTTAAGGTCGGATATATGTATGCATATATGTAGGGTTCTGTTTTGAAGAAGATATAAGTTGGAAAAATTAAGCGATTAATTTAAATTTATGATATCAAGATGAGTTCCCCTTGTTAGCAATTCGTACTTCCATAGTGATGTGCAACATTATCATGAATGAATCTAATGAATTGAACCTTCACAATCATTTTTCCTTGGCATATAAGGAACAAAACTAACCTACTCAAGCGTATTTTTTTTTAATTCGATTTTGATTGTTTTCTTAAAATTTGAGATATTTCATTAAGAACGAACGAATAATTATTACATGTTCTTCTATTCTTTAATAAAATTTAATGAAATGTAAAAAAATCACTATCAATAACATAGGAAAATATATCAACAAAAATCCATAAAATAAAAATAGTCAGTCTTATTTAAAAACGCTGTATAGAGCCTACATAAAGTTATGTAATCTTTATAATGCCTCTAAACGCAAGGTTGCAAGGTTGTATATAGTCTCATAATAAGCTAAACGCGTTTTGAGCTTGAATAGAGCCTACATAAGGAAATTATTGTTATTATTATTATTTCGTAAATATCATTTTGATTTCTCTCCATTTTTGAAATAAAAATAAAAACAATAATTCCTCTCCAGTTTAGCTCGTTTATTAATGATTGAAAGAATTTAAATCGCGTTTTACCGACTCCAAGAAGGCGGAAAGTTTATAAAAAAAGGTTCAACCCAATGAGCCTATAAGAAACGAAGAATTTAAAAAAAAATATAGATTTTCGAAAGAAAATATCATACAAATAATTGGAATTATTTTTGTATATTTTATTTGTTATGACAACAAGCTGATTTGATAGACAGATAAATGGAATAGATTGCTCCATTTTGGTACTTTTTTTGATATAAGCATTGTATAACTAAAATTTATAGCAGAATTTTTTATAAATAGGAATTTTCGAAACGTTACATAGAGCCTACATAAATCCTTATGCACTGTATAACTATTCATCTGTTTAGCGAATTCTATTAAATAAGACTGAGTATGTATACCCTAGTGTACCTTCTTATTTCGAAATTACATAGCCCTTTATTTTAATACAAATAATAATAATTACATGTTCTCCTGTTTTTATAACAATTTTAAGAAATATATATAAACAAAAATGTATTGAAACAAAAAAAAAAAAACAAAAAGTACGTATACGCCTCAGTGCAGCATCGTTGAATTGTATTGTGAATGATTTTATTGAATTTACCCCTCGTAAATGATTCGTCTCTTACAAACGAAATACAAATTTATCCTATTCAACAGTGATTTCTATTAAAATTGTAACTGTTTTAATTTCATTTGGGATAATTTTCAAATGAAATATTGTTGTATCCATGATTTTTCCTTAACATATTTTATTTATGTATTAATTATTTCAAAGAACTGTTCTATTACTTCATCCAAATGTTATTTTCCGAAAAATTGAATTGATTACAAGGAACAAACTTCAAGGAATATTAATTTTTAAAAAATCACTAAAAAAGTACGTATACGCCCAAGTGTAGTATTCTGAACAATTTGAATTAATTAACCTTTCCGAAATAATTTCTCTCTTACAATCGAAACACAGAGTTATCCTTCGCAAACCGTAATTTCTATTTCATGTTGACTGTTTTTTTTGTTTTAATTTAATTCAGGATATTTTTGAAATGAAATAACCTTTTATCCATCCTTTGCCATATGTTATTTAGGTATTAATTATTTTAAAGAGATGTTTCGTTCCTTCTTGCAAATGAAAGAACATGAACATTCGCTTTGTTTTAAAACATATTAGAGAAACATTTATTTTAAAAAAATCAATAAAATAAAAAAAGTACGTATACGCCCCAGTACAACATCATAATAATTGTTATTTTAAGATATATCTAATTAAAAACGATGTTATTTGAAGGGGTGTATTTATTTACATTGACGTACGTTAAGTAATTTCTACAAAATGCTTTCTATTTTGTAGGATTTGAATGTCAAAACAACATCAACTTGATTGTTTTGATTTCCTCAAAGAATATTACAAAACTAATATTTTTTCGACATATTTGTTTTTTTTTCAACAATTCGCACACACTATAAAAGGGATATTAGTAACCTTAACATGTTAAAAAATAGGGAAAGATTAAAGAGCAGTACCCGTGGCATGATGGTCACCTACATTTTTTTTCACGGGTACTGCCTCTTGCGAGGAATTGACAAATTCTCCAAGAGTAATTCTTGTCATGAAAAAGTGTTTTCTCACATTAGCCGTGCGGATTCGGCATATAAACTGTGGGTCCCCTCCATCAATGCAATTACTCGCACACAGGAATAGTTGAGAGTTGTAAGTCACTAGGCCCTGGTTCTCTACTTACTGTTGCGCCACCTAGTTTATTTATTTTTATTTAAGAGCAGATATTGATGTACATTGATCTTAAAGTTTTGAATACTAAAATGAGGTGGAAAAACAGAGCTGGTTAATACATTCCACATTCTCAATGTGCGGTTAGAAAATAATCTCTATACTTGACAATACAGAATTGTTTAAGATAAGGGGATGGGACATATTTGTACAGATTTCGTATTGAAACCATGAGGAAATGAGGTGGAAAAACAGACCTGGTTAATACATTCCACATTCTTAATGTGCGGTTAGAAAAGAATCTCTATACTTGACAATACAGAATTGTTTAAGATAAGAGGATGGAATATATTTGTACAGATTTCGTATTGAAACCATGAGGAAATGAGGTGGAAAAAACAGAGCTGGTTAATACATTCCACATTCTCAATGTGCGGTTAGAAAAGAATCTCTATACTTGACAATACAGAATTGTTTAAGATAAGGGAATGGGATATATTTCTACAGATTTCGTATCAAAACCAAGCGAATTTTTACGAATTTTGTAATTCCCGTCTCTAGGAAAAAATTGTTACACACAGATTTTTTTAAAAAAAAAGTTCAAGTAACTTAAATGTGCACAATAAATTTTACTCTATTAGTAGGTTGGAAATTTAGTCCACATATCCTGTAATATCATACAATTATAAGACTTAAATCTTTCCCACTATACGATATCGAAAGCGCCTGCTCAAATTGATACAAAGTTAACTCACCTAATGGGAGAAAAGTGTCCTCGTATTCTAGCAAATTCGATATGAGGCACAATCACGTCCCGTGAAATGAAAAATCAATGCTCATTCCGCAATCTTTTCAAATTTTATATTTTTCACGTCTATAATTGAAAGAACATACATATATGACCTTGAGGAAAAAGTATAAATTTATAAATCCCAAGTCAGTGATTTGTTCTTCTCGGCCTAAATTTTATTCGCTGGTTCTCTTTTAATTTCTGTGTCTTATTACAAAGCTCATTTAACATGATTTTCAACTATGGTCTTGAATTTAATAACACCAAAAAATATGACAAAAAGTTCGCACTTGTCACTGCGTTTTTCTTGAATTTAACATCTTTTTGCACAATTATTAATCTTTTGTACTTATAATTGTTTGGTTTTTATGTCCCAAAGTGTTGTCATTATTTTTGTTGTTTCTGTTTTTATTCTTTAATATTAACTCTGCAAAAGTCATGCAAGAACAAATTACCGTTAAAACAAAAACAAAACGACTGTAATAAAAATAAAAAGAAACAAACATGATTATTGACCAAGAGTTTCTTCACATTCGTTTAATCTGTTTCTTTTCTTTTGGTCAAAAATGGTGTGCCTTTATTTTTTTTTCTGGCCGTTTTATTACCTTGTTACATCACTTTCAGAAGCATAATAATAAAACCGAAAACAACAACAAAAAGATTGACATTAAAATAAAATAAAACAAAACAAAATAAAGAAGTTATGACCCCACAGAGCTAACATAGTTAGTGCACATATTATTTATGATGGTCTTTCATACGTTTAATGGTTTTTTTTTAAGAACTTGACTTTTAATAGAAAACTTCTTGAAAAGGTGTGAATATTTTATAATTTCCCATGTTAAAAGTTCCACACTAAAAATCTTACTTCTATTCTAACTGTATTTAAATTAAACTATAAACTATTAAAGTGCAGAGAGTAAAGTAAGTGTTTTTTTTTTTTTTTTTTGAAAATTAAATTGTAATATTCTAAACACTTTAAGACTAAAGTCGTTAAGATTTAATGGTTTTCTATATGAGGTAATAATTATACAACACATAATATAAGAATAAGACAAACTATATTAATTTTTAATTTCAGTTTTGTGTTTGTGCTTTAAACTTAAATAAAACAAAAATTTTGTGTCTTATAAATTATGACCATTTTTAGTGTTTGGACAAAACGTGGTGACAAAATATTGAAAAGTTGTTGTTTATAGCTTAAAACGATAGACAATTTTACCCTCCACATTTTATGGATAGAACAACTTTTTCTGAAGGACTTTTAAGAATCGATATATATAATTAAGTAGTCAACACTATAGTAATAAAAAATCCAAAAGGTTCGAAATTTCAGGCTTATATTCTTCATGAAAAAAAAAAAAAAAAAAAAAAAAAAGAGAGTTTTCACGGGTACTGCCTCTTGCGAGGAATTGACAAATTCTCCAAGAGTAATTCTTGTCATGAAAAAGTGCTTTCTCAAAATTAGCCGTTCGGATTCGGCATATAAATTGTAGGTCCCCTCCATCCCTGACAACATTACTCGCGCACAGGAATGGTTGAGAGTTGTAAGTCACTAGGCCCTGGTTCTCTACGGACTGTTGCGCCACCTAATTTATTTTTTATTTTTATTCTTCATGAATTCTCTTCGCGTTTGTATCTTAAAAACTTCTAGAAAAGACTATGGAAGTATTTGAAATTCATCGTTAAATTACACTCTTGCTTTCTGTTTTTAGTAGAAATTGACAATTTTTTTTAACCTAGGGAATTTTTAAGAAATTGGAAGTATCGATGGTTCTGAGATTTTATTTAAAAAAAAAGTTGCTGAAGTTGAAGGATTTAATACGTTTAATGAGGCAAATTTAATTTATCCTGCAAAAAGATCCTTAGAAATAATTATACCTAATAGGCACGTCTAAAAAAGCTCTGTATTCCTTTAAATCTCATACTTTTTTTTCCCGCCTCGACATCAAAGAAACAATTTAACAAGAAATGCTTCTGTCAAAATTAGTTCCAAGCTCAAGCTCGATCTTCTAATCGGATTATAAATTTGTTTAAAAACAAAAAACAAAGACTTAACTTCGCCTCTTTCAACAAAAAATTTGTTCAACAATAAAAATTGTTTAAAAGAATTTCCAACTAATTGAAGTCAATAGACGACGACATAGACAAAGTAAAATGACTACGAGCAAGCATACATAGATATTACAATATAACATCTAAGCATTTATGTCCCTCGGTAAATTGGCAATTAAAGCCAAAAATTCACTCAATTTTCATGCCTGTTATGTACAATGATGATGGCCATATATTTACAGTGGCGGTTAAAAAAATTGCACTGGATTGTAAATTAAAATATTTTTAAAATTTTGTTTTATAGTGGAAGAAGTTCATTGGCATACGGTAAAAGCCTCCAAATTTATAGTATTAATTTAAAAATGTGTAGTTTTCATTTTTTTAGATGTGATTTGAATACGGTCTAATTTTAAAAACGTCTTGTAAATTTGACAGTTCAACAGGAGTCAACTCTATTGCAAAATCATTTCTTTCATTTTAAAAAGTCCATGATTTGCTGTTGTGCTATTTTTTTGACCAGAGCTGTATATGAATACTTAACACTGTACAAGTATCATGGTGCTTTATTGTTGTTGGTTTTTTGGTTGGTTGCTGTATCGTGTCGTTTGTTGTTATCTTTATCTTTATATACATATATGAAAAGTTGACCAGAAACAATTGAAGTCAATTTATATTCATGTGATGTAATGTTGAAGAGCATCCAAAGCCAGAACCAGAGAGTGCCAAGTTCTAATGGTATATTAATTTGGTTCTGTTGTTGTTTTTGGTACCTTTTAACTATATTCCATCTGAAAGATAATTTACTTAAGCTTTGAGAGTCTCACACTCGCACTTACTCACTTATGTCATGCACAAACTTACACACTTTATCTTCTTCACATCATCAAGTTCGACAGTAGTCTCAAAAAAGGTTCACAATAAAAAATTTAATTTTATCTGCAGACCTTTGGATGACAAAAAATTCATTTCTAAAAATACCAAATTAGGCACTTAGTTACAAAAAAAAAAAGGAAAGACAAAAAGTCATTTTGTTTCGCTCCTGTGGGAAGTAATAAGGATAATCATTACTTTTGGTAATTTGCATTTAAATTCTCTAAACGCATTCGATCCTGGACAAAATTTTCATGAACATTATTAAAAGAGAATGTGGTCTACATTTTGTTAGTGATTTTTTTTTGTTGGTTTGGTTTGGAAGTCCTGATATCCTTGTGCTAAGGCTCTAGATACTGTTGCTCGTTAAAATCTCATAAAACGCTGATGAAATGGATGTGGGGATTAACTCACCGTGAAAATGACATCTACCCAGAGTTGCAAAAGTGTTTTTTTGTTGGCCAAAGTGTGGTGGGTTGATGATGGTGATGATAACTGTGTGGCGGCTTTTATGCCGGATCTTCATTAAAGCTTTATCAAAGAAACAAGAAGTAGAGAAAAGAAAAATAGAAGAACCGAGAGTTCTGCCATCATCTCACTGTGTGGGAGTTTTGAAACCCACAATTTTTTCTTCAAACAAGCAAACAAACAAAATTTAGAAACTAAGCAACAATAGCAGATTTGCACGAGATTTTAAAAAGGATTTCACCATTCAAGGATTATGAATGGAGATACCGACTTCTTCCTTTTTATTTTTATGGAGAAAATATAAACAAAACGGATGCAGTCTTTGATAAAAGATTGGGTTAGAAATTTATGTAGAATTTTGTGTTTTTTTGTTATTTTCTACGAGACAGAATCTTTTAAGCGTTTTATTCGAATTTAACTTTCGGAAAATAAACAAACACAAAATTAGGGAACAAGATTCCAAATTAATTGCTGAAAACACGTTAAAGCTCTTAAAAAGAAGGATTAATTTGAGAAATAATTCTTTGTTAGAAAATTAATTTCTTTTTTGTTTCAGGTGGTTAAACAGCACAAGCATCTTATTTATTTAAGCACAAATTGCTAATCCTTTTTAATGATAATTATTATCCGAAAAAGTTCATTGTCCTTGTGAATTTGTAACGTTTTTCAAATTAAATATAAATAAATATTTGGAACTATACATTTTCTCGTTTTTGACAATGTTCTGATTTATTCTTTACTGTCGAAACTTGTTTATCAACTGCTTTATTTAATATTTAACATTTATCATATTTATTTATGAATTACCGATTGATAGTTGACATTCGTAACAAAACTGATTGCTGCATGAAATCCTGTTCAAAATTTTTAATAGTTAAAATTATTATGTTTACTAGAGGCTATTATTTTTAAGAAGGAAACAAATCACTTCTTTTTTATCAAAGACCACACTTATGTAACTTCATGTACATAATACTTCTTGAAATAAAGTTTGTTTTTTAAAAATTCAGCTGCACATATCGTTCTTTCTCAATATCCTAACCCACTCTCAATCGTGAGAATCAACAAGAACGAACCATTCGGTAGTCAAAGCCAATATGTATATGGAAGAGAAATTCGTCGTTTGAAAAGTGATAATTAATACTTTTTTCGACAATACCTTCTTCTTAGAATTTCATGGGTTAATCACGAAGAATTTGAACCAAATTTGGTTAGCGACTGCACTCTTACACTTAGATCATTTCGATAAATAAGAGTTTTTATGTTGCAAGCGTTTTAAGGCATTTACAATGAGAACCATCTTTCTGTCTTGAAAATTTCGCTTAATAGCTAAACACACTCTAGGAGCGATTTTCAAGATGGTCTTTTGAGTTAACTAAATTTTTTAAAAGATAAATACAGAACTAATTTTGTTTCGGTCCTGAAGGAACGAATATTTTCATAAGAAAAAAAGAAAGCTGTCTCTAACAATTTTGTCTGTCTTAATTTGGAGTGGAAACAATTATTGAGGAAGAGAAAGAGGTAAAATCTTACCTTTTCGCCCTTCTCATTTTTATTTCATTAACAATTCTTGAAAAAATACCCTGAATTTAATGGAGGAGAAAAATAATTTAAGGTTAAGAGGTTAAATTGAGTTTTTTTTAGAAATTACTCTTTATGTTCTTTTAAAAAGAGTTAAATTAAATACGCATTCAAGCTCATGTAATTCTACACTTCCATAAAGTTGATACATTCAAGGAAACACGAAAATTCACCATTTTTTGAATTTTTTTTTAAAGTATTGTCATTTTATTAAAATTAATTTCCTGGATTTGATCTGCCGAAACTCTTTTTGTCTTGTTTGTAGATTTAACATTCCTTTCCTTTCCATAGAAATCATACAAATTAAACCATAAACCTTCTATTTCGCATTTTGGGACTTCTTGTTCCTAATTTAATATTGGCTTTTCGAAGAATCCGATGCAATTAAATTCTAAATTTAATTTTTTCAATTTGCTATCTTATTTTTCTTATGTTTGCTCTTGAATTATATACAGACCCTTTTAAAAAATGTCTATATAAAATTTCGTAATAAGCCAACAATGCAAATCTTTAATATAAAATTAATCATCAAGCCTTTTTGGGTAATATTTAACATAAGGATACATTTCTTTTTTTCAATATAGGAAATAACCCCTAATTCTGTACTGTGACCTTTCATTTTAAAATCTCAATTTAAACACATTTGTAAATAATTTATTTTTTTTTTCTATTTTTTTCAGGTAAGCATCTCTAATCCCAGCAGCAAATATCATCCCATCTTCGGATACCCACAAACTGTAAGAATCACGAAATTTTTGTTACGAAAAAAAATCAAATCTGTAATATCTCTATCACCCCCCGCTATATCTTCTTCTCTTCGTCCTGCAAACATAACATCTTATTATGTATAACCGCATTATGTCATTATAGCGTTATAAAGATAGATACCGCATTTCCTCCAAATTGGCCAATCAGTAGTGAACCTAATATAGATAGACTATTTTCCCAACCATATTCCATCTTTGCATACCTAACATCATACATTTTTTATATCTATCTTGAAAATTATTCTCTTTCCATCACACATCACACATCAACGTCAATATAAATTTGATCAAACCAAAAAAGAAAACTAAATCAAATAAAAAGCAAAATTTATATACGATATGTATTGCCAATAAATCCAAGTCAATTTTCATCATCATTGGCGCTTGCTTGCCGTTCCGCGCTTGAATCAACACAATTTCCATCACCCATCCCCGTTTCGATCTAAATCTGTTATCGATATAGCCATTATTGTTGCACATCGCACAAATGACGTCGTCGACAATGGTGGCCCGCGACGACGACGGTGTCGGAAACGGAAGCGGACGCGGACGCGCGCGTTCAGAAAGAACAAAAAGCAACCCCCTAGAACGCCAGAGCTTAGATTGTTTTGTGTTTCTTTTTGGAAGAATAACCAAAAAGAAAAAAAAAACTACTATCATCAGATAAACGGGTTATTTCAAAATTCTAAACAAGGATGAGTTAGAAAATATCCTTCCTTGCTTTCTTTTCTCCTCAACCCAACCACAAAGCGGTAGCGCTGGTCGTGTGGCGGTGGTGGTATGGCGGGTGGCAAAGAATGATTAAGGTCTATATTGGAAGAGAAAAAGCCAATTTTCCGCATGACTTTTCATTGCAGATTCGTTTTGAAAGCGAAAATATCTTCAAAATACAATGCAAACACTCTTCTTCGTCGTCATAGAGCGAGTGTCGACTTTAGTACGCCCGCCCTATCACAGCCGTCAGTTTGTCGCTTGCCACCGAAAGAGTGTCTTACGTATTATTTTGTTTCTCCCTTACTGTGTTTATATTTCAACAACGTCCTTGCTGCTTAATTTTTCTACTCGATAAAATGTCGTCTTTACTACGACTATGTTCTGTTCATGTTGTGACTACAAGGGCTGGTTTTGGGGGTGGTCGGTTGTGTGGGTGGATAACAGAGGGTGGATAAGGTGAGGCATGGTTTGAGTGGATTTTATGTGTGAAGAACACTATTTGCTTTATTGAAAAAATATCTCATTTTCTTTCGTTTGGACAACATACACGACACTATAAGATAGATACAGTTATATAAGTAAGGGATGTACATTCTTCCGGTTTTTTCTTGCCAAGAAAATGAATAAGAAAACAGAAAAAAATAAGAACGCCAAGAATGCTCATAAATGGTTATCTTTTTGATACGAAATTGGAAGCAAAGTATCCTTTTATTTTTTATTATTATTTTTCTTTTTTTTTGAAAAAAAGAAAGAAAAGGATAAATAATGAAATTTTTCAACCGTTTTTCTACCTAATGGATTTTCAAAAAATTGCTTGGATTATTATTAATTTTCTTTGCTATCTTTCTTCTACCCTCGCATGGTCTTTTGGTCGGTCTTTCTATATTGATAAAATAAAAACTGCTTACCAAAGAGTGATTGAGGAGGATGGGATATTTGTGGGCTTTTCTTTTTTTTTGCCATCCACACTTAAAACATAATTAAAATGTGTTTAACGAATTGTAACACCCGAAAATATGAAAGATGCCATGATTTATTTTTGGTCGTCCTTTTTTTTAAGAACTTGTGATTTTTTTTCCTGCTTTTTCTAGAGAGCCTATTATTTGGGTTCGTTCAACTGAGTTTTATGATCAGCTTGTGTTTTATAGATTTTTATGAGCTTATTTTTGTTTTTGTTGAGGGCGTCAAAATTATTATTGCTTTTTTACGATAAGATACTAATGGTCCTTCATAGAATTATATTGTATAGGTAGGTATATAAAAATAGATTACTTTAAAAATGTTTCAATTTCCTAAGAAGGTACATAAAAGTAGAGATTTGTGAGTCCCAATTGGAACGTTATTTCGTAGAATTGAAGATTTAATAAACAAAACCTTTTGTTAGGTTCATTCATTTATGGAATAGTCCTGCGTTTAAATAATTTTAGAAGGACTAATAATGATTGCAAGAGAATTCTTTCCACTTTTATTAAAAATATATGACAGTTTTTAAGTGTTTTTGGTGAAATTTCATACCTTTTGGAGAGTTTTGTTTTTATAGGTTAAAAACTGGGGCTCCTTTATGCAAAACTTCAAGTTCGATTTTGTGTTTTTTAATCACTTTAATTCCTGTTCTAGGAACAAAGGATATAATAAGAAATGCTACCCATGCAAATCAATCTAAATGTTCTGAATTACAAAATTGGATTTAAAGCAAAGTTCAGTAAAGGAATTTATATTCTTGATGAATGGCTGAACAAAGTATCTCAATACGTTTGAAATCGAGCTCAAAGAGATTCCAAGACAACATTGATTAAGGAGGGGGAAAGGGGAATGCACTGACTGCTTCGATAAAATATTGCTTATAAAAATTACGAAATAACAACGAAAGACAAGAAAACCCTTCTTTTTTAATAATTTGCACAAATTAAAGGGGTTTTACTTGTCTCGATAAATTTCTAGGTGCAAGAGTTAGGAAAATGAGAACGATTTAAAAATAAAGTTAATTAAATTATTTCACATTCTTGATGTGCGGCTGAAAAGAGCGTCTCTACTTAATAGTACGTGAAAATGTGAAGGGTAAATTGATGGACATTGATATGAGTGCTAGTCTTATACCAGAATTGTGTGTGGGGGGGGGGGTGGCTGAAGGGAATGGATGTCGTAATGTAAATAATAAATAAAATAATGATATATAAAGACGAAAATAATGAAATATTGCGGCAGTTTTCGAGCTATGTTATATTTTCGTCTTTCATTTTCTAAGTTTTTTGCTTAAATTCTGCCCAAAACACTTCAGCTGAATATAGGGGCATCTCCCAAATACTTGAAATATATCTAAGTTTCGAAGTAATGAAGACTTTTTTAATTACAGATCAAAAGTTGTAAACAATTTTTGCATCGTTAGATAAATCCTTAACACTTAACAGCTTTTTCAATAATGTTGAATAGTTAATTATTTCATAAAAAGTTGATCTTTGATGTATGTACAGCCGGAATACTCAAAGTCATTTAATTTTCTCGGTGGCAAAAGCCCGTCATTGATAGTGGCATTAAGGCTGGGTTACACTTTAAGAATAGGAGACAGCATTGAGTTTTTGAAGCATTAAATTCTACAACATCAACACAAAGCTATCGAGAATATAATCTAAGGAGTTACTCCGTAAGCTGTGTTGAAGTTTCAACAAATTTCAACAAGAGTGTAAATCTAGAAACAAATATGAAATATTGTGGGTAATATCTTCAACAAAAAAGTTAATTAAAAAGAAGTACATAAGAAGTTGCACTAGAAATCATTTACGAATGTGAAAAAGAGATTCGGAGACAAAACGGAGCCCTGAGGAACTCCATCATTTATTTAATTTCTTTGAAACCACCCAATACAACACATATTGTTCTGTTAAAGTGGTTATTTGAATTCCAATGAATTATAGAGTCATGAAAAAAATTAAAAAAGATTGATGTCAAACTCTATCAAACGCTCTTTCTATGTTGCTTCGGAGAAAATTCGTTGATATTGGAAAGTGTTTTATTATTTTGATAAACTGTCACTAAGTCAGCCTTTAATGGCTTTTGTGATTTAGAAGTTCTGTATCTAAAGTACCACTCAAGGTAAAGAGAAGCAGCTTTTCAATTACTGATAGTTTGACGTTTCTGACAAAATTTGTTATGAGTAGGATGAATGTCAAAAGCAGGCAAAGTTTTTACTGTCAACAGCCTGTATTGCCTTACAACTACACAGGACAGTAGCATGTCCCTGTTTTAAAATTTAACAAAAACTAAGGCTTTTCATGTTTGTCACAGTTTAATAATGAAATGAAATTTCCTTTAATCTTATCTACAGAAATGATGATCTGTATATACTCAAAGGTCACATATTTGATGTATGACTAACATGTAGCTCATATAGCTCTCACAATCTTAATTAACTGCCAATTAAAAATGTTCACAGTAAAGAACATCACTTTTTTCGTACATAATATATCTTTTTTATTTTATTTTACATGAACCCTTTCGCTTTTTTCTTTGTTTCCTTAATTTTATTCTCTCTTTTTGTGTCTGTTGGTTGCAAAAAACACATGTCCGACCTACTGGGCATCCATGAGATACATTTTTCTCGTCGGTCGTTTGTTGTCGTATCTGATGCGTAACTTGGCGAAATTATAACAAACCAAACAACAACAACAAACATAAACGCACATCGAATGGAATGTCTATTTTGTTTTGTTCATCATCATCATCATCATCGCATGGATTGTTGTCTTTTTTCACGATGTCTTGTTGTTGTTTTTCTTGGTCTTCTTCTTCTTGGCCATTTAACTTCGTACAGTCGTTGTCGTCATCTGAATTAACAAAAATAAAAAAATATACAAATAAAAAAAAAGAAAACAAATAAAACATCTACAAACTATCATCTTATTTCTTTCTTTAAATATACGAGACAAACAACAACAACAAACAATGAAGATACGTAAACTCGTACGTACTCATTGAAATCGGCCTTTACAAAAAAATAAAATTACCAATAAAAAAAAACTATCTGATTCGTTGAACGCTCAAGTAAATGAAGGCTGACAAAAACAGATAATAAGAATAATTTTCTTTTATACGTACAGAGTGTTGCCAGAATGAGATAATTTTGCAAAATCTATTTGGTAAGACTTTATATGAGAGAAAAATCGAAGTCTAAAAGATGTGTATAACTAAGTATCAGCTGTTTGTTTGACATGCTATCGGGTATTTTCAAGAGCTAGAGAACTAGGAGTGGAATAATTTTTTTCATTTTTATAATCCGGCAGATAATTTTCATGGTATTTATTTTTCAAATATGACTTTCGGCAGAAGTCCTCCATTACTAGGATTTACATCGAATGCAAGATCAGTCAAATTTTTCTCCACTATTTCCAATATATCAATGTTGGCCTGAATATTGTCTTCTAATTCTTCAAGAATTACTTATGGGTCGGCATAAGCCAGTGGCTTTAAATAGCACAATACAAATATTCAAAAGGCGTTAAGTGGTGTAAACGAGGGAACCAACTAAAAATTACGCTTCTAGAAATGAAGATATCAATTCTAGAAATGAAGATATCAATTCTAAAAATGAAGATATCAATTCTAGAAATGAAGATATAACCGAATTAAGAATTAAGCGCGCTGTGACAAGTAATGCCTCCTTTTTGGAACTATTAAATGTTAAGCTGATTAATTTTTAGAAACTAAAATCTGTCAGCAACCTTTAAAAGCCATCCCAATTCACCGAAATAGCACCTTCTTCCTCATTTCGTAAGGCGAAAGGACCGATGATACTACCAACATTTAAAAAACACAAAACAGTCAATTTAATTGGATGTAATGGTGTATCGTTAATGGCTTGAGAATTGCCTTTGCTTCATATACAACAATTTTACTTACTGACGAAACTTTTTAACCAGAAATCAGCTTCATCACTAAACACCGTAAAATAGACGAAGTGCTCTATGAACTTCGCGAAGAGATTTGCTTTTTTCAAAGTTAATTTCCACAATTTGGAGGAATTGTTCCGGCGTTAAACGATTCATGCTGAATTGCCAAAACCTTAATGAATATATTAGTCAACACAATTTGACATTGACAACTGTCAAACCATGGATAACAACCAACGAAATGTATCTTGAAGCTTCAAAGAACAACTTTTCTATGACTTCATCTGATAATTGCTAACACTGACGTTTCTGGCAATATTTTCACAGGAAATTGTAAGTTCACACGGTTGTCAAACATTTGGGTATATTTTTCACAAACATATCCATATCAGAGAAGTGTCTGTTAGCTAATTGTGAAAAATTATAACTTTGTTCCTAATTTACTGAATACTACTGAATTAAACGTTGTTTTTGAGTCACAGAAAACGAAAACCTTTAAGAAAAAGGAGGGTTTTTGGAGAAATACTTCAAAATAAATAGAGATTACGAAACTAGATTGTATTATACCAGTGATACTCGTAGCTTAGTATAATTTTCTTTAAGAAATTTCTTTAAAATAGCAGTTTTGCAGCGTTTTTGGGATGAAATCTCCTTTTTGAAGGGTCCTTTAATATTTTAATCTTAATGATCCAATATTTATTTTTTGTTTCACTATATTTAATAATTGCTATAGAACTTCTTCTTAAGTGAAAAAAAGTGAAAAACTTGCCCGAAAAAATGTCAGGTAACTGTTAATAACAAATGAACTAGACAATGTTAAAAAAAGTCCATAGTATATTTTTCAAAATATATTGATATTGAAAATTTCAAGTCAATCGGTTTAAAATTGTCTTGAGTTATGCGTCCAGCTAACCTAAAAAATGCAGTCTTGAGATAAACACATTTTAAGTTTTGAGTAGTAGAAAACCAGTAATAATTGTTCAACACATTTAATAATATCTAATATTGAACAACCAAGTACTTTAAAGTTATTCGCAGCCATAATATTTTGGTACAGCATTTTTAAGTTTCTAGAAGACCATTTTCAGAAAAAATTATTAAGCCTTGTAGTTGAACTGAGTTAATCTGCCAAATTTGGTAATTTGTTAAAAAGCTTTATTTCAGTTTCGCTCCAAACTACTAAATTATTTTGCTGAGTTTTTGAAGATAGGTTTCAATCTACCCAAGTTTACGCTACAATTCTTTTATTCAAAATTCAGTTGATTTAAAATTCTCAACAATACCAAGATTTTACTTAAATTTCTTCTGTACAATATGGTAATACTAACATTATTCAAAAAACAGAAATAGTTCGTACACATGCAGTTCAAAAAGAAACACAAATATATTAAACACTGCGTTGCTCATCATGAGATGATAATATATGGCCTACTATATGACTTGAAACTTTCATTGTAAATGAATTTGACCTCGGGTGCAATTTATTTATTTATATTTAAATATTTTGTTTTTTCTTTATTTCAATGGACATCTGTATTTTTCTTCTTTTTAATTTTATTATTGTTCAATTCTTATTTGAAAACGAACAAACATTTTTTTAGCTTTCGAGAGTGATAAAATAAAGTGACAGAATTTGCTCACAATATTTAATTGAAAGAAAATTGGTTTAATAGGGTGTGATGTTAAAGTGTAGCTATTTATTGGCTGTTCTATAAACTTTAATTAAAAACACATTGGTTTTAAAGATTTTTTTTACTTGCTGTGATATTTTTCAGCATTTTGTATTCAATATGAAATAAAGCGTGATGAATGTTTGATTTGTTTGCTATTTTCAACTAAAACACATATTTCAAATGGTAAAAATAGCTTATTTGACATTTTGGTCTACGATGGGCTATTTTTTAACTGTGTTCGAAGAAATTGTTCCTTTGTTCTTCTTCCAAGAAAAATTCCCTGGAAGTATCGTTAAATTGAACTACGACGACAACGACACCAATCAATGACGAAGAAACCATAAATTGCATTTTTCTGTGTGTTTTCCTTTGTTTGTTTGTACGTTTATACGACGAAGTCGTCGAGTACACTTAACTAGAAGAATAGAAGTGAAACACTTGCAATTGAAATCGATTAAAGATCCTCGCCTTTCTCTTGGTGTCCAATTTACTTCATAGATAAAAACGACATTAGTGCAGTGGAAGTGAATGCATAGCAAAAAATAATTCTATTCACCTACTTTTGCAATTCTTCTCCTGTCAACTATATTCCCTTTCATACCCCATCCCCATTCCCAATTTGCCTCCCTGTATATGTACTTAATCTCCCTAATAAAGTACACCCAATCAATTGTTCCACAAGCTGAACTGGCAATTTTGATTAGAGTCAAAGTTCGCAGGAAACATCTCCATTGGAACATCCATCCATCCAATTCATCCCATAAGGCGCACCAGCTAGCACCATACTCAATCTGAAGCCCTGCACAGTGCACAATTCTCTCGACGACAAAAAGTGTTGACATTCTCTCTCGCAGTCAGTATCCCAGGCAACTTTCAATTCCATCAGTAAATATTGAAAAAAGAAGAACTTGAAAAAAAAAAACGAAAAACGAAATAAAAACAAAAATGAGGAAACGCTCGGAAATCCAAGCCCCATTCTTGCAATCCTTGATCCAGAAGTGCTGCACACAAAAGCGATTCTCATCAACGTCAGCTCTTCATCGTTCTTGTAGTAGTCATCTGATTCTATATTGACGTTGTGGGAGGGGGGAGATGAAGAAGGAGGTATCAGAAGGCCTTGTATAAAGTGCCACTGCAGTTATCCATGGCTGCGTTTGTCGTGCTCATCCTCAATTCCAGCCCATTCTAGGACATATAGGACTGTAAAACTGTAGGACTGAAGGTATATTGAATCCCTAGCGAAAGCAATGTAACACTTCTGTGCCATTTTCTCTCCATCAAGCTACATACCTCCAACCAACCTCCAAACGATTTTACAGAGCTCCCAGCTAGCAGCACAATGGAGATAAGTATTGAGTATATGGTATGTAAGGTAGCCTAACGTATTCCGATCTACAAAACTCGCAATCAATTTTCGAAAATCATCCTCCGAAGCGACTGCAGCGACAGTGACGGTGACGGCCAAGTGTGTTCCTATCCGTCCTTTTCGTCGTTGCGTCCGTCGTCGCTCGTTCGTCCGTCCATTCGTAGCGTGGACGACTAGTACTCGAACTATGACGAGAACAGGACGATAACGGAAGAGGAAGGACATTTCTGATGATTAATTTTCAGCAATTATTTCTCTGTTTCAGTGCGATAATACGAGAGAACGAACGAATTTATCGAACGTATGAAAGCAACGCAGCAACGCTGGAGAAACAAAAACGGAAGGACAGACGGACGGACGGACGGGCGTTGTTCTTTCGGATCAATTGATGCACAATGTGCAGTTTTCTCGGACGAACCTTAAATAGGTGGTGATTGGGTGGGTGTGGTGTATATATTTCCTGTGATTTTAAAATTTCCACCTTTTGCTCCTTTCATATGTATCTTGCACGTATACGCACGCATTCACCCCAACTCCCCCTCAAACCACCAAAAAGGAAGGAGTTTCTATATGTTGCGTTGGCTTCAGTTCGTTTGCATATTCGATACGTACCGCTCTCCTCTTTCTGATTCTGATGCACTAAATCCACTTTGGTTTTTACCATGATTGATATCATAGCCTTGCGTGATGCAATCAAGTAACACACTAGATACAAGATACCCCTGCACAGTGCACAGTGCACATACTATAAAGGACCAAAATTCAAGTATAGTAAAAGTGTGTGCTCAAGAGAGTCCTTTGACGATGTCAATTGCAGGTTAGGCAAAATGTCTATATATACAAGATTGAGCATCATAAGGACGATACGACGACGACGATGACTACGACGATAAATGTGATATGCAATTCAATTCAATTTGATTTGATTTGATTTAAGAGAGACAGAGATAAAGAAAGAGAAAGTAAAGTGTGTATGTATTCCTTTATTGAGGACTTCGGGTTTTTATTTCAAAGCATATTTTGTTTGGGTTTGAGTTTGAGTTTCAGTTTCAGTTTGAAATTGAAGACCCTTGCGGAGTGTAAATGTACATATCTGAGAGTTCAATGATTCAAATTGATACTTTAGATTCTTTTTTGAGATGAAAAGGAATTTTTGGCGAAAAATCAGTGGAATTTTGACACAAAGGCATGGTTTTTGAAGTCAAAGTGTAAATAAACCAATTTGTGTATAAAAACGGTGCCAAATTGGGGCTATCATCAAAAAAATCCCTTGGTATTTCTGTTCTATTTTGGGCTTTTGGCCCATTGAAATGAAACGTTTTTTCCCAATATCAAAAAATCGAATGGTTATACGTTCCTGTCTTTTGAAAATAGACAACATTTTTTGACGCTAATTCCATTTGTTTTACGTTCTTTGTGTTGAATGAGAAATGCTTTTCGAGTAAAGAATTAAGTGGAATGGAATGGAATTTTGCTTCTTCATGGTTTTTAGAAACGATTCTCCAAAAACTTTTCAAAGTTTCAAACAAGTTAAAAATGTTTTGTGTCAGTTAATTCGGAAATGTTACTCTTTTATAGTAAAACGATTTCAATAGTTAAAAACTATCAAAAACTTTTAAATAGATTATTGAATCTTGCTGATACCGAAGGTTAACTAAGTCAGTATCTGGAATTTTTGGTTTTTGTAGAAAGAAAGGAATTTTTCAATATATTATTTCCATACAGAAAAAACTTATTTCCAATTGCTAAATCAATTTAATAATAACTTTATTTCAAGAAGTGGTGCTGTTAAATGGGTCGATTTTCAAATATTTTTCAAAGTTTCAAACAAGTTAGAAATGTTTTTTGTTAATTGACTCGGAAGTAAATCTTTTATAGTAAAACGTTTTCAATTGTTTGGAACTTTTTTCTAATTTTAATTATATTTGAAAAGTTCTTGATTTGGAAGTATTGATCGAAAAATCAGATCCGAAGAAATGAAAAAAACATCTCAAAAACTTTGAATAGATTATTAAAACTTAATGAAAGCGAAGGCTGGCTACGTGGTATCTGGAATTTTTAGTGTCAACCGTTTTAAATTATTCTTTTTTTGTGGTCCCAGTCACAGTTATTTACTTAAGAAAACAATCCGAAGAAATTAAAACACGAATCGAGTACAAGAACTGTGCGAGGTTTGTACGGAAATTTTGTATTGCTTTTATGAAGTAATAAGAGAGAAAAGCTCTGAACTCAAATCGGAAAAAAATTGGAATCCAGCTCTTATTTTTAAAAAACGTTTGTGAGAGCCAATTTTTTTTGTCCGAAAATAACAATTCTCGCTTAAAAATCCATATAAATACGAGGGAAACACTTGTTTCCGTTGTTTTTAAATCCATTTTCAAAAATGTCCAACAACTTTACATGCATATTGACCATCCTACGTGAGAGACCTTTAAAACATAATTTTAGCTTCTTCTAGACTTAGAAAATCCTTAACCACTTAGTTTATTTTTGATAAAAAAAACAAAAAGGCGTTAGATGGCAAATCAAGGCTATAGGATATATGACCTATCAGTACAATATTTTGAATCTTTAAAAATTTAGTTTTTTCAACTGGTTGTGTTCTCATTACTAAGAATGATTTTAATTATTTGATTAGTTTTCTGCACTTTAGCAAAGGCTTCCGGAAAATATGTTTGCATAACCGAATTGACCGTTCTACGTTAATACGGTACGATATATATCTGTTTTGAAAGTTTCCAACCTTAAATCAATTCATTTTGGTACCGTGGAAATAAAATGCGTGTGCATTTTAATTGTGTAAGCTCCTTAGAACTTTAAGAACCTGAAAAGCACGGCGAAGAGTTGTCGCACATGTGTTAAGGATGAAGATTTAAGTGATTATCTGAAATTTTTTGGAAAGTTACCATTTTTTTATTCAAAAATACCGATATACACGCGACCTTCACGCTGTTTTTGGAGGCTGTCCTTTCTACAGCGATCATTATTCCGAACGGTATGTAGCGGAAATGAAAAAAAAAAACTGTCAAACTGAAATATACTTCCCAAGTCTCAAGATCTTCCAAAAAATGTCAATATCTAACAAAATTGCGCTGTTATCAAAAAATCAAACTTATAAAATGTTCCTCAAATAAAAATCATTGTTAATTTCAAGTCTTCGAGTTGCAATGTTAGGAAAATTGAGAAATATTATTTCGAAAAAGATTCAAGATGAAGATTTCATTCAAGCAATAGAACATTTCATACAATTTTAGTTTTAGTTTTAGTTTTTAGTTTTATTTCATCAATCCGATTACAATCTTTATAGGCTAGATACTAAATAATATAATTGTTGGGGGCTGTATGCTTGTATAAATAAATAAATTAAATAAATATTACTATAAGTTATACATTATTATTCGTAATTTTACAATTAATAAATATAAGTTTATGAAAAAAAAGATTAATTCTTTAAATTTATTAGGAAATTACAGTTTAATATTATTTAACAAATATTTTTTAAATAAATCTCTCGAAACATCAATATTAAAATCAATCCTATTGCAAATTAAATTCACTTCTCTAGTGCAACGCGCGATTGGTTCATTACGGCCATAATTTGTACGATGAAACTGCTCATAAAATTGAAACCGATAGCGTGTAGTTCTAGAGGGTACGTTAACACAATTAACTAATGTTAATAAAGGAGGGCAATTTATATGAAATGTAACTATATCTCTCATAAACATAACTGAAAAATAAACCCGACGATCATAAAGAGAATGCATACCAAACAATAAACACCTACTATAATAAGAAGGCCTTGCAATCCTCCAATTAAGCTTATAAAACGCATATCTTGTAAAATTCTTTTGAACTTTTTCAATTCTGTCAATTGAATTATTATAATAAGGGTTCCATACAATGCTACAATATTCAAGAACTGATCTTACTAGAGAATTGTAAAGGGATTTTAAAGTATATGAATCTGAGAATTCTTTTGTGTTCCTTTTAATAAAACCAAGCATTTGATTTGCTTTGTTTATAATAAAATCATAATGCGGTAAAAAAGAAAGGTTTGTATATAGAATTACTCCTAGATCTTTCTTCTTAGTTACACGTTCTAAATTTGTGTAGTTGATATTATAGTCAAACACTATAGGATTAGAATTTCGGAAACACGACAAAACTTGACACTTCGAAACATTTAAGAGAAGGTGATTTTGCTTACACCAATTGTCAAGCTTCGACAGATCTTCCAAAAGAAGAAAACAATCAGTTTGACAAGAAATCTTACGGTATAGTTTGAGGTCATCTGCGAAAAGAAGGCAGTTTGAATTTTGAAATAGATCAGGTATATCGTTTACAAATAACAAAAAAAGTAATGGGCCCAAATGGCTTCCTTGCGGAACACCAGATGGAACAGAAACAAATTTTGAGAGCGAATTATCAACTTTTACTATTTGAACTCTACCAGCTAAATATGACTCAACCAATTTTAATAGAAAAGAGTGGATACCTAGAGAAGTTAATTTATTTAACAAGATTTGGTGGTTGACTCTGTCAAATGCCTTAGCAAAATCAGTAAAAATAACATCAGTTTGGAAACCATTTTCCATATTTGTTATGATGTTATTGCTTAATAATGCTAAGTTTGTTGCCGTTGATTTCCCTGCTACAAACCCATGTTGAAAAATTGAAATATGATTATGAAATAGCTCAGTCAACTTATTACAGACAAGTTTTTCAAATACTTTTGGAATACAAGAAATTTTACATATGGGTCTATAATTGGTGATATCCTGTTTTGAGCCCGATTTAAAAATTGGTGATAAATAAGAAACCTTCCAGCAATCCAAGAATAGCCCTTTGGCTAATGAAAGATTAAAAATACACGAAAGTGGTTGAGCTAATGCAATACAACATTTCCTTAACAAAATAGCAGGAATCCCATCAGGTCCTTCACTCTTATTAATATCCAATTTAGATAAAATCTTTTCAATTTCAAATGGACTAAAAACTAAAGAACCGATATTGACAACTCTACTTATATAAGGTAACCTCTGGATAGGGGGAGTATCTGAAGAGTAAACTGATTGGAAATAGTCAGCGAATAAATTACAAATTGTAGGTATATCACTTGTGATTGTATCCTGATACTTCATACTACTAGGAAATCCACTGGATTTACGCTATGAGCTTATGACATTCCAAAAACGCTTGGTATTTAATTTGAGGTCACTTTCGACAGAAAACAAGTAATTACGATATAAGAATTTATTGAGACAATCGAATTCTCGTTGACAATTTAGATAGTTTAAACGCAGTTCAGAATTATTCTTGTCAAATTTATACAATTTGTATGCCTTTATACCAGATAGGGCAAGTATTATTTTTAGAAAGCTTTTTAGGTACAAATTCATCAACTGCCCCCATCAAAACACTTAAAAAACAAGAATACACGCTAGCTAATTCAAATGAACAAAAAACGTTATCCCACGAAAAAGACAAAAGATAATCAACCATACCGTCATAATTAGCTTTTCGAAAATCATAAAAAATATTTTGGTCGTTAGATACCTTTTTTTAAATAATGATAGGAATGAATATTTCCATCAATGGCTATATGATGAATTGAATTTGCAATAACTGGAAAGTTACATTAATCAAGACAAATAAGAAAATCATTATCAACAAAAATCAAATCAAGAATTCGATTAAGACCGTTATAATGAGAATTGATTTGGATTAAATTATATTGACCAAAAAAGTCTATAACTACACATTCTATTTCAGATGAAACGTTAAAAGGAACTAAACATTTGTCCTCGGTGTCAAATGTCCATTCAATATGACTAAGATTAAAATCTCCTGTAAATAATACATGTTGTGAATATTTTAAATTTTCTAAAATGGATTTTGAGTTATTTAAATAATTTTTATAATAATGGAGTTTGATTCCGATTCAATTTGCCTACATGCCAAAGTGGCACGGACCGCAATTAATACTCCACCACCTCTTTCCATGCATGTCTTAAAATACCATCTGTCTTTTCTAAAAACAGTATAATAATTTGAAAAACATTCAGTTGTTAAGTGATTATCAGATAACCAAGTTTCAGTTAAAATTATTATATCATAAGTTAAAGAGGAAAATGAAAGTAAAATATGATCTAGTCTTGTTCTTAGCCCACCAACATTTTGGTAATAATAAGATAAACTATCTATACTTTTACTTAGCGTTCTTTAATAATCAGGTGAAACAGCATCATCAGGAACAATGTTAACAGGAACAACACCAGCAGCAGCAATTACATCATCGGCAGGGACAGCGTAATTTGGAATTTGAACTTTGTTTAAAGATGAATCAATCATAGCGTTTGAGCGATAGCCTACAAAACCAAAATGTACAAGGTCTGTAAGATAACACATGATCTTCCCTAACAAAACGTTCTTGATAATCGAAAATTTATCGTGTTTTTATTTTAAATGAAAGAAAAAAGTATAATAGCTTTAAACTAGCAACATTTTTTGAAAACAAATGAAATTTTAAAAATTTGACACGATTTCAATACTGTGAGCTCTGTAGAAAGCTTAAATTTTATTCTGATGATAGTACCCGTGGCATGTGCGTTGTGGTTAGTGCGTTGGAATGTCATGCCAGAGGTCTTGGGTTTAATCCCTGCCATCTATGCCATCTAAAGTTTTTTTTTCACGGGTACTGCCTCTTACGAGGAATTGACAAATCCTCCAAGTGTAATTCTTGTCATGAAAAGTGCTTTCTCAAATAAGTCGTTCGGTTTCGGCTTAAAGCTGTAGGTCCCCTCCATCCCTGATAACAGTACTCGTACACAGGAATGGTTGAGAGTTGTAACTTACTAAACCGTAGTTCTCAACGGACTGTTGCGCCACCTAATTTATTATTTATTTATTCTGATGGTATGGTCCCTTAATTTTTGAAAGGTATTTCATGATTTATTAAACGTTATATACCTTTTTCAAAGAACTACACCGCCCTTTGTATCAATTCCATAAATTTAAATTTTATCATATTTAACATAGCTTCTCCACATGCGATAAGAGCTCACCTAAACCTTCTTTATTCACACCCTTTTCTTTCATACTATTTATATAGTCTGAGTGAGTCCCTGAACAACTTGTGCCGTGATTAATCCCAACAATCACCGATTAAAGTAAATATTACTCCCAATGCGATCACACTGATTGTTTACTTTAAACAGCAGAACAGACCAGAACAGACCAGACTAGAGCAAAGCAGCGCAGCGCCGCGCAGCGTGCCTTAACTCACGCGACTTCTGTGTAAACTCGGCCTTAAGTAAACATCGTCAAAAAAAAATGAGCTCTGGCGGACTGGCGTATTGTATATACATTCTGTCTGTAACTGCTCCGTCTGTCTATCTTTTTATTTTTTCTGGATGTTTGTTTGCATTTTGTTCAATGGAGATTGGATATAGACAGGGAAAGGTCTGCCTTTGTGAGTCAAATTGAATCTCAATGCACTGCGAAGCGCACAGAGACTCAGACAAGACAGACAACTTGCTTTCTGTTCAATTTGTAATTATTTTATTAATTCCTTATTCAACGGAACAAACAAAAAGAAGAAGATGTGCCTACGCCTCCCTCGTGGGGTCTCAGGGATAAGAGTGCGTCACTTTCAATGCCTATAATTTCATTGCATGTAAATCGAAATTAATTATACAAAAGTTAACAACAACAACACAAAATTTAAATAAAAATAAATATGTTTAACCAAATATAACAAAAATTCTTCTCATCAAAACGTGCGATGAATTAAAATTCTCACGTCTACATTCGATGAAGGAGCACATTCTCGTTACGTTGCGCGTATAGGTAAAAAGATACTTTTTTGAGCTTGAGAGAGAGAAAGAGTCAAGGTGTAAATATTTATTTATGTAAGTATTTAATTTAAATTTAATTCTTTTTTATTTTGTTGTTGTTTTAAGGGAAATTGCCTACTTTATGGTTGAGTGGTTATGTCGTTGTTGGCTCATCATCATCATCATCGTCGCTTCTCGTCGTCATTGGCAGTGGTGGCGGCGGGCAATGGCCAATAATCACCCACCCTTGAATGGGGATAATCATAATAATGTATCTTAATTTATATATAAAACATTTTTGTTCATTGAATTTTACCAACCATATGATTGATTGATTTTGACAGAATTATTAATGGTGCAATTCGATCTATACAATAAGTTATTTTTATAATCGTTTTTTTGCAATATTTTTTGTTTTGTTCTTTTTTTTGTTGGAGGGGGGGGGGGTGTGGTTATTTTGTAAAACGGTTTTCGATAGCATCTCTGTATTGTTACATTGATTTTGTATTCACAAAAAGTCTGCTTATTTTTGTATATTTTGACAGTGACAAGTGAAGACTAAGTGATTTCATACTTTTTTTCTTTTTGATTTAAAATAAAATAAATTGGTGGCATTGCTAAGTAAAAAAGACACACAAATTGTTTTACTAAACATCAGACAACACTTAATTTACATGATAAATAACAAGTAAAATATTGTGTTGTGCAAGAAATTTCAAAATTTATGACAAAACAAATCACTTAAAGTTTCGTCTTGAACTTTCATTTTTTTCTGCACTTCTGTACGTGGTGTGCTTTGTTAGTTTCAAAAATTGTTTTCACTTTTGTTAAAAATGTAGCAATGAAAGGGTTACACATTCATAATTGCGACTTAAGGTCACGTTTTACTATTTTTTAAGTAGTAGGTAGAACAAATGACACCAATGTAAGCGAACTAAGCCAAGTTATTTTGTAAAACCTTAGTAATAAGTCGTTCATAAAAAGTAATGAGATAAATAATAATAACAATTTATTTTTAGCAAAATGGTATCGAAGTCAGTACTGGCTGAAAACTAAATCTACGCTAATATTATAAAGAGGAGAGATTTGTATTTTTGTATGTAACGAATAAACTCAAAAAGTACTGGACCGATTTTAATAATTTTTCCAAATTTGTAAAAATTTACTTTCAAAAAAAAAAATATTTTCTCGCGAAGTCCGTAGAACACTTCGTCATTTAGTGAAAACTTTATTTCCAGATGTGGTCCTGGGTCTCTCCTCGTTCGTGCGGCTTCGATAAATTTTTAAGGTTCTACGTGGTTAAGTTATTGTTTTTTTTCAAAAAACAAAAACTCGTGAAGCATTAGAAACCAATATTCAAGGTACCATTTATTTCTTTATTGAAAAAAGTAGTGACAAATTGTACTGATCAAATGGACAATGTAGCTCGTAGTCGCTGCTAATATATTTCGGAAATAATATTTAAAAAAAAAAAAATTAAAATACTCAACATTTCGTGTCGACATATGTATTTGTTTTGGTTGTCCAGAAATGCTCCTCGAATTTAAACGGTTACGTAATTCTGTAACGAATTTGATCAAAATTGCGAAATACAAATTTCATAATAAGTTAACCTCAGATCGGTCGTCAAAGTTTTTTTAGAAGGAAGTTAAGAATATTGATTTGAGAAAAGATGTTCCATCTTGTGCTGATAATATTGATTTGGAACATTTGAATGTTAAATTCTCTACTTCACAAATCCAATACAGTGAAATGCCTCCTAGACGTGCAGAGAATGATACTACTAACGCCTTTTCGTTGAGTGTCGTAGATGATTATCAGATAGGTAAAGTAATTTTCTCCATAAAATCTAAACGCACCGGACTTGACAGTATTCATCCTGACTTTATTAAGATCCTCCTACCCTTCCTACTTCCCCAAATAACGCACATATTCAACACCATTATAATGACATCTACATATCCCATTCTATGAAAGACATAGAAAATTATCCCCATCCTAAAACAAGGTAAGAAGAAGGAATATATCTTTTCTATCTAAAGTTTTTGAAAGTGTGATAAGTAACAAGATAAAATATTATGTTAAAGACAAGCAATTATTGAATCCTTTGCAATTTGGATTTCGGTCTGGACATAGTTGTGTTTCAGCTTTACTCAACGTATCTGATGACATAAGACATGCTTTAGACAATAAATTTACAACTGTGATAACCTTACTTGACTTTTTAAAGGCATTTGACTGTGTAAACCTTAATCTTCTCTGTGATAAATTGATGACCCTATTTAGCTTTTCGGACACAACTAAAATACTTATTTACTCATATTTGACCAATCGTATGCAAGCCGTGTCTTGTAATGGTAAAATGTCCTCGTTCCTCCCTGTTAATAATGGTGTTCCTCAAGGATCAATCCTTGCACCTTTACTGTTTTTATTGTTCATTTATGTTGAATAATTGTATTATTGAATATGTTTAACAACAGGTTAACTTGGAATAACCATGTCGATACGGTTGTTCCAAAGATTTCTGCTTCACTTAGAGGACTATCTGTTACTAAATCCGTACTACCTACCCATATTAAATTAAAGCTGGTAAAAGAACTTGTCCCACCTATATTAACATACGGGTGAGAGCAATTTGCTGATCATGATTCTCAATCAGCTCACAAATTAAAGGTGGCATTTAATGTAATAGCTCGGTTTGTTTTTAACCTACGTATGTAGGTTCAATAATGTGTCTTTTCAAGCTCGTCAGCTTTTCAATTGCGATCTGGTAGCTTTCTTCAAATATCGTTGTTGTATTTTACTCTTCAAATTGATTGTTAAAAGGACTCCAAGTTATCTAAGTGACAGATTTAATTTGTGTGTTTCTAGCCGTTCCATTTTATTGCGCTCGTTCACCTTTACGTGTTTGACAATGCGCAGGCAATTTTTCGTTCATGCTGTTAGACTGTGGAATAACCTTCCCAGTCATACGAGGTCTAGGATCTAAAAACAGAAAGTTTCAAGCAATTTGTTTTGAATATTTCTCGAACTTGAACTGAACATACTTTTAAATTAATCATTTAATCATTTTTTAATCATTAATTAATTAATCATTAATTTATCATTTTCAATTTTGTTTTCCTTGCGTTTTGATTCAGATAACTTTTAATTTACATGTCATTTGTTTTTTTTTGTTGCATTCTGAAATGTTTAATTCTTAATTTTAGTCCATTTTTAATGTATAATTAATTTTAACTAATTTTTTGTTAATTTTGTTCTCACTCGTTTGTAAATATATCTTTTGTTAATTGCATCTTAAATCAATGTTTTATATCCTGTACTATTAATAAGTTTAACTTGATGTACAGCTGACATACAAATAACTAAATATCAAAATATCAAATATCATACAATTTAATGTAACAGTATGTAAGAGAACGGCACTTCGGTAATTTTAGATATCGTTGCTTAAGGCATTTGTTTTCATTAAAGTAATAAAAATCTAATCAGAAATTTTATGACTTTTGAATAAAGAAATTTAGATATTGTTCTGCTTATTACCAAACAACTATCGTCGAAGAACTGACTGGTTTAAAAAACGTTTCTACTTACATTATGTCCCAACTTTGGAACTTATTAACTTCCCATAGGAAGTTATTGTAATGGGTCCGATTTGACAAATTGAAAATTTTGACATTTCTCGACGTTTCAAGGTCCCTAGAGTCGAAATAAAAGATTTTTAGAAAGATGTCTGTGCGTGCGTGTGTACGTACGTCCGTACGTCCGTACGTTCGCGAAGTTTTTTTCGTCGTCCGTAGCTCAAGAACCAGAAGAGATATCGACTTCAAATAAATTTTGTTATACAGATAATAAGGCAGAAAGATGCAGAAAGGGCTCTCAAGAAAATTGCGTGGGTGGTTTTTTTACCATAGCAGTTTAAAAAAAGGTGAAAATTTTGGTTAACCCTAAATATCTCATGAACCAATGACGCTAGAGACTTGAATTAAATTTTTTATTATATATTGTAACGTGATACAAAACAATTATATTTTTGGAAAAAAATTCAATTAACGGTTTTTTTTATAAATCAAAAAAACTGAAAAAAAAAATTTGTCACTTCGAAAATTTTACGACTAAAACATGATTTCATCTTCAAAACAATTTTGTGCAACGAAGAATAATGTTTTTGACATCTGATAAAATTTTGAGAAAAATCGAATTGACAGTTTTTTACAAAAAATAATAACCTAAAAAAAAAATAAAAAAAAAAGTTGGTAAAAATTGAGTTTTGACTCAAATATCTTTTCAAAACTTTGAGATATTGGCTTTAAACTACTTTTATCTTTCAAAAAATATTGGTTTCAACATTCAGTAAAATTTTGAAAAAAAATAGAATTGACAGTTTTTTTACAAAAAATTAAAAACCCAAAAAAAAATTAACAAAAGTTGGTAAAAATTGATTTTCGACTTAAATATCTTTTCAAAAATTTGAGATTATGGCTTCTAACTAATTTTAACTTATAAGAAATATTGTTTTCAACAGTAGGAAAAATTTTGAGAAAAATTGAATTGACAGTTTTTTTACAAAAAATAATGACCTACAAAAAAAATAAAAAAAAAGTTGGTAAAAATTGAGTTTTGACTCAAATATCTTTTCAAGACTTTGAGATATTGGCTTTAAACTACTTTTATCTTTCAAAAAATATTGTTTTCAACATTCAGTAATATTTTGAAAAAAATAGAATTGACAATTTTTTTACAAAAAAATAAAAACCGAAAAAAAAATTTAACAAAAGTTGGTAAAAATTGATTTTCGACTTAAATATCTTTTCAAAAATTTGAGATTATGGCTTCTAACTAATTTTAACTTATAAGAAATATTGTTTTCAACATTAGGACAAATTTTGAGAAAAATCGAATTGACAGTTTTTTTACAAAAAATAAAAACCTAAACAAAAAAATTAATAAAAGTTGGTAAAAATTGATTTTCGGCTCAAATAGCTTTTCAAAAATTAAAAATATTGGCTTCAAACTTATTTTATTTCACAGAAAATATTGTTTTTTATATTCAATAATTTTTTTTATAAAAATGCAACAGTCCGTTTTTTCATAAAAAAAATAAAATCTACAAAAAATAGAACGCAAATTTGGTAAGAATTGATACATTTAGACAAACTTTTAAGCAAGACAAATCGATAGACGGGATGGGAAGTTATCAGTGTGGGTCGCATCCCAGCCTCTTTTTTCCTTTTCATTTTGAGACTAAGTACTAAAAACGAAGACATGTTTTTCAAATGTATTAAGTCCCAACTTTTTTATCAGGAATTTTTCTAAGAGCTTTTTAACAGGAACTTTCTAAAGATTTACATCGCTAGTTTTTGCATTGTTAAAATAATTTTGTTGAACAAATAAAATAAAGTGTGAGAAAAAAAGCAAATTAATAAAACCACTTTGCACCTTTTACATCACACATTTATTCACGGGAAGTAAATCTTAAGATTAAATAAGTACCTTCGAGATAGCTTTATTGGTTTTAAGGCCTATTATTAAGTTGAAAGAGGTTTTTTTTTTCATATTGAAAATGTCTTAAAAAGCCTCAATTTACTTGATTGCACTTTTCAATCCTAAGAAAAGAAAAACTCCTTTTACACCGTTGAAACCATAGTCAACCTGATGAATATCAATTTATTGCACAAACTGAAGGCTTACTGTTACCTTAATATACAATTAACACCGTTACCCTATAAATACAATCAAGTCTTTGGAAACTTCCTTCACAATTCCTAACATGGAGGTTTTGTTTAAAGTTCGTATACAAAACAAAAACAAACCCAAGAAGAAAGACAAGTGTCTTAATGTATTGAAATCACTTTTTTTCTCTATCTTACTATTTCCGACTTGTTAGTTTCAAATCCACACATTCACCCTATCTGCAAGTCCCTCCTAAAGTGTTAAAAAACTTTCAACCAACTGAGACTATAGGTACGTTAACTTATTGTGCATAAAATAAAGACAAATAAATACAAAAAAAAAAGAAAAACCTCTCTATGAATGTGTGACTATGCCACTAAGGAAACATAAAATGTTTTAATTTCTATTTCGTACACTACTCTTCAAGTCCAAGATACAATATCTATCCTATAAAATTTTATTATATACTCGAATAACATATGTATGTATAACATACTCCATACTCATAGCACATATCACATACAGTACGAATTTTAGAGTACACATCAGAAAAGAAAGACTTCGTTAAGTAAAGACTTATATACAAAAAGATAGATAGATAGATAGATATTTTTTTAGAAGTGCAGTGCAGCAAGAAACATTAAAACGAGAGTATTCAAGTATTCAAGTGAATGCTTAATTTTAATAACAGCTATAGTACTTGAATTTTCATTCCCTTTTGTCTATTTAAACAGCTTTAGCATCATAGGAGGACCCAGAAGAAATAGAAGTAGAAGGAGCACTGAGCAGGATTATACAGAAGAAACGATGAGGAAAGTTTCAGCAATTTTCTTTGGCACACATTTCCGTCTCTTTTGTTTTTGAGTTTTTGAAAATGAAATAAAATGAATTTTATCGAAAATATAAAAAAAATATAATACAGTCGTTAAGTTTTATTGTTCAAAATCATCGTGCGGATATTCTTTATAAAGATAGACTTATGTGTATATAAGTTGGTGTGCTTATCAAGAGCTATCAAATAGCAATTAAACCTAATCGTTTCTTCTTTAAGAGCATAGCATTAAAATGAGTGTGGAAAGAGTTCTTGACTTAATCCCAAGAGTATGCAACAAGGGAATGACTATACTATACATACCTATAATTTTATTATTTGATGTTTTGGTTACTCGCTCCCAGAAATATTCATGTATACGAAAAACTTCACTTTATTATCTTCATATTTCTCCCCTGATGCTTGATGCTCGATGTCTGCTGCGTGTTTCCAAAAATAGATTCCTAAAGGAACGTAAGGATCATCAAATGATGATGCACACGATGCACTGCACAGCACAGCACATGTGCACTGCATATGTCTGGGGATTTATAGAGTTGCTGAGTATAAGGATGAAGCTGAGGCTGGGATGATGCTGCCTTAAGCGCGGAAGCCTATTGATCAGCAAACATCAGTAGTTTTGGTCGTTTATTTTTTTAATTGAGGCCTCCTGATATTTTCTCTAGGTAAACGAACAATGAACCAAGAAGAAGGGAACAGCAAAAAAAAACTGAAAATTCTATCTTTGGTGTTTTCCAGAGAATTCGTTCTGTTTTGTTGTTGTTTTTCTTTCATGTCTTCTGCCCTTTATATCGACTTATTTGGCTCTGTATAGCCCCAGACAACGGAAATATCTCTAAAATAAGTCTGAAAAAAAAAAAGAAATACACGAGTGTGATGTGTGCACAAATGCATATTGGCTCTGGCTTTGGATCGGGATCGGGATGTGGTTGTTTTTGAGTTATATTTTTCTGACTTTTTGTTGTTGTATCTTTGAGATCTGTGATTGCACAATGCCTTCGGCCATCCCATAAGATACAGAGAAATAAAAGAGGATTAACAAACGACGACGACGACGACTACGATGAGTGTGTGTCTGGAATACTTAATACCAAAATGAAGTTCATGGAAGAGTTCTATAACAAAAATAAAGGGAAAAAATCTACAAAAAATAAAAAACAGAAACACAGAAACACAAAGCAAAAGCCTCTTGGAACTTATAAAGAATCACATACAAATCCAAAAAAAGAAGCATTTTCGTATTTTCAACACATCGCAGATTCGTTAAATGTATCTGAACGAATTTTTGTTTAGTTTTCTGTTTTTGTTAAATCGAGGGAATTCAGTAGGAACATTTAGTACGTATGTTTTGTCTGTTTTGTTTTTGATTTGATTTAAGAACAAAAAGAGTGCCTTTGACTTCATCTGGTACTAAATGAAGCATTCCTTTAATTGGTCATTTTTTAAGTGTTTCGAAAATACACAACAAAATTCAACGAAAGGGAAACAAATGAAAGTTTATTAATAGAATCATTTTGTTGCTGTTAAATTGAGTTGCATAAGTCATTTATTGGCTCAGTTTTAAAGGAATGCGTAAATAAGCAAATATGATACCTAGCTAAGGCTATGGTGCTGCTTTTTTCCTACTTTAGGAAAGTTTTATTTTCGTAAAAAAAAATATTGGCATAAAATTTCAAACGATTTAATACAATTTTAAAGCGAATTTAGAAAGGAAGGTGTAATTTTGAAAACATTTTTAACTTATTATGTACGATCAATTGGGATCACTTATTTTGTAACTTAAATATTGACGATAGGTATGTGTAACATTTTTTATTTAACTCTTTTTGACTGTTTTTACAAAACGATTCCATTTAAAAAGACTCGAAATAACTTGAGTGTTCCACCATGGTTTGATTCTCACGTTAAAAACTTAAAAAAACAAAAGAAATAAAGCCTGGATAAAGTATAGTCAAACATGAACTGATGATGAATATAGGACGTTCATTATAATAAAACAACTTTTCACTGACTACTCTAACATCCTATATGATAACTACATTCGGAAAATTGAATTAAACCTTCAAAATAATCCTGACAATTTTTGAAAATACGTTAATCGTAAGAAGAAAGCATGTGGGTACCCTAACTTAATGGCTGATTCGACATCAAATAGTAGTGAGCCGAGAATAATTGCGAACATGTTTGCAAACTACTTCAAAGATGCTTTTGTAGAACATAGTACCTACTATTAGTTTTCCTAATACATCTGCCACTGTTTCAAATTTCCCCCACTTAAATTCTATCAATTTCGTTATAAGTGAAGATACTGTCTTTAATAGTATCCTACAACTTGACAAATGTTTCAGTCCTGGTCCCGACGGTGGTGTACCATCATTCATTTTAAAGAAATGTGCTGCGTATTTATTACACCCGTTATGTGTTCTTTTCAACACGTCTTTAAGTAACTCGCTGTTTCCTTTTATCTTTTATTATCCTTCATAATACCAGTACACAAAAAAGTTCCTAAATCCTAAAAACGAAATAATGAACTACCGACCTATTGCTAAACTATCTGTGATACCTAAACTATTTGAGTCAATCCTTTCTTTTCACTGTAGTTCAATTATCTGTGATAACCAGCATGGTTTTGTTAAGAAGCGTTCAACTGTTACTAATCTGTTAAACTTTACGTCCTTTTGTTTAGATGTTTTTGAAAAACGTGGACAAGTAGATTGTATCTTTACTGATTTCAGCAAGGCCTTTGATAAATTCTGTCGTAAAACATTACTTTTAAAACTATAACAGCAAGGTTTTAACGACTGTTTCATAAACTGGATCTCCTCATATTTGCAAGAGAGACGTTATAGTGTTAAATTTAGTAATGAGTGTTCAAGTTCATTTGTTGTGAATTCTGGTGTCCCCCAGGGTAGGCACCTTGGTCCTATTCTATTTGTTTTATTTATAAATGACTTGGTTTCGATCATACAAAATTCGTCTGTCCTAATATATGCTGATGACATTAAAGTTTTAAAAAAAAAATTAACTCTACATCTGATTGTCTTCTCTTGCAAGAAGACTTAATATTATTCAGGAAATGGTGCAATAATAATCGTCTTGTTTTAAATGTTGACAAATGTAAAACCATGAGTTTTACACGCAAAAAAGTTCCAATCGTTTTTAGTTACATGTTTGATTCTTGTCCTTTAAGTAGAGTATATGTATTTTCTGACTTGGGTGTTGTCTTAGATCCTAAACTAACATTCAATGAACATATTAACTTCGTAGTTAAAAAAGCAAATAGAGTTCTGGGTTTTATTAAGAGACTTGGCCGTGATTTCCGTGATCAATATGTTTTAAAATTACTTTTTGTTTCATTTGTGAGACCAGTCCTGGAATAATGCTTGTACAGTATGGTCACCTTACTACGCCGTACACGTCACAAGACTCGAAGCCATTCAGAAAAGGTTTTTGTCTACGATCCCTTCCGTGGCCTCATGATTTTCGTACATTACCGCCTTATTCTCAAAGACTTTCTCTCATAAATCTTCCTTCTTTGACAAATCATAGGATGTACTTGCAGTTTTGTTTTATTGATGGAATAATAAACGGACAAATTTCATCACCATCAATTCTTGGTAGTTTAAACTTTAGTTTTAGTCGTTCAAGTATAAGACTCCAGAAACCATTGAATACTAATTTTAGCAGATCAAACTATGGTGTACATAGCCCCTTAAGTCAATTAATTTAAATCTATAATAAATTTCAATCTTGTATTAATTCACCAAATGATAATATAAAAAGTAGAAATTGCAAATTATTATTTTTCAACAGTCTAGTTTAAGTTTTTAGATTTTAAGTATATATTAAGAATTGTTAACGTTAGTATTTAACGAATTATAAATAAATAAATAAGAAACTAAGCTTAAAAGATGTTACCAATATTTAACGATTTAAGCTTCTAACTGTTTCGTTCAAATTTGAAAAGAGTTAAATTACAAAATAGCTTCTTTAGCTTTTAGTCCATATAACTTCTTAGTTTCTGACGCCTCAAATTAATCTGTCAGTTTACCAGGTTTAGATTTATTTGTTTTCTTTTCTCACGAACTGTAACTTATTAGAGGTTTTCCAAAGCACGGTTCTTAATATAATGAAACTACTATCGCACTAAGAAGCAAAGGAATATAATTTTGAAATAGATGGACAATGTCTTAATAGTAAAATGCTTAACTCTCAATAATATCTTTTTTTAATGTTTTTTGGTTTTACTAGCAATTTCTTCAGGAAGTACAAAAAATAGTATTTCAACTCTTTTATGACTGTCAACCTGTCAATTTAAAGTTGATAAATATCAAATTCTAACATTTAATCAGTTTTGTTACTATTGTGAATAGTAAGAAAATCTATAATTTTAGTTGAAAAATGTCCTTATTTTCCTTCTTAATGGAGTTTTAAAAAGGCCGAATTTAAATATTTATCAAATCAGTTGATGATAGCAATGAGAGTGATGCACTCGTTTATCGCACATACCAATTTTTTCAAAACTTTTTATAAAAAGTATGATTTTTGTTTTTGATAATATTCAGTTTGACATCAAAAACTATATCAAAAGCAACTTCTTGCGACGCAGTTGAGCATTTTATTTTTAGTCCTATCATTGCCATTCGAATTTCAATAGTGGTTAATGACAATCAAAATAAGAAAGAATAAAGGATAAAGGACTCCTCCTCTTTCACTATTGCAATGAAATTCAGATACAACATCTCATCAATGATTTTAGAAGCGAAATAGTCTGCTTTACGATGCGGGAATTAATCCTTTGATAAAGTTTGTTTTTATTTTATTGATTTGAGTTTGAAAAGGAAAAGCCTTTTGGCATTGATTTTTTTAGAAACAGAAAATGATAATATTCCAATTTTTAGATGTTGATTTCAATCAGATTGTTATTTGTGTGGAAAAATACATACAATATGTATATGCTGCAAAATTTAGAATTTTTCCAACATAAATCAACAGTTATTTTCTATTTAAAAAAAAAATGAAATTACCATTCGTCGTTTGTTTATTTGTGAGTTGCTTTTTTTAACAAGAATCCGATTTTGTGGAATTAATAATTGGGTGTCTTTTATGAGCTTGATACATTTTTAATAAAATTGCAGGATATGAATGTTTTTGTAATACATTTCTTGTTAGTATAATCTAGGAGATAATTTCTTGAAATTTATTTTTTAAATACGATTTACGGAATTTTTCCGCCGCGACTACGAACTACAAAGTCAGTTGTCCAAAAAAAAAACTCCCTGTGTATCTCTGTTATCGCAAACTCCAAACCGTTTGCTTGGAAACATGCTCCAACGTTTAAAAAAACGTGCAGTTAAAGAATTCCAATACTTTTTGCATTTCATTACTGAATTTTTACATTATTCAGTGTTCGAAAGTCATTTGAACGCATCTTTAATAAAACTGATCATGGTAAGCTAGCTAGAATCTTTTATGTTTTGATATTCTTTTAAAAAATACTAGATTTTTATTTCACTCTTTTAAGTAAAGCTACAAATTTAATTAAATAATATTTTTGGTTAAATTAAGTTAGGAAAATGAGCACCAACTTACCATTTTTTTCGTACTTTTTTCCAAATTTAGGGGAACATTTTTTAATTTAAAAATTATAGTATTGTTGAATTTCGTTTCCTTGTAAGAAGAATAAACCTTTTGCTACTGATAGTTTATAACCTGAAAAATCTGTTTCTATAACATCAGGAACTCATTTGTTTTTTCCTGATACATTTTTATAATCTTCCTCAAAAGTTTTACAATCAAAACTTCATGTTAGTATATGCTGTAATAAATTAGCTAAACTAATTAAATGCTTCAAGCTTCTTCCTAAAAATATTTCTACATGCCATAAATATTCATGCCTAATTTTTCCATATAAAATAAAAACAAACCAAAATTGTTTCGCTTTTATTTCCACAATTTTCATATAAAATCCAACCACATTATTATAGCTTTTATGAATTTTAGCAAAAATACTAATCCTTCCCTTGTCAAATGTTGCATTATTCATTATTTATAACAATCATTTTATTATAACTCCATTCGTTTATTTCTTTTAAGCCAAAACAAATGGTTTTTTCTTAACAATAAAACTTTTCTTTTTACCTACCTGAAGATCCAACAGTCTTATAATCATCATCAGACAACAAAACAAAGAAAAAAGGATAATAATCGCGTGTTAGCCTTAAATTTATCCTGTTAGCACAGTAATAAAAAAAATTATACCATCACAGAAAAAAAAAGAGAAGTATGTATCTGAAAAATTAAGGATAATAGCGAAAACGTTATATTCCACCCATAAATAAATAAAAAAAAGGACGAAACGTAACAAAGGACGAAAAGACATCGACGACACTCCAAATGACTATGACATTTATCAAACACATATGAAATTTTCTACCCCCCTTTAACTTCCCTGCTCTCAATAAAAAGTAATACATAAACGAAAAAGTATTTTTGAACAATAATTTCAAGTCACGCGAAAATATCGAACTAAGCGCATGAATAAACGTTACCATAAATATGAATTTCCATATAAGCTGGAATATACGAGTCGATAGCTTTTGATAATGTTTTTTATACTTTTTGAACTTCCAATATCGAATTTTTGTTCTTGAAAATACTATAATTGAAGCTATCAACAAGGCGATTTCATAAACATAAAAACATGAGAGGGGAGAGGGAAAGGAGTGCACAAAAAATATATATCAAGTGACACATTGATGTGTTATCCTTGACATATACTCGATATAATAATTTGGCATCATTCATTTTTCAAAAAAAAAAAAAATATGAAAAACCATCATCATACTATCGAACTTTGACATGTGTACTGTGTAGGTCCTTCTTCTGCCTCGCTCTCATCTCATCCTCCTCTCGAGATAAGAACACTCAAACATCACATCAGGATATTTTTGAAAAATAAAAAAATAAATTTATTCTGGGCAAATTTTCGCCAGGATTTGTCACAATCAAATGGAAAATTTGCATATCTACGACTTTTGAGAAGATGATGACGACGACTTCAAAGACTCTAAAGTTGTTTTTCTTTTCTGGCTAAATGTATTTGAAATATTGCCCACCAAAGTATGAGAAGTGGTGAAAAGAGAAAGAGAGAGGGGTTTAAACAGTAACGGTCAAAAAAATATCACGGAAGTATTAAAAAAAAATGAGTTTCGGATAAACGGTTTGTTTTAACAGAAGAAATCAAAATTGTATTGTGTTGATGGAAGAAGTTCCTGACCTTCAAATTCCAAACCCAACACCCCAACAACACATCAAAAACTACACTGAATGAAGGTCTTTTTTTGTAAAACACCGTTTTTGGTGATTTGGAGAGGACATCTTAATTCTTTAAAAAAAATTGTTGTGTTTGTTGGACTTTTTGAAAGAGTTAAGTTGTCCTGACTTCCAATCTCTTTAAATTTTTCTATCACTGCAGGTTTTTGAAATATACCCTCTTTAAAATGTTAAACACTTACATTAAATTATACGATGGTTTATCAAGTTACAAAATTTTGTCTTTCAGATACAGTTTCAAATACTTTTTAAATTGTAATTTGTTTCTAGAAGTTTTCAGAAAGCAGTAGCTTTTCATTTGAATCCTTATAATGTTTTTAAGAAATTTTCAACTTAATAATTTTTAGTGCTAATTTTAGATCTGATTTTAACTATTTTTACATTTTACTCGTTTCCAACATTATTTCCATATTTTTTTCAATGTATTTCAAAAACTTAGTGTGTGCGTAAAAAAAAACTAAAATTGATTTTAAACCGTTTTGACTTTACATGTTAAAATCCGTTTTCGCATAAATGGTTCAGCCTTTTCTCATTTTAAGTTTTATAAAGTCCTAAATATTGAATTACTGGAATATTAAAAATAGTGACAATAGATTCGGAACGCTGCGCTATCGCGAATTTTATTGAAAGAAAACCAACTACTTCATGAATTGAAATAGAAATCAGAAGCCTTATAAAGGGTGTTTTTTATAGGAATTACACTTTGGAAATGAGTAAAGAAAATATAATTTTTTTTAATTGACATGAAACTTACTTTTTTTGAAAGTTAATTTTCTGGCATTATAATTTTAATATGATTTCTTTTACGTGAACTCCACGGCTGTCTTGGACGTAGTCTAATCTAGAGATCCATTTTTCTATGACTTTTTTCAACTTTAAGGGTCCTATATGTATCAGCAATAACGCGGTGAATGTTGTCCTCCAAGTGGTCAATCGTTTTGGGCTACCGGCCTAGACTAGCGACTTCACCCATCACCACAAAAAATAGTTGAAAGGCGTTAAATCGCACCATTTTGGAGGCCATTAACGAGTCCGTAACGTGAAACTACGCGATTTCAAAACGTTTCCTTCAATAATTTAATGGCGGCAGAAACTGTGCTACATGTTAGGAGTTTATTAGGCATGAATCTTTTCATGTTGATATGTCAAACCAAATTTAAAAAAAAGAGGCTGGGATGCGACCCACACTGATAACTTCCCATCCTGTCTGTCGATTTGACTTGCTTAAAAATTTGTCTATATGTATCATTTTTTACCAAATGTGCGTACTATTTTTTGTAGATTTTATTTTTTTATGAAAAAACGGACTGTTGGATTTTTATAAAAAAAATTACTGAATATCGAAAACAATATTTTCTGTGAAATAAAATAAGTTTGAAGCCAATATTTTTAATTTTTGAAAAACTATTTGAGTCGAAAGTAAATTTTTACAAGTTTTAGTATTGTTTTTTTTTTAGGTTTTTATTTTTTGTAAAAAAAACTGCCAATTCGATTTTTCTCAAAATTTTATAGAATGTTGAAAACAATATTTCTTAAAAGATAAAATTAGTTTGAAGCCAATGTCTCAAATTTTTGAAAAGATATTTACGTCGAAAAACAATTTTTACCAACTTTTATACATTTTTGTTTAGGTTTTTATTTTTTGTAAAAAACACTGTCAATTCGATTTTTCTCAAAATGTTTGCTATTGTTGAAAACAATATTTCTTATAAGTAAAAATTAAATAGAAGCCATTATCTCAAATTTTTGAAAAGATATTTGAGTCAAAAATCAATTTTTAACAATTTTTGTTAATTTTTTTTCGGTTTTTAATTTTTTGTAAAAAAAATGTCAATTCGATTTTTTTCAAAATTTTACTGAATGTTGAAAACAATAGTTTTTAAAAGATAAAATTAGTTTAAAGCCAATATCTCAAAGTTTTGAAAAGATATTTGAGTCGAAAATCAATTTTTACCAACTTTTAAACATTTTTTTTGTTTTTATTTTTTGTAAAAAAACTGTCAATTCGATTTTTCTCAAAATTTTTCATAATGTTGAAAACAATATTTCTTATAAGATATAATAAGTTTAAAGCCATAATCTCAAGTTTTTGAAAAGATATTTGAGTCGAAATTCAATTTTTACCAACTTTGAGTAATTTTTTTTAGGTTTTTATTTTTTATAAAAAAAATCTGTCAATTTGATTTTTCTCAAAATTTTACCAGATGTTAAAAACGTTATTCTTCGTTGCACAAAATTGTTTTGGAGATGAAATCATTTTTTTTCGTAAAATTTACTAGGTGACAAATTTGTTTTCAATTTTTTTTGATTTAAAAAAAAAAAAACGTTAATTGGATTTTTTTTCCAAAAATATACTTGTTTGGTATCACGTTACAATATATTATACAAAATTTAATTCAAGTCTCTAGCGTGTCGTTGGTTCGTGAGATATTTAGGGTTAACCAAAATGTTCACCTTTTTTTTAAACTGCTATGGTAAAAAATTCACCTACGCAATTTTCTTGAGAGCCCTTTCTGCATCTGTCTGCACTATTATCTGTATAACAAAATTTATTTGAAGTCGATATCTCTTCTGGTCCTTGAGCTATGGAGGACGAAAAAAACGTCGCTGACGTACGGACGTACGGACGTACGAACGTACGGACGTACGAACGTACGGACGTATGAACGTGCGTACACACGCACGCACGGATATCTTTCTAAAACTCTTTTATTTCGACTCTAGGGACCTTGAAACGTCGAGAAATGTCAACATTTTTAATTCGCCAAATTGGACCCACTACAATAACTTCCTATGGGAAGTTAATAAATAACTGGACAGCTAACAAAATGGCTGCCAGTTAAAATAGTGTTGCCAACTCAAAGTTCTTTACCATTTTCGAATTTAAAAAAAATAATATCTCAAAAACCTGACGTGATTTGAGTAATTTTCAAGTCACCCAACAGAATATTACAATTGTATTGTCAGGGCCAAAACTTGTATCGATATTATGTGGTTCTAATTTTTTGACCTGAGCTGTAAGTGGATAGATTGACAACAAAAAAAAATTCAATTCAATTTATACGCCAAACACAATTGACTATCGGAATTCATATTCATCAACGATGATGGTTTCAAAAACACTCACTCAGCCTTCTCTCCCTCTTCCTCCCAAACGCTCAACGTCTCCACCCACCTTCATCATTATCCATCGTTGGTTGGTCGGGACGGGCGTCATCATTGGTCGTCGTTGTCGTGGTCGACATCCTTTTCGGGTGAAGTGGCAAAGAGTTTCAAAAACAAAACGAAAAAGTTCAAAACAAATCAACTTGAATTCACCTGCTTCTGAATTCCGTACACAATCGGTGAAGCCTCTTCTATATTCATAGCTATTTTGGAGCTATACAGCAGGCCATATCAACCTCAGGTTCGTCGTCATAGTCGTCATCGTCGTTGGTCGTAGTCTTCGTCGCAGTCGTCGTTGTTGTTGTTGCTGTGTTCATATAGGCACAAAATGATTGACTGCGGCTCTAATTGAAATTCGGATCACGCATATCCTGGAACAAACAATATTTACAGCACTTTTCCATTGTTTTGGGTTTTCGACTATAAGTACCTATATTCGTCTATAGGTACCCCGTGTGGCGGTCCGTATAGTCATGTCAGTCCCTTCTCAATTCTCAACAAACCATCCATTTCCCTGTCCATAGTTACCTATACCAAATAGCCCGACTTTTAGTCGAGAGGGATAGAGAAAGAGAGAGAGAGATAAAAGAGAAAAGAACTTGGGAAACTAAGTGGATAGAAGTGTTACGTGCAGTGGTTGTTGGCTTACCTCTTATTCCAGAGTTTACACAGAAAGTCCAGTACCAGTCGTCCGGTCCTACCCTGACGGGCAATTCTAAGGGCCAACCAATAACCAACGACGACGACAACAACAACGACGATGAGGAGCACACTCTACGTACCATCAGAGTCATAGCATCAGAGGTTCACTTTATTTGGTGTTCAATTTCCGTTTGGAATTTTCGTATTTTCAAAAACGTTTGGTCACGAACTTTTTGAGGGTTGATATTTTCTGCTTCTTCTTCTTGTTGTTCCTCTTTTACTTTTTGACGGAGTTAATTTGAATTTTGTTCTTGTTTCCCTGTCGTAAATTTTTCTATGAGGGAGAGAGAAATCTTTTATAGGGATGACTACTTCCTAGGCCTAGGCTTATGCCTCTGACTCTGCTTATGCCTATTTGAAAAGCAAGTGGCAATGGTTCTGAATCTGAGGCCATTAGAAATGAAATTTCTAGAGGCAAAATACCCTTAAAGTTGTTTTATGGCGTCGTCGTTCAGTCGTTCATCGTCGTCGTTTGTTGTTTTGCCATGGACCATGGCTAATATTTATGTTAGCTTTTGGACCTGAACTGGAAATGAAAATCTTCTAAATATAAAATGTATTTCCTAAGGAGTCGTTGTGTTTTAAATGCGTTAAGTTACGTCGGTCGTCGTCTTTGGTGAGGGGGAATAATTTATCTTTTGGCAAAATGGCCTTTTTTTATTTAAGTTCATCTCTTCTTTTTTTTATTCGTCCAATATTTAAATTAAAAAGCTTTTAGTTTTTGTTTTTGTTTTATTTTGATGAATGTTAAGGAACTTTTTGCTTAAGTCTCGAAAATGAATGAAGGTATTAACTAAGCTTCGAGGAGAACTCATAAAATCATTCATGCCTGAAACCTAAAACTTATTTTTATTTTTAGTTGATGCTTTTTTTCCAAAAAGAAGAGAAATCATAAAATTTGTGTACATTCAATTTGAATTGAAGGTAGGTTTTTGAAATAATCTTATTCTAAATGCAAAAGGTATTAACTTCTTCTAATCCATGATTATTCATTAGACCTACTCACAATTTCCTTGAAAAAAAGTAAAAAAAACAACAAAAGTTATTACACGTAAAGATGATCATTTTGGTTTTAATTGACAGACGTTTAATATAATGTCTCTACCTTACCTTAGTCTTTCCATGCCACAAGACTTCTTAGGAGATTCAACCCTTTTTTGTTGTTGTTGGGGGGAGGGCGAAGGGTAAGATGAGATAAGATTATTAAAAGTTGTTATTTGGCTAATTGGGAAAGGCTGAGGCTATATTTCACAAGCTAATTTAAATGTGCGTGGGTTTGGGTTTGGATTTGGATTTGGGTATTGAAGCGGAAAAGGAAGTTTTTGTAAATTAGTGAGCAAGACGATTTTATGACTTTGCAAACAACAAATCGTATAGTTGAGCAAATGTTTTCTTTCTTTTTCCTTAGGGGAAGAAGGTTAAGATGGTAATATGATGATAATGATAAGATTTAAGAAAATAAAGGAAAAGGTATGTATATGTGTTGTTTTTTTGTTTTACATCAGATCAAAGCCTCAAAAATTTAATTTGCTTAATCTCTTCATGTGTATACTTAATCTTATGAGGAAATTAAGACCCTTAACCCGTTGGTATTACGTACATATGTCAAACATGGATTATGTATGCCTTTTGTTGTGGTATGGCTTCAAGAAATGAAAAGTTTTTAACGTCTTATGAAGGGTAATCCGATTTTTGGAAAACGTTAACAACTCTGATAGCTTTGCCATTGATGCCTTAAAAACAGTAATAAGACAAATTATTTTTCATTTTAAGAACTTTAAAAAGTACGCTGTTTAACGTCTGCTTATGGCATTTTTCAAAACGTTTACCAAATAAATTTAAGCAATAATATTTTGATTAAAACACAAATAGTAAGAATTCAATATCGTCCTTTATTCTCAACATAGTCGAATCAAGAAAATTGCAAATTCAATTTTTCCAAAAGTTATAACAGATGTCAAAAACATAATTTTTCGTTGCATTCAATTATTTTTAAGGTAGTATTATTTTGTCTTCGTAGTACCCCTGTCATGATGGTTAGTGCGCAGGACTGTCATACGAAAGGTCTTGGGTTCAATCCCTGCCTGTGTCATCTAAAGTTTTTTTCACGGGTACTAGCTCTTGCGAGGAATTGAAAAATCCTCCAAAATTAATTCTTGTCATGAAAAGTGTCAAATTGTCAAATTAGTCGTTTGAATTCGGCTTAAAATATTGGTCTTCATCCCTGACAACAGTACTCGCACACAGGAATGTTTGAGAGTTGTAAGTCACTAGGCCCTAGTTCTCAACGGACTGTTGCGTTACCTAATTTTAGTATTTTATTATTTTTTCTTCGTGAAACTTTTGAATTGACGTATTTTTTTTCTAAATACCTTCAAACGTCAAAAAATTGTAAAATATTCAATTTGAAACTTCAGACCGTTCAAAATAACTTTCGATGTAAAGTGAAAAGGAAAAATGTGTTTAGGAATTCGACTTTCCACTAAATTTCTTATCGACATTCTGAAATATATTTTTGTTAAATCTTTATTTTTACAGAACCTCTACAAAAGTGCCTAAACGTGGAGTTACGACTTTGTGTTTCTTTGAATTACTTTAGACAAAGACACAAGGGAAAATAAAACGGTACCGTATTATCACTAAATAAATACTTCAGTAAATAACTTTCAGCAAATTTAGTATCCTCTTGTCTCTTTAATTTTACAAAGAACTAAAGACAAATAAAATGAAGGCAATAAAAAGATAACTACAGCCTGTCTAATGGCGTCCTAGTCCGATCTTGGAGTGTTTTTTTTTTTTTTGCATATTTTTCATTACAAAAATTGCTTTTCCTTCGAGAATTTAGAAAATTCTCATAAGAGGCAATCCTTAATAAGGCTATATGGATTGAACTTCTGACCTCTGACACTTACAAAAATCGCCAAAGGCTACTTCAATTTTGTCTTGGAACTCAATTTATAAGAACTCCCATATTATACATCACTGCGTCTGGGAGTGTGTACTCTAAGACAAAACAGTCAAGGTATACCCTCAAGTCCTATACACTATAGAACTGAAACAAAAATAAAATTTCTCTAAATAAAAAGTTTCAAGACAATTAACAACGCAGCAAGTACTTTTCGAACTTTGGCCTTACAAAACAAGAAGTAAAACGAATGAAAACACACAAAACAAAAATATAAAAATAAAAGAAAATGAAAGAACCTATGAAATAAATTTCTATTATTTTCCCTTACAACAGCTTCTTTCTTTCAACAACAAAATTTAATGAACTTTTTCCTTCTTTAAACAAAAAAGAAAAACTGTTGTAAGTCTGTGGAACATTTTATGAGACCGAGGTTAACCAATGCCCCTGCCACATACACCATTTCCCTTGAGACACTTAAAAGAAAAACAGAAGAAAATGAAACTAAAAGATACATAACCAACAGACAGACAGAACAAAAAAAAATTGCAATGGTGGCGAGAAAATCCACATTTGGAAATTTGATCATAAATCATAAAAATACATCCTACCGTATATTGTTCCGACCATCAGGACCAAAACCACCACCACCCTCTAGGCTACTTCTGGCTGTTGTCTGTTTTTTGATTGGATATCAACCCAACCGAAATGATTGTAATAAACCAAGAATTTGTAGCTGTCAGGACATCAGGATTCCTTAAGGGACCTATGTACATCCCACACAAAAACAAGCAACAAAATATTGTACAATATAAAATATAACAAATTTCGAGGATTTCCAACAGAAAAAAATATAAATGTATTTTATTTGTTTGCACTAAAGCGCGCCCCAGCAATTCTTCAATAACACATAATAACTGTAATAACCGCCATTTTTATCATTACCATCACCACCTAGAAAATGTTTAATAGCTCTTCTGAGTGTATCTTCTTCTCTCTCATAATTGTTTAACTTCTTCCATCTTTTTCTCGTCCTATTCCTAGGAATAAATACAAATGGCGAAATTTTATTTGAACTGGAACTTGAAATAAAATGTTCAAGTACTTTGTAATATTGAATTAAATTTATGTCCTATCTCAGGGATACGTATGAGAGGAGAGCGAAGAAGATGGAAAAAATCTTTATAATTGGTTTTCAGTTTGGTCTTTCGAAGTTATTCCCCCGACAGAAAATAAAGAAGTGTCGTTTGCACGTGAATTTAAAAAAAAAAAAAAAAGAAAAATATAGAAACAAAATGGCAGAACAGGAAACAATGTCGCCGGTTACCGTAGCACTTTTGTCAGTTATTTTTAATTCAATTCTTTTCGTTTTTGCTGTTTTTTTTTAAACATAATAAAATGAGTTTTTGATATTTTACTTTTTTTAGAAAATGTAAACGTATAAACTTTACCTGGCATAAAACACCACAATACATTTTCAACTTCAAAAATTAATTTAAAAAATAGAAGAGAAGAGAAAAGAAAAATCCCTTCTGAAAAACTGAAATTCGGAAGGATGAACAATATTTCTACAGGAACGGAAACAGTTTTTGAATATAGGTATGACAAGGGAAAAAGGATCTTTTGTTATATGTCCTACACTATGAATTCCTCAGAAATTCAGTAGCTTGGCTGTACTCTCAATAAAACTAAAAAATAAAAACCCTTTTTCTAGATATTATATCTTTTGAGTTGAGTTTTCATTTGTTGTATACATTTTCTGTGCCTAATTTTTGTTGCCAAAGTCACAGTCATCATCAACGTTGTGCCTTTGTTGGAGGCAAAAAGGATGTCAACATCATCGCACAACACTCGTGTGACGCTGAAAAACTTACTCTTCTCAAGTTGATGTAACGTCTAGTAAATGATGAAGTGAGTTTTCAAAAGTTGAGAAGAGAGTTGATTTTGTGTTCCGTTAATTAGGAATTGTTTTACTTTTCCGAGTGTAGGTTATATGAATAAAATTTTCGAGGTACCTAGACTTTGACTATGGAATTGTGATGCTGCTGATGATGATGAAGATGAAGAGGACAACGAAAGGATATTCAAAAGGATTGTTTTGTTCGTTATGGTTTTTTGTTTTTGCTGTACAAAAAAAAAACAGCATAAATTGTAATTTATATACAAGGAATTCAACACAATGGTAAATGTACAGTTCAATGTAGTGCACAAACTGCAAAAAGAGCAAAGATTAACTTTATGCGAAGGAAATGAAGTGAAGGCAGACTTTTGGAAATTTCAATATCAAGTGAAACATTTGCATCCCTTATACAGTGCTCCTTTTAAATTCAACAAAAAGAAGTTATTACGAATTGCTGTTTGACATTTATTTGTGTTCATTTTCAAAAATTATGTCGTATCGCACTACGGGGCTTGTCTGTCTGTGTAAGGTTATCTAGAATAAAACTATATTAAAAACTCAGTCAGTTTTCAAAAAAAAAAAAAAAACAATTTAACAAAAATGATTACTTAATGCTCGTGTACCACCATTTTTAACTCTTGGAAAAATTGCACATAGTTTTGAAGATTGTTTCGGGAAGTTTATATTCTTAAGGCTTAATGAAATTCTTCCTTTCAAAAACGTAAGACTTCCAAAGATCGGTCAAAACTATACAAATATTAAAAATTGTTGAAGAATGGAATTAGAAATTTTTAAGCGCCATACACATCCACCAGAGATTTTGACATTTTTCGAGGCTACGAAAACCTTAGAATCCGTACGTTCCTACGTCAAAAGCTCAGAAAACAGCTTAAACTTTCTGCGAACTTTTCGAAGTTCCTCTAGTGACAATTTGGATTCTTCCAAAAAATATATCCACATTTTAAAAAACCCCATTAGGAAGTTTTCCCATCCTTTTTTTTAAATTTTTTAATACTAACAAAACTGTTTTTGGATAAATCTTTGAAGCTGTGTATGTGACCAATATCTTACTATATGTTTTTATAGATAATTGAATTTTGTACAAAAAAGTTCAAATACAAAATTTTCGTTTTCAAGAAATAGGCCTTGAATTTTTTAAAAATTTGAAAAATAGTTATTTTTTCGGCCCAGTCTAATATTGGCTTAAAGTTATTTAAAGCTTGAATGCACTTTATGCACATAGCGTATATATTAATACCATCCATCACATTTATAAATTGATTTATCAACGCATCAGGATACTCGTACCTTGAATAAATAAATTAACTCGAATTAAAATTTAATGTAATCCCATTCGATGAACTATTTGTATTTATTTTTATATTATACTCCATATGCAGGCTATATACTGATTTTTGTTGTTTTGTTTTTGTTAAAAATCCTTTGCATGAAGCATGAAGGACCTTTATTTCAAAAAATCTTTTATTAATGAGTACGCGTATATAAGGTAATTATTTAAGGTTCAATGAACGTGACGAAACATTCATGTTTATTCACTCGCGTTTATATGTACGAACATATGTATTTATGTATGTGCATTTTTAATTTTATAGTCCTCCTTCAGTATTTTTTGATCCCAGATAATTAATGATTGACATTTTTCGTTTATTTCATTAAAACATTTTTAAGTATGATGAAAATTATGCTACTACAAACAACCCCGCTTATATGATGATAGTTTCAAAAAAAAAATTGATTAAAATTTGTATATGAGTTTTCACTTAAGCGAGGGAGGCTATACATACATATATTGAAAAAAAGAAGACATCTGATATCTTAATTATAATGTCCTTATATTTTATGTATTTTTTTTTGTTAGTAGGGAAAAGTCAAGGGCTCTTCTTGTAAGGTCGTAAATAAAAAATTAATTTGTTGGTAAATGTAATAAAAGTCAAGGCAAATGGCATGCTTAATAAATTTTAATGAAAATAAAAAGATTTATTTTAATTTGAATGTGTGTAGTAGGCCCTTCTTCGCCCTAACACCAGTTGGTGACTTTCTCAAAATGTAGTACTTTTTGTGTGTTTTTGAACAAATTTAACTTAAGAAGGATGAATATTTTCATGTTTCTAATAAGATGAAGCTAGCCAAGGTACGATAGTGGAGACTTTTGTTACTCCTCTACTCTGAAAAATTTTCATATTGTTACCAATAAAGGGATGGTTATAGATCTTAAAATTTTAAAAATGAACGTAGATTGAAAATGACTTTATTACAATATTATTATTTAATGAAAATAGTTCTCTATTACAAAAATCAGTATCATACCAACTTATGGTGGTACAGTAATCACATGTTGAGTTCAAGACTGCCATTTTGGCCGATTTTTTTAAATTAAAAAATCTTATATCGGGGTTTTCAATAAGAGCGCTTCAAAGGTTTTTTTTTTTTTTTAAATAAAACAAAAAGGGTTTTGATCATCAATGAAATTCTTTATTCCTGTGAAAGTACGTTTGATGCCATTATGTATGGAAGTCAATTTCTTTTGCATGGACACCACGGACACGCTTGCAGAAGTCCAGACGTGGAACCCAATTTTCGACGGTTCTCAAGAATAAATCAGCCGATACTGCTGAAATTTCACGTTCGATATTCGTACGAAGTTCATCAATCATCACTGGCTTGTTGGCATAGACCATAGACTTGACGTAGCCACACAGGAAATAGTCTAACGGCGTCAAATCGCACTATCGATGCGGCCAAGTGACCGGACTATTTCGTGAGATAAAACGTTCTCCAAACTTGGTTTCCAATAAATTGATTGTGACATTCGCTGTGTGGCTTGTGGCGCCGCGCCGGCCGTCCTGTTGGATCCACATGTCCTCCAAGTCCATATCATCCAATTGGGACCAACAATATTCGGTTAGCATTGAACGGTAGCGATCCCCATTCACAATAACGTGCCAGTCTTGATCATCACGGAAGAAGTACGGCCCAATGACGCCGCCCGCCGCCGGCCGGCCATAAACCACAAAAAAACCGTAATTTTTTCGGAATGCAATGATGACTCATGGAGTACATGTGGATTGCTGCCTGACCAATACCGCATAATTTTGTTTATTGACGAAGCCATTCAGCCAGAAATGAGCCACATCGCTGAAGATGATTTTTCCATGAAAATCCGAATCATTTTCAAGTTGTTTCTCAGCCCAATTCACGAACATACGAGGCTTCTGGTGGTCAAGCGGCTTCAATTCTTGCGTCATATTTAATCTTGTAATGATATAGGACAAGATCTTGTCACAAAATTTGCCACAGCGACGGACGTCACAGAGCTTGAGAACGACGCACAGTGGTTCGGTTTGTATGGGAGAGCGGAAAAAAGTCTGTAAAATCTGAACGGTTCAACGGATTAAAATGAAATTTGGCAAACATGTTTAGATTAGTCTTTTACATATTTGGTCAAAATTTGGTTGAAAAAAAAATTATAAACAAAGTTATTGACGTTTTTCTAAAATTTGAGGGTTTTTGATTTTTGTATGGGAGAGCGGAAAAAAATTTGTAAAATCTGAACGAATTTTAATGAAATTAGAAACACAAGTTAAGATTAGTCTTATACATGCTTGGTCAAAATTTGGTCAAGAAAAAATTATTAGAAAAAAAGTTATTGACATTTTTCTAAAATTTGAGGGATTTTGATTTTTGTATGGGAGAGCGGAAAAAAATTTGTAAAATCTGAACTATTGAACGAATTTTAATGAAATTGGAAACACATGTTAAGATTAGTCTTATACACACTTGGTCAAAATTTGGTCAAGAAAAAATTATTAGAAAAAAGTTATTGACATTTTTCTAAAATTTGAGGCTTTTGATGTTATATTTTTTTTTTAGTAAAATCTTAACTTTTTATTTTGAACAAAATAGTATTACTAACTATGTATATTATAAGATTAAATAAATAAATAGATAAATACATACAAAAAATAAATAAAAACAATTACGAAGTAGTAATTTTATAACGCTAAAATGAGGTTTTTAGCATCTGCGCTGATTGGAAGTATTTTCTTCTTAAAAACCTTGCACTAATGCTCAATAACTCAATACTGACTTTTTTTTAATTAATCCTTTATATATATAGATTTAAGTAAGAGATTTTATTCTAATAAGTCAGGTAATAAAAAATTACGCAATACACAACAAAAACAAAGCAATAAAACTTTAAAAATAACACCTTTTTTCAAAATAGCTTGCAGCCTTTAGTCCTTGAAAATTTTTTTTTTTTTTTTTTTTTTTTTTTTTTTTTTTTTTTTTTATTATTTCTTTCCTTTTCTTTATTTTTTATTAAGCTCTATCATATAATTTAAAATATCATAAAACTATATTGCTTTTCGTGTGTTGTTTCCAAGAAAATTGAGTTCAAAGTTGAAAAAAATTTCCGGGCAGAAATAAATGGTTTCGCAAAAATCGAAATTCTCAGACCTGTGTCAATGTATTAATTTTTTTTTATTTTTAAAATAATGTTTGACGTTTTTCTTAAAATAATGGGCTTAACCAGTTTATTCTGACAATTAATAACGAAGAAATCAAACTTTTTGGTAAACACCACCGTCAAAACGCAGTTTTTTGAAATCCGATTCAGTGAAACATTTTTGATCATAACTTCCACATCTGCAAGTATCTGCAGCTGATTTTTTCTGTGCTTTAACATGAATGTATGAAGCATATGCTGGCATACTTACTTTCTTGGTATCTTTTGGAGCTTTTTTTAAAAATCAAAAAGTTTAAAAAAAACGCATTTTTTCCTAGTACTAAAGCTTCAGACTACTTATAGAAGGTATCTTTTATAAATAATCAAATTTTTTTTTTAGATAATCGAAAATAGACCAATTCAATTATTTAAGAAGCTAGAGAATTTATTTAAAGGAACTTCGGAAAAAAACATCTCAAACTTTGTTGAAAATACGGTTCGCGATTTGAGTAAAATTATTTTTCAACTTTGAGGGCTTGTAAATCAGAACATACAATATATATGTTAAAAAATACTTTTGAATCATACGCTCGGGTTATCTAAGAGTACTTAAACATAAAGTTTAAAAGGATAAATATGACTTTTTAAAAAGACTTTTGCCGCTCTCGCACCACTGTGCGACGTGTGAGAGACACATTTGGGCTTTCTGCAACTGAAGCCTCAGCGGCAGCAATATTCTCGACACTACGGGCACTTCTTTGTCTCACTGGTACAGGAACATTTTGTATTGTGCCTGTTGATTCAAATTTGTCCACTAGACGCTCAATTGTTGATCTGCTAGGACGATTATGACGACCATAAATTGGACGTAGCGCTCTTAACGTTGATGCCACTGACTCCGAATTTCGGTAGTAAATTTTAATAATTTCGACTCGTTGTTGGCTCCATTATGAAATGGCAAACCTTACTAAAGAGAAATATCAATGTCGAATACGGCAAGAAATATGGCGTCGTTTGCTGTCCCTGTCGCTCTACTTTTGTAGCGTCCCTGTTGAAAAACACTGTAGATAAGATTGAACAAGAAGTAAAATACAAAGAATGAAGACAAATCTTAAAACTTCATTAATGTTCATGAAAAAGGCCCATGTAAATTCTCATTTATATTCTACAGTTATTGTTTGTTGAATGCATTTACCTATTTGAAATTTTATCATATGTCAAAATTAAATTTTTATCGCAGTTTCCTCAAAATGGTAGCACTGAAACTGTCGACAAATTCGGTACAAATTATGTAAAATAGATTTATTGAAGAGTGGAGGTTATTTCTATGTTCGTATTCAAATGAATTAAATATGTACTTACAAATGTATTTATCTTGCTGTTGAATAAATCATTTAATAATTTAAAAAAAAAAATACTGAGTACTGACTAATTTTTGCGGATTTTGTTTGGTGCAACCGAAATGCATTTGTTTTTGGAAATAGGGCTGTCAAAAGTTAACATTAGCTACAATATTTCGCAAATGATAAAATTATTTTGATTTCAATATCTGCTTTTGTTCCCGATATTTTAAGTCGAAAACAAATTTTTATCGATTTTTCGCAGCATTTTTTGAAGGTTTTTATTTCTTATACAAAAATACCGATTTAATTTTTTAACGTTACGGTAGCATAAAATTAAATCATTTTGAAGTAAATACCTTAATTTATTCAAAAGATATCGAGAACCGAATATGAATTTTTACCAATTTTTTGTAGTATTTTGTGTAGATTCTAACTTTTATGAAAAACCTGACTGTTTGATTTTTATTACAATTTTACTGAATGTTAAATACTATATTTTTTTAGCAACATGGATTAATTTTTGCCAGATATTCGAGTTGAAAATCAATTTTTAGCAACTTTCAGTAATGTTTTTTTTAGTTTTCTATTTTTTTGTAATAAAAAACCGTTGCTTCGATTTTTCCCAAAATTTTGCCAGGTGTCAAAAACAATATTCTTCGTTGCATAAAATTTGGATAAGAAGTAAGTTTTGTTCGTAAAATAGTCGAGCAGCAATTGTTAATTTTTATTTAGTCCTTTAATCACCTCAATTTTGCTTCAGAGGAAAGCTACTTTTGAACGGTTATTCCGATGGAATCAACATTTAGACAATAAACGAACCATAAACAAAACGTATCGTTGACTTTATTCCATTCCGAACATTTAACAGGTAAATCAATTTCCCCAAAAAAAAAAAACACCCTTCAACCTTCAATATCCATACATATGAATTCTGCAGGTTTAAAATGATCATCAAAAATTAAACAATTTAACCATCTTTTAAAAACATATTAATTTTTGGTAGGTTAGGTTTTGCTAAAAGTGTAAGCACCTTCCCCTTCCGCTATAGAAAAAATCACCCTTTAATAATAAATATTTGTTTACACTGTTTTAATTATTATTGTATTCAACTTATTTAAAAATAAATTTTTATGAAGTTAATATTATTTTAAAAGGTTTATCGATAGTATTTTACCCGTTGTACTAAATAAAACATCATTTCTTCATTAAACTTTCCATAACTTTTCTTAGAATATTTCCTTTGTTTTTACATATTTTAATTTAATTCGATGCAAAATTAAAAATTACCCCAAAATAATGTTTTGAAAGCCTTTTAAGTACTAACATACAAATTTTAGTAACCGTGGCTTGATGGTCATTCCTCCAAGAGTAATAATTCTTGTCATGAAAAGTGCTTCCCAAATTAGACGTTCGGAGTAACAATACAAATTTTAGGTCCCCTTTACTTGCAAACAGAAATGGTTATAGTTGTCAATTAATAATCCCTTATTTATTGAAATATTCCAGTATGATCATACCTCTTCCCCTAATTAAAACTCCCTTTCAGTCAGTCTGAACGAAAGGTTAAAAAAAGGATCTTAGGGGACTTTGGTCATGCTAATATGGGCTAACCGCTTTTTCATTTCCAATATGAAGTTTGGCAATTTTCTGAATCCATATGATTTCCTTATATTTTTTGACATTTCAAATTATAAGATCCATTCAGCAGATTTAGATCCTTTTGCTTTGTTTATTTTTCACAACTGTCACTGCTTAGACATGTTCAGATACAACATTTTTAATAAAAGGGCTATCAGTATTTTAGAAGTGAATGAAAGATTAAAATGTTCGAATATCTTTTAAATTTTTAAATATTTTGAAAGTTCACTTCTTCAACAATAAGTTGTTTAAAAAATGTGTTCCATAATTTTTTGACTAAAATCCACGTGAAAATGATAAGTATCGAAAAGTAAATCCATTCCTAGCAATTCCAATACAAGATCTTTTTATTTTATAATTCCCTGAGCTTTTGAATGCACTCTATCATCCCTGCTTGAGTTTTCTAATCCTTATATTTTCACTTCCACTAACAAAAACAAAAATGCTGTAACATATTTTTCCTCTAATCAAATCTAATTACATACTAATTTCAATTTTGTTTCTTCTCTTTCCAGGTAAGTCAAAAACATGAAATCAAACAAAAATCCTCTCGGTGGTAAAACAGGTAATCTTACAATATTTCCATCACTCTTACTTCCCCAAATTCCTTGTATCTCAAAAACTGATTATTGTTAAACTACAATTCCGTGTCTTAAATCCTCGTACGAATAGCTGAAATATTATAATCCTCAGGCTATACACAGTTAATTGTGGTCATTATCATACGGGCCTCGAAAAGTCGACAAACCTCCACAGTCAATCATCATTGTCGTTGTCAACGTCGCGTCGTCGTCAAACCACTGCCGCTGTCACATTTGGTGCAAAATTGAAGAAAATTACAAATAAACTATTCATATGCCAGCCACCTAACTGCTGAAGTTGCAACGATGGTGAGGTGCTGAACGGCTGGATGCTCTGGCCGCTACTCTTAAGACGATGACGTTTAATGTTTGACCACAAGATGACTTTCACTTGACGCAACATCATCGTAATGAAATTTTACAAAACCGCATAATGTTTACATTTACACTGCGAATCATGTCTTCGTCGTCGTCACTCGTTTGAATTGCACTTTTCCGTAAGCCCCTTATGGTTTTTTTGAAGCTTGTAAAACTACTATCCCGTTTTGCTCTATAGTAGTAGTAGGAGACTGGTTGGTCTTCGTCGTCGTCGGTCGGTCTATGAAATGTTGATGATGATAGAATGCCATGTAATTATGTGAACCACCTCTTCTTGGTCGGCCTTTCGGTATCTTGAGACCTGTGAAGCCATCCATAGATATGAGTCGAATAAACCTAAACAAGATACAATTGCTTTAACTTCAAACATGAGATATTTAACATTTCTTTCTGTTTGTTCATACCGCGCGAATGTACTATTCGATGACTAGTAATGAACAGTGGGACAAAAACCACTTCAAATCTGGAATAAATTTCAAAATAATTATTGAAAAGATGAAAATTTGGACAAAGAAAATTTGCAAGACCCAATAATACTCAAAGTACCGCATTTGCAATTTGTTCCAAGCTAAAATCGTCACTTTTTTCTTCTATCTGCCTTCTACCACGCCCATTTTTCTTATATTTTTGGTGTTTTCTCAAAAATAATCTTCTTTAAAGTTTACATTGTGTTTGAAAAGTGATTTTTGATGGTATTTTGTGCTTACTTTCCTCATAATCAACCCCACTGTGACGACGTGGTAATTCGATAGTCTGCAAGTCTCTTTGAATCATATACCGTTAACTGGTGTGCGATTGTGTGCATGACCAGCTCGAGGTTTGCACTGACTTTGTATTTGCACTTGTGCGATTGCTTTGCACCTTTTAACAAAAACGCAATTGGTGCGGTCGGCGCGGTCGTGGTGTGGCTGATGACGGGGCTAAAGTTGCATTTTCTGAGTCAATATTTAGCGCACCACCACCGCCGCTTGACGCTTGACTATGGTATATCGCCATGCATGCCGGCCGGGTAACTCCATAGCAGCGAAGTGGGTGCTTTTGGTTAAATCGTTTTACTATAATACATACTTCATTTAGGTACATAAGGGAAGTCGTATAGAATGACGGCGCGCGGCAGGTGTGGCAAGTATAAAACGATAACTAAACGTTTAAGATTAGGTAATAAACGTGCGTCGTTGTCGTTGTTGCTCGGTAAAATCTTTAATTAGTTTACAAGTACTTAGCGATGACATTTGTATTTATTTTGCGGCTGATTTTATTTGAATTTGCATTTGCAAAATAGCGGTGAATATATTAAATAGCTAGCCAAAGTGATTGAGGAAATATTTTTATTTTATAAATCACTGCGTTTAAGCTATGGTAGACAACGAGTTAGCTTTTAGATGCTATTAGCGTCAATTCGTACGCAGAAATTCCATTGAAATTATTCATTCATTATGTGAATGGTTGGATTCAACTTTAGTGTCTTGTTAATCCAGTTGACTGAACTGATTTCCCTTTTTCAAGTTGCAAATAGAGATGGACTTGAAAGTCGGGTCTTTAAGATAAATACTAGTATACTGTTGATTTAAAAATTGGTACAGCTTCATTTATATAATCCATTAATACTTTTGGACTTTCTTTTTTTTGTTTCTAAAAGCAAGAGCAAGGAGAGGCACACAGTTTTACTTATTTTGTGTTCTCTCTGAAATCTCGAAAAAGTTTTCTTTTGAATTTCAAATATTTCATCTACAGAAGCTGAAGATGCATCTTTCAAGCTGTAAGGGGGTCCTCAAACTATTTAATAAGGATTATGATTAAGGTTATTGAACACATATTGATATCTTTTCCGAAGTCAATAGTTTTTAGTTTACATTTTGATATCACTGCAAAGGGTTATGACAGCTCTTAATATTTTTAAAGATTTTATACATTGTGAGCTTAAATAGAAAGAATTCAAAAGATTGTTTTAGGTTTTTAATATCAAAATGGATCCACAATTCAAATGTAAGCTTTTCAAATTCGTGATGTGCGGTTGAAAAAGAAATATCTTTACTTGACAGTACTCCTACGTCAAAAATTGAACCGAATAGTAACCTGGCATTCCTTGTAGATCGAGTATTTTGATAAAATTGTTTGAGGGGGGAGGGGAGAAGGGAAAAGTAAGATTGTAACTGGTTATTTGGATGGAAAGTAATTTGTAAAAATATCGATAAAACAAAAAAAGGCATGACACATTGCGGTGGTGTTCAAGCTCTTTTTTAAGTTCTGTAAAAAAGTCTTTAGCTTGTTATAGAATTCAGATGAGATCAATTTCTAAAGGTCTCTTGTCCTGCTTTTCCTTTCAATAATTGACAAAAATCCTTAGTTTTATCATTGGCATTGCAAATTTAAAACTAAAAAGAAAAAACTTGATTATATTCCCTTAAAATTAATGTTGTACTTCAACTAAATTCGTATAAAAGTCAATTTAGTATTCAAGACCAAGTTTTTCGCAATTAATTTTACATGACAGTTAACAGCAAATATTCAAAACAAAAAAAAAATATTAAAAATCCGCAGATTGTGTTAAAATAAATGATGGTAATTTACATAATGTACAACATACACTATCCACTTCTATACACGAACAAAAATTTAAAAAAAAAGCTACACTCAATAACCCAAGTACGTGACTTGCAGACGCGAATGGAAAATTTCCCGACAGACAAAAAAAATAAGATCACGATCAATCACACTTCCCAAAAAAAATCGTTTTGCAGTCCATCAAAAACTAAAAGGTCCTTTTCACATATGGTGGTCGTTGCTGCGTTAGGAATATTTCATTAGTCTTCTCTTTCCTCTAAAGACTTTCCAAGCTCTGTCATATCGTTGGTTGGCACCGCACAGTACAAAACCTAAAGCAATGTTTTGGTTCTTTTTCTTCAAAAAACAACAAAAATCCCAACCACACGAACATAACCCAACAATCATGTTCAACAGCATCCTTCTAATATGTATCCTATTGCCATATATATGTATGTATGATGGAATATTACTCATACAACAATACAAAATTGCTTAAAAAAAAAACACATTAAAAATCCTTTTTCTAACAAAACACAGCACACACATTTCACTCACATACCCCCCCCCCCCCCCCCTCAAAAAAAAAAGAAACTAAAACAACAAAATGTTCTTGTAACGATGTTATGCGGGGAAAATTGCACACGCCGGCCGCGCCACCATTGTGCGGGTAAAACCGGCAACATGCCATAAATATCACACTAATGTGAATCCTTTTCCTTTACGATATCCTTCCACATCTAGATTTGGCCATATATGGTACGTATTTACACAGACAGAGACAAAACAAGAAAGAGAACGAGAGAAAGGAAAGTGTTATATGCATAGCCATATTTTTCTTTGCAATATCCTGGCATCCGAGGACATACAATATTCCCGTTATCATTTTTCGGCGAATGAACTGTAAAATAAAATAGAAAAATATACAGAATTAGATAAAAAAAAAAAAACAAAAATAAATAAATACAAAAAAGGATACGCGAGGTGGGAGAGTGTGTGTAACAGACAACGAACGCGCAATTGCCTTGAAAGTTTTGTTTTGTTCGCCTGTATTCTATTGGAAACGAAATTTTTAAAGGATAATGTTTTCTTCATTGAATATTAACAGTAGTTGACTGGAATTTTTGCCTCTGCTGGCTTTGTCCTCTTTTGTTATCCTGCAAAAATGTTGTATCCTTTTTTATTTTTCTGTGTGCATAGATATTTGCCATTTTTATAAAGAGAGGTTGTTTGCAATATGTTGAAAATTAATATATAAAAAAAAAACAAGGATATTCGCCATATAGTAGATCGATCTTGATATCCTTTCTATATTCGTAGCTGGCTTTTACGGCCCCAACCATCAAATTACCCCCTATATTCAATTTTTCTAATTTCAATGGTTCCTGTTTTTTTTTTCTCATATCAGTTAAAAAGTTGCAAAAGGATATTTTTCGTGTGTGTGTTTTTTCTCTCAAAATAAAAAGGATTTAATTTTTGTTTGTTTTTTAAAAACCTTCACTTTTGTTGCAAAGTACGAAATTGTATTGTTTTAGGAAATAAAGCTGTAAAAACAACTTCACATTTTATAAAAATGAGAAGGTAAATAAAGTGAGTCCTTGTTGTGCTCTAGTTTTTGTTTTGTTTTTGGTCTGTGTCGTGAAATAGCGAGGGGGGGGGAAAGAAAGTGTCGTTAAAGAGTGTCACACATGTGGAACGTGCAATAGTGACACTTGCAAAAAAATTCCACCAAACACTTTTGGTTAAGGTTAGATTTACCCCAAAGGGATGAATATAGAAAAAATAAAAGAGAAAAAATAACAAGAAATAAAAATAAATCCCAAAAGGAAGAAGTTCCCCCTGAAAGTATGTTGTATAAAAATGTACATGTCAATTCAGAGCTAGTAAGGTGATTTATTTTAGTTCTGTTGGTATAAGTATATATTTTTTCTCGATATTATGGAGGGGATAATGAAGAAGTTAGTGCTTTATTTTCTAGGAGAAAGAATAACATGGCTTTAAGAGAAATCTAGAAAAACTTAACTTTTGTATGTGGGGTATGTTAACGAGTCATTTATTATTATAGCCAATAAATTTACTGTTTGACAAGGGTTATAATAAATATTGAAGCTTAACTTTTTTTTTGTATTATTTTAATGATATAGGCTTGATATTTTATGAGTTTTTTTTTTTTTCTTAAGAGTCTAGAGTCTTGTATAAGTACATATCTTTTCTTTTTCTGTATGGCTTTGTTTTCTTGATATTTTAACCTTGATGTAATAAATTGATAAAATATTGAGGTTATTTTTATTCTGTATCTTTGTTAGGATTTTTGCGTGTTGCTCGCTTGAGGATATTTAGTTTTCCAGAAGAGATACAATCAATTTTAAGTTTCTAGGGGATAAGTTTTGATAGTAGATTATAGTCGATTGTAGTATTTCTTGCGTATGTCCAAAATATGTCAGGTCTATAATCTTAAATCCGCTGTTTGTTTTTTCTTGAGTTTGACATCTGCCAACATTAATCAGTGCACATTTTCAGCAAATGTTTCCATTTTTTTTTTGGCTAATCATATTTAGTTTTGTGTCAAATAAAGAGCAACTGCGGGAATTTGTACTTTACTGCTTCAATTCAAAGAAATCGGCTATGGTGGAGGCCAAATGGCGACATGGCTTTATCAGAAACGACGGTTCCGTTGGTTAAAAACCGGCAATTTTGACTAATAGAACAAGAAACGTGAAAATTGATCTAAGAAGGTTGAGGACCATCAATTGCGAGCTCTTTTACGATACGCAATTGGGTGTTACTCAAGCTTTCATTTCCTAACGACTCCATGCCGCGTAAATTGAAAAAGCGACGCTTAACACATGCGAAAGATTTTTTTCCGGATAAATCAATAATCTTGATGAAAACGTACCATCCCACTTGTCAAAAATGGTCCAAATGGTCTTCTGGGAAGTGCTTCCGATCCCTCTTATTTTCTAGTCTTTAGAGTGGTATCAACAAATTGCCCAAGAGATGGGAGAAATGTGTAGCTTAACTAAATTTGCTTTTGCTTTCTTAAAAAAAAAAACGAGTGATTTTGACGAATTCGTGTTTCATTAAGTAAAAAACATCAAATTTAATGTTTTGCACCAATCTCGAAATAATTTTAGTTTTTAAAAATCAAACACTTTAGATTAAGTGGCTTAACAATTCATCAAAAATTATAAACAACTGAGTTCCGGCTTTTAATAATAATAATAACAATAATAATAATTTTCGATCCAAAATCACGCATTTTCTGTGGAATTATTTTATTTAATTGATTTTGAAAACGACTCCTTGCCTTTACCAATTTTTAAACTTTTTCCGAATTTTTTGAAATCATTGTGGATACTAAGTTTTCAAAAAATCGAAAATCTGACGAATTCAGAAATTAAGAGAATTAATGTGATTATTTAGTTCCTTCTTCTTCAAATTGTTGGTATTCCAACATAAGTTACACATTAAGATTCAATCAATCAAATGAAAAACTATTGCTTAGAAATTTTACTGCTGTTTTATTGCTCGTTATGTAGCGGAACTAAGGCTGTGATTTCTCCACCCCTTACCCCCTGAACCTTTGGTGTTTTGTATACAAACATTTTTCCTGAACTTGACTAACCATCAGAATAAGACCTCTGTTTTTAGGTTAAGATAAATGTCAAATGCATATTCCTATTAAATTAAAATTTTAACATATTTTTCTTCAAAAATTTGTTGAAATTATAATAAATTTTTTTCCGAAAGAAGCTATCAAATGTGAATTTTCGTATTTTTACTCCCCTAAAAGAATTCAGCGTAGTGCCCGTGGCATGATGGTTAGTGCATTGGACTGTCATGCGAGAGGTTTTGGGTTCAATCCCTGCCTGTGCCACCTTAATTAAAAAAAGAGTTTTCACGGGTACTGCCTCTTGCGAGGAATTGACAAATTCTCCAAGAGTAATTCTTGTCATGAAAAAGTGCATTCTCAAATTAGCCGTTCGGATTCGGCATATAAATTGTAGGTCCCCTCCATTCCTGACAACATTACTCGCACACAGGAATGGTTGAGAGTTGTAAGTCACTAGGCCCTGGTTCTCTACGGACTGTTGCGCCACCTAATTATAAAAGAATTCAGGTTCACACTTTGTTGCTGCCTGAGAAATACACAACATAAGGACCCCTGTTACTTTACATATATGTACATAAAACCCCATCTGTCATTTTCTTATACCCGACTCTCTGGTGAAAATTCATTATAGGTACAATTTATTTTAATATATGTATGTATATATATTTTATCCAATTTCGGGCAACTTCCACATAACAAACACAACGACAACACTTCAGCTTCTTTTCTATATTTAATTTGAAGAAAAATAAAACGATACATTTTTGCGCCAACGATGTTAGACATTTCCCATTAAATAACTGTCAGTTTACTTGTTGACAGCGAGCCCTTTCATTTTTATACCTATAAACATTCTTAACGAAAAAAAAATCAATTTGATTTTCATCTTGGGACACTGGGGCGTATGTGTAACATTTTTTTCCTTTTCTTACAACTTTCACGATGATATGATGTAAAGAAAAATAATAATTGACTTTTTCAAATGACATGCAAAACATATTTCTGTATAAAAGAGTAGGTATAAGAAAATTCTATCAAAAACCTATCATTTGTATTTTAAAACCTTTGGCTAACCACAAAGCCAGTAGAGTTTGATTGACATTTTTTGATATTACAACAACCCTTATCGTGATCTGAATACTACACACCTACTTCGTATATTCTCGTTTTTATCAATTTGTTTTTCTCTTTTTTCTGTTAACATGTGAAAAACTGTCAGTGTCAAAAATATGATTTGTATTAGCAGCCGAGCCGCCTCGTGCCGTTCGCCGGAGCACATCTCGTACTCCTTTGAACAAACCACAAAAACCGAACTAACCAACAACATCCCCCATCTATGCTCCTACACAGAAGGTTAAGGGTTGTGTTGCGGCAGAGTGATTTCGAAATATACAACAACAATACAAAAACCATACAACATCACCCCTACCTCAACCTACATTCATTTCACGTTGAAAAATATTCCAATTTGAAAAGAAGCAATATTTCATTTCGGTTTAATGCACATCACGGATGCTGTGCTACTTCTCTCTAAAAACCTCTCAACTTGAATCTACCAAGCTCACCTCTTATGCACCATCGAGCTGTCAAGGTAATAAATAAAAACGTATAAATTGTTCTACATACATATGTACATATATCGACGATGTTCTGAATACGGAGGCGGGTTGTAGGGTGTAGAATGATTTTCTTTCTCTTACTTTTTTTTTTTTGAAATTTTTGTTTAGTGTGAGCTCCCCTTTATTTTTGCAATCAAATTGAAATTTTAATTGAAAACGGAAGGAAATATGAAATTGTACAGCGAATTCTACTGCTTGTTCGAGTCATCGCATAATATCATTTCTTCATGCAGCAATTTCAAAGGTCATATATTAGGTATGAACAAAAATATTGAAATTCAGTTCTATAGAGATTTTTGGAAAGCTCAAAGGGTGTTCTAGTTCTGGGTCACAATTAATTCTAAATCCAGATCAAAATTTGTTTTTATTGACGTTTGTTGTCAATGCATTGATAAATTTCTAGAAATGACCTTAGCATTTATACATTTTTTTTAGTGAAAAATTTAACACACTCTTCGAAGAAGTCGTTCCAATTCTTCCTTCTTTGTTAAAATATAAAATCAATTATTAAAACTTATTCCTCTTCGTATTGCCAAATCATTTTCCTAAAAACAATTTTTTGTCGAACACCCTGTTGGGAAAAAACGTGTGTATAATATGACATTTAGAGGGGACAGCTCGAGACGCCATCCATAGCGATGTCATGATTAATTATGCCGAATGACATTTCAATGTTTAGTAACACAGTGAAAAAAGAAAACTCAATGAATGAAAATTCTTCTTTTCCACGGCTAATAAATAAAGGGTATGTTTTGTAATAGCTCCAAACGTAACTCGAGGTCGTTACAATCCCAGCTAACCTGTTCAATATCTGAGTATTATATCTATGTGTCGTCTATATTTTTGTTTTCTGTTGGATGTTTGGAAGAAGATGCCGCATATTCAGTGACTCTATCTCGACATAAACTAACCAAACCGACAATTCCACAAAAAAAAAATAATTTCATTGCATCACGATTGAAAACGTGATCTCTTGAAGGTGGCTTCTCACATAAGAAGACTCAAAGTAATGGCACACTATTCGTGTGAGCTAAAGCCAGAGTCGGATCCAAAGCCAATATAGAATATGAAGATACTTGTTTGCCTATCTTGTTCGCTGGCTGAATGACGGGTTGGTTGTGGCAGAAAGGAAGTATCGTGAATTCATGAAGATAAATGTTACAGGAGGGTATGTTTTAGTATTATTGAATTGTGCAGAAGTGATGATACACTTGTGACCTATTAACCTATAAACCCAATAGTAGTTATCTCAATTCATCTGATGACATTTAAATAGCCATCATGGCGATAGTGACAATCACTATACAAAAATGTTGTCTGTTTAGTTTTCTTATTTTTTCGTCGTCTCTTTCGTTGTATTGAAGAAAATTGGCTGTAGATAGATGATGGTATAACAACATCCTTCATTTTTTAAAGCAGGAAACTATGCTGTTAAATTGTTAAAGTTTAAACTTTGTTGTAATTAATTTATGGAAAATTTCCTGGGTGATAATTTGACTTCGAATTCGAGTGGAGAAATCAGCTTTTCTTGGCAATAGGAAGTTGATTGGATTTCTGTCTTCTGGTGGGTGTATGAATTTCGATTGATGCTTCTTTTATGAATTGTACAAAAAGAAGCTTGAAAAACAATCTTTAAAAGCTCTCTCCGAAGGTAAAAGCAATCTTAAAGTTACACTTTATTACAAAAACAAAAAAAGTGTAAATAAAGGCAGAAAAAAATAAATCAGAAAACTGCTGAAAACAGTCTCCTAAGTCGAAAAAATAGTTTTTAATGTTGTTCCAATGGATTTATATTATCAAAAAAGTATAGACATTCTACTGTTTACTGTAAGAAGTTATAGAATCGGTCAAAAAATTCAAAATATTTAAAAAATTGCCGCAAGGTGAGTTTACAAAAGTTTTCAAGTAATTTAAAAAAAGACGCTTGAAAATCGTTTTTAAAAGTTTTCTCTGAAGGTGAAATCCTAAACTTCCACTGTATAGAAATAAGAAAAAATGTAACAAAAAGACAGAAATAAAATTTCGGAAAATTGCTTAAAAATTTCTTCTAAGTCGAAAAAACTCTAAAAACTAGTTTTTAAATTTGTTCCAATGAGTTTACATTATCAAAAAACTTCAGAATTTCTTCGTTTTACTGTAAAAAGTTCTTGAATCATTCAAAGAATTAAAAAAAACATTCAAAATTGTGAAAGTACGAGAACACAGTTCTTTGATAACTTCTTGAGATTTTCTAAATTTTTCTAAAATGGCCAAGTGCCATAAAATGATTCAGACAGCCATATCAATATCAGCTTCTAGGGAACTTTGGAATGAAATGTTAACTATAGCACAGTGTTATTTAAGAATTTGAGTAGGTTTAAACTTAAAAAGTCGACGACATTAGCAATTATCAAAGAAATAAACATTTTTTTGGAGTCAAAATTTTTTTGTTATTTCGTATTTTTTCGCTTAAATTTTGAAGAATTCTAGAAAATGTAGATTTTCATTGAGTTTAATACTGAAAAGTCTGTGCATTCTGTTGTCAATCTTCTGATGCCTCCAACACATAAAAAAAAATAGATTCTATTCACAAAGCATCTCAAAACCATTGATGTGATGAATTTCAATTTGAATTTAATTTCAATTCGTCCTTTTTCTTATTCGCTTTGAGCCACAATAATTTTCTTGTCCACAAAGCAATTACGTTCTCCGTCATCTCATATATAACAAAGGATAATACTCATCATGTCATCACATATCCCAACCCAAGCTATTCAACTTTTGGATTGGGACTGGAACTGGACTCTGGACCATCAAAAGAATATATGTATAACTTCTTCTAATCTTCAATAAGCTTCTTTTTTATCTTAATTTTATTTTTCTTCGAATTTGATTCAAAACTAAATTTCTTTTTGAAGTGACAATCAATGTGTCGCCGCCGCTTCCGTGCATCGTCGTTGTCTGCGCTGCCATCGCTGTCATAGCTGACGGTGATGTTTTCATTGTCAAATGCAATTTTATGTTGCAGTTGCAGTTGCAGTTGCAATCTCCAGCATCAAGCTTCAGGAAATGTCATTAAACTGTGAAAAAAAGAAAGACATCATTGTGAATAGCCGATGTCTACGTTTCTGTGGGTAATAAACTGTCACAAAGTATTGTAGGCATCTTAGAAATGCTGTCAATTTGTCAAAAGGATGAATTCCCATGTGTATTATATGTGTATGTTCGTTTATGGAGATATAGTAAGTGGCACATTTCTGATCTATCTATATTGATATGTCACTTTATTGATGGTGTTTGAATTATCCGACATTTATTTTTATTTTGTTAATTTTTTTGATGCAATTTGTGAGAAATTAAAAACTTAAAACGAAAAATAAGACAACAAAACACACTCTTATGAATAATAAATTTATTTTGGACGAAATTCGTATAAAAAATTTGACATAAATTAGATATTCATGTTTATTCACGTCTTCGTCGTCGTGGTCATAATTCCAAGATGATTAATATTTAAATATACGATAAAAAGAATCTAATGAGAGAATACTAACGCTCGGATCCGGACTGTCAGTATTTGTCATCATAGTCACTTAATGGCATAAACCATAAACAACACATTTTCGTGCAAAAATATTTATGACACACTAAAGATCTGAATTAAAATGAAGACATTCACATTTAAAATTTATAACTTTTTAAAATTGAAATTAATTGAATTTATGAAAGTCGCATGGAAGTGCTTTTAAAAAACGCTGATTTAGACAAATTTTTGTCATTTTTTAATGACAATGGTGTTGGTTGCTTTCAAAGGGCTTCAGAGGACTGTTAAAGAAATTAGTACGTTGCATAGAACACATCCTAGCCTATGGGGGACATATCAATTAAACAGGGTCCTTTGTTTAGTGTCTTTAAATTTACCTTAAAAATTGGATGTGTGATATCATGAAAATTTGTATTCGTTTTAAGAGCATATTCAAATGACCTTAATGGCGCTCGTCCTAAAAGTCAACTTTGTTAGTGCAATTTAAAGCTCGTTAAGAACCGGAGTCTAGTGAATTACAATTCTCAAGAACTCCTGTGTGCGGGTGGTTTCAGGAACAGACAATTTTGATGCTGACTCCTCTTGGGGGATTTTTTAATTCCTCAAAAGAAGCAGTACCCGTGAAAAAAACTCTACCATTTTTCACGCACTCTGGCCCATAAATGAGGATTAATTTTTGGATATGATATGCATTATGTTATTGGTAATTTCCAGGTGAAAACGCAAGCGCTTTGGTGAAGAGTTCACATCACCTCCAAGTTAAATGTCGATCAAGCAGAGCCTTTAATGTCCTTGTCATCTAATTCAAGTCTTAAAAAGTTGGCTACCATCGACCTTAAACACTCGTCGTTAACAATGATAGTCTTCTGAATATATGGATCCAAAAAGAATCTTTGAGAATATTACCCCCCCCCCTTCCTGAAATCAAAACCAAACTGTGTTTTTTTCGTGATTCACTGGAACCTCTTGGGTCTTATTGGGTCCCAAGTTCGACGATATTGACGTTCATCCAAAAATAGGCCTCATCGCAGAAGATTATTTTCGATGTCTGGTCGTTTACCTGCAGCTCCGGTTTCATTGGAATTTTGTAGGACTGAAGGCCAAAGTCACGATAACGTCGTTCTCAAAAAATATGGACCTAAGAACCAATATTGCCTCCCTCTTACCCCCCCCCCATCTAAACCAAATTGTGACTTTTCCATGATTCATGGGATGCCCTTGGATGTCTTGGGACCCCAAATTCGGAAATTTTGACGTACATTTAAAAATGGAATTGAGTCTTATCACTAAAGATAATTTTTCGATCAAAATATAGACAAGTCTCCAACTGATTCAGAGCCCATTCAACAAACAAACGTCGATGTTTTTGGCGTTAAACTTCAGCTTATAGGTCACTAAAATTTCGTGCAAAATTTGTCAAGTCGGGATCTGCGGATTCTTGAGAGCAATGCAACATCCAATTTTCCTGAGCATTCCCCGAAGAGTTTGACAGATTTTGCTAGAATGCTTTTTTTTATATTGTGCCCGTACTCAAGGGGTTTTGAATGCCCTTATAATAATTATACACAGTTTGAGCAATTAGGAAAGGAGAGAGTGTTGGAATTGCATTGAGTAGGAAACACTGAGTCTGGTAAACTATTTGACATTTGTGAAGTGTGGCTCCAAAAAAAGGATCACCGTACTTAAGAGTACGTCCGAAATAGGGTACAAATGTAAAATGATGGGCATTTCTCGAAGTACGAATTTTACAATTGAGTTGAACAGGTCTAGCTTTAAAATATGGCACCTAAAGAAGTTGGTAAAACCATTTTAGAACCCCTTTTCTTCATGAAAATCCTAAAGAGAAACCCGCTTAAGAAAAATACCCACTTATCTGCAACACTTTTCTATCCTAAAGTATTTTTCAGGCGTAACTCGCTAAAAAGTAAAACCCAAATAACTAAAACACATTTTCAGAAAAAAATTAAAATTTAAGTAATCGAATGAATCCAAAAATTCGGCCTTTCATTTGTCGCCCTTATAAGGGTTTCCCAAAGAGAAACACGCTTAAGAAAAATACCCACTTATCTGCACTTTTTTATCCTAAAGTATTTTTCAGGCGTAATTCGCTAAAAATTAAAACCCAAATAACTAAAACACATTTTCAGAAAAAAATTAAAATTTAACTAATCGAATGAAACCAAAAATTCGCTAAACGCTTTCATTTGTTGCCCTAATTAGGGTTTCCCAAAGAGAAACACGCTTAAGAAAAATACCCACTTATCTGCACTTTTTTATCCTAAAGTATTTTTTCAGGCGTAACTCGCTAAGGTGTAAAACCCAAATAACTAAAACACATTTTCAGGAAACCATTAAAATTTAAGTAATCGAATGAAACCAAAAATTCGGCCTTTCATTTGTCGCCCTTATAAGGGTTTCCCAAAGAGAAACACGCTTAAGAAAAATACCCACTTATCTGCACTTTTTTATCCTAAAGTATTTTTCAGGCGTAATTCGCTAAAAAGTAAAACCCAAATAACTAAAACACATTTTCAGAAAAAAATTAAAATTTAAGTAATCGAATGAAACCAAAAATTCGCTGAACGCTTTCATTTGTCGCCCTAATCAAATTTTCATTACGAATACAACATTTCTCCAAATCTTCACTTTTAAGATTAATTTTTGTGAATTTTTTCACTTGAATTTTTATTTTAAAATACCAAAGGTTCGCTTAAGTGAAAACCCCACTCAAATAAAATAAGGTAATGAAATTTGAGTATTTCTATTAAGCGGGTTTGAATGTATTATACAAAACAAAATATTTGATTTTTTTAGTAGCAATGTAAAATTAAATAATTTTTTGCATCCAAACACAGAATTTTTATAAAAACTTTACTGGACCTTTCCACATTTTACGAAATATTACAAATAAAGTTTTTATTGAGTTCTTTGATAAATTCTCAAAATGTGAATATGCAATTTATTTATTAAAAAAAAAAATTTGTGAGATAAAATGTTGATATTTTTCTATATTTTTGTTATTATTTTGGTTTTTATTTAACAAATATAAATTTATAAATGATTATAGCGAAAATATGATTTAAATTAGGCGTTGGAAAATTTAATGAGTTCATTCCACCCCTTGTTGCAAGGCATCCAACCATTCCCCCGAATTCTGTGATGCGCTGATCAAAGGCATTGCAATTTATGTAGGTACACACATTCATTTTGGTTTTTGTTTTTTTTTTTTTGTATTTATTTTATTTTTGTTGGTGAAAAAAAAAATCAGTTTAATTTAAAATTTTGTATAATGATTTCATTTGATTTTTGTTTTTATTTAAAATTTCACAACTCTGTTGATGCTATTATGCTTTGGGTGTGGGGGTGGGTTGGGTAGGTGGTAAGGTGGTTAGGTGCGGGTATGTATATTTTTGTGTATTTATGATTGGGGAACCACAAGCGATATGCCGACCGTTTCGACACACGATGAGGGACGCGACGCGACGTAACGTAATGTCATCTCATCAGTATGTGAAATTGCATACAGGAATTTATTCATTTTTAATTTTGTTGTTCTGTGGGTTGATTTTAATTTTGTTATGTAAATGATTTTATGTATAGAACAATACAGTAGCGGCCAAAAAAGTGGACTTTAGTGTAATTTGAATATTTTTTACGATTAAAATATTTCTTGGGATAAATGGTTTGTAGACATATGAAAGCAAAATTGTGTTTTTTGGTGGAAGAAGTTCAGAGACATACGTTAGAAAGTCTCCAAATTTAAAATTTGACTGTCAAAAATTTTGAAAATGTCCTTGAAATTTCACATTTCACACAAAAGTGATTTTCACCTGTTAAAAACCTAAAAGCTCATTGATTTAACAGGAGTCAACTGTATTCCAAGTACAAAATCAGTTCTTTTATATAGTAAAAGTTCATGTGGTTCTGCGGTGTTATTGTTATGGGCTTCACTGTAAGCATGTGTGGGTATGTGCTTATTTTTAAATGCCATCTAGTTAAATATTTGTAAAACAAATTGATTGACATTCAAAGGATGGTTTTGGTGTTTGTCTGAGGGTTTGTGGTTGTTTTTCCAATTTTTTGTATTTTTATCATCGCATCGTTTTGGTTCGTTTATAAATTTTGTTTGTATACATATTGACTGTGTTTACTGTAGGTAGTTGGCGTAAATTGTTTACTCTGCTCAATTGAAAAATGTTTGTAAAGAATTTTTTTTTTTTAACACACATTTGATTTTACTTATATTTATGTATTTCCACTTGTGTTGTTTTTAAATTATTTGCAAGGCTTAAATTGTTACACAAATATGTACGTTATTTTATTTCACTTGTTTTCATAATTTTTTTAAAATTGTGTACACGCAGGTGACAAATGCAAATTTAATAATATTTTTTTTTGTTAATTTTCATTGATTTTATTTGAATATTTTGTTTATGTTTGTACAAAATTAATTGATAATTAATATTTTAATTCTATTCTATAGAGTTTTTTTGCTTTACTAAAAGTTGTTTGAATTTATGACACAAATTTCAACATTCACGAATTAATTAATTTTCTGTCATTAAACACTTTTTATTGTAGAAAAATTCAAATGATTAAGCTTCATTTCAACAAAATGTCATATTTTATCACTTTATCATGATCCAATCTATCACTAAGCTCATTGGGTATTCACATTTTTATGTCTCGTCTCTTAAAATTAGTTTCTAGAAATAAGATCCTCAATAAATTCTTCACATCATGAAAAAATATTTAAATATTTTGTCAACTATCATCAACTAAGTATTTATGTTCGTTTGTCGGCGGCGGCGTCGTTTTTCGTCGTCATCGTCGACCACTTTGAGGTCAAAACCAATGAAAACATTCGCCCCACTAGAAGAGGTGATGATAGTGAGACCGCTGAAAACACAGTATCAGCCAGCCAGCGCAGCTCTGAGAAAACTCAATAACCATAAATAAAAGCATTCAAAACAACAAGAGACAAAAAGCAAACAAATGCCAATTTAAGTTTTTCTTGCCACATTCGGAGCGTTCTGTGCAAGTATCTATGGCATAAGTATCTTTGTATCTTTTATTAGAGTGGTATGATGCGATGATGGGGAGCGCGGTTAGTGGTCCCGTGGTCAATCCATTGACGTTGCATCTAAAGCGACACACATTTTCTAGTTGAATTGACCAAAACAAGTTGCAGATATTTAAGTGTTTTCATTTGTGGCTATACGTAGTTGTCTTCACTTGTATATCTCAAATTGGAAGCTTGTCAAGCGGCAAATAAGTAGGCAAACCGAATTAGCTTCTACAACTAACATATAGGACTTGCAACTTAGAGTTATGGTGCGTTCTATAGAAGAAGAAGAATTTGGTTTACATTTTTTTTTTAATAAAAGCTTTGGGATTTATGTTTTAAGACTGAGATTTTGATGCTGATACAAATGTTTTTCTAAGTGATACCAGAAACATGTGTTTGTGGTGTAAGATGTTTGTTGTTAGAATGAGAAAAAAATTGAAAAAGAAGGTCTTTCCCAACATAAAAATCGACTTGAAGAATGATAACTTTTGACCTGATTCAGACTTTTTTTTTAACATAGTGGTTACGATTCTCAAGGTCATCATTTTCCATTGCAATTTTGATAAGGGAGTATTTTTTTAGGGGTATATATCGAGACCTTCCCCCATTTTATAGTAAGCGACATTTTTAATAAAAATGACAACTTAACTATTACAATTTGCTGGTTACACATAGAGCCTTGAAGGCTATTGTCATGTCTTAATTTAAGCATAATCAAGAATTTCCAATACTGACTATGGGTAGAAGTTGTTTCAAGGATCAGCAGTAAGCTTTTGTCGTTTACGATAAAATTTATTTTGACGGGAAGGGCTCGAGATTTAATAAAACCAAGATGATGTTTTTAAATTGACATGAAATTTACTTTATTCGAAAGATACTCATTGAAATATGATATCTGGCATGTAACCGAATATGAAGGTTCAATTTTAGATGATTTTTTCGGAAATTTGTGGCCGTGTATCGGCGTGTATCGGCGCCCAATGTTGCCCTATAAGTGAACAATCGTTTCAAGGCTATCAGTGTAGACTAGTGATTCCGATTTCGAAAGCCAATTCACCTATCCGTATTCTGTAACGTGAAATTATCATTTATATAAATTAATTTGTAACAAGCTGTGTGACTCCTCCGCTGTTTTGCTGAAACCACAGCTCCTGCACATCATGGTGCGTAAGTCTAAATCACTTGACAGCTGAAAAATTACCGCTAGTTAAAATAATGTTGTTAATATAAAGTTTTAAACCCCTAAACAAAACACCCGTTATGTTTTGAACCATTAGTGTTTGTTAAGTTAGAAAATTTAATACCTACCGTTTTTTAACCACTTAAAAATTTGTCTTCGTTTTTGAGGCGGTTCGCAAAATGTTTGTTTACTTTTTAACATTTTTAAACACAAATATTGATGTCGATTTTTTGGAACAGGCAAAATTATTGTGATTAATCTTATTTATGAATTATAAATTTCGACATTTTTAGACGTTTTAAAGTCTCTAAAACCTAAATCCATTGAAAAATCTCTTTGTAGAATTTTTAATGCACAAATGTGAAACATGAAGAACGTCCACAAAAATTATCAAAACTCTTATTTCAACTTTTCCAATTCCTTTGACTTCCATTTCGGAATTATTAGCAACGATAACCTTAGGCGTAACCTTTTACTGACTTGAAAAATATGCACTACTTGAGCACATACATATATAAGTTGATGCTTCAGAGTTAAATCATCAATCTTTCGTACTTTTGCACTGTCGAATATGGGGAGAAATCGAACGTTCTAATGATAAAATTAACTCGGGTTTTGTATTTAGAAGCTACGATGCATCAGTTTCCGTTTAAGCAATTACCTTAAAAAATACTTTTATGTAACAATATGCCTCCACTGAAAATTCCTAGTCTTTGAATCATTACAAAACAACATAACAAAAACTTAAAAAACTGACATACAGAAAACAACCTTTACTGTAATTAGCTTACAGCCCTATTACGGTTGTCAATTATCAATACGCTAGTTGACATTTTTCCATGAAATTGATAAATTGGTATTATCGTTGTCAGCAATCAAAATTTTTGATAAACTGTGAACGCTCTTCAGAAATTAGATCTATTGTGAATGATTCAAATTGACAGTCTTGGTATTATGGTTGTCAAAATATTTGTTGATTATCAAATTTTCAGTCAATCACAAATTTCTTGATGATAAAATATTTTAGGGATCGCGAAAGCCAAAAGCATGTCTACTATTGAACTATTTTTCGGTGAAAATGAAATTGAAGAAGAAAATACTTTGGAGCAAGCAAGGATTCGAAGAAAACTACGCGATGCTTCAAATCCGATGGATTTGGCTGAACATATGTATGTAGATAAAAGATCTTTTTTAGTTACATTACAAAATCTAATTTGGCTCGCTTTTAGATTCATTCAAAACTTTAGACTTTCGAAAGAAGCCTTCCTTAATGTATTTTTAGATATCAACGACAAGACAAGATATCAACATGAGTGGCTTTGAAGAAACACCCTTAGCGAAGTCTGGGTTCTCTTCCATCCGTTCTACCAATCTGGCGAGCTGATTTTTGTTACTTACAATTTTACTCCTACGTAAAGAAAACACTTAAAATTGAATAGCACCATTAATTTATTGCAAACTACTTACATTTTTAATCGAAATCAACCAAAATAAAATTCGTCACACGAAACAAAAGCAGTCCGTTGAAAAATTGTAAATGAAATTGAAACGTCAAAAGTAAATAGGCACTATTCACAATAGATTTTTGATCTTTGTTCACAATGGATCAAAAAATGATCAACTCGCGTTCATAATACCAATGTATCAATTAATTAACAAAATGATTCAATTGTCAATTAATTGATCTTTGACAACCGTAATTAATAAGGCTGTTACTCTGAAGTTCTTAAAATAAAACTCCGACTTATTGCGAAGAAAAATCAGGTATAACTTTTCGCGGGTACCAATGGAAAGCCATCAGCCTCTTCTTTTTCATAAAATTCAAAAAATACTGTTAAATGTTTATTTAAAACTGTTAAGTAAAAAGAGTTATTTTTGATTCTGTAACATATTTCGTTCTTTTTATGTGAATTTCCAATGCATAATGTTAACGCCTATACTATTGAGTTTATTCAAAACTAGGTTAAAAAAAGTTTCAAGTAGTATGGGTTTTGAAAAATATAAATCAATAAAAATATTTCCTAAAAATAATAACTAAGTATTTAATAATCTAATAATTGACATTTAAATCAAGCGTCTGACTCAAAAGAACTTAAAACCGCTTTAAAACTAAAATAGCCGTTAAAAATAATATTTTTTTCATAAAACTTCTAAAGTTTTTTTAAGCACGAAGTACCTATGCGTTAATTTTTAACAAGGTATCAATTATACGTGATTCTCGTCTCTTACTTTCTCTAAGTTCTTTGTTTCTAGTCATTAATTAACACAAACATTTGATACCTTCCTTTTTTACGAATTAATGAGTATTAAAATATTTAAATTTCATTGTATTAATATCTTCAACGAATCATAAGTCATTTAACAAAATTTAATTGTCAAAAATATATAACCCTAATTGCATACTTAAAACGTCTCTTCATTTAACAGAAAATCCAATCAGCTTTACGTATAAAGGTAACATTTTATTCTCATGCCAATCAAATCAAATTAAATACATAGTATCGGCAGGTACAGAGGTACTTTATCTTCAATCTTTCAATATATCCCTCAATCGATAAAATATAACCTTTTAGATTACATCGAGATCCCAAAAGAAAGCAAACCCGCCACCCAAACCCTTATATGAAATTCCAAACAAAACTTACGAGCGAGACGACAAATTTTTTAGGCATCGCAAAACTTTGGTATTAAAATTTTATTAATACCATGACAACATTAAGGATAATGGGTTATTTGATCCGTAAGAAAAGAACACACACACATATACATACATATTCAAAAATAAATACCCATTTTACGAGGTAATACTTGCATCAAAATTCCGCTTGATGAGATCTTCGCATCCCTGAATCTGGGTTTTTGCTTTTGCCTTTTTTATCACAGGGAGAGAAAAGGAGTCGCAGTAATTCGCAAACATAAATAAACCTTATATCTTTCTCCTCTTTTGTTTCTTCTGCTAGAGTAACTATGTATCTACCTTTATAAAATATAATCAGTAATCCCTTTTTTTCGTGAAAACGTGAAAAGGACGAAAAGCACAAAGAGGCAGAGGAGCAAGCAACGCAATAGTATCGATCGAAAAAGGGATCCTATTTTGAAGGATATACGTGTACACTGTACACTGTACACATACAAAACAAAAAGTATGGTTAACTAATTTAAAATTAAAACCTAATCCTTTGTACTTTGGATTTTGTATTTTGTATTTCGTAATAATGTACAAAAGGAATGCGTAGTGCGTATAGGTATGTGGTGGGCTTTGGCGTCGCAATTCATTTAACACACAACTTTCTGTGAGTCCTTTTGATGATGAAAATCCATTACCGATCTCCCATAAAAGCACCCACCACCGCACCAACACCACTACAGCTGTGTTTTCGTTTTAAATGTGGCATGCAGGCGTAAAAGCATACAATCCACATAAAATAAAGAAATGCCGAACCGCCAACATACCGAACGCTGCGTTGCGTCCCTCGTTTCTAACAACGACACCACCAATCGGCTTTGTATTTGTTTTTGTTTTTGGTTGTGGCTAAAAATACATCCCCTGCAGAAGAACAAATTGCCAACATTGCTCATTACGTGCATCCAATAAAAATGTCAAAAGTTGTTCTAATTTAATTGTGCGCCAAACTTATTTTACTCATTAATAATTAGCTTATAAAAAGAAATCAAGAAAATCAAGAAATAAAAAGGTTACGTATACGCCCCAGTGAGTGAAAAAGGATTGTCATCGACAGATAGCTCGGCTTGTATGAGACGACATTGAAAAATGTACAAAAGCAATTGCTTCAATCTTTCTTCAATCTTTTTTCTACTTTTTTTTTTGAAGATAGAGGACCTACACCTTTTTCTTTGCCGCCTGTGGCGTAGCGTGTCTCTATGTGGCACCCCTTTCGACGGACGAGAAGACATCATGATTAAATCACATGTGATACTGTTTTTGAGTCTTGGCATGAGATTAATTTACCACAACCAAAAGAAAAGAAAATACAAAATTAAACGCTCTTGTTAAGAAATCAAAATGGTGGAATTCAATTAATTTATTTTTGTAATCCCGTGACATGACATCAATTAAATTAGGAACAGAAGGGATTCGCGATTGCGAACATGAAATGGAAATGTCAGTCATATAAAAACGAATGAAATATTTACACTGACAGCTCTCTCTCTCCCTCCTTCAATGTTTTATATTTTATTTTATATTATATTTGCATAGAATATTTGATTTTTAATTTTGCTTAAAAATTTCAATGTACATATATTTTTTCTTGTTATATTTGCTTTTGTTGTTTTTGGGATGCGATGTTGCCAAATGATACAATTTGCATGCACATGTGCAATGTAATTTTAACAAATGCATTTATCTTTATTTTGGGATTTTCAATCCATCTCTTTGATTTATTTATAACATTTTTGTTTTATTGTTTTTATTTTTCTGTTTTTGATGGTTTTGTGTTGTTGTTAGTTTTTGGTTGAGGTTTTGCTTTTAGTGTAGGTAGATTGGATGCCGGAAATAAGAGTTGAATTAAAAAACATGTAAGGGAATTGTGTTGCAAAAATTTAAACGTGTGAAATGTAACGAAATACTTTTCAGATTTTTTTTGAATTAGTTTTTTTGGTTCAATTCGTATTATTTACTGCATTGCTAATGAGATTAATAAATTAATTCAAAAATATGTAGAGTTTGACTCGTTTGTCGAAAATCCGACAATTTTATGTAATTTTAAATTAAGAATTATTTCCATTACTAATTATAATGCGTGGTTGTCTTTCTCATGTTACGTTTATATTGTTTTAAATGAACTTTACTGTTCTGAAACAGAATAGAATAGAATGGAATAGAATAGAATAGAATAGAATAGAATAGAATAGAATAGAATAGAATAGAATAGAATAGAATAGAATAGAATAGAATAGAATAGAATAGAATAGAATAGAATAGAATAGAATAGAATAGAATAGAATAGAATAGAATAGAATAGAATAGAATAGAATAGAATAGAATAGAATAGAATAGAATAGAATAGAATAGAATAGAATAGAATAGAATAGAATAGAATAGAATAGAATAGAATAGAATAGAATAGAATAGAATAGAATAGAATAGAATAGAATAGAATAGAATAGAATAGAATAGAATAGAATAGAATAGAATAGAATAGAATAGAATAGAATAGAATAGAATAGAATAGAATAGAATAGAATAGAATAGAATAGAATAGAATAGAATAGAATAGAATAGAATAGAATAGAATAGAATAGAATAGAATAGAATAGAATAGAATAGAATAGAATAGAATAGAATAGAATAGAATAGAATAGAATAGAATAGAATAGAATAGAATAGAATAGAATAGAATAGAATAGAATAGAATAGAATAGAATAGAATAGAATAGAATAGAATAGAATAGAATAGAATAGAATAGAATAGAATAGAATAGAATAGAATAGAATAGAATAGAATAGAATAGAATAGAATAGAATAGAATAGAATAGAATTAAATTAAATTAAATTAAATTAAATTAAATTAAATTAAATTAAATTAAATTAAATTAAATTAAATTAAATTAAATTAAATTAAATTAAATTAAATTAAATTAAATTAAATTAAATTAAATTAAATTAAATTAAATTAAATTAAATTAAATTAAATTAAATTAAATTAAATTAAATTAAATTAAATTAAATTAAATTAAATTAAATTAAATTAAATTAAATTAAATTAAATTAAATTAAATTAAATTAAATTAAATTAAATTAAATTAAATTAAATTAAATTAAATTAAATTAAATTAAATTAAATTAAATTAAATTAAATTAAATTAAATTAAATTAAATTAAATTAAATTAAATTAAATTAAATTAAATTAAATTAAATTAAATTAAATTAAATTAAATTAAATTAAATTAAATTAAATTAAATTAAATTAAATTAAATTAAATTAAATTAAATTAAATTAAATTAAATTAAATTAAATTAAATTAAATTAAATTAAATTAAATTAAATTAAATTAAATTAAATTAAATTAAATTAAATTAAATTAAATTAAATTAAATTAAATTAAATTAAATTAAATTAAATTAAATTAAATTAAATTAAATTAAATTAAATTAAATTAAATTAAATTAAATTAAATTAAATTAAATTAAATTAAATTAAATTAAATTAAATAAAATAAAATAAAATAAAATAAAATAAAATAAAATAAAATAAAATAAAATAAAATAAAATAAAATAAAATAAAATAAAATAAAATAAAATAAAATAAAATAAAATAAAATAAAATAAAATAGAATAGAATAGAACATAATGTTCTTTAATGGAATTTCATTGTTTTAAGTTTTAAAGTTTTCAAATAAACTAAAACCAATATTTTCCTTCAAACATATATCTGAGAAATAATAATCTACAAAAGAATCCTTTTAATAGTTATTATGAAAATACCGGAAAAATGCCATCGCTTTTTGCATGGAATTACGGAATTAATTCCAAGTCGATAGATAATAACTACGAGTATATACAAAACGTGCACAAACCACCCCTTTCGCTTCCTACTTCACTTCTACTTAAAAAGGAAATTAATTGCACTTGAATAAGAAGTCCTCTATATAGCGTCAACTAGTCTGTATCTTTCTTTATTTTCATTTTTTTTTGTGTTCTTCTTTTCTATTTCCAAAGCACGTGCTTCTTTTGGATTCAATCAGCCACCCCTACCATGTTATGATTTTCTTTCGATATACATATGTATATTCGTACATATGTACATATATAATGAGGAGGTGGAGAAGAAAATATTGATGCTAACGATTGCACAACAATTTTCTTATGTCATACTCTAAATTCTACACCTCTTACCCCGAGGCCGCCATTTCGATTCAATATATAAAACAGAAAATCTAAAACTTGAGATGTCATCACATGAAAACTAATTAAACCATTAGAAGATGAAAATCAACTTCACAGAACATTGCAGAACGATGATGGAAGCTTATAATTCCAATTCCAACAAGTAGCAGCACTATTTCAATCGCATATAGTTTATTCGAGAATTTTATAGATGGATGTACTACAGTAGCGGTCAAACAAATAGAACTGAATTGTAATTCAAATTATTTTTAACGATAAAAAGCTTTTATACTTTGGAAATTTGACATATGTATCTTAAAAACTAGAATTAAATTGAAATCTTTTTTTTGTGTTAATTTTTAAAAGCTTACAAGCTAATTGATTCATTATCAACAGGACGCAACTGTATTTTAAGTACCAAATCAGTTCTTTACACTTAGTTAATGATGGTCTATGGTGCTATTTTTCTGACCACAACTGTATGTATCTTCATAGAATATAGAAGTATCTACTCGTGTCATGTCGAACGGGACATCAGACAAAGTTGGAGCTCAATCTCCATCAGTTATCCACTTTCCTATATGTTTAGCAGCTATGTATTCTACCCTCTAGAGGAAAACATCCAACATTCAAATTGTACAACAAATCCTCAAACTTCTAAAAGAGCTTAGGAGGATTGTTGTGGGTGGTTTGGATCTAGATGAGAGAGAGAGAGAGAAATACCAATGTATCTGAACATACTTGTATTTAGTATATTATCGTTCAAAACAGACAGACGGACAGACAGAAAACAGATGAAAGCTTTATTCACGCCAATTGAATGTTTCCGGTCTAATTTGGTTCATCTGGGTCCCGTGTGCTCTATACAATACTACTAGATTCCTATATTGCCTTGACTATAGCTCGGATATACTCGTGTATAATGAAAATGATGAGCACTGAAAAATGGAATGTCACATCAGCCTCATCGCATCATATATACGAATACTACTAGTAGCTATAGCTAAAGAACTGAATGGTGGAGGAGGAACTGGGCTTCTACTTCCATACTACATTTCCCTACGCTCGTTCCATTAATTCATTAACTACATATAGCGGTGAGTTGAGTGATGTTGCTAGCTATACCCCACCATTCCAACTCATATTTTATAAATGCAAAGTGAGGTTAGTTTCGTTAGTTCTAGTGGATGTACATAGAAATGTGTGTACATTTATTGCTCTTGGGTATTCATGTCAGAATCACTATAACAAGAGGGAGGAAGATTGATAAAAATTACTCTACTAGTATCTTATATACATATATATGTACATATGTATTAAAGTGGATGGAACTTATGCAACGATAACCAAAAATACAATTAAGGGTAGGTTGCTAGAGTAAAGAGATTTGAATATGACGTGTAATTTAAATTAATTGCTTCATTTTTGGTTAAAATTTGCTGGCGTTATCTAGTTTTTTAAAACCAAAAGTTTAGAAACCAAACATCAAGTTCAATTAGTTTACGCTTATAGAAAGAAAAATTGATCCATTAAGATTCTTCAACACAGTAATTAACATCTCATATTTTCATATTAATAGAATCTGTTATTCAAATATCTTTACTCCGTTAGACTTAGTCAGCTTTTTCTTAACGAACTAATTCCCAAAAAAGTTAACTCCCAAAAGATTGACATTGACTTCAAACTTTTTTAATTTAATGCACAATATTTCTAATAACCATATGTGGTAAAATCTTTAAAAAAATCTAGGGTAGTAAAATTATTTGGTATATTATAAAATAAACGCTGGTGTGCCACAGGGCTCCGTTTTGTCTCCGACACTCTTCCTTATTTTTATAAATGATCTTTTAACCCAATAAATTGTTTCGCTGATGACAGTAACATCAGCTTTTTATATTTATATCCTTGTCCTTCGGATGTGGACTACCAAAGGCAGCATATGATAAGCTCAATAAATTATGATTTTCACAGGGAATCAAAAACCGTGTAGAATTCAATGCTTCGAAAACCAAATTCTGTCTACTGTTACAAAGGCGTAACCCTCCTCCAATGTCATTATTAATGGGCTGTACTTACATCGAAGAGACTGCAACGCTTTTAGTTCTAGGTTTGTGCATAACAAAGTATCTCTTGTAAAGTGGTCACATATTTGACATCGCCAAAAATTGTCTAAGTGTATAAGTTTTCCCCGACAATGCAAGAAGTTTTGTGCCCCTTCCGATTTCGCTAAAATTGACAAAGGTTTTTTTCATCCAAAGCTCTAGTATAATTGGCATATTTGGACTAATGCAACATATTTGAGTCTTTTTGACAGGATTAAAAAAAGAGCTCTAAAAATAATTAACGATCGTTCTTTTACTGAAACCCTGGATAGACTTACCATTGAATACCCGCAAGATCTCATTCCTATCATTGTTTTATCGATATTTTCAAAAACTATGCCCTTATGAAATAGCCAGTTGCATTTTCCCCCTCAAACGATTTAACCCTAATAACCGTACTTCTCAAAATCCTCATCAGTTTGCCCTTAAGCCTCATTTCGGACGTTCTGTTAACTACGGAGATTCTTTCTTTAGTCGCACTTCACGAATGTGAAATGCTTTACCAGACTCAAAATTCTCCACTCATCACCATTTGCAGACATTCAAAACCAGTCTGCTTTCTAATCATATCCAACTTTCGTAATTGTTCGCACTGTGTCTTAATTCCTTGAATTCGTGGACAACATTAGACAAAAATACTGGAAGTTATAAAAATGGCTAATGTGCAGCGTTTGACAAACAGCTCCTGTAATTTTTTAATCATTATAATCTATCCAATCATTCTATTATATGAAGTTCTTGAAATATATTCAATAATATAAAAATAATGTTGAAAACGGGTATTTTTCAAACTTGAGCAAATAGTTAAAGTAACCTTTGCAAAAGAGATATTTTGAGTTTTAACTTAGCTCTAAAAACGCGTTTTTTGTTGTTTTTAGCATTTTTAAAGGGCATATTTTAAAAACCTGATATGATTTTAAGGTGACATTCGTATTAAGAACAATTTAATTATTTAAAAAAGATTGTTTTTGTTTGTAGGACAGTAAGAAAAACATAATTTTTACGATATTAAAGTACATAGAATGTTTGCAATACATACATTTTTGGCCAATTGACGCAGTTCTAAAGTAAAAAGTAAAATATTTTCCTACAATATCTGCAGATTATTGTTTATTACAAAATTTATTATGCATCATAAAAAAATCCTACGCACTTCCAAAGAAAATTTTTTAACCAAGATATGTTGAAAATTTAAATTCAATCGGTTTAACATTGCCTGAGTCATGGGTCCGACCAACTTATAAAAACGCAGTATTGAGGAAAAATGCGTTTAAAGTTTTGATTATAAGCAAATCAGAAGTAACCCAGTCATTATATTTGGAGATAACTTGTTTGAGATCCCAGGGTACCATTTAAAATTTTAAAATAAAGATTTTTAGAAATTTTTAAAGTGGCCGTAAGGATTCAAAAGTTATCAGTGTGGGTCCCAATACCGTCTCATTTTCAGAAAAATATATTTAATTTGTATTCAAATTTAAATGAATTATATTCAAGAATTTTGTTATAAATTTTCTTAAGTGACTAAAGACCACTTTAATATAACTGCATTTTTCTCAAAAATTGCGGAATGATATATCATCATATTTGTGTATTTTAAAATATTACTCAAAAACGACTTAAACGATTTTGCTCAAATCCTACATTATCCTTTAATTCATATCATTTTACCTAATAGTTCCAATAAAATAAAATATAACTCAAATTTTATGTTCGAAAATATTTATTTAAGTTATTTCCTTATATTTTACTTATTTTCAAAATTTTAGAATATTTTAAAATAAGAAAACAAAAATTGTGTCTACACCTACACAAAGATTGTGTCCTCAGTTCAGATCCTTGAGGAAAGATTAAAGCAGCCAACTTATTTCCCTTACAAATTCTGTTAAAAACTATTTTATGCACTTGTTTTCTTATCTTTCAAATTGAGTTGTCTTAGAAAGTTGAATTGTAGTCGATATAATTTATTGTATTTTTTGTATATAGTACTTATATCTTCAAAATGTATCTTTACTTTTTCCATAAAAGTCTACACATGCAGAACTATCCAATTTTCTCCTTGACAATTTTCACTGCATTAAACACAAACCTATTACCATATATAAAGAAAGAAAAAGGAATAATATAGAGTTAGAGTATAAGAGTATGTGCATCCTTATTATATGTAGAAGCAGCAAGGACAAACATCCAAGGTACATAATCATCATCATATACTCGTCTTATAGATATATAGTGCTCGATTAAACTGCTTTAGTTTAGGTACCTCTTCATTTCGATATGCATTTGCTTTGCTTATGCAATCCTATTTCACTTTGTTTTCCTTTTTTTGTCAACGAACACTTCTTTTACTCGTTTTCCTCTGAGTATCTCGTTTAGGTTACCTTTTATTTCTCTTTCCTTATAACGAATTTAATCGCATTTCTTAAGATTTTACTCTGAAAATGTTGAACTCACTCAACATCTGCATTTTGCTTCCCTTTTTCTTGTTTCGTATTCTCAAAAAAAAAAAATTATCAGGAGTACACTACAAATGGGTAAGGTTAACCTAACCCCACACTTTGTCTAAGTAAATATAGAGGGCTCGACCTTCTTTACTATATAAACAGAAAAAGGAAAAGAAAGGATAAAAAAACAAATCGATATGGAAGCTGCAACACGTTCTCTAAATAAAAGAGAAAATAAATTCATGTCCTCGATAACATCAGAGAAGAAGAGAACGAAGAGAAGTGGGTTCCTAAAAAACTTAAACTTCGAAATACGTCGCACGTTTATACTTTGTACATTTAAAAACATCCTAAGGACATTTGTGATGTCTGAAAATTATTTCAATTTTTTTTCGTTTTCTCAAAATGTTCTTTGTTTTTATTTTGAAACTAAAATATATCACAAATCTAGATTAAACGTTTTTCCAACATTTTTGAAACAAATAAAACATTAAAAACAAAAGCGTTTTTGATTTTGGTTTTTTTTTTTGTCGAAAAAATGACTAAAATAATTTTGAAGCAAACAAAATAAAAGGAGAACACACCAAAGAAGCAAACCGTTCTTGTTTCGAAAAATAGTTTTATGAAACATAAATCAAATTTGTTTCAAACGAGCGTTTTTTTATCACTATACACTTGATTATATGCGGTGCAACATTCTCCAAAAATTTGCGTTTGGCTTCCAAAATTGTGTGATGTTTGATTCGTATTTATGTTTTGTAATAAATCAAAAATGTTTTATTTGATTTAGTGTGTGTTTCAGTCCAATAATGCTTCTATTTTGTAAGAAAACATAATATGTAAGACACTGGCCGAGCTCACAATACTTACCAAGAAAAGTTCTTCTTGGCCAAACATAACAATTTTTCTAACTAAATCATTGCAGCTAATAACCCACTCAAAATAAAATATCACTCAAATTTTATGTTGCAAGATATTTATATAACCTATTCCCTTATTTTGTACTAATTTTCAAAATGTTGAAACATTTTAAAATAAGAAAACCTGCAGAAAAAATGTGCCTTACTTCATTAACGAAAGATTAAAGCAACCGACAACGTATATCCTGTTGCAATGGGTTCCAAAGATTGTTGGATTCGTGTTGAAATAAATTATGTTTTTTCATAAATCAAAAATGTTTTATCTGATTTAGTGTTTGTTTCAGTCCAAAGATGTTTCCATTTTGTAAGAAACTGTAAATTTTTATTATGAAAAATTCTTTTGGACGAAAATTATTTTTTTTTTAACTAAATGAACTTTTCTGTTGCAAAAAATTAATTTAAACTACTTCCTTATTTTGTACTTATTTTCAAAATTTTTAAACATTGTAAAATAAGAACACAAAAAGGTTTTGTACACCTACACAAAACCTAAATTTACAAAAAAAAAAACATGCATGTTGGTTCCAAAACTTTGACATTTTTTATTCGTGTTGAAAAAATCATGTTTTGTGATGAATCAAAAATGTTTTATTTGATTCGAAGTTCAACAATGCTTCCATTTTTTTAAGAAAATATGCGTAACAGTCGAACTCACGATACACAATACAATTGCAGTTTTCTATAACCAAAGTAACTGCGTCCTTTGGTTCATTTTGACCTTATTGGTTTACTAACAATCTGAAGACCACAAAAAAGAACCAATTTTAAAGATAGATTTGACATTATACTTGAATTGCGTTATTTTTACAACTTCATAAATAAAAATTATGTCCATACAAATAGAATAAATTCAATCTAAAGAAACAATTCCAAGGTTGATTTTGTTTCTTTTCATCTGTCCTTTTTATATACCATTGATCATGGTCCTCCATTTAAATCCCCAGGACAATTTACTATTGACAAACGCATAAATTGCCTTTACACAAAAAAAACAACCCTAAAGAGAGCAAATAAATACAAAAGCGATACAAATAAAATAAAAAGAAAATATTCAATGAACACGGCCTTCAATAAAATTGCGAAAAGAAAAAGGATTTCATCAGGACATTAGTATGCGATGATGAGAAAAAGAAAAACCCCAACAAGAGTACAGAAAAAGGAAATTTTTATATGTATATAAATAATTGATTGTGTTATTGATGCCATGTCGGTATTTACACAAAAGAAAAAAGAATTATGTTCGTAAAAAAGAAGAAGAAAAACAGAAGGACATTCGTTGACAGATTGATGAATGTTCTCAATGAAAATAAAATAAAAAGATCATCGAACACGAACGACATTGAAAAGAAGTTGAATTCGCTTCGATGGTCATCTATTTAGGTGACAGTTACGAAAAATAAAAAAAAAATCTTAAGGTTCTGGTTCAAAGCTTCAAAGCAGCAACACGCAAAGTTGTTTATTTTTTGTGCGAAGGAAATATATACTTATCACAACATTTGGGATACCTACATACTTCTTTTTTTAATTTAGATAAAATATCGTGAAAATAGGCATTTTGGCTTGAATACTTGAATAGCCAATAAGGAAGTTAGCCGGTTGATGAATTATGTTTGTTTTTTTTTTCTCATTTGACAAAAAGGTTTTTATGACCTTTGATCCAAAAAGTCAGTGAACTGAAATTAATACAAAAATGTCAAACATTTTTCAAAGGAACAAGGACATCTTTATAAGTTTATTTTTGCACTTGACATTGCGTTAATTGCAAGTACATACATCAGTTCAATTTGCCAAATGAATACGATGCCAGATTGCAATTCAATATATCGAAAGCTTTGTCTTGCAAAAGACAATGTTTTGTTATAAGAACTATTGTATATGATTCATAGAAGTTTTAAAATAGATTTATCTATTATTTGCAAACCAATTGCCAATTAAAAGTGCAATGTCAAAGTTCTATGTTAGCGCTTGATCTAACAAAAATAAGGAATGTTCTTTTTTTAATTAATTTATTAATTAAGAAAACAAGTTTGATTGTTAAACAATGTGCGCATATGTATGTATACAAATTTTTTGAAATGTTTACGTTTATGAAATTCGCAGTGCTACTTCCAATATTGGGAATAATAATTAGGTTCTAATTTGGAGTAAATTTTTCGTGACTTATATTAAGCTATTTTAGTAGAAAAATTCGGGAAGGTTAATAAATATTGTGTTGTATTTTTGTTAGAATTTCATTTAAAAAAAAAACTGTCAATTTCTACCAAAATTTTTAAGCAACAGAGTTTTTTTTAAGGTATAATTATTTTAATTTTTATTTTTTCACAAGCCCAAAATCAATTATTAATTTTAAAGGTATACGAGATGTGTTCAAAAAGTACCCGGAATTTTCGTTTTTTCAAAAAAATATTTATTTATTCGTTTACATCAATGTGGTCCCCTTCAAAGTAGTCCCCCCCAGATATAATACACTTATGCCATTGTTTTTTCAATCTTCGAAGCACTCTTGATATTCACTTTTTGATATGTCCTTGAGCATTCTCAGCGATTCGGCCTTTATTTCTTCAATCGAGGAAAAACGTCGTCCTTTCATAGGTCTCTTCAACTTTGGAAACAGGAAAAAGTCACACGGAGCCATATCTGGTGAATATAGAGGTTGGGGCATGACTACGGTATTGTTTTTAGCCAAAAAAATTACGAACAAGCAACGACACGAGTGAGCAGGTGCGTTATCGTGGTGCAAAAGCCATGAACTGTTTTTCCATAAATCTGAGCGTTTTTTTAGGATTGCTTCACGCAAACGTCGCATAACTTCAAGGTAATACTCCTTATTAACCGTACGACCTTGTGGTAAGAACTCTTGATGCACTATGCCATAATAATCGAAGAAAACAGTAAGCAAAACCTTCACATTTGATCGAACTTGACGTGCTTTTTTCGTTCTTGACGTTAGATGCTCCCAGGTGGACGATAGTGCTTTGGTTTCGATATCATAACCGTACACCCATGTTTCAACACCAGTTATGACCCTTTCAAGCAAACTTGGATCGTCGTTGACGTTATTTAACAGCTACTGAGCGATGTTCATGCGATTGTTTTTTGGTCAAAATTCAGCAGTTTCAGCAAAAATCGCAGAGCTCATAAAAACACGTCGAACCTTAGCAACTACCACAGACAAAGTAAACAGTAAATATAGCTGAAAATTGCATCATACTTTAGGCTTTGAGGACATGTATACCAACACAATACAAAACAAATTTTGGCCTTCGGACTCTCCAGACCCGCGAAATTTAAAAATTCCGGGTACTTTTTGAACACACCCCGTATATCATAGAAGTCTTATCTGGAGGTTTAATTTCGTTTGAATTTTCCCAACATTTGTAGCCGTATATAGGCTTAAACGCGGCAAATGTTGTCCCATAATGTTTAATCCATTTTTGGGTGTATCAGCGTAGACTAGCAACTTCAAAGGCCCCCACAGAAAATAGTCAAGCGTTGTTGAATCGTACGATCTTGGAAGCCAATTCACAGATTCGTATTGAGAAACTATGCGGTTCCCAAATGTCCCCTTCAATAAATCAATTGTGGCAGAGCTGTGTTAAATATTATGCCACGCCATCTTTTTTAAAACCACTGCTCCTTCACATCATGCTTGTTCATTTGATTAATGAAAAAGTCAGTAATCGAGGTAATCTAGCGGTCACCATTGTTTGTAACGTTTAAACCAACATCGTCTTTAAAGAATTACGGACCAATTATTCCAGTAACCCATAAAGAACACCAACAGTCAGCTTTTATGTATGTAACATGTCCCAACATACACTTAACGATTATCATCGAAATATAGCAATTTTGTATTTCGAACAGATACATGATTTTGAAAATAAATTTTACAGAATTTAGAAGCGGTTATTCAGTCTTCAGTGTTTTTATTTGAAACTAAAAATAAATCAATTGATAGCTGACAAAGTAGCCGCCAGTTTGAATTGTGTTGCCAAATTAACGAAATCAAAGTTAACTACCTGTTTTTGAAAAATTTCTCAAAAACAATTTCAATATTTTTTTTATAATAATCACACACTCAAGGGGATATTACTACCTTTATTATGCAGAGGCACAGTCTGAGCACTAGGAAGAGGAAAAAGGGGTTTAAAAGGAGATGTCGGTGCAAATTGGTTTTGAATTCCTGGATATTGCAATGACTAGGAAAGACAGAGTGTGCTAAGGCATTCCACATTCGCGTAGTACGGCTAAAGAACGAATCTCTGTATTTGACAGTACGGCCGAAGTTGGACCCGAGGATATACTGATGAGCATTCCTAGAAGCGCGAGTATTACACTTGAACTGCTATTGCAGCTGGCTATTTCACTAGAGCATAAACCGTTAAAATAACGGTAAAAAAGGGTCAGACAAGAAGCCTTACGATGATGTTCAAGCGAAGTAAATGAACATATGATGATATTATCACCTATCAATTTAAATGAGGCTTAAGTAAGTTGCAGAAGCACCAGCCCAGAGATGGGAGTTATACTCAAGCTTTGGGCGTATATAAGTCTTGTAGATAACAGCCAGATCAGAAGGGGTGAAATATTTCTTGCATCGCCTTAGAAAACCCAAACATCTTGCGGCATTTTTGGCGACATCGCGTATGTGATCATTTCACAAGAGGTGGTTGGTGACAAACATACCGAGAATATCGAGGTGTTCAGTCTCATTGATGCAAGTGCCATCCATGGATTACGGCAATCGCTTTAACGATACAAGACAACATTGGGTTTTCGAAGCATTAAATTCCACGCAGTTTCTTAATACCGATTGTACAATGCTGTTTAGGTCGGAATTTAATGAGGTTATCATATTTTGTCGTTGCAGTTCCACAAGAAGAGGGATGTGAAAACGAATATGAGAAGCTAAAAGAGTGTTGGAGATAGAACAGAGCCCTGGGGCACACCAGCATTTATTTTATGTTTTTCAAACTTGAATTACCGAAAGGTAATTACTAATCCAATGAAGCAGGGATTTATGAAAACCGAAAGCATTTTTTCCAAAAAACTTCCCTTCTCAAATAAAACGCTGTTCTCTGATCTTAGTCGAATTAAACCCTTGCCATTATAATTTCACTTCAAAAAATAGGTAATATAAAATGAAGATACTTTGTTTCAAGAAAGTTAATAGAAGGCCTATTTTAGTAAAGCAAGAATCGCTTTTCCACAAGTTCCTACCAGTTTCGTATGACGTTACAATCTGTACTATCAAATTTAATTGAAGTCGGTTGTGATATTGTTTCTTGAGATACTTGTGAACCAAAATGTTCACTTTTTTTTTAAATTTCTATAGAAACCACAGGTTTGTTAAAAGGCATTTTTGCATATCTTGTTAATATTATCCGTCAAACAATATCAAACTTAAAGTCGATATCTCTGTTGGTTCTTGACATATTGCCGACGATAAAAGGTATCCAAAAGCTCGGACCGATTCTTTAATTTTGACTATAATTCTCAAATTACAAATTTTCGCTTTATATCGCTGAAGATGTAATTTTTTTTTTAGAAATTGTAAACAAATTATCAAAATTTTCAAACTGGTGAAAGACATCTTCAATATACAAAAAGTTGATACCATATTTGGAAAACTGGATCTGATAGCAAAAAATGATACATTTCCCGAACCATGAATGCATGGTGGTGTCTGCTTTTTAAGAAAAATTAGCCGATAATTTGTCAAATCAGTGAAATAAACGTAAAATTCTATAATTTTGTAAAATTAGATTTATCGTATGTCAAAAATATACATAATCATTAACTTTGTTTTTTAGTGTAATCTAACACATTTCTTCATAACTATGTATATTTAAGGAAAGAAAATTGAAATTTCGTCAACCATCAATTATTTCTTTCTAACGTCAAAATAACCATTAAATCAATCTTCTATACATTTCACAGCAAAACCAATCCCTAATTATATGTCAACAACTTAACTACCCTTTCGATAAGGTTCTTATTTTCCTTCGTTACTGTATTATTTAGAATACAAAATTCTAACACATATAACTCATGTAACATTTCAATTGACTTAACTTTATTTTTGCATTTAATAACCCTACAATAGGCGTGACTAACTTGCCTAAATCATCATCATCATCATCATCATCATCAGTAGCAGCAACCGTCCTCCTAATAAAATGTTAGAAGCTATTATTCAAATTTTTGTTTCCTTCCTTCCGTTTAATTTATCAACACGCAAATCCTATTGACTTACTTATATCGGTAGTTAAATCAAAAACAAGGTGTTTTATTTTTCTTATATTAAAAGCTTTCTTTACCGCCGAAAATTGAAATAGCCAAAATTAAATAATAGTTCAATCTCAAATTAAAAAAAAATAAGCGAAACAGAGAAATATTGGTATAAAAATTCACTTTGGCACGTGACCCAATGCCTGACTGATTATTATTTAGACTTATGAAAAATAAAAACACAAGGCGCACACCATAATAATTATTCGAAGTCCAATCACAACTTTTATAGGTGAAGTAACACAGTAATCATGGCGTAATATCAAAGAAGAAAAAATATTTATTTTGATTTTGCCAAAGAAAAAAGTGAAACTAATTGCATCACTCTATTGAAGGCTTGAATATAGAAACACTGACATAAATGGCACACCATGGCAACCCATATTAATTTTGACATTCCAATTTACTGTCGTCGACGACTCGTAGCTTAAAGTGGTTGACTTGAAGCTTGACGTACAACCGTAACCAAACCATCAAATAAAAAAGTCTCCAACACCAAGCTACAACGACGAGCAACGCTACGAAATGACTCTAGGATATTAAGACACAAAATTACTTCTGCAATTCACAGCACGTATTCATGTTTAAAAGTCAGCAATGATGATTGACTTTTAGTATTCCATTCAACAACCATTCGTTTCACAAAAGTTATAATACATATTCTCTTAACGTCATATTTGGAGCCTCCGATAAAACCCGCAGACACCACATTGTACGAAAACTATCTGCTTTTTTTTCTGCACGCTTTTAACTTCCCCAAAAAAGGGTTAAACTTTTAGCGAAAAGTTTTACAAATATTGTTTTTTCCAATACACATCACACACATACCCTACTTTACCCCCGACCCCCGACCCTTCAAGCTCACATGACCCTTTTTGTAATTCAATAAACTTACTCGTATTTAGTGTGGTTGAGTTCGGGAATATTTGAAAATTCGAGATTCGAAAACTCTATCCAAGCATTATATGGAAAAAGTTTTTAATGCACTTTCACTCCCTCTGCCCCTCTTTTTCTCTTGATTGAAGTAAAAATTTGTTTTGTTGGTTTTAGGTTGAATTTTTTGAAAATTATTCGAAATTTAAATGAATATTCAAACAGATGGAGGGGTGGCGAGGGAAGGTATTGGAATAATTTTGTGGGCAGTTTAGAGAAAAGTTGGTTGGTTGGTTGGATTACTCCTGGAAACTAAGTCAACGTCGCTCTTCGTCATCTACGTTGTCGTAGTATTTTTAATATTCAGATCGATTTAATTGATTAATTAAAAACTTTGGCTATTTCAGTTTCTGAAATTGATGGGACAAGGACACGTTTTAAGTATACCGAGTATTTGTGGCTTTAAAAACAAAAAGAAAAAAACATTTAATCAAAGTTTAAAGAGACAAAAAAATTTGATTACCTAACTCAAAAAAAAAACATAAATTAATGCGGCAAAATAAGTTAAAGACGGGGGGTTGATAGCAAATTTATAATTGCAAAATCCTGAATAAATAGTTTTCACTCAGAATTGAAATTAGTATACCTACGAAGTTTATGCACATTTTAAGTGGTTTTTATATATTAAAGTAGCAGCACAAGAAGTTTATTTATTCATTTGGAGAGATTGAAGCTTTTTCTTTTTTTTTTTTGAAATACATATTTTATAAACTAGAATGAAGTGCGGTTTTCTTAAGTTAAATTCTTCGAATAAATATTTATGATGACATTTGAAAATCTTCAAAAAGGACAACAAGTAGTGAAATAAGGATTAAAATCAAGTGGTTTTTAGAGTGGAAATACTTGTTATTAGTTGAAGTAGTTTCAATTTCAATTTTCTTCTATAATTGTCATTGTGGTTTCATATGACATAGGGAATTATATAAATAAACAAAAGTAGATATTTTATTTAATTAAATTGAAAAATAAACATTTATGACTTTAATTCCCTTGTTAAGTTAATTCTAAAGAAAACATTCAGTAAAATGGTAGCAGTGTACTTTGTTTTTAAACGACTTAGTTAAAAACATATATGGTCATAAGTTTGATCATAGTTGGCCAAGCTAAACCTGAACTATATACCTCACAGAGCAGATCTTCCAGTCATCTGTAATATATGCAACAGGGTGGAGAGGGAAGACGTTGTGCATTTCTTGGGAAAGTGTCCTACTCTAAGAGAAACGAGAAGATGTATCTTTGGAAATGATTTTCTAACCATTGAGGAAGTCATATTCGAATTAAATCAAATGAATGTTTCTAAACTGTATCAGTTCTGTACAATTGCTTTAAGATATCGAAATAGAATCTTACAAGGACTTTTTTGATGAAACACCTTTTTTATTCTTATTGTTATGTGATAATTGTTAATTAAAATTAAAATTAAAACTCGCTAATTATAAAATTTAAAGTCAAATTTAAAAAATAAATAATATTGTAAAAGTATATAAATAGTCAATTCGTCAGACTGCACATAGCCATGTCTAATGATTTTGTTTTATATTAAAATGTTATATTAATTTTATTAATTATGAATAAAATCAATTATAATCTAAAAAAATCGAAAAATCTAGTTGGCCAAGCAAATGATTCACCAAGAATAGAAGACATATTTTTGAAAAGAGTTCACAATCGTACTTATTTTGAGTAAATTGTTGGTTAAAATCCTAAACCGCAGTTCTATACTTCTTTTACGAAAATTTTGAGAATGGTGTTCTTGAATTTTTAAACTAAATTAGTTACAAATTATTCGAAGAGCCCTCTCAAATAATTCTCATATTCACGTTTGCTATTTCAAAACATGTGTTTCTGTTTTTGAGATATTTTTGTGTTAATTGTTTTTCAGAAAGCCATAAATTCTTAAGACGAATAAACAACTAACAGAATATTCGAAATGAAGTTCCACAAGGTTCCACTTTGAGGACTGTATTATTTTGTCTTTTTTAAAGAAGTTAATATTACTCTTTTTTGTAGCACCCGTGGCATGATAGTTAGTGCGTTGGACTGTCATGCCAGAGGTCTTAGGTTCGATCCCTGACTATGACATCTAAAGTTTTTTTCACGGGTACTGCCTCTTGCGAGGAATTGACAAATTCTCCAAGAGTAATTCTTGTCAGGAAAAGTGCTTTCTCAAATAAGCCGTTCGGATTCGGCTTAAAACTGTAGGTCCCTCCATCCCTAATAACATTACTCAAGGAATGGTTGAGAGTTGTAAGTCACTAAGCCCTAGTTCTCAACGGACTGCTGCGCCACCTAATTTTTTAATAAAACTCTCCGAAGATCTCTAATGACACATTGGAAAAAACCGACCCTCTTTTAAATTGATTAAGTTCTCAAATAAATGGATATTCCAAAATTCATATGTCTTAGATTTAGTCCAAATTTAACCTCTTCAAGGCATACAAGTTCTCAGACAAATCATACAAAATGGAGTTCCACAAGATTCCACTGTCGGGCCTATATTATTTTGTCTTTTTATAATAATTTTAAAAAAAACTCTTCGTTAACCTCTAATAACGCATTAAAAACAACTGTCCCTTATTTAAATTGCTTTAGTTCTCAAGCCCACACTCGATATTCAAGAATTCATTTTTTTTAAGAAGTAGGCAAAATTTAAACTTTTCGGAATTATTCTCGCAAATAAAGGACCAATATGCTTTCTCCTTTACATCAATCCTTTTAATTTCTTCAACAATATAACAGAAGTTAAAATCTCAAAACAGTCAATCAAAATGGAGTTCCACAAGATTCCACTTCGGGACCTACATTAATTTGTCTTTTTAAAGAGTTAATTAAAAACTTGGTGGTCTTATTTTAAATTGCCTAAGTTTTCAAGCTCTTAAAAAAAAAGACCAGAAATTTTATCATTTTTGGTTGATTTAATTCAAACTCCAATTATTTTCGGAGTTATTCTCGCAAATAACAATTTAAACCTTTTTTCGCTTACATACATCAATGTCTTCGTACATAAATTCTTTCATAATTCTTCTCTTTCAGGCAGACGGCAGAAAAGCCATGCTCTTATTCTTAAGAAATGAAATTTGTAAACCATTTTTTGTATAATAAAGAATTAATCTAATCTAATCTAATCTCTAATCTAAATTCTTTAAAATTAAATTCTCTTCTATTATAAAACAGACAAGATGACAAGTTTTCAAAAGAGTGTCAGTTTTTTTTTTTTTATAAAAGACCTTTTCAAAATATCTTTTTGCAATAAAACTATCAATTAAAACTTTAAAACCTTGAACCAATGTTATAAAATTTTCTCTTTGTTCAAACTCAAAAGAAAATGAACACGCCCTAGTGGGAATTCGATACAAGGAGATACCTTCCCAACTTGCTATACATATGTATAGATCTAGAGAAAAACATTTTCAAATTTCAACACCCACATTCCTGACACTGACATTGCTCTTTCATTTATTTACTTTTCGAAATACAAAACAGACAGATAGACAGATCTACTTTTCTCCTCTGACAAAGGCAGAAGAAGAAGGAAAATTTTGTAAAACTGTCTGTGGTTTAAACTTTTGAAAATATACACCCAACAAAAGCCCCAAAAAAAAAAACAACCCCCTACCACCTAAAGACTGATGGGTGGTGTTTTCACTGCAACTATAACCAAACTATACTTCTATAGCTGTTTATCTCGAAAATGTTGTTTATAGTAGTTCCTATCAAACTATTGAAATTAATACAAGCGTTGTGCGAGTAAAGATGCAGATACAAAGATACAGTATCTATACGAAGATAACAAGATGAGACGATATTGTTGTGCAATTGGCATTGACAGCAGTGTCAGAAGTGGGATATGGTTTGAGGGATATCAGCGGCGGCGGTGAATGTCGGCGGTAGTGTCTAGAAATATCTTAATTTTGTGAATTGAATTAATTACGTGATCGTTTATCACTTTCACACTCAAAACAACGCCATATCAGTATCAGTATCTTTTTCTAATGCATTCCTCACGTCGGTCGGTCGTTTTTGAAAGTATCTCTATGTCTCGTTCTCTCGTTTGTTCTATGACTACATCTATTTCTCGTCGTATTGATACTTCTGTAGACTTTGTTTTTGGGCGTTGTGTTCTTATAGTATGATGGTAGTTTTTGTGCCATTGGTTTAATTAAAAATAGTTTGCCAAGGGTTTTTCAGTTGTGAAAGATGCTGAGCTGAAGCTGATGCTGATGCTAGTTGGCGGTGATGGTTCTTTATAGCCTGATGGCTCTTTCGTATCTCGTATGAGGAGCGTTCACTTAAGTGCAAATGCAATTTTAAAACATCGACGAGAAGGATGACGATAGACGAGAGCTTAGAGCAATAAGAGACGACCGACGATACGGACCCAGACCCAGATCCAGAACCAAACCCAGACCGAGCATCAACAGTTGGAGAGGAAGTAGTTAATTGAATTTTCGTTTTTCAAAATAAGAATTAAATTCTCTTATGGTCGATATCATTATGGGTACTGTTGGAATGTTGTTAGACACTTCGCTCTCAAATACGTAATAGTTACAATTTAGAAAGTGAATTCCTGTGCGAATAACTTGGTTGGTAGTTGGTTGATTTTTAGGGTTTTAGTTTGAAGATAGTTTCAACATGTTGTTAGTTTTTGTAAAAAGGTTTAATTTTGTTTTTGTCGAAATAAAATAGACAACTGAATCGAATGAAAATGTCCTTAGAGGAAATTTCTTGCAGGAAAAAAACTAATACATTTATTTCAATACAATTTAATTGGGAAAAGTAAGTGTAAAAATATTCAAAAACCTTAACATTATATCTGCTATTTCTTGTGGGATTTGAGCATCTCTAAAACTTAAACGAAGAGACTAAATTGGCCTAAAATCTGGCAATGAGAATTTGGCATTTAACTTTCTATATGAAATCCGATCAGAAAAATTGTTCAATACTATTTCCAATAAATGGGACCATATGGCGTCAATGTAGGCTTAAATATTGGCTTCGAGAGTTGCTGGTTTGTTGTCATAAATCAATGGCTTAAAAAAGCACCGTACAAAATAATGGAGAAGCATGTAGTTTGCTCAAACGAGGAAGACTGCAAAAAGACTATTTCTGGAAATTAAATTTTCGCCAAATTGATTTTGCAATAAATTGACGGATAAGCCCGCTACATGACAAGTTGTACAGTCTTGTTGAAACTAAATTTCGTCAATTCTTTCAATTTTAATATTTAATAATGATTCGTTAATGGCTCGATTTTGGCTTATAAACGCAGCCATTTAACTATATAGACAAATGAAGGAAGATTTCTATGAACTTCGCCAACAGATTAATTATTTTTCAAAGCAAATTTCCACAATTTCAAAGCGTCAATAAATTTTGACATTTTCAACTGTCAAATCATAGACAACAACCATCGCATCTTCTCTTACAGCTTATGTATATAACAAAAGTGTGATATTTTACATTTTAAAATTTAAAAAAATGTTGCACATACGCCACCGTGTCCACAAAAGGTTTTATGTACATAAGTTCGACAGAAGCTATTTATATTAATTTTAACCAAGCAAAAGCAATGTGGCGAACAGTATTCTATTACTTTTTGCATTTTAAGTCTGACATGACTTATTTTTGAGCTCCTACTTTGACGTTCATTAAAAAAAAGAAGAACGTCCATTAGTTTTGTTATTAAAAAAACTAGTTGATTTCTTCAGTCAGTCAAAAATTGTTTCTCGACCCTACCCTTTGAAACCTAACTTTTTAGTTCAAGATTTTAGCTAAGTAACGTACATCCATTTTGTCAAAAAAAGAAACAAGTATGAGTAGAGTATATTCATGGAGGCTTTTGCTCTTCTTAAATTTTGTCGGCTTATTCATAAACTTAAGTTTTTCCTTAATTGCAAAATACCCCCTTATAATTGGTTTTAGTTATTTCTTTTTCGTTTTATAGAGGTATACCTTACCTACTCTAAACTTAAACTAGCTCTTTATGGTAATTTATTTTAATACAACCTTTTGCTCTTCCTCCATATCACCGCCCGCCATCGTTCTAAACGAACGAAGTAGAAGATTTATAAATCCTAATTTAGAGAGTTCTTCATATTATCAGCTGTGCTTGTTTGGGGGCTGTTGTGGTTGTTGAAACGAGACTTTATATACATATTCGCCAACTAAAGATATACAAAACAAAAACATGCCAAAAAGCTTTCCATCAGAATGTAATTAATTATACTCCCTTGAAAAACAACTGTACCTACCAACTACTTTAACACAAAGCGGAAACAAACTAATAAAACAAAATTTCATACACATACATATAAATATACAAAACATTTGGTGCTTTATTCTAAGGGATGGAAAGGGATAATGCTGGTTGGCTGGGCCTTGTTGGATGGCTTTTCCGATCCTATCGCTCACTCGTCCTGTTTTCCCAGTCTTGAATAAAGGACCATGAATGATGAAAACTAATTAAGCTAGAGATGTGGTTGCTATGTAATAGGGGAATGTTTGAGGGTTGGGGATTGGAAAGAGAGAGAGACTTTTTTTTGGTATATATTTTATCTAAAACTACCAGCCAATGTTTTCTTTTTACCAAGGGCGTCATTAAGTTAATCCCAGCAGACATTATAGAGATACAGAAGAAGTGGTGGACTTCACTTTATATCTTTCCCATTACTCAAAACATCATCAAGGATAGACACAAAAAAATAAAGAGGAGTATTTTCTGTTTGCAAAATTGTAAATTTAAATTTTTGCTTTCGAAACGAAACGAAGCGTCATTTTAGTGTCTGATGTTTGGTGTAAGGATATTTTTCTTTCCTAACGTCCCAAAAATAATATTATACCTTAAATAAACCTCATTACAATGCGCATATATAATTAAGGGAATTTTCGGTCTAAAAACATTCATTTTTTGAATCCGGTCATAGTCAGATATGAATTTATGACATTTGATATCTACGACACAAGGGCGTGGTAAATATTTGGAGAGTATCAACACCATTTTGTTATATTGGAGATAATTCATATTGAAATTAAACATCAGTTTTATATTTGAAAATATCCAAAATCTTTCATTCACTCTGAGCCATGTACGAGTACTGTATACAATATTGAATGCCTTAACTTAATGAAGGACTAGACAAAACATCAACTGAACGAATATATATAAAATGGAGTTCCACAAGGTTGTACTTTTGGTCCTGTACTATTTTATCTTTTTTTTTTAAATTGTTTTTAAAACACTTTGAAGCCCTTCAATAACTCAATGAAAAAAACTTGACTCAATTTTAAATTGTTTAAATTTATTACTCCATGAAATTAAAACAACAATTCATATTCTTATATAAACTTCTGGCACGCGTAAGCTTATATAATATACATATGTTATGTAATGTATTTAACTATTAGCTCTCATCATCAATTAATTTCAATTCTATTCGCATGCCACACACAAACAGGCACACATTTAATTCATACGGCAATTATAAATTAGAAACAATATTAATGCATAATTAGCGTATAACCTTATGCTAATTAAAATTAGTCAACCACACAATTTCTCAATTAAAAGTACGTCAATCTATCTATCGTCGTATCTTAAATCTCCATATTCGTATTTATTATTATTATTATTGCAACCCTCGTCCGTGCGTCGTCGTCTTTTAAGTAAATTATACTGATGAATATGCATAATCTTCTATCTACATATGTACATACATATATAAATGTGTACCTTTCATTTGTTATAACAATTTACTTAAAATGATATTAATTTTAATCAAATAATTGTGTTTTTTTTTTTTTGGTATGTCTGATAACCATTTTATTTACGTCATTTTAACGACATTTTCTGCAGATTCTTCATTTTCTTTGGTTTAATCCCCTAATCTCAGAATGGAGGTTATTGAAAATAGCATAAAACACTTTTGTATTTTCAACTCATTAATCTTAATCCTTATTATGTATTCACATTTTCCTAAATAACTAAAAAACATCCATGGATTGAAATGGAAGCATTAAAATAAAATTTATAACAAAAATTTAATATTTCTCTAAATTATTTATGTGCATAAACATAAAATAAATTTTATTCTCCACCAACGACATGAATTTCCTCTTGTCGTCGTCGTCGTCGTCGTCGTCCTTTTAGTTTGGTCCTAGTGCTGTCATTTGAAAATATGCATCAATTCGTTCGAGAGAAGGTACCTAATGAAATTTGACGGAGGAGAAGAAATATCCTTCGTTAATAAGGTTATTTATTCAAGGATTGTAACAATGTTGGAACACGAGTGAAAAATAAAGAAGATAACATATAAAAGTAACACAAAAAAAAACTAACTGTGACGAAGAACGAATAATTCTTATTTGCATATTGAAAGAACCACTCGAGTGTCCTGATGATGTCTGACTTTCAATACAAAACAACTATGAAAAAATATATTTATATAAACTTGGTTATAGCTCTTTTATAAAAGTTTTTAATAAATGCATAAAATAAACTTATTTTATGTAGGTACATCGAAGTATACAAAAAGAGAGGAAGTAAAATGAGGAACTGTAGATAAAAACAAAGACTGATGTTGGGTTGAATTAATTATGTAAAATACTTTTAATTGAAAGTAATTAAAGCTACTTCCACATAGGCAGAAGAATTAAATTAAACAATTCGAACTTATGAGGGTAATCATAAGTTTCATCAGAAGCGGAAATTGCTATGACCAATTTGTGAATGGGAGACTTGTGCCGATAAGAGATTCTCTTTTAAATGACTCTTCTGAAAGGATTTCAAATTTGTTTAAGTACCCTCGTAAAAGGAGGATGTTAAATTAACTCATGGCTTCCATTTTTAGTATTTTTGTTAAACTATAAAAACAATTTAAATGGTTTGAGAAAATGAATTTAACTTGACGCAGATTTCTTGTTCCTTTCATATTTTTCCATGGTATTTCAAAAAGCCCAGAATCCAAAAAACAAGATTTTTGGGGGAATTTTTTCTCACAAATGCTACAAAATCATGATGACCTAGCCTTTTTTACAGGAAACAGGCCGAGCTTTTGTAAGTTTTCATCACGTTTTGTTACATATTGATTTTTTACCAAAATTTCGCAAAATTACCTACAACTTGTTCTATAATTGTTAATAATAAATTAACTATGCAATATAAGAAAATCTTAGGTGCTTCCAAGGAACATTTATTTTCCAATATACATTCAAAATTTCAAGTCAATCGGTTGAAAATTGTCTTGGGTTATGAGTCTTGCCAGTTAAAACAATGCAGTATTCATATTAACTTGTTTGATGTTTTGAGTAGTAGTAGGTTAGGAAGAATTTTGCAATATCTTAAATGCTTAATTTCAAAAACCGAGTTCTCGGTCAAAATCTTTCAGAATATCATTTGTTTTAGTCAAGATTTAATAAATCATTTTAGTTTTGTTAATCCAGAAAACAAAGTTATATCTCCTTAAACCAAACATTTATGTATATCAAAAATTATATGTCCTATAAAACCGAGTTATAAATTGATGTCCTAAACAATATTTAATTTATATATCTCTTAAAACACAGTTAAATATCTCCAGCGAGATATAAATGGTTTTCTTAATAAAATCTTGTTGAAGAGTCTAATACCTTTTAAAACGAATAATAATCTTGAAAGATCAATTTATATGTCTCCTAAAAAAGTATTACTGAGTAATTTTACTTTAATAAGCTTATATCTTTGAAATCAGAGTCTTATCTAAAAAAAAAATAGACTTATGTTAAGTGTTAAGTAATATATAAATCAAAGAGCTTATATTTCGACAAAAAGAGTCGAAGTCAAAGCGAGTTATAAATCAAGTCACTAGCATAATTTAGTTCAATAAGTTTAATATCTCTTTAAAAACCGAATTATACGTCTAAAAAAAGAGAAAAAGAGGAGGAGAATCTTATATCTCTTGAAATCGAATTAAAACGAGTTATACCATTTGGTTAAAGAAACTCATACCTCTTAAAACCATTTTAAACATTTACATCATTATAAAAACGTTTTTCCTAGTAAATTTTATGAAAGAATCTTATTTTATTCAGATTCATAAATCTCTTAAAACGGAGTTATAAACGTTCATAAATGTCCCAAAAAAGGAAGCAACTGCACATTAGATTTTTAAAAAAATGCACATATCTCCTAAAACCGTCCTAAAACAAATGGTATTTAAAATGTACCTATACATATCTCCTTAAATCGAATTATAAATGGTCGTGATTAGTAAAATTTGGTTAAAAAAGCGTATATCTCTTAGAATCGAGTTGAAAGAAGTTATTTTTCGAAAAACTGACTTGTAAAATGTAACTGTGAGTTATAAATCGTTTAAAGTAGTAGAATTAAATTAAGGAATCATATACCTCTTAATACCAATTTTACCTCCAAAACTGTGTTATAAGTGTATTGAAAGAAACAAATCTTGAGGATGAATAAAATTCGCTTGAAAAAGCTTATATCTTTTAAATCCGCATTTAAACAAGCTGTATTTCCAAAAAATAGTGATATATAAATGGTTGCGATTAGAAACATTAGGAAGCTTATATTTCTTCAAACCAAGTGAACACGAGCTATAATTGGAAATCAAAGTCATATATGTATCTTCTAAAAGTGAGTTATTTTCGTTGTGAAATTCTTAAAATCGAATTAAAACTTTAAAAAAATTAATTTTGTACAATCTTAATGCGAGTAAGAAGAATGTAATATCTCTTTAAACCGTATTAAAATAGCCATACCTCCAAAAAATAAGTTATATATGACTGTGACTTATAAATTTTTGTAATAAAAAAAATTTAATTAGAAGTTTATATTTCTTAAACCCGAGTTAGAAAGTTACAACAGAAATGAAATGCGAGTTTAAGTCAAAGAATTATAGAATTTAATATCTCCTTAAACCGAGTTATAGCTCATTAAAGCTTTAATATGACATTTTGCGACTGGCTCTTCTGAAAACATCATTTCATAACAATTTGCAAAAACATTTAATTCCTTGAATTTTGTTTTTTTCCACGCTTTTTACAAAATATGTATTATATTTTTTTATGTCAATTGAACTTCCAAGAACTGTTTTTCCATGCTACTTGAATTCATTCAAATTGAAAACAAATAACTTCCACCAAACAGAATTACAATGTTATGAATATCGTGTGTAGAATTCTTGTAAAATATTTCTGCTCTTTGAATATTTTCAATATTAAAAAAAAAGAAACGAAAAAACAAATAGTAAATAAGGTATATATGCACACATATTTCCTATTAAATGATGTCAATAAATAAATAAATAAATATCATCAGGATTCAAAGAAATATTGAGAAAATTCATAACATATGTTACAAATGTACGAGTAAACGTAAATTTGCCTCTCGCAACTATATAGGAATCAAATTTCTTTTTAACAATTTTAAAGGGAACATCCTTCCCCTTGCCCCGCTTTACATATCTCCCTCGGATATACGTAAATAACTTTTCAGCAAAACTCATATATTCAAAATCCCTCTTGTTTCACTCTATACCTATATGAAGGAGGAGGACGAGGAGTTATGTAGGTATATTTCAGGTTTATTGAATTTCTCGCTACAGGCTGGCAAAATTGTCGCTTAGCAACACATCATCGAAAGGAAGAAAAAAAAATATTCAATACGCTCTGGTTTGATGTTCCTTCCATCAAATCCGAGTCCATTGGTATCCAATTTTTCTCCCATACATGTTCCTGTATTAATTTTATTCCGGAAAAGTATACTTTTATTATTGGAAGACCAATTTGTGTCAATTAAGGTAAAATACCTCCAAGGAATCTCCTGCTATTTGATATTTGTATCTTAAAAATAGCACAAAAGTCTTTGTTGTTCTTTAATAGCAAAATAATGTGAACGTAATTCGTTGTGCTTTGGAAGGGAAGTAGAATCCTTATTAACTTCGTTCCCGAATTTTTGTAACCTATTTTTGTGACAAACAAAAATAATTAAAACAAAACTCTTTCATGCATTTCAAAAACGGAAACGGAAAGAGTCATCATAATATCAATATGAGGGCAATAAGGTGCTCCATTAAAGAAGAACTCCCACACACACCCAACCACACACATAACACATCATACAAAAGCAGATCGTCGTGCAAATAGACTCCCGGTCATGTACTAATTGGAAGGCCCATCCCCATTAAGTTCCCATGTTTTGAACAGTACATCTGCTTGAATGGCACAGCCAGCACCGCATCGTAGCCATAGCCATAATAGTAGGATGACCGCCATAACGACGGACGACGACGACGGCCTTAAGCATTTTTCCATATACATATACAAAACGAGCAAGTGGGGGCTGGGATGTGTGGTCCTTCGTTTCGTTGGCGATAAGAGGACATAGAAATTTATATTAAATTTTCATATCCTGTCAGTTTTTAAGCTCCATCTGGTGGCCAAAAACTTCTCGATAGCATTAGTTATACTTTTCTGTTGTATATCATCTCCTATACTCATATAGTTTGCATCTCTTTCTCTCTTATACATTATTCGGCATTCACATTCTAATGGATATCGTTACTTTTATTTTATATTTGCAGCACATGGTGCAGGCCGGTGTGGGCCCATATCCAGGTGCCCCAACAGGATATCCACCGGCACCAGCTAATGTCGGAGCTGCTGATAGCCTTTCGATGGCAGTGGCTGCTGTCAAAGCTGAGCAAGCATCACAAATGAAGCCAGATGGTGCACCGCCGCCTGTATCATCAGCTGCAGCAGCCGCACAAATTTATATGCAGCAGAAAAAAGTGAGTATTTGTAAAGTTTTAGCAACTTTTTCTATTATTATTTTTCTTTTTCTGTTTCTATTTTTGTTTCAATGATGGAAAAGTTTTGGAGAACTTTTATGTTTTTTTCTTTTGGTTAAATTTATAAATTTTCAAGGACACTTTAATGTTTCGTGAAGAAGATGAAAATATTGAAATAAGTTTTATTTTTGTTTTTGTTTTCGTTTTCACTCTCAGTAAATTATAAACTTAACAAAAATATAAAACTATAGTGACAAAATCAAAGAGAAGAATGGGAAATTCCGCAAGAAGGATTTTTCAAGTGCATACTTTTTGTTTTGTTAATTAATTATTTTTGTTTGTGTTTTATTTGAATAAAAATGTATGCACAAAAAAATTATATAAAAATGTCACACAGAGCTAGAAAATGCATGCGATGATGGGAAATATATTTATGGTTTACTTTGCTAATTTCAATTTTTAAAATGTATAAAATTAATAATCTTTGGGCAGACAAAAAATGTTAAACAAAAACTTAATAAAGTTTGGCTGATGTTTTTTTTTTGTTTTGTTGTTTTTTTAAAATGAAGTAATTTTTAAGAAACAGTTTTTAATGAATTTTAAATAAATAAATATTTAATTTGAATTTTTTTATTTATAATTATTAAGATTGATTATTTTATTTCTGTGAATGAATTCACTGCATGGTTTTCGAATATAAAAAAATTTAATATACTAAAATACATAAAATGGTTTTGGCAACAAATAAGTATTCGATTGAAATGCTTTAAGTTTGAAAAAGTTTGAGAAATTTTAAAAATAGATTTATCAGCAGTGTTTATTTTTTATCAACCAAATTTATCAACCAAAATTAAATTTTTGACTCGAAATTTTCAGATTCTCCTAAAAATTACGCCAGATTTTTTTTTGGAGAAATTCGGAACTGTTTTAATAACAACATTTTTATATAATAACTTTTGTTTACCAATATAATAAAGTTTACTACCTTTTTGTTTTCCACATATTATTAATGCCAGCAGGTTTTTTCCACAAACAATTTTTCCTGGTCTTTTTTCCGTTTCCGTAAATGAAAAAAAAAAAAAACAGAGAAAAGATGTTTAGTCTGAAAATGTTAGAATTTTTCCCTTGACAAAGTCAGAATTGTAATGTTTTCCGATAATGACTTGATAATTTTTGTTTTTAAATAAAACGCAAAACATTTGAATTATTTAAATCAACTTCAAGTACAAAACATCTATGTATAAATGGAACTCGGGACTTTTTTGCGGTCTTTCCGTTGGACCTAATTTTGATGACTCGGGCACACATTTTGACCAAAACGGCCTCTATTTCGTGTTCAATAAATGGCTCTGGCATCGGCTTTTTGGCGTAAACCAATGATCTAAATTATCCCCAAAGAAAATAGTCTATAGAGGTGTTAAATCGCCCGAACAAAGTGGCCAATCGACTGGCCAATTTCTTAAGATAACCCGCTCATCAAACTTACTCTTAAATAACCAATAACGTATATTTTGTTTATTGACGAACCTATTGAGCCAAAAATGAACATAGTCACTGCGATGAAGTCTATCATCTTGGGCATCTTCTCCAACTCCCATACGGAGAAAGTTCATTGCTTCAAATGGTCCATTGTTTTCAATTCTTGAGCCAACTTAGACCTGTATGGCTCTAAACCAAGATCCTTACGCAAAATTCGTCATAACGTGGTTTCAGCGATTTCCAATTCTTGAGTGGAATTGACTTATTTAGATATCTAGCTACAGACTCCTGAAATACAGTCCCTTTTTTGGAAACTTCGACCAACCCGTTGTTTCACTGACGAAATATCACACAACCAATATGTAGACTCAAATTTGTGTACTAAAATTGTTATTGCCTAAGCCTATCTGCTAAATTGGAGTTAACGCTCTTAAAATTGTGGCCACCGACTTGCATTTCGGTAGAAAATTTTTATAATTTGCAGACGTTGCTCGTTTGTGTACTTAACCATGATCAAAAATTTGAGATTACTGAATAAACTGACAATCACAGTTCGATGATGAAAAATGTCGTTCACAAAATAAATTCAAAGTTGTCAAGTCAATATTTGAAAAACCGAATAAGTGAAGAATTTTCTGGCGTAATTTCTTCTACTGCAATTTTCCAATTTATATTCAATAGTTAATTGGATGTTTGCAATGGAATATTTTTCTATTTGCTTAAGAAAAAATTAAATAGTAGTTGAAGCTATTTCGAACAAATCCATTTCGTATGTTTCTTACAAACAATTTTTAAATATTTAATAGTAAAGAAAAATCTTGGAAGGAATACTAAGAACTTTCTTAATAAACTGCTAGAAGTTTTTTTTTTAATAATTAACGAAAATCATGGAGGAAATACTTTAAAAAAATTTGGTAAAGTCTTCCACCAGTTACAAGTTTTTTTTTGTCATAATAACAGTTCAAACATGATTGCAGTGTACAACATGTTAAACGATTCAACACTCAACCTTCAAAACTATGGTACAATTAGTTCAAAAAAGTTTTGAGTTTTTAATGTATTTCAATTTTAATTAGGATGTGAATAAATCAAAATTTCGTTTAACGATGTTAACTTAACTGACATTTCTGAAAAACTTATAGCTTGATAATATGGCCTAGTAACTTAATAGTCTTATTTACTCAAGGAAGTATATTTTGATAAAGTAATGATTGCCAATTATGCAAAATGTCAATTACTTCTCTCAAGTACGAAATACAGGAAAAATAGTGTATATGTGTTTTAACTTAACAGCTGTGAAGAGCTTTTTAAACATTTAATTATGCAAAAACATTTTAAGACCGTTGTTTAGAATATTGTTCTATCAATTTTCGAGGAATAATAATGTAGAAACGGTTCTCCTGAAAAAAATTTCCACTTGAACTTTTTTGTTGGTAATTTAATTTCCCTTTTTCAATATCAATGATTTAAAGCATTCGACGCAAAAATTTGATAAGAAATGAATTGTAGAAAACCAAAAATATTGACTCAAACTTTAAAGGTTGTTTCGTCCTTCTGAATGATATTTTTTTGATAGGTTAACAAGAAGTCCAATCTCTTATGCATGGGTTGCAGTATCGCCGTTAAAAAAGCTTCTGAATAAAACTTCACCCAGATGCAAGCAAATAAGTATATTTGAAGTTTCAAAACCCATATTCAAAATGCATGTTAAATTCATTAAAATATCAGATATGTTTTGGTTGGTGTTGGGCGACATATTAAAAACAAAACAAAAAACATAATCTAGTTTGAGTTTTATCAACAAATAAAACAACCAACAAATATAAAAAAAAACATATTTTGAAACAAGAGTTTGCCTTCATTGGTATTGTTTAACAGGCAAGTCTTCAGCAACAGCAGCAACAACATCACCACCAACAGCAGCAGCAGCAGCAACAGCAGCAACAGCAACAACAACAGCAGCAGCAACAACAACAACAGCAGCAACAACAACAACAGCAGCAACAACAACAATCAGTATCACAGTATAATAGTTCCACATCAGTTCTAGGAATCCCTCCACAGCAGCAGCAACAACAAATGAACAATATTGCTGCGACCTCAACAGTGCCATCATCGGCCCAGCCCACCACATTAACTCTTCCACTTTCGGTTGCCAATAGTATTTCAAATGGAATTGATTCCCAACAACAACAACAACAGCAACAGTCGTCCAATGTGCAACAGCAACTTCAGCAGCAGCAGCAACAACAACAACAACAACAGCAGCAGCAACAGCATCAACCATCTGTCAGCATAGTGAGTCTCCTCCAAAAAAAACATTCCAAAATCCAACAAAATTAAAAAAGAATGATTTCAAAATAATTTAGCAACCAAATTAAAATAAAATAAAACGTTTGTCTTGTGTGGCCTGTAAATTTTGCTCCTTGCAACGCATCTTTGTTGTTGTTTGTTTTTATCCATCTTCTTGGAAAGTATGTCCTTTCATTGTTCGAAGGACACTGCACACGTTGTTTTTATGGTCGCGGGATTTGTAATATGCTTTAGAAGTTGTTGGAACTTTGTTTGTTATTCTGTTTTCGGTTTTTGTTTCTGTTTATGTTTTGGTTTTTGTATTCTTGTTTTTTTTTTTTTTTCTTTTAACATCCTTTTCTTTCCTTTTTGCTTATTTCTTTCATTTATTTCGAACTTGTTTGTTTACAAACTCTTACAATTTTTGCTAAAAGTTTGCATCATCATTCGTATTTTTATCCTTTTTCTTATATATATATTTTTGTTTGAGCAAAATAATAATAAAAGAAAAAAAAAGAAACTTTTTCCAAAGGATTTTTGACAAATGAATGTAGTTGTGATAAATCGAAAAAGTTTATGTTTTCCTTATTTCTTTACTCCTTCTTTAAGTCCTGATGGACAAATAGCTTTAAAGTTTTCTATACTTTGTTTTGATTTGTGTTTTTTTTTTTACCTTAAGATTTAAGGTAAATATAATTTAATTTAGTTTAATACTGAGTTTTCTTTTTTAAGATTTTTTGAAAAAGGATATTAAGCAAAAACCAAAAAGCATGATGTATAGAAAAATAAAGAAAATTGAATATTAGAATTTTTGTTTTCTTCGAGTTTTTTTTTTAACTTTTTTGGTATTTCGAAAGCAACAGCATGCGATGAGAATTTAAATAGTTTTAAGTCTTACAATTTTGTATTTTAAGTTGAATTTGTTTTTTGATTTTTATTTTTTTTTGGTACAAGGGATGGATGTTTTTGTTTTCTAAAAATATAATAATAATCAAATGGTAAATTGTTAATCAAATTGTTTTAAATTTGAGAAAACGAAATTTATATTTTAGAGCAATGTATAATGCAAATTTTATAAGCGCATGAACAAAATATAATAATATATAAATACATTACATAATTGGCACACTGCGAATTTATATTTATTTATAAATAATAATTATGAATAATACAATTAAATTTAAATGTTGTCATTGAAGCACAAAATATTATATATTCATTATTTTGAGTGAGAAATATATAATAATCTAAAAATATTTTACACAAAAATCATTCAAAATAATAAAAGTAGGTACGTGTAAGTATTTTAGAAATTTTATTTATAAACATAAATATTGTAAAGGTGTGTTCTGTGATGTTTCGTATTTTAATATATTTAAATGATTTAAACATTTAAGGAGTTGCGTAATGTAAGTGAAACGATAGAAAATATTTATTTAATTTTCAGAATCCTTTTCGTCACGGTTTTTGTACGAATACATTCAAAGCGCCGCCGCCCGATAAAGAATATCATTACAAAAAAAAATTAAATAATGACCCACAGCCCCGAATTTGTTTTATCATACTCATGTTTTGAAGACTTAAATTTAAATATTAAAGCGAAACATACGACACACCACCCCCCTCCCCCTATTGTTTTTAAAATCATCAAGAAGTTAATGAAGCTGACCAATCAACTTGAACCTTTTCTAAGTTTTTTGATGGATCTAGTTCCAGTTTGACTTCGAAATCATTCTATCACGCCAGGTTTTGAGATACATTATTAGACTTTTTGAGGCTATGTTTTGATAAATGAATGAATTTCGTGATGATTATCCAAGTCCACAATCCCTTGCTTCAATATTCCGTTTGAAAATTTTCAATATCTTACTTATTTTTCAAACAATCCTTTTAAGTTATAAGTCTTCAACTGCCAAAACGGTACTTACATAAAAGAAAAAACCCAAAACGGTATGAAAGCAATTTTTGATCTTATTAAGGATTCGTAGTCTTAAGGTTACAACATTAAGTTTTTGGAATATATTGAACAAAATTAGAAAAATAAAATAAAATTACTTTTGGATAACATTCAAGGTTTTTCAAAACTTCAAACAGAGTCAAATGAGGACCCATAAGTCATTTCATAACTAATGAAAACTTACGAAAACTAAGTGAGATACTAAAATTATTTAAACTGTATGTAGAAGATAAAGATTTGTACTTTGCAAAATCATCATACAATTTATTGTGAAGGGATATGTTTTGTTTCAACTAAGTCTTATAAACCCGGTTTTTGGTTGTCTTAAGCATTTTTAAAGTTGTATGTTTTAAAAACCTCCTGATGTGATAGAAAAATGTTAAGGCGAGATTTGAATTAAAGACGGATTAATTCCTTAATAAAGCGTTCCACTATTTGTGCAGCAGCAAAGAAATTAAATTTTTCCGACCAGATTTAAAGGACTTCGAAAAGTTTGCAATTGAAAATTTAAGCTTATGCTGTTTGCTGTAGAGATATTCAAGACGCTAAAGCGATGCAGTAATTTTGTTTTAAATTAGCTTGAAGTCGATGTCTTTTTCTTGCACAGAATATTTGAGTCCAAAAACACATTTTAATCAACTTTTAGTACCGTTTGTTATAAGTTTTTAGTTTTTGTAAAAAATCTGTTAATTGGGATTTCTTTAAAATTATACCAAATATTTATAGCAATATTTACATTACATCAAACAATTTGTCTCAAGATATTTGAGTCCAAAATCTAGTTGTATCAATTTTTAGTACTTTTTTTTAAAGGATTTTATTTTATTTGTAAAACAAACTATCGACTGATTAATATGTTACAAAACGTTTGGAGCAAAATTTTATTTGAGAAAATATTAGTTTGAAACCAATATCTTTCTTCAACTTCTATTAATTTCATTTTTCCAAAAATTCGCAAGAATATTTTTGAGTGACTATCAAGAAATTTGTGCCCGAAACGAATTTATAACATTTGTTAGTACTTTTTATTATAGTTTTTTATATTTTGTAAATAAAAACTAAATTGCATTTTTATCAAAATTTTATCAATTTTTAATAGCAATATTTTATACTAGTGTAGTGCACTCGTGCGGCAATTCTCGCAACAAATTTTTGTCCCAAAGTTCGAAAATTATATTATTAAGCTTTCTGTTGTTAGTCTTCGTTTTTCTCGCCTTTTATAAAGATGCCTTTCAACCTTGCCACACCTTCATCTGCAAACCCAAAGATATAATAATAATCCAATAAACCAATATTCTTCGATTTCCAAATGTTCCACTTTTTTGGGATGAGTTCTTGTTTCCGGTATGAGGTGTCACTGAGGTATAGGCTGCGTTTACACAGATCAAAAAGTATTCCTTATGGTTCATCAGTTTGCTTAGCTTATACTAAGACCGCTTATAACGTATGAGAGAAATTGTACCAAAATATATATGTAAATAAAACATGAAATACCGGGAAGCTAACTTATCAAGAGAAATGGTTTGTGCATTCGATTAGTCCGTTAAAATACACCAACCATTTTTCCCAGTATTTTATGTTATTACTATAATATGAAGTTAAGTTTTTCAACAAATGTATAAATACACAATTTGCATAGATTTTCGAGCTAACAACTTTTTGTTAATTTTTTTTTATTTATACTCAAATTACAGTTGATATCAATTATAGCTGAATATTGGAGACATAGACCAACTTTCATTCTTAGACCTCTGTTACACAAATGAACGCTAAAGACTTGGCTCGTACCTAATATAAATTTAAATTTCTACGAAACGCCGCCGCTTTCAAGGCTTTATGGTTGTAATTTCCTTTTTTAAATTTTGCTAAGCTTTATTATTAAAAAATACTAAGCCTTGAAATTTCCACATAAGACCCAAAACTTTTGTTTTCATCTCATTTAAAATCCCTCACCATGAACGTGTAGACAATGTTTAGCAGTTGTTGTTTTATTATTATATCCCTATACGTATCCTAAAGTATCCTTGGAGTTTCGAAAATACATTTTGCCATTAATTAACTTAATCGTCTAGTATCCTTGTTTTTGTTTTTGTTATTGTTGTCGGTGTTGTTTTGCCTTTAATCCTCGCAATAATAAAGAACCAAGAGTGTGGGTTGAATATGCTTAAAAGCAAAACACTAAAATTCCTTATGATCCTATGGAATGTGTGGAATCACACATCTCTTTCTGCCACCTCGGCTCTGTGTATATTCATTGAAAAAGCGTTACCATGTTTTAAGCGATAAATAATAATAATTCTTGCCTACATTTTAGCATATTTCCGCCATTTTTGGGTTTCATAGAATTTAAGTGAGAAATAAAGTGAAAGAAGGACTTTATGATGTAGAGATATACTCGTTCGCGTATCTAATAGAGCCAGAACCAGAGCCCAGGACATTTCTCGCTATACATTCTTCTTCTCCTTTTATTGTATCCTTTGGATACCTAAATGGATTTTCTATGCAGGATTTGCGCACACACAAGTTAGTTTAATTGACTGTGTGAACATAATTCTTAAATATAATTTCATGTCGTCTCGTCCTTTTTTACAGTGGATTGGATATCGTGTCCTTTACATAGAAAGTGTAGATAAAAGTACATCGTACAACGTTGTTAAGAGCCAGCAATATGTATTTAAAGGGCGCGAGTCTAAGTTATGTACGTACTTCGAGGGTCGAGGGTAAAAGCACACCATTTCATAACGTCGTCGCTCGCCGTGCGTCGTTGTCCTCGAAATGCAGGTGGTAAAACGCTTGTAAAGAGCTTCAATATACAGTCCGCCAAGTCATCGTCGTCTCCCCTTTTTTTCAAAATAATAGCGCTTTTCAATTTTGTGCTGTAAATTCTTTTGACAGGGCATGTAATTAACTGGGGATTACTTAATGTCCTGGAAAATTGTTGAGCTCCGCTCGTCTATTTTTATTTTTTTTTTTTTAATTTTTATATATGTTTTCCTGTGAGTGCGAGTGTTGAAACGTAAATCGAGTGAGTAATTAAAAACTCGTTGATGAGGAAAATAAAAAAAGATTTCAATAGAAATGATGTTACTAACACAATGAAAATGCAATCATTTCCACTTCTGTTGAAAAATATAAATTAATTACCAACTGCACACATTTTTGCCTCCGACATAAGAGTTTCAAATATACAAAATGAAATTAGTATGCGTTGAATAAACATTAACAATCAAAAGTAAAACAAATTAGTAATAATATAATAAGGGTTTATTAAAATATGCTTTGTACAAAACGCCTTTCCCTTAGGTCCCTACATTTCAGTATACCTAAAATAAAACTAATTTTCAAACATATATTACAAGCTTTTTTACATGGATGGGTGGATAATTGTATGCATAGCAAAAAAAAACAAAAAACAAAATACGAAAACCCTCTCAAAACAAGTCAGAAATTTCAATGAATGTATCATTAAAACTTTTTAAGGAATTTGCTAATGACCTAACTCTCCTGTCTGGCTCTACGACGTATACATTTGAAATTGTGCTCGTTACTTATTTTAACCTTTATTGCGAAAGCAAGAGGAAGTTCAAAAAAGTCCTTTGTACATATGTATATTGAATAAATGTTTTTTCGACAGTAGCAGGATGTTATCATATAAATTGGTATCAAAAATTAGAATGTACAGCTTCCTTGTTCCTTTTAACGCAATATGTGATAAAGAAAAATACAACAGAAAAATATAAGTACAAGGAATTCTGAATTTAAAATTATAAACTGCCTAAAAGTATGCACTGATTCTTAGTATTTTCTTGATTTATTTTGCAAAGTCAGTGTCCTAAGCCAGCTAACGAGCTGAAAGCTTGAGAATGTTTGTCTTTTATATAAAAGAAACTAAAAACAAATCTAAATTTGGTTTTCATATGTTTTTTTAAAAGAAATACTGACAAAATATATATTCCTGCATATATTTAGGAGCTTTAAAAAGCGAAATTAGTTTTTTATATGATATCCACAGATTGTCGATGACTTTCAAAGACCGTGAGTAAATGGCATAAATGTATATGTTCTCTTTTTCGCCCTTTAGCAGATTAAAATCTTTGATGCTTCTCGACGTTTCGAGTTCCCTGTTACTCGTATCTAAGTCTACAGATAATAACATCAAAATATGCAGAAATGACTTTTAATATAGGGATTTTCTTTAAGTCGATTTTAAAAAATGAATAAACTAAGCAGTTTATTAGAAATCAATAAAGTTTTGTTTTTAATAGAATGTCCTATCAATGACAATTATGTGTGAAATATAACTTTAAGGCCCGCGGTGGTTTGAAGATCATTCGTATAGACCTGCGACTTAGAAAAGCCTAAAAGTCTAAAGGAGTCAAATAACACGATCTTGGTAGCCAATTCACGTCGCCTCGGCGCGAGTTCCCTATGTTATAAAACCGCTGAAGCCGAATATCGATGTCTTAAGCTGTGTGACATTTGTCTTCAGTTTCTATATCAACCACTTCAGGTCACAAGACGTTGGTGATCATCGACCTATAGCGATAGCCGTAGACGGTGATGGCTTGGCCAGCATCATTTTCGAAGAAGTACGGACCGATGACGCCTCCATCCCAAAATCCACATTAAACAGTAACTTAATTGCGATGCATTATTCTCCTTGTGAATCTCGCTTGAATTGGTTGCGTCCCAAATCTGGTAATTTTGCTTATTCACCCAAAAACGAACCTCATCGTTAGAGATGATTTTTTCGACCAATATTACAAAAAAAAGATCAAAAAATCATCATCTCGAATATTTTACGAATAAAAACTGATTTTAACTTCAGAATAATTTTATTAAAAAACGAAACAACGTTTTAAACACATTTTAGAAAAAGCAAATTATTATTTTTGTTTTATAGAAAATAGCATCCTTCAAAAAAGCTTGAAACTGATTTTCGACTCCAATATCTTGAAAACAAACAGAGATATTGTCTTTGAAAATGTTTTGATATTTTCTTTAGAAATATCTCGTTCATCTTTCTTATTTTAAAACTTCCTAAAATTTAAACAAATTTGAATTCAATGCATCATCAAAATCTTAACAATAAAAACAAGAAAATATCACGTATACGCCCCCATGTACTTTTCTCATTTATCTTTTTGATAAACGATTTTATTTTAAAATCAAATCAAATATTTAATGAAACGGTAAGCAATATTGTTGTAAATATACGCTTGATGGGTGTTTCGATTTCAAAATAGTAAAATATTAAAAAAAAGAAAGAAAAATCAGAGTTTTTAAAATTTATAGGGTTATTTTTACAGAATTCACAGCATTCGCAGCAGCAGCTGATGCTGAAGTTATAATTCATAAATTTCTTCTTCCTTTTTTTTTGGTAATTCCCATTCGTCCTGAAAACACCAGACAAGGACATTTTTTATAATATCAACTCAACAGACAACAACAAAATGGAAAAAATCGCATCCTGGCACTTTCCTCTCGATAAAACTTTGCACACTTTTATTTCTGATTTTTTGTTTTTGTTTTATTTATTTATAACGTAAATCATATTCTACACTTAATCGTTTCATATTCAATAAAAAAAAAAAGAAGAAAAGGAATTTAATAAATTGTACATTTTTTCCTTCTTCGAAAAGAAAGGAGTTTAAGTAAATGGACAGCGAGAGAGATAAATAAATAAGCTCCTTAAGTGAATGTAGACTTCATAACAATCCTGCTGTTGGTTGGAATTGTTGTTGAATTGCATCAGAAACTGCTGCTGCAAGCTTCACATAGCACATTGTGGGATTATTTTAGGGACCCCATAAACGCTTCTTTGGATTTCGCTTCTCTTTTTGTAATTCTGCAAAGGATATTCGGTTTTATATAATTTTAAGCCCTCTTCAACTTCCGTGAAGCATAAATAATAATCTGTGTGTCTTTTTATTTTCGCTGCAAATTGTGTTTATCTTTTCTCCGTGGAACGCTTTAGCGGGTGCGCTCGTACTTCGTATATCAATTTTTAAATACCACGCGACACGATGAAAAAATTTAAATCGAAATAATATTCATATCCGATGTGTGTATGTTTTCATCTGATGAAAATGTTTTAAGTGTTGGCGTTAGGGATTTTGATTGTTCAAAAATAAAACAAAACGAACAAAATCTTTTTAATTCAGGATAAATATTTAATGAATCGATGGACGACATGACGATGATGGTGTACATAAAAACAAACAGATATCACTTCCTCTTATATGGATGTATTTATGTACGTAACGTATACAACAACATGCTATCCGGTTCCGTTTGAGTTGCCGCCATTGCAATCCAAAAAACCAACAAAAAGGAATTGTGCCTCTGCGATTTTAATCTAAGAGGATGATTCCGAAACGGATATATTTCAGTGCCGTGTGTGTGGTGGTAGATGGATATATATTGATATACTTGTTGGAAAATCCCAGCATTTCCAGTATAAATAGCATAAAAACGAATTTACCCTCTCTCACACTCGGTTCAGCTATATTCCAGGATACTTTGTTTCTGTTTCCAAAATGTCCTATGAGATATATGAGATATGTGTTTGGTTATTGGCTCCCGGTCGTTATTTGTTCGGCTAACATTGGGACAGGATACTCTTTGAACATGGAAATTAGTTGTTTTTATTTAAAGGAGTCCAATTTATCACAAAGTTGAATGAAAATAAGCTTTTTAAAACGCCTACTAAAACGCCCATTTTATGAACTTTATACATCAGTCAATATATGTAAAACTTTTATAAATCAAAGCAATTTTAAACCAAAACACTCTCTTTAAATCTTTTTTGATTCTTCGGAATTTTGAACTTTTTAGGAATCTAGTTCAAGGTTGGGGAAACCATTTAGTTAAGAGATGCATTTGAGTAAAAAAAAATAAACAAGTTTTATTTTATTATTTTTCCAATTTTATTTGGAAACAGTTCCACTGTGTTTTCCCTAGTTTGTCTCGCTTTGCTTGACGAAATGGACAACTGCGTATGTGAAAATTTAAGGGTGTGGTTTTGAATGACAGATTAAAGCTTAAATGACGAGAGCTTTTGTGTGGTCTTTTCTGATTTAGAAAAGACTATGAGACGAGACGACCGACGACGCACGGTCTCACAGTTGTTAAATAAATTCAAGAATAGCTTATAACTTAGAGTTGTTTGATATTTGTTTAAAGTACACACAACAAGAGTGATGACTGATGACAAATAATATAAGAGGGGATTTTATTTTAAGTACCACATGAGTTCTGCTGGTTTATCTTAAAATCTGAAGAAAAATCAATTAAATATGTTCCGATTTAAATTTCATTCATAATTATAAAAGAATTTGTAAATTGTATCTTAAACAAGATACGTCATATGCATATCTTTAGAAGAATTTCAAAGCGTTTAACAATTTTTTTTTCTGCTGAATGAAACTTGATTGAAATAATTTGATTATAATGCCACCCGTGTGTTGTGTGACGAATAAAATGTCACCGCATTTAAAATCGTTTAATAAATTTATTAATTGCACTTCAAACGACGCGACGACAATTAAATGCTTTAAGTGCTTAAAATTGAATTAAATTAAATGACAAAACTTTTTTTTTGATATAAATTTAAAAATCAGAAGTCCTCTAAGCCAGATGTGGTTTTGGATTTAATATTTCGTTACGTTTTTTTTTTTGGTCAATAATTCTGGACTAGTAATAAAATAAGTCTGATTTTTTTGAATGAACTTAGTGCCGTTGAGCATGTTTTTTGTTAACATTAAATGAGTTACCCTGTGCAAAAAGAAACATTTCGAATAACTTATAGTAATCTATGTTTGGGTAGAACAGTTTTTGATATAACTGGAAACTCAAGTCATTCTCAAAAAATAATTCTGTTTGTTCTTTCAGGTTCCTAACATATATATTTGGTTTTATTTTTGACCCTCTTTTTAGAATTTCTTACACTTTTAAAGTGAAGAAGAAATATAATTTTTGTTTTTTATATATAAGAAATCGGGCTTTTTTGGTCACTTCATCCATATATGCAAATAAAAAACTTTATTTCATATTTTTTCCCTACGTTTCGTCGTAATTTCTCGACTTCTTCAGGGGAATTTTATTAAATATGGTTTTTGTTGTTTGTTACATATAATAAAAAAACACTATTTTAAACAATTTAAACTGAGTTTTTGTAGAACAGAGAAAAAAACTACATGAACTACATGAAAGTAAACAATCAAAAGTTTTGATTGTTTACTTTCATGTAGTTCATGTAGTTTTTTTCTCTGTTCTACAAAAACTCAGTTTAAATTGTTTAAAATAGTGTTTTTTTATTATATGTAACAAACAACAAAAACCATATTTAATAAAATTCCCCTGAAGAAGTCGAGAAATTACGACGAAACGTAGGGAAAAAATATGAAATAAAGTTTTTTATTTGCATATATGGATGAAGTGACCAAAAAAGCCCGATTTCTTATATATAAAAAACAAACATAATTTAAATAATTGGTCAAATCGTTATTAATTCAAATATAATTTTGTTTAACCAATCATTAAATGTCAATGTATTTCAAAATACAAAACTTGTATTTGGATCAAATATAAGAATTGCAGTTTCTTTAAAGACAGTATTTTAAATTTTAAAAATTCGAAGTTATTGTTATCGGTTTGATTTGTGAAATTTAAAATATCTAGATGTTTCAAAGAATCTAAATCTATGCTTCCCCACGTCTGCAATATCATTCGTTCCGAATACTTTTTTTCCTCGGCCACATCTTAAGGACCAGCAGAAGTATCGACTTTAAAAAAAAATTGTATTTTACAGATAATAACAATAAGATATGTATAAATGTATTTTAAAAAAAAGTCTAGTAGATATACTTTTTCGTTTTATGGCAGTTTTTAAAAAAGTGTCAAATTTGGTTGACCCTAAACATGTGTATATGGAGAAGTTATGTACAATTGCTTTTCTTCTTCTCTTTTTTCATATTTTATATTTTAAAAAATGTACAAAATTTCAATTTTATCAATACTGTAAAGTATTCTAAAACTAGTCAAAAACTAACAAATAATATAATAGAAACTTAAAAGTAAAAAACAATTTTGTTTTTAAATTAAATGAAATTTTCGAAGTATACGAAAGTTTAAAAAGACACTAGAATTATTATTAGGATTCGTGAGAGAAATGCTTTTTTTAATAAGGCTGTTAGAAGTCCAATACGTATGAAACTAAACCGCAGGACTTGACAGAGCTAAAAGCTTCAATTCGACAACATTCTCTAATTAGATTTAACGATTATGTTAAAGAAAGTCTACGCAAATTTTGTCTTACGTTAGCGTCAATGTGAAAAAAAAGGTCGTCATCTGAATGACGTTATTTTTCAAACCAAAATGCTTTCCAAATAAATATCGAAGAAATTGTACTTCTTTTTCTTTTCGATACGAAAAACGAATCCGCAAGATTCGTTTTTCTGGTTCAAATAGAAATTAAGTTATGATTTTTTAAAATCCTTTTCATTTCTCTATATTTCACCTTTTTCGGTTCAAAAGTATTAGTTTGTAGGTTTTTAAGATTTTACGACAAACATTTAAAAAATTTAATTATTGACATTTTTGACATTCAAAAACTTTTATATGGACATACAAAATAATTATGGAAGCTCAAAGTTGCAATTTTCTTTATACAGAATTTTTTGAACTTCCCAAAATCCAAAATCTATTACATGTATAAATCAAGAAATTGCAAAATATTAATACTGCTTAGCTTCTTCCTAATCGAAGCTTGAGACTTTTTAAAGAAACTTTCATGACGTAATTATTACTTTTAAAAATGTTTCTAAATAAGAAAACAAAGAATTTGAAGAATAAGTTATGTATTATTTAATTAAAGTCTTAAATTTGTTCTCACATATTGTAAGTTGTTGACAACGAAGTCTATTACAAACTTGAGTATAATAAAGCTTGTAAATAGAAGTCTACATAATTTACTGATTCTTTCAAAGGCCTTTATGTGTGAACTCTAGAAAATGTTACAAATCAACTTTTTTTAGATACAAGCTGAAGTAAAAAATATCTTATACTGTTGAACTTCAAGCTTCGTTAAACTTTCCTTAAGTTTATACAAAGAAAAATCTTCTTTTTTTTTATAGAAACCGTGAAAAAGAATAATTTGAAAATATTTCAACAATTTCAAAAAATTAAACACCAAATTTTTATTTTTTTTTTTAATTTTATAAACCGACAAATTTATTTGCTCTTAAGTCACATTTTGGCTTTAACGCCACATTTCAAAAGTTCTGCAATAAGTTTTTCAACTAAAGAAAAAACATTAAACAAATTGCTGAGGATTACAGTTTTAAATTGAAACTGAAAGCCTTTAATTCCACCTGCGGCGCGGTGCGGAGGGGGTTGGTTAGAAAGAAGGACACCAACTTATATATGTATATAGAAATAATGAATTTTTTTCAAAAAATATTTATGTCTTCCACTTCCCACAATCGAAAAAATATAGCAACCAAGAATTCCGAAGAAAATATAGGTACAAAGTACCTATTTACTTTTCAACTTCTCTACCGAAGCTTCATACTTTTTATAGAAACTTTTAAATCAAAATTGTTGTTTTTCTAAATCACAAACAAATATTTTCGAAAATATGTTCAAGTTAGGCTCACAAAGTTGTGTTTATTTTTTAAAAGATATTAACTACAAATTTTAGTCTTAACTTAAGGATATAAAAACTTGTAAAAAAAATCGTCGAAATATTTTGATTTGTTGATTTTTTGAAACTGTCTTTATGTCTTAACTCTAGATAATATTTTAAGTTAACTTTTCTTGGAGAAAAACTAAAATAAAAAATTTGTTATATCGTTTAACTTGCAACTTCGTTAAAGTTTCTATAATTTCATACATACAAAGAAAAGTTCTTTTTTTCATAAACCGTAAAGGAGAACTTAACCCTAGAATGAAATCAAACCGAACCCTACCATTTCATAACATAAAATAATAATTTTTTGAAGAAATTTTGTATCCGTGTTTGTATTTGTTTGTACCCATGATGGTTAATGCGTAAACCGTTAGTGCAAGAGGTCTTACGCCCCTCTCCACCTAATGTTTATTTTCACGGATACTGCCTTTAGGAGGAATTAACCAAGAGCAATTATTCTTACCATACATATTTCTATTTTCAATTAACCGCTCGGTTTTGGCATAAACTGTAATTGCCTTCAATCCCTGAAACTCCTCGCAAACAGGAGTGGTTGAGAGTTGTTACTCACTAGGCCTGGTTCTCTACGAACTGTTGTGTCACCTAATTTATTTACAAAATACAAAATAGTTCACTAAGCTTCTAATAAAGTGCAATTTCCTTTATAAAGAACTATTTATATCTTCCTTAAATCCAAAAATGTTCACTTGATTAAAAAAAGACATTGCAAAAAAGTATTGATATTGCTTTGAAATCGAAGCTTAAGACTTTTTATAGAAACTTTTATGACGAAACAAAAAAAAAATGTAAGAATAAGTTATGCCCACAAAGTATTGTTTATGTTTTAAAAGTCTTGAATTTGTTCTCACAAATGTGTATGTTATTAACAACAAAGTCTTTTACAAACTTAAGGATATTAAAGCTTGTAAAAAGAAGTCTACATAATTTGCTTATTTTTTCCAGGGACTTTATGCCGTAATTCTCGAAAATGTTACAAATCAACTTCTTTTAGTAAAAAACTTTGGTACAAAAAATATTGTTGAACTTGACGTTTCGTTAAAGTTTCCTTAAGTTTATACAAAGAAAAGTGTTTTTTTTTTTTTATAATAACCTTGAGGAAAAATAATTTGAAAATTATTTCTTAACAATTTCGGGAGGTTCAAATTTCTTTCTTTGTTTTTTTTTTTTTTTTAAACCCACAAATTCATTTGCTCTTAAGTCACATTTTGGCCTTAACACCACATTTCAAAAGTAGTCCAATAAGTTTTTCAACAAAAATAAAAAAACATTAAACAGATTTCTGAGGATTAAAGTTTTAAATTGAAACTGAAAGCCTTTAAATCCACCTGCGGTGCCATGAAATGTGTCCCCCCTTTGGCATATTAAACAAAAATACTCTTTCTTTAAGATTAGAATTTCTTGGGCCACCAACAAATAAAAAAGTTTTGTCACGGCTCGACTCGGTTGTAAAAGATAACACTTAGTTCCTAAATTACCTCCAAAAACAAAACGGCGAAGTCACATTATTTCACCTTAAAACTTCATCTTAAGGATTTGCTACCTTTATTTGGTTTTATTTTAGTTGGGAGTGAGGGAGGGGTAGGATTGAAGGAAGAAAGGACACCAAATTGTATATATACAAATTACTTTCTTCCTAATTCCTTTTTCTATGATTTCCTACACGATGACACTCTTGATGAATATTTTAAGGGCTGTAATCATCTTTAGTTTTTAATCTTTCAACAAATTTGTTTATTTTTTTTTTCTTACTCCTTTCGTTTTCTTCATTCTTCTTCCGTCCGTTCTGAGAATGGTTTTATGGCAAAGAAAAAGCAAAAAACAATTCTCCTCACTCCCACGAGAACTCTTAAAAAAAAGGAAAAAAAAACTCTTTTTCCTGTTGAGTCACTTGAGAATAGAAGAAAATAATTTATTTTTTAAAATTAAAAGTAAACATTTTCCTTTTATTTTTCATCCCCCTCTAAAGTTTCTAGTATTCTCCTGAAATTCTTTTCTGTCTCAAATGAAGGTGTCTAGGGGGATTTCTTTTTTGTCCTTTTTGATTTTATTTGTTTGATAGATACTGTAACTACTGTGTAGTGATTCTTTAGTCCTGGATAGTTTCGAAATAATTGTAATTCTTCTGTCTAGTGCACCGTCCGTCGTCCTTTGTGTCGTCCTTGTCACCCTTCTCAACAAAAAAATAGAAAGAAACGATTTCCCTTTGTGTACTCTCCCCCATTTAAATTGTATTCTCTTGTGTTCCTTCCAAAAGTCAATATTTGTTATCAAAGAGAATAATATGTTATATTTAATGTCTCCTAACCCGAACTTGAGAACCCAAAGCCCATATTCATCCCGATTCGATGTGTTTACGGCATAACAAGCTTTTAAATTGCAATCATGTCACTCACAGGACTAACATCTTCTTTTGAGATAGATAAATTGAGTCATCGGGTGGGTTGATGATTGAATTCGATTTATGTATATTTTGTGTGTTGTGACAAAAGGACTAAAAGGACATTCTTGAATTAAGTTGAGCATTATTTTATCTTATATAGGATGATGCTGCCAATATCATTCATTAGGGTTGGTTTTGTCCATCTCTGTTTTGTGTCTGTAATCATATCCTTTACTTGATTGTTGTGCCCTTTTACAAAAAGGAGACAAAACTGATACAGCAACATCAACAAGCAACACATCAGGAAACACACAATATTAAGTTTACAAAGACTTAATCTAAAACACCAGACTAAAAAGAGAAGATGATAAATATGAAGCACAAGAAGCAGTGCACGAAGAAAATGAAAGGTCAGTAGAAATTTTAATTCACAAGGCTCTCAAAATGTAGAATGGTTATATTCCAGGACTTTCGTTCTTCGTTTTCGTCTTATGAACTAAATTATTTCTCTTGTTGATCCTGTTAAGGTAAAGCAATTAGACTAAATTGCTAAGGCCTGGAGGACATTTTGTATATATTTGTAATTTAAAAACTGTTTAGTCAACCGTAATTTGTTTTGATCCTTGATGACTTCCATTTCTCTCACATTGTAAACAAAGCGAAAGAAGATATTTATTAAAATATGTGTGTTCTTTAAAATTGTATTTAAAATTTAATAAGAAGGACTTTTGGGTTTTCAAGGAAATAGTATTATAATTATTGCTAGTAATTCAGAATTTAACCTGATTGTTTTCAGGTCCAATTTTATGGAGTAAGAGTTGAGGAAAGACAAAGTGCTATTTCATCCTCCTGCGCTTGTCTCCTGAGTCCCGACTCCCGAGTCCTGAACATCCTGCCAAAGACTTCATGGAATGTATTTTCAATTATATATGCACCTTCGTACGTAAGGACGAACGGCTAGCGACAACGACATAGGTACATTCTTCATTGCAGGAGCATGATGCATTCCTCTTTTGTTGTTCATCCACAGCTATCCCAATGCCACTTTGGAATGTAGTTACTCAACTTTAAATTGAAATTCTAGAGCTTTCCCTCTATTCCTAATATGTCCTTCCATAGGTAAGGTATCTATGTACCTATATATCTATAAGGTTGGTTGTCGTTTTTGCTTTCTGCATCTGCAAATAGAATTAAATGCAAGGACATTTTTTTTCTCTTTTTGTTGCTCAAAAATTTGTACCTCCCCCAACATTGCGAAACTCGGAATCCAGGGAAAAAAAAGAACCAGGATTGTATACGATGTCGATGGACGACTCTGACAACCATCGACCGTCGACCATTCGTCGATGTCTGGAACAAGAATAGAAAATTTAAAATTGTAGAATGAGGTGAGACGGTGAAAAACTGTATGTTCAATATTGATTCTATGGTGTTTTTTGGATGGACGAAAGAATCGCATGTGGTTGTTAAAGGTCTTTTTATATTCAGTCACTCATACCTTTATTTTTTTCAGTAAATGAACCTTTGTATGAATAGTGATAGATTTTGAGGTTAAAATTAAAGACACGGTTGTTGAATAAGTCATAATTTTTTAGGGAGTTCCTATGAATAGGATTATAGAAACATACCTGTAGAATATGATGAATTATAAAAAATGTCTGCAGAATTTTTCCCTTAAAAAATTACAATCTTGTGTCAACCATAAATACACATATTAAGTTAATTTTAGTATAATAAAAGTATTGGTCCTAAAAGTCAGCCTTGTGGCACCCCATTTAAAACAGAAGTCATACTGTTAACTTAAATGATACATTGAAAAAAATAATGATGTAAGGATCTAATAAAAGATATATCTTCCTGTCGAAGTCGTAGAAAAGAAGTCATTCAGTTATGCACGTTTATAATGAATTCTGGAAAGATGTAAAGACCCGATTTTTGCGACAAGATTTAAACTTATTAACTTCCATCCTTCATAATTTTTGAAATTGAAAATGTTGCTACTTCTCAATGTTTCAACATCCTTAGAATCTAGTTTATGGTTTTCATCGGCATTGCAGTGAGTAGTGAGTAGAGCTAGAGACATTAAATCATTTTTCCCAGATGAAAACATCAACATAAATGGTGTATTTTTAGAGGTATAGAACTACGAAATGAAATAAAACAAAAATAATTTTTTAAATTGACGTGAAATTAACTTTTCGAAAGAAAAGTCGTATACTAGCAACTTCACATATATCACCAGAAAACAGTCTAGCGCTGTTAAATTGCGAGATCTGGGAGGACGATTCTCGGCTCCGTAACGTGAAAAAAATGCGGTTTCCAGACGATTGCTTCAACAAATCAATTGTAGCACAAGTTGTGTGATAAATTGCTCCGCTTGGTCTTCTTGAAACCGCAGCACATCGTGGTTGTGTAATTGATGAACGAAAAAGTCTGTAATCATTGCTCAGTCATTATTGACTGTAACGTTCTGGTCAGCATTATTTCAGCAATTATTCCTCCAATCCAAAAAGCACACAAAACAGTAGTTTTTGGGGATGTAACTTTGTCTTAACATACACTTCAGAAACATCATCACTCAAAATACGTCGGTTTGGTTATTGACGTATCCATTTAACCAAAAATGAGATTTATTGCTACACAATATTAGTATTTTAACGTATGTATTTTGAATTTCGATTTTCAAAATTTTGAACAATTTTGAAAGCGTTTTTCAAACGTCAGTTTATTCATGTTAAATGTCAAACCAAAAAACTAAAAAGAATCCACTTGACAGCTGACAAAATGGCCCCCATTTTAAATAGTGTTGCCAACTTAAAGTTATACCTATATTTACTCACTTAAGGGGGCGCTACAGTTCCTTATTAACTGGCTCCAGCTTTGCACGCCAAGTTAGTCCTCTCACATCGGCGTGCTCCACCAAAATCGTGGTCTTCCTCAACTGTTCCTCAGGACTGGATTCAAAGACCTTCCGGATTGAAGCGTTGATGTCTAGTTGCTCTACATGACCCAGCCATTGTATCATCTCCAGCCAGACTGGACCTCTCGAAGCATCCTAAAACGTTCTCATCTTGCTTTGATAAGGTCCAAGCCTCATCGCCATATATTAGAACCGGTATGATGAGTGTCTTATCTAGGTTGACTTTAGTTGCTCGAGAGAGGGCTTTACTACTCAATTGCTTTCTAAGTTTAAAGAAGCAGCGTTTTGCAAGAGTTATTCTCCGTTTTATTTCAGTGTAGTTCTCTGAATTTATGGCGGTGCCTAGGTAGGAAAAACCCTAACCTACCTCAAAGTTATAGTTGTCCATTATTAGGTTTTTTCCAAGACGTCGCTCGTCGTTCAATGTGTTTTCTTGATGGCTGCATTATACTAGGCCTTGCCCTTATTGACTTAAAAACTTCTCCACTTTCTTCACGCTTTGATCTTGCAATTATGTAGATATCTTGGCGTATCCGAAAAATTGGACAGACCTTTGGAAAATTGTGCCACTTGCGTTGAAGATTGAGTTTTTCAAAATTCGTTCCAGAACGATGTTGAAGAAGTCGCATGACATTGCATAGCCTTGTCTTAAACCTTTTTTGACTTCAAAAGCATCGGTAAGATCTTAAAAAACACCGTTACAAAAATAAAAAACTTACCCACAAAATTCCACAACTTTGGTTTGATATTCCGAATATCTCGACAATTATCGATTGCATACTTTTCGAAATTCTTTAACTTTTAAGGTAGTTTATTTAAAAAAAATCCCTTTAAAGGATAATAGCAGGACACTGAAGGTCGCATCCGATTGAAAAAATTTCAGTGTTTTTCCTCAGAGATTAAATATTTATTTAAAAAAATTGGAGGCTGTCGAATATCGAAAATTATTTCTTATTTCTGGACTTTCCAAGAAATTTTGGTTGATGAAATTCATTCTTTTGTTTGTCTCAATAATTTGATTATTTGAGTTTGTACATCTTATAATATTGCGTCTTTTTCAATCGGCCACAGATCCATTTCTAAGAAAAATCTCACCATCTCCCAAATCCATCAATCTCCACAAAACTCATTTCTGTCATATATTGTGTAAACACTGACTGCAATGATTTTACGCTTAGTTAGATACAATATCTATCATTACCAGAGTTTAATTTCAATGCGCTTAACATTTATATCAAGGAGGGTTGAAAAACACAAAAATAAATATTATTCCTTATCCTCTGTCTACTCGTTTATTAGACACAAACAGAAGTGTAATGAAATACAAGTCATATAATTCACCCCCCAAATGCTTAACGATGGCGGTGTGGCGGCTGGCGCTCCGGCTCGGTGTGACAAGCGACTTGAATGTCAAAGTAGACAAATGCGACATTTTCCATTTAATTAACTTTCAACACATTTCATTTTATTTCGAACTAAACCTAAACCTACCTACTGACTACTTTTTTCTTTATATTGTTCCTTTTGTTAACGTAGTTACGGAGTGAACAAACATTAATATTGACATGCAACTTAACTACCTACCGAAGTTACCTTAAATATTCTCTTTTTTCGTTCCCTTTAGCTCATTTTCTGGCATTTTTAGTTATATACCGCAAATAAAACTAGGAGACCATAAGGACGAAAGAAAAATAAAACAGAAATGTAATTTTCATGTAATTTCAGCTTAAGTAAATGTGTTTTACGTTTTACCTTGCATCAATCTTCTGAGGAGTTTAGTTTTTGTGGCAATAAAATCCTGAATAATTGACTATAGGTTCAATTTAATCCTGACTGTCTGTTTGTTATTGTTTGGTTGAGAATGAAAGGACAAACAGGAATGACAATAGGGAATTCATATAAAAATAATAATATCCTTAAATTAATACAAACACACTTTTTAAGGGATGAGGGTTGTTTTATTTTTTTTTATTTACATAAATCTCATTTCAGAATAACAAAAGGATATTTCGTTAACAAAAAATTATCAATATTGTGTTAATTCCTCTTCAGCAAAAATATAAAAATAGTGACACAGCGACACCATCAGGACATTCCAGGACTTCCACGATGTGTTTATTTTTTTCTAATTTTTGTTATCAAATATTTCATCATACTTCGAGATGGAAATCGAAAAAGTCCTTCTTGTGATTAACCTTTTCTTTCTTTTTGAGAGAGCAAAAGTATTTGATCAAAAAGGATCCAAGAAAAATAGCCTTCTGTACTTGAACCATATGTGTCGCTAACGCTTAGAAAGCACACATTGGAAAAAAGACTCTAACTACATTAATCCTTATGCTAGACACGTTTTTCTTAATAACGAATTTTTGCTTCAATGCGGCTCTTTTTTCGTTTTGTTTTTTCGTCCTTTGTGAAAAGAACTTCAAAAGTAAGGTGATTTTTTCTTTTTGCTTGATTTCCCTTTTTATTTTTGTTCGTTTTTTTTTATGATTATTATGTTTTTATCATGAAATGAAAATGTTCAAACAACTGTTATCCTACACTGGATAATTTTGTTGTTCATGCTTTGTAAGCATAAAAGTGTCAGAGTGTGATTTTTTGATGAGTATGTTAGGTAAATTGGAAAATTAGGCTAGATACGTAGAATAGGGTGGATAGAAGATCAGATATGAGTAGGAAGGAAGAAATTACCTTTTTTTTTGGTATTTTATTTGTTTTACGGATAAGTCAAAGGATCAGAACAATTTTACGAAAGAAAAAATGTTGGATGCTATAATTGAAGCATGATTTTTAGTTCTCAGTCTATTCAAAATCTTTGTTTGTGATTGGAAGCATTTCAGTACAATCCATTATCTTGAAGTCCGTTTCAGGACAAAAATTTTATGGAATAAAACACCTTGGTCGAAGCAGTTCTTAGAAAACTTTATAGGTTTTGACTTCTGACTGAATTAAGTACTTTTTTTTAATTAAAAAAATTCCCCATTGAAATTCATCCCTTTTTTGAAAACTAGAGACTACAGTTATGTGTATACATTTTTGACGGAATTAGCAAATTTGTAATCAAGACCAGACTCTTTTAAGGTTACTCATTTTGAGGCTTCATCATTTTGTATCACTCCCTTTCACCTATTTGAAAAAAAAAAATGTAAAAGAGGGTAACTTGGTCCTGAGCAATGAGCCAAGTTTTCGTCTTAAAAATTAGGCTATCCTAGAAACCGAATCTAGAATCGGAACTACAGAAATGTTATTGTTCTTACAGACATTTTTTTGTCGCGATTTATTTAAAAATTGCGGCTGTGCAGCGTTCAATTACGTCTCCTTTTTTAAGGTTCAAGTAGGTAAATCGGCATATATACATACGTACTTGTTGATAACAAATAAACTACGCAATATAAGGAAATTCTTACGTACTTTAAAAGAGAATGCATTTTCCAAGACGTATTCAAAATTTCAAGTCAATCATTTGAAAATTCTATGATTAATGAATCTGGCCACCTAAAAAAGTATTGAGATAAACGCGTTTAAAGTTTTGAGCTCAGAAAAATCTTTAATATTTAAAAAACACAAAGTACTTTAAAGTCATTATGCTTTGGTCCTTGGAGAGCATTAAATATTGAAAAAAAAAACAATTTTTCTAAAGTTCAAGAGTAGCCTGAACCTTTAAAATATCAAATAGTATCATAAACCAATTCCGAAGTATTTTTGTAGCTTTTTTTACCTTGGAAATATTTAAATACAGGGTGCGGCAGAGCCGACTGACGAGTTTAATGAGGTCATTAGCCTGTGATAAGATAAGAGTAGGCCTTAATAAGTGGTATATTTTGAATTGTACGGTAATGCCGTTTTTATTCTTAATCATGGTCTGGACAGGTGTACAACGTGGTTTCGTCGTGCGTGCATATTACGAAAATAATTATTCTGTGATCGCTACACAAAGGGCTTTTCGTATACACTTCGGCATTCCACGTGCTGAATCTGTTCCTTCTGCAAACACTATCAAATTGTGGATACGGAATTTGGAAGAAACTGGAAGTACCCTAAGTAGACTTGTACACGGAGCGCCCAGAACGGTAAGAACCTGAAGAACATGATTTGGGAGATGTATGGTTTCAGCAAGACGGAGCTACAGCGCACTTGCTGTCTTACGACAAATGTTCCCTGGGCGGTTAGTCTCTCTGAGAGGGGACATAGGCTGGCCAGCACGGTCCCCATATTTAAGCATGTGTGATTTTTTCCTTTGGGGCTACCTTAAGGATAAGGTTTTCAGACATCGCCCACATACCATAGAAGAAATTAAACAGAAAATCACCGCGGAAATCGAGGCCATACCAGTCGAAATGTGCCGAAAATCATGTGAAAGCTTCAGAGATTTTCTACAACAGTGTATCAATGCTGACGGCCGCCATCTTGGAGATATAATTTTCAAGAAATAATTTTTAAAAATAGGATTGAATACTGATTTAAATAAAAAAAAATGTTTTCTCTAAGTTTTACTGTTCGTTATTTATAGCCCATCAAAACTCGTCAGTCGGCTCTGCCGCCCCCTGTATCAATTTGCTTATTTTTAAACTTTATCAGTTATTGCTAACACTTAGATAAAATAACTGAAATTAGTCTCAACATCACCGCTTATGCAAAACATATTTTAGCCTATTTTCAAAAGTTTTAAGTGTATCTTATGGCATTTTGTTTGTAATATTCTGACAGTTAAATTTTTCGAACAAATTTATGTCAATGTCAAAAATGTCAGTTTCGGCATGCTAAAAATTAGTTTTGTATTTATGAAAAAAAAAATGCCCGTCGTTTTGTTCTTCCGCACTTTCCTATCTCTTTTTAAGCATCAAGTGTGAGCGTGCTAAAAATTCATAGACATTAAAATGAGTTACTTCAAAACATTGCACTGTGAACACCTTGAATTGATTAAAGGAGCTTTTTGAAATTTTCTGGAAAAAAGTAATGTTCTTTAGTGAATTGATATCAGCGCTAGAATATTGTAAAATTGTAGAAAATGTTTGAAATCATTTCCTTTAGAAATACATTTTTGTCGGAAAAAATAAATCCGTATATGTATTTTTTCGGAACTGGACAAAATTCCCAAAGTTATGACAGTTTAAAAGTTTTTTACATTTACATAAAAAATACCCCTATCAAAAAGATTACAATTTATTTGGAAAATGTATTTGATCTTTAATTTGTCGGTGATATGTTGTGATACTTAAAACTATGTAATTCTATGTTTTCTATGTTTTTTTTTATTTTTTCTTATTTTCATCACGTAAGTTCTTAAAATAAAAACACGAATCTTTTTAAAAATAAATACTTTTATTTTAAGATTTATTAACATCGCATTCATTTGGAACTAAATATGTATATGAAACATCGCATGGCTTTTATGAGTGTTAAAACTCACAAATCACAAGTTATTACCCCCGAAAATAGTTTGTTTGTTTTTTTTCCAAAAAGTGCTATGTTCTAAGATTACACAAAGGAAAAATTCCACGACAAAATTCTATGTTTTTTTTTTCTTTTTTATCCCATTATCATCACGGGAGTTTCAAAAAATTACACAAGAGATTTTAATTTTTATTTACATCGCATTCCTAATTTCAAAACTTCGTATTTTGTGAATAACAATTTTCTTGTAATAAAATGTCGACATTTCTCGAAGTATAAACAAGCGTTTGGAAATATTTATGAATTTCCGATAAAAAAATATTTCTTTTTAAGCCTCATATAGGTATACAAGACTCATTTTCAAATTTTTTTTTTTTGAAATATTCAAAGTAAATTCTGTAATGAACTATAATTTGTCATTTTTTACATTGAATTGAAGTGTAAATCCGCTCTAAATTAAAACCCTTTTAAAAAATTATTATTTTTTTGTGAATTTTTTCGAAAAGAACAGGATGGAATTTAGGAAAAACCTAATTTTTCAAAACAAAGAAAATTAAAAATAAAAGGTTGCTATGTTTCAAAATGATGCCACTAAACACAAATTAGGCTCAAATAGCAACACAAAAAACCTTTTGAAGTCATAAAAGTCTTCGCCATCATACACCTACCTCTTCAGCAACAACAACAACAACAAAAATTTCAACAATATAACTCATTAATGTCATCGCATTCATGTAAATGTTTATAAAACAAAAAATCCTTTCAAGCTGCTTTATATACATACGTATGTACATCTCTTTTTTTCTATGTTATGTGACGTGATGCCCTGAAGTATATTTTTCGTGCAATAAAAAACAAAAAGGATTCAAATTCCTGTATACAATTGACCATTGCACAGCATCACCCTCAAGGTGTAAAAATACAATTTTGCCTGTTTATTATTATTTTTTGTTTTTCTTTTTTTTTTCGAAAACTTCAAGGACCTTTTTATACTGCTGCCTGTCACCTTCTTTATCTGCTCTCAATGATGGCTGGAAATAGAAATCCTTTTTCTATGTATGGTTTTATTTTATTTTTTTGCTTAACATAAATTTAAACTTATTCTATTCAGAGAAGCGTCAAGCCACATTACACTCTCAGTCTCCCTCCGTGTGTCGTTGGGGTTTAGTGGGGTTTCTTTTCTGGTGGGAGTGTGATGTGGTGTGCTCCTTTTCTATCTACATCATTTGGATGGCAAGTGGAGCATGAAAATGCAGTGACAAATCCCACTCAGTTGAATAACTTTGTTTGTGCCCTCAGGCGTAAGCTTGTTTGGTTGCAAGAGCGCAAAGCAACAGCAGTGTTGGATATATTATATACTGCATAGCATATGTATGATGTACTCTCATGTGAATGGAATCTACTTTGGAAATTAAAAATAAAAAATATATTTTTCATTTTGAAAATTCACAGAGAAAGTTAACCTGGGCTCCTGGGAAACTGAATCGGACTTATTATGATGATGTTGCTAAAACGTGACGCACTTTTGTATGTTTGTGGTTTTCAACACCCCTAAGTGGCCCACTTTTGTCATGGAACACTTGATCCAAATTTTACACTAGCTATATAATTTTTAGTATTTTATATCCTCATCCGCTTTCACATCGCTACCGCCTCCGACAGAGAAAAACCAAAGCGACTCCATCCGTCGTCGGTGCTTTCCGCAATTTTCGCGTAAATTTATGGTTTTATACAATTTTCTAGGACATCACGTATAGGTACCTGTGAGAGCGGAAGCATGTCACCCTAGGTGCTGGTTTTATAGAATAATGTTGTAGGGATTTTGATACCTACAGTGAGTTGAAGCAGGTCCGTAACCAAGATGATGCTTTAGGTAGGGGTTTTCAAAAATTTCGTCTTGGTTTCTTATACTTTTTTTTATTAAAATTTTACACAGGAAGTCCTTCTTTTTTCAAGACCCAAAGACATGAAATCAAGCACCCCTCCCCAAAAAAATCGGTGTTTATTTTTCAAACAGCGTATGTGTTCTCAATAACCCCCCCTCCCCCTCTTTTTGTTACACGTTCCAAAATATTTTGTCTCAAAGCATGACATTTTCTTGAATTTTGTTGAGTTGATCCAACTGCCCCTCCTCCGTCTACTTATACTCATCCTAAAGACATATCCATTAAATGAATTGAAAAAAAGAACGAAAAGTTTTGTATTAAAATACAAAAGGACGTTGAAAATCCCTCAACTGTGTTTCAACTGATTATATTTCTTCCTTACTTATCCTCTCTTCAAGCACCAACACCCTTCCCTCCACTTCTCCACTTTACTCCGGTAAAATCTTTTCTATATATCAACAACGTTAGACCACAGTTCGTTGGAGTGGAAAAAGTGCGCAAGGATAAAATGGTAAATCCTTAGCAAAATGACACAGCACAGAAGATTATGCACTTTATTAAACTAATCCACTCAGCAGCGATGATAAAAAATAAAATAATTTCATCTTGAATTAAAGTATAAAAAAAAACAACAGCAAATAACGGAGCTTGAATTAAATGAAAAGGAGAAGAAGAAAGTATTTTTCCTATCGCGAGTTGTGCCTTGTCGTCGCCGAAAATTGAATTTTATGACAAAGTATTGATTGAGAAGGATATTTTTTATATATATTTTTCTTTACTTTTTCTTATCTTTGTAAGTTGATGATGCAAAATTACTGTCGTCATCGTTTTCGTTCGTCGTCGACGTCGGCGTTTCAAATGAACCATAACATCATTTAGTTAAGAAATAACATTATGAAATGCATTTTGTGAAAAGCATTAGATGATAATTATATAACTTGATTTGGGCGTCAAATCATCGTTTTTTTTTCGTTAGGTTAGCTTTTACGAAAATCGGAAGTGTAAGAAATTATCCTTAACAATAATTAAGATGGTAGTACCCGTGGCATGATGGTTAGTGCGTTGGACTGTCATGCGAGAGGTCTTGGGTTCAATCCCTGCCTGTGCCACCTTAATTAAAAAAAAAAAAAAAAAAAAGAGTTTTCACGGGTACTGCCTCCTGCGAGGAATTGACAAATTCTCCAAGAGTAATTCTTGTCATGAAAAAGTGCTTTCTCAAAATTAGCCGTTCGGATTCGGCATATAAACTGTAGGTCCCCTCCATCCCTGACAACATTACTCGCACACAGGAATGGTTGAGAGTTGTAAGTCACTAGGCCCTGGTTCTCTACGGACTGTTGCGCCACCTAAAAAAAAAATAAAAATAATTAAGATGACAGTTGTAGGTGTTTAACTCTTTATGCTGACTTCTGTAATCAAAATTAAATTAAAAGAGTATAAATGTAAAATTTGTACTCATATGATTGCCTTGCTATGTTTTCTATGTTTTAGTTCCTGCCTTCCATACGAAACACCCCTTTCGAAGTGAGAAAAATTTTTGTTTGAAAAACAAGTGATAAGTTGTAATTGTTAAAACAACGTCATTCTATGTTTTCTACGTTTTTTTTAAATAATTTCTCCTTTTACATCATTTGTGTTTCGAAAAATAACATGACAATATGAAAATATATTTTTATTGTGAGTTTTGTTAACATTGCATTCATTTGGGAAACATGAAGAAAACATCGCATAAGATTATTAAGTCTGTCACAACTGACAAATAGAAAATTATTAAGACTTTGCTTTGTGAGAAAAAATTAAAAATAGAAAACACTCCACGGCAAAATTTCTATTTTTCTCTTTTAAATCACATCTGTATTGAAAAGTATCATGAGACATTTTGAACGAGTTTTGAGTTTTGTCAATATCACATTTATTTGGGAAAAAAACATAGAAAATTATCGCTTTGGATTATTAAGACAATCACAGCTACCAAATGATCTGTTGTTAAGATTTTTAACTCAGACATTTTGTTTGCAGTTTTGTTAACAACGCACTTATTTAGAAAAAAAAGCATTAACATCGCATGTCATTATTTAAAATGTCTACACTAACAAATGGTAAATAAACTCGAAAGTATATAACTTTAAAATTGTTTATTGCTTCTTTGTAGATATGATTTGCAAAAAAAGTTTTAACAAAACATAGAAAACATTGCAAAACAAAATTCCATGTTTTATTTTCATTTTTCTTGTTATCATCAAGCCATTTTCGAAGACTAACATTTTTGTTTTAAATGTTTTAACATCACAATCTTGAGAAAGAAATAATAACATAGAAAATATCGCATAGCACTATTAAGATGGATGCACAGAACTTTCTTTGCTTCTTCGCAGAAGGTCTTTGTACAAATATTCAATTTGTTTTCCATTATTATCACAGTTTTGAAAATAATATGCGACATTTTGAGTTGCATTTTTGTTAACATCGCATTAATTGGAAAAAAAACATAGAAAACATTTCATGGCATTTTTAATACTGTCACAACTAAGAAATGACAAAATATCAAGATCAAAGGTTAACATCTAAATAATTTTGCTTTGCTTCTTCTACGAAGTTCTTTTTTAAGAAAGTTTTAAAAAAAACATGGAAAACATAGCATGACAAAAATAAAAAATCGACACACTAAAGTTTTAAATTAAAAATTGATGCATTTTCGGTACGAATTTTTGTATTCGGAGTTCTAAAGAAATATTGAAACTGGTCACAAATTCCTATCAAACACCTTTAATTCTTAAATTTATATAGCCAAAAATTAGAACCAATTTTTTTTTAATTTCTTATTGTCTGAGAATAGTTTAAAATTTCTTAAATGTAATAATAATCTTGTCCCTTAGATAGAGTCCTTAAAATATTCAAAACTCATATAACTTTTCTCCTTATTTTGTACTGAGTTAAATTTTAACAATTAAATTATATTACTGACCAACAGTTTTAATAACAATATGGTGCTTTGGTAAATTAAACATTCCATTATTTTACTAAGACTACACTCTGGACTCACTGTTGTTTAAGGAGAACCAATAAGCTTTTATTTAACCTTTTCAGTTCAAATATTTAATCTAATGGAATTCAACAAAAACCACAAACTCTCATCGTAAGATAAGTCAGCTTCAAAATTCCTCTATATTCCCTTTCCAAAGGATATTTCCTTAGAGAAAATATTCAAGTTCAAACAAAGAGAAGTATCATTTGGGAAATTTTCATCCCACTTTAAGAATGAGACTGAAACTCCGACTGTTCTGGGAATGGGAGTATAAGCTGAACGAATACTTATCGCAAATTAGAATATCCATTAACACCGACTTCTCTATACAAAACAGAGTTCCTTTTCTTCCTTCTTAGTTGTTCTGAGGAAAGGAAAAATGAAAAGAAAATTCCAGGATCGCACAAAACAAAACGTATCCTTCTTTATTTCCATTCAAGTCGTGATGGTGAGGTGAGGCGGAAAAAAACCCAGAAGAAGAAAAAGAATAAAAACGAGAAAGAACAAAATAAAATAAAATATAAAACATACATTCAATTCATTTTACACACTTTCATTCGACTGAATACGAACAAAACTCATGTCACAGCCTCACAGCAAGGATCTGGGTTTCGAATCCCTTTCCCAAACCCAACTCTCTACTCTCGACTCGATGCGACGACGACCCGACCCAACTCTATCCGACCTCCATCTCTAAACCACAAGAACTTATAATGATATGCTAACATTTGAGTTCGAGCATTTTAATTAAACTGAAACAATGTTGCTTCAGCAGAAGCAGAATCAGAAGCAGCATCGTTGCGTTAGCGTTGCCGTTGCGTTGGTGGGACGGCAACGGTGGCGTTTCTATTGTTCGACTCTTGAAACGAGGGATGACAGAAGCTTTGATGGTATTGTGTGTGTTTTTTTTTTGTATATAGAACGCTGATGATAGAAATGACGTTTTGACAAGGGCTTCGGCTTCGACTCCGGATTCAGATTGTGCTATCGACCGTATCCCTATGAGTATACGAATATACCAACCCCTATCAAGGTAGAACATCAAGAGCTTTTTCCGCACATAAAATGAAGTCCTTTTTTGGTTTTATGTGTTTGGCTCGTATTATTTTTCTAATATCAACGTCGAGTGTGTGCGAGTTGAGTTCTGTAGACATTTACATTGGTGTGTATAACTTTTGTGAATATACACACGTAGTACAGTTGCAGTCAAAGAAATAGCACCACTGAACATCATCAACTTTATAAAGAAAGAGAACTGATTTGGTACCTGGAATACAGATGCATCCTTTTAAATTAATTAGCATTTTTAAACCTCTCAATCCAATAAATTTCTTGAGATATGCAAATTTCCAAAGTAGTTTCAAAATATTCCCTAGGTTTGGGATTAAGTTCGGAATTTGGAGGCATTTTAACGTTCTCCCTCTTTCACCATATGCAACACAAAAAGTTTATTTCACAAACATTTTTAATTGTTAAAAATATTTCAGTGCTAATTTTTTGACCACAACTGTGTACATTTCTTCTTTTATTTAAGTACATTTCGAATTGTTGACGGTGGGTTTGTGAATCATAGAAAATTCTCTCTCTCACTTTCTCTGGTTGATGCTACGATTTAAGGATTTTCTATGATCTGACAATATCTACGAATAATTGTTGTTGTACTTCTAGTATTTTTGATGGGTTGATGATGGAAGTTCTAAGAACAGAAAATTGCACTTAAATACGGGGTTAAGTTATAAAGATTCAACTTTTAGCTTGTCATTCTGAAAGATTTTATATACTCGTACATTGATAGTTATTTCACGAATAGATGTCGAAAAATATAATGAAAAAGATGTGAAATACAAAGAATATCTCTTTTTGTCACAATGCCAAGAACTACAAACTTGTCTGCTAAGAATAAAATCTAGGATTTTGAATGATTAGGCATAGTGGAAAAATTTTCAATACACCAGCAGTTGAAACAATTGAGTATTTAATTGCTGAAAATTAGATACGTACATATGTTTTAATTTGATGGTAAAATGGTTTTGAATAGATTTTCAAGTCGTGTTATATTTTTTCAAAGGTTAAAGAAAGAAAACTTGAAGAAAAGATTGAATGCGGAGGTTGCTTATTATATTTCCGGCCTTGGCCAGATGAAGGATTTTATGTTCTTTTTGAAATTGCTGTCGAAAACTTTGTTATTTTTGAAAATTACTGGACCTTGTCACACGCTTCGTCGTAGAACATTTTGTAATACGAATGGCAAAACAAACTATCTTCTAGCTTCAGTCGCAGCTTCGAAGCTTCAAATTTCGTTTTCGAAGTAGGACTTTCCTCCGACTCAACGTCACCTGCGATAAAGCTGTTCATCCTAAAATCATTTTGTTCGTGCTCGAAGAACTTCCAACTAAATGTTTGCCTGCTTCGTAATACGGTCAATTCCGAATTCCTAAGAAGCTTTTGTTTTCCGTCAAAAGTCTGTTGTAAATCTGGGAAAATCAGTAAAAGAAGTCGAATCTTTCTTTATCATAAAATGCCTTATCAATCGAAACAGTAGAATTTTTGACTCATACTCAAAGATTTTATACGATGGGTTATCCAACTTAAAGCTTTGATTTGTCATCTAAGGAGCTTTTATTCTTTCCAAACATCAAACATAAATTACGTGGACTACGGTTTTCTAAGCCAGAAAATGCTAGCATCATGTTTTAGAAGTCTCTCACGGTGAGTGCTGAAGACTGTTTTCAAAATTGGTGGAAATGCATTGAAAAATATATTGATGTCCCTTTAAAAATACGTTGAAAACAATAAAACCGTTTAAAATTAAGTATTCTTGTGTCATCATTGTTAGACCAAAAATATAAAGAGCAACCTTTGCACAGAAGGTTAGGACTTTAAAACGAAAAAATTAGTCTCCCTGTTACAGACAAAAATAATTTTATTTTTATTATTTTCAGATTTAATCTAAGCCGTGGTTATGTTTAATTCTATGTAAAACTCGCCCTAAGGAACCCTAGTTACAATTCAACAACTTTTTTTTAATGTTTTCCTTCTCAAACCTTCAAAGTCCCAAACCGCCAATCAGCACTTTTTTTGTCTAACTGATATTGGAATCATTCGTTTGATATCTTCTATTTTTGAGAAAACAATTTTTTAATCTTCAATTATTAAACTAACCTTAGGCTACCGGAGAAATTAAATAAAACACAATTTAAACCTTTTCTTAAAAACAAATCAATATCAATTGGTATTTTACGCAAAATTAAAATAAATCCTTTTTTGGAAAATACGATTTTGAAAAATATCGTAAATGAAATTTCCGTTGAGTCTTGACATTTTTCCCGTCTTTAAAATCGTAAATTTTTCATCGGAATATTTCTTCTCTCGAACTTTGAAAACGATAATGATACTCAAAAGTTTACCTCTGAATTGTTAGTATTAAAGTGTATTAGTCTAAAACCACAAAACAAATGATGGTGTGCCACAGTGCTCTATCCTGTATCCGACACTCTTTCTCATTTTAATTAATGATCTCCTGTCTTTTGTCTAAAACTTATAATCTACTTACCTACTTGGCTGGCGATAATGTCCTCAGGTTTTCAACTTCGTCCTTAGATTCACAACTCGGCTCTTCGGATGTTAAATACAGATATTCGTTCTTAAGCCGTACTACACGAATGTGAAGTACTTTATCACACTCTGTGCTCTCTCAGTAATTTCTCAGTCCACCAATGTAAATCAAAACTTCCTTTCAAAATCCTGTCCCTTTCATAAGGCTCACATTGTGTCTTAACAGGAAAATTTCTAGTGAAATTCACGATAGACCCCAATGTAAAATATATTCAAATTAATTTATTGAAATCTATATTAAGTTCTTAAAGGACTTTGTAGCACTCATTTTATTAGATTAAATTTGAGCTGAAGTGTAAGCATTTCCAAATTGCGTCGATGGGAAACATTCTGAGGTAAATTTTACTTTAACATCTTAAAGTCTTAATAACATTTTAATGAAATTGTGGAAACTGTGGGAACATCTGTCACACCCTAACACTTTATCATATGAAACAGCTTGTAGTCAAAAAGGTCCTTATGAAATATATGCGTGGTGTACTATAAGAAGAAATTAATTGCACCTCATTTGAGTTATATGTACGTAGTAAAGTTTACTGGCTTCTACAATTATTCTGCATGCTAAAGGCTTTTATCACTAAAGTCAGATGTGCTAATAAATCCCCTTCTTTAAGTCATCGTCGTCTCTTATTAATTTATCAGAGGGTTCAAGGTATTAAATCCTGTGAGGATAATTTTATGCATGCAAAATGTGTTACATAATTATTTTAACGACCCAAAAGTGCAACATTTGGTAAGTTTCCCTAGAAATTCAAATCACAGAACATACCTCCGTAGAAACAAAAATAAAAGAATCTTTTCTCGATGGAAAAAGAAAATATTTAAAAAATAATTAAATAAAGTTTATGGTTTTCTCATTTGAATTTATCAGAAAACAATTATTATTAATTAAATAATTTGTTGTTATTATTTTCATTTTGCTACTCGAATGTGTAGAGCTAAAATATACTTTTTATGACATGTGACCTTTTTACCCTAAATACCAGAAATATTTTTTGTAAAATTATTGATAATTTTGTGGTGACTGGAATTTTAAAAATATGTAATTTTTAAGAATTTTGTATTGTACTTTTTTTTGAATCGCATGTATTTTCTAGAATTATTATGTTCCTGAGGAATTTTGTAATCTTAAGGCATTGATAAATTATACTATTTGGTTTTTATGTTGTTTGTTGTTCACATTTTCACTTATATGGTGTGTGTTTTTAATTTTCCAGCAGTGGGAATGTTACGCTTAAAAATCCTTTTCCCCAAATAAAATGATTCCTTCCCAAAAAATTGATTATTGTAATAAATTGTTTTTTTAACTTATTTTATTTTTTTCTTTCTACAGTCATCAGTATTGATCAAAACCGAACCAGAACTTAATGCTGGACAAAATAGCACCGCAGGTTCGGCTGGCGGCGGTGGCGGAGGAGGTGGATCAACACCAATAAGCATATCAGCAGCAGCTACAACGTCGTCGGTAGGCAGTACAAGTCTTGTAACCGGCATCACTCTCGGTGTGAATGCGGCTATTTCCAGTGCAAATAATACATCTTCGGCGGGAGGCGGAGCCACACCCACCACAAATGGCATAGTCACAAGCGCAGCCGGAGGCCTGCTCGATATGAACAGTGCAAATCAGTCAGCTGTTACCACACAGATGATCCTCAACAACACAAACGCCGCCGCTGCTGCCATGGCCGCTGCGGTCGCTTCACAGAGCAGCATCAACAATATGTCAACAGTCACAACAAGCTCCCAACAGATGGCGCCATCCGTGGTCGCCAGCGGGATGGGCGGCGGCGTTGGCACCGTCCCCGGAAGCTCGGCTACCACATCGTCAGGACCCGATACTGCCACAATTGTGTCATCCATTGTCAGTGGTCTTCCATCCAGTTTGCAGGCAAACATTGCCGCCGCCGGCCCAACTGCCGTATCGTCCAGTACCGTAGCATCACAGACAACATCACAGGTTATAGCGTGCTTAAATGCGGCCGCCAGTGGAATCATGACCTCCGCTGTCCAGACACAACCCGCCGCATCCTTATCCTCAGCTCTAGTCCCCATCGATCACAAGAGTCAGCCAAAGAGACTGCATGTCTCGAATATTCCATTCAGATTTCGTGATCCCGATTTAAGGGCAATGTTTGGGGTAAGTTTCATCCGCCATTTCAAATCTCTACAACCTAAAATTTGCGACCTATACGCATTCTCAACAAATATAGTTGCTAAATTAGAGTCAGTACATTTCTAGAGTTACAAATGTTTTTTCTTTGGGACTTTTGAATGTTTTGTTGCATTCGGAGTTGAATTTTTGAAAACATTTTATTTAAAAAACAATTGTTTATTTTTAGTAACAAGTGATAAAACATAGTTTTGTTTTTTGTTTTTCTTTAATTTATTTACTCTTGATCTTGATTGTATACCAATTTGTTTTTAATATATATTGAAAAACTATTTTCTTTTTTTTTTTTTCTTTTTATTGATCGTTCCTCCCTCAACTGAAATAATTCAATTCGAATTAAAAAAATATCAAAAAAATCAAAAAACAAAACCAACCCCTTGATTTGTGGTCGTTTTGCATCCGTTTACACATCCAAATCAAAAAAAAAAAATATATAAAATTAAAAATCCCTCAATACAAAACCGAAATGCGTCCAAAAACCAAAAATATAATTAGCAATTTGGAACAATACTTGATGTAGAAATTATATTCAATGAGCGTGGCAGCAAGGTATGTATTTGTTTCTATTAAATGTTGTGTTTTCTTTTTAATAAAACAATTATATAAGTCCTATTTTTTTTAATTGATTTTTAAAAACCTACCTTATAAGAAAAAATTATTAAAAATATTTATAGTATTTATTTGTCTGTCTGTCCGTTAAAAACGAATGTTAAAAAATTATGTCAGGGTTATTTAAATTTAATTAAGTTTTTCAAAAATGTCTAAAAATTTAACAGACAATTAGTTTTTGACTCTAAAATTTTTATTATTAGGAAACATTTTGTATAATTAAATTATTTTAAAAATTAAATTTGTTTAATAGGTATTTCTTAAAGTAAAGTATTTTTAAAAAGTTATTTTCTCGAGTCAAAAAAAGAAGTTTTACTTAATATATCAGAAATATAAATTAATTTCAAAAGTTAATCTTTTATCAGAGTTCCAGTTTTAAACAACACAAAATAATTTTTAAAATTATTTTTTTTTATTAATTATTGTATTTATAATGAAATAGAATTTTGCTTAAAAACAACCTTCGACGTAAAACGAAAAATTTTTTAAAGTATTTTATTTAAATTTAGTTATTTTCTTAATTTTATCACTTTTATTTGTTTTTATTTTTGTTTTATTGTTTATTTTTATTTAACGTATCCATAATAATTTTTTGATAATTTTTATTTATTTTTTTAGTGTTTATTTTTATTTAATTTATTTCTTATCATTTTTTTTAATGATAAATTTCTTTTATTGTTTTCTTTATTTGTATCTTTTAAAACAATAAATTTATAAATTGCTTTTGTGTGTGTAATATTCTACAAAAATGTAACTGTATTGTATTTTTGTGAGTAGAAGTTTTATTTGTTGTGTTTTTTTTTCGTTACATATTTTGTTTTTGAAAGGAATGTTTTATTTATTTAAATTTGTAATTGATTTGTATTTTTATTGTATTTTCCGTATTGAGAAAAAATTCGTTATTAAATGTTGAACTTAAAATAAGAATTTAGGAATTTTTTATCACATTTAAAAAACTACTAGAAATAAGAAATACTGGCTTACTTTTTGTATAAATTGTTTGTTCAAAGTTTGAATTTTTTTAAAATGCTATCAAAGACTTAGAAACGAAACTAAGACGAAAGACTTCCTATATTTATCCCTGGGACGATTTAAGTTGATTTCCTGACGTAAATCGTTTTGCTGAATGATTTGTGCTGAATACTGTTTGGAAAATCTGCAGTTTTTGTTGTAGTTTTAGTAGTTTTAATATTTCTGTGTTCTCTTTTAGAGAACATCAAATCCTCTCTGGAAAATATTTTGCTGAATACGAGTGTTAGCATTGTCAATAGGGAAATATTTGCTGAACTCTTAAAAAATTATAAGCAACTAAGGCACATTCTATGAAAAGGCAAGTTAACAATTCCTTGACGGTAATAACATTTGTGAATAGCTTAGGCATTTCCGCTGAATAGTTTGTTCAAAACATTCAAACTTTCTAAGCACTATTTCAGTTTTAATGAAAAATAATTACTTAGCGGAACCAGTGAACTTCTAAAAGGTATTAAACTCCTTTCGAAAAAATATTATTCTGAATACAAGTGTTAACATTTAAAATAGAGACATTTGTGCTATTGTAAACAATGTATCAGCATTGTAGTAAATTGGCAGGCAAACAAATCCCTGACGTGAATACAACTGCTAAATAGCTTAAGCGTATTCCGCGGAATAAATAAGTAAAAATATTCAAACATTGAAAGCACCATTGCAGTATAAGGAAATAATAAAATATTTCTGTGTTCTCTTTTAGAGAACATCAAATCCTCTCTGGAAAATATTTTGCTGAATACGGGTTGTAGCATTGTCAATAGGGAAATATTTGCTGAACTCTTAAAAATTTATAAGCAACTAAGGCACATTGTATGAAAAAGGCAGGTTAACAATTCCTTGACGGTAATAACATTTGTGAATGGTTAAAGCATTTTCCGCTGAATAGTTTGTTCAAAATATTCAAACTTTCTAAGCACTATTTCAGTTTGAATGAAAAGTAGTTACTCAGCAGAACTAGTGCACTTCTAAACAACAACAACAACAACAACAATGAGCTGAATATGAGTGTTAATACTGAAAATCAAATGAAAACAGATAAATAGTTGCTGAATTAAGTACAATTCAGGACAAATTTGTAAGAAATGGAAGCTGAATAGTTTATTGAACAACTTCAAGCTTTTCTAGGGATACGAAAAATGTTTCATTTTCATTCCATTTAATATTACACAAGGTATAATTCCAGAATTCACAAATTATGTATATTCACAGTATTTCTCATCAATTTAAAGGGCACTAAGGCAAATTGAGAACCTTGTTATGTGGGACTCTTCCCAGATTACAAATCTGTCAATTTAATTAAGCTTCAATTTAAATTTTTGTTCTTCTTCAATAGCAATATCGTACAATAAGCAAGCAAGATTTTAGAACTTTGAACTTTGTGAGTCAAATAATTGTGGGGATTCTTATAGAACAGATGTTTCTTTTTCACATCAAACAGAACGTAGAAAGTATAATCCCACAGTATATACCAAGTTCCCCAACGTCCTTTTTTCATGAAACAAAATTAAATCTTATTTTGTAGTTAAATGAACCAGAAGTTTTCTAAAATCATGATTTTATTTTACGAAAATGATTCCCACGCAACATTAAAATGGTATCCCTAAGTTACATCTGAACTCCATTAAAGAACCACCTCCCCCTATATTTGTATCTCTTTCTTTAAAATTCGACAGAGTTTGTAGCCATAGCTCTTTCTCAGCTTAAAATCTCTTTCAAATGCACCGCATCCTTACCCTCGTCCTTTTCTTATGACTTCTGATTTTGTGACAAAACTGTGGAAGGACAAGATATTTTTGGCTCTCTTTTATATGATTATAATCATTTTCTTTTCTATTTTGGCAATGGAGGAAAAAATAAAAAAATGGAGAAAACTTTTTCACTCTCGTCGAAAGTTAATATTTTCTTTAAAGGAAAAAAATTAAATCAAATAAAACCACTCGTTCACATCTGTTCTGGTTTACTTTTCTGATAAGCAGAGGAATTTTCATTCCTTTAGGTACATTCAGGACGTTTTTTTTTTTAAGAAGACGATGAGTCCGGTATGAACAACCTCAATGATCACCCGGGCACATCTTGAAACGATGAAGATGAAGACGACCAGGACCAAACTAAAGTCACTTTTGTTTCGATAAAGTAGAAGTTTCTACTTAAAGTTGCCATCAGGATGCTTTATAGTTTCTCTCAAGACGACACACTATACTGGTTGTGGCCCTGCTTTGGCCTGGCTTGGCCCTTAGGTCGACATGAAGCAATTTTCAAATTTTCAGAGTGTCTAATAAGTTAAAACTTGAAACTTTTTTACTCCTTCAAAGAAATAAAACGAAGAATGGCGCGAGGAGTGTAAAAGTGCAAAAGAGAGTGCTTTTTTAATTTTGCAATTAAATTTTGTGCCAAAAGGGAAAAGCGTGTATGTATATAAAAGCAAGGATAGGCTTTGCTTCTGCGACACACCGAACTAAGACGATAGGGAATAAAACAACGACCTAAAGCCCAAAACAGCAACACCAGCAGTAGAAATACTGAGAAGCACACTAATTCCATTTGCTATACTTTCTGATGCTGGGGAATATCAAAATGAAGATAAAGACTTTTGCTTTGCATAAAATAATGTTGGAAGAAAATATTCATTTACGATGATTTTTCATTTTTCTCGTTTATTATAATGCAAAACTAAAAGACGTGGGACTTGATGGTGATGAGCTCCAAACAGGGCCGCTACAAATTTTCAGTGTGCACTGAATGTCGTTTAAAACTTTGTGTCAAATATTTCGGTATCAATACCAAAAAAAATTTTAAAATCTCGATTTTAGTTTAAAATTAAGGAATATGACACTTAAAGTTTGCTGAATTCAAGAAAAGTATAAACAAAATTGTAAGCAATGGACTTACTGTGTAAGAAGAAGTCAGTTGAACAATTTCTGAAGTGAAAATTGTAGCTGAATGCTTGCTTACAAAATTTCAATCAATACTGCAGTTCGAATGAGATCCTTACCCTGAATGTAATGTAACTAAAATCGTCTTTCCAGTTTGCCAATAAAAATGCATTGAATATGAATATAATAATCAAAATTTAGTTTTGACACTTAAAGTTTGCTGAATTGAGATTTCAATTTATCGTGAAGTGAATAGTATTGCTGAATAGTTTTAGCACTTTCAGCTGAATATATTATTATAAATCCATTGCACCATTGTAGTCGAGGAAGCAACATTTAAGAGTTCCATTGTTGTAAATATTTAAAGGACATCAAAGCTTTTTAGCTAAGTAAAATGTATGTTAAAAAAAATTGAGAAAATTGCGCTAAATGGTGCAAAAGTTACACAAAATTTGTAAGCAATGAACTCAAATTGCAGCAAAAAAGCATATAAACAATTCTTGAGTTAATTAGAATTACTGAATAGATGTAGTGCTTTCCGCTGAATAGCTTGCTAAGTAATCATCGGATTCTGTAAACATATTTGCAATATGAGAAAGCACTACTCTGGCACATCAGTATTGCTACCAGTTCGAAATGAAGGAATTTTTATAGTTTTTGACTATACAAAGTTTGTGTGTTGTTTGTTGAATACTTGGAAAACATTGCTGAATAATGTTAGCACTTTCCGCTGAATAGTTTACTAAATAAATTCAGATTCTGAAGGCATATTTGAAATTTGAGAAAGCACATCAATATTGTTATTCAAAATAAAGAAATGTATGTAGTTTTTGACACTTAAAGTTTGCTGAATACTCAAAAAACGACAAGAGAATTGTAAGCAATGAACACACATTAAAAAATAAAAATGTTTGATGTGAAAAACATTGCTGAATTATGTAAGCACTTTCCGCTTAATGGTTTGTTAATTATCTTCAAGTTCTGCAAGCATATTTACAATACGAGAAAGCATCACTCATGTCATCAGTACAGTTATCAGTTAAGAATAAAGTAATGTGTGTCATTTTTGACGCTTTAAGCTTGCTCAATACATGAGAATTGACAAGAAAATTGTAAGCAACGAATACAAGTTGTAGAACAAAGGAATGTTACCAATTTATGATCTTAATAACATTGCTGAATAATGTTAGGGCTTTCCGCTGAATATATAGTTTGTTAAAAAATCTTCAGATTTTGTAAGCACAATTACAGTTTGACCGAGTATCATTCAGGGGTACAGGAAGTTTAAATCTTTTTTATATACATCTTTAAAGAACATACCCTTATTTGATAAAACCTGAAATTGCGCCACCCGCCCCTGGCTAGTTACTCTATACCAACTGGATGGAAGTACGGTCGTAAAATTTTATTAAACTATTAACATTTTAGATGATATTTGCGTGTACTCTTTGGGTTGCTCGCTCTGTCTCTGCTAAATGTGTATCTATATAAATGTGCGTTGGTGTTTTGGGAGTTAATAAAATTAGGGATAAAAGCAAGTAAAAGGATGCTTTATAATTACCACTTCCTTTAACCGAATATATACATTAAACTTTGTACTGGAATGTGTGTCGGTGCATTGTATACAAAATGTTTTCCATGCACAATACTGAACAAAAACTACTGATATAACGATGCGGTGGATGATGCAATCCACTTTTTGTGGGATATTCTCTCAGTGACCATGGAGAATACATTTGTAATATACTTTATACGAGTATTATTGCAAGTTATCATAATATTCCCCTGTAGCTCCCTATTATTATGAATGAACTGCTTTGGAAAATACATATCATTGCAATGATAACATCGAAAATGTTTTTGAAAGAACATTCAATAGTATTGCTTAATGGAAATCAAGGATCAAGGTCCTAGGGCAGAGATATTTCACAGAAAATTTGCCACTATCGGAATTTAATTTTTTATTGATGTGAACTTGGTTTCTGAGTTTTTGTTATGATAATGAAAAGTGTAGTTTTGAAAATTAAGAAAAAGATTTTGAAAAATGTTTACACAAAATATCTCAAACAACCATTATGAGTTGTCTAGCCAAAGCTTAACTCCGTGCATCTGCATATAATTTTATAATATCCATCTTATAAATAAATATACCCTACCCATACCTTCTTTTTATTTCATAAACAATTGAAATTAATGCAGTTCCTGACTGGTATCATCGCCCTGGGTAATTATATAAATCTTGAGACTCCTACTACAAAAGCTATATCCATTCCATCCCCCTCCTACCTTTCTAAATAAACTCAAAAAATTAATAGTCTTATGTCAGTTTTTGTTTGTGTATCGTCTGAACTTAGTATATCCTTTTTTTCACAAAAAACCCTTTCTATTTATTTATTTTAGCCTATCCTTATAATAAAATTCATAGAACAAGAACAACTTAAGTAAAAAGGAAGCAAAAATCTCTTTTTCTCCTTTTTCGTTTCGAAAATGCAACTTTCTGTCATGTGCATGTGCCCATGCATTTCAAATTACACATTTCCTTCTTAACATCAATGTCAGGAAGCAACAACACGAACTCAGTTCAGTATAGCACAGCACAACACCCAACAGAAAAAGAGAATCCTTATGAATATTCAATTGCTTGGTATAGAGGTATAAAAAGGAGGAGGATTCAGAGAGTTCACATCAGACATTTATGTGCATTTATATACAGAAAACAGGATATATACTCCATACACCTCTTTTAAGCTCCCTGTCAAGCATTCCATTCTACTGATACTCCTGCTGTTGATGCTCCTCTAGTATAGTGCTTCTGCTCATGATCCTTCTTCGACTTCTGTAACAACACAGAACAGAACACCACTCGATGTTGATAATCTTGACTGCACTATACGTAACATACATATATAGTTTATGTTTTATGTGGCCTCTTCTCATATTGGGGTCGTGTCTCGCAGCCATCTTCAAACCAAACTATTGTGCCTGTTTTAACAGACTTCACGTCGATTGTCCTTCTTGTTCTACATTACACATTTCTCTGTCTTTTGAATTCAGAACATTCCTAGATCCTAGATCAAAAGCAGAGTGCGATATTGTTTTGTCTTCTTCGTCCTGCTTCCAATTTACCTTTTAGTGAACTTTTAAAGACATTAAGTAAAATTAAATTGTCCACCTCAACTTTACTACCAGAGAGAGAGTATGTATAACATTATGTGAAAGGACCTTTCTCTCTTATTATCTATTCCTTTTTCCACATGATTACCCATTCTCCTGGGAATTGAGTCAGTTAAAGTAACAAACAAAATATCCGTCTGTTTTTCTCTTTTTGTTAATTCAAAAACCAACCAGAGTTCTTATCTCCAAAGGACATACATCAAGTTCTTAGGTTTATGTGAATGCACTTAATCATCTAAGCTCGCATCCTGCAAATGACAACTGAAAAAGATACAAAAAAAGAGATACAAACAAAAAGGATATAAAACAAAAACCCAAAATGTTTTGTTCTTCATGCATACTGCATGTGTTTTATCCACTTGCCGTATAATCTCTCACATAAAGATACAAACATAAAATAAAACAAATATTGTACCTAAAAGGAAGAAAGGACCAAAAACTACACATTCTAGGAGTTAGAAGGACTATCCCTGTGTTCTATGTAGGATACGGGATGCAAAGAAAATTGCGACAAAAACTACAAAATTCCCAACCAAAAAAATAAAAACACAAATAAATTCAAATAAAAAAGGAGAAGTTTAAAAAAAAAACAGAGGGTTGTTATGGGAATTAAGAAGGACACGAAAATTTACTAACAAATCTTAATCTCCTCCAACAACAACAACACAAACAATCAAACCTTGCAAAACTAAAACTATGTGCGCAAGGAGCCAAACTGCCGCAAAAAACTTTAGACATATCCTCCTACGGCATCAGAACAAAATGGCGAAAAACAACAAAATTTACAAAAATACAATTTTTTAAGTATCGAAGTTTTGTATGTTCGTCGTCGTCGTAGTCGTTTTCGGTCGGTCTAAGTTGAAAAATATGTGAACGACCGACGACGACGACGACGAGATAAAGATATACTCGTATAAGAAAAAATCGTCCTTTTTATCCTAGTTTTCCTTTTTTTTTTTGTTGTGTTCGAGCTGGTTTTTGAAGATTAATTTGTAGAGTTATCCTTTAAAGGACAAGGATGTTGTTTGTGTTGATACACACGTATCTCTATCCAAAACCAGGGGAAATATAGGGAATTATTTGCGTTTCCTATTTTTTGTCTTCTGTGTTTTGTTCTTAGTTTTCAAATGTCGGAATTAATTTGGAAAGTTTCTTTTTGAGACGATTTGTGATTTGTAGTCTTTGTTTATCGATTGTTAACAAGAGGTGTGGTGTATTTGGAGCTTGAGATTATTCTTGGAATGTTCAATTTCAAGTTAGATACCCCTGAGAACAACATCGATGTTAACTATTAAAAATTTGATAAACATGCACGAATTTCCAATATTTCCTTAAATTGCACGCAACTTTATTTACTAGCCCGTCTTGAAAATGTCTTACTTAATAATTTTCGACTCAAACAACTCGTAAAAAACTAAGACCTATATTATTTTATCTCTCAACTATTGTTCTAAGAATTCGTTTGTCCTAACAAGAACTTCTGACAATTAATCTCAGGAAATTGTAGCAAAATTCTTGACTAATTTCGTTTCAACAAACAGTTCCAAATAGAGCTAATTTTCAATACCTCAAGCCCTTTCAAAAACCTATCTTGCATTTAAATTGTTAAAATTCACTACAAAAATAATGAAAATTTTTCAGTAATTTCTTCGCAAAACCAAAATCACTTCAAGGTCGCCGTGAAGCACTTTCTCGGCCGACAATTGTGAAACCAGTGAGAAAATTTGAGCTTTTGTGAGAAGTTAGAGCTATGATGATTCGAAACTGTGTGCTACGATCAAGAACAACAGATTTATGGATTTCTTGTAAACGACATAAAACTGCATTTTTAATAACGACTAATAAAGTCTTAAGGCTTTTAAGGTTCAGTTAACATAATAACTCAATCCAGTCGATCAACACCAAGATCATTACTTCGCTGATTAGGTCTTTGAAATGCACCAAAAACGATCCAGACAATTCATCGAAAAATCATCTTGAGTGATAATGCCAATTTTCACTTCGGAGACTACGTTAAAAAGCAGACTTAACGCATTACGAGGTCGTAAAATCGAAGAATGATTGTTGAAAAACCTATCCATTCTCGAAATTTCACTCTTTGGTGTGGTTCTTCGACAAGATTTATGGTTTAACCAAAGCTGTTTTTTTAAATATCAAATTGAAACATTTTATTTTAAAACATTATTAATCTGGTCTTTCTACGTAATGATTGGTTCAGAAAGAAATCCTTAACTTAACAGTCCTTATGTTCATGTCCAAATGAAAGGAGATCTGTATGTATCAAGAAAACTAGTCGTATTAGGCCCGATAAAATAGAGCTAATATTCCCAAATATCAAAATATTGATAAACTAGAGAGTTGGAAAATTGTCACAAATTGTTCCTTTCATTTGAATTTTATAATGTGTTTCATATATATAGTATTTCAAAAGCGTTTAACAAAGTTTGGCATCAAGAGCTCATTTATTAAAAAAAATTGATTTCTTTTTTTTGGATTTGATATTACCTTTTTAACATTTAAATACCAATTATATTTGATGGTTTAAAATCTGAAACTCACAAACAATGATGGTGTTCCTCAAGGGTCCGTTTTGCCTCCTACTATATTAATTATGTAAATTAACGATCATATGAATTGTCCTCAACTTCTAATCCTCTAAATAATTTTGCTTTTGACAATATCCCAAGTGTTTCGTATTTCTTTCTAGATTCACATCCTTGTCATTCTTATGTGAAACTTCAACGGGGAATTATTAACGGTGTTGAATTTGATGCTTCAAAACTCAATTCTGTTCTTTAAAGCTAAACCCACACCTTATGCCGCTATATATATAAGCGGCACTTCAATCTAAAAATCTTATCAACTTTTAGCAATCGGTACTTCTATCATGGGTTACCTCTTGTAGAATGATCAATACATTCGTCTTTGCCTAAAATTTTGCTAGTTGTATAGAATTTCTCCGACGGAGCAAGTAATTTGTTACCCCCTTATTTAGCTGTGATCTGCAAAACCCTCATTCGTCCAAAACTTTAATATTAGATAAGTTTAAGACGTTCGAACTATTCTAAAAAGGGTTTTAAAAATGATGGTCGATAGAATTATAACTGAAATTCTTATACTTTTATATCATCTGGACACCGTTTAGTGTTTCTGGTTTTATGTCTTTCAATGTTCTACCAATATTTTTATAAACTATAGTCTGCTGAAATACCCACTTTCATTACCCCCCCACACACCCCCCTGAAACAATTGATCTGTTTTTATGAGCTCAATTTTGAAAGTAACGTGAAGTATATGCATAGATATTCTTTTTTTAGCTACACATTAAGAATGTGGAACTGTCTTTTTTCCTCCGTTTTCAATATTAAAAACATTAACAGCCCTATTATGGTTATCGAATATCAACACGATATTTGATAATAGTTGATAATTATCAACAAAATTAATGAATCGGTATTATGGTGATCAATTATCAATATTTTTACTAAAAAGTGAATTAAAAGATCTATGTGAATAGCTTTATTGATAAACTCGGTATTACGGCTATCAAACATTATTGATACCCATCAAATATTCTATCAGCTACAAAAACTTCGTTGACAAACGTATCAAGTATTCGTAAATGGTAAAGAATTGTAATTTAAATACGATTTATAAATGTTTTTTTTTGTAGTTTTTATTGAATATACAAATTGAAGAACGAAATGCCTTCACTAGAATTGTTGTTTGAAGGCAATTGTACTGAGGAACGAAGGTTTACCGTGCAAGCTAAAATAAACAGTATTACGAGATGATATTATTATCAGGAAAAAAGAGGAATTTATTTAATGAAAACAACGTACATTATTCCGCCGAAATTATTTATAGACCAAAACACAAGAACTCAACACAAATGACAAACGTCAAACACCAAACAAAACCTATTCACAATCGTATATTGATTAGTATTCACAATGGGTGAAACGTTATCATTTGATACTCATAATACCAAATTATCAATAAATTGATAGAAGTTATCAGTTATCAAATAATTGATAGTTGATAGCCATAATAGGGCTGTAAAGCTAATGTGCATTTGTATCTCCTCTTAAATCCTTCCTTATTTTTATAACGGTCTCATTGTCCTTTAACATGACAAGGATAGTGTGCAAATAATTAAAAAAAAAAGGTATATAAGTGAATATTATAAAAAAGTAAGCCAGTTAAAAATTATAGAGTTTCTATAATGTGTTAAATATTTATATAAAAATAAATTTAAGAAAACTTAATTCTTTGCACGTTGTTTTTAAGCAAATTATATTTGTTTGTAAAGAACAAAAATTTGACTTAAGCATTAATATTATTTTATCTAAGATAATCCAAAATTTATCAAAATTTAAAATATGTTATTCAAAAACTAAGTTTAAGTATTTAAGCAAATCAAAAATTATTTTTATATATAAATCGAAAAAAAAAAAACAACAACAACAAAATCAACCATATAAAAGAAAAACTGCATGTATCTTTGTTCTGTCCTTTGCATGTAGGGATTCGGTTTTGTAACATTCGCTAATAGTAGCGATGCGGAGAGAGCACGCGAACGTCTTCACGGCACTGTGGTTGAGGGACGCAAGATTGAGGTGTGCATGAACAATTTTTTACTTAAATATATACAAAACAAAAATTACATAAATATATTAATTAATTAATATAATATATACATTTACATTATTATAAATAGTGTTCTTTTGTTAATTTGATTTTAAACTCTAATTTTTGTTTTAGTAATTTTGTTGACAAAACAAATATTTAAACAAAAAAAAACAAACAAAACAAATTTGTTTGATAAAAAAAAAAAATTTTAAATGAAAAAAAAAACTATACACATATATTTTTAAATTTTAAATATTAGTCCTTATTTCCATTTTGCGAGTAGAAATACTCAAATCAAAAATGAATATACTTTAGAAAGGGTGTTTTTTTTTGTTCTAGTTATTGTTGCTCCTTCCGAACTTCTTAATTTGAATTAGAGTACTTCGAAATTTAAATACACGCAAGTTGAACAAATCATTAAACTTCCAAATGTTTGGAGGGTGTTGGAAGGACCTTTCATAATTTTGTATGGCTTTATTTTCACCATTTTTGTTTGTTTTTATTTTAACGCCTGAATATTTTTTGAATTAAAACAGAAAAAGAAAAGAATCAACCGACACAATGCCACCATAAAGTTGGTGATTATACAGAGCTCCTCGAATAGTAGGAAGGATCAACTTTTATTTCCCCATCACTTACCATTTAGTCCGCCCGCAGTTTTTCATTCACGAACATTTTTTAAAATAAAGTTGTTAATTGAAATCTGCGGCCCTGGGAAAGGTTTTTTGGTTTTTGTTCCTGTTTTTCCTGAGGAACATATTATAATTGGAATATTAAACGATTAAAATTTACTCTTGAAATTACAATTACTTATATATTTATTAAATGCGAAAAACCGGTGCTTGGTGTGAGTTGTGACATTGGATAAGAGCATTCGAAGAGCATTATGGATAAAGACGAGTCCTTTGGAATTTTAAATTAACCCCAAAATGTTTAATTTGTTCGATTGTATGTATTTAATTATTATTCTCTCCCTTTTTGAGAGGGTTAGGGTTGTTGACGTTGTTTTTGTTGTTGTTTCTGTCAATGCGGCCATTGCATCAATTTATACTCACGTCTAGGATGACGGATGCTGATTTTACCGCCGACGTTACCGCGCATCATCCTTTATCACGAAAGACATTTCGCTGGATTAATTCATCATCATCTTTTTTCGTACAGAAATACATCTGCAGTCAAAAAAATAGGTCTGAAATATTTGTATATGTTTGTGGAATAAATGTTTTGTGGACAGATGAAAGTAAAATTTTGTGCATAAGTCGAAAAGGCCTCCAAATTCAAACTCAGAAGTACATTTATTTAAAGGCTTATACATCAGGCAACTGATGTATTGAAAGCTCCAAATCAGTTCTTTCACTTCATAAAACTTGATAATGTTGTGTGGTGCTATATTTTTGACTGCAGCTGTACGAGTATATACTACCAATGTGTATGTATTCTCATTCGCAATGATGGACTGTTTCCGGTGTGATGCATCTTTTATCCCATCAAAATTGGATTCGCAGGGAATCAAAGTGAGAAATAAAAAGGAAACGTATTCTCTGTTTTGAATGTATTAATTATAACGGTAGCTAAAGCATTCAATTTGCTCTTGCTCTTGCTCTGTGTGTGTGCGTTTCATGCAAATTAAGGCAGACGGTTATATTTTTGTTTTTTCTTCGTTTTTTGTATTTCGTTTGTTTCTTTTGCTTCTGCTGATTCTGTGGGGTTCGTTATTTTAATTGCTTGTGGCAAGTTTTTGTGATGAATTCAAGGAAAACCGGGGGTCCATATGACTACGACTACGACTGTGACTATGACTCCATCTTTCTTTTTGTCGTTTCTCTCACTCTATTTTCCCGATCTTTATTCTTCTTCTTTTTCTTGTTTCTTTGAAATATGAAATTTAATTAAATTAGAAATTTTCTAGATGGTTCATTTTTATTTTTATCCTGTCCAATTTTTGTTTTTATTTTTTTTTCTATTTGTATAAAGAAAAATTGTTGCAAATTAATGTTCTGGATGAATTAATAATTATATTTTGTGTAAAGAAGTTCTTTGAACAATAATTATCTTACATTTTTCTGTGTAAAAATGTTCCTTGATGCTGAGTCTTTTTTTCAAAGAAATGAGGATCTCAATTTTTCTGCAAAGACTTTATTCAATTTCACTTTGGATTTATTGTCATGGAAAATTCGTTGTCAATTATTTCCTTCGTAAATAATATTTAAAATTTGTACATGTTTTTTGGCAAAGCAAATTGGAGTACTCAGTATTTCCCACCTATAATTTATTTGAAAAACATAGCTTTTGAAGCTTAATGAAGAGCTTGCTCATATTAAAGTTTTGAACTGTTAGTGGTCCAATTTGTTGCATGAAAAATTATGTAATTTCTCAAGGTTTCAGGGTCCTTAGAATCTACTGGTAAGTCCATGATTTTGACAGAAATGACTGTGTGTCTTTACATGGACGAGAAATACGTTTTTTCGTCCTCCATATCTCAGGATATAAATTATAACATCAAGACCATACAATTTACTACAAAGGACTTTCTGGGCTGGTTCCTCTTCACTCATTGAGCTAGGAGTCTACCGACCTTAATTTTTGTGACAATAACTGCTTCCATGATTGTATCGTCTCCGAAATTGTCCTTCCTCAGATAAGAGGCCAACAATTCTACGTAAGATTTTCCACTCGAACTCGACTATGAGGTCGGATTGCCTTTTACTAAGCACCCAGTTCTCTGATACATACATGAGCACTGTCAGCACCATAGCCCTGTACAGCAGCAGCTGAGAAGTCATTGTAAGGTTTCTGGATTTAAAAAGATTCGACAGGCTGTAGGCTTTGAGCAACCAGCTGCTTCTATTGACTCAAGGTATTTGAAGGATTGCACTACTTAAAATGTTTGTAGTCGACGACACCATGTATTCCTTCATTAATGTGCAGCCCCAGATTTTGAGCCGTTTGTTCGATCTGGATGAGGGAATCTTGTACAGCTTGTTCAGTTCTACCTATGATGCTTATGTTGTCTCCGACTGTCTATAAACAGATGGTAAATTAGAATAGATATTTTTCCATCGCTTGTCTCTGCCTAAACGCAGGTTGTTGATTTGCCTGGAATGAAGCTGCACTGGCATTGTCCGATGTTAGTTTAAACGTATGGGGCTATCCATTCCTGTATGATAGAGAAGCTTATCTTAAAGACGATACTTAACAACTTGATACCTCCATAGTTGCTGCAAATTGTGACATCTCCTTTCTTGTGTATGGGCAGATGATAACTTTTTGCCAGTCTTCTGGCATTACTGGCATGTAAAGGTGACCAGGCGCTCTTCTTCGCTTGGTAGCGGTAGCATAAAAGCTTCTTCTTGAAGTGATGGAATTCACTTCTTCAATGACCTTTCATGGGAATTCATTAAAGTACACTTCCCATCGCTCCATTATGCCTGCAGCATCGGTGATCAGATTTCACCCTCCATCTTTGGAATAAGTGCAGCTTGGTGTATACTGCGTAATGTTTCGGACGAATTCACAGATAAAATTCTTCTCCCAGGCCGATTTTTTCCATCAGAAAGTCGAAAAAACATAATACCTTCGAAATAGTTTTATACCACAAAAAATAGCGTTTTTGAAATGTGTTTAGGAAAATCGAATAAAACTTTAAAAAAATCTCAAATTTGATTTTCGACTTAAATATCTTAAGAACAAATAAAAGACTTCAATCTTAATTTATTTTATTTAATATATTGCTTTAAATATTTTTGTTATTTTTTTGACAAAAATCGAAATGACAGTTTTTGTTTACAAAAAATAAAAACCTAAACAAAAAAGTGCCAAAAATTGGTAAAAATTGATTTTCGACTCGAATATCTTGCGAACAAGGAAATATATTGTTGTTAACATTTGTTAATAAATTTTAGAAAAAAAAATTGATAATTTTGTTCGTTTCTCGTTTTGAATATCTTCACTGAAAACAACTCAAATTTCAATTTTGTTTGCTAACTTATTGAAATTCTTTTGATGGCTTTTTACAAAAAAAAATCTTTTATTAAGTCTCAACCTTTTTTTAAATAGTTTTGGGCTATTAATATGTAGTATTTTAATTGGACATAAAACAACTTTTGGAGCATTAACTACTCACAATTATTGTCGTTCAAAATAAAACCTTTTCAACGCCTACAAAATTGGTTTAAATTGAAACCAAAGAGAGAAAAATTGATACTGTGTACATGTTTCTCATTTCAATACCTTCTGCCGTATGATGAGTTTAAGCCCATCAAAAAACATATTCCGCTTTATTTTAAATTCTAAATAAAAATATTAAAAAAAAAAACACTTTACTTCAAAAATATGTACATACATATATAAAAATCGTTCTGTCATTGGTTCAGCAGTAGGCAATCTCGCAAAAAAGTTGATCCTGGGATAAACCTCAAGCCCCAGTGACATTGCATTTATCGTTTTATAAAACCAATCTTTATTTAACTCTACACTCTACACACTCTGTGCACTAAATATCGTTTATTTTAGGCTAGAACTATATAACATCCCCCATGAAGCACTCGTACGTTCAATGTACATTGCACAACAAAAACAACAATGAAAATATATAAAAATCCACCATCATTGTCGAAATGGACTGCATTTACATTTCAAATAAAACCCCCGAAAACATGAATGCACAATGTTATTTCATATCAGCAAGTTTTATTTTTATATGTATTCATTGTGTTTTGGATTTTTGCTTTTTGAAAATATACAAAATCATTGGGTACAGATGCGGCGGCGGCGGTGGTAGCAGACTCCAAAAAACATGCAACCACTCTGCCCCCACAAAACAACTTTTGTACGAGATATGTGAGGCTACACAGCGAAGCAATAAGTTGAGCTAAGTGCATTTCATGCATTGGAGCTTATTTGTTGGGTTAGTTTTGGTTTCAGGATAGACAGGGGGAGGGCTTACGAGTATAGATAGGCGATTGACGCTAGGGAGAATTTAGGTATAAAGTAGTTTATCCTTTGGAGCTTTTTTTTTTGAAAACCTCGAATGTCTGTATAACTATACACATTTTCCGGTATTGCATACATCAAGAGAGATATGCTGCTCCAATTTTGTATGAGAGGCAAGCAGCAAAATTTGAAAATAGTATTGCGGCGTTGCATCAAGGTTTTAGTTTTTCTTCTTTTTTTTTTAATTTAGTTTAGTTTCATTTTATGCAGCTTTTTTATTCAACGAAGCAAACGAGGGGAAGAGCATCAGGAATTTAATTGATTCCTTTCTTTTTTTCTCGGCAGCCATTATTGATGCAAGACCATTAGCACTTCATCGTTCATTACAATACGGAACACAGCATTACAAAATACAACGAAATAACTAAATAAATAAGGTTTCCAAAAGAGAAAATTGTATTTATTTGGTCATAAAGATTCTATTTACTTACCTCAAGCGGTGCGATTTTCAATCTAAAAGAGTTTTGTTCACATAAAAGTGTTTTGATTTTTTTTTGTTACGTATACGCCATGGTGTATTTTCCACATTTTTGTTACGTATACGTCGTGGTGTACAATTCAATTTTTTCTTTCATTTGTTATTTTGTCTGCTTATTTTTTCCAATTTCAAGTCAATACTTTCAAGTTGATGTATGCATTGATTTTATAGTTTCCCCCCGCCCCTCTTTTGCCCGTTTTCATCCCACCTTTTTTAACAAACCTCTTCGATTTCTTTTTTATCCTCGAATGTCATCTATTTTTTATTAAAATCTATATCAAGTCAAGCCAATCCACGATCAAAAAAGAAAAATAAAAGTAAGAAAACTATTCAAAAAAAAAGTTACGTATACGCCATAGTGTTCGATTTATACTTATTTTTCAATTTTCGTAGAAATTACTTATTCGAAACGCATAAGATTCACACAGAGCAGTAGAGTAAGTTGCTATCAGAAAGTATTGAGTGTTTACTTTATTGAATTCGTTGGTTGCATAGGTACGTATCTAGCTTTTCCCACCTTCCTACCAAGGCGAACGACGACAGGAATTTGAAACCCTTCAGGACCAACCAACCCATCAAATATGCATTCTTAACAAAGTCACTGAAATGGAATATACTCGTACGACTCTTAGGTTGATAGATGGAAGTGATGGGTATGAAGCTATATACATATATAGCTTATATGATCCTAGAACTACCTGGTTAGATGTTATCTTGCCAAAGGTTCATTCATCCATACGTATATTGGTTCGTGTTTGAGGAAAAAAAATGAAAGGTGCTCAATATGTACGCCTTTGGGGAATACAAAAACTCCCGCTGTGTGTTTGATTTTTCTTTTTTTTTTTAAGATATTTTTCCGTTTTGCCGGGGGAAAATTTTGTCATCGGTGGCGACAACAACGATGATGACAACGCGCTAGGGTAGAATGTAGAACCAAACACACACAAACAAAAAGTCTTTTTCCACTTCAAACTCACAAATAAGTGAGCTATGATTGGATCCAAGTCAATGGCCTTCTGATGGTAGACGGAAAATCAAGAGATAAATTTGAATTTGTCAGGGACATGGTAGACATTGAATCAATTACAACAAGAAAATAAAAATAGAGTAAACAACAAATTAAAGAGATTGGCTTTTAAAAGTAATTTCCCAAAGGCAGTGTTTATTCAATATTTTCTGATTTCTTTCTTTTGCACACAGTAAAGTCCCACTTTAATTCAGAATGTCAAATGTTGTTTTTTAATAAGTTTAACAATAAAAAAAAATATGAGATAAACATACATTTTACATTATTTTTGTAAGCCTTAGGGAATCTGGTATCCAAATCTGAATTACCATAACCACAAATTATACAATTTTGTAGGATTTGTTTTGTGTTTACCCCATTAACTTAAATGTAAATAGAAACATAAAACAAATTTGTAATGATTTTTAGCGATATTTAATTTTATTTAGTTTCCAATTTTCATGTCCCTAAAAAGAAATAAATGATTGATTTCAGAAAAGTAAAAAGTTTAGGTCCCTTTGTTCATTCCTGTGGTACTCCTTCTTTTGCAAAAGAAAATAGGTTCATTTTACTGTCGAAAGTAACCCATATAGTTTATTTTTTCACATGTAACACAACAGTAATTTGAGATTCTATGTAGACCTCAAAACCCCAGGAATTAGTTTTCATTATGGCAGATAAGATAGCTATGTATTTTGTTTCATAAATTGTAAGTTAGTGTGAACTGTAGGTGAAAGAACAGAAGCAACAATATTTAAAAAACTAAATAAACATAAGGAAAAAAGAGATATCTCTGTGATACTTTCATAACTCGGATCTAAAAACAAGGTTTTATCTTCGCATTGTTACCCTACTTGGATTTTTGAAATTGAAACGCAGCCAAGAATTGAGTTTAAGTTAAAGATTTAAATTATATAATTTAATAATGAAGTCGAATACTTGATTTGGGTTTACTTTTTTGACAAATTAGACTTTAAAGACAATGATAATGTATCTGAGTACAAATAAATAAATATTTATGGAATAATTAGTGCTTTATTTCTCTTATTCATTCGATAGGTCTTTTCGGTTACGCGCACCCGCTCCCGTTACAAATGACCGCGCGACCGCTTGAGGGTTAATTGTTTTCTGAATCATTTAACTTAAAGTTAAATATTTCTTTTTGGGTTTTATAAGTTATTTACCTTAAAGAGTTGCTCTCATCATAGCTTGTCAAATCTTTTGCATTTAAAATTTGTTTTTTGAACGGTTGTTTGAAGTTTAAAGAAATCGCCTCGCAATATCTTCAACCCCCTCCCTAGACTCTGATAATCCATATATCACAAGAGAATTAGAAATGATTGGTGACGATAACATCTCTGATTCATTTACATCCTTTGAACACCGTCTTAATGTCTCTTGCCTCACCTTTTTTTAACCAATTTTTGTACGGAACGTGCTCTAGTAAAATATCCAGTTTTATTCCTTTCCTTAAGCAATTCAACTGTAACGCTCAAACCTTCAGCAATTCTCATCAGTTTATCCTTAAGCCTTAGTAGCATAGAGATCTGTTATTTAGCCATACTACGAGAATGTAGAATGCCTTACCACTCTCTAGCTTTTCCTGTCATTGCAATGTTGAAGAATTCAAAACCAATATACACTGAAACCTCCCTTTGAACACCTCGGGTAGATTAAAGGTGTATTTAAAACGCTTTGAGAATATGCTTATTATTAAAAAAAAAAACTGACACCATTGTAATGACTTGATTTGCCTTTTTACCGATATTTGAACCGATTGTGCTCTAGTGAAATAGACATTCGTCTTTCTTCCCTTAAGCAATTGAACTGTAACACTCGAGCCTCCAGTAATGCTTATCAGTGTACCCTCGACCCCTCGGTCGTACAGAGAATGCCTTGCAATGTTCAAAAATTCAAAACCAATGAGCACTCTTTTCGTAACTGGTATTTAAAAGCCTTTAAGTGTTTGCTAATAACTAAACACACATTTTTTACGGATTATGCTTTAGTGAAAAAGACGTTTGTATTTCATCCATTAAGCAATTTAACCGTATTATTTGCGGTTTCAGGAATATCCTGGTCGTGAAGAGATTCGTTCTTTAACCGTACTACGCGAATGTAGAATACTTTACCACACTCTTGTCTTGCCTTAGTTCTAAACCTAACAAATCAAACAGATCGAAATCTGGGGAAATATCAAAAACTCCGAAGTCACATGGTTTTAACAAAATTCTTAAAACTTCAGTAGACATTTTATGAAAATTAACTTTATAAAAATATTCCCAAACGTATCATTCTCTTTGTGTTTTTGAAAACCCTACACAAATATATTTCCCACCACTTTTAAATTTTTCTTAGTAAGATTATTAAACTTTATTTGACCTTTTGAACGAATAAGAAATAAAAAAGTCCATTTGTTTTTGTTTCTGTTGTGTGTTTGTATCCTCTTTTCTCTTAAATTCATATTTTTTAACTTAAATCTGGCTTTATAATTCTTCAATTCAATTGAATTATGTCTTTTAAAAATGAAAACATTTTCACATTCGTTAAACATAAATAAAAGTTAAAACAATAAATCCTTACCCTGATACCCAGATACGTTCCATTTCTTGTTTTTATTTTCTGTCGTTCTTTTTTTTTTGAAACACATATATATAAGTGCAGGACACAGTATGAGCTGGTATCGTATCCTTATGCAACGCGATAACCCTACGCTCACCACACATTGTACGAACCATCTTTTTTAACTCCTTTTTGGTCCTTGGGAGATCTTCGCACATTGTATACGAATAGTGTATACCCTCAATTGCTTTTATTCACGTGTGTATGTTACAATTTACGACGCCGACGTTGTTGTTGTTGCACTACACATTACCTGTAATTTTATGAAAAAAAATAAAGGTCCTTTTTTTAGTGTAGCGTGTTGTAGCGGTGGACGACGTCGTCCTTTTAGTTTGGTCCATCCGCACATCCGTTATCCTCATAGTATGTAGGTTGGAGTCCTTTTTATTTTGCTCCTTTTAATGGTAAACATTTTCTATTTCATTTTTATAATTTTTGTATCTCACTTATTGCTTATGCCATCGTAAATTTGCATTTTATATTTTAACAAGAAAAAGTTCAACTTTCTGAAACATAATTTTATGGATTTTACACTAAAAAAAAAGGAAGATTTAAAAAATATAAATGAAACTTACGACTAACAAGAACAATTTTTAATTATTTCGGAATTATCTTGTGCGGCTGATTATGCAGGTGATGTTCTTATAAACATACATATGTAACTGTGTATATAGTATATCTAGGTTTGCATATCCAACAAGAAGAGAAGAGAAGAGATAGGGTGTTTTTTTTTTAACCATCGGTAAACTAGCAGCCACCGCAGTTACTGAAGCAACTTAAGCTTCTTATTACCACAAATTGATATTTACTGCCAGCTTATGGTTTGGAATGGGAAGTTGGGGTAGGGGATGGTTTAAATAGGTTTTGTGAGGTTGGGAGGGGGATGGTTTCGAGGAAGAGTAAAGTATAACAACATTCCCTGGATCATCAGCTTTCTGCTCGTTTTTTTATGTTGCAGCAACTTTTCTGGTTATGCTTTTGTTGTGTGTGTTGATGTAGGCAGGGTTTCCAGGATACTTACGGCTTTTATGTTTCCATAATTATTAATTTTAATCAATCACAAGTTTGTCGCTGGGAAAGTTTTTAAAACGGATTTACATAAGAGTTAATTTTATTTTTGTCATTGCCATTGACAACAATAACTGTCATTTTGGAATATTGATAAAGCATTTTTTATTTTTTATTACCTGCTCCTTTCAAGTTATTGTATTAAGTATAATGAGGGTATAAATTCCATGAGTTTTATATTATGCGTGGATTCAAAAGAATCAGCTGCACACGCTGAGTTTACGTATGTAATTGACGACTTATTTAAATGAATGAAAGTTTCTATGGAGAGTGACGGTAGCAACGTATAAAGCATCTGACTTTTCTTCACTGACAGTATCGTTGAAAATATTCCTGAACGTTTAAAAATTGGTGTATTTCTCAAGCTAATTACAAAATTTAGAAATCATTCGTCAAAAGAATTGCTTGTGTTAAAGTTTCAACAATTGTCAATTGGCAGTTGATAAATATCAAAACTTCTTTTGATGAGAAACTAAACAATTTGAATTGATAAACATATCTTTTCATTGTACACAACAGAATTCTCATTTAACAAAAAATTACAACAATCCGTTAAAAGATACAACCGTATTGCAAGTGTCAATAAGTACCAATTGACATTTGACAAATATCATATCTTCATTTGATAAGAAACTAAGCACAAGTTTAAACATTTTCCATCAAAAGAATCAAACAAGCGTCAACAGCCATCATTTGACAAATGATAAATATCAAAAACTTCATTTGATATAAAACTAAGCAACTTTTGATTGATACATATATCTGTTCGTTATTAACAAGAGTTTAAAAACATTTTCATTTATCAAAACTCTTATTAAAAACTAACAATAATCCCTCAAAACTATCAATTGACAATTGATATATATCAAAATTTAATTTAGTAAAAAACTAAGCAACTTTCAATCCATAAGTACATTTTTCGTTATTTAGAACCATTTAAAACATTCTCGTTTACCAAAATCGTTGTCACTTTTCCGATTAATGTTAAGCTTTGAAATTTATCAATTATCAATTGATAGTTGATAATCGCAATAGTTATGAATATTTTCATCGGATTCAATATGTCTCTTCCGTCAACGTATGACTTTTCAATTTGTGTCACTTTGTATTTTATTTTTCATTTTTCAAGTTTGAATTTTAAGCGTATTTGACATTTGAGGTTTCGAAATTTTGTAGACATTTAGTTGCATGAATCTGAAAACAATAATGGCAACCCTGTTTCCTGTCTGCATACCTTAGACTAAAATTGTATTTACTTAAATGATATCCTTGTATTTCAGGCAAAATAATTTAATTCACTTAAATACGTCGTCGTCGTTCGTTCGTCTGTCGTCACAATCATCACCGCCGCCGCCGTCGTCTTGGTTAGAGTCGATGTCTTCTTGGTTTTTTGTTTTGGCTTTTTGGTATTTTTGTGGTGCAAAGAAAAAAGGAGGTTAACGTCCTTGTTGAGCTTGTTTTTCATTTCGTAGTTCTTATGTATTTTCTCTGATATTTTTCCTTCTTTAAGGTCGAATAGAAAAACCGTAGGAGGTATAGTAGCAGAAGAACTACTATACAAAAGCTTATGAATTAAGGTGAAAACACTTTGAAGTGGTTTTTCCTTCCCATCGTCATCATTATCATCCTTCAGAAGAAGAATCTATATATACGGAAAGGAATACTATTTTTTATTTTGCTTCTATTTGTTTTGTTTTTCTTTAACGTCATTATCGTTATGATTTTGTAGAACATTATTTAATTTTACATTGCAGTGGTTTTTCTTTGTTTTTCTACTAAACTTTTTGTTCATACCGAAACTGGTAAATATCTGAAAGTCAAACGTGAAAACATGAAGGACTTTTCAAGGTGTATTTTGTTCTCTCTCAATTTTTAAGTGGAATGCCCTTCGTAGGAATTGGATTTGAATTTGAAGTCAATTTTTAACAAATCATGAACATGAAAAATTTTTTTTTAAGGTAAAAACAAAAATCAAAACAAATTGTTTCGAAAGCCTTGAAAACTTTTACCGAAAGTTAGTCTGCTTACGTCAGCACAGTGGTCTAAAAGTGCAATTATTTTAAACTCTCAATGACGTTTCTTTATGGGAAAGTTTCAAGTTTTGACAGAACTTTCAAATATAAGTGATGCTAAGTTATGAAAAGTCAGCAATTTCTTCAATTCATCTTCACAACTTTACAACAGTTTTTTAATCAACCTTGTGCAAGTGTCAACTATCAATTGATAGTTGTTTATTAACTCAAAAAAAAAACAAATGTCTTTAATTTTAAAAGCTACCCAATTTATCATTGATAATCATAAATTGTCTTGGAATTAAACACAAAAGTCAGTATCATTTCCACTTATCAAAATGTTGTCAATGGACTGGTTAGATATTATACTTTGATACATATCAACTACTAAATTATTGTTGAAAATCGGAACTTGCCTTAATTTGCCTTAAAGACAAATTCTTTGAGATATTAAGTAATGTCAAAAATTAGTGCAGCCAAATTCCTTCTAGATCTCTGATTACGGCTTCAAACTTTCCTTGATTATAAGACTGTTGAGGCAGAGTTTTTAATTTTTATTTTTTAGAATCAGAAAATGTTTCCCCCAGTTATGTCAGCATTCAATTATAATAAATTATTTAAATAGAAAATGTCTACAATTAAATAAATAACTTACCTAAATTTTGACAGCTACTACCAACTAAATGTCATCAGTTTCAGTGATGCCAAAGAATCCATTTTAAACAGATTTTTAACACTCGCCACTGGTTTTAGATTGCCTTCAAAACAAGATTTGTTGAGAGTAATGTTTAAAAATAATGTCAAAACCAAGTGCTGTAAATCATTTCCTAATTAGGGATCTAAATTAGGGCTTCATATTTTCGTTATTTAATGTTCTTTTATATAAGACTGTTTCGAGGCAAATTACTACATGTCTCATTATTGTTTTTCCTTTCAACTTGGCAGATAAAAAGGGATAGGTGATCGAAAGTGGGGGCGATATAAAACAATGTGAACTCTGTCATAGGAAAACAGAATTTTTGTTTTGAAACTCATCTATTACTTCTATTTTGGAAGTATTCAATAATGCCAGTCAATCATAAAGTGCCTTAAATAAAACTTAAAAATTACTTTGTTAAGTTTTGACAGCCACACATAGTCCACTAAATGTCAGTTTCAGTGATGCCAAATATTGAATTTTAACACAAAGTTCTAATAAATCCTAAAATTAGTTATATTTTTTGGTAAAACACTTCACTTGACATTTATAATAAAACTGAAATTTAGAAAAAAAAAGAAATATTAAATATAATAAAAATCCATAACAAAATCAAAATATAAAAACTTTGTTTTGTTTGTAATTTCACAAAAATCAATCACAATAAAAATAAATTCATAGTCTTTGTTGTTTTGTGTTATTTTTTTTTTTGGTAGTAAAAAAAGTACATTCTCTAAACCATTCTCCCTCATCTTAGACACTAAAAACAAAATAGCAAAATGTATATTTCAAATACAAAATTAAAAATTAAAAAACAAATTTGTTTGTTGTCGAGAATGCCACAAATCAAAAATGTCTGTTTTAATTGCTTTAAATCCTTTTGACACGTACTACATAAATTGTATAAAGCATGAATATAGTTAAAAAAACGTTTGTTTTTAAAAAATATCGAAAAATCTGATCTCGGGTAATGGGTTCTTATTTTTTTTTAATATTATAAAACTCATTTTACATTTATTATACTTGCATTGCTGTAAAACAGAAACTTTATTAACCAACCAAAATATGGCTTTTCCCAAAACCCAAAAATATTAAATACACTGTAAAAATGAGGAAACATTTTAGTATTTTTTTGAAATATAGAAATAACATTGCTCGAATCTTGTTGTTTCTTATATGATAATGATGATGTTTTATTTAGTATTATAAATCAATTTTGTTTCAACCTTAAAAATACAAAAAAAAAATAGTTTCGTCTTCTGGTGGATGTTCTTGAGTATGTTTAACTCTTATAAAATAGAAAGAATGCGCCATATTGTATTAAAATCTATAGAAATAGAAACATTTAATCTAAGAAAACAGATTATTTGATAATGAAGTTATCTTCATTGCATTCAAAATTGCTAAAAATAAGTATAAATTAGCCTAAAAGTATGCATCCATTGATCGATTTAGTACAAAAATACGTTTTTGGTGAAAATGTTTTTGAAGCACTTACAATTTTTCAAAACTTTTCTTCTATAAATAGAAAGCTTCTTATTTTGTGTGTGATGTGTGTTTGTCAGATTTAATATTTGTTCATGTTGTATTTAAGAAAAGAAAGGACATTATTTTTGTATGAATATTTTTAAGTTATGATAAAGCTTTAAATAATTGTCTTAAATTTTTCCATGAAATGTGTTTTTTTATGTCAGGGATTGAATATTTAGTTTTATTTAATAATAAATCAGTAAGATTTCTCTTCTTAATATGAGCTAACTTATGAAATAGAACACGTTTTCATTTAATTTTCTAATTTATTTATTTTTTATTTAGTGAAAAAAACTATTTAGAGAAAAATGAAAAACAATATAAAGACTAAAGTTTTATTTTTGGATATCATGAGGTTGTGAAATATTTATTGTGAACCAATGGAAAATGGTATCTGAAAGGTAAGAGTATTGAAAATTTGCACGAAACCTTATACAAAATTTTAAGCTTATATTTGATATAAACATATACTTTTGGAGTTTTTTCTTAGAGTTAGATTCTTTACTGTTGTGAGTAAACTATAAAATAACTAATTTTTATTAGGTGCACTTTTCAATCAGAAATTGATTTTTCTTTCTGAAAATTCACCGATTTTTTAGCGTGTCAAAAATAAGCTAAGAATTTTAATCTATTTAGCAAAATTCTTAAAGAATGCAATTTTTTGTGAATGTAATCTTTATAAATCTTAAATTGAACTCTTCTTGGAGATTGCATTCATCGACTTTAATAGTGGGATTTTAAGTTTTTCAATCACGAATCAGTTGACACAAACAAAATTGCAATAATTCTTTCCACCAATATTTTGAGAATTCAATCATTTATATGCATTAATTTGAATTGCTGAGTGTTTTTTAAGAACTTAACAGCTTTTTATTTTATAATAAAAGGCAGAAATATTGTTTTAATGAATTTTGTATCATTATAATTTGATAATTTCATGGCATTTATTTTTTAAATATGATATTCGTTCGCCAACTCTTAACTACTTTGCCCAAGAAATCTGGCCGTATGGAATCAATGATACCTCAAATATCAAATTCCAATGCTTCGGAAGTTAATGGTTTGTTGGCGAAGCTAACAGGACCACTTCCGCAAAGAAAGTTTTCACCAAATTGATAACCTTTTCCACATTTCGAAAGAAATGAGGACCGATAATGCCATTGGCAGCGTGTAAACTGCACCTAAAATTCAATTTAAATGGATGTAAAGGTGTTTCGCTAATGACTTGAAGATTGCTCCATATTAAACAATTTTGATTATTGCCAAAGCTATTTAGCCAGAAATGAGTTCCTTCACTAAATATAGTGAAAGTAACGAAGTACTCTATGGACTACGTGAAGCAAATTTCCACAATTAATAAGAGTGTTTCTGGCGTTGAACGATTTATTATCAACCTTACTAAGCTAAAAAGGTGCCCTATATTTGCAATTATTTGAATTTTTTGCATTCTTTCGAAATTTTATTCTTCTCCTGAAAGGTTTGCATTTTTTTGCAATTTGTTTAAAGTTTTTGAATATAATGATGTAAACAATTTAAAGACTGCTAAAGAATGCAAACACATACAATGAATACATGAAGAGTCAAATGATTGCAATCAATTGAATGATTCAATTCAATGAATACAATCTTTAAATTGGAATCATTCAAAAGATTCAATTCTTTTACAAGTATTTTGCTTAGCGGTTTAGTTGAAAAAAAAAATTATTTTTAATATTCTAAGAACCGATTGGAATATGCTCACAGATTTATAGGCTTACTTTGGAAGGTAAAAAACTATTAAATACCTAGCGCATTAGGGCCAAGCAAATTTCCACGTTTTCAGAAATCTAGAAATTCAATTTAACTTGTTTGAATAAATCATTCAGCAAAATCGTCTTATCCTATTAACCTGCTGAGAATTATTCTTAGAATTAATTAAAAACTACATAAACTCAATCGATCAATTTTTCAATTTAAATAAAACGAAATAAATGTATACTTGTATGTATGTATGTACTTTGCCAACCGCATAGGTAATCCTCATTTTATTCTTCTTTTTAATTATAAGTCTTAAAATAGAACTAATCCATTTCAAAGTCCATACATGTACAGGTACATAAACATATTCCCACCTTTTTTCGCGTACCCAATATAAAAATATATCTACTGGGTAACTACTTATATAAAGCTAAACTATTTGAAAAGAGAATAAATCTCTTTTATTGTGTTTAATTGATTTCTATTCTTGGTTCAATCAACATTTTTAACAAAATAAGTTACAAAAAAGGACGTGTGTTTCTAAGAAAGGACACTAATACAGTACATAGTACACAACACACTATAGTACTGAGAAAATAAAGAAGAAAACAAAAAGAAATCCATTAAGAATAACAGCTAAAGTCTTTTCACTGTTAATTGACTTGTGAATTCTTTAAGGTAACTTTTTGCTCATTGTTTGAAGGAACAAAAAGAAAAAGATAAAAATTACTACTTTTAGTCAATGTGTTTAGTGTACACTTATGTATGTGTACTTCACTCAGGACTCCATTAGACTTAAAATTACAAAACAGTTTACTGCAGATTGTAGTGTATAGCACATCATCGGTAGTTGAAGAAGAAACTATATCCTTAGACATAAAGGGTGAGTGGGTTAAGAGGTGGTAGGGTAGGGAAAGGAATGGAAAAAGTAAGATAGAATATTGGATGTGACAGCTTAACCTAATTGTAGTCAATTAATGGGTATCCTTATTATGGAGTCTCACATATACGAAATAAAAAAGAATATGTACACAGTAAAAAAAAAAAAACTTAAAGAAAAAGGTATATGGTGAAAAAGGGGGAAGGGGAGGAACATTACAGCTAGAAGATTGAATAAATCCACTCAAGATGAACTTTACAATGGAATTCGTCGAAGTAGTTTTTCTTCTGCAATTAAATTGTATCCTTTTGGTTCTCCTTCTTCTCTTGACCTTCGCAGTTTACCTTTCTTAAGTTTAAGGAGTAGTTTTTTTTTTGCAGTGAATAAATCTGTTATGAGGAAACTTCAAGTTTCAGAATATTTGGCACCAAGTCTGTAAAGATATTCTGTTTTTCTACCGCACATCAAGAATGTGAAAGGCTTTACGTATCTCTGTTATGTATTCCCATTTTGATATTCAGAGTTTGAAGACAGATGTGAATGGTTGTCGATCTCTCCCTTTCGCTCTCTCTCTCTCTTAATCCTTTTTCCTAATGCTCAAACTGTGTTTAAATATTTTAAGGGTTAAGCCTAACGGCCGAAAAAATAGGTTTTTGTTAGTTAGTAGTTAGTTTTTTTTAGCTTTATTTGAACTATTAAGGATTAAAATTAAAGCCTTAACGTAATTGGTTGCATAGTATGTAAATTTGGTATGAATTCTGTACAGATATTCTTCTTTCTAACGCACATCAAGAATGTGGAGTGCTTTACTCATCTCTGTTCTTTTCTCCCATTTGAAATTCAAAACTTTAATACCAATTTGAATCGTTGTCTCTCTTAATCCTCTTCTATTTTCCTAACGCTCACACTGTGCTCAACAATTTTAAGGCGTTGGGCCTAAAGGAGTTTTTTCGCTTTAAATGATTCAATCATAATGAAAAATAAAGCTTTAAAATAATTGACATCATAATACCTAAAATTTAGCATGAATTCAGTGCAGATATTCTTTTTTCTATCGCACATCAAGAATGTGGAATGCTTCACTCATCACTGTTTGATCTAGATAAATGTGTGAAAGCGCCTCTTTAATTATTTTTTAATTCCATAGTGTTTGTACGGTGTTTAGAAATTTTAAGGGTAATCAAAGCCCCTTTAATGTGTACAAATAAAAATGATGACTATCAATAAAGAAACTTATTCTGAGCTTTTAACACACGATTTTTTTAAAATGATTCAAAAATATGATTTTCCTTCCTTATTAAAGTAAGTTTTAAAGTTGTTCAAGCATCCCAATGCTTCAGGTCTTATATCTACCTAGTCCAAGTCTTTTTAAGGTCAATATTACATAATTCCAAATGTACATAAACTAGATGCTTGTAAGTTCTTGTATCTCGTTATGCAGTTGCACAATGAACATTGAACATCCTTCATCATACCAACTAAAAGTTCTATGTAGCTCAATAGGAAAAAGGTCGACTTTTTAAAGTACATATGTATATGTTGTAGGATTGTAGGCAGAGAGGCAGTAGCAAAAACTAATTAAAAATAAAACATTCATTTTCAGAGTTTGTGTGCGTTTAGACTTTAGAACGATGGGGATTCTTCAGGGTAAGAGAGAGAGAGAGGTGTGGGATATAGAGAAAGATGTTACATAGAAAAAGTACCTGGAGAAAACCCTCGTTTGTGCCTATTACAAAATATCTCGAACTTTAACTTTGGCATTAATGTTATGGAAACACATCTCATTCCTTCCTACATATATTTCTACGTATATGTAAGGTACATATATCCTTAAGGCCAAACTTTTCCCTTCATTCAAGCAATCCTCCCATCACTTTAGTATTGTAGGGATTGTGGATGTGCTTATCTTTGCCAATACCTACCCTTGTTAAAAAATAAAAACAACATCAACATTGTTTTACAAGACTTTTATCTCGTTTAAATGAGAAACGGATATTATCGTGTCATCGAAATATACCTGAAGTAGAGGAGGTGGTTTATACGTAGTGTCGAGGACAGAAAAAATGTCCTCGTTTAAAACGTTCAGGATAGGTAACAAGAAAATCTCGTTACGCCCGCCACAAGGATTGTCATTAGACTTTTTTTTTCAAAAAATAGAAAAAAAATCCTAGCGACCAACAACAACAACAAAATAGCAACAAACTTTTCAAATAAAAGCAAACGTAAAAAAATACGAAGATATTAAATGAGGACTTAAGTTTTCGAAAGACGTTATCCGCATTTTGCTCGAGCTCAGGGAAAATACATATATTTAATTTCGAGTTTTAACTGACAGAAATGGGAAGAACAAAACAAAGTAGAAAAACATCGAATATTTGAAACAAATCTTCCTTTGAAAATCTCTGATTGAAAAAAGTTGTGAAGGTTTTTTCTTCAATTGCATATTTCAAGGCCATTTTTTGTTTTTGAACAACTGAAACAATTGTTATTGAAGAACATTTCTTATTGTTTTTATTTTTAAGTGGTTGCTTTTTTTTGTTAACTAGAATTTTATTTTAAGTTCAGGTAGCAAGTTGGAGACTTATTCATTATTTTAAAAGAGATTTACTGACTTCAGTTCTGAGGGGTTTTGTTTTTTTTTTCAGGGTTGCTATTAAATTTTGTTGAACTTTATTTGTTTTGAAATCAAGAACATGTGAATGTGTTTACTTTGGTAGGTGCTTGAAGTTTTCTAAAATTCTAAAATTGTGTATACGTTCTTTTAGCAGTGGTCTTTTATTAGGGTCTTGAGCTTTTTATTTTAAAAACTATGTGTCAAAAAAATTGTAAGGTCTTAAAATAACTTATTCAAAAGAGAATTAAACAACTTTGATTAAGTCTTGGAATTTAACCTATTTATAAATCAGGAACAGCTAAACCCAATTTGATCGCTTGATGTGTTAATTCTTGCATTTATTTCTGTCTCCAAGAGCAGAATTAATTATATCAAGCATTTTGAACATACAGACATTTTTTTTCAGATTTTCGAATTCGTTTTCAAAAAAAGTATTTATTTGATAAAAATGTGTGAGACAAACTATGCTGTGACATTATTTATTCTCTTTTGAAACTTAAGTTTAAAAATGGTACACAGGGCGTATACGTACTTTTATTATTTTATTGATATTTAGTAAATATATTTCCACCTTTTTTTTGTGAACATATTATGTTATTTTGAACTTCCAATTTAATTTGTTTGTAATCAGTGCGATTTGTCAAATTTAAAATGTTGACATTTCTCGACATTTCAAGGTACCTTAGATCTAAAATACGTGCATTTTAGAAAGATGTCTGCGTGTGCAAGTGTGTCCTTTTTTAGTCGGTCAAGAACCGGCAGATGTATCGACTTGAAATATATTTTATTTTACAGATAATTGCATCAAAATATTCAAAAATGATTTTCAAGAAAGTTCAGAAGACAACTTTAAAGAAACTGAAAAATTAGGTTAAAGAAATTCAATTGACGATTTTTTAGCACAATTTGAAGAAAATAAAATTTAACAACTTGGTTAAATCTGACTACAAATATCTTACGAACCATAACGTTTTCGACTTCAACTAAAATTTATATTTCACATTGTGTCTTCATACAAAATCAGTATTAACTTGAAAAAAATATCAACAGACAGTTTTTTTATAATTTAAGAAAACTTAAAAAAATGTGTCGCTTTGAATATCTTACTAAAAACAGAGTAGTATTAGCTTCAAAATAATTTCATCCAAACAAAAAAAAACGTTTTTGATATCTATTTAACATTTTAGAAAATTGGATCGATAGTTTTTTTACAACAAACCATAACCTAAAATTACTAGAGGGTGTTTTTTTAGACATGTAGTTTTCAAGGAAATTTAAAACACATATGTATAATTTAATGCCTTAGCCAAGACTTAAGCTTTAGTTGTCATCATGTTTTAAAATTCTTTCGAGTAATTGGCCGCAGTGGCTGGCGCGAATCAATGCCAGTCGAGAGGCCCAATTTTCCTACACTTTTTGACGTATGCAGCCACTTTGGGGTAGTTCATCAGCAATAACGCGCCGATAAGCGACAGTACATAACCCTACAAAAAATTGTAGAGGCCTTACCATAGGCCTCCGACGAAACATAATGCGCTCACTCACATTTGTTGTTATTTAGGAGTAAGTCAATTCATTATGAAATGGCAACCAAACTGGGCATAAATCAAGTGACACCTGTCAAAAATACTAACTCCGAAAAAAGCATTGCCAGATTGAACACCACACTTCTAAACAAAACACCCGTTCTTCCTACTTTTTTGTGTTATAATTTAACTGACAATTATTTCTTCTAAAAAAATAAAATCCTTCAAAAAATATTGATACAAATTAAATATTGACGCCAATATCTTGAGAAAAAAATTATTTTTGATAAAATTTTAAAAATGAAAACCTACAAAAATGTCTACTATTTTAGTGAAAATTGATTTTAGGATAAAATATCTTGAGAAAAAACAGACATCGACTTCAAACTTATCTTAAAATAAATCACTTGCTTACACTTGGGGAAATTTCTTGAAAAATACAAGTGACATTATTTGTATGTAAAAATTAAAAACCTACTCAAAATTGATAAAAAATAATTTTTGACTAGAAAATCTTCGCAAGTCCCTAACATCTTGGCAGAAAACTGGTAACATTCCAGCCTCTTTTAATTTGATTAATATTGAGATCCAGTTGATAATTAATTTAAAAATTCGTTAAGTGTAAAATTAAGCAGTTGTTATTTGATATGCATTTTCTTTATAATTATTATCAAAGCTCGAATAAATTGTTGAATAAATGTTAGGCTATGATATTGAAAATGGATTTCTTTACATTTTTCTTTCTCGATGAATTAATGCAACATTACCCTTGTTTTGTTGGGAATTCTATCAATAGTATAGTAGGACTTTACACGAATAACAAAAACAATATCCGCAGTATGAATACTACCGATAAAAGTTAAAGTAGAATCTTACTACGGATAGGTTTTTTACATTTATACGAGTCTCGAATGGATCTTATGTGATTTCGTTCTCAAATGTTGGTACGATTGCATTTGTATTTCGATGGCTGTGTTCGTTGAGTAGTTATGCATTTATAATCATGTGTTTTCCATTGGGGTAAAAAATCAATCTGTTACTGTTGATATTATTGAGTTTTGTTAATGAAAATGGACTAACTGATCGTATTTTGTAAGAGAAAACAATAGAAAATATAATTAAGGTTTATCTCAGTTTAGAATAAATAAATCTTTTTGGTGTTTCCACCGCACAAGAAGATTTAAAAATGATTAAGTTTGACAGCACTATAGTTTTTCGATGTTTCTTATGAAGTGCAAGTGAGATAGTTTGATTCGTGTTAAACAATGAAAAACTGAATAGTTCAGCACCATATAAGAATATGCTACCTACTCCATGTGCAATTTTTTTTTTTGTTTAATTTGATTAAAACAAAACTAAATTTTTTGTACACAAACATGCAAATAAACATACCATAATGCATTATCTGTAAAACCAACTCCTCCGCACAGGTTTTTCTTGACAAATTTTGACTCGACTCCGATCCCCGACCAGAATCGAGTCGAATCAAGCTCATTTCAACTCGATTCAGGTATATAAAGAATTGAGGCGAGCTTCAAGCTCGCTCAAGCTCGCTTCAACACCACATGTTAATGTAGTAGTCTACGAACAAACCCCCTTCTTGAAGTTTTTATTTTATGTCAAATTGTTTGGTTTTTATTGTTTAATTTTTTATAGAATCTCAATTTCCAGATGTTTTCTTAACATTTCTTCTTGAAAACTGTCCATTTTATTAGTTTTAGTTAGTTTTTTTTTTTGCTGAAGTTAATTTTAACTTTTGATTTTCACAAAATTGTCTTCTATTTGTGTTTTTTTTATTATCATTCTGACAGGTCTTCTTTCAGTTGTACCAATTTTTAAATACAAAAATCTGGCTACTGCCGATGGGGTTTCTTGGGAATTTTCTGCTATACTATTTATAGAATGCCAAAAAAACACGGGTATTGCTATCAATAAGATCTTGATTGAAATAGGAATAAGTCTAAAGTTTTTCGAAATTTGATAACCTAATTAATGTCAAACAAAATCATCATACTCGGGGATGGTTCAAGAAATACTCAATGAAATCTGTTTTTATTGTCATAACTTATTTAACGTACGATAACAAAAAAAAAAAGGACCAATTTGCAAATAGAATAATTTCTAAATTTATATCAACTTTCCATATTATGTATGAAAAAGCATAAAATCTATCGATTTATATTTTATCATATTTCACAACAATTCAATTTTAATTATACTTTGGATTCTCATCAATATTCAAAAATAAATGAATTGCTATATATCTAGAATTTCATTATATTTTCATGTTTAAAAAGGATTGCAAATCATCAAAATGCATAACGGAGAAAAGGGGTGTAAAGGATGTAGGTAGATAAAATGTGAACAACACAGAACACAATCCAATATGGATTGTAATTAAATATATCTTCAACAAATTTTCTATTGAATTTTAAAATACTCGTACATGTTTCTACATTTATAGGGAGGATTGTATCTATGTTTTATGTATGTATACATTTTATGGTCATATGTACATGCTAAGGAATAAAAAATGTTGTATTTCAAAAAAAAAAATACATTTGATTGTAAAATTTAGTTGGAAAGGATCCAAAAAAGATTCATATGGACGAAGGACATCATGCGCCGGCCGGGCCGCTCCGCCTCTCTTTCAAAAACCACATTCCCTATATGCATCGTTCCATATTAAAATAATAACAGTGCATAGGCCATTCCACTGATGGTCTGCTTTATACATATTCTACAGAATAAGCCTTATAATGATTGCAATGCTGCTATATTCTATTTAGATGCACTGAAAAAGGGCACTATAAAATTTCAAAATTCCATAGATACCGTAAAAACAACTCCTTTTACATATAATTACCATATCTAACTCCCACCTGATACAAAAATATTTATCTCTATATTTTAGATGAAAAATTCTTTGCAAAATATAGACATACATACAGCTATATAGTCTTCCCAGTTGAACTTCCTATATTCCCGGTTCCAGAGGTTAGACTAGACCGGACCACCTATAACATTAAATCCATAGAAATACAGGAGTGGTCGACCGCAATCCTTTTTTGTGTGTGTGTGTTTTTAATCTGAGGTCACAATATCGTATCGGACTAATCGCCCGTCACAGTTTGGGGTCACATAAAGCAACTTGATTGTACTCTCTTCATAAATAAAACTTAAATATTTCAGACTAAAACAACAACAACTTATTTTGTTCGTCCGTGGAACTCTATTTGACTATACTAGTAGACGATAGACAATGTAAAATGCAATTCTCCAATTCTCAGGCCCTCCAAACAGTTCGAAATTTATCGAGTTCACAAAACATTTTCAGAAAATTATATAAATCTAGATATTTGTCATGCCATATTTTCTCTATATAACTATGGTGGGAGTGGAGTGAAGGTGGGGGGGGGGGTTTCTGAGAGAATATGTGGTCATTGAATGGATTCAATGGGATGTACAAAATATGTGTGTAGTGTATGACACAATCTACACGAACTTCTGTAGTTATGGTTCGTAAAACTGCACAGATTTGGAAAATGTACAATTGGGTTATTGTGGCAACATTGTTAAAGGTATCTATATTTTTTGAAATTAGGTATCCATCCAATGTTTTTGCGTAAATTTTATTTAACCCAGAAGGGACAATTTTGTGTTAAAGGATGGTTGTTTAATTGTCCACCAATTTTAAGCGGACTGTAGACACTCGAACATAACTTGGTTTGAGAGTGAGTATATACATATAAGGAGTCTTAAATATTGGCTACAACGGAAAATGAGAGTAGATATACCACAGGATTGTGCTCTAGGGCCTATTTTGTTTCTGTATGACAGTCGATTTCTATGTGTTATTAAAGCATTGAAAAGGCATCTAGAATGTGAAACTGAAACTTAAATATTGGGTATTATACAAAATTGAAGCTGGTATACCACATGATTCTGTTCTAGGATCTATCTTGTTTTTTTTTTAATATATAGCTAATCGATTTTCTTACTTTAAGAAACCCGCGGTAAAGGCAGCTTGAATGTGTAGCTGAAATGTTGGGTTTTATAGAAAAATTGAAGATAGGGTGCCAAAAGATTCTGTTCTAGGACCTATATTGTTTCTGTTGTATATGAAAATCGATTTTTGTACTTAATAAAAGCGTTGAACTATGGCGTCTCGAAATTTGGCTTAACTTTGACTATCAATTAAGTGTATACACTTATTCCAGAGTATCAAACGTTTTTCAGACAGATAATTTCGTGGAAACATAGTTTCTAGGTGATTGCATTGAAGCCACTTCCTACGACTACGGCATAGTAGCACCTTTTATTTATTTTAGTTTGTATTTAACAATATTACTATTTTTTGCCATCGTGTTGGGGTGATTTTTTGAGATGAGAGAATTTATAATGTAAAAATCATGCCAGCTTCTCTAGTGCGAGGACATAACCAACTTCGACAACGAGAAATTGACGGATCCATATAAATTAACCATATACCACAAAGCTTCGCAATAGACTAGGCAACTATAGGGTTTTTGGTCGGAGGTATATAGAATATTTCACTATAGTCGGTCTGTCTGAGTTATCCCCCATCAAACATTCCGCTAGAGAAAACTACGTATATCATAAAATAGAGAGAAGAGATTTGATGATATGGTAATTGAAACAAATGACAACATGACATTCTACATGATTATTGTGGTTAAAATTGATCGGACATGCATGCAACCAACCACCGCTGCACCGACAAGTGAATGTTCCCGGAAGTTTGATTATTATCAACGATTTGAAAATGAGTTTTTAGTTTATGCAGAAAAAAAAAAAACTACAAAAAATGTTTCCATCAAATTGTATGTATGGATATGTATTCGCGGTTTCTATTTTGAAATGATGAAAACTATAAAGTGATTAGATTTCAGTGAAATATCCACAAAAAAAAAGAGGAAAATAAAAGACAAATATAATGAAGTTTAGATTTTATAATTTTTAAATTGAATAACAACATTCCTATTTAGTCGAGCATAAACTTGAAATACCGAATGACTCTATTTGAGTGTTCAACTCAAAACTGAAATATGGGATTTATAGAAAATTGAAGCTGGTGTACCGCAGGATTCAGTTCTAGGGACTATTTTGTTTCTGTTGCATATAATATGATAATTGATTTTTTTACTTTATAAAAAGATTTTAAAGGTAGCTCTAGTGTTAATCTGTAACTAAAATATTGGTTAGTATTGAACATTAAAACTGGTGTGCCACAGGATTCTGTAATAGAGCCTATCTTGTTTCTATTTGACATGATAAACGATTTGTGTACTTTATAAAAACTTCCTAAAGGCAGCTTGAGTGTCAAACTAAAACTGACATTTTGATTTTGATAGAAAATTGAAACTAGTGTATCCTAGAATTCTGTTCTAGGGTTAAAACTTTGTATGTTGAACATAATAACGGTTTTTGTACTTTATAAGGACGTGATTAAGGCATTATTATAGAAAAAGTGAAGATAGAGTGCCACAGGATTCTGTTTTAGTGCCTTTATTGTTTCTGTTCTATATGATAATCGATTTTTGTACTTTATAAATGAGTTGTAAAGACAGGTTAAATGTGAATCTGAAACATTTCGTTTTACAAACAGAATTTAAGCTGGTGTATCACAGGATTCTGTTGCATATCTTATGATTTCGATGTTTGTACTTTATTATTAGTCGCTCTAGTTTTAACCTGAAGCTAGAATATTGGGTTTTATAGAACATTGAAACTGATGTACCACAACATTCGGTTTTAACGCGTGTCTGGTTTCTATTGAACATAATAAACGCTTTTTGTACTTTATAACAACGTTAATAGCAGTAAAGACAGCTCAAGTGTCAATGTTGAATTGGAATAATTGCTAATAGAAAAATTGAAGAATTGTAGAATTGTTCTAGGGCCTTCATTGTTTCTGGTGTACCTACATGATAATCGATTTTGTGTACTTCATAAAAGTGTTGATAAGGCCGGTTAAATTTAAAACTGAAATATTTCTTTTTATTACGAAGTTAAAGCTGGCGTACCACAGGATTCTATTATAGAGCCTATTTTGTTTCTGTTGTTTATTATTGTACTTTATTAAAACTTTGTAAAGACAGCTTAGAGTTTTTCAAAGAGCAACCATGAATTTTCGAACTCAAAAAGTTTAGAAATCCATATTTTCCAAACTAATAAAATATGTACAAATAATTTTAGAATACTGCGGATTCGGAGAATAATGTCGTTCTGTTTTTGAAAGTTACTTTATCTTCAGTATCGAAACAAGCACAACATTTCACTAAAACATTTCATTAAAAAAGAGGCTGGAATGTGACCGCAATGTTGATAACTTCCCATTGGTGCCCTTAAAACTTATTATTTTTGCAATTGCTAAAGTTTAAGCTGATTTTTGTGGAGACATTTTATTTTATAATTTAGTGTGGTTTCTGTAAAAAAATACGTTAATTGCATTTTTCTTGAAATTTTAAAAAGTGTTTTTAATGAGATAAAATCCATATATCTTAAATTGTTTTTAAAAAAATAAGTTCAAAAATGAGTTTTGACAGATCTTTATATATGTTTCTTTTTGGGATTTAATTATTAATACGAGTAAGAAAAATGTCAGTTTAATTATTTCCAAAATTTTGCCACATGTCAAAAATTCTTCGTTGCATACAATTAATTTTAAACAATATTTTATTTCAGATAGTTTTTTTATATAAAAAAACTTGGTAATTACAGGCATTTATTTACACTTTAAAAAAATATTAATTCAACGAATTAAAAAGTATAGAATTGATTGGAATTTTGAGCTGTTAAAAGTGTCTAGTGCGAGAGAAAATAAGTTTCACAACAAATGAAAATATCTTCGAAATTTCTTATAACCCAACATATTCACTAAAGTTTAACGAAGTTTCTGCAGATTCCCCAAAATAAAAAAGTGTTAAAAATATATGTGTATACTTTTTATGTCCGATTTGTCTGTCCGATAAAACTTAACTTATTTTTTTTTTTTTTATTTCTTTAGTTTTGTCGTTTTATTATTATTATATTCAAAATAAAATAAATTTATCATAAAATTTACTAATCTATTACATTTCTTTTTTCTTTATAATAAAACAAAAAATACACAAAATAACATAATCAAATTAAATCCAACAACAAAACAACCTTCGTCAAAATATAAAACAAACAAAAATGAAAATGAAAATAGGTGAACAATGCAACAGCTCGTGTACAAACCAAAAAAGTGCCAACAGTTCCAAATGGTAAGTTTATTAAAAAATTGTATTTCAAAAAAAAATATTATTTTAATTTCTCTTAACATTTTATTTGTAATATGTTTTTTTTTTTGTCTTAATTTACTTTGTCAATATTGCTTATAAGCTTAGTTTATTAAATATATTAATAATATTAAAATATAATAAAAAACCTTATTTATTGCATTTTTTTACATAATTTTTGAAAAAAAGTATTAACGTATAAAAACATTTATTTTTTTTTAAATTGAGTTTGCTTTTAATGCTTGAACTTGTCTTTTTTATCCCCATACTATAAATATTTTTAATTACTACTATTTATTTAATTTCCTAAAAAATTCAACATTAGTTGGATTATTTTTTATAATATGGACAGATGCTTTAATTATTTTTTGTGGTACTGAGACAAAATACAGAATATTTTTGATATTTATGATTAAATTTAACAAAATGTTTACAAATTTTATCAATGAATTCCTCTTAAATTTGAAAAATTCCATTTTGACTAAGTACCTTACTTTTTATAGTACAAATATATATAATCTTTTCTTTTAATTCAAAACATAATATTTCTAATATTTATATTTACATATTTAATATTGTTTTTTCTTTTTGTATGAATTTTTCTAATATTAAAAGTTATATAAAAATATTGCATTAAATAGTTACTAAATTCTTATAAAAATGTCTTCATTAACTTGCTGCACTTTTGAAAGTACATAAGACTAAAGCTCTTTGTATGAATCTTTCAAAGCTAAGTTTTTTTTTTTAATTTTATTATTATTAATAATATTATTTTTTTTATTTAATAAATAAATTAATGTAACAAAGATATTAAAACAGATTATTAAAAAGTCAATGAAAAACATTTTTCGTTGAAAAAGAATCACATAAAAAAAACTTATTGAAAAATTTTGGCCTCATCACCACCATGCACATCTTTTATCATGCGATTTTCGAAAGACGTATCTTAAACGTCAGGAGTCTAGAACGTATTTTAATCCGCTGTTTTGTCGTAGATTAGTGCGTCTATTGAGCTTTGGCGTGTCCAGTCATACCTTATTTTTAACTTGCAACAGAAATGAACTATATGGACAGTATTGCATTCATACAAAAAGTCGAAGGCCCTAGAGTCTAAACCATGAGTCCAATCTTGGAAATTAAGGTTTCAAGCAGATTTGCGTTAGGCTATTTTTTATTTGTTACTAAAGACCAAAAATAATAGTAGTCCCGATACAAATTTTTGTTCAAAAATCGAAAATTCGAATACTCTCAAAAACGGCCGACGGATTTTTCTGAAATTTACTCTAATTTTTTTTTCTTAAATGAGCTTAATTCAACATACAAAAATTATTTTGTATCGTTTTAGAGGGGTACCGCATACGACCCGCTATTTATGTTTAATTTTCTCAAGAACTAATGAACTGGTTTAAAAAATCGTATATGGCCTGAATTAAATTTGATGTTCAAAAATGTCTAAATTTTGTTTTGTTTTTTTTTTTGTCTTAATATACATACATATGTATGTTGTATTTAATTTCAAAATTCGATATCTCTAAAATGAACCAACATTAAATGATTTTCGAAAACAAAATTAATAAACTACATTTTTTTGACAAATTAAATGACATTTAAATTTTGGAAGAGGAACTCATTTTGCGTGTATACATACTCGTATTTTTAAATCTTAAAATGAATGTACATAGATACTATTTTTTACGAGACTCTTTGGATACAGGAGCAAATTCGTGCGACTTAGTCGTGTATTTTATTTTTTATTAGTTTGACGTCTGTCATCAAATTTCAAGTGAAAAAAAACCATGAGAAGTTGATTTTTCTCTTCAAAAAAAGCACTTACCAAAAATGGTCCAAATCCCGATTATTATTTAGACCTCGCCGTTTCCGACTACCACCTGTTTTCGATTCTTAAAAGACTTCCGAAAACTGCTTAATGAGTACTTTCCTTCCCAAGAGTACGAAAATTGCGAAAAAGATGGAAGAAATATGCAGGTAGTACTTTAAAGAAATAAGCTTTTGCTTTTTTTTTTTTGAAAAAACATGTGTCTTTTGACTTAAAAACAGCGGATTTAAGGTTAAACACCTTTGCCTTCATTAAAAGAAACCAATATATTGTTTTAGTTTACCACCTAAGAAAACACGCCTATGACTCATTAACACTTAATCAATTCTCACTCACGATTAAGAACTAAGCTAAAACAAATTACCAACAGAGAACTCCAATACACAAGAATATAATGAATCAATCAATTCAATCAATTTTCCAAAGACTTAATTAAGTCGTCTGATCACGAAATTGCTGTTTATCTCACATAATCAATCGAATCAATACTTGTTAATAAGTTCTTGTTTTTTGTTTTTGTTGTTTGTTGTTCTTCAAACGAAGTGTTAAGAGTAATTATACTATTTAAAAATAATAATTATAGACACAAATTAAAAACACCATTTAACTTTAAGACCTTTTTTTAAAACTTCATGTTTTTAATTTCTTGATAGAATACCTACGTAATTTCATTTAAATTTAATCGAAACAAATTCCCTAAGCTACTTTTAATAAAATGTGTGTCCAAATTGCCGCACATTTCTGGAATTACGACAAGAAATCAAATGATTTTATATATTGTGTTTTCATATCTCCTCAAGAACAGCGAGTATTTAAAAATATCTACATAAATGAGAATTAATTTCTAATAAGCTTTAAAATTGAGGGTTTTTACGATGAGCGACCAACGCAACGGACCGACGGACCTTACCCTTTTAAAAGCAGCTTAGGTACCTATCCTACATTCAAAAACAAACCACTTATGTATATATAAAATTAAATTAAGCTCTTTTATAATGTGCTTTGTGTCCTTTCACAAAAATTACCATACACACAAAAACCATTCGTGTCCTTGTTTTTCTTAAATTCCATCCTAATATTACTTAATTTTGAATACCACAGCCTAGAAATAGAAACAAGACTTCAATAAATGAAAATAAAAAATATTCGAATTATAATCACTGCAATTCCGGTTCGGTAAATTGTTTTTCTTTTCCAGACTCCTGACTACGAAAACCTATACCTAAAGTGTTGTCCTTGTTTTTGTGGATGTTTTGGGATCTTAATTATGCTACAAAATTTTCCCATAACGACATTCAATTAATTTTTGTCCCCAACAATCAAACGTTACACACTCATCTCATCTAAATTGTTATGAACTCATGCTTAGCTGAAAAAACCCCAAGGACCTCCTCTCTTCGAAGTCTCGAAGTTGGATGTTGGAACACAAAATAATAGCCAATTTCCCTTCGACAATGGCCAAATGGCCAAGAAGGCGAGGTTCTATGTCCTGTCAAATATAAATGGAAGAAAAACAAAAAACAAATGACACCCCCATAAGATCTGAAATAAGCCACGTTTAACTATGACATCCCGCAATGAGACCTCCTCAAAAGTCAACTTAAAAGGATTCATGCATCAATGCGCTCATTAACAGTTTTGTCTATATTTTATGGATGTCCCTAGAACCGAGTACGGCACGACTTAAATTGAAAGCAAAAGCAATTTACATGGAACATTGTCGTCCTTCCTCGTAGTCCTCTATCGTCGTCAATTTTCGTTGTTCTAGTCGAATCGAAAAAGGACCTATCACAGCCCCTTCGGGCTTCTCTAACTAAATAAGTCGTTTTCGTTTTCGTATTCTTTTTTTGTTTGTATGTCTGCCATCTGCGTTCGCCTGTAAAAAGGATACGTTTTTGCTAAAAAGGAAATGAAATCATTTCCATTTCGCATTTCTCATCTGACAGGATGGGGAAGACTATTTCAAATCAGCCATTTTTGTTTTTGCCTTTTTTCGTTCACTTCCTCTGATGATTAAATTATTTTATTTTTACTGAGCAGAGCACAACATTTTATAATTTGAATTTTAAACACCATCGTTATTGTTTAAATAATTATATATGTTTTGTTTTGTATATTTTTGGCACGCGTAGCGTTAAATTCCGCTGAAGCCATGCGGAGATTTTTAGTGAAATTAATTTATTTATGTGTAGTGTGTGGGGGGCCTAATTAAAACTTTTGATGTCGCTTCGTCCGCGTCGTCGTTATCATTCGATTCGTATAATTAGAGTTATGTTATCAAATTAAAATGAAATTAATAATTTTTGTTTTTCTACAAAATATTTACATAATTTTAAGTTTCGTATTTTTTAAATAATTTATTGATTTCTTTAACATCCTTTACATGAAACAGAGAAGCATGTGGTTGTAAATTTTTAATGACAAATTTAATGGATTTTTAGGGGTTTTTGTAATGTTTTTTTTTTTTTTGTATTTTTGAGAGTGCAGCAAGTTAATAGAATCGATAGCTTAATTCTTGTTTATGATGGTTATTTATTAGCTTTATATAAAATAAAATATAATAAAATACGAACATAGTTGGTTGTTATAAGCTTATAAATACTTTTATTGATTCTTTTGTTTTGGTTGAGTTGATGGTTTTCTAAAAAAGGACAATACAGTGGTTTGTCGCTAGATTTTAATTAGAGTTATAATATGAATAGGATTGTATTTTGAAACAACGGCAATGTTTTGATTATGTCATAAAATTATATTTGATACGAATTAATCATCAGACGAGTTTATAGAACGGTTCGAGGGTTTTAAGTAGCATTAAAGGTTTGGTTTTAGTAAATTTTGAATAACTTTTTTTACTTCGAAAGATTTTTTTTTAAATATTTGACTCATTGTTTAAAGTTTAAACATAGTTTATGATTAAAAAAATTGAAACAGATTTAAGATAAAAGTTTTAAATATCAAAGTGAGAGTAAAGTAAAAAAGAGTGAGAAATTTCACATTCTTGATGTACGACTGGAGAAAGAATCTCCATACTTGACAATGCGCTTGAAAGTGAGTTTGAAGGTAAACTGATGAACATTTTTGGTAGTGGGAGTGTTATAGCTGATTTTTTATTTTTTTGATTTTTCTATGTCTAAGTGAATAGTTTAACGCTAGAACAACGCTTTTAAATTTTGAAAATCTGTTCACGGAAGTTCATAGACCACTTAGTACATACATTTAACGATGTTTAGTGATAAAGTGGTTTAAAGACTTCATAAATAAGAAATTATTTAGTACATGGAGCGATGACAATCCTCAATCCATTTAAGAATCACCATAACATTCATTAAATTTGCTTCGAACAAGACGTATTGTCATTGTCATTTTTATTTTCATTTTCATTTTTATTTTCATATTCATATTCATATTCATATTCATATTCAATTTCATATTCATATTCAATTTCATATTCATATTCATATTCATATTCATATTCATATTCATATTCATATTCATATTCATATTCATAATTTAATTCATATTCATATTCATATTCATATTCATATTCATATTCATATTCATATTCATATTCATATTCATATTCATATTCATATTCATATTCATATTCATATTCATATTCATATTCATATTCATATTCATATTCATATTCATATTCATATTCATATTCATATTCATATTCATATTCATATTCATATTCATATTCATATTCATATTCATATTCATATTCATATTCATATTCATATTCATATTCATATTCATATTCATATTCGTATTCATATTCATATTCATATTCATATTCATATTCATATTCATATTCATATTCATATTCATATTCATATTCATATTCATATTCATATTCATATTCATATTCATATTCATATTCATATTCATATTCATATTCATATTCATATTCATATTCATATTCATATTCATATTCATATTCATATTCATATTCATATTCATATTCATATTCATATTCATATTCATATTCATATTCATATTCATATTCATATTCATATTCATATTCATATTCATATTCATATTCATATTCATATTCATATTCATATTCATATTCATATTCATATTCATATTCATATTCATATTCATATTCATATTCATATTCATATTCATATTCATATTCATATTCATATTCATATTCATATTCATATTCATATTCATATTCATATTCATATTCATATTCATATTCATATTCATATTCATATTCATATTCATATTCATATTCATATTCATATTCATATTCATTGTCATTGTCATTGTCATTGTCAATTTCATTGTCATTGTCAAAGGATTGGAAGCTAATATTGAATTAACCTTTAAAGCCATATGGCCAGATTTATTTGAAAAAGTCGTGGACTAATCGAATGCATCTCGTAGTGCTTACTTAAGGAAAGTAGGGCAGCATTTAAAAGAAGATACGGTTGAATATTGGCCTTAAACTTGTGAATATCAAAAAAAGAAAGAAAACTAGATTTGTCTAAAGCATTCCACATTCTTGATGTGCAGCTGAAAAAAAATCTCTCAAGAGTAATATCTTGTGTGATTTATTTGGGAAGAAGGATTTTACTATCTACTTTGACAGCATTGTATTTTCTTTTATTTTAAACTTTTCTCTTATTCCAATAATTTTAAACTTTCGTTTTCAAAATGTGTTTAAATAGTTAAAAAATTATAATATTTAGAGTTAAAGGAATTTTTTGTTTACGTCAAAACTGAAAAATCGAAAAACCACTGTATGACTTTAAAGAAACCACAGCAATCATTAGCTAGATTTGTTACCCTTATTATCATTTGCTTAGTAGGATACAAAAATATTACTTTAATGGTTAAGTAAAATAATTAAAGCTTTGAATACAAAAATCTACTTTATTTGCGTGTTTTTTAAATACTTACATGAGATTGAAGTTTTTTCGGTAGAGTTTAAAAAAAAAGTAAAAAACTACAAATTTAAAAAGCTAAATTTTTGCTTTCAAAGCTTCAAATTAGTAAATTCTTAATTTATAAGAAAAACCTAACCATCCACAAATAGTTAACGTATTATTTGCTTATTTAAAAACCAGCGCTAATAATAAAACTCCCAACGTTCATTTTTTAGTTTTAAAAAATTCAAAACCCCAAAAAAATAGTCATCAACAAAATTTTAATTTTATTTGTTTAATGTTTTTTTTTTTCTTCTTAATTTTTTCCATTTTTATCTTCGTTGATCACCTTACATCAGTTTGTCTAACAAAAGAAGGTGCCGTTGCGGCTCCAGCTCTAGGTGAGCAAAACAAACAACAATATTACTGTAATTCAAATTTTGTTATTCTTAGAATGAAATCAGAAATTTAAAAAACAAACTACTAAAAAAAAATGCTAATGAATTAATTTACTAAAAAAAAACAAAAAGTTACTAACACAAAAATAAAATGTATGATATAACGTAGCTTAAATAAGTTGAAAATAGTAATCTACTTTTTTGTTCTATTGTAAGTTCAAAGTGAATGATTAAAATTCATATATTTAAAGAATAGTTTTAGGCATGTGCATCCTCAAAAATTTTCAAAGCACGTACATATATATTTTTGTTGGAAATGGTATACTCTTAGCATGATTAAGGATCGTTCTTTAAAATTATTTACAAAAAAAAAACACTTCAAAATGGTAAAGGTGAACAAAATTATGTAGATGGCTATAAGGAAATTAAAAGAAAAATCACTCATGCAGGAACTCAACTTATGCTTAAGTTAACTCTCGCTAAAATTATAAATTTTTATTCATTTTCTAAGAAATTTCTTGTACTGTAAAAAAAGTGACTTTCAAAACAATTTTGCTTCCAAAAAAAGAAAAGATTTAATGTTTTAGAATTTCAATTTCTAGCTTACAAATGCTCATATCTAAAAACCTGATGCTGTTGCACGTGATGTGGATGTGATGTGGTCTTATATTTTGCAAAGAGATTAAGTCTTTTCATACGAAATGACATTATAAATTCATTCTGAAAAGCTCCATATCATGATGCTTCGAAATTGTCCTCAGAAATAACCTACCTACCTACCTACAGAAAAGAAAAAAGAAATATAAAGTAACATCAGTTTCTATTTAATCCTATCATATGTTACTTTTCTATGGACTTCTACTGCTGCTTCTGCTGTTGCTTTTTCTCATATCCTTGTGTAATATTCATAATTTTAACTTGAGTTCCAGGCCAGGTAGGTAGGTAAGGTACTCATACGAAAATCAGTCTTAATCCATGTGTGCAATCTATGCCACTATAACCAAACCTTGAATTTTATTCAACATAGTGTGCAGAGCAGATGTACAGTGCACTTATAACTGCAGCAGTAGTTTGTTGATTCCAAGTGAAAGGTGCTCCCTAAAAACTTCACACCTTCCGTCAACACTATCGCCCTTGTCGTCGTCGTCTCCTTTCTCGTTGTTCGTGCACAAAAAAAAAGATAACTAGTTGAGAAGATTTTATCCTACGAAAGCAACAGAGCATCAACACAGAAGCAGTAGAAGTTGCAGCATTAGTCGTATGCTCGTAGCAAGTCGTAGCAACGAACAGGTTTAGGGCAAAGAAGTTTATGACGTTAGCAAAATCCACGGAAATTGTCCTTTTGGGCTAATGCGATTTCCATATAATCCTTTTAGATCATATTTTAACTTTCCTTTAGGGTAGGATATGTATGTTGTATCGCATGCCCAGCATAAAATACAGCAAAGTGAAGAGAAATGAAGTTGATTCAGGAAGCCATGGTTAAGTTGTGACGTTCGTCGTCGTTGAATGAATTTTTGTTCAAGTTTTCTTTTTTATGAGGAGAGATTAATTTTTTTGTTGGTAAATGGATATATTTTTAAAAATTAATTGAGGTCTTATCGCACAGTAAATAAAACTGCTCAAAATTGATTTTAAATAACACTGTTCGACACTTTCAATAAATTTGCATTTTTGTCGATGGGTTTTGATCGACTTAATTCAAATCCGACTTCAAAATCACGCTTTCTCGCAGAATTAAAATAATAAATTCCTTCCTTAGAGATTTTGCATTCTCTAATAATTTGACCTTAAAAAGACCGCAATAATTTTTTCTCCAATCATTTGAATGCAATCCAATCATTTGAATGCAATCATTGGAGACTTAATGCATTTCTAGCATTCTTTTGAAGTCCTTGCATTCTTTTTAAGGCTTTGCATTCTTTTAAAGTCTTTGCATTTAATTAAAGGTTTTGCATTCGCTTGAAGTCTTTGCGCTCTTAAGTGACATTTCACTACACAAAATATTCTGAACCTCGCATATAAATTTTCGGTATCAGGCACCGATTCTAGCTGTCAGATATCAAGAGATTAAAATTAAAATTTAAACACACTTAAGAACGCAAAAGAATGCAGAGACTTCAAGTGAATGCAAGGACTTCAAAATAATGCCAAAACTCCAAAAGAATGCATGAAGTCTCGAACCATTGCAATCAATCTTTTTAAAGTCAAATGAATTTTGAAATCCCAATCTTTAGTTGAAATCAATGAATGCAATCTTTAAGTTAAATTCAATAAATGATGTTTAATGATTGCATTCCTAAAAGATTGCATTCTTTTACAAGTCTGCTTTCACATTAAGTTTTTGAGATGTAAAAATTTATATATAACGTTTTTCGAGGCTATCTAAATTCATGAAATAGTTTTCTTTTTAATAAAATTCATGGTAGTTTTCTAAATCTTTAGAAATGTATCATCAATATTCAGTGTTTAAGTTGAAATATTTATAAAGGGTATTTTTTTAGAAGTGTGGTTTTCAAGAAGGAATAAACACCCGTATTATTTTTTTGGGCAAGTAGCCGCCGCTGCTGGCTCAAATAAATTCCAGTCGAGAGGCCCAATTTTGAACCACTTTTTGCAGCAATTCAAGCCGTACGTGTATTCACTTTCAAGGCGTCAACTGCCTCGACCTTATCTGCATTGACAAGCGCCTTAACATAACCCAAAAAATAGTCCAGTGGTATAAAATCGCAATCTTGAAGGCCACGCCTGTCACAGGCATACGACTCGAGATAAAGCGCGATGCGTCGGTCGCTCGAACCGAAATATTATTTCGATTTGCAAATGTTGTTTAGGAGAAATGGCTATTCGTTATATAAAAGGGCAGTGAAAATAAATAACTTGACAGCTGCCAAAATAGCCGCCAGTTAGAATAGAACTTAAAGTTCTACACCTCTAAAAAATATCCATTGTAAGCGTTTTTGAAGTTATCTAAATTTATGAAGTAGTTTCTTTTCAATGAAATTCGTGATTGTTTTCTAAATATACAATCCCTATTTTCAATATTCAGTTAAAATATTTATAGTATTTCATACAATTTTTGAAAAATCTTTACAAGTTATTATACTTTACCTATCTTTCGTAAATCTTAAAGAAACCCTGATGCATTTATGCTGAAACAGTTTTCAACATAAAATTGCAAAAACTCTTTGAAAGCAACCTTTGTTTTTGTAACATCGTTCTCTAAAGAAGAATATAACATGAAGTTTCTGAAATATTTTGAAAAAACAATGTTACGAGTAAAACCAATTATTAAAAAAAAAGGAGCAGTTGAGCAGATCAAATAAGCATTACAAATTTTAAAATGAACTCCAAAACGTGTTTTCTAAAACTATGAAAGCATTAAACTCAGGGTTTCTCAAAAATTCATGAAGAGCCAAGTAAACTAATGAAAAGTTTGGAAAACTAAGTAAGATACATGATTTAAACTGATTTGTACTTTGCAAAATCAACATACAATTTATTGTTGAGAACTTATTTACCTTAGCTTCAAAACACCGTTTTTGACTATTTAAAGAGGCATATTTTAAAAACCTGACGTACAAGAAAAATGTTGAGGCGAGAATTGAATTCAGGACCTTTAAAATAAATACTGTTTTGCGTATAAGCAGATCCAACATTTTTAAGAGTCACACACAAATTATTTTCGATAATTTACCCACAACACAATTTTTAGGGAATATTTTAGGAAGGGACAAAATGTTGATTTATTCACAAACTCCTGCAGTTTTTAATGCTTCTGTTAATATTTCCATAATTTTAAGGGTGGAATCTTTGGTATTAAAAATTAAATATTAAAAAATACTATTTTATTGGTTACGTTCTTAATTTGAAACAAAACAAAAATAGTAATATTCTTGTAGTATATTAATTTTAGTAGATTTATGTAGAATAAGTTATATTAATAAATAATGTCTGTATGTTTAATATTAGATAATTGTAATTAATGGCAAGTGAACGGTCCGATTTAAAAATTAACAATTTGATATGCATTTTGAATGTTTATTAAAAATATATTTAAAAAAACAAAAACATAATTTTTTACAAATTTAAAACTAATTTCCAAATGAACATTTTTTCTCTCTCTCTCTCTTTTTCTATAATTTTTTGTTTCACCGATGACAGTTTGCGTTCAATGGCCAGAAGGTAAGTCAAAATAAGACATAATTAAAAAAAAAAAAAAATAATTTTACAGTTTTTTATTTGTTATGAGTTTGTTTTTTTTTTAATATTTACTGAAGGGTTTCTTGGTATATTTTTATTCAAGAATTTCGAAAAATAAAAATTAAAAACAGGGCAATGCTAACACTTTTCAGACTATCGTTAGGCTTAAAGAAAAACACTCAAAATTATATATAATTTTAAAAATGTAGATATTTTATTTGGATTATAATTTTTGAAAAAAACAAATCTTAATGTTTTATTTGAACTTTTTTTGCACCGTGACAGAAGCCAATATGAAAGTTGTGTTTTTTTATTGAAAGAGTTTTATCGTTTTCGTTTTTCTTTTCTTACTTTTTTCTAATTTTAAATCATATAAAATTTTGTTTTAAGAAAAACAGCATAATTTTCTTTATTAAAAAAAAAATAAAAAAAAAACTTAAATATATTAAAAGCATCGATTTGTTAAGCAGCATATAGTATCTATATATATAATAATTATTAATGTTTATATGAATTTTAATTTATTTTTTTAAATAATTTATTTATTTGATTTTTTTTTGGATAACACAAAGAAAAAGTTCTTTCTTGTTTTTTGTTGTGTTCGAGAGAGTTTTCTTATTGACTTAATATAATAAATTTAAATAATTTAATTACCTACCGATGAAACAATTATTTATATAAATAAATATGAAAGTGCTTTTAATATTAATTACATATACATATATATAAATTAATTGTTATACGAGTTGTAAAGTTCCTTAGTAGGTCGCATTTAAAATTATTAAATTTGAAAAAATAATAATAATTAATAAAGAAAGAAAGAAAATTAATTAATCGTATGTTCTTGATATTTTAATTTTAATAATATAATTATTTTATATTTGTTTACCTAAACTTTTAAATCGAGTTACGTTTCTCTTCTGCATTTTTTATGTTTTGTCTCTATATTTTTGTTTCTTTTGTTTAAATGAAACTTTTTGGGAGGAAATGTATTTTGTGTTTTTTTTTATTGTTTTTGTTGTGATGTATAATTATTTTTATGGAGTTGTTTTTATGTTTGTGTTTATTTATTTACTAGCGAAAAAAAAAGAAATAATAATAATAGACAAGTATTAACTTTTATCGGATTTAATCAAAATTTATTTTCCTTAAAACAAGAAAATCAAAACTGACGATTTTCAAAAAAAAAATATTCGTCACATTCTCGAAGATTCATCTTCAGTTAAACAAACTATTTGTCTGTATTTTGAATTTAAAGATGTATGATACTAAAACGGAGCATGTGCTAAGCTAAGCAATTGCTAAAAATGTTTGTATTAAACTTCTTTTTCATACCAAATGGAGAACTTACTCACGAAAAGTTTGATTGAGACAAATTAACATATATTGTTCCTATTTATTTCTTAATTTATTTAATTTAAAAAAATAACAATGTACAGTTTCTTAAATGTACAGAATGTTTATAATGAACATTTACTTATTTGTTTTTTAGAAACAATCTTTTAATCAAAATTTTTGGGCAAAATTTCAATTTTTAAAAAAATATTTAAATTTTTGCAATACACATGAAAAGTTAAGTATCTTCTTCATCTCTAATTTAAATCTCTAAATAGTCCCTACTTACCCACTAAAGGTGAATCAATTATAAGTTTTAACATTGCTTATGAGTTTTTGATTTAAAATAATACCCAAATCCGATAAAAGTTAAACAATCGAAGCAAAGATATCTAATTTATTAGTTTCGGCATACACGGCGTATGCGTACTATTTTGTTTTTCTTTTTGTATGGAGGAAAAAATTATATTCGTTTTTTCTTTTTAATCAATTTGTTTGTGTTTGTTCTGAAGGAAAAAAAAAGAATAAAACCAAAAAAACTATGTTATGTATATTATTTGCAAAAAAAAAGGTTACCGACTTCCGATGACTTGGCCATTCTTAGGCGCTACTGTCGGTGCTTCACCAATGAATCCAACAGCTGCTCCAGCTGCAGCTCCTTTAGCTCCAACAACACCACTAGTATTAGCACCACGTGCCGCCACACAAAGACGGAGGTATATTTTAAAAAAAATGCACCAAAACGCGCTAAATCGAAAAAAAAAAACAGAAAGGAAAAAAAGCAAAATTCAATATTTTTTTTTTTCAAAAAGAGAGAAAATGAAAATGTTAAGAAAAAAAAAATAATTTGTTTCGATTTAAAATCTTTTGTTTTTCATTTTAATTTTATTTGTGAGATCTTGTTTTTTTTTTTTTGGGTTTAAAATTTAATTCTTGATTTTATTTTTAATTTTTGGCATAAAACTAAATTAAAAAATAAAAGAGTTGTTATGATTGCATTTCTAACCCCCTGTCGTATGTTGAATGAAAAAGTTTTAATTTTCTTTTGTATTGTTATCATCGACGTGAATATGAAGCTTTTATATTGTAATGAAATGAAAATCTACTATATTCAAGAATTAAAAAAAAAAGAAATGTGTGGTCTATACATTATATATATTTTTGATATACATATATAATTTATTTTTGTCTGTAATCAATAAAGGAACAATGTTATAGCCCATTTTGCACGCTCTCCATTTAAAAAATAAAAATAAATATATTTTTTACAAGTAGAGACCATATCGTCAGCAAGATAAATTATTATCCATATCCATATACATTTATATATATATTCAAAATATAAAAATAGTATTCTGTGTGATTTCCCAATTTAAAATGATGGATTTTTTTGAAAAGAAAAACATACATATACATAAATAAAAAAATGCACGAAATGCATGGTAATTGAATACAATATTCATATAGACATAAATATTGTTCGTTCGATATACAAGCATACATACTCGTAAATATAGTAATTATATAATATAATACAATTTTTGGATTGAAGCGATTGTCTTTTATAGAATGTAAATGCAATTTTAATATTTTTCACACAAAAATACCTTTGAAAACATTTAATTCAACATTTCAACAAAAATGTAGTGACTTATGTTTTATTTTTATTTTATTTTATTTTTTTAAACAGAAACATAAAAATTGAGATTGATGATGATCGGCTATAGGATGTGGTTTCTTTTTTTTGGTGTTGTTTCTGGAGAGGAATTTCACATTAACATTAACATTAACATTAACATAAATATATATTATTTTAATTTCTCAATTCTTTTTTTATTAATATTTTTATTTTTTTTTTTTTGAGGCTGTGGTGTAAGGTTCGTTTTTATTGGATTACAGGGAGGGAGATTTTTTGCAGTTGTTTTTGTTTTTGTAAGGAAGATTTAATCCAACAAATTAATTTTACTGTGATTATTGTTATTGCCTACTTCATTAAATCATAATTATTGAGTAAGCTGCTTACATAAATAATATTTATAATAATTAAAAAGTGAAATACATTAAAATAGCGTTTAAGTATTTTTGTATATATTATGTACGTAATGTAAATGCATTGGTTGATTCTGACCATTATAGTACTTGGGTTTTATACCAATAGATATCTTAGCCACATTGGTGTCTTATAGAATTGGTGTCACTTTTTTAGATATTGATTTAAAATTGATGGTTAAAATTCGGAAAATAAAACTCAATCTTTTGTTTTTTGAAGAAGCTTCTCTTTAATGTTGAACAAAAGGTTCCACTGAGAAAGATAAACATGTTCCAGATAACTGAAAAGATGGGGTTCCAGGTTTTTTTTTTTAAATTAAAGGCCCAAAGCTTAGACCTATGTATCTACACTAATATTATAAAGATGAAAGGGGCCCTACTATGTAACTCGATTCTACAATGAAATTGCTCGAATTCGAAAAATTGGTACTATGTATCTGTTTGACTACTTTCGAACAAACGAAAATCGAATAGTTCGAGTAGTGCCAACTACATTCTTATGAACTTTCGAATAAACGAGGAACTACGTAACTCGAAAGTAGAATTCAAAACAAGGCAAAATCGAAAATAATCACTCTACATCAAATGTTATAAATTATTAATATGCAATTTGAATTTGAAAGTTTTTCATTCAACTTTTTGTGTTTTATTATTTTACCACCCCAATTACACCGGGAATTCGTGATTTTTGCCAAAAATAGCGTTTGGACTTTCGTTTCTCTTCATTCCTCATTCATTTCAAAATTCATCATCACCGGGCACAAATTGACTCTTTCGATTGAAGTCAAAAGTTCGGCAAGTATTTTTGACATGGTTTGCTGTGCACGTCCAGCGTTCTTGTCACCACCGATTTGGTTTTGGTAATCTCTTGTTGCTTCAATGCTGCTGATAACTTAATGATAATCGGAAAAGCATTTTGTCTTCTGCGAGTAGTCATGTCGGATGATATGGTGTTAAGTAAGAACATAAATCCGTCTTTAGAAAGACGATAGTTCTTAACAAAACTAAAACAAAAGTATATATTTTTCATTAAGAATGCGTTCAAATATTCTACCGTATAAATAAAGGGTCCGCCAAATAACTTTTTTTTTGGCTATAAAAACTTCGAGTGTAGCTTCAAACAGTGACTCGTTTTGGGTGTATCGGCTATTCAATGTATGCGTACGGGTTTTCTGTGCCCAAATGCGACAATTTTGCTTGTTTATAAGATTAAAATGAGCTTCATCTGAAAAGATCATGAAGTGTATACACAACCATATTCGTTCAGTGGAAAGATATAACTAATTATCTGTGAAATCAGACATGAGCTAAGTGTAACCATTCACGAAATAAGCACTAGTTAAAAAAAAAACGTTCGATGGCGGACCCTATACATATGTGCAAATCTTTTCTCACTCAGCATTATTTTGGAATTATCTCTTATTCTTTTGCGTTCAATTTGCTCGTACCGTTCTTCATTGCCTTGCAAATTAAACCAAAATCCAACGGTGTCCATTTTTGTTATAATTATTCTTGTCCAAAAATTTGATGTTTTATTTTAATTTTTTTTTTAACTGTCAAACAACTTGATACTCGTTCGAAAATAGACATTTTTTTGAAAACAAGTTGGTATAACCGGCATTCGATTCTACTTTCATACGTAGTACGATTTGAAAGTAGAATCGGAAATGAGTTTCGAATAGAATCAAAAGTAGAATCGAGTTACATAGTAGGGCCCAAGATTTGTATTTTTGTATGTAACGAATAAACTCAAAAAGTACTGGACCGATTTTAATAATTCTTTTTTTCATTAGAAAGCTACATTATCACTGAGTAACATAGGCTATAATTAGTACTAGACTACTATAGAAATCTTTAGAAATCCCTATTAAAACCATCCGAAGGTGTAAAAAGATAGCCATAAAATGTCTTTCATCGCATACGCTGCGAAGAGTATTAATAATGGGACAAAAAAATGTTTTCTAATTTACTGATTCATGGTCGTTTTAATTAGCATGCTTATAACTTAAATATCTGTACCTATTTATGTCTACCCGTGCGAAGCCGGGACGGGCCGCTAGTGTTATTATAACTTAGTTAAATTTAATATTAAAAAAAATGCTTCCTAAGTTTTTAGTTCACATTCAAATTCATTTAAATTAATTTCTAACAATCAACATGAACTCGTAGTAGAGTTGCTCCTTTTTATATGGAGAATTTATAGGAGGTTATTTCAATTTTGTCTGCCATTCGAGCTCATTTTATACTCGATTTTGTAAAGATTTTGAAACTTAAGCACTTACCTAAGATAATGTGTATTTATTTTACATTTATTAGTAGAAATTTGCGACGGTAGCTGGAATCTAAATCGTCTTTTGGGATATTTGTGAACACCAAAGTTTAAGAACAAAGAATGATATCATTGCTTCCAGAATAATTTTATACGAAGAATAACGTTTTTGACATCTGGTGTAGTTTTTAGAAAATTCAAACAACTGTTTTACAAAAAAATAAAATTTTCAAAAAACTACAACTACAATTGGTTTTTGATTCAAATATGTTGAGTAAAAATTAAGGTATTGACTTCAAGCTTATTTCATCTTATAGCGAGTGTTTATTTTTAGACGTAAAGAACTTAAAGTTGATAACACTATTTTAAAAGACAGCCATTTTGACAGCTGTCATGTGATACATTTTAAGTTTGGTTTACCATTTCAACGGTTCTGAATTATGAAAATTTATTTTAAAAATCATCCAGTTCTTGATGATTCTATGGGACCAATCTATTTTCGTACTCGTACTGTGGCGAGAGTTCTTAAAGATCTCAACATTCATAAATCCGCTGGTCCTGATGGTATCCCCGCTATTATTCTGAAGAGGTGTTCTTCCACGCTAGCAAAACCACTGCGTAAGCTTTTCCATCTATCTTTTGGATCGGTCCGAGTAGTTGGAAAACTGCATTTGTTCAGCCAATCCCAAAAAAAGGCGAATCTTCTTCTCCCGTAATTATCGACCAATAGCACTAACGTCCCTTCTTTCTAAGGTCATGGAAACTCTGATTAATTATCAGCTTAACAAATACTCGTATCATGAGGAACGAAAGCTTCTTAATGACCGGCAATACGGCTTTCGTAGCAATAGGTCCACTGGTGATCTCATGGTTCATCTCACCGAACAGTGGAACAAATCTTTACATATCGTTTTGGAGAAAGTAAGATTATTGCACTTAATATTTCAAAGGCATTTGATAAAGTCTGGCATCTTGCTCTCTTATCGCAAATGCGTGCTTTCTGTATCGACGAATCTCTCCTTCGTTGGATTAGAAATTGTCTTTCGAACCGTTTAATACAAGTTGTTTTGGACGGATTCAAGCCTGAAACCCATAAAATAAATGCTGGTGTGCCCCAGGGCTCCGTTTTGTTTCCGACCTTTTTCCTCATTTTTTTAAATTATCGCCTGTCTGCTACTTCTTATTCAATACATTGTTTCGCTGACGATAGCACTCTTACCTTTTCATATTCGTTTCCAGACTCACAACCCTCTTCTTCGGATGTGGAACTGCAACGGCAAAATTTGATTAGCTCATTAAATTCCGACCTACACAGCATTGTACAATGGGGAATAAAAAATCGTGTGGAATTTAATGCTTCGAAAACGCAATGCTGTCTTGTATCGTTAAAGCGAGATAAACCCTCTTTGCCACTATCTATGAGTGGGACTTGCATCAACGAAACGGAAAATTTCGACATCCTCGGAATGTGCATCAGCAACCACCTTTTGTGGAGCGAGATGTCTAGATTTTTTGAGACGATGCAAGAAATTTTTTTCTCCATCTGATCTACAAAACCTATATTAGTACATACGTCCGAAACTTGAATATATGTAACTCATCTCTGGGCTGGTGCTCCAGTAACTTATTTAAGCCTCTTGGACAGTATCCAAAGAAGAGTTTTTAAAATAATTGATGACATTAACATCATCAACTCGATTACGTCACTCGAACATCGACGCAAGGTTTCTTGTCTTACCCTTTTTTTACCGTTATTTTAACGGACTATACTCTAGTGAAATAGCCAGTTGCATTCCTCCCCTTAAACAATTTAACCGTAATACCTGCGCTTCTAGGAATACCCATTAGTTTACCCTTGAGCCCAACTTGGGTCGTACTATGAAGTACAGAGATTCATTTTTTAGCCTCCTATCCAAACCTTCCCGCTTTTCCTAATGCTCACACTGTGTCTTTGGCATATTAAAGGTATATAAAACCCTTTTAGTGTTTGCTAATTATATATAAAAAAAAATTATTCTGTTCGAAATATGTATAAAACGAATTTCGTTTAGCGATAAAGATCGCTTTTAGTTGAATGGATACGTCAATAAACAAAAGTACAGAATTTGTAGTGATGATAACTTTCAAGCGTATGTTGAGACACCGTTACATCTACGAAAACTGACTATAATATATACTTTATGAAGGATACAATCAATGGTGATGGTGAACCCTATAGAGTTATGATTACTGACTTTTTCATTCATCAATAAAACAACCACAATGTGCAGAAGCTGTATTTTTAATAACACGGTGTGGCGTAACATGTCACATAACTCGTGCCACAATTGATTTATTGAAGGAAACTTTTGGTAACCGCATAGTTTTAAGTAACGGGCCCGTGAATTGGCCTCCGAGGTCGTGCAATTTACCCCGCAGCTTGACTTTTTATTGTAGTGATATATGAAGTTGCTATAGGCTTCAAACGATTGACCACTTGGAGTACCACATTAGCCTAGTTATTATTATTATACCGTTGAAAAAAGCATCGAAAATTGGACATAAGAGCCAGCCGTGGCGATAATATTCCAGAAATAATATTTAAATTTTAACTCCAGAAGATTGTCTTTTAAATCAGAGTTGCAAAAATTCCAATGTCAATTCAATGCATTACTCAAAATTTTTTTAATGGATATTGTTCTTGACTGAAATAAAATATATAATGCTAATTGTACATCTATGAATTACCCATTAAAAATTTAATTTATTGCCATCAATATTAAACTAAAAATTCAAAATTATTTTATTGCAAGTTTTATTGAATTAGTAAATAAATGTTATTTTATTGCAAGTTTAATTGAATTAAAATTAAAAAATAACTTCTATTCAAAATGAGCTACAATTTTTTAATTCAATGCCTAGTGGGAATTTATTCAATTATTTTCATTTATTTCAGTTAATATTCGAAATCTTGACGTAAAAATGTCCCATGTTGAAGATTGACAAATACTAACAAATAAATTTTGAAAAAAAAAATCGTTTTTCGGTCGAATAATAATAATAAATTATAATATTTGAATAATTGTTGTTTTTTGTGTTATAATTGCGTGATAACCGTAAGTCATAACATTAATCAGGTTAAAAATTTTGGAAATAAAAACTTAAAGTATTTTAATTAATAATTGCGAAAGTCTGCCAAATAAAATAAAAATACGTATTTTTATTTTAAAAGTTTTGCATTGGAAAATAATATTTTAATTTGATAGAACACAATTAAAAAATAACATTAAATAATTAATGCCATACGGTAACATTGAAAAATAAAATTTAATAAATAATTTAAAAAAAATAGAATTAAAAATTGAAAAATATTTTCTAATTTATTCAAAATGCATTATAAAATTCAATGCATTATTCGCAACTCTGTTTTAAATATAGTAATCTCCATGTCAATTTAAAAAAAAAATTATGTTTGTTTTATTCCATTTCAAAGATCTTTACCTCTAAAAAATTAACCCCTCACAAAATATTACATTCAGTAAAATTGTGAAAAAAAACAATGGAAAGTTTTTCCACCAACAAAATAAGTCCCAAATATCTTGTCAAAGAAATTTAAACTCCACTCGTCAAATATATTTGGCAATCAAATTAAACTCTTTCTAAGGTTTCTGATAGCTTTTTTTCAAATCTGACTCCAAAATCAATCTATCACGTCAGGTTTTTGAGATAAAACCTCTCATATTTCCAAAAAAAAACCTTTTATAAAACTTTGAGGCTATGTCAATTCATGAATTAGTTTTGTTTTTTTTTTTCAATAAAATATTTGGTGGTTTTCCAAATTAACAATCTCTACTTATTTTTCAAAATATCCTCATTAGATGAAGCCTTTATGCTAAACAGTTCTTAACAGAAAATCGGAAAACCGTAAAAGATCTTAATTCGTGGTCTTAAGGTTATAATATCAAGTTTTTGAAATGTATTGAGCAAAATATTAAAATTATGTTGAAAATTGTTTTTTTTTTTAAATTTGAGCACTCTTAGCTGTAATCGAAGTTTGGATTCGGAATCAGCACTAAAAATTAACTCGTGAACAAATTATTTAAAAACATAAAGAAATTACATTCAATGTTTTTCAAAACTTTAGATAAAGTCAAATGATAACCCATAAATTATCTCATAACTAATGACATATTACGAGAGTAGTTGTAACTAGAGGGTTCTGGAACACCGGTACAGCACCGGTGCACCAGTGTCACCAGGGTTCTGATATATGCTAAATACCGGTGTCACCAGGGTTCCGATCTATGATAAATACCGGTATTATTTTGGGTTCTAGACCATGCTTAGCAAATGTTGGAACGTAAAAACGTAAAATCCACGTTCACGTTTTAACGTGAATTTTACGTTTTTGCGTTTTAACGTGAACGTGGATTTTACGTTTTTACGTTCTAACGTTTGCTAAGCATGGTCTAGAACCCAAAATAATACCGGTATTTAGCATAGATCAGAACCCTGGTGACACCACCGGTGCACCGGTGTTCCAGAACCCTCTAGTTACAACTACTTACGAGAACTAAGTGAGATACTTAAATGATGTAAACTGTATCTAGAAGTTAAAGATTTTTACTTTGCAATTTATTGTTAAGGGCTATGTTGTATTTAAACTTAGTTTAAAAATCCCAGATTTGTATTGCCTTCGGCATTTTCAAAGAGTCACATTTTAAAAAATATGATGCTTTAGAAAGGCCAGGTTTGAATTCAAGACGCCTTAATCCTTTAAAAAATTATTGTTTTGTTTGTGCACCAGAAAAAAAAAAACGTATTTTTGTTTACCAGTGTTAATGATTGAATATTTTTCAATTCTTGCTTTTTCTTATTTCCTCGGTAAATTTTAAAATTTCGAAATTTTAAAACTTAAGACATGCAATGAAATATTTGGCCTTAGGGGTAGAAACTTCTTCCACAATTTGGACAGTATTGGTATTTTTAAAAGTTTTTAAAGTTATATTGTGGAATTCGTAAAAAATATGGAGAAACAATAGTTTTATTACTACAATTTATGATCAATTGATTTTTTCAAAACATAAAAATAAACTTAATTTATTATTGCTTATTATTCCAATTTACCTATCTTAGCCATAAATACGAAAATTAATATCAACAAATTTATATAGATATTTAATAACTTAACAACACTCCAAAATATAATAGGAAAGAGACACATTTTCAGTAAATTTTAATCCGTTTTAAACTTGAAAAGCGTAAACACAACATTTTCTTTGAAAGGTACTACTTAAGATATATACTAACCATGAAAAAACAATCATTTTATGAAATACTTACAGCTTTTACTCAGACTCCGCTTAGCATTGCCATTTGTTTAAAAAAAAAGAACTCTTACCAGAGAATTTATAAAATATTAAATTGTTTTGTAATATTTAAGCAATTTATCTAAAAAAAAAAAACATATAACCTTTGATTGCATGTTGTATAACACTAATATTGGTTTCAATCTATATTAATATATTTTTTCTTTATTTATTTATTTCTTTTATGTTTTGCCATGCCTCCCCTCATTTAACACCTGCACGATTGTTAATCAATAAAAAAAACGATAAAAATTCGAAAACATTCGAACGCACGAATTTCAAAAATTAATTAGCTGCTGCAATGCGTGGAGTTCCAATTCAAAGACCTGGAGGTTCAAGAGCACTATTTCCAACGCCGCCAAATGCTTCTTCAGCTGCTAATGCAGCTGCCGCAGCATTTGCTGCTGCTACCGGAAGATTACAAACGCCAATGAATGCTGCGGCAGCTCAAGCAGCAGCTAATGCTTTGCATGGATTTACCCCGTAAGTAGATTTGTAGATATTCTTTTTAGATACTCGTTATTTATTTATTTATGTATGTATGTGAATATTTCATCTTCATCTTCGTTTTTGATATCGAATTCATTATAATAACTTTATGACCTATGACATGTTTACCTGTACATAATTTATTGTGTGTATGAAAAGTTTTATTGATATATGAGTCAAGTTGACGAACGAAGAATTATACGTAATGTGAAAAGTTTATTAATATACTGAAAAGTTTTGTGATTTGAAACTATAGAAAGCACGAATTTAATAAATTTAAAACAAAATACAAGCAATTATAAAACATAGATAAATATGCTTGTGCATGTTATTTGTTTTTTTATTTTTTGTTTAATGAAGGTTTATTGTTTTGGTTTTTAATTTTTAATTAATTTATGTTTATGTAAGTTTTTAATGTTATGCGTAGTAATGTAATTTTTACTGAAAATTTGCATAACACAATATTATTATATCAATATTTTGATTTTTACATAAAAAAATGAAGAATTTTTTAATATTTTTTTGTATATCAGGTAAACCAAACAAATTAAACACGGTCCTTACACTCTTAATAATTATTAGCAAACATGTATTTTAATTAACAAAAGAATAACAACCTTTTAATGACATAACTTCTACGCCCTATTTTAACCAAAATGTCATAATAAATGTCATTTATTTATATCAAATCTGTTTTTTTTTTTATGTCAACTGTTCAAACCTTTAATTTTAAAAAGTTAATGGAATATTAATTATTAATACTTATACATTTATGTAGATATGTTTATAAGGACATCTAGAATATGAATTGAAACAAAGGGTTGTCTAAATTCTTACACGTCTATTTTTAAATGAAAATGCAGAATAATTAACGTTAGTTAAAATATTAAAAAACGATGCTTTAAAAAGGATAAAACGTGAAAATTTTGCTCTTCTAATTGCATAAATATGCGATTAACTAAGTTTTTGAGGTAGTATTTACATTTGCAACAATATTGGAGGTTCGTTTAACAATCGTTTTTGACATTTGAATTTGTTCAGCTGTCGTAAAAGATTAGATGACAGCAAGCATATAAAGAGTGATTTTGTAGCTATTATCTTTTTGGCAACACTGGTTTAAACAGCTGACGCACATTTAGTGTATTGTTGCACTGTCAAACATCTTCAGTTTGGTCTGTAATTTAACCATGAATCGTCTTACAAACGAACAACGCTTGCAAATTATTGAATTTTATTATCAAAATGCGTGCTCTGTTAAGAAAGTTCATCGCGGTCAAATTGTGTTCAGCGACGAAGCTCATTTTTGTCTCAATGGATACGTAAATAAGCAGAATTGTCCATTTTAGAGTAAATATCAGCTAAAAGCATTGCAAGAGCTACCAATGCATCCAGAAAAAGTCACAGTTTAATGCGGTTTATGGGCTGGTGGCATCATTGGACTTCTTCAAAGAAGATGCTAATCGTAACTTAACTGTGAATGGTGAGCGCTACCGTAAGATGATATCCAACTTTTTTGCCCAAAATGCAAGAGCTTGACTTGCATGACATCTGGTTTCAACAAGACGGTGCAACATGCCACACGGCACTTATTGAGAGGGGAGTTCGGTGAACATTTTATTTTACGTTCGGGACCGGTCAACTGACCGCCTAGATCGTTGAATTTTACGCCTTTAGACAAAATTTGAATGAAATACGTAATAATTCAAATAAAGATTTCATGCATTTTTCTGAATTTTATGTTTTTTTTCTTTTGAAAAACTTTCCTATAGCTTTTAAAAAATCACCCTTTACTTCGTCGCTTTTTGCTAAAACGGCACAAGTTTTTATTCGACGATTCGTAGAAGGGTTCTTGTTATTATTATTTTTTTGGCAAAAGGGCACAAGTTTAAATTGAACGATTTTTGGGAGGAAGGCTTTAAAACGTATTAAACATTATTTTTATTAGTAATAAGAACAAAATCTAAGGTGTAAATCTTAAATTAATAACCATTTCTTAGAAAACTTAGATATACTCGTACAGCTAGGTTTTGCATTTCACTTTTACTTAAAATCAAATTGAATATTTGTTTTTGACTAATAAAATCTTAGATTTGATGATTTGGGCGGATTTTCAATCAATTGAAATGTGGAAAATTAACAACAAACGTATTCATTTTTTAAGATTTCCATAGAATTCTTGAACCTAGCTGAAAGTTTTTTTTCAATATTTGTTTTTTTCTGAATTACGTATGTCATAAGATCAAAGTGTCAGAATTCGAAAAACCTTGATTTTTGTTTGGAAACAAAAAAATTTAAATTGGAAAATAGTCAAACTGACTAAAAAATGTCACTTCTTTATTTATTAGAAAAAATCTTTTAGACAGAGAAGCATAAAGGTATCCAGGCTGGAAATTGTACTTAATTGTGTTGGTATTTTATTATTCCAGATTTTTTACTAGTACAAGTTGTTGCAGGTCTGCTTTTTTAGGTCAGTGATTGTTCAGAAACGTAATAAACTGCAGACAAAGAACAAAATTGGAAGAAAAGACAATAATGGATCAACTTTTTTTGGTTTTTCTCAAGGCCGCCTGTCACATAAAATTATATTTTTTCTTAATATACTACTACTTTATTTTGGATAAATTCCACTCAACAGCTTCTTATTCCCTTAAAAATTATTAATTTAATTTAAACGAAATATATTTTAGAAAATTTTCAATAAAATTCAAAACCTCTGCTGTCAAAATAAAATAGCTGTACAATTTGTCGTCAGACGCTTATGACATTTTTGACGTTTATGAACACAAGTTCTGAAATTCATGAGCATTGGTCCGATCACCAATCTGATTTTATAAACACGACTTGGATACCAATTAAAGCTATCATTGGTTTCTATCATTGAATATTAAAATTTTAAAATTAAAATTATAGGTAAAATTAATGCAATTTCTACATCAAAAATTAAAATTTCGAGATTTAAAAGCGATTAAAAAGTTTTGATTTATTCTTACTTTTTAGTTAATTTTTAATTTTTTCATTAATAAAATCGTTTTTTATTAATGGCAGTTTTTTTATTTTATAATTTGGAACAAAATTTTACCATTGCTTGATTTTAATCAAGAACATTTTTTTGTCAATGATAGAGATTTTCAATGATCGCTATAGACGAGCTTTCAAAAAAAATTAAAATTATCGGTTTTAATGATAAAAATAAATGTATGCAAGTGCTATTGGCCCCTTACGCATATCTAAGTCAGTCTGAAGTCCCTTATTATGAGTGCTTCCAGCATACGTAAGATGGAATAAGTTTCATCATGTTGCTTCTTTAGGTTGATAAAAACGCTTATCACAAAAACATGCATTGGAACGACTGACTGTATGTAACCAAGCTTAGTCAATAGTCCAATCCTTACTGAAGTTCTTTTAAAATTTTAACCCAATAAATGGTTTGACAGTAGAGTCAGTTCTCAAGAAATTTTTATAGGATTTTGCAATTTGGATAAAGTATTTACTTGGAAACATTAATTGTCGGAAAATGCCAAAAAAAAGAACTCAATGATAACCACACACATTTTTATCTCGTTGAAAAGCTTCCCGATCTGTTCTGTGCATCCTTTTTGAAATTTTGTACGGAAGTTAATCAGCACCAGAGAGGTAGAACGAGGAACGTCCAACGTTCAAGTTAAGAAATGTCGGAGAAAAATTCTGAACGGCTGATCAGAAGAATTCTTTGAAGCAAAAATCCTCTGAATGAATAAAAATAAAAACAACAACAGACTTAATTTTATAGAGCTAAAAGTCAACAGAAATGTTCATTATTATGTTTTGTTAACTGCATTCTTAGTGACTTGTTTATTAAAATAAAAAACTTTTTTTTTTGTAACATTTCCTAAGTTGGGATCGAAATACTGTATGAGTTATAATACTTTTTGTCAAAATTCTGCATGGATAAAATTCTGTATTTCAAAAAAGTGGTTGGTCAGAATTCTTTGTTTCAAAATACTGAATATAAAAATCGTTCAATAATGTAAAAAAGTACGCACTTTTGGTATACAGCTTTCAAGTTGAAAGTGTTTTAAAATACAGAATTTAACAATCTCAGTAATATAACCAAACACTATAATAAAGAACTTTGATCATAGAATATTTCGACCCTTTGTCCATTTCTTTCTTCTTGGCTAACTAACAAAATAAAGTCCTAAAAGAAAAATAATTTCCGTTCGATATTTGAAAATGTGTTTCACGTGCTTTTCAAATTCGATGTCGGCTCCTCTAAACCCATACATAATATTGTAATTTTATGATAGGCTATCAGTTGCTTGGTCAGAAATTGAACAATATCCTCAACTGCCTATCAAATTTTAATCCAATTCTATTGGCAAGGATTTATATTTTTCATTGGAACGTTAAATTATCCAACCCAAATATCATAAGTATGAATATATACATTTTCTATCTATATGTAATATTGTATAATATGGTAAAACAAAAACAACAACAACAAAACCAAAAACTATATCCAACTTCAATTTTAAATTGAATGTTCGTTTAATAGTATCTATCTTATACATAGTTGAACTTTCTCCTTAGAATAATATTGTTAGCATTATCTTTCCTTTTTATTGTGAAAAATGTAGTAATAGTTGATTCATCCTCTTACAATTTCTATGGCAATAAAGATATAGACCCTTTTCTTTTTGTTGCCTTAAGAGCATAATAAATTGAGAGACATTTACTTACGTTATCGATTTATCTTTGAGTATTTTAAGTCCTTTTTTCTTATACTTATTCTGATGCCCAAGGCTGCTAAATTTTCCATAGAAAAATATGATGGTTTGGGTAAAATAGAGATATATATATTTTTTGTATTCTGTTTGTTTTTAAATAGAAATACGGTTCAAGAAGAAAAAAGGTTCTTTTTTGTTCAAGATAAATTCAAACAGTTTCCATTCGAAGTAGATGGATTTATTCTTTGGTTTTTTTTTTAGTTCTTTGAAATATATAGTAATGTTAACAGAGGTATTAAAATTTTTATAACAAATCACAAATTGAACGTAATTATAGCGATTTTTTTTCAGATTTTCTTTCTTGTTCAAAATGCATTAATAATAAACTTAATTTATATTAACTCGTAAAATCGACTGAAGTTAGTAAAACACAATGAACAATCAAATGGTTTTGATATTTTTGTTCAATATTCTATTGAAAAAAGTCTTAGTCTTTCAATTAGAAAATTTCAAGAAGATCAATGTTACTTTTGGCAAGATAGGTTCACTTTTAAAGGAAATCAGATTGAAATAAAAATATTTTAAATTTTAAAAGACACATTTTTACAATGTTTAGACTATTACTTCTATATCCAGTGTCAATTATCAGTTGATTGTTGATCAATATTTATATTTTACTTTTATTAACTTTATTTATAAAGAAATTAAGCAATTATTTTTAATCTTGTTAATCACAACACCGTAGGACAAAAGTTTTATCAATCAAATGCTTAAATGTTAATCTTTGCAAAGTTGTGTTTTAATTGTTTTTTGCAATAATGTTAAATTCTACTCTTTGAAATGATACTAAATAAAATCTCTATTTATCAATTGATAGTTATTAATAGTGCAATAGGGGATTATATGTTTCAATATCTGCATAAAATACTTACAAAACTTAACTTTTTCGATTTAAAAAAACAATATTTGAAAATTTCTTCTAGTAAGTCTCTAGACCGATTAAGAGGTTTCATTTTGAATAGCTCGCAATTTGGGCAGCTGTAATTTTTGAAACTTTTATAATTTGACATTTAAGAAGTAAAAACTACCCCGTTACAAAAAATAGAATGATAACCGCTTCAACAACGACTTTGCATTTTTAAAATGCATAAACAAAATTTAGAATATTTTTGCAGTAACTGTTGATTCAAAAGCAACGTTTCTTGACTGCGTTGTTTCTCTAGGAGGTAATAACAATTCGTCACCGAAATCTTGTGATTTAACATCGTTTTACTTATTTTTATGAGCCAAAATCAATTTTAAACCTTAACGATCGAAAATGTGGACTTATCGAGAACATGTAGCTAGAAATGAGCGAATTTTGTATGGAAAATATTTGATAAAAAGGATATGGCGTTGTAACCGTAGCCTTGGCTGCCGTTCGACTGAAATCGTTTTCCATTATTAATAACATACTTTCCTTTTTATAATGAAATTATCATCCATTGAGTTTTTCTAAAAACATACTCAATTTTTTAAATAACAAAATGAATCCTCTTTTTGGCAAACCATTTGTTTATTCATTCTGTTTTTCTTGGAAAACGTTCGAATGTAATGGAAAATAAGTTATTTTCTTGTCACTTAGACGAATTTTACTCAGAAGTTTTAGGTTTTGCTCCATTTTTATTACTACGAGTATCTCAAAGTTCTGAACTGAAAGAAATTGGAAATATACATTCCCCTTTTGTTTTTATAAATACAATACAATAATTAATATTTTCGTTGACATGTATACAAATTTAAATGTTCTTCAATGTTAAAAGATTGCTTTTAAACATTAAATCCGAATAAATTATTCAAACCCTTGAAAATAAATACCATTAAAAAATTTTAAGGGTTGTATTTTTAATTTCAATTTCACATTATTTTCTCTTGTTTTAAAATAAAGAGGAATATTTCTTTCAAACCAACAAAAAAAAAAACACCCACTTGTCATTGAACAAAGGAATTTTGATTTCAATTCTGAATACTGAAAAGGAAAAAGTGTGTTTTTATAAAAAAAAAAAAACGGGATTTGAAATTAAAAATAAAACACATTTCAATCGAATCAAACAAACAAAAAACTGGAAAATAAATTAAAAAAGAACAATAAATGCGTTTACTCAAAGAACACATCAAATGTACATCAATTTAGAATTTGATAAAAGCAAAACAATATAAAAATATATACAAAATATTGCCCTTCAATCGAAAAAATGGAAATATTTCATTGCTGTCAGTGGCATCACTTCCATCTATTAACTATCAATTTTTTGTATCTTAACGCCTTAATGGATTTTGAAGCAATATGATTTTTAAAAAGGGTTTTTGATGCGGTAGTATTTTCCCACCATTCGTTCGTTGTTTGTTGATGACCAACAAAATGGTAGATGTGTTTTTCATTGAATATTTTTATTTATTCGAATCTAATATACAAAATATTGAACCTAAAAAAGGAGTGTTAATTACTTTTCATAACCTTGATGGGTGCGTGCTCACATCAATGTTCTCTGATTTTTAAACGACAATGATCGATATCATACATGTGTGGCCAAAAGACAAAAAGTCTTAAGCCGACTTAAGAGATTTTAGTCATTTTCTTTTCTATCCAAATCTTTCCCTCTGCCCCTCGTTGATAAATCTTTAAAAAAATAAGAAAGTTATACAACTAAGGTGCATTTGCTGAACATACAGGCTCAACATACAGGCTTTTTCACATAAAAGCTCATAATATTCTTAAGTTTCATTTCAGTAAATGGATCTAAGTTTTTTATTCCACTTTTACTCGAAATGAAATTGAAATCGATGCGAAATAAAAACTTAAGTTCTGAAATTAAACTTTTATCGATTTAGTTTATTTTGAAGTTGAAATGAAAGCAAATTTCAAGTGATTTGAATTTAAAAAATTAACTTATTTTTGAAACAGGCTTCATTCGTGAAAAAAAACGTTTAAAACAATTTTTTAGCAAGAGAAATGTCTTCCCTATAACATTTCAATATTCTTGTAAAAAAACAATTTTTCAACTGTGCTTGGACCCATATAAATATCTCAGTCTTTTTCAACCGATCTTTGAAAACTACCTTCTGCAAAGAATTAATCAATCAATACCATCCGAAAAAAATTCTAATATTTTATATTTATTTGATTGAAAAGCACAGAACAAATAAAAACACAATAAATTATACAATTTATGACAATCAACAAAATTGTTTACTGACTGATGTTATATTTTTCAGCTGTTTTCATTCACTTGAAGTGATTTTGAAAAGTATTCGAAGTTCCATCGAAAGATCACAATTAAAATCTCGATTTATTTTCTAATCATTTGCAAAATTATTGAATCTACTTCTTAAGCGGTTAGGCCATCCTAAAGGACATCGGAAAAACTACAAAATATATCGGAAGTATAGATAAGGGGTTATATTAAAGACGTGGTTGACTGCTTAGAATAATTTTGTTTTAAAGCTATTAATTTCAATATAGAGGCTGTGCAGCGTTTTTGTGATGGCGTTTTTTTTTTCAAATAGTCCACGGTCGGGCTAACAGCTTCTATATAATTTTTAAATAATGATGATTTAATTATTTTTTTTTATTGTACACATCAACTGCTATTTTCTATATATTGATATTTGGCCAAATAGCTCACTTTTAAAGTGAAAAGTGCGAAATTTAAAAGCTTTCTAAATGAGTCCGGCAAATAAACAAAAGGCAATATTGAGATAAATGGCAGTTTAAATCTAAAATTTAAAAACCAAGTATTCAAAGTTTTATTCCCGGCCATCATAATCTCTTAGGACAATATTTTTGGGAACTTAGTTATCAATTTAAGTTGAAAAAAAATCGAATTTTTGAAAATTCTAAAAATGCTCTAATCCCTTAAAAGTTTACTTTCTAAAAAAACTATAAAAATAGAAAGGTTTTTACCTTTTTGAAAGATCAATTAAACTCTGTCTAAATAAAAAGCTTATGCATGTTTTACAAGATAAATTTCACTGAGGATGAGAATTATCTACTATGAAATTGTTTTCCTTGGAATTTTTTCCAGCGAAAAACTTTGGAAACGCTAATACTTTTATAGATCCAGTTTGGTTTATTGCAATGTAACTAAAGTTTTCTAGAATTTGCAATATCGCATAAATACCTACATGAATTATTTTTTTGAAATTGTTCACGTTTGATTTTTTGAAGATGGGGAAAATTTCGATACACTTTTCATTCATGGCAGTTTCTAATACTTTAGCGGGATAAATCAATCGCAGTTTCGAATTTGTCAATGCCTTTTTAAATCTTGTCAAGTTTTCCCACTCCATTCAATTTGTTTTTTTTTTTTTTTGTATAATAAACGGGCACTCAAGGGGTTATTAATACCCTTAACATGTTTAAAGTTTAAACACAGTGCGAGCTTTAGGAAAATAGGGAAGGATTAAAGGGGAGATACCGATGCACATTGGTCTTAAAGTTTTGAATATCAAAATGATAGGGAAAAACAGAGCTGGGTAAAGCATTCCACATTCTCGATGTGCGGTTAAAAAAAAGAATCTCTATACTTCACAGCACATCCGAAATTTTTTTCGATCTTAAAATACTGTTATCCTGATTTCAAAGTTCAAACATTGTTGCAGCACTAGATGGTTTTGAATGTCTTTGAGTCTGTTTTAATCGTTTTTCTTTTTTGTATCTGAACAAATCCTGAACTGCCAAACCCTATTTTATGTTTCTTTTTCTATTCAGTGTGTTCAAAGGACGGCTTCTAAGTGTTCAATATCAATAGTCTCGGAAAGAGACACCGAGCGTTCTAAACAAAAACGCTGGATTACAAAATCTTAAAACAATGAAAATGGTGAAAGAAGCAGAAAAATTCTTTGAAATACCCTCTGAAAACCTAGATCTTCATAATCTTTTAAAATACCACTAATCCCGATTTCTTACAAAACATTCTTATTAAACTAAAAAACAACAGATGTTGGTTATATTACGATAGCCTTATTATTATTATATAACTTTTAAAAAAATTAAAATATTCGTCCAAAAATTTAATATTTAAAAATCAGACCAAAGCGTGATTTAAAAATATCGAAGACGAAATTTTAAAAAGAAACATGATTATAAATGCGGGATCTCGAACCCAACACCCTCCAATAAAAATCTGATTAGTTATCACTTTATTTTGATACAGCTTCATAATTTTTTTTACACAAAAAAACCTAATTTGGATATTTTCTCTACGATATGAATTTATTATTCAAAATATCCTTTCCCTAAACTCCTTTCATAAACCTTCTCATAGAAGTTTAAAATATTAACTCAATCTTCCTTGAACAAATAAGCTAATCCTTTCATATACATACCAACAAAATATAACTTCAATTTGATTTCCTTTCAACCCAACAAGGATATGAGAAGAATATTTTTCTTTTTTAAGAAGATATTGACTTACTCAATTCCCAAAAATTACTAACACCAAAATTTACATAAATCTGGAATAAAAATTATTCATAAATTCTCCTCAAAATCTAAACCATATACAAAATGGATACTTGATAATTTAGTTCATTTCAAAATAATATTTTAGTTTAAAAAAATAAAATAAAACCTCGACCCTGAATATAGAATTATCGAAGTTCCTCCTATAAATCCCTTAGTCGTAAAATATACACAAATATCGAAGATATAAAATAAAGTATGTTAATTTAGTTGAAGAGGAGGAAGATAAGAAATGCAATCATAGATATCTATTTTTTTTTTTTGTCCCTTATATATTCTTTTTATATCTGTAATATCTTTAAGATACATTTAAGATTCCCTGAGAATGATAATACGAAGAAGAAGAGGATATAAATTGAATTTTGCTTTTAACCGATTTATACGCTCTCGATTTTATATTCAATCAATAAATTTATTATGATTTTCTATTTTGTTAAATTTAATTCATTTTTATATTTTCTTTTCTTTTCCCAAAATTTTTAGCATGTACTATGATCCATTCTTAGCTGCAGCCGCTGCAACAGCTGATCCAAACCTTCGTTTCCAGGTAATTAATTCATAATGAGTTCATAATTTATAAATGTACATGATGTGAATTATATTTAACATATTTTTGTACTTAAAAAAATTAGTGTACCTTTGTGTATTTTTTATTTTTTTAATTATTTTGTAGATTTGATAATATTTTTTTCAAATAGAATTAGGTCCTATCTTCCTTTTATTTATTTATATTCTACGAACTATAAAATATTTAAGAAAAAGAAAACAAACAAAAAAGAATTTCAAGAATTTCCATGAAAACACAAACAAAATAAATATTTCTTTCAGGCAGCCAAACCGGTCACGGAGGTACCCGCACAGCCAACAATCTTAAATGTAATTTTAAATTTAAATATTTTTCTAAACAAAAACTATTTTAATTACCTAATATTTTTAATTTAATTTCTTTTAATTCTACTGTATAAATAAATATACATTAACTTTTGCTTTGAAATTGGTAGTTCTAAAAATCAGATACTTAATAGGAACTTGATAAAATTTAATTTTTTTTTTTTTCGAAAACTATAATTACTAATTAATTTTATTTTTGAAAATAATATTAGATTTTGGAATTGATGGTGAATACGGGATAGTTTGTTTTATATTTGTTTATTTTTTTTTTTCATTTTTTTTTATATGACTAAACTTAAATGTATGTGAATTTAAATATTTATCAACCGCCATCATAAATCATTTATAAAATATAACATCTATTCTATAAATATACTATAAATACATAATATATTTATTAATACTTCTTGTTTTTTGGTTGTGGTTTTTTTTAAAAAACTAGTGCAACGTTTTAACAAATGGATTTAATTTTTTTAAAAACACATAAAATAATAATAAAAAAAATATAACTAAAATTTAATCGAAAAATAATAAGTAGACTTTAAGATGTATATTTTGTTTCTAGAGAATGATTTTAAATATTTTAATGAAATAATAAAGTAGATATTTTTTTAACTTTCCTTTTATCTGAACTATGGATATAAATATTTATTTATTTATGTAGCTTTTTGTAATACATTTTATGCAATATACATACATATCTAAAGGGTGTTTTTTTTTAGAGAAATAGAACTTTGAAATGGAATAAAACAAAGATGGTTTTTTAAATTGACATGAAATTTACTTTATTCAAAAAATAATCTTTTGGCATTATAATTTGAATATGATTTCTGGCATATGAGGTAGTTTAATCTGGGGGTCCCATTTTCGATGGCTTTGTCCAACATATGTGACTTTTTACATCGGCAATCACGCGGTGAATGTTGTCCTCCAAGCAACGCACCGTGGTTGTTTCGAATAATTTGCACTTTTGCAGCGATAGCGCGCCGAATATTATTAATTCGCACGATCGTGGAGACCAATTTACGGGTCCGTAACGTCAAACTATGTTATTACCAAACGTTTCCTATAACGAGTTTAGTTATTTATTGAAAAATACTTAATGCAAGTGTTCAATTGGGCAATATTAATAACCAAATGTTCGTGTTTTCATTTACTGATAAAAAGATACAACTAGAGATTTAAATGCTCAAATACATTTCCGTCAAAAAGGTTCAGCCGCAACGTCAGAAAAGACTTAGTTTGGAGATTTTCCAATAAAAGGTCTTACTTTGATACTTAGAAAACAAGATCGTGGGGATCAATTGACGGGTTCGTAAAGTCAAGATATGTTGTTACCAAACGTTTTCTTTCATAAATCTATTGTGGCACGATCTGTGTGATATGTTGCGCAGCATTGTCTTGTTAAAACCACATATCGTTCACATCAGACTTGTAAAAGAATGCAATCTTTTGGGAAGGCAATCTTTTATGACTTCAATATTCAGATTGCATTCTTTGAATCTTTTTTAAGATAGGGCCTTCAAACTTGCAATAACCAATAATTTAACTTTTAAAATACTGCCATCACTTTTTCTGCAATTATTTGACTGCATTAAATCGATTGCAATCATTTGAAATTTAATTCATTCTTTGCATTCACTTGAAGTCTTTGCATTCTTAAATAAAATTTCACTACACACTTTTGAAATTTTGTTTTTATTATCTTGGTGTTTGACATCGAAAATCAGTGTGCGAGGTGTATGGGCCACTTTAGAATATTTTGTGTAATGAAATTTTAATTAAGAAAGTAAAGACTTCAAGTGAATGAAAAGACTGTATGAAGTCTCATTTGATTGCAGTCGTTTTAAGCTCAAATGATTTGTGATTGCAAAGTTTGAAAAATTTGAAGTCCCAATCCTTAGGTGAAATCATTTAACGCAATCTTTAAGTTGAATTCAATAAATAATTTATAATGATTCCATTCCCAAAATATTGCATTCTTTTACAAGTTTATCCTGCAAATCAAGGTTGTTCAATTGATGAATGAAAAAGTTAGTAATCATGGCTCTATAGCGGTCACCATTGACTGTAACGTTCTGGCCAGCTTCGTTTTCGAAGAATTATTTCACCAACCAATCCAGAAAGCTCACTTAACAGTCAGTTTTTGTGGATGTAAAAGTGATAATTATAATTACTCTAAGTACATCATTTTTGTTTATTGACGTATCCATTCAACCAAAAGTGAGCTTCATTGCTAAACAAAATTCGCTCGATACATATTTCGAACAGAACCATGAATTTCAAAATAAATTTTCATAATTTGGAAGCATTGTTCAGACGTCAGTCTATTCATGATGAAATGCCAAACCATTTGACAGTTGATAAAATGGCCGCCACTTAAAATAGTGTTGCCAGCTTAAAGTTCTATATCTCTAAACAAAAAAACACTCTTTTTTATAACACCTAAAAATAGTAATTTTGTACAAGAAAGAAAAAAACTAAAAACTATTAAACGGTCCTGGTTTGATTTTGCTTTTGGAATAAGGTTCAAAAATAGGTCTTTCTTTAGTTTAAAACAAAACGAAAAAAAGTTAAAAATAAAATAAGTATATGACGGTGACCTGTAAACTAACAACCCTTAGGGCATAGCTCTTTGTTTGTTAAATATACATATTTGTTTGTTTAAATTCTTTTGGTTTTTTTTTTGTTTTAATTTTTTAACTGCATCATCAGCAGAACCTTAAAAAATATAATAATTTCCATAAAATTATGAAAAACTGCAACCGAGGCAGCAGCAGCGGATGCAATCCTATTTTTGTTTTTGTTGCTTCTTTTATTTTATTTTAATATTTTTTTAATTTCATTCAACTAAATTTTGCAAGAGTGCATCCCTGCCACATGTGGTATAAAATTAAATACACTTTTCGCACAAATTTATATATGTACAGTACATATAAAAACGTCAGCTTTGTAATTTGAGTTGTATCCCTTACCGAGATATGTATATGTATGAACTTATGTATATTATATTTTTATAATGTATGCAGTTATGATATTAACGGGAACTTTTCACTTTGGATAAATTAAAAGTGAATGCATTAGTTATAATGGGGGAGTGGAATATGAGATAGACATTTTAACTTCTTTTTTTTATTCAACCTGGAATTATGTATTTGTTTTTAAAAGTACAGAGCAAAAAGTTATATAAATATGAATGATAATATTATCATAATTAAAATCTGTATTTTTTTAGTTCACGTACTCGTAAAAAAGCATTAATTGCTTTTATAATTTTGCTCTCTTTTAACTGCACCGATATCGACCAGCAGCTGCTTTATATTGTTAAGTGGTGTTCTTAGCTCTTTTTTTTGTTTGTTTGAACTTCTTTATCAAGTGCCATGGTTATGAGATCGAGGGTCCTTGATAAATCTGTGATTAAAAGGCTTGAACTTTATGTCAAATAAATAAGTATGAAGCTAAGTATAGACGGTTATCAGACATTTAAATGTAAAATCACATCTGTCAGCTTTTGACAATGTTGTCAGAAACGTCATTGGTAGACGTGATATTGTTAGATGTCGTTTTTTAAAATCTGTGACAATCATCTCTTGATTGTCAAATACAATAAACTTTTCGAAGCAGATATAAAATCGAACAAACTAACAACCTGTCAATAAATGGCGTTTTTTAGTTCTGAACAGAGCCTGAACTGTCAAAATAGAAATTGTGCTCAGTATTTGCTCAATGAGTTCAGAATTTCAAAGTTGTGTTACTTTTTTCATTTAAATGACGATTTCCTAAAGTTCAGAATGCGGCCAACGAGCTTGGGAGAAAAGGACAGAGGGTTCTGAGTAAAAGATGGAATACAGTAAATATCTGTCATGTGAGATAAAATAACATAAATGAACAATCTCAAAAAAATTAAAATGGTGGATAGAGTTGGTCGAACTGTCAAAGAATATACACTTTGTGTTAAATTATTACCTAAAGATTATTTATTGAAAAACAACTAATGTAAGTGTTTAATTGGACAACATTAATAACCAAATGTTTCATGTTTTTATTTACTGATAAAAAGATACAACTAGAGATTAAAATGCTCAAATACATTTCCGTCAAAACGGTTCAGCTGCAACGTCAGAAAAGACTTAGTTTGGAGCTTATTCAATATGCTCAGGAGACTCGGAAGAATAGAAACGCCTTATAAGACGGCGATGAAATTTGCTAAGCTTCTGAAATGACAATTTTTCATTGAAAACATTTAGTCATTGCCAGCTATTGTGACACTACTTACACATCTGATATTATTTTAATATTTGGCAACTGCGTCCATACTGCAGGATTTTCCAATAAGAGGTCTGACTTTGATACTTAGAAAACAAGATTGTTTTTTTTTAAGAAAAATCTATGCATATGTTTATTTCATTGTAAAGAGAAAAATATGCCATTATCAATGAAAAACGATATCAGCTAAATGGCTGCCACGACTACGGCTGCAGCCGAAATTTTTCATGACCAATTAGCACATTTAAGGATGTATATCCTCGATAACTTTACAAATTCCATCTTAAAGGTCTTGAATTGATTGTAAGTCATTGCCTTAGACCTTGCCTTTTACGGGCCCAAACAAATTGAGAAGATCTAGGTGGCAAATTGTGAACTTTTCGAACGAGAAATAACACCTTTTGAAAACGTTCCTTGCAAAGTTACGATTATTAAAAAAAGGCTTCCACTTCAATATATTCCAATTCCCCCATTAAAAATCATTTAAACTCACTTAACAGTTGCAACATCCTCATTTTTGAATAAGCATAAGTTCCAAAAACTGATACATTGAGGATGGAGAGGCTGTTTAACAGTCTTTCTTAGTTTTCCGATTTACAATTTTGCTTTCTATAGCAGCATCCGAGGTGAAAAAGGCCGTGACGAAAGTCATAATTTTGATGTATTTCAAGGACCCAGACAGACTGTAGTTCAAGTTTAAAAGCTTTAAAGCCTAAGTTCACTTAAAATATTGTGTTATGTCGTTTTAAGAATGCATGATTCCAAAGATCGACGAGAAATTGATAAACCTAGATTTTCGTCAAAACTACGGACTCCAGAAGCAGTATTCTCAATTTTTCTGCAGCGACGTACTTAGTTTCGATTTCTTACATTATAAACTTGTCCCAAGAGTTAAAATTTTTGCATCAGCTTCACTCTTTCTGGACGAGAACGTACCTTCCGGCGATCACTCAAAAGACCAAAATTTTCTCCAATGTTTTTATAAAAGTCGAAAATCAAAAAGTTCATAAACGTCATAAAATCAGAAATGGCCACCAGGAGGATTTTTTTTGTTTGATATCCAAGACTTCAAAGTAGATGAATGGATCAACTTTCATAATACCAAAGACGATCCTCAACAATTATTTTTTTAAAAGGACTAAATTCTTTTTTCAGTCAAAAGTTTAATTTAAGCCACATTCAATCCCTCAGCTGCTTGTTCCAAACAAAACGAAAGACACATTTCATTGCAAAAAAAGAAATGTAATAAGAAATCACCAATAAAAATCTAAATTTGTGCGATCTGCAGTAAACGCACAATTTGTCCGACGCTTATGTCATTTTTGACGTTAAACATATCTTCTTCAACTATTCATCTGCGTTTGTTTGATCTCAAATCTGACATTATGAACATATTAAATGCAAGTGTTGTTGTAAGTTAGCAGACCTTTATGAAAACATCTGTAGCTTTTACTTGTCAAATGTCAAAATATGACAGCTGTCAAAATAGCGGTCTATTTAAAATGAAAAATCTTATTGGAAAACCAGCTATTTCAAGTTTGTTTGACTTAAGGGTTCTATACTTCTGATAAATAATGAAAATCATGATTAAATGTCAAAATATGACAACTTCAAAAATGACAGCTGCCGAAACCGCAGTATATTTAAAATATAAAATCTTATTGAAAAACCAACAATTTCAGGTTAGAGTGACATATGTATAAGGGTTGTATTTTTGTGACGAGTTATGAAAATCATGATATTTGAATATTAAAAGCAAAATTAAACCAACCGCTAATATACAGTAGTATCCTAAAATTGTGTCTGTTTCTTCTATTTCGAATACACCAGACATCCGGTAACTCTAGTTTTTTTTTTTTGTATTTTGATTTTTCGTTTTACCAAAATATTAAAATTCAATTTTTTTCCAAAATTTATAAAAAAAACATATATTATACATTTATAACACACAAAAACAAAATTGATAATTTTTTTCAAAAAAACGGTTATAAACAATTGTTCGAAATTCAAATTACAGCGCCGCACAGTGACAACGTTAAACAGTAATCCACATTCGATCAACCGCATCCAGGTTCCTCAAAATGTTTTGGTAACCAAATTGAAACATAACCTACTACGAGTTGTTGTTTTTAATTTTTTGAATTGTTGTTTTTAATTTTTCTTAGTTTTGAATTTGTAGTCATGTTTGATAAATGTACCTTTAAAAAGTGCAAATTAACACCAACTGTTTGAATATTTTGTAATTTTAATAGTTTTGTATGTTATTTATGCAAGAAGATTGTATAATTGAATGTTGTGTGGTGTGAATGAAATAAAGTTAAATTCTTGTAGAAATTTAGATGCTTGGGTTTGTGTTTTTAAAAAATGTACCTAAAATAAAAAATATAAACCTAAAAATTTTGTTATATGAAACATCCTCCTTTAGATAAAACCAATCCTTATATTCTACCTAAGCAACAAAATAAAAAGCCCTAGAGTGTTTTTCTCTTTGGAAAATTTATAGAAATAAATTTCCGGCATAGAGTTTTTCAATTGTTTGCTGTGTCTCGGTCTCAGTTCAGAAAAGAAAAACCAGAAAAACACTCTTCCTGACTTTTATTTGTTATTGTTGTTCTTGTTGTTGTTGTTGGTTTTTATTGTGTATAGAAAGCTCAAGTTGTTAATTTCCTGTTTTTCCCAGTTTTTGTTTATTTATTTTTAGGTAAAGAGTGTATTGTTGTTTGTTGTTGTTTTTTATTGTTAATAGCTCTAGTGAATATATTTTTCATAGCATGCACGTTTAAATAAAAGTACAATAACATAAAATAAAAACTCGTGCAGCGGTTTTGGTTCCTTTGACTGGTCTTGCAACTCCTTTTTTTTTTAAATACATACCTTTATTCTTCACGCTATGTCCTTTGTGTTGTTGCATAGTGTGGAACATGTTTCATTGTTTGTTTGTTTTTCTTTTACTATTTTTATTTTTTGAATTCCTTGAATTTATTGTTTTATCTTTCATTCCCTTACAAAACCAAAAAAAAGCGAAGAAGAATCGTTTGACTATCACATTTCTTTCTTTTCCTATATTTTTATCTCACCCACTATGTAGTTTCATTTTCCATTAAAAAACCAATGCTATTTATTTAAATACCCCAAACCAAGAAAATAATAACAAAACAACTGACAAAACAAAATTGAATTTAAATAAAATTAAGAAAAATCAATTTCTTTTTTCTTTGTGTTAAAATAGGCAACAGCCCCACTGTTAAAAACGCCTTTATCACAGGCTCAACAGGCGTATACAGCAGCAACCACATATACAGCGGTAGCAGCACGAGCGTACAACGCTGCCGCTGCAGCAGCTGCACAGCCCGCTTTGGCAGGCTATGCCACAGTTGCGGGGTAAGTTTAAATGAGGAACAAAATGGCGGAAATACAAAATACTTCTTGATTGATTGAGCATGTTTATAAATCTTTTTCAGTGATGTCAATTATTTCATAAACAATATTTCTTTCTTTATTTATATATTTTTTTTTTAATTCAGCGTCTGTTTTTGAAGATATCAAAAACTTCTCTAATGTTCTTAAAAAGCATCCAAATATGTACAGTTTAAGAGCTTTTTTTGAGGGTGTACAAATATATGTTTGACAGGTGTTTTTTGACATGTGAAATTTGTGGAAACATTTTGAAGGGTGTTTTTTTAGACGTGTGACTTTCAAGAACGAATAAAACGCATATAATTTAATGTTGTGTTCTAGAATTAAGCTTTATTTTAAGATAAGAGTTCGTCATTATCTTTATAAAAATGATTTCGGGCAAATAGACTCCGAGCAGTGATTGAAATCGACTTTTTTCGATTGTACTGAAAGCTGAAACAAAAAAGTATTGAAAAAGACCAAATAGTACTGAGCTCTTTTAAATGGATTAAAGTAAACGAACACACAAATTCAAAAACAAAATGTAGGTATTTATTAACGAGAACAAAAACAAAAACAATTCATTTGTTATTACATATTTAATATTAAATGAACATAAATAAGAAAAAAAGGAACTTCATTATTAATAGCTAGATAAATATCGGACGGATCCCCATATCACAGTTAGGAGTTTTCATTGAAACTCATCATTGAATATTTGTATTCTGTGAGTTTCAATGATTTTTATAACTGATGACTTACATACATATGTTATAATTTTTTACTCTAAAAGTTCTTCTTTTTGAAGTGGTTTGTTTGTAACATTTTTACTCACAAGATTTTTATTAAATATGAAGCTGTGACAACATTCATTTTTTATCAGATTTTTCGTTTCGATTTCTTAATCTAGTTTTCATTATGTTTTGGTATGAAAATATTCTTTCGACATTTGCCGAAGAGCGAGGAACACAAAAGGCACCCTGAACAATGCGATGAATATTTTCAAACATTAACTCATTGCATTCATTTTTAAGAAGAGCAATTTTTGTCCAAAACTCTGATATGGAAACATTTCTCATTTTTTTTAAATATTCGCAGTCAGCTAGAGCTCTATATTCATTGTTTATCAGTTCAATATTTGTGTGTTCATTGGAAAAAAACTTTAAAATAAATTGAACGATAGAGTTAACTCGACCATCCAACACTGCACTTTGGGAAAAATTTTGAATTCCATTTAAGAAAACGTCATCGAAATCAAATTCAATTGTGTTAAAAATTCCGGAAGCCTTTCCGTCAGGAACTTCAGTAAGTGTCAAAAACATATCATGGCACTTTTCGTCGTATATTCGAATAACCACCGCCAAATTTTTTATATCGGTACTTTCATCTACAACTAATGAAAAATATTGGCGGTTTGTTATTTCGGAAATAATTTTCGAATTTTCCGGAGCCATCATTTCTTTGATAATTTTTTGGCCTTTGTGTCGACGTTTCATGAATACCCTTATTGGGTAATTGTGATTTGGGTATGTTCGCATCGCACATAATTTTCAATTCAAAATAGTACTGAAAATGGCAAAGATGTACTTCGTACTGAGAAAATCAAATAGTACTGAATTCAGTACAATAGGAAGCCTTTTTCCAACGGTGACTCCGAGGCTGACTCGAATTAGAACCAGTAGAGAGGCTCAATTTTTCGATCACTTTTTGCAGCAATTTGGGCCGGATGTATGCAATAACGCGCCAAAAATTCTCGGACATATTTGCGTAGACAAGCGACTTCTTATAACCCCCCCAAAAAACAGTCTAGCAGTGTTAAATCGCACGACTTGGTAGCCACGCCACATTCTTTTCATCGTTTTTGATGAGCGATAGATAATTCTGTAGAAATCGCAAATTCTGTTCTCAGATTTCTGACAGCAAAAATAAAAAATTATGTTTATATATCGGAAATACGGAAATCTCGTGAGATATTAGAAAATATATATTGGCTAAATGATAGTAGATATTAACACTCACTACTGAAATAACTGTCAAAATTAAATAGAGACATTTTTATAGTTCTATTTGGTAACATCAACTTGTAAGTGAAACGTCGCAATTTCGCTCGTGAAGTATTAACTGAGAGAACAAAATTAAAGTCGAAAATGTCACCGAAAAAAACATGTTAATCCCTTACACCTTAGATTTGAATTCTTCTACTCATAAGCAAATATCAAATATCAATATTTTGGTTTATACGAAAATTTATATACTTTGTAGACTTAAAATTTGGATTCTTTTTAATTATTTACCTTACCTTTAATATAAAATATCACAATATCATAACTTTATTTTTGACATTTACTTGAAAAACTCTTTTTTTTAAATTATGCTTCTTTCAAAAACCCGCTTTTTTGCTTACCCAATCTTATAAATTTCTAGCTTTTGATTTTCAATTCTATTTTTTCAAATTTTCTTATCAACTACCTTAAATATAAATTCTTATAATTTTACATTTTATCAGTTTATTTTTTTTCTTTTCCTTAATTTTTGTTATCATTGGAAACATAATTATTGGTTATTTCTCCACAGAAAAAGAAATCGGATTAATCCTTCTCAGATCATCTCCGACTCAAATTCAAATACATATCAAAATATCTCAAGACTTTTTCTCAAGATTCAAACAATTCAAGAAACAAATTCAATCGATCAAGAAATATCAATCAAATTATCCATAATTTATGATGAAATATTTAAAAAAAACTAATAATTCTTATATATTTTAAATTAATAGCTATGCAAGAGAATATGCCGATCCATACTTGGGACATGGAATTGGACCAGTTCCTGGATATGGGGTAAGAATTCTAATATTATATTTTTTAAATTACGTGATTTAATTAAAATATTCTTATTTTTCTTTTGCAGGCACAAATGTACCGTGGAGGATACAATCGTTTCACGCCATACTAAGCAAGCATACAACACTTCACACTAAAATATCTATCAACTCACTAAAAAATACTCATCCATGTATAACTAAATACTCAGCATAGAGATCTAAGGACAACTCATAAATATATTTTGAAAATAAGAATAAAAAGAATCCCTTTTCCAACACAAAATATTTTCCCCAAGAAAACACAGCAAGAAAAACAAGGAATATGTTTGCCATGACTCAGAAGATTAATGAAATGATATTGAGTGTAAAAAGGAGTATTAAACCAAAAAAAAAAACAAAAAATTAAGAGAAGAGATTTGATTTAATTTAAATAATACCATTTTTATCCTCAAAAAAATTAAAGATGCGATCAAACAATATCTATGACTAAAAATCTATCAAAGCAAAATTGCTTAAAGAAAACATTGTTTAAGTTTAACCTGCTTTCTTATTATGACTGCGTATTATACAAAAAACAAAAAAAAAAAACACATGTAAAAAGCAAACAAACAAAACAAAAAAAAAACAAAAAATTTACTAGCAAAGCCAAAAGTATAAATGCAGTGTCAGTTATATTTTGTATTTCTATTTCTTAGTTTTAAACAATTTTTGTTTTAAGATTTAATTTACACAATATTATTCACAAAAATATTCTTGTAAAGCACAAGATAGTCATTTTATTGTTTATTTTTTACTCATAATTACCTATTATACATATATTTTAGATATAAAATTAAGTTTTTCGAACAAAACATCATCAAACAAACAAACAAACACAAATATATTATTTTATTTTTCTATAAAATATATTTTTAAACAATCAAAAAAATTATAAAAAAACCTTTTAAGATTATAAATACTTTATTTTTCTTATATGAAGAGCAATAATTTGAGTGCACATTAATTTTCGAAATAATTTAAAGAGTGTATTTTTTATTTTTTGTTAGTTTTACTATTTTTTTTTTTAATATTTTTTCTTCCTATATTTTAGTTTTAATTTAATGGCAGCTACATTTGAAGTTAACTTTGAATAATTAGTTTTATAAAACCATGACAACAAAAATCAGTTATAATATTTTATTTGCTTCTTTAATTTTATTATGATTTATTATTTATAGAAATAAATATTACACAAAAATACTCAAATAAGCTGAACTTATGCTCAAATATAAATTAAATGTAATCACAATTATTATATAGAAAGAAAAACAACAAACAAATAGAATACAAAATAAAACGCACATAATTATTAATTTTATTTTACTTTATTTGTTCCCCCTTCTCTTTGAAGTTCCTTTTTGTTATATATTTCAAAATTTATAAAATATGTTTTATACAGACAGATCGACTTGAAATTGTCAGACGCACATACCTACCTTAAATATTTCCACAAACCAAACAAATTAAGGATACAGAGTTTAAATTGCATAAATGTATTATTTTTGTATTGTTTTTGCAAAATTAAATATATAAGAGAAATGAACTCTACTCTAAGAATTAGCAAAGATTATTGGGAACTCAAAAAATTCTCATTATCCAAGGGCTGTTTTTAATAACTTAGTTCGAAAAAGTCGACTATTGTAAAAGAATTGGTTGAAAGCTAAACGAACTCAACAATCGAATATGTACAAAAATTATTTCAGAATATTTGCTTTTTTTAAAGTTTTATAAAGTCCCATTTGAAGTCCTATCATTTTCCCCAGGCGTAGTTAAGCAAGGTTCCAAAAGTCAACTTTTGTGATTTAAAAAGGCCTTTTTTCACTATTCTATATTTCCTTCCTCACAACTGTCCAGTTTCTCATTCAATTTTACATCTTCTCAATGCAATTTTAGATTTTCTTAACTTAGGGTTTATTTTTTCGGAAATAAACAAAAATAGCGTTTGTGTATCTACACAAACAGGCCGCAGTGTAATATTTCTTCTCTATATTATAAATGAAAAATATAAATAGCATTTTTGCACACAAAAACAAAAATAAGGACTCAAAAAGAAAGACAGAAAGAAAATATGCTTAAATCCTCTTTTTATTTTGCTTATATGTATATGAAAAAATAAATAAATCAAAAACAAAAACAAAATCTCTAAAATGTAGTTAAAACAAAAAATAAAAATGAAAAATAATAATAAGAGGATAATTTGAAAATCACTCTGACTATTTTTGTCACATTGAATTGAGTATAAATACTAGAATTTTAGTACATAACACACATATAACTTAGTTCATTATAAACAAAAGAAAACAAGAAAAACAAAATTATATTAAAAAATATTACAACAAAAACCTATTTCTACATCTATTTGTTTGATGTAGTGTTTGCTCAAAATAAATACTTTAAAAAATAATAATTAATACTTTAAGACATTAAAAGTAAAACAAAAATGAAGAAAGAAATATAATAAAATTATATTTTTAATCGGATACAAATAAAATTCTGTCCTCTTTAAATTCAGGACAAAACAAAAACAATTTAAACTTAAATACAAAAATCATTGATTTCCAAAATTAAATTTAAAAACAAAAAAAAACAAGAATTAAAAATAAAAAGAAAACTGCACATTTTCACGAATTTTTGCGCACATGACAAGAAAAAAATTAATTAAATAAATATAATATTAACAAAAAAAATTGTATATCAATATATTATATTTTCACTCTTCACAACTCGAGTGAATTTATTTAAAGTAAATATATATATATTTTTAGTAGTTGTTAGCAATAAAACAAAAATTATAAAAAAAAAATATATACAAAAAAAAACATAAATACTCTTTTTAAAAATACATATATAAAGCCAAAGGATTACTTTTAAATAATTTTTCTTTTTAATTTTCTGTGTAGTTGATATATCGTTTTTTTAAAAAAACTAGTTGTGTTTTTATGCTTTTAAGTGTTTAGAATTTAGTGGAAATAATAATAATAATATTTTTAATCGCGCAAATCATAAAATAAATACAAAAAAATAAAATATTTTTGAACATAAAAGAAAAAATCCAAAAATTGCCAAATGTATAGCTTTTGAAGAAAGAAAATAAATAAAAATAAAAATAAAACAACAACAAGCGTATACCAATAAAACAAAAAGAAATATAAACGCACTAAGCAATAGATGGTAGTGTATATCATTTTATTCTGAAAGAATTTTTAAGTAAAACTTGTGTAATTTACTTGATCAAAAAATAAAAAAATATAGTTCTCCCCTACAAATAAAATATGTATTTTTGTCTTCTTGTAAAAAATAAATAAAATCAATTAATTAAAAACAAAAAAAAACACAGTGGCATTGACTGAATTTCACTGCAGCTATAAATTTAAAATAATATATTAATTTTGTTTGGTTTCTAAATTACCAGCTATCTTTAAAAAACATTAATTCAAGCCCAAATATAGCATTGCTATAAAAGATTCTTAATTAAAAAAAAAATAACAATATGAACAAAACCAGAAAAGAAGAATTAAAACAAACAACAAAAAATATCGTATCTACTTTTAAGCTTAGTGGTAAAATAAATTTTAAAATCATAAATATTTTGTAGAGTGAATAATAATGAATAACTATGAAAATCAGTTTAAAAAACAAACAAAAAATCAAACACAGAAAATCCATATTTAAAAAAAAAAAAATGGGAGACATAAATTAAAAAATAAAATCTTTTAAATCATACACAAAAAGTAAAATAATTCACACACACGTTTTTAAATAAATAAGATAAACAATTTAAGTATAAAATGTGCCAAATTGTACGATGTATCCATTAAACTATTATTAAAACAAAAAACCATAAACGTATAAATAAAATGTATGTATGATTTTTGGAGAAACAAAAGAAGAAAAGAAAAAGAAATAAAAATCTCTTCCTTACAAAGAAAATTTAAATGATTTAAAATAAAAAAAAAGATCACAGGTAAAAATCACACAAATTAAATTTAAACAAACAAAAAGAATAAAATAAAACATGACTTCTCGTTTCTGTTAATTTATTTTTATTTTTTACCAATATAACAAATATGTATGTAAATAGCTGATATTTTAAATTTAAATAAAAACTCAAATCAAGCCCACATGCCATTTGACCGAAAAACGAACAATTTTTGAATTGTTTAATTTTTTGATTTAACGAGTTTTTTTAAGTTTTTTAAGAAAAACCATCGCTAAAGACAGAAGAAGAAAATTAAATTAAAATAAAAAAAAGAAAAGAAAAAACACCGCATTAAGAAATTATATAGGAAATCATATACACATAATAAATATATATATATATATTTACCAATATACAAAACAAAATATATTTAAATATATATTAAAAAAAAAACAAAAATATTTTAATAGAAACAACATCACAATTCAAAAACAAAAAGTATTACTTACGAACAAAAGAGAACCGCGACAAACAAATTACACAACAACACACATTTTACAACACACAAAATAAGTCACAATTTTTTCCTTAAGTTTATTTTATTTTAACAATAAATACAAAAACATAAACAACAACAAATCTTATATAAAACAAAACAGGAATAAACAAACAAACAAACAAAAAAGTAAAACTGAAACATAAATAAAGGGGAATTTCTTTTGTTTTTGTTTTTTATTATTTAAAAAAAGATATGAAATTAAATTTAAACAAAACAAAGTATATATATAGATATATATATATATTCTTAAAAAAAAAACTTAGTATTGGTTATATCAATTTTCAATTTGTAAGGTTGTGAACTGTGAGAAATACAAAAACAAGAAAACAAAATAAATAAAGATAAACAAGAAAACGTCTCTTAAAAATTCCAGAAAAATTTGAGTTTAGTGTTTCATTTAAGAAAGTTTATTTTTTTTTAATTTTCAATGGGTCTAGATTCTCGAAAAGGTAAGCTACATCATTGCGATAATGCATATTTTGGACACCTTATATAATTGTTTTGCACTGGTTTTGAAAAAAAAACGACTTTCTTTAGTGCCCCCTAAGTTATTAGAGAGATTTTTTTTTAAGTTTATAAAGGAAAAATACTTCAAATTTGAAAGCACTGATTTTGGAACTGCATTTCATCTTAAGACAGATTAAGGCAATTACTATAATTCAAATGGGAAATGATCCTAAAACCGCAATATTTGACTGAAATCTTTTTTTAAAAAATGCAGGATATATAATTCAGATTCAGGAGGTAAGCAACCGAAGGAGTGCATATGAACACAAATTGCAGGTTGATCCATCAATATTACTGTAACAAAAACATTTGAATTCAAAAAGCATGCAAATCTGTTTCCGTTTTATTATTGCCATGTTTTGGGAATGTTGGAATGGACATTGGTTAATTCAAAACCAGTAGTCCTGCACATTTGAGAGTTGATTGTCATACGAAATTATTTAACTTTTTTGAACGCAAGGTTTTCTACAACTTCTTTTGGATTTAAGAATTTTCTGCTAAGAATGCGAAAAAATGGCGATATTCTTTTAAGATTCAAATTGTAACAATAAAAATATTTGGAGCATTTATATAATTTTGGTTTGGGTCTCTACTACAAGTTCTTAAAAGCTCGTGTCCACTTATATATCTTATAATGGAACCATAATGATAATAATTATGTTATAAAAGGTTGGTATGTTAAAAGTTTTGTGTGAGTTGGGCTTATGCTTCGTTTGCACTCTATTTGAAAAAAGGGAATTTCGAAAATTAAAGTATTAAAGACTTTGACAGTTCAATTGATTAAAAAATGTCTAAATTAATCAATTTGAATGAAAAAGATTTGAAATTGGGAACATAATAAATAGAGGAAATTCATATTGAAATATTAAAAATCCTTGGACAGAAAACAAATAATCTAGAAATAATGTCAATTTCAAAATCAAATCAGCATTTAAACGTTGTTTAAATTATCAGTAAGCTTAGGCCCTTATACGCTTGAACGCTTGAGAAATCCAATATACTTATGTATGTAAAGCAAAATTAAGATGGATGCATTTCGACATTGAAATGAGTCAACATCTCTTTTGATAGATGGAATTCACGAAATAAGTGATGTCAAAAATGTTCGCTTTCAGTCGAGCGCTCGATTCGCTTTTCACAATAAAGGCCTTAAACTATCCCTAATACCTGATGTTCTCTGGAGTCTCATTGAACGAAGTATAGTATTTTCTTTTTTTTTATACTGAGGCCACTCAAACAATATCATTCATTTTTTTTCGTTTGACGCAATTGCGAAACAAAAATTAAAATTTTGTTAGAAGAAAAATTCCCCTGAAGTACCAGGCGAACATGTTTAGAAGCAGGTAATCGTTGTGTATACCTACCAAAAAATCGTTTATAGTTGTTCTTGTTCGTTCTTCTTACATACAACCATGATCACCACGCCCACCTTTTCCTTTGTATAGTTTAATTGTGTTTGTGTTTTCATCTCTACACTAATACGTAGGGGAGTATGTAAATAAATAGTCTGTATTAGTTCCAAATACATTAACGATGAACAGTGTTGTCAACCTACTGATTTAGCAGTATATCTACTACATTTAGTGCCATACACAAATCTACTGCGTAAAAAAAGAATCTACTGTTCTTTTAAAAATTGTACGCTATTTTGAGCAGCTGCATTTATTGAAGCTGTCATATATGTACATCCGTTGATTTCTATTGAAATTCCTGGTTTTGTTTTTAATAGGGCCTATTATATCTAGTATCCGATAGGAACAGAATTTTCGCCGAATTTAAAGATATATTAGAAATTCAAAATTTATAGAGTGACAGCACTGATATTAGCGATAAATGTATAGTTTTGCAAATAGGGGGAGTAGCGTAGTGATCGTGTTTAATACTTCTACACGAAACAATTTTTCTTTGGCAATTGGCAACGTACATAATATACCTGCTTATTTACATGTTACCCTAGTAATGCAGAAATATTTGTCTATGAATTTTAGAGCTGATCTTACACTTAACCAAATTATAATTTTGTTTTGAGTTTTTTTTATTTCACATTGCATTCGTGTCAAAAATGTTCCTCTTTGAGAGTAATAATTGTTCTTTATTTTGTATTTTATTTTGCCAGAGTGACAAAGAAAAGAGTGTGACGAACGTAGAAAGAAGAAGAATTGCTACACACACACTTTCTTTTTGATAGAATGGAAAGAGAATACCTGCTTCTAAGCATGTTCCCCTAGTAAGTCAGCAGTTTCTATTACCGCGTTTACAAGGAGAATTGAATCAGGATTTAGCGCCGTATAGACCTGGATCGGATCGAAATAGGATTACTCGATCCAATCCCACTGAAAGAGGTGACGAATCGAAAATTTGTTTGTAAACCTGAATCGGGGAATCGAGTTATTGGTGTGTGAGGTTTTGCTTGTGTGCGTGCGATATGTTTTTTCCCTCTTGTTTGTTCTAAGCTGAATTTAATTTGGCGCGCGTCTTTGCGTTGAGAGCATGGTTATAAAATGTGAAATTTATTTGAAAGTTATTCACGAAGCAGTACGCACACAAATAAAATCCAAATGTCTTTTCGATTCCATTTGAATTCGATTCCTCGATTCAGTGCCACCATATACCTGTATCGAAATCTCAATTCGATTCGATTCCTCGATCTCCTCTTGTAACCAGGGTTTATAGCTGGTGGGTGCATATTCTATAAAAATAAGTTGCACTTTTCTTTTATATGTTTCATTTCGTCAAAGGAAAAATATGCCTCTATTTTTAAAGGGTGGTTCAACCATAACGCACAATGTTAATAAAAAAAACAGAAAGGTTTGCAGAGAATTTTATTTTCATTATTTTGTTATTATAAAAACATCGACTTAATGATCCCTACGGCTTATGTGGCATAACTCTATCCAATTCTACATTTGTTTTTTCTAATGACGCTGACGTGTAATTGAGGTTCAACTTATAAAAAGTATACCATATCTCTTATAAGTTGTTCTCGGCTTATTGAAGCACGCTTTTTGTTTTATATGCATTTATTTTAAATACCTCCATCATGCATGCATTTATCACGATATTCATTTTCTCAAAACGGTTTGATAATCTGTTTAATTTTTCAAAGAATATGAAACACAGAAATGTCAAATAAAGTTGGGCTATCAAAATGGACGTTAAAGTGTGTGTGATTTCCAATTAATATCGTCCATTAGAGTCCAGCCTTTACTTATTTTTGTTTTCCTTCTTCAATTCCTTTTTCTTTTTTATTCTTAATACATTTATTTAAATGAGTGACCACACCCACTTCCCTCAATTTTTTGCAATACCTATACAACGTTTTAGGAGAAAAAAAATAATAGAAACATAAGAGGGTAGGGTATGGAAAATATATGACATATTGAAGCACACATATACCCAAAGTTCATACGAGTATTTTTATGATAAAACAAAACAAAAAATAATTACCTTCTTCACGAGCATGATCGCCTGTTACCATTTCGGAAATCGTGTTTTGTCTAAAAGAATGCATTTCAAGATCTAATCCAGTGCTGCCAGAAGAGCACAATTTTTGGGTGGGGAAATTAATTTGTCGATTTTACTGAATGCACATATATTGCTTGTAATGGATAAGATTGTTAATAGAAGTGATTTATTTATTGCTGAAAGAAAACAAAAATATTTTGGATGAATACAATTTTCAAGAGTTTCAAAGTTTTATTACCGAGAGAGTAAGTTTTAAATTAATACAGCTTAAAATTTACTTATTTCTTAGTGAAATCATCTGATTAATGTTATCTGTCGATAAAGTTATCCCACAGGAATAGGTATGGAGTAATCCTCTCCCTGAAAAACAAACGAAAATTACTACTATAAACACGAAAACAAAAATCTGATGAATTTCGAATTAATGCTTTTAAAGTATTGTCAAAAATTGTATAATCAAAATAGAGATTGACAATTTATCTTCATTTGCATACGTCAATTATTAAAATCGGACAATAAAAACAGAAATTAAAGAATTCCAAGAAACTGACCCAAGCGGACATTCTTCTTAAACAAAATTGTAATTCGTTACCAAAATAGAAGTTTGTGTAAAAAGTGTAAAGTTTATTCATTTCTAAGATGTTCTTGAAACCGAAAGTCAGAACTACAAAATTACATAAATTCTAAGTTAAAATTTAAAATTGTTAAATTTGTAATACATTTTTCAATTGTTAAAAAGAGTATAAAATTTGTAAGGCTACCTTTTGTTCTTCCATTATTTTAGTTCGCTCTCACACATTTTGTTAAATAAATTTTGTTTAACCATTTGAGTACGGTCACTAGGGTTCCAAATTTCGACTTTATCTGAAAATAACGTAGCCCTATTCATTCAAAAGCTTTTTTAAAGCTTTTTAAATGTCTCCCTAATGTCTTTGTTCACGAAGCCTTACTCATATTAAACTAAATTAATTTCTTGAAATGAATAGAATTAAATTAAGGAAATGAGTAAATTTTTGCTAGTGGGGACAAAATAAAAAATCACTTGATAGTTTATATCTGGTTCTATCCAAAATCACTGATATATGTAGTAGCTGTTATTAAAAATTTTTAATTCTCATTTTAGTTTTCAACGTTGCTCAGCATAAAAGCGTAAATCAAAAAAAGTTCTATTTGTGTAAGCTGACTTGAATATACATTAGCTGTATTATTGTTTGCTATTTTGCAGTTTATCACCTACTATAGCGACATCTGTAGCACGTGAAGATCTACTCACCATTTTACGAACAATACCCTTTATTTTAGTATTATTTTTCATCTGAACTCACGGAAAGAAAAAAGTTAAATAATTTAATCTTTTCTTAGTATATTCTCTTGAAAATGATCCATTATATTAAAGTAAAATTTATTCTGGTGTAAATTTTGTTAAAATAATTCTGAAATATGTTCAATGGTGTCAACTTTGAAATATAAAAACTGAACTTTCGAGGATGGTTTATTTTTCGCAATTTCTCGCTGTACTTTATATTAAATCCCAAAAAACATGAGCTTTTATATTGTTTCTGAGAATTTTCTAGACGGATTGGCAGAGCAACACAGTTTTGCATTCAATCATTTTAGCTTTACATTTCTTTTCATCCTGTTTGAATTCTCCGATAAAGAATTCTTGACAAATCGAATTACAATAATTCTGTTCTCACGTGTTTTGACAGCAAAAGTGAGACATTTTTTTATATTTCTGAGAATAAAGAAATCTCCAAGATCTTAGAAATATAAATTGGTTAAGTTAATTGTGTTAAGAAAAAGAACACACTACAGCTTTAAACGCACGTCATTACCACATGTGAACGCACCCCAACTCTCCAAAATCCACCATTTCTGAAAATGCTCTGTCAAACCGCCATATCAAACTACCTTACCCACACACTCTCCACAAAAGAGTAATTTTTTTGACATTTCTCTCTTAAATGCATTCTTTTTTGTCTTTTGATTTCTTTCTTCGGGAGCAGCAAACAAAAAATTTATCGTTTCCCCATAAATTTTTCAGTCAATTTTTTCACCTCTGCGTCTGCTTTTGCTGCTTCGAATTCAATTCTCGATTGTGAATTCGTTTTGGTCGTTCTCGCCGTTCGTTCGTTTGGTTTTGGTCGTGCACTTCCTCCTCCAATCCATCGTCAGTTGTGTAAAATTGCTGAATTTCAATAAAGAAAAAACAAAAAACCTTTATCAAAATAAACACAAATTAGAGTTTATCTTGTTTATATATAAATTTCAATTAAAAAGTATGTACATACATAGTTCTTACAATCGCGGAGTTCATAGTTGTGCTTTTATTTTTTCCTTATCATCATCGTCGTCGTTTGTTACATCGCGCAAAAATTCTCTACAACAGTGAAGTGTGTTTCCTCTTTTTGTTGTTGGTTCTTTGCCTGTTATTTATTCCTGTTTTTTCCATTATTCTCCTAAACTCCAACAACTCATAACAAGGAATCGTCCTAAATAATTCCCAAGGTTTTTCTCGTATTCGTTGCTGGCTCACTGGCTGTTCCTTGAAAACATCTGGCAAGCTTTTGTGTACAAAAACGAAAAACAATAATTTAAAAGAAACAGAAGGAAGAAAAGGAACTAAAACTGAAACTGAAACAAACGCGCTTCTTAGGAATAATAAAATCGCCTAGGGGAGAATTTTCTGTTGTTCATCATCATCACATGAACATCACTCGAAAGTCGACAAGACTCGCTCAACTCACCACCAGTTCCAGCACCAGCTACAGCCACAGCCACACGATTGGTTTTCCTTCTTTCCTTCCTTGCGTCGTCGTCTCGTTCTTGGTTTTTGTCCATAACTATAGTTCCGTCGCTGTCTCCTGATTCTCTCCTCGTCCTCATCATCGTCGTAGTCGCTCGTCCACGTTCGTTCTCCTGTGTGATCTTTATCTGTTTACAATAAAATTTGCGTTGCCCCTGTCTGTGCTGCCGCTGAACACCACCACACATCATCATCCCTTGCTTCACATTTTTATAAGAATAAATAAATTCGTACTTGTGCTTACATTGGAAACAATTTATTAACAAATTTATTTCACAGCCGAAGCTGATTTCCCTTGTCCCGTATCACCCAAATCCAAGTATAACAAACAAAGCTATGTTATCGCAATTTTATACACAAACATAAAATAAATAACAAAAAGTGATTGCGCGTGATTCATCAAACAAAATAAAGTAAACTCAGATTTTAGTGAATAATTTGCCATAAATTGTGTTCAAACTCAAATTACAAAAACATCCACTGCCCGGGAGACATCATCTGATAAACGACCGCGACCCAGCTAAAAAGCAAAACTACGTTCTCTGGAACTATAACAAAAATAATCACAAATAATCTTGGCTCGCCTCGTCGTCTCGCTCCTCTTCCAGTCGTTTGCCTTCACCATCAACGTTTCTTTTCTGCAATCGGTCTATGGGATTTGTTTATCATTGTCAATTCAGAAAGGAGGAAACATAAGTTCGCTTTTCTCCGCGGGGGTACTTTTAACGGTTTTCCAAAAACAAAAATCATCTAACGTGTTTTCTTCGTCGGGTGCTATTGACCTCGCTGTTGGTTGTTTCTCAAGGATTTCGTGTGATACACATAAAAACAACACACACTCTCTTTTAGACATCGCACATTTTCGCAATGGGAAAACTTTTAAGTCTACTCGCTCGGGATGATTCCAATTGTTGCACAGCAAAATCTTACGATGTATTCCTAGATTTTGAAAATGCAGCTCCAACAGATACAGAACTCGAAGTGTATGCTGAAGTGGATCATGTGCTCAAGGAGTCCGATGCTGTGCTGGATGAAATTCAAGTCTATAAGGTAAGAAGTGAAAGGAAATAGACAAGATGCAATCCTGCTCTATCTGCAAAATGTCATCTTGATTATACAAGTAAAGTATTTGTTGTGACAACAAACTTTATGAGATAAATAGACCTGCAGCTGCAGCTTATTATTATTATATAAGATGGCAATGGGAGAATAAGTATCTATGCACAGTAGATACGTATATAAATAGGTATAGTGGGTCTTTAGTTAATATTGGGCTTTTAGATGGGATACTTTTCGATTTGAACAGTTTTGTATAGGTATGTTATTTGCGCATGTCACGACTTTGCTCTTTGAAGTGGTTTATTGTGTCTGATTTTCTCAGTTTTTTATTTTGTGAAAGGAAAACGATGAAAGCTGGTATAATGGTAAGTAAGGTTTTCTTGGAGGTGTTAGGTATAGAAACGAAGGTATTTTATGTATTGCCATTAAAATGTTTGTTTATCGTTTGAAGACTTGTTGTTTAACCATATGTAGAGAAAGTTTTGATGATTTATTTGGCGCATACCTAAAATTGAATGAGGGTTTTTGGATCTCAGGTCAAAAGCTGAAAATGGTCTTTTGACCTACCTCTAGGAGTTCAGAACCAAACCCCTATGATCTTGGTGTTGTCGATTACTTCTCGAGTAATACTTACAAGGGTTTTCCAAGTGTGAAATGTGTGCAGTGAATGCTGTTCGTTGTTTTCTTTATGTAAAATAAGTAAATTTGTTTAAGATTTAGAATTATGAAATGACTTGTTCAAAATTCTAAACATTAAAATATTCTGAACTTTTTAAACAAATGAACGCATCCAGAGAAAATTATAAACGAACAGCATTAACATAGACTTCACGTAGACTAAGAGTGAGCTTACACGGGTTCAAATAACAGGTTTGAATTCTAAATAAGGCCAAGTCAGTTAGTTAATTTTTTAAATGTCATCAAATTCTAGCTTGGCTCTTTACTTTGCCATCTTTTGCTTGCAGAAAGTTCCAAAACTTCTTATACAAGTTACAATTCAATCATAAGTTGTGTTTTGTATTACATACATATAAAGAAAAACTACTGATTCCTCTTTCAATGTGAAAAGAAACCCTTCTAAACAAAAAGTTTAAATAAAATTGTAACCTAAATAAATAAATCACAGAGTTATGACATTTTTACGTAAGTAATCTTGACTTATTAGTGGAGATTTTTCTTGGCCAACTTTCCAATGAAGTTGCTTTAATTGAAAGGCAGTGGACAGGTTCAGACAACATAAGGGACTTCATTTGCAGTCAACTGCATACTTTGAATGTAAATGTTGACCAAGAGAACTAGTTACTTGGCCAAGTGTCATAAACTTCAAACTTGGAAATTTACTTCAATAGCCTCTACTTCCAGTTGATCGTGCAAAAGCTACCAAAAATATAATTTTCTACACAAAACTCAGGCAAGATACGATTCCATCTAGACTTGCATTTTGTATTTAAAATAAATATCACTTATTTCTTGTCTTATTTGAAAAGGAACCCTTTTATTTTTAATATCCCGTTGTTTGGGCAGCTGTCACTTTTAAAGTAATCTACTTTTGACATTTGAGAAGTAAAAAACTACGCCATTACTAACAATGAAACGAACAAACGCATTGCCTGCGTTCAATCTCAGGCAGATAGGGTAGGAAGTTAGTGATGTAAAGAATCGAAACCGTGTCCGTCGCTCAAGAACAACTGAGAATATTGTTGCTGTTGACCGTATATTTTAAACGTGGAATTAGGCATTCTACAAGTGAAATCACACTATATTTTATACACACGAACTTAAGCCTACCAATCATTGAAATGCATTAAAATGATCTGAATTTTCTAGAGGTTTGGAACTCTTACACTTTTTGTGTGATTGGACATTACTTATCCGAAAATTATATAACGGTAAAAGAATGAACCGAGCTATGATTAATTTATTTTTGGTCGAAATTAGAAGGTATAAATAGGGAAGACTTTTATTATCAAAACGATCGTAATTTTGCTGAAAAAGTTTCCTGACCGAGTTATTTTTCACATATTCACGTGAATTTTCTACAAAAAATAATTGTTCTTTTTTTAATATAAAAATCAAGCTTCTTATTGGAAATGTATGCTTTAAGACCCATACATACCTAGCTATTAAAAAAATAATTCTAATTCTATTATCTATTTAAAAATATTCTTATAAATAGACGTAAGGATTTAGGAACATGGGATTTGTTTGTAGGAATCAGTTAATTTGTCATATTATTTAAAATATGATCTCCTATAGCTGCCACCAAGGCTCCTTTACGATAGTAAAAACCACTAAACTTGAGTCATATCAAATTCTTTTTTGTTTGTCAATGTCAAAGATCACTCTTTGCTTTGTACCTGTTTTCCAATGCGTCACATTATACCAACAAAAAAACTCCATAAACAAAGAATAACAATAAATACCTCTTTAAATTCAAAAACAAAAAACATAAAAAGAAAAGTTAAACTAACAAATTTTAAAAAAAATCAAACAACGACGAACTCACCATCAAGTCCCATCTTTATAGTATAGTTTATTCGTCATTGAACTCCATTTTGCTTTATCAAGCGATTGTTCTGCATAAGTAATGAGTCAATTTAAATTTGATCTTCAACCCTCCAATTATAGACGGCTCGGCTCTCAAATTGTTATTATAATCTGTGGGAATAGGGCATTCGCTGGAGCTGGAGCTGGAGTGAGTATAGTGTCTCGATTTCAATCAAATTGAAATACAACACTGCACCACCACCACCGGAGTCATTCAAATATCCACAAGGAAATATTGTTTCAATCTAAATCTATAATTATTAGTATTACCAATGGAAATTGAAAATTCATACATTTACCTAACTCGAAATGTGATTTTTATTTATTTATATTAATATGTTTACTCATGTATCACGAAGTAGGAAAGTATTTTTTTGATCTGTAAACTGGGCCCTAATCCACGTTTTTTCTTATTGTTATAGCTTCTGAGAACAACTTTAGTCATTGGTATGGTACTGGTCTGAGTCATGTCCAATAGGTTAGCCTCAAGCCGGTTTAGAGAGCCCTATTCATTGGCCATACGATTTTTGAGAATGAAAAGCCATACATACGTCTAGAGTGTGACGTTGAAATAAAAACTAAAAGTTAAACTCGCACCTATTTGCACAGCTTACAGATACTTTTATTTTGCTGCGGCCAATGCACGGTAAAACTGAGCGCTGTCTGTTGTATTGTTTTTCGCGCAACATATCTGTAGAATTTTAATTAGAAGAATGCAGTAGAGCATGGGCTTTGGGCTTTGGGGGATATTATTGCTTGTGATTCATATGAAATGTTTTTCTTGTTTTGTTTTATGTTTTATTATTTTGCTCAAACAACTTGTTTTTGTTCTTATTGCAACTTAAGTTATAAGTATGGAATATGAGAGAACACATAATATTTCCACATTTATAGGAATATTTTTTGATAGTTTCTTTTAGCATTTCCGTTTTCGCTGAGCATCAGAAAAGATGAATGAGTACTTCATTAGAAGTCTAATAATGAGTTTGATGATCTTGTTTAACAAGAGATATAAGGAAATGGACTGCATTAGGGGAGTAAGGAATCCGCAAACATAAATATTCATTAGGCTTTTCAACGGAATTCATATTAAATATTGCTAGAATTTATTATTCAACTGATTTTTGTAAACAATGTACCTATGTACATACATATGTACATATATCGAGGTGTAAACTATGAGGAAATGATTTCTATCAAGTTGTTCTCTAACACTTAAAAATTTTAGGATATTATAATTGGATTAAATAAATAATAAATTAGGTGGAGCAACAATCAGTTGAGAACTAGTGCCTAGAGACTTACTCGTACAACTCTCAACCATTCCTTGAGTAATTTTATCAGGGATAGAGGGGAGATACAGTCTTAAGGTTTGTTTGTCAATTCATCGCAAGAGGCAGTACTAGTGAAAACTTTGGGTGACATAGGCACGGATTGAATCCAAGACTTTTGGCATGGGTACTACGGCTAAAATTGGATGGAAATGGTCGTAAATTGGTAGTAAAACAACACCAATTCGAGACAAGTACTGAGACGACTTAAACTGTTTGGCAAAATTAAGTTATTTTTCTGCCCCACAAAAAAATAATAATTTTCCAAATTTAATTTTTATCTTACATCGGGTTTTTAAATTATGCCTCTCTAAAAATGTCGAATACAACCAAAAACGGCGTTTTTTAGGCTAAGGTAAAACACAAAATAGTTCTTAACAATGGACTATGTGATTTTGGTTTCGAATCCAAGCTTCGACTTTCAAAATGTCATCATTATTTTTCCTTTTTTTAATATATTTCAACAACTTGAAGTGATAGCCTTGTAAGAACGGATTCGTTACAAAGACAAAATTACCTTCAAACAGTTGACCTTTTCTGTTAAAAAAACGTTTTAGCATAAATGGTTTAGCGTTTCGTTAAGATTTTTGTATGTTAGGTTAGGTTAGCTGGAAGTGGCTCTTCGGGATTTAGTAGGACACACTTAGGCTAGTTGTTGGATCCTTGTGAATCTTAAAACCTGCTTCTGATCTCAATGGAACCAATTGTAGTTAGTAGACTAATGATGTTAGTGTGTCTGAAATCGTTTAGATCGTTATAGAAAAATTCTCTTAGGTAGGTCTTGCGTTTTTGAGCTAGAGCAGGTACAGAGGGGTTAAAGAACTGTTTCCTCCTCTTCCTTCCATTCAGATTCTGCAAGTCTGGCGTGTCTGGATATGGACATAATATCGAGCTTATATGTAATCTGCTTAGAGATATCAAGCACCTCTAGGGTAGGCGTGATTTTTTTTGTAGCCTGATAGGTGGTGATATTATTCCACTTAATGTTGGTTTTCTTTTTGCGTCTTGCAAAAGCAAAAGCTTACATGTAGCCCTTGGTATGCAAGAACTACCCCAACGTGGTAAAATGGTTAGTACTGGTGCATCTGCTTTAAAATTTCCTGGATTGTCTCTATGGCCCGGCACCCAGAAAATGTGAATGTTAAACTGTTGTTGCCATCTCTATTAGAAATGATCGGCAGTTACGAACTGTTATATAGAATTTGTAGAGTCCAAGAATTTAATGGCGACCTGACTGTTTAAGAAAATCCGGGTATCAGCTGTTGATATTGGGTTTTCTTTAACCTAGGACAATACTTCTTCTACTTATGCCTGGAATACGCTACAGTGATTGAGAGAGCAGAATTAAAGGCTTAATTTTAATCGTTCAGAGTACATACATACATACAAATCTGGATGGTATAGAAACCTGGAAGTTCCTATCGAACTGTTATTGGTGAATGGTAATTTATGCTATTTTAAAAATTTATAGAACCACCAAAAATTGTATTGGAAAAAAAAAACTAGTGCATGATAGATATCCTCAAAAAGACCATTGTCGTACGTGACTGAAACGTACAAGGGTTGCCCAAGCCTGTGGCCGCTGCTCGTGTAATAATAAATGTGTTTTGAGAATTATGAAACGAAAACGACTTATTTAAAATTCTAAACATTAAAATGTTCACAACATTCCTGAGCAATGAACGCATTCAAAGTAAATTATAAACAAAACGAACAGCAATTAAAGAACCTAAATAAATTGTACACGTAGGCTAAGAGTGAGTTCACAGAACGTTGGTAACAGCTCTAAAAACTTGTCGGAAAAGTGTAATTTTTTAAATTAACAGTGCACTAGTTAGTCCTTACATTTTAAGGCTTTTTTAAGTTCTATTTCGAACTTTCTAATATTAAACTTGGAGTATTTCTCTTTATAGAACTTGTCTTGCATGCGATTTTCCTCTTAATAATCATTTTATACCATATAAATGGATTATTTAAATACTATGCGTGTTTGGTCCTTTCATTGCACCTATATATACGCTAAGGCTGAAAACTTTGTTTGTTGTTGTTTTTTCCCTGAAAACTTTTGTTGAAAAGTTTTTGTTTGAATATTAATTTGTGCTAAACCCTAATAACCAACATTTTTAACCCCCGACTCGATAAAAAAAAATTTAAAACCGTGAAACACTGCACCTTTCAACAATCACACACAGAGCACATAGTCTAGGGGAGCCAATTAATAACAACCTGCAGGAAATTCTCACGTTTACAGTTTAAGTTTTTGGCAGAATTCCAGTTTTCGAAAAAAAGAAAAACAAAAAAAACTACAAAAATAGTTATCCCATCCCCGTATTTCAAAACTCCCTTAAATAACAACCCAAAACGATATTTTATAGCAGCTAGGTAGTTGATACATGCAACATACACAGGAAAACAATTTTTGGGATTTCACATTTATAGGAAGCAATAAACTTGGTTTATATGTAGGTCACAGGAAAACAGCAACCAGCTTTGAGCACAATACAACAAAAAAAAAAAAACAAATTCAACAATAAAACTTGAAATCCCTTAGTAATGGAACTGTTACCCTTTTTATTTTAGTTGTGAATTGTGACGGGGATTTTAGGTTTGCTTAGGCTTAGAGTTTTTTTTACTGCGGCGTCTAATCAACTAGTATTGATTTATGGGAGTTGTTGCTTCTTTTTTTTTTCAATTCATATGAAATGTGATCCCATCATTTTAGTACCTATCTACTGTGGACCATTTGCACTGGGTTATCTATCCGCGTGGTGAACTTTTATAGTTCGGAGTCGTCGTCGTCATCGTCATCGTCGTTGTCGTGATGCTTCCATCGCTTCATCAGCATGGTCTTCGTTGTTGTCGTCATGTTTTGCTGTGTTGTTTTTATTCGGATCTCATTTTATCTCTATAGGGTCAGTCAGGGTTTTCTGTTCGAATTGCATCGAATAAATAATGACTGACATTAATTTGGGGCGTGACGAAAAAATGTGCGACTCCTTTCTATAGATTTCTATGTAGACATTGTATCAGTGTATCGTGATGTAAACCAGTAAAGCACAAAATTTATTAAATGTCATCTCGACAATCCCCGGTACAAAGAGGATGCTTGTTTCTATAGTTTTTGTTTTTGCTGCTGTTGTTTAATTATTATCTTTGATGTTGTTTTGACTTTGTGGGGAGTTGTTTTTAGGTCACTTGGTTTTGATTATTATTACATAAGAGAGATACATACCTACTACTATCATAATTGAAGCAGAGATAGGTAATTAACGTTGTTTCTTCCGGCTTGGGGTTGCTTCGCGAGCTAATGCGATGGCCTGAAAACTAAAACTATAGAAATAATTAATGCTTGATTTGTCGCGGGTTAGAAAAAATGAGCAGCGGGTGGACGCTGTACGCGATGATGCAGTTAAAACCTTTTGAACTTTTTTAACGACTTTTTTTCATTTTTTTTTACTAGGTTCTTAGTTGTTGTTTTTTTTTGTGCAACACTATAATAAAAATAATAACAACAACTTAATGAATATAATTCTTTTAAAAAATTTAAAGTTAAGCATTTGTACGTCATCTTTAAGTCCCAAGAAAAGTAGTGAACCATTTTTCAAATCTTGTAGGAAATATGGGCTGTTTTTTGAGAGCTTGAGAAGTTTAAATATTTATAACAGGTGTTTTTAAGCGGCATAGAACTTTAAGTTGGAAACACTATTTTAAATGGCGCCCATTTTGTTAAATGTCAAATAGTTTAGTTTAAGTTTGGTGTGGACGATATTCCCCGCGTCGTCGATAGCGCTTATCATTCATCGAAGTAACGATATTTCCTTCCTCGTTTCCAAAGAAATTCCGATCGATAATGCCAATCCGCACCAAACAGTCAATGGGCAATTTCAGGCGACATAAGGGACTTGAAAGTAAGGAAAGTTACTAGCATCTGATTGGCCAGCTGTTAAAACATTGGGCAGGTTCAGACCACATAAGGGACTTGAAAGTAAGGCAAGTTTCTAGTATCTGATTGGTCAGCTGCCAAAAAATTACCTTCCAATTAAGGCAACTTTAATGGAAAGTTGACTGGAAAGTTAGTCAAGAAAAATCTCCCTTACTATCAAGTCAAGTCTACTTCTGTCAAAATAACAGTTGATCATGTTTTTTCATTCAATTGAAAGCTGAACTTTATTACTCTATGATTTATTAATTTTCTGCACAACTTCATTCACTGTTTTCTATAAAAGGATTCCTTGTCAATTTGGAAAAAAAAATAAGTAATATGTCTTTACAATACAAAATACAAATCGTGATGGACTGCAGCTTGCCTGAGAAGTGTTTTGTAGACAATAATGTTTTTATTAGTTTTTATACTATGAACTTGAAGTACAGGTTTGTGAAGTAAAGTTCTAATTTGAAATTCATGTCACTTGGAAAACTAACTAGTTGTCTAAGTCAAAATTTCCGTTGAAAGAATGAATGTTGCTTGAACCTGCCCATTGCCTTCCAATTAAGGCAACATTGTTGGAAAGTTGACTATGAAGTCAATTCCACTTCTGTCATATGTCTACACAATTCTATTTGATGTTTTATGTAAAAGGGTTCTTTGTCAATTTGGAAAAAGAATTAAGTAATATTTCATTAAAATATAAAATTCAGGTCGTGATGAAATTGTAGCTTGCCTGAAAAGTGTTTTGGAGACAATGACACTTGGAAAAATTAACTAGTTGCCTTGGTCTAAATTTACATTCAAAGAACGCAGTTGACTGCAAATGAAGTCCCTTATGTTGTCTGAACCTGCCCAATTTTAATAGATGTAATGGCTTGAAGATTGTCTTCGTCCATAAACAAACAATTTGCTGATTGACATACCCATTTAACCAACAACGAGCTCCATCAGTAAACACCGTAAAATTTGAAGCAAGTGCTTAATAAACTTCGCGGACTGATTTTTTTTTTCAAAGTGAATTTACAAAATTTGGAAGCATTCAGTGGTTAAACAAATTTGATATTCTTAACTGTCAAACCAAAGACAAGAAGCACCGAAATTGTCCAATGTTACTAAAAAACACCCTCTTAAATGGTGTGAAAAAACAACACACTTTTCATAACCTGTGACTTCCTAATGACGAATCAAGACTGAATAATGCTCCAAAAATTTATCAGAGTCACAAGAAAAATTATGTAATTTTATAAAAAGAAACAAAGATTAGGTTATCACATGTTTTTTTTTTTGAGGTGTGGAATTTATATTTTTTCCAAAAACAAGTGACCCTACCCAATGCTTCCACATTTACCATATAAAAACATCAAAGTAGGTGCAAATAATGTTTCTTATATAAATGATCCCATTTTTATTTGGAAAAACCTCATATTTAGCCTCTGGGTGAAAAGCATTTCAATAAATCGCAAAGCAATTCAAATTAATTACATACCATGTGGTAATCATAAATTTATATACAACAACCAAAATGATTCATTTCATGCTTAGCTCGTGTCCAAGTCCACTTGGATTTAATAAGCAGCCAAACAAGCACTATGCAGTAGTGGTCTTTGTCTTAAGTGTATCGTATTTATATTGTTGGACGGTGGCGATGACTACAAAACAACAACGTACAGTACATAGAACCAAAGCGATGATGTTAAAACCAGATTAATACACGCAACTCGAATGCCAATGCCAATCTAACTGCATTTGATTGCTGTTGGCTACTTTTGCAGCACGATACGAGAAGTTTGTGTGGTTCTCTATTCAAATGTGCAGCAATTTTTGCATTTAGTCTAGTTACAGTCGATGCTAAAAGTAAAGTTACAGAATCATTTTTTTTTCGATTTATCAAACTACATAAGTGACATTAAATTTGAAAACTATGGCTACAATCTAGTATTGGATACCTTATTGAAGGAATTAGATATCTGTCAAAATACAAAATACACTTTCAGCTGTTCACAAAAAGTAGACAAAAATTCAGATTTCGAGATCCAATATTACTATAAAATACAATTTTGAATGGAGATTTCAAAACATCGTCGGATTTCTTACCAACAAATATTAAAATTTGAAATCAATGTTCAGCTTTCTTCAAATTTAACCATAAATTCTTCGATACCTTTGGATTTGTTTTTTTGATAACTCAAATGCCTGTTCTTCTTCTAACGCCATCACGCAAGTTTGAGAATGTCAAACTCATTGCTCAATTGTCAAATATTTGATTTTGTAAAAATTGTAAATTTTAAACTGTCAGCGTTTTGCTTACAAATAAGTGATTGTTTTTGGTTAGAGAGAAAGCGATGATTTTAAGGCAATTCGTCATATAAATAGGACTTGTGTACATATATTATATAATCGGACTTGTGTACATATTGTACAATAATCTAATGTTTTAGCTGAATTACTCTCTTTACTTTTCATCCTTTTGTTGAAAAAAGAATTATAAATATTTGATTCAGGCTTATATCTTCATATTAACCTCATTAACCTTTATTGAATTTTTCAAGCAATTTAAGATAAGCTGTTATTTTTCTTTCGTTATTTATTTTGCGATTTAAAGTTATTTTTTTTCAGTTTTGATATGCTAGTTTGACAGATCAACAATTTCTTACAATAGATTCGTTCCTAAATAATTCTAACATATTCCAAACATTCGTAACAATGACATTTGAACAATTTTTTTCTGGCATAAAAATTGTACAAAAAAGATCGGACCTTAGCTATTTTGAATCAGCTGTTCTTTTACACGTAAAACAGTAACACAAATATGTATATTCAAATAACCTTTCTATCAGAAATTAAACGATCCTATGATTTTTGGTCAATATTTTGCTATGACAGTGACATTAAATCTTATTAATTAGACCATGAGTACAATAGTCTCATATATCTATGATTTTTATATAATTTCATTTCAAGACACTTTTGGTTTTACAACAGTGAATCATAGCATACATTTTCTTTTTTCAATATGCTTAAAAAATGACAAAATTATAAGTTGGTATTCATCCTCCTTCAAAATATGAAAAATAAAATATATGTAAATCTGTTCAGATAGGCCAAATATTTGTAGACAAAATGACAGCTAGGCCACTATTGCTATAAATTATTTGATTAACATCGAATTAAGCAGTTTTTGACATTAAGGGATCGCGTTTTCTAATAGGAAGTTGACAACTTTGAGTTTAATTTGTGAACGCACCCTTTCACTAATCATCGAACTATCACTGTCAATTTATTCATCAAACTCAACGTTTTCATCATATTAAAGTGCGTACTTGAACGAGCAACTTTTGCAAAAATGTTCTGTCGAAATTCCGAGTCGGTGACGACAATTTTAAAAGCGTTAGTTCCAATTTTCGGTCGTAATTCTCGCCCTAGTAGACATGCAATTACAAAGTTAGTACAAAATTTGTTATCTACATATTCGTTGTGCGGTGTTGCCTTGTCAGGGAGACAGCAGGTTGGTTGAAATGTCCAAAATACCTCAATCGTTCAGGCGTCCGTAGTAAACGATCCAAAACAATCAATTCTACAGCGTTCCCAAGAGTTGGGCATCGCTAAGATCACTTAATGGCGTATTTTGCGAAAGGAGTTTGATTTAAAGCCATACAGGATCAAGCTTCCTCAAAAAATGAAGCTACTGGATCATTTGAAGCGACGTACGTTCTAGAATTGGGCAAGTCATCAAGTCTTTATTGTTGTTCGAATGGATATTTTATAGTGTTTTCTTTTGATCGGATCGATTGAAAATCATTTAAAGAATTGTTTGATCAAAAACAGTTTGATTGCACAATTATCTGTTTTGCTAAAAATATATGTATTTTCCTGTCAGGAATTAATTTGACTGAACAGATGATTCTATTTTGTCAAATGAACCATTCCACTGATCTGTGTCCCATTTTATAAAGTTGTAATGACAGATTTCTTTCAGAGAAAATTTTCCGGTAGATTTCAATCAGGAAATTTTGTTCAATGACAGAAATGTTCAATGACCGCTATAAACGATCTGTTAAAATCATTTCAAAGATTGGTTACAATGATGAAAAAACAATGATAGCTATAATAGGTCCCTAAGAACCCATGTCAATAAACATTGTTCCCATAATCTTTTTAAAAAACGTTTGAGTTTCATTGGGCACTGTTTGCTTTTTTCCCTCAAATGAGATTATAATTTTTGTACGTTAATTTTCAACAGTGACTGTATTTTGAATAAAACACCTATTTTATTGGACTAAGAATTATTTAAAAAGTTGGTTTTCTTTTCACCTGGTTACCTTTTGGTTATATAGCAGTGAATTAAGTCAGTTCTAGACATAGTTTAATAGTACTTTACCTATAATATAGTAGGCAGGTAGGTAAGTTGAATGAACGTTATAGGCTTTATTGTACTCGTAGTACAACGTTAATCCGCATTCCGGCCGGGTAATGCACCAGTTGATTTGTTTCTTTGTTCGAGAAGACTTTTTTGTTCCTTTTTTTAATACTTTTAAATATATTATGCACTAATACCGTTATTGTGAAGCTACAAAATACCCATGCATGTGATTTGTTTCGTCGAGTGAACGTAAATGTGGAATCGATTATAACGGTAAATGGCTATACTTTATATTTGCATACAGACAGAGTATAAGACTAAGGTATTTACATAGATTTCTTGAAGTCATCAGAAGTAGAGTACACTGTTACTTTTTCAATTTGCAAAAAAGAAACTGGATCCGAGTATAAAAATACATTATGTGGATTTAAAATGGAAAACGGTGAACATTGTACCTGTCATCGTTGCAATGATATATAATATGGTTTTGGGAATTCTTGGTGTTTCAATTTGAAGCCAAAATGCTTACTTTAGAGAGTGCTTAGAAAGTCTTGGGATCAACCTCTGCTTAAATCTACAAAATCACCAATAAAGCCATCCATCCGGAGAAACTTCTATAAGAAGAACTCCACTTGACATGCTCGCCCCCTTTAATAAGGTCTTCCACTTCTTTGATGTGCATTTGAATTATATTTAACATATTCAAAGTTTTTATTATTACCTATGCCTTTTGTCGTTGATGTTTATTTTCTAATGTTTAACTTTCCCTCCAACATTTAGTGTATCTAATATTAATTCCCCTTTCGTTTACAATGCGACATTAAAAATGCACGCGGGACATAAAAGCTTACAATAATCAGTAAGCATAATCACCACCGCCAACACTAACGGTTTATTTAGTGGCACTTAAATTGTTTTATACAAGAAAGAAACCACTGACTGCTTCCTCTGCCTATTATGGGTAAGCGCATTATAGTCCATTGCAAATCAACTTTGGTGTTTGGGTCAACTTTTGTATGGTAGGTAACAATTTGTTGTAATTTCATTCACAAAAAGAAAAGCAATCGCCCCCTTTTTTGTCGCCTGCACTTTAAAGATTTTTTAAAACATATTTTACAGCCCACGACATTTTGATTTAAAAATAAAACTAATAATGCAGAACGAGTGGTCATGTGAGTAAGTTTTGAATACAAAAATCATTATCTAATTCTAATGCACTCTTTTTATAATATTGGGATTGGGAATGAAGGTGGACTCAAACCAAATAACTTAATGTGTAAATTACGCCCCCCCTAAATTGGCGGTGGAAATAAATATGTTATTTCGCTTGAAGAAATAATGTTGTACATCCGGTCAATAATAACAAATGCCGCCAACTGGGAGCGGTGGTGGTGAAGTCTGTGCAAACATTAATGTCATGCCATCCTCCATGTAAGCCACAAATTGTGCACTCTCATGCGACTTGGCTGACTAGACTTCGCTTCGAGTGCGCGATGTACATAGCTGTTTAATGATACACTCTTGACACAGTGTTTAATTTTTTGAACAGGGTAACTCGGTTATTTGTTTTTTTTATAATAATTTATAATTTTGATTACATTTTGGGAGAAATTTCGGATCGAAATGTCAATAACACACAAACAAATCATAATTGCATTCAATAGATTATGCTTTATATTTAAAACGTCATACATGGAACAAATCATAATTGCATTCAATAGATTATGTTTTATATTTAAAACGTCATACATGAAACGTCAGTTGTCATAATAATCAACAAATAAATGACGTTTTAAAACGTTCACGTGTGAATAGAATAAATGCATTTTTAAGCCTAGTACGCTGCTGATGCGAAACGAAATTTCCCATACAAAAATGACATGACGAAATCATAAACGAAAAATTTCGCTGTGCTTTTCGTTTTTCAGTACGCTGCTGGACGACGAAAAGTGACATTTTAGTGGATAGCTGTACTAGATTTCTTAGTACAATTCTCCACTCTTTTTGTTCTCAATTTAATTGCCCGGCATATTAATTGCTTGCGAAATTTTGACGTTTAATTTTTTATTGAAAAAAATTGTTTAAAAATAAATAAATTGGGTTGCGCAACAGTTCGTTTGAGAACTAGGGCCTAGTGATTTATAAAACAAAAAATTGTTTACAAATTAAAATTGAAAAAAATTGTTTACTCGTGACTTTCGGTGTTTTGATTTGGATTTATTTTTGATTTAAAATTTAAAATAAAATGGATTTTTCTAATGTGTTCCAACATTGCATTTCTGAATCGGAAACTCAGGATGTTATTGGTGATGTGCAAGAAGTGATGAAGACAAGCAGTGAACTTCAACTTCCAGACAGAACTCTCGCTTTTCCGCTGTGGTTTTCGTTTTCATTTCGCTCTGCACTTGGAGACCACCGAAAAATTTCGTTTCGCATCAGCAGCGTACTAGGCTTTATTCTGGTTCAGACAGAGAAGAACTGTCATTCTGAAAGCAGAGTCATTACTCGACAATTTGTTGATCAAAAGTTGTTAAAGCGTTTCTTTCTTAAAGCCTAGTACGCTGCTGATGCGAAACGAAATTTTTCGGCGGTCTCCAAGTGCAGAGCGAAATTAAAACGAAAAGCACATCGGAAAAATATTTGTGGAGAGTTCTGTCTGGAAGTTGAATTTCACTGCTTGTCTTCATCACTTCTTGCACATCACCAATAACATCCTGAGTTTCCGATTCAGAAATGCAATGTTGGAACACATTAGACAAATCCATTTTATTTTAAATTTTAAATCAAATATAAATCAAAGTCAAAACACCGAAAGTCACGAGTAAACAATTTTGTTTTTCAATAAAAAAATTTAACGTCAACATTTCGCAAGCAATTAATATGCTGGGCAATTAAATTGAGAACTAAAAGAGTGGAGAATTGTACTAAGAAATCTAGTACAGCTATCCACTAAAATGTCACATTTTTTCGGAATTTTCGTTTCGCATCAGCAGCGTACTAGGCTTTACACAGAGAATTCGTAGCTTCAAATATGTATGTTTTTCTTTTCAGTTTGTTATAAGCGTGTTCAGAATGTGCTCTATATGTTACGAATAAAATAACTGAACAAACAGAGCTAATCAAAATTAATTGACAGGTGACAGATAAGTGTTCCGGTGTATGTCAAAAGTAATACAGATCTAATAGAACAGAAAACGCTTGGCTTAAGGTCTTAGACCAAAGTAGACGGTGAAAAAAATAATTTGTTTGGCGATTTTTTTTTCTATCATATTAGCAAATAAATGGAGATTCAGGAAACAGAATTTCACTACAGCACACAATAGTTTTCTTGCGGCCATTGATTTCAAAATGGTGTATGTGAGTGTTTTTACAATTACCACGCTTTTTTCGCACGGATGACAAACCGGGCTAAAAGGTCTTGTAATTTTTAAATTATAACAGAGCCAATGTTTATTTTTTTCTACATAATAACTGCCAAAAAAGTACGTAGAATTTTTACTACATACACATGTATTCTTGGCCAAATGTCACACTTCTAAGTGAAAAGTACAAAATTATTCAAAGAAATCGTCAGATAATTGTTAATAAGCTATGAATTATGAAATATAAAAACAAATATTAGTAGATATTTTCAAAGAGAATGTAGCTTACAAAGTATGTCCAAAATTTAAAGTCAATCGATTAAAAATTGTCTAAGCTAGAGTCTTGTCAACTTAACAAATGCAGTTTTGAAATAAACGCCATTGAAGTTTTGAGTAGTAGACATTTTAAATAATAAATGTTTTTCTTAATTTAAAAGATTTTCAGATAATGTTTGACATTTTCAAAGCTTATTTTGAACTTGTCGGATTTGGTTAGTTCAGGGATCTGAACTGTGAATTTCTGCTCTGAACATATTTCGAACATTCTAACTTTGTTTTAAAATACATTTGAGTAATTGAAATTAAGAAAATGGATATTTGTAATTTTTGTATTAATAAGGAAAATATTGAATTATTTATTTATCAAAAAATGTATGTTGCAACCTGCACACGCTTAAAATTAATACTGATCAGCGTTTTTACTAAGAAAGCTCAGTTTTTTCCTAGACGTTATGTGAAAGGAAAAAATGATGCAAAAAACACAATTTTGAGTTTGACGGTTCAAGATCTGTTCAGATACAAAAATGAAAAACACCTATTGAGAACGCAAAGTTATCGATATAATATCGATTTTATATGTTTGCTTCGGATAAGTCTACAACTGAAGAAGCAACTGTCAGATCATCGAGTTTATAAAAGATTTGTTTGTAACTGTCATGTTACATGACATAATATTAGTAGCTTTCTCAAATAAACTACTTTTAAAGAATATTTGCTGGAAGTTAATGGAAATAAATAAAATATCACATTATTAGGCATGTTTGCTTAGTTTTTTAACCACACATCTTATCTAAAGTTCTGAATCCAAAGATAACATATTCAAAGCGGAATCACCCTCTAAACTTGAGCAAATTCAAATGCAAAATAAAAAACAACAATAAAACATACATTATACACATATGTATAGATGGCGTACATTTATGTTTTGTCATTTTAAATTATTCGGCGAGGGTCTGCTTGTCCCCTTTGGCAATCACAAAGCTCAGCTGATGTTTGTGCGGACTTTATTTGTTTTTGTTTTTTTTGTTTCGTTTCGTTCATTTAAGTGTGGTGAAAACATTTGTAAATTATAAATGTAAGCACTTCCGTTTTCGTTTTTATTAGAAGACAACAAATCGTTTGCCGGATACAGAGAGTTATATGGGGAAAATATGTAAATTGCGCGCCATAACGCCGCCGCGCCGCCACGCCAGCCAGTACCGTAAAATGAGGTGAAGTGAAAATATCGTCCAAAATTTGTAAAACCCAAACGAGTTGTGTTTTTTTAATGTTTTAATGTTGGCCTTGAAACTGCATAAAAAAGATGATTGTATGTACATATGTTTGCTTTTATAAATAAACATTGGCTCATCTGGAATATTGCTTTTTTTAACTGTTGCTCTTTTTTAATTTTAAAATTTTGATTGCAGAGAGTTTTATCGTTGATATAGGCTGAATTTTTGTTTTGGGGAGTTTTGATATGGGAATAAATTCCGTTGTGGTGGTTATTATTATTTTTCTTTGCCCTGCTGGACCCATTTCATGACCTCGAAAACTCTTATCTTCAACGAAAAATTTATAAATTCGTTGACTCAATTCTCACATTTTTGTGAATTTAGTACATATATTTTCAAAAAAAGGTAGTTTTTTTTTTTTTTTAAGTTATGAAAAGCGGATATGAAAACAACACTTGTTTTGAGAACGTATAAAGAAAAATATTGAAGAAAGAGGAAAAACAAATACATATAAAGAATAGGAAGCTCTTCTCTTCTTCCATGAAAATTGGATCAAAAATTACCTTCCTTAAAAAAATTCCTACAAAGCTGTATTTTGGTTAATAGCTTCATTTATATGTCCTCAGCATTTCCTAAAAAGCCTTCATTTTGGACAGTAGCAAAATAAATAAAAAAAGGGGTGAAAGAAGGCCAGTTAGCTTTGGGGAAAAATCGGGGGTCGAAAATATTGTAATGTATTTCATTTAGTCAAAAAATGCAATAAAATTATATTTTTGAGTAGGGAATTTTTGTTATTGTGATATGTCTAGACAAATATTTTATATTATAAAAACAAGTTTCAGAGTCTTATTAGGGATACGCCACCATCTTGAAGCAAATATTTTTATTTGCATTTTGTTCAATAACTCTCAAGAAGATTAGTGTTTTAACAACAAATAAACAAAAGAATTATGTATCTATGCAATGATAAATTAATATTTTAAACTTTATTTTTCGTCACGATGGGGGTAGGAAGACTTAGACTTCTTCTGTGACATCCCTTTAATTTTTTTTTAATATAGCTCATAACTTTTTTTTATATTGCTCTTAACAACATTTATCATCAATATGGAAGAAAGTATCGCAGAAAGTATCCTGCGCTTAACATGGTTCAGTAATTTTAGAAAACTGGACGGTGTTTTGTCTGATATTTATAATATAGGGCTCATTTTAATTTTTGTTAAATTTACTTGACCCCCTATCAACACCACCCCACCCCTCCAAACTTGTATGATCTTTTTTCACCCCCCCCCCTACATTTTTTTCTAGAAGTAAAAAAGGATGAATTTTTAAGGAGCGTTAAGATGAATTTTTAGGGAGCGTTAATAATAAATGAAGTTCTTTACCAACATTTAGCTTTGTCTGAATTTTTTGTATTGTTTAAAATATAAATAAAAAAGAATTAGAAAAAGCAATAATATTAAATATTTCTCAATGGTAGACCATCTAACAAGCATAGCAAGACAACATTTGGAGAAAAAGAAAAAACTTTACAGCTGCTTCATTGACTTCAAAGCTGCTTTTGATACGGTCAATCGACAAGCATTGATTTACAAACTATCTTCTCTTGGCCTTTCGAAAAAATTTGTACTTTTTTATTCTAACTTTCTGAGTTCAACGAAAGCCTCAGTATGGGATGGCAACAACTTATCCAAAAGTTTTGAGACAGCGGCGGCGGCGGGAGTTCCCCAAGGATGTATTCTAAGTCCCATTTTGTTTGCACTTTATATTGATGCGGTTTGTGAAATCCTACCGGGAGGTGTAATATTTGGCGAATCTTTGATTAAAGTTTTACTGTATGCAGATAATCTGGTACTTTTGGCGGATAACCCATTTTCTTTACAACTGCAAATCAATAGACTTAAAGAATATTGCGAAACTTGGGGCTTACGGATCAATATTAGAAAGACCAAGGTTATGATATTTGAATCTAGGCGGCATGCACGACGTGCTGAAGAATCATGTAACGTCAACAACGAGCGTATTGAAATTGTGCTGACCTATAACGTAAACTGGAGCAATCATGCGAAAGAGAAAACCAGGGAGGTCAAACTGGCCCTAAACCTGATGTGGCCCAATTTTTTTAGCAACCAACTTATCGACCTCTGATCATAGTACAGAGTCTTCAATGGAACAATAAATACTTGCTTATGTTACGGTGTCCAAGCCTTTGGATACGCTCAAATAGAGGAATTTGAGACTTTACAAAGATACTTTTTTAAAAGACTTTTTAAACTGCCTAACGCTACACCTACGTACGCCATACATGTCGATTCGGGAATAGTACCGATATACATATGTATATTCAGAATCTGAAACGGCATTCCGACTATTTAGCTAAGGTTATGAAAAGAGAAAATGGGCTTCATAAGACGATCTTGATAAGACTGCTCCGTACAAATGCATCTCCCTTCAGAGAATGGAACGCGCTTGCTGCAGGAGTTGATATAGTACTCTCCTTAAGGGAAAATAATGTAGAGAAATGGCAAAATATGTTCGCGGTTTTGATAGCTAAAATTGATGAAAAACTTTATTTAGAACACCTGCAAAGTGCATCCTCATCGTCAAGCAGAAACATATACAAGCGCTTAAACCATCAATTGTCATCAACTTCAACTTATTTTTGTAAAGAAATTACTCCGGAAGCTATCGGCACCATTTTTAAAGCTAGAGTCGAGATCCTTAATCTTAAATTTGTCCCCATAGATCGGACCTCTCACAAATTTGCACTCTCTGCAATAGAAGAGATGAGGAGGATATAAATCATTTCATAGCAGTTTGTCCAATATTACAAGAAATACGACGACGGATATATTTCCAAGTGAGTTTTTTGTCTATGGACCAACTTATTGACATTCTTAACGGGCTGAGTGGTTGAACAAATCTGTTTAAATTTTGCAAACATGCTTTAGCTTATAGAAATAGCTTTTGAGCGCTCATGTATCCAGTTATGGCGATTGAGAATTTAATATTTTTTGTGTTTCAATTCACGGCAAAATTGAACTTGTTTTCATCTACTAAAATTGTTTTTAAAAAGGGAAAGTTTACTTTAAAGATTTTGTGTTTCAATTCACGGCAAAATTGATGTTTTAAGTCTCGAATCAATGAGAATGTAAAAAACGAAAACAAAAAAAAAGAAAAAAAAAATAGAGCTATTAAACTCATATTTTTTGTGTTTCAATCATGACAATATTAGCCGCGTTTTATTATCACCATGATCTGATCCGGATCTTGGATTAACATGCATTACAACAACAACACATAATCCTGCTTTGTGTTTGGATCTCAATTTGAGATCCAAAATTTAATTCTTTTTTCACAACAAGGAGCGCTTTATCATTGTAATTTCACATGTAAATGTTGGTATCATTGCAAACAAATTAAATAAAACATGTATTGCCATATAAACATTTCCATTTGACTGAAATAAAATATTTTTTAAAAAGAAAGCGAGAAGCTTTATATTTATTTATTTGGTATATAATTAATTGGTGGAGTTAAAATAATTAAGTCCAAAAAAATGTATATTTGACATAATTTATGGGTATTATTTTCCCCAAAAAAAAAAGGAACAAAAAAAAATCATTGAGCAAAATGTTCTTTGGGCAACCCTGCTTTAAATGTCAAAAAATATAAATAAAATCGTGAAAACTGCAGCACAAATGGGAGAAAAGATGTTCAAATAAATTGTTAGTAATCTCTAAATTTAATTATTTAAGTGTCACATTTATTAAAAGGTCAAAAAGAATCTGTACTACATGTGAGACCAAAGCGTTCCTGGATGCTTTGAGTTTGAGAGTGCAATGGTGATTTGCAGAAACATTTTCAAAAGTTGTGGAGCTTCCATTTTTGGTATGTGTTTGTTTTTTTTTTGCTTCGAAATGTCACTTTTGAAAGAACGAATTTGACACTGCTACCAAACTTTAAATAATAAAAAATATGATGATCCAATGCTGTTTTATTATCATGATCTGATCCGGATCAGATCAAGGTGATAATAAAACGCGGCTATTGTATATGTCAAAGATTATAAAATCATCCAAAATTGTTTTATTTATCTACTTTTTTTATAAATATCCAAGTTAATAAATTATTCATCTGTTATATTTGAAAATTGTTAATAAAAACCACTAAAAAATACAGTTTTTATTTTCTTATACTAAAAACAAATCAAAATAAAAAAAAACTTTCATAATGTTAAACTATTTTTAAATGAAATGTCTATCAGGCAGACGACGGCAACAACGCCATGTCCTTATATTCTTAGCTTTAAATTAATGTAATTTTATTATCGAAATAAAGAATTTAATCTAATCTAATCCAATAAGTAAGTTTATGTCAATATTTAATGATACTCGTACATATTTAAATTTTGCTCAAAAATTTACTTCACTTTTCACACTTTTCAATCGGAATATTCATGGATACAGTATTCTAGAAATTAAATGCATGTTCTACTCGTATTTCACTCTCAAAATAGTAAAATATTATTTATTTAATTTTTCTTTTTCAATGGCAAGAAAACAGAACACATTTGTGTTCACAATTCGCAAGTAAAATTTTGGATCCAGAAAACCCAGAAACCCGAAAACCCAAAATCTAGACTCCCGAAAAACTAGACTCAGAAAACGAAAGATCCAAAAAACCCAAATTTCAGAAAGGACAAAATCCCGGAAGAAGAACAGAATATTTATTCGGAGTAAACATTTTCATCTTTTTAGAAATTCAATTACAAATAAGTAAGAATTTTTCAAAGATTGTCGGGATTCTGGGTTTTTGGATTTTCGTGATTTTCAATTTTCGGTTTCCGAGATTACTGATGTGATTGATAGCTTGCTTGTTCCATTTATTTTGTAAGATGACACGATATTAAACTTGTCAGAAAAAGTCATTTCAGTTCCTATTTTTTTACTCTCCTTGAAATATTTTCAGTGCATCAAGGAATATTTCCATTTCGAAACCAACATATGTACGACCACTACGAAAACGTATGTACTACACCTTTCTTATGTTAAATGCAATTTTAGCATATTTCAATAAAATTCCTAATAAAAAGTAGACATTTCTGTTCAAGATTGAATCAAGCAAGCAAAAAGTGAAAAAAAAAACTCATTAAAAATTTCATCATGATCGTCATCTATGTATGTTTTGAAATATGTGCAAATGACATAGACGAATGCACCTATGGCATATCTCATGGTTTTTTTTTATATATGTATATATTTCTTTATTTAGTATTTTTCAATTTAAACGAAGCAATACAAAATCCCAGAAGAAATCCAGCCAACAACATGGAATAATCTATACCACTACAACACACATCCTCTCCATCATAGTGATTATTATTATTATTACCACCGCCGCAATACAGTGACGGACCTAAAATTAAGACCACTTTTTAGGTTCTAAGATTTCTTAAGAAAACTCATGCATATAATATTGTTTTTTGTGTATACTGTTTTCATTACATAAGGTACCAGTTATTTCCTTTGATATTAAGATTTTAAATTAAATTTAGCTGATATTATGTTAAATTTTTAGTTAATTTTATGAAAATGTACTTAAAGTTTATTCATTCTTTATATTTTCGAATAACTAATCATATAAACAAGGGACACGGTCCTACAATATGTAATATCTTAAACAAATAAATAAATAAATATAATTACGAGTAATAAAAAAGTAAAGAAGAAAAAATAAGGTTTTCTTGAAAAATAAGATTTTAGTAAAACACAATTTTAAATAATTTCGACAATTTAGTATACAATGGCTTAAGCTTTATCTATTTAGTTCGATATAAAAAAGAGATAAGAAATATTTTTAACGAAGGAATAGCTTTTCAAGCTTTTATTCGATAAATACTGGAGAGAAAATTATGAGACAAAGCATTCTGAAGGAACCTTTCGTAAAATCAACAAGATTGTTTTTGTAAACGTTCCGTTTTTTCCATATAAAAATAAGTGGTGTTTTATTCAAGTTTAGATATACAATTAAAAAAAGATATTGACTCCCACAACTAGCAAGAAACATTCGTACTAGCATACTGAATTTTTTTAAGCATTGTTTTATTTTATTCAAAAACTGTGTTAGATTTTTAAATTTTCTAGAACTCAAAAACTTCTGAGCAATACTAATTATTATTTTATTTAAAATTAAGACAAAAGATTCGGCAGAAATTTTATCACAGATAAGACTTAAATTATATGTATTTGAGTTTTCTTATGAATTTTTAATATTTTACATAAAAAGTAGTCATATTATTTTGTCTGTCACTGTATGTAGCTAAATATATCATAGCATACGTTTAAATGTTATAAGGAGGGAAAATAGCAAGATGGGGATGTGTGAAGATTGAAAGCGATTAGGAATATAAAAAAAAAGTGTATATATACTCGTAACTACACTCTTCCAACTATACATTAACGGCGGCGCTTCGGACAAAAGTTTACGAGCGTGTAAAATCAATAGAAATATATATGTATACCTACGATTTTATAGCACTACATAGGCACCTACCTATAGCTAGCTTCTATAGAGCTGTAAGGAAATTGCCATAGTTAACTAGGTTACTTGTCTCTGATGAGAGAATCCTTCTGCTGCATGTGCCTTTATAAATAGTTTGAGCGCAAAGTATCTATTTAAGTACGTCTTTATGGCGCAATGATAAGAACATTATGGATTCTTTTTTTTGTTTCTTTGAAAGCTTTTTTTTGCCAAAGTGTTTTAACTTCCTGGTACTTGATGAGTATACGAGGTATAGATACATTTTTTGGTTTTGTTTCCTTAAGGCTTCCCATATGGAATAGTTCATTAATCTTTCATAGATTGATACTCTTTTCCTTAAACTGAAGCTTTAATTCAAACAAAATGTTCACAACTGGACTATTATCTATCCGGGTTTTTGAGTATAACGTATCTTTGTTGCCTTTGAACATTGGAATTTTAGTGTCTCATATGATGGGAATTTCCGAATAAACTTTAACTTCACAAATAAATTATACCTGCCCTAAAACTTTTGAATGAATTTGAATGAGGGTTGTTTGCTTACAGAGAAAAGGAACATTTAAGTTTACCACCACCTCCACCACCACCATTGTTTGTATGTTCCTCAGAAATGAAGAACTTCGTCTTCTTCCTTAAAAGGAGTGTTTGTTTGAAGATTTGACGATACGAAAATTTAGACATTCAAAGAATAACTTTAATTTAAATTTTAAATTTTGGGTTCCAGAATTTCCAAAGAAACTCGAATCCTTGAAGTACTTGAAAAAAGCAATTACATTAGAAGCACACAATAATAACTTAGACTTGTTGTCTCATAATGAATTGTGCTTGATTCTGTCAGGATAGAGTTTTTGGGAAAGATATTTGAAAGAATATTGTCACACAAAATTGTGTGTTCAGCTGATTGACAAATCTGAAAATCTTCTGCCCTTAGCTTAAGACATTTGGGACAAGTTTTTTCAGTTGTCAGTACTTAGCTTAAGTCGTACGGAATCAGCTGAACGTTTATTTAGTCCTTTGCATGCACAGAGAAATAATCGTTGACAGTGTAAAGTCTCCACATCCGGATTTTCTATATGGGTCATCAAAATGTGTTCCTTTGTTTCAAAATAAAACTTGTCATTAATTGCAAATTTTATCAATTTCAAGTGATTATTATTTGTCATTAAGTTATATAAACCCACCTTTTTCAATGCTATATGAGTATCTCCCCCAACTTTTATACATCAAAGCATCTCACTTTAATATTCATCAACCCAACCATTAAACCACATCAATCAAGAAACCATATCTCATTGTTATTTTTATTATAATCTGCCTGCACTCATGTGTCATTGCAGTTAAATGACACCTCACTACCGTACAAGGTGAAAACCATAAACGATCGGCTGCGTTTTCCATTTCCATACTCTTCTCGGTCTTATGTCTTTCCCCATCATCGTGAATCGTGATATGGAGGCAGTGAGACTAAGATCCTCCTTATTCCATTCACAAACAACCAAGATACAAAATAAAGAGAAAAACAGAAAAATCTTAAAAATTACTGCGAACTGCGAAAACACTCTACAGACGTGATGTTGTGCAGATAAAGTGACACTCGGGCACTGTTATGCGCCTGACTTAAGTACACTAAACTGAATCAAGCTCAAAGAGTAAGTAAAAATAATAAAAATGTAGTATCTATTCATTTCATCTTTAAACTATCATTAGGGGCAGAAGAGGGAGATGAAGCTTAATAAAAAAACAAAGTATCTACAGAAACTCGAGAAAAAAGTGTGTGGTATGTGCTTGGCTTCGGTGCACTTCAATCTTCAATGACACATGCCATACTGATCCGATCCGTAGACGGGAAGGAACACGCGACGACAACGAAAACGAGTCATCATTCACATTTTCTCATTCTCATAAATATTAATGATGTAGTTCTTTTTTTTTTGCCGTCTTTGTTTTAGTGTTTATTCACCATCGACATTAAAAGATGTTTTGTAGTTCTTTTTTTGTTTTGGAAAATTAATTAAGCCTCACCCTGTTGTCACTTACTTAAGGGAATGAAACTAGTTGAGAATGAGTGTAGAGAATAGGTTGTAGACTTTCATGCTCTTTTTAGTTTAATTGGTGGTGACTAAATCATTACTTAAGAGAATAACGATATTGTATAATTAAGTATGTGATACGAGTACTCAAATCTAAATGAAAACTTTTTGTCGGTTTCTTTCAAATTCCAAAAATTGTTAAAATCACAAAAGGAGTTTCCGGTTGGTTTTGAAGGGAGATACATAATTTGTCAAAGTGAGAACAGCTAAGACGAGTTGTCACGGGAGTATTTGAGACCTAAAATGAAGTAAATATAGGCTCTGTTAACAATTCTCTACTTGAGTCATCTTTGACTTCTTCGGAGTTTTGTGGCATATACAAAGGTCAGGCAGTTTGTCGTTCATTTACAGCTAGGTCCCAGAACTCGGGTGAAATGAAACCGAAATCGAAATTGCTAATCGAATCGAGTGACTTTATTTTCAGTGTTCTGCGTTTCGAGCGATTTGGTAACTCCGAATTTTTTTTCGAAATCACTTTTCGTGAAATTGAAAACAGCTGATATCTGTCATTTGGGATATTATTGAAGAATTTTTATTTTGGCAAATTGTTATCTTGTAAATATTTTTTTTATTGTTCACGCGTTTAAGAATATAAAAGTACTAATTAGGATCGCATAATGAGTGCTGCGTTAATACTCGTAGTTTTGGCGTAACAGATTGAAAGGAATAAATATGCACAAGAAAAAATAAAAAGACGAAGGCTGCGAGATGTTTCTAATCCTTTGGAAATTGCAGATGCCGCGTATGTTATTTTAAGACTGCAAACAAAAACTAACCCCTGTCAATTATTATTTTGTATTGCTCATGTAGTTTCATTTCATACTACCGTCTTAATAAAAGTGCTGGAAATTGTTGAGTCACATCTTAAACAATCTTTAATTCCTGCAACGTTGGAGCTAGCCAAAGTTTTTCGGTTTCTTGCCGAGGGAACCTTCCAAAGGTTAGTTGGGAAGGATATGCTGATATCGCTTTGGGTTGAAGCACTGTTTCAAAAATGCTTACAGAAGTACTAACATTTTTGGAGAATCGAATTTTTCCAAGTTGGATAAAACTTGCTATGTCCGATGAAGTTCAAAGTAAATCAAAACGAGATGCTGGATATGGATTAGAGCCTTTTCTTCTGACGCCCTATAGGGATTCTTAGAGCACGCATTTAACCAAAATCATTCCTCGGCTCGAAACGTGTTAGAGAGGACAATCGGAATTTTGAAAAATCGTTTTAGGTGTCTAGCTCGCTCTCTTAAATACCAGCCAAATAAAGTGGTACAAATAATTAATGTTTGTTGTGCATTACACAACATCTGTAGGTATTACAAGATACAAAATGAAGATGGTGAACACATTACGCTAGAAAGCGAACCAAATGAAAATGAAATAGAACTATAGAAAGGGCTGTAAACTTGAATGAATCCAATCAAATAAGAAACCAAATCGCCAGCAGAATACACTAACATTTATAAAGTTAAGATATGTACAGATTTATAAGTTGAAAAGCTTAAATAAAATTATTAATTAAATTTCCTCTTGTCGAATTCAAATCGCACCAACTTACTCTGGCCGAATTCAAATCACTTGAAAATCGATAATATATCGAAATATCGTTCTGAGTTCGAAAAAAATGAAATCGATATCGATAAAAGTGAATTTCAGAACTCCAATTTATATTTTGAATCGATTTCAATTTCATTTCGAGTTAAAGTGAAATGTAGAACCTAGCTCTTAGAAAGCGCATCTTGCCGAAGACGCCGTGATATTGGCTTTTATAATTCCACTATACAGTTATTTAATTTTTGATAATATAGGGTGTCCCAAAATTAACGCAAGATTTGAATTAAATAGAAAACGCCGTTTTTAGTCTTTTGATAGTTATATTTTTATTGACTCGTAAAGTACATAGGATAGGGTTATGTATGTATTATATGTATGTATGTATTATATGTAGCTGTCAAATTGCTTTTTTTTCAGGGTTGCCAACACTTCACTGCACAAATGGCGGCAAATTCAAATCTTGCGTTAATTTTGGGACACCCTATATTAGTTCGAGAGACCAACATTTTCTAAAAACAATTTGTAAAAATTATACTTAAAGCAGAAACATTTCTGGAAACATTGTTTAAAAAACGTTTCTGAAATGTTTGCCATTTATTTAAAAAAAAAAAAAAAAACCTTTCAAAAATTGTACAGAAACATTTCAGAAATGTTTCTGATTTTTTATTTGGCGGTCTGGACGCACCTTTAGGGTTAATTACAATAAAAACACCGAATGCACACAACCCCATTTAGAAACTATAATACAATATTAAAGTTCGTTTCGTTAAGTTTCGTTAAAATCTGACAGAACAATTCCACCATTTTGAAACTTTAAATGGTTTGAAACCTCAAAATAAAAGAAAAAAAAAATTTAAATAAATTTAAAGTCGAACGCAAGTCAAAAAATGCATGCATTAATTCAATCAATATGAGTTCTTGAGTAAATAATGAGTAATCGACAAATCAAAGCAAATAACATAATTTCAGAGCTGTCAATATTATTTTGACAGGTAAGAGAGAGGTACTTTCACAGAAATAAGAATTTTTCGCTAAGTTTTTGACGTATGTTAAGCTTATGCAGTTGTTGAATCTATTATAGAAAGTGGACCCTGATTTCTTATAGGCGACAAAACTAAGAGCTTCCCCACTGCTCGGAGGCCTCCGTATAGCACTTATGTATGCTTAGAATTAAATTTTCATATTGTAGAAACTTTATTTGTTTACTTTTTTTTGCAACTGTAACCATTGTGAAAATATGACATGAAATTCACAAACAAAATGATAAAAAATTACTAATAGCTATGTGCAATGTGGTTTCTGTTCTATAACTTTTATTATGTGTTGTATATTTTTGCAGTATGACTTCATTTGTAAATAAAAACGTATAAATAAACGATTCAAATTTGAAATTCCATAGGTTATATTTTTAATGTTTGCTAATCTCTTGTGTCTGCTAAGGAATGCCCCTTCAAAAAATGTTGTCATTCAACTCAAATTTACGGTCAAAACGTTTATTTTTAAATTTCCCTCTGTCCAATCAAATCAGATTTGAGACTTAATTGAAATTAATACCACATTGTTTATGTGATTAATCCCACAGTAAATGTAAGTTTATAGGAGGCAGATTTACGTAAATAGGTACTTATGCACATAAAGGGTGTCCCAAAATTAACGCAAGATTTGAATTTGCCGCCATTTGTGCAGTGAAGTGTTGGCAACCCTGAAAAAAAAGCAATTTGACAGCTAACAGTATAGGGTTATTAAAAATTAACACAACAATTGAAGCCTAATGACCATGGACAGAGAAGAGAGTTCGTTGAATGGATTATTGAACATCAACAAATGGACCCTGATTTTTCGAGCAAAATCATCCTAAGCGATGAAGCACATTTTCATCTTGATGGCTTTGTCAATCGCCAAAATTGCCGCATTTGGGGTTCGGAGAACCCACATGTGATTGTCGAAAAACAAATGCATCCACAACGCGTGACTGTATGGTGTGGATTTTGGGCTGGAGGCATAATTGGGCCATATTTTTTTGAAAATGATGCTGGTCAAGCAGTGACTGTTACTGGTGCTCGATATCGCGACATGATTACACAGTTCTTTCTGCCAAAATTGGATGATATTGATGTGTCCAATATGTGGTTTCAACAAGACGGTGCCACATGTCATACAGCCCGTGAAACAATTCAATTACTGCATGAGACATTTCCAGGTCGTGTACTCTCTCGTTTCGGTGATCAAAATTGGCCTCCTAGATCGTGTGATTTAACACCATTAGACTTCTTTTTATGGGGTTTTTTGAAATCACAAGTCTATGTCAACAAGCCCACAACCACCCGTGCATTAAAGGAGGAGATTCAACGCTGCATCAACGAAATTCAGCCACATTTATGCAGAATGGTCATGGAAAATTTCAACAAAAGAGTGCGCATGTGCATGCAAAGCCGTGGAGGCCATTTGTCCGATGTGTTATTCCATACATAACCCTATCCTATGTACTTTACGAGTCAATAAAAATATAACTATCAAAAGACTAAAAACGGCGTTTTCTATTTAATTCAAATCTTGCGTTAATTTTGGGACACCCTTTATTAAGGCACTTTGAGTCGTGTCGTTTATGCAACGACAACAACACCTTCAATTTTCAAATTAGAAAATAAAGCTTTACGCAGTGTATTTTAAAAACTAAACGAAGAATCTGCGTCATTTCGAAGTGTTAATAGATAGTAGTTCTTGGAAACCATATAAGTAATTATTTTTCATAAACAATTTCAATTAAGTATAAGATGGATGTCTTTATTTCTTGGAAAAAGATTCTTCGACGTACGTACGAGTACTATGCACTAGTTTGTTTTGAAAAAAATCCCATCTTCCTTCTTTATAACTACTCGTAATTATTGTAACAAGCAAAATTGTTATCCTACTTGTAAATCTCAATTTGAATACAAAATTAATTAAGTTGTTGAATTTAAAACAATTTAACATTTACAACTAGTTAATTAAATATGTTTACGAACGAATAAATAAAAAAAAACACAATACAAAAAAAAACAAAAAATCACATTACAAAACTCGTGTAAAGTTAAAGGTAATAATAAAGGTACCTAGTTTAATTATACTGACACTTTCTATCGGAGATATTGTAATTGTGCGCAAAATGTATGATTATAATAAATTGCATTGATAGTAAAATATCTAATAAGTATGACGTGTTTTTTATATTTACGTTCGTTAAAGATAAGATAAGTTGATAGATGAGATTTTATTATGAAATTAACTATAGAAATGAAAAACAGACGATAAGATAAACCTTAAACTATTCGAGACTTTAAATGCACAATAAGTTGCACAGTTTGTGAATTCGTTTTGATAAGGGGTTTGAGTAATAGCAATGTACCCTATTTTTGTACTTAATTTTATACTTTTGTGTTTGAATTTTCAATTGTGATTCAAAACTTCTAAAAACACTTAAAATTTGGGCAAAGCGATTTTCGTTGGCGATTGCAAAAAGTAAGAAGATGAAAGCAATCTAAAAAAATGTATCGGTCTTCTATGGTGAAAATGACTTTAATCTCAGCACAGAACAGATGAATCATTTTTCCTTAAAAACCTTAAATGTCCGTACTGTAAGGCTTCTTTTTAGTTTTCTTGTGAAATATTTGAATGCCTTTGGCCACCTTAGAATTTTCAAAAAAATCGTTTGTTTTTTTTTTTCTTAATTCTAAACGGTTTCTTAGTACCTCAAAAATATTGTCCTAAAACATTATTAAAGTAATCTATTTTAGAATTTGATCATCAAAGGTATAAAAAAGCTTTCATGAGTTTCTACTACTCTAAATTTCAAACGCGTTTATTTTGATACTTTATTTTTTTTAGTTGGCTGGACAATAACTCAATTTTTAATCGATTGATTTCACTTTTGAATATATCGTGAAAAATAAATTCTCTTTCGAAGTACGTAGTTCAATATTAACAACCATTAAAAGATTTTGAAGGCAACTTTTTAACTTCCCATAGGAAGTTATTGTAATGGGTCCGATTTGTCAAATTGAAAATTTTGATATTTCTCGACGTTTCAAGGTCCCTAGAGTCGAAATAAAAGATTTCTAGAAAGATGTCTGTGCGTGCGTGTGTACGTACGCTCGTACGTCCGTAAGTTCGCGACGTTTTTTTCGTCGTCCATACCTCAAGAACCAGAAGAGATATCGACTTCAAATAAATTTTGTTATACAGATAATAATGCAGAAAGATGCAGAAAGGGCTCTCAAGAAAATTGCGTGGGTTGTTTTTTTTTTACCATAGCAGTTTAAAAAATGGTGAACATTTTGGTTAACCCTAAACCCGTTTTTTTTTGTTGCTAATGCAAGACGCTATGAAGAAGGCAAACACCAGGTGGAATAACATCACCACGTGTCAGGTCACAAAAAACATCTGGCCAACACTAGATTTAAAACGTTCAATGTGCTTGCTATCTCTAAGCAGATCGCATATAAGATCGATAATTGGTGTCATTACCGGACACTGTCTAATAGGAACGCACAACACGCGACTAGGCGTATTCTCAAATGACTTTTGCAGAAGCTGTATAGATGAGGAAGAGGAGGAAACAATTCTTCACCTTCTTTGTACATGACCTGCTCTAGCTCAAAAACGCAAGAATTACCTAGGAGAATTCTTCTTTAACGATCTAAACGATCTAAATCATATCGGCATAATCAGCCTCTCACGTTTCGTAAGAAATTCAAACGGGTTCCATTGAGCTTAGGAAGAAACCTCAAGATTCATGTGGTATCACAATGGGCGATTAAACTGGCCTAAGTGTGTCCGTTTCCATCATGGACAGCCACTTTAACCTAACCTTACATCTGGTAAAATTTTGAGAAAAATCGAATTGACAGTTTTTTTTTATAAAAAATAAAAACCTAAAAACCATAACTCAAAGTTGGTAAAAATTGAATTTCGACTCAAATATCTTTTCAAAAATTTGAGATTATGGCTTCCAAGTTATTTTATCTTATAAGAAATATTGTTTTCAACATTCGGTAAAATTTTGAGAGAAATCGAATTGACATTTTTCTTTTTACAAAAAATAAAAACCTAAACAAAAAAAATTAATAAAAGTTAGTAAAAATTGAATTTCGACTCAAATAACTTTTCAAAACTTTGAGACATTGGCTTTAAACTAATCTTATCTTTTAAAAAATATTGTTGTCAACATTCAGTTATATTTTGAGAAAATCGAATTGACAGTTTTTTTTTACAAAAAATTAAAAACTTAAAACAAAATAACAAAGTTGGTAAAAATATCTTTTCAAAAATTTGAGATATAGGCTTCAAATTAATTTTATTTTATAAAAAATATTGTTTTCAACATTCAGTAATTTTTGTATAAAAATCTATAAAAATCTAACAGTCAGTTTTTTTTATAAAAAAATAAAATCTACAAAAAATAGTACGCAAAATTTGTAAAAATTGATGTTCGGTTTTCGATATCTCGAGAATAATAGAAAACATTGACTTCAAATTAATTCCATTCATCCAATTTGTATTTGTTTATATAAGAAATAAAAACTTTTAAGAAATGCTACTAAATATGGTAAAAATTAGTTAACGACTAAAAATCTAGTTAACCAAAATAGATTTTGAAATCATACTATTTCATCATATATGCAAAATATTGTTGGTAATTTTGAAATTTTTAAGAATAATTTAACTGATAACTTTTTTAACAAAACACGAAAACCTATAATTCTTTTAAAAGCAAGACAAATTGACAGACGGGATGGGAAGTTATCAGTGTGGGTCGCTTCTCAGACTCTTTTTCAATGTTTGTTTTAAAAGTGTGCCAAATGGCCAATAATCAATATACTGTAAAAATTAGACGAACATTGTATAGCAGTTATCATTGGCTCATTATGATTACTATTTTCTGGCCACTAGAGCGGCCTAACAACATTCATAAGAAATATAATTTTTGGGAGGAAATTTCTTTTATTTCAAGTTTGTTAACATTAAATTTCTAAAGGTGCTTTCGTATATTTGTGTATGTATTTTACTTGTTTTAAGTTCTAAAAACATAATTATTTTATTAAAAAGGTACAGTGGTGGACACGAATTTAGAAGACTTGAAGAAGAAAATGTATTTATGTTATAAGACAATTGTGTTCGTAAATTTGGTATGAGCATTAAAAAAAGTTTATAAAGAAGGTCTCGGTGTACAACATCGATTTTAAATTTCTGAATACTACAATGTCATGGTAGCCGTTCTACATTCGCGCAGTACGGCTAAATAACTAATCTCTGTAGTTCACCGTATGACTGAAGAAGGAAGGTTTTACTTTTTTTGATCCCATATTTCTTAGTTCATATAATTTTACAACGACTCACAGGAACCTTTCAACAGCCTTGACCGGAATGTATTTTTCAAAATGTTTAAGCATAGTTATTGGCGAATTTTCCTGTCTTGAGATCAGGGTTGCGAGTTTGTGAATTGAAAAATCATTAAGTCATAAGCAAGTTGGTGACTTATGAATTAAAAAAAAATAATACAAAAGTCACCAACTGACTTATGAGTTAAAAAAAATTTAATTCACAAGTCACCAACTGACTTCTGAATTAAAAAAATTAAATCGCAAGCCATTAACTGACTTGTGAATTAAATAAATTCAATTCACGAATCACCAACTGACTTATGAATTAAAAAAATTTAATTCACACTTCCTTAACTGACTTATGAATTAAAAAGAATTAAATCGCAAGCCACCAACTGACTTATGAATTAAAAAGAATTAAATCGCAAACCACCAACTGACTTATGAATTAAAAAGAATTAATTCACAAGTCATCTACCGACTGAATTATGAATTAAAAAAGGAAGTGGCCTATTTTTGTATGGAGCGTGGAATTCAATTCAATTTTTTCAAATTTTCAATAATGAAAGTGGTATCAAATGAAAGGTGAGATTAAGCACGTTATGTTTGTCAAATATTTCCAAAATAGTTGGTGCCGTTTTTGAGATATTTGGGTTTGATGTTAATTAAAACAGAAAGAGAATTTTACTTGCGATATAATGCGCGTAGGAAAATAACTTTGCAATCAAATGAAAGGTATTTTTTCTATCTTTCAAATATAATCAATATTATTTTTCTAACAATAAAATATACTTAAATATTTAGTATTAACTTCTTGGAAATCAACTTTTTTTAACTTGCCCTTTAATCATCGATATTTCAGAAATATCAATGATGAGTGATGACATACATAATACATTTTTGTTGTATTATTTTAAAGAAAAATTTAATATTTCACGGAAAAATTCACTACCGACAGAATCTTCATATTTTTTTAAGTGCTGCATAGATGACTTGTGAATTAAATTTGATTAATTCATAAGTCAGTTGGTGATTTGTGAATTGAATTTATTTAATTCATAAGTCAGTTGGTGATTTGTGAATTAAATTTATTTAATTCATAAGGCAGTTGGTGATTTGTGAATTGAATTTATTTAATTCATAAGGCAGTTGGTGACTTGTGAATTAAATTTTGTTTAATTCATAAGTCAGTCGGTGATTTGTGAATTAAAGCCATGAGTTAAGCTAAAAGTGAATTAAGCTTTTGCAACGCTGCTTGAGATATACATAAGTTTTTAAGAATTATACCACTTATTTATTTCTAGGCAAAAATTAATACAATAAAACGCTTGTCAAATTTGAATTTCCTGCGTTTTAAAAACCATAAAAAATATGATTGCAAGTTATAAATTTTTAGCGCTATATTTGTCTTACTGATATAATTTTAGCCTCGGCTTTTATGTATTGTTTTTTTCTTTCATCTTAAAATAGATTAGATAAAAGTGGTCTTCCTTTTATATCTGTGGATCCTTTAAAGTAGGAGTGCACTTTAATTATTATCTCCTTAAAAAAACTTCCTATCTACTCGTACTTGTTAGTTGAAACTTTATCGTTCTGGCAGCCTACGGAGCGGCAGCAACGGCGCGGCGGCATGCTTCAGGGATTCGCATTATAAACAAAAGAAAGTTATAAAAAAAAACAAAATGAAATGAAATGAAAAACAAAAAAACAAAACTTTTTTAATTGAAAATTTTCCATTCTTCTATTAAATGGCAGGCTAAAAAGATTGCACAAACAAAAATCCTTCAGTAAAACTTTTTTCTCATTCGTTTATTTGACATTGAAAAGGCCATTAATGCACCACCAACCTACAACAATAGAACAGACTTTTTTGTTGTTGTCTCTTTAGGTTTACCCCCTTCGACTGTCCAAGTACCAAAAACCACTATCATTATCCTTCTTATCAAAATACAAACACACACAGAGAACAGACAACTTTCAGGACTCTATATACATATAAATGTGTAATCACCCTCTTTTGCGGGTAGAAAACATTTCTAAATTGGCACTTTTTTATGCACAAACCATCACCCACTGTATAACCAAGATACTATCGTCAGACCTCCACAACAGTCCACATCGCCTACCGACTATCGCCACTATCAAACGGCCTCCTGCCGCATGGTGGTCGTCATATTGTCGACATTGTCATAGCTGTCGAGTACTATTTCCTTATGGTGCTGCTTCCGGAAAGGACGACGACGATGATACTGGAATATACTCGTATAAAAGTATAATAAAAGTAAATCCGGCAAAAGAGAGGAGAATCCTTTTGGATTGTGAGCTTGGAAGAAGAAGATTCCTGTAATTATTGTTTTGATGCTGTTTACTTCTGAAGTGTGTCTGTCCTGATGGAAGAAAATGGGTATACGTTTTATATAGGATTCAAAATAAATCAGGACAAAAATCCACAAATCTCAAAAAGGATACGTTTCAATCTTTAGGAATGAAACAGGAAACATCTTTTATCCTAAATAAATTCCATGACAGACATTGATATGTGATTTAAGATTGAATTGTTAAAGCTATTTCACGGCACCCAATATGAATGTTATTACTTGAATGATAATCTAAAGGGTGTCCCAAAATTAACGCAAGATTTGAATTAAGTAGAAAACGCCGTTTTTAGTCTTTTGATAGTTATATTTTTATTGACTCGTAAAGTACATAGGATAGGGTTATGTATGGAATAACACATCGGACAAATGGCCTTCACGGCTTTGCATGCACATGCGCACTCTTTTGTTGAAATTTTCCATGACCATTCTGCATAAATGTGGCTAAATTTCGTTGATGCAGCGTTGAATCTCCTCCTTTAATGCACGGGTGGTTGTGGGCTTGTTGACATAGACTTGTGATTTCAAAAAACCCCATAAAAAGAAGTCTAATGGTGTTAAATCACACGATCTAGGAGGCCAATTTTGATCACCGAAACGAGAGAGTACACGACCTGGAAATGTCTCATGCAGTAATTGAATTGTTTCACGGGCTGTATGACATGTGGCACCGTCTTGTTGAAACCACATATTGGACACATCAATATCATCCAATTTTGGCAGAAAGAACTGTGTAATCATGTCGCGATATCGAGCACCAGTAACAGTCACTGCTTGACCAGCATCATTTTCAAAAAAATATGGCCCAATTATGCCTCCAGCCCAAAATCCACACCATACAGTCACGCGTTGTGGATGCATTTGTTTTTCGACAATCACATGTGGGTTCTCCGAACCCCAAATGCGGCAATTTTGGCGATTGACAAAGCCATCAAGATGAAAATGTGCTTCATCGCTTAGGATGATTTTGCTCGAAAAATCAGCCGCCAAGCTTTCACTATTTTTGAAATATTCTTTAATAATGAAGACACGTTGTTCTATCGTGTAACGCTCCATTTTTAATAACCCTATACTGTTAGCTGTCAAATTGCTTTTTTTCAGGGTTGCCAACACTTCACTGCACAAATGGCGGCAAATTCAAATCTTGTGTTAATTTTGGGACACCCTTTAGTAGTCTAAAATATTTATGTATGTTAAATTTAATTGATAAACTTAAATACCCCGTTTGGAATTTAAAAATTACCATCCATCATTGGAAAATCCCCGATTTAACAGGCAATTCATCTTCATCATTGTGAAGACTAATTAAAATTTTACCTACATTTGCCAGTACAATATAAAACAAAATCTCTTCTTGTTTATCAAACAAATTACACGCTACATCGATTCATATTTAAGTATCTCTCTTTTTCGTGCGTTGCGATGCGTTGCTATGCTTGTTCAACGCTGTGGTTTACTGAAGATAAATTCAGTTTCAATTAACATCAGATCGAGATGATTACATGGCAGAAATTATATGAAATTAGCTGATGCACACATAATTTTTGTACCGGATATGCGCATACAAGAAACAATTTTAATTAATAATTTTAAGAGCAGGTCCTTGCCCACACTACACTAGGTCGTAGAGTCGTAATTAAAAGTGTGGTTTATACGTTTACGGGGTTTTGATAAAAATGAATATTACACTGATGGAGTACTTCAAAAAGTGTGTTTCGGTACTCCGTGTATGATTTTTTGTTTCAGCTTTACTTTGTCCGATATTCATGATATAGGCCTCAAGGGTTATACAATATACATACTGTCCAAAAAAGGCAAATTATTTGTGATACTACAGAAATAAATGGAAGTAAAAAAAAAACCACATTTGGATTTTCATGTGATTTCAATTCGACTATATTAAGTTGGTGTGATTCAAATTCGATACAAGGAAATTGTTTCATATTTAAGGAAACGGACAAAACATTTAAAACGGTTGGGGTCGAAATACTGTATGGATCAAAATACTGTATTTAAAATACTGTATCTCAAAATACTGTATGTACAAAATACTGCATGATCAAAATGCTGTATCTCAAAATTCTGTATTTCAAAATGCTGTAAATAAGGTTAAAAATTAAAAATCGTTTTGACAATGTAAAAAAGTGCGCACTTTTTTGATAATAATGATACTATGATAATTCATAAGTCTCTGAAATAATAAAAACAAAAAAAATATAAATGGTATCTTCTTTTTATTTTCTCTTTCTCATTTTCTTCTTCTTAGTTATTTGTAGCTCTCTCACATTTTACATGGATTGTTCCTATCATAATCAACAATTGCATAAACAACTGCACCAAACTAATTGATCAGTCAAAACTTCCAGTATTATACAGTATTATGAGATACAGTATTTTGAGACACAGTATTTTAAATGTACAGTATTTTAAAATACAGAATATTAACCATGCAGTATTATGACCATATAGTATCGTACAGTCTCATACAGAATTTTGTCCATACAGTATTTTGAAATACAGCATTTGGACCCGCTCCCCATTTAAAACAACTTTTTAGCACGAAAAACTTCTTTTCCATAACATTTCGAATATACAGTGGCTCCCACGACTAATCGGACACATAAAATTTTAATTTTGCGCAATGGATTTCCTCCAAGAAAATGTTTGGAGAGTGTACAAAATTATAACCATTTTGTATGACATTTAAAAACATTTTTATTTTAAATAAGCCAAAATTACAATTTAAGCCATTAAACAGCAAAATAAAATTAAAAATAAAAACAACTCAATAATTTAACACCTCACACATAATCGGACACTTAACATTAGCAATTATTAACTTCCCATACGAAGTTATTGTAATGGGCCCGATTTGTCAAATTGAAAATTTTGACATTTCTCGACGTTCCAAGGTCCCTAGAGTCGAAATAAAAGATTTTTAAAAAGATGTCTGTGCGTGCGTGTGTACGTCCGTACGTTCGCGACGTTTTTTTCGTCGTCCATAGCTCAAGAACCAGAAGAGATATCGACTTCAAATAAATGTTGTTATACAGATAATAATGCAGAAAGATGCAGAAAGGGCTCTCAAGAAAATTGCGTGGGTGGTTTTTTTTACCATTAGCAGTTTAAAAAAAGGTGAAAATTTTGGTTAACCCTAAATATCTCATGAACCAATGACACTAGAGACTTGAATTAAATTTTATATTATATATTGTAACGTGATACAAGACAAGTATATTTTTTGAAAAAAATCCAATTAACGGTTTTTTTATAAATCAAAAAAACTGAAAAAAAAAATTGTCACCGAAAATTTTACGACTGAAATATGATTTTATCTCCAAAACAATTTTGTGCAACGAAGAATAATGTTTTTGACATCTCATAAAATTTTGAGAAAAATCTAATTGGCAGTTTTTTTTTATAAAAAATAAAAAGCTAAAAAACATTACTCAAAGTTGGTAAAAATTGATTTTCGACTCAAATATCTTATCAAAAATTTGAGATAATAGCTTGTAACTACTTTAAACTTATAAGTAATATTGTTTTCATAATTAGGAAAAATTTTGAAAAATCGAATTGACAATTTTCTTACAAAAAATAAAAACCTAAAAAAAAATTATAAAAGTTATAAAAAATTGTTTTTCGACGTAAATATCTTTTTATAAATTTGAGACATTGGCTTAAAACTAATTTATCTTATAAGAAATATTGTTTTCAACATTCGATAATATTTTGAGAAAAATCGAATTGACAGTTTTTTTTTACAAAAAATAAAAACCTAAAAAAAAACAATACTACAACTTGGTAAACATTTACTTTCGACTCAAATAGCTTTTCAAAAATTAAAAATATTGGCTTCAAACTTATTTTATTTCACAGAAAATATTATTTTCGATATTCAGTAATTTTTTTTTAAAAATTTAACGGTCCGTTTTTTCATAAAAAAATAAAATCTACAAAAAATAGTACGCAAAATTGGTAAAAATTGATACATATAGACAAACTTTTAAGCAAGACAAATAGACAGACGGGATGGGAAGTTATCAGAGTGGGTCGCATCCCAGCCTCTTTTTTGTGAATCCTTTCGATTTAATCGCTTTCTCAACGCGTCTTGAGGTATTGAAAAGACAAGTTTTTAACATACTTCAGGACTTATTTTTTGAAGGGCCGTCTTAAGGTTCTCACTGTTTCTAAAGTTCTTTTAAGCAACTCGACGACCCAGTTCATCCATCACATGCTCGATTGCATTAAGGTCAGGTGACTTTTTCTATTTTTTAAGCACCTTAGGGCATTTATACAATAACCCAGACCTTGCTGTATAAGATGTGTCCTTTGGGTAGTTGTCCTGGTGGAAGATGAAATTGTCTTGTATTCCGAGTTTACTGACACTGGATCACAAATGTTGTTTCAAAATATTGATGTTAGCCATTTGATCCATTTTACCCTCCACAAGATGTTAGTTCCGATCACCAGAACCTTAACCAACCAACCCATGCCCGAGTATGCTAATGAGAAAATTCTTCATTTGCTTTTCGCCATTCATACTTTCTTCCATTCGAACCTTTAAGGTTAAATTTGTTCCGTCCGTGAACAAAACCTTATTGATAATATTGTTTTATGTCTAATTTATTAATTAACAATACAAAAATATGTAGTTCCACCTTATTCCAAAAAGACGTATCCTATGTTATATATTCATTAGTAAACGTAAGTCTTTGATTTGTATTTTTTTTTTTTACTAATGTGTAACTTTTTATACACTGCTTCAGGGCCGTTTCGGTCATTACTTCGATGACGATGCTTTTTCTTCTGATGGTTTTGTTGCTGATTTCTTTATTCGTGGTCTCTTTCAAAAAAATCTTTAGATGTTCTGAAGATAAGGCGGAATTTTAGTTGATTAGCCTAAAAAAAAGGTTCTCATCGTACGTCTCCAACTTCTTCCTTTTTACTTTTTTGCTCACATGAATCCTACATATTTTAGTTTTTAAATTGTGAAATTATGTAATGAACTATGGAAGGGCTCCAAAGCACAATTTCTGCTATTTCTCGTACTGAATTACCGTCCTGGCTATGAAACAAAACCAATTTTCGAATTTCCGTTTGTTTATCTTTTGGTGTAATTTCGACGTAGAGCAAGAAACTACTTTAACTACTTCCATAATACAAGGTTAATAAAAACTATTATTGACGTAAAAAAATATCATTACAGAACTACTACAGTGCAAAAACAAGTCCGATTATGTGTGAGAGGTTAAATTTAGGAGTTGTTTTTGTTTTTTTTTTTAATTTATTTACTAATTAATAATTTGAAATGCAGTTTTTTTTTATTTAAACTTAATTTAAACTTAAATATGTTCTAAAATGATAATTAAGTTCTACTACTTCTTTACATTTCTTTTAAAAATTGCATTACGAAAATTTACATTTTCTTTGTCCGATTAGTCCTGGGAGCCGGGGAGACTGTGCTTCAGCCGTTAGCAATATATCGGTCTTTTTTAACCGATATTTGAAAACTGCATTCAGCAAACGAAACGTAAATTTGCAACTAGCTACGATATGAATCAACACAATGCAAAGAAAAAACACTTATATTTTTGAAAAACACAGACAAAATCAAGAACCCAAGATATTATACAAATTAAGACAATCAGCTAAATTTTGTATTGACTGTTGTGAATGTGATGTACTCGTATGAATGTCGTTTCACTCACAATGATTTCGAAAAGTACACGAAATTATGAAATCGATCGAATAATAGATTCCTGAAAACAATTTAAATCCATTTTCAACTAAGACGTTGATTTCATTTCACTCTATTTTTGAATCTAGCTATTAGAAGATTTTTTTTTGTTCAATTCCAAACATTTGTGTATGAAAATAAAAAGTGTTAAATAAAATTGTATTTAACTCGATAACCTAATTGCTTTATGAGATATTAAATGTAAACCAATTCTGTCACTTTTTTTAAAATTGACATAGTAAAAACAAACTCACTGAATTTTTTTCAAAAGTCGTTTCTGCATAACTAAATTTTAATTACCTTTAAAACAAAATCTATTTAAAATCAATATTTCTACATACTTCCTCTTGAGATATGGCTGACGCAGAAAGGCATCCCGAAATTGGGGTCAGAAAAACTTAACGTCCGTAAACACAGAAATCTCTCTTTAAAAACGATGGATTTAGATTTCGAAGGGAGAAATTTCAAAACTTTAAACTCAAAAAATAAAGCCGTTTATAAAAACTTTCAATACGACAAACTTGTTTTAAGAATAATGGCAATTTCTTTCTGTTACTACTCTAAAACTTAGTTTTTTAACAGAAAATATTTCTTCAAGTCCAAATCAATTAAGGGTATTTTTTTAGCTATTATCTTTTTGGCAACACTGGTTTAAACAGCTGACGCACGTTTCGTGTTTTTTTTTCACTGTCCAGCATCTTCAGTTTGGTCTATAATTTAAGCATGAATCGTGCTCTGTTAAGAAAGTTCATCGCGCACTTCTTCCATTTTATTGTGTTTAGCGACGAAACTCATTTTTGGCTCAATGGGCACGTAAATAAGCAGAATTGTTGATTTTGGAGTGAATATCAGCCAGAAGCATTACAAGAGCTACCAATGCATCCAAAAAATGTTACAGTTTGGTGCGGTTTATGGGCTGGTGGCATCATTGGACTGTACTTCTTCAAAGATGATGCGAATCGTAACGTAATTGTGAATGGTGAGCGCTACCGTGAGATGATATCCAACTTTTTTTTTCCTAAAATGCAAGAGTTTGACTTGCATGACATGTAGTTTTAACAAGACGGTGCCACAAGCCACAAAGCTTATTGAGAGGCGAGTTTGGTGAACAATTTATTTTACGTTCGGGACCGGTCAATTGGCCGCCTAGATCGTGCGATTTAAAGCCTTTAGACTATTTTTTTTGTGGGGCTATGTTAAAGCTCGTGTCTATACAGACAATCCCGCTTCGATTGACGCACTGGAAGACAACATTGAAGCATTTATTCGTGAGATACCGGCCGAAATGTTGGAAATAGTATGCCAAAATTGGATTAAGCGGATGGACCATTTGAGGCGCAGTCAAGGTCAATATTTGCATGAAATAATCTTCAAACATTAAATTATATGAACCGTACTAGCAATTAAAAAAAATACGAGTATTTCATGCATTTTTCTGAATTGTATGTCTTTTTTTCTTGAAAAACTTTCCTATAGCTTTTAGAAAATCACCCTATATTTTCCTATCCAAAAATGTTGCTTTAATATTTTTTTAACTGATATTCTACAACTTTTAAATGTATTCCCAGAATTTTTTTTATCCAGAATAAAACCTTGTATTTTAGATAAAAAATGCATTTCACCCCTCTCACCCCCTAAATATTTTTGATCCCCTTCAATTTTAGGGTACTCAACTTTGTCGAAATTTTTTTGTATTGAATATCTAATTTTTTAAGACATTTCAATTTTTGAAAATTTCAAAACATTCTTACATGTACCTACAACAGTTTTATAGTCTTTTTATTTAAATCTTTATCTATCAGCCTCTAGAATAAGAATTCCATTGGTGCATTTTATTTCTATTTAATGCAACAATTTATTACTTTCAGTGTGTTAAAAATTTCATAAAACTAAATAAAATTGCAAGTGCAGTCATTAAAAATATTCTCAAAGGCCAACAACGGACAAGCGTCAATCAGTTTTTTTTTTTTTTTTATATTCCTAGTTATGGCATTTAAATTCCAGCTTTCTACACCTGCCTTTCCTTTTTTAACCCCCTGTTTCACTTTATCCTATACCCAGCAGATCCTCACGAGCAAACATACTCGTACATCGTGTGTTTCTATTTTAAGATGGTGGTATAAAAATATTCATAACTCGAACGAAGGATAAAGAAAGAGGATGTTTTGCATGCACAGAAGCGTGATTAACAACGACCCCGCCACGACTTGAACAAAATCACGGACATAATCATCACCTATGTTACCTACGTATGTACAACTCGTATATTTCAACCTTTACGACGACGGTGATGATGGTTTCCTTCTTTTATGACTGCAATTTATCCTCATCAAGCAAAGGAAGTCTATAAAGCCTTCTGGTAGGTCGAATTAGAATCACTTCAAAACATTGCCTTTCGCGTTTTTGGACTTTTCGTCTTCACCATAGCTCGTCGAGTCGTCTTGGTCTTCGTCATCCACATATCTCGGTCGGATTTTATATATTATGTATGTATATGGGGATGGAAATTCTTCCTTATTGCTAAATAAATACTTCAACAACAAAGAAGAGGAAAATGTGCAAAGTTTTCACTAAAATAAACATAATATTAGTGATTCAGTGACCCCAATTGTATGGATGGTTCTTTTCGAACTCATATAACTTTCTAAGAATAGTTTATTTTTTTTTTATTTTCTTTGCATTTCATTTGAAAAGCAAAAAAAACAGAGACTGCAGAGTTGTCGTCTCCACTTCGTTGTCGTCGTCTTTTACTTTTCCAGCAAGAAGTACACGAAATATAAAATTTAAATAACGAACAAGTGCGGGACTTCATATGCTCATATATCGATTGGAGACTATCAGACGCCTTCGTTTTATTGCTGCACTTGCAGTCGACTCTTTTCAGACTTTGTTGCAGATTGTTTTCAACAATCCTCGCGTATAACTTACACGAAGTATACAGATTGTAAGAGTGCGCAGAATGGTGATGAAAATGTAAGCGATTGAAAGTTCGAGACTAGAAGAAGTTAGTTAAAAGTTTTACTTAATTGTATGAAATATGTGCTTACCTTTCGTTTTTGAATGAGTAAAAATTTGAGTGAATCAAATTCCGAAAAAACTTTTGACCATGCGCATTGTTTAAATGGCGTACACTTTTTAACAACATATTTCACCTTAGTGAAATTTTCATTCGGAATGGAGATTTCTTCGAATAAAATTCAGGTCCGTAAAGCTAGAAACACCACAATCGTTTTTCGAAATTCTAATGATGCAGAAATTTAGGGCTCTTTTTGTGCTAATTTAATGCTCTAATCCCGACTTGGTTCAAAAATCCCTTCCCCTTCAAACTTGTAGTGTTCCCAGCTTGACGTCAAACTGGAAACACCACACCTTTAGGTTCATTATTTCAAAAAACTAATGATGAGGGAATTTAGTTCTCTTTTTGGGCTCCTTAGTGAAACTCCAAATTAGTATCTCCACCCCTTACCCCTAAATTGAGTCGCAAAGTTGACATTTTTGGAGACTTTCTGAACCAAAAAAAAATTAAAAAAAAAATAATCATTAGAACTTAGAGCCTAAAAAGAGCCCTAAATTCCCTTCTCATCAGTTTTTTGAAATTATAAATTTAAAGGTGTGGTGTCAAGCTGGGAACACCAGAAGTTTGAGGGGGAAGGGATTTTTGAACCAATTCGGGATTAGAGCACTAAATTAGCACAAAAAGAGCCCTAAATCAAACCATCATTTGATTTTTAAAATTGTGTTTGGTTGAGAAAGCCTCCAAAAGTTTTAGCTTTACGACTTAAGTTTGAGGATATGGACTTTAGAAAACAATTTGGAGTTCCGCTAACTAAGGAGCACAAAAATAGCACTTAATGCCCCATCGTTAGTTTTTCTTTTTTAATTTGGTTTGGTTTAGAAAGTCTCCAAAAATGTCAGCTTTGCGACTCAATTTAGGGGGTAAGGGGTGGAGATACTAATTTTAGTTTCGCTAACTTAGGAACCCAAAAAGAGCCCTAAATTCCCTCATCATCAGTTTTTTGAAATTACGAATCTAAAGGTAAAGTTTGAGGGGGAAGGAATTTTTGAACCAAGTCGGGATTAGAGCACAAAATTAGCACACAAAAAACCCTAAATTTCTGCATCATTAGAATTTCGAAATTCGATTGTGGTGTTTCCAGCTTTACGGACCTTTAAAATTCGAACAATTCGGAAGATTTTTGCTTCAAGCCATTCTTTCGAACAGCTGTTCGGAATTTTTCGTTGAAGTTTGATCAAGTGCATTTTTTGCGAAACTTTTGAAAGTTACGAATTCTTCCGACAAACAATTTTTTTTTTATCGTAGATCAAATTCAAAAACTTTAAAAAGATTTTCAAAATATGTAGGAAACTTAAAATAAATCTTTGTTTAAGTAAATTTTTGTTCTGGAAGTTCTCCAAGTTTCGTTGTTACGAATTGTTCGAATTTATTAGAATCATTTGGCAACGATAATTGTTGGAAATTGTGGATCTATCAGATAAAATTTGAAGCTCCTTGAGAACTTTAATTGATGATTGAAACAATATTAAAATAAATAAATTAGGTGACGCAATTCACCTAATTGAACTAGGGCCTAGTGATTTACAACTCTCAACCATTCCTGTGTGCGAGTAATGTTGTCAGGGATGGATAAGACCTACAGTTTTAAGCCGAATCCCAACGGTTAATTAGTAATTAGTAATTTGCATGACAAAAATTACTCTTGGAGGAGTTGCCAATTCTTCGCAAGAGGCAGTACCCGTGAAAAAAACTTTAGATGGCACAGGCAGGGATCGAACCCAAGACCTCTGGCATGACAGTCCTACGCACTTACCACCACGCCACGGGTACTACAATATTAAATTTCCTAAATCAATTGAATTTTTGTTTAACAAAAGATTGAAAACCAAAGACAGGAATCAACAAAAAACATTAGTTTATTGTGTAATGAACATTTGTGGTTCGATTAAATGACAAATGTTTTCTCCCAAGCCATAAAAAACATTTACTTTTTTTTTAACAAATCATTCACTTTGACAGTTGAATACGGTCAACTCAGCTCGGGAGCTCGTAACTATTTGACACTTCAAAAAGGATTTTGACTCTTAAAGAACGACAATAGTTAACATTTGTTAACAAAAGTTAGATAAGGAACAGACCTCAGGCATTCTTAATTTTCAAGCCATAGAAAATAAACATTAAAATTTCTCATGCAGCTAAAAACACACCCTATATAATATTATTTATATTTTGATCAACAAAAAACGACTTCTTTTTCAAAATTTTAGGAATTAAATAATAATTGGATTATTTTCAATTCAAGTAGTATTGAACGGGTTCAAATCTGATATCCACAAAATAAACGCTGGTGTGCCCCAGGGCTCCGTTTTGTGTCCGGCGCTCGTCCTTATTTTTATGAATGATCTTTTGTCTGTTACTTCTAACCCACTAAAGTGTTTCGCTGATGACAGTACCCTCAGCTTTTCATATTCGTTTTTAGATTCTCATTCTTGTTCTTCGGATGTGGACTTCCAACGGCAGCGTATGATAAGCTCATTGAATTCTGATCTTGACAGCATTGTCCAATGGGGAAATCAAAAACCGTGTAGAATTTAATGCTTCGAAAACTCAATGCTGTATACTGTCGCAAAAGCGTAACCCTCCCCCAATGCCACTTTCCATGAGTGGTACTTGTATCGAGGAGACAAAACAACTATCAGTCCTAGGTATGTGTAGAATTAAATGCTTCGAAAACTCAATGCTGTATACTGTCGCAAAAGCGTAACCCTCCCCCAATGCCACTTTCCATGAGTGGTACTTGTATCGAGGAGACAAAACAACTATCAGTCCTAGGTATGTGCATCAAAATCCACATGTTGTGGAGTGATCATATATTTGACATCGCCAAAAATGCTGCTAAGTGTTTAGGTTTTCTCCGACGATGCAAGAAATTTTTCGAGTACAATTCTCACATTTGGGCTGGTGCCCCAATAACGTACTTGAGTCTTCTGGATTGAATAAAAATGATAGGAGACGTTCTCTTACCGAGACATTTGCTTCTCTTGTACACCGCCGCAAGGTATCATGCCTGTCATTGTTTTATCGTTATTTTTATAAACAATGCTCTAGTGTCTAGTAAAATAACTACTTGCATTCCTCCCCTTAAACAATTAAACCTTAATACCCGTACTGCTAGGAATGACCATCAGTTTACCCTTGAGCCCAATTTCGGACGTACTGTTAAATACAGAGATTCTTTCTTTAGCCGCACTGCACGAATGTGGAATGCTTTACCAGGCTCAATATTTCCCACTCATTGCAATGTGCAGATATTCAAAACCATTGTGCATCGGTTTCTCCTTTCTATTCCTATCCTCCTTTCCTAATTGCTCGCACTGTGTTTAATCATTATAAGGGTATTCATAACCCCTTTAGTGCGCGCACAATATAAAAAAAAAAAAAAAAATGTTCGTACTTGTTTTTTTTTTTTAACTTAAGAGTTGACTGAGAGTCAGTTTTCATTACAGAGCGATTTTTTTTTTTTTGCATGAGACAAAGTTTATTTTAAAATCCCTTTACGATAGTTTCGTGACGTCTAATTACATTCTCAGATTGTCCGCTTTTGATGGGCTGTAGTGTTTACTTGACTATCAAATCAGCATTATCAAGGGGTAGTTTGTACAAAAACTGAAATTTTCTTTCCCGAAAAGTCTAACTTGCCAGGCATAAAAAATGATTCAATAAAAACAAGTTGACTAAAATAAAGAATAGTACACCCGGGCGTATACGTACTTTTTTATGTTTAGTGCAATTTTCTCTTAAAACGTTATCATTATTTAACAACATTTTTCTATTTCTTAAAAATCAAAGTATTTTTTTCGATATTTTCGAACAACTGAATATTTTTGTTCTAAATACAAGGCTTTTGTACAAAATAAAATAAAAACAATTAAATAAATTATTATTGTTTGAGCTCCACAGTTTCTGCTTGAAAATCTTTTAATCGCTCTCTTGACAGACATTACAAAAATAGGAGAAATACAAATTTCATCCTTTTGTATCTTTATAATTGTTTTATCTTTGAAGTCCTCTGAAAGAAAAAATGTTAAACACAACAGCTGCATTTTTAAATGTGTCAATTTATCTGAATTCTGTTTGCACCTGTCGGAATATAAACAATAATAAAATAAATAATGCGAATGCAAGATATAAAAGAACATAACATTTATATTTCGTTTACACACAAAAACGGGAACACAAGACAGAAGTTGTAATAAATCAGTTTATATTTTCTGTTTTATTGCCTTGGAAAGGAAGACATTTTTTTTGATATGCTCAAGCTCATATATAAGAATAATAATGTGGATAAGTCTTTTAGTCCGTGGATGTTTCTGCTTTACAAAAAGTGGTTTAGGTTTTTAATTTACTTTCAAATTATACATAATAAAGTATTTAAAATTGGAGACTTTTGCAATTAAAAGATAATTTTTTTGAAATAATTACTTCTACCTCAAAATCTTCATAAACTTTACATTTTTAGTATTTCTTTTTTTCAAAAGAAGTCAGAAATGTATACACCAACATAGGTCCTTCAATTTTATCTACTTCCCCATCATTTTTTCATTTTAGATAAAGAGCCTGACGTTTAGGAAAACTTTTTTACACATTTTAAGTATAGTCACTATTTTCTTTTTACATGCCTTCAGGTGTTAAAGTTATATAAAATCTTTACTTTAAACAAAAGATATAGCCTCTAGCTTTGAACGTTTTCATTTTAAAAAGAAAGTAAAGCATTTTTCTGAAATTATTTCTATACCTTCACTATACCATTATATTTAAAAAATGAAAAAACTCTCTATATGTAATTATTTAAAAAAAGGACTGAGGTACTTTCTTTTATTATATGTTCCTATTTGAAACCTCCAAACAGTACTTATTCTAAGTATTTCACCAAAGCTAATGCCCCCTGGCGTGAAAAAATAACACTATAATATACCATAAACTCGAAACTCTTTTGCCATCCGTTTGCGTGTAAGAATGTTTTAAAAAGTCCTAAATGAACTTCATACCATCGTATAACATTGTTGTCTTAAGGGCAAAAGGACGTTCACATTACATATCCCAATGTCTTGGTCCTCGACAACGATGAGGACGACGAGGACTACGAAGACTACGACGACGAACGGCTTGACGATGACGTGGTTCTTTTTTGTTTGCCATATATTGTCACCTCACAAGCACACGACACAACTTCTCGTTTCAATTATTTATCATCACAACCAAGTCTGATTTTTAAAAACAAAAAAAAAGCTAAATTGCAAGTCGGAAATCTAACAACCACCCAACTACCCCGCTAACGCAACGCACAAAACAAAGGACATCATAGCAGGGGAAGGAGTGTGTTTAGTGTGTGCAGATGCAGAATGATGACAAATGCCAACAACATAAGTCGCTGCATCACTGCACTGCTGCATGACTTGAAACTTTTAAACTTGCATCCCTGATGCATAAGCTAAGGATCATGCAAGGAAGACCGAAGTCCTGGAAGAATGTCATGCTGTTTTTTTTTTTTTGTTTCAGTGGTTTGAAAATGTGCAGCGTTGTGAAAAAATCTCAGGGTACGAGTAATTTTATGAAATTTCTTTACAGCAGATTTTCCTTCCAGACTTGCGGAGCACAAGAATAAAATTTGTAACAAAACCGTCTAAACTTAACTTCATTTATACATACTTAGGCTTAGGTAGGTATAGGTATATAGAATGCAACTGCATCTCATTTTGTGTAGGTATGTATATGCGTCTGTGTTTTTAGTTCTTGAAAATTTAAAGAGCCTGCTAAGCTCGAGGAGAGTTGAAACAATTTTCCTCCTTTTTTCTTCTTTTTTTCAAGTACAAGGACTTCAGTATAAAACAACAGAAAAAAAAGCAATTTTTTAAAAAAAAATTTTTAAATTAAATAAATTGTTGTTTGGTTTTAAGGAAAAATGAATGTTTTTTAAAGAATATGTTTTAAGGAAAGGGCATCACTGCAAGGTTGTTTTAAATAAACATACAGAAGTTTCAATTATATGGAGGTAAATATATGCACCATTATCAGATGAAAAGCTGGTCTTGCATAAATATTGACAGACTTAGAGGCTTTTCTCAACTTTTTACCCTTCGTCGAAGGACAGGTTAATAACATGTGTTATTTCATGGGACATGCAATGCCTCACCTTTCCAATGAAACATTTCTTTTTTTTCTCATTTCTTTGAAAAGTTGTTGAATTGTACTACAATGCTTGTTTAACGGGTGTTTTTTTTTACCTGCAAGAGAAGTTTCGATGGTTGAGAAAGTCAACCTGTATTGCCATTTCTGTTTATTAGGGTTTGACAATTCATAATGAATCGTTTAACGTAAGAAAAAAGCTTTCATACTTTGGAAAGTATGCTCGCGAAGCTCATATCTGGTTAAATGGCTTCGTCAATAACAAATAAGCAAGTCATCCAATATAACACTGGTTAACAAGGTAGTGTAGCTGGCAATCAAATTATACTTTCTCTAAGGTTTTGATTTCTTTAGTTAGAATTTGACTTCAAAATTAATCTATCACGTCAGATTTTTGAGATACATTTTTTTTTAATTTGAAGAAAAAAAACTTGTATTAGGCTTTTTAAGGTTATTTAAATTCATAAATTACTTTTTTCAATAGAATTCATTATGATTTTCTAAATCTACAATCCCTTACTCCAAATTGTTTATAACGATCTCTCCTTGGCATTAAGAAAGTCTTATAAATTTGTCCAGCTATGACACCAACATTTTACTTCTAGGTGATTTTAATTTACTACACATTGACTGGATTCCATCTGAAGACGAATCCTGCCTTGAAACCTCTCCTTCTTCTCCACAATTGGAACTATCTCTTCTCGATAAAGTCCTTCTTACTGACTTACAGCAAACAAGCTGTATTAAAAACTCAAAAAATCGAATTCTCGATTTAGTCTTTTCTTCTGACGCTATTAGTACTCTTGTTCTAGAATCTAGATCAGGAATTACTAATATTGATAAATATCACCCCCCTTTGGACATTTTTTTTTTACTTAAGTAATCACCTTACTGAACACAGTAATTCCTTTGATTGCTTATATAATTTTGATTTCAGAAGAGCTAATTTCCAGCTGTTGTCTGAAGATTTAACCATTTCTGGAATTGCTGATACATTAGCATTTTCTAACATTGACGAAGCAGTTTCAACTTTTTATAAGATCCCTAATTATTGTTTGGAAAAATATGTACCTTTAAAGAAATCAAAAAGTACAAACTTTAGCCACCCTTGGTACACGAAAGAATTGCGTTTACTGCGTAACAAAAGAAATAAGGCATGGAAAATGTATCTTAAAACTCTGTCTCCAACCAACTTCTCTTTCTATGTTGAACTCTTTAACTAATTTAAGTCTCTTTCTAATTTTTTATATGCTAGCTATGTACGGTCCTTTATCTTTTATCCGCGTTGAATGATGACTGTTCAGCCGGTCTCGATGGTATTCCCCCGATAGTATTAAAAAAGTTTAGTAATGCTTTAGTTGAACCCCTTGCGTTCTTATTCAAACTTTCTCTAAAAACTGGCAAATTTCCCAGTATATGGAAGAAGTCAGTTCTAACACCAATTTTCAAGAAAGGTAACAAGGCGGATATAAGCAACTACAAGCCCATTGCAAAGCTTTCTTGCATTCCTAAAGTGTTTGAACAAGTTGTTTGTGAAAGTGTAGCATTTTTTAGTAAGAATCTCATTTGTGAACAGCAACATGGTTTTGTGAAAAAAAGATCAACCGTTACTAATCTCCTCATATTCTCAAACATACATATGTTCAAACGCTTTAGAACAAGGTTATAAAGTTGACTGTGTATGCACTAACTTTTCTAAAGCTTTTGACCAACTAAGCCACGGAATTATTTTATTTTAACTTAAAGCTCTTGGTTTTTCACCATTTTTCTTAGCTTGGATCAAATCATACCTTGAAAACAGATCCTATGAGGTAAAATTTAGAAATTGTCTTTCTAAACCTTACTCAATCTGGTGTTCCCCAGGGAAGCCATCTTGGCCCTTTTCTGTTTATCCTGTCTATTAACGATGTATCGTCATGTCTACGCTCAAGTAAACTTCTCATTTTGCTGACGATATGAAGATTTTTAAAATAATAAAGTCCACCCATGATCGTATTCTTTTACAAGCCGACATTGATAGATTCACATTTTGGTGTGGGAAAAATAACCTTTCACTCAACCCTTTAAAATGACAGACGATAACTTTTACTAAAAAACTAATCAGTAGCGTATTTGACTATTGTATATCACAGCAAAAACTCTGTCGCGTCTCCACATTTAAAGATTTAGGTGTTCATTTCTGTTCCAACTTAGAATTTACACATCACATTAATTTTATTGTTAATAAAGCAATTTCTATGATTGGTTTTATAAAACGCTGGGTAAAGGAGTTCAATGATCCCTATGTTACTCTTTTTTTGTATAATTGCCATGTTCGTCCTCATCTTGAGTATGCTTCGCAGGTGTTACGAAATTCATAGAAAACGTATTGAATCAATTCAACATAATTTCATTCGCTTTGCCCTAAAGGGTCTTCCTTGGGATGGTCCTTATTTTCTGCCTCCCTATGAACATCGTATTCTGCTTCTTCAAATGCAATCTCTTCATCAAAGGCGTGTTAATAATGACTTAGTATTTTTTCATCAACTCATTAATGGTGAAATTGATGCACCTTATTTGCTATCTTGTGTACATTTGAATTACCGAGGCGGAACTCATCACCTGCGTACATTTGATTTTATACATATTGACTTCCATAGAACTAACTTTGGGAGGAGTAAAGCTTTAAGTTGTTCATCGATAGATTTAAATTTAAATAAGGTGTGATTAAAATCAGTGTTTAGAACCAGTGCGCCACTATCGTAAACGTTCTCATTTTATTTTTTGTTCTGTAATAGTTAAATGTTAATTATGTTTTGTATTTTGTGCGTGTGTTAGGCTATAACTAAAAATCTACGACCTATAAGTCTATCATCATTCCTTCTTAAGACCTTGGAAAGATTGATTGATATCCATTTAAGGGCAAGTATTGATACAAGACTTTTGTCTTCGTCTCAACATGCCTACTGTAAAGGTAAATCGGTGGAAACAGCGTTACACACCTTAGTACGCACCGTCGAATATTCCCTCCATCATAAAGAGTTCACTATGGTTGCTTTCCTTGACATCGAAGGTGCCTTTAACAACGTGGACACATCTGCAATCACATCTGCACTAACATCTCTAAATGTAGAGAGTTCATTCATTTAATGCTTATTAGCAGAATAATTAACTCAAAACTGGGCAATTCTTCTGGCAGACGATTCGTTAGTAGAGGGACACCGCAAGGTGGTGTTCTATCCCCTCTCCTCTGGAACCTAGTGGTGAATGAAATCCTAACTAGTCTGGATGCGGAGGGCTTCAGAGCGATAGCCTATGCGGACGACGTTGCTATAGCAGTTTCAGGAAAGCATCTTAACACGTTAAAAGAACTCTTACAAAATGCCTTAGACAGACTAATACTTTGGGCTGATCGGTGTGGACTGGGTGTTAACCAACACAAAACCGATTTGGTCTTATGTATTTTCGAGGAGATACAAAATTCCATTTGTCAACCCTCCCCATATTAAAGGAATCCAATTAAAATTCTCAGACGAGGCTAAATACCTGGGTCTTAGTTAGTAGAAATGGTGGCCACGAGCAGTCTAGCTCGGTGACACAATTAGCGCTACGTTGCGCCGTTTTGGTACCATAAAATACTCGCTTGACCTATAAAGATAAAAGGGGGATTATAAAGGGAAAAATGCGCCTCAAATCCACTTTGTAGCGTTTAGAAAGGAGATCAAATCTTTGATCTCCAGTTCTGAGAACTCATTGAGGTCGTTGAAAAAGGGCTTTCCCAATGTTTTGGCTCTCGTTTTGGCTAAGGCGGGACACTTGCATAAGAAGTGAAGAACAGTTTCTTTTTCTCGCTGGTCCTCGCAACTACGACAGAAAGTGTTGTGGGGGATGCCCAGCTTAGATGCGTGTTCTCCAACAGGCCAGTGTCCGGTGCATGTAGCAACGACCCTCGCTATGTCTTGCCTGGGTCTGCAAATGAGATTATTAGTACGGGATTTGTTGTAGGTGGGCCATATCCTTCTAGATATGATACAGTTGGTTAGGCTGTTCCACCTGTGGTTTGCTTCAGCGAGGAAAATATGGAAGATCTTGCCCTTCATAGCACCAAGAGGAATGTTGACTCTTTCCGCGAGAGAGCTATGAAGGGCTGATCCTTGCCTAGCCAGCTCGTCAGCTCGTTCATTGCCCTCAAAGCCTCTGTGACCCGGAATCCAGATGAGAGTGACCTTGAGTCCAATGTTCATGCTAGCTAACTCACTTCGGCATTGTTGGACCAGTTTGGAGGATGAAGTGGACGAGCCAATCGCTTGAATAGCCGCCTGGCTGTCCGAAAAAATAGCTGTATTGCGATTTTGGTTTGGATCTAGTTTTAGTAACTTGCATGCTTCCTTGATCGCAAGTAATTCAGCCTGAAAAACACTAGCAAAGTCAGGAAGTCGCAAAGACCTGGAGACATTTAAAGACTCGGAAAAAATTCCTGCACCGACCCCACACTCCATCTTTGAGCCGTCAGTGAAGATAGTTGTGTCGAAGCCTCTCGTCACTAAGTCATCATCCCATTCATTTCGAGATGGGATGATAATTTTAAAATCCGCACTGAGGTCCACAGTAGGGGTGCAGTAGTCGGTTTCTGTCGAAAAGATGTCCGCTGGGATGAGATTAGTGATATTACTATGACCAAAGGGCCTAGAATACCAACTATTCGATTCCCTAAGTCTCAACGCGCTGCAAGATACTAAGTATTTGATATGCAGGTCTATTGGTAAGAGGTAGAGAAAAACGCTTAGGGCGTCCGACGGACATGAGCGCAAAGCTCCAGTGGAGCCAACACTAGCTGTTCTCTGAACCTTTTTTAGTTTAGTTATGTTGTAGGCTTTACTAAGCGCGGGCCACCAAACAATCGAACCATAGGACAAGATTGGACGTACCACGGCTGTATACGTCCACAAAATCATCTTCGATTGCAAACCCCACTTTTTGCCAAAGGTTTTATTGCAGGCATAGAAAGCTATGCTGGCTTTCTTGACCCTTTCTTCGATGTTAAATTTCCAGTTTAACTTTGGGTCAAGTATTACTCCCAAATATCTAGCGCTGGAAGACAAGGAAAGAGTTTCACCGTTGAGGCGGGGAAGGGTGAAGGGTGGTACTTTTGTTTTCGTAGTGAAGAGCATCAGTTCAGTTTTGCTTTTATTGACACCCAGGCCACAGCTTGTAGCCCAGTTGCTTACTTTTAGCAATGCCATCTCCGTAATCTCACTAATCACGGAAGTGTACTTTCCTGATACCAGTATCACCAGATCATCTGCATAAGCAACGGCCTTCACACCACAACTTTCCAGTTTAAAAAGAATTTTGTTCATGACTAGAAGCCAAAGAAGAGGGGACAGAACACCCCCCTGAGGTGTTCCCCTATTTACGCACCTGGTTAAGTAAGTGTTACCTAAGGTAGCTTGAATTTTTCTATCACTGAGCATGGAAACAATCCAATTTCTAATGTAGTCCTCTACACCCTGATCAGCCAGTGATTCTTGAATAGATTCTGTTAAGACGTTATTGAAAGCTCCTTCTATGTCTAAGAAGGTAGCAAGAGTAAATTCTTTGTAGTGTATGGTTTTTTCAATTGTACGCACTACCTCATGTAAGGCTGTCTCTGTAGACTTGCCCTTAAGATAAGCGTGTTGAGAACTTTCAAGAGGGCATACATCTAAAATGCCTCTGATATGGTAGTCAAGAATGCGCTCCATTGTCTTAAGCACGAAGGAAGTAAGGCTTATTGGTCTAAAGTCCTTCGCGGATTCATGTCCTCGCCTGCCCACCTTCGGGATAAAAACTACTCTAACATGTCTCCAAGACTCAGGAACATGATTTAGGCAGAGACATCCTTTAAAGATCATCTCCAGCCACGGAATCGCCAGAAATTGCGTTTTCTGAAGCATGATCGGCATTATGCCGTCCAGGCCTGGAGACTTGTACGGGGAAAATGTGTTGATTGCCCAAGCAATATTTTCCCTATTTATCAAGGTATCGATGTGTTCTATATCCGCCGTCGACACGCCATTTGAATTAAGAGTTTGAGGGTTGTTATTCTCACAACCCGGAAAATGCGCAGCCAACAGCAGTTCTAGGGATTCTGCAGGAGATGTTGCCCAGGAATCGCCAGATTTTTTAAGAAAGGAAGGACAACAGTGGTCCTTCGATAGAATCTTACTAAGCCTGGCGGATTCTTTTATATTGTCTATTTTGTGGCAGTAATCCCTCCAGCTTTGCTGTTTAGACTTGGCAATGGCTCGCTTATAAACTCTTAGACAGTCTTTGTACGGTTGGTAGAATTTGTGTTTGTGGCAAATATTAAAGATCACTCTAGTCTTTTTCCTGAGACTAGACAGTTCTTCATTCCACCACATAGGGAGTGATTTGCGACTGTATTTAATAGGGCACGAGACTTTGTAGGCCGTGCCAAAAGCTGCCTCGAAGGTCTTTACTTTAGACTCGAGATCGCTTACCGACTCTGGACACCGATTTGGTGTGTTACGTAGTTTCGTGTTAATTATTTGACTGAATTTCTTCCAATCAGTATTTTTGGGGTTTCTGTGAGGGGGAGGAATTTCAGACTCAAAATTTATATTGAAGAGTATCCACCTGTGATCAGAAAAAGAATTCACAAGTGAGACTCTCCAATTTTCCACCATAGAATAAAGATTGTTATTTGATAGAGTAACATCAAGTACATCCTCCCAACCTTCGAAGTTAACCGAGCTCGGAAAAATGAAAGTTGGGGTATTACCTCTATTGCATACATTTAAATTATTGTTAATAATGAAATCAAAAAGTGACTCACCTCGTTCATTAATTACCGTGCTACCCCATAGAGAATGCCGTGCGTTGGCGTCGCACCCAATCAGGAGGTCTGTCCTTTGTTGTTTTGAAGCGATTACCATGGTCTCCAACTCTTCCGGAGGTGACTGCCGGTCGTGGCCACAGTAAGCCGATGCCAGAAGTAGGCCAGCATTTTTTCCTTCAATTCTGACAACCGTCAAATCGGAGGTACTAAGGATGGGACACAAAAAAGCTTTTAAGTGTTTCTTAGCTAGAATGCAGGTTCTAGGCTTACCTTGGTCAGTATTAGGGATTTTATAAAAAAGGTCGTATTTGTGGTCCAGAAGGCCTCGAACTCTGAGGCCATTCACCCAAGGTTCTTGTATGAACGCTACGTCCAAGTCTTCCTGACTCAGGAAGACCTTTAGATTATCTGAGGCACATTTCGAGTGCTTCAGATTAATCTGTATAGAACGCAGCGCGTTTTTAATTGCCTGAAGAAGAAGGGCCTGCACCTTCAGGGCCCGGCGACTCGCCGGGGACTTCGGCAACAATGATGTCATCGTCGGTCTTGACTTTGCCATCATTGTTGTCGCAGTCTGCTCCCTGACTCTGCAGGACCTTAATCTTGGCATTTCTAATGCCGAATCTTAGCTTGTATTCAGCCTTCTCAAGGGCCCCCAAGCTCTCCCCGCTGATCTTCAAAAGATAAGACGCGCTGTTCTTTTGCGGCTCCTCAGCCTTGATGACTGTCCAGTCATGCATTGGAACCAGCGGGTTTAGCCTCTGAAGACCACGGATCAGCTCCTGTCCACTTGGCTTGATGCTCATGACGGGCAACCAAATGCGAGCCTTAGGCTGTCTGGGGATGTCCTTAGCTGGGATGAGCTTAAGTCTCAAGCCTTCCCAGTCATTGCTTATCTTAGCAATGCATGTTCTAAGGAAATCCCTGGAAAACACGTCATCGCATTTGATCACCCTGTGTCCCCTGAGCACTTCGCCAGAGTCAAAACTAGGGTAGGGACCCTCAATTGCCGAGATTGTGTAAGAAAACACCATCTCCGAGAGCTTGGCCTCGATAGAACTCCACACAGCTAGCAGACCTCTGCTGTTTGTGGAGAGCTCATCCACAACCGATACTTGGAGGTCGTCTCTGACAACCTCACTTAAAGTACGCTGTTGCGCCGCTCCGGAAGATGATGCCTTCTCTTCTTTATTTGAATTTGGTTCATGTTTTGGTTTTTTTGAAGGTTTTTCGGTCTCTTCACGAGACCGGTTTCTTTTGTCGGCCTTCTTTTTTGTAGCCAAGAGACTGTTGTATTCATCAACAATCTTTTGGTACATGATCTTGTCCTCGCGATCCTTCTCCAGCACAATTCCAGCCTTCTCATTTTCAGCAATCTTGCTAAGAATGAAGGAGGCCTTCTTGAACTGGTTCTTGATGCGAGTACCAGATGATTTTTTATTTTTTCCTTTACCAGCATTGCTATGGCTGGCATTGCTGGTAGAGGAGTTAGGATTTATTTGCGGTCGAGGCACAGGAGTACTATGGCTGGTACTCGCTGCACTTCCAGTTTTTGCAGGTTGCCCCACAACGGTCTCCTGACTGGAGGCCAAAAGTTCATCCTCATAGTCGGCGGATGGTCCTAAGTTCGTCATGTCTAAATCGTCCTGTGAATTTTTTTGTGAAGAAATTTTGGTCCCACGAGTAAAAACGGAGAGGAAAAGGTCAGCCCCGGCAGAGCCGATATACCGGGGTAAGGCAAGATGTAAGACGGACCCTGCCAAGGCATCCGAATGAGCTCGTTCGCGACTGGTTTACCCCCCAGCCTTCCATTTCTTCGGCACGGATTATGAAAATCGCTCACACCACCACTGAAAATTAGGGACCCCGTATCTATGGTCAAATTGCATTGCTGAGGGTTTAAACTATTGAAGAGTTTAGAAACGCCTCAACAATTCAACCTGACCTTAGCTGATCCCCTTCTTGACATCGCACAAGAAAACTGTGGTGATCATTACCGCCCGGCACCCACTAGGAGGGTTTGATACGAGGATTTTTGCCAGGCGGGTCTTGTCTTAGATAAAAAACTAAATTGGAAACGCAACGTAGAGGAAAGAGTCAAAAAAGCAACTGTAGCTCTCTTTGCTTGCAAAAAAGCCATCGGTAATAAATGGGGCTTACAACCCAGAATCACGCATTGGCTATACACATCGGTAATCAGACCGATTTTAATGTACGGTGTGGCAGTATGGTGGACTGCTTTAGCAAAAGGTATAAACCGAGATAAATTAAATACAGTCCAACGTTCAGCTTGCCTATCGGGTCGTGCGGATCGCTTCGCACGACCCCATCTGCGACACTGGACACCTTACTCTACCTAACACCTCTTGACATTTTTAGCAAACAAATAGCTGCAAGCTCTGCTATTCGCCTCAAAGCTTCGTCGCAGTGGACTAACAACAACATTGGCCACTCCGTAATTCTTAGTTATTTAGAATCAATTCCAAAGCACACAGACTACACCATCCCCCAACTGCAATTCGACAGAAATTTCCAGATTTCTATACCTCCCAGATCTTTTTGGGGGGATAGGACATTCCTGGAAGATGAGTCAATACATTTCTATACAGATGGGTCAAAAACAAAAGAAGGGGTTGGTGGAGGTGTGTACTCTGAACGACTGAAATTAAGTCTCTCATTCCGCCTTCCCAATCATTGTAGCGTGTTCCAGGCGGAACTTTTGGCGATAAAAGAAGTCTTGTCCTGGCTTAAAGAAAATCTGATATCAACATCTGATATCCGTACCTTCTCAGATAGTCAGGCCGCTATCAAATCTCTGGATTCTGTCTCTACAAACTCTATAACAGTCCATAACTGTCGATCATCTCTAATGGAGATGGCACAACAGTTTAATATTCACCTTTGCTGGGTGCCGGGCCATAGAAACATTTCAAGTAACTGTAAGGCAGATGAACTCGCCAGGAACGGTACAGTACAGTCCATCCTACCACGTTTGGCACGTACTGGCATACCAATCGCTACTTGTAAACTGTTGCTAATGCAAGACGCTGTGAGGAGGGCAGGCACCAGGTGGAACAACATCACCACGTGTCAAGTCACAAAAAACATCTGTCCAACACTGGATTTAAAACGTTCAAGGTGCTTGCTCTCTCTAAGCAGATCGCATATAAGCTCGATAATAGGTGTCATAACCGCACACTGTCTAATAGGAAAGCACGCCACGAGATTAGGCGTATTCTCAAATGATTTCTGTAGAAGCTGTATGGACGAGGAAGAGGAAGAAACAGTTCTTCATCTTCTCTGCACATGCCCTGCTCTGGCTCGAAAACGCAAGAATTACCTAGGAGAGTTCTTCTTTAACGATCTAAACGATCTAAATCATATCGGCATAATCAGCCTCTCACGTTTCGTAAGAAACTCAAACTGGTTCCATTGAGCTTAGGAAGAAACCTCAAGATTCATGTGGTATCACAATGGGCCATTAAACTGGCCTAAGTGTGTCCGTTTCCATCTTGGACAGCCACTATAACCTAACCTAACCTAACCTAGGCTATAACTGTATTATTTTTTTTACTAACATCTAACACATGCACTTATGATGAGCCTCTGATCGTAGTTTGACGCTTGCTATAAGCTTACTACTTTCTGAAAATTCTGAAATGTAAAAAAAAATCCATTTAAAAAATATCTTACTCATTTTTCAAAAAATTATCATACATTAATCTTAATAAAACGGTTCTTAACAGAAAAACTCAAAACTGTATAAAAGCAGTTTTTGATCTCATTACGAATTCGTAATCTTAAGGTTATAACATCAAGTTTTTGAAATATAATGAAAACAAAAATATATAAACATTACGTTGAAAACGGGTGTATCTGAGTTTTAGCACATATAACTGAAAAAAACTTCAGATAAAGTCATCTCATAAATAATGAGAAATTACGATAACTAAGTGAGATATTAAAACTACATTGCGAAATCATTATACAGCTAATTGTTAAGTGATATGTTGGGTTTTACTTTTAACTTGGCCTTTAAAAAAACGTCTTCAGTTGTCTTTAGAAGTTAAGAATTGTAAATTTTAAAAACCTGACGTGGTAGAGAATTTTAAAGGTTCAAATTCAAGATATCTTAATCCTTTAAAAAAGTATTGCTTTGCTGTGCACCAGAAAGAAAAACGTAATTTTGTCGACCAGTGTTATTATTTAAAATTTTGAAACTCTTAAAAAAAAAACACCCGATAAACCCGATATAAATTCCAATTTACTATTACTTAGTGAAACTCACATCATTCTCAAACAATTTCCTTAAAACAAAAATAACCAGCAAATATTAACCCACTCCACACTTCCATAGTCTAAAGAAGACAAAATTGACAACTTGCCAATCGGGTCAAGCTGCTAAATATATACTCCGAAGAAGACACATCACCAAGTCTGTCTTTTCTTCATTCTTGTCTTTTTTTTAGTGGAAAGACTAATTCCAGTAAAATAAGAAAACAACAAAAACTGTAACAAGTTATGATTTCAGTTTAAGACTACTAGACCTACCTAATCCTTTAAGACCGAAAACTAAGTAAGAAATAATAAAAAGAAATATAGGTAAGTTGTATTCTTTGTTTTTTTTTCCATCTAACATCTACTTTTGTATGTTCTTATATAAGTAAGTAAAACAAGTATTGACACCAATGCAATCATATCCCTTTCCTTTCCTCTCTTGTTGTTGTATTGTTTCAAAACATGCATCACAGTCTGCAGCACATGTGTGCAAAAATGTTTCAAATTATCTAACAGTTCGCAAGCATAAGGAAGCATTCTTCCTTCTTCTTTTATTTTTATTGTGGACAACATTCAGACGTTAAAAAAAACCCTTAGACTATAAGACACCTCTTCTCTTGAATTCAATCCCCATCATGGTAGAGAAACAACAAAGTTGTATAAACACTATAGGTAGTATTATGCCACGCCCCCCCACCCACATCAGAAACACACAACCCTTATACATACAATTGGTTTATGCGCCCAGCCAACTCGAGACAATAAAATCCAGATTTGAAAATATAGTAAGAAAAAAGGAAATGAGAGTTTTAAAATCCATGAGGGTATCTTTCTTCGTTCTTATGGCATTTCTAAGGCATGAAATGTATGCACATTTCCGACTTATGAGCACAAGTAATGGTTTTCTACACATGTAGGCTTACAGGGGCACATTTTTCTTATAGGAATTATTATAAAAACAAAAACAGAATGAGATTCCAAGACATTGCCGCCACCGACATCGTCATCGCCATCGCCATCTCCGGAATCGACACATTTGACAGACAAAATGGGGTTTCGTTGCAAAAATTCTTATGCAATGGCAATTTGTAATTCATATGAAGGGAATTGCTTTCTTCCAGCCTGTTGGAGTTCAGAGCAGACACAAGCACGACACAGAAAATGATATATTTTAAGGGCTGAGAGCGGAAAAGCACATTCGGAAAAGAAACCGCCACTCCAGATAGAAGCACCATCCGAAACAGCCAAAGTCATAGCCACTGACGACTGATGGTGGCGGACACGACGACGACGACGTTTCTTCTTCTAGTTCGGTAACGAATTATCATACATATGAATATAATTGCAGTGCAGCAGAGACAGCATCAGCTTAAACCAAATGCAATGCATTTACAATTAATTGCATTGCAATTAAGAACGATTTTTTCACGCAGCTGTTAATCGCAATCGCAATTCGCAAGCTGCTGTCTATCTTTCAGCTGCGATTAGAGGAGCTCTCAATTTTTTGAAGGCATTTTTCGTATTTATTTTTGTTTGAAATTCGTCGAAAAGTGTGCGCAATTAGTGGCACCGGCGGCGGCGGCGGCGGCGGCGGCGACTACGGAAAAAGAGAACCTCTTCTTACATTTTGTGGTGGTGAAAAGTCTGATGATTGGAGATGGCAGAGAAATAGGGTAAGCCATCGAAAAGTTGGCACATTAAAGACATTCCATTAAATTTAAGATGACAACAACTATAGTTGTCAGAGCGAGTGAAAGTAAGTTCTTAAAAGTTTTGATCTTGTTAATTTTCCATTTCACTGCATGAGTGAAAATAAAATCAATTTGCTGAATTCTGTATCATCTATTTTAAAAATGAAATTCATTATTACATACTTTATAGCACCATTCTGAGTTTCACCTGAAAAATATTTTACTCGGGAAAATTTTATTTCATTTTTCCCCTACTGTGACTTTCAGCCAAGATTGTGTTTCTGACAATCAAATTGCACTTTTCCGATTGTGTTTAAATATCCTTAAGTCAAAGTTGAGATATTACTTTTTAAAATTCGAGAACATATTTTACAAAAGCTTTTTAAGGTACATATATTAATTCATGAAGTAGTTTTCTAATAACGTGTGTTTTTTCTTAGACGTGTGGTTTTCAATCTTGCAGTACTTTTTTCAGAGTTAGTCTTTTTGACAGCTGTCACTTGATTTATGCTAAGGTAGCTTCGCCATTTCAAAATGAATAGACCTATTCTGAACAATGTTTACAAATCGTGCAAATGTATTTCCAAAATAAAATAGTGAACGCATTACCTCGCGTCGCGTCGTGAGCCTGTGGCGTGATCTCCAAGTTCGTGTGATTTAACACTGCTGGACTATTATTTTGATGGGTTATGTTAAGTTGCTTGTCTGCGCTGATGAACCCGAGACGATTATTGCCTTAAAAGAAAATATTCGACACGTCATTGCTGACATACGGTTCTAATTGCTGGGAAAAGTAGTCGACTTTATTCGAGTCAGCCGCGGGCGGCGGCCACTTGCCAGAAGATAAAACGTCAAACATCAAACTACATAATATGCGTTGTATTTCTTCTTGAAAACCAAATGTCTAAAAAAACACCCTTTATTATTCGTAATGGTTTTCCAAATCTATAATCCCTATCTTTAATTTTGAGTTCAAATATTTCTATTATTCAATACATTTTTCAAAAAATCTTCATCAAGTTTTAAATTTTATGTGTCTTATAGAAAAAGTCTTAAAGAAACGCTGAGCCATTTAAGCTAAAACGGTTTTAAATAAAAATATTTCAAACGGTTTGAAAGTAGTTTTCGTTTTTGTAACGGATCCTTTGTTGTCTAAGAAAGTTCGGGCGTCATCACATTATTTTTTTTTGATTTATTTAAAAAATATAAAAGTTATGTAGAAAACGGATATTTTCAAAATTTGGAAAGTTAGTTAAAATCAAACCACGAATTCTAAATCAGCATTAAAAATTAACTTATAAATATGTTTTTTTTTAAAGCGATAAAAGCAATAAATTCTCGATTTTTCAAAACTCTATTAATAATATAATTAGCTAATAATAAATGAGAGTTTTCAGAAACTAGGTGAGATTCTTAAATGATTTAAACTGTATCTAGAAGACAAAGATTTGTACTTTGCAAAATTATGAAATTTGTCGTAAGTAACAATAAAAAAGAGGCATATTTTAAGAACCCGATGTGGTAAAAAATGTATACGGCTAGATTCTAATCCAGGACATCTTTTGTTTGAGGGACAGAAGCAAACCTTTTAAAAAAATCCCCTATATGAGACATGATTTCGTTCGAAACTTAACAGTTTCAAGATTGAAATGTTTGGTTATTTTTTTTTTTGAAAGCCATTCAAAAACTTTTCTCTAGTTCCAATTGAAATTCCGTTGGGGTGAAAGTCATAATGTTTTTTAAAATACCAGTTGAACAAAAATGTTTTAAGTGAAATATTTTCATGGTGAAACTTTTATTAAGCTGAGTATCTATGCATTAACAGATTTCGGTCTTTAACATATTTATATTCAAATATCGGCTATGATGTCATGAAATTTAAAAGGCTTTAAAACAATGTTGGCATGTGAAATACAAAAAGGAAAAAGAATTTTTTAAAAATCAAAAATAATAATAAACTGCAGACAGACAACTATTTACCCTATATTTAAGCCAAAAAAAAAGCAAACAACTTGTGATTATTTTCTGACAGACATGACGTGTTGAGTACACTGCATCCATGCATTTGGTACATTCCAACGGTATATTTGAGTTAAAAGTAGCACTATATGAGATATGCGATGGCCCAGAACTGCCAGTTCATAAGTTTATCTAAATTGTATAGTATTTATTTTCACAATTCATTTGTATGTTGATTGAATGAGGTAATTAATTATTAAGCTTTTTTAGACTCTGGAAATATACATGAATCACCTGAAATAGACCAAAAGGGGCTCCAATTTGTTTATAGAAAAGTTATCAGAAAAATCTCAGAACATTTATCTTCTATGGGGTGTTTTTTAAATGAAAAATTTCGACGGTTTCTGTGGTTTGACAGTTGAGAATGTTAAACTATGTTTTGACATTTCTGTTAAGTATGGTTTGGTACATTATTAAAACACCCGATATTTTTCTTCAATATTTTGTATGTATTTTTATTTTAAGTCGTGATGAATGAATGAACTTTGTGTCATATTTCCACTAATAATTTTGAACGTATTCAACTTCCGAAATAAAAAATTACAGATCCAAATAACAAAGGATGTGAATCAATTTTGAAATAATCATGACTAAAAATATTGTTTTTTTTTTTTTAATTACAAATTTCAAAATAAAAAACAACCTTTTATGGACTTTTTTAATGTGCTTTGGAAATTTAATGAAAATTAAATATTTGTTTCTTATTTATTTTTTTAAGAAAATGCTTTGTCATCTTTTCTTTATTTTTTTGAATGATTCAAATGCACGTAAATTTAAATTCTCTTATTTTTAACTGAACGTTATTTGCCAATGGAAAACATTGATTTTTGAATTCTTCAAAATCTAAACCATCTTTAATACACACATGCATACATATGTATATAGTTTCAAGTACCTACATGCTTTTCAAACAAACAAAAACTATGAATGAAAAATGTTGAAAAGATTGTGTGTACAGATGATATTTTAAATGCATCTGTATAAGGATATGTATGTATATGTATAGGTTTGTCTATAAAAGGAGGAAAGAAAAATGTGCATATACATATGTGTGTACGTTGTTATTTACGGAACCTTGAATCTTAGAAAGGATTGAGTGGGGTTGAGGGTTAAAAAAAAAAAGAAATATATATTTGTTCAAGCTGAAGAAAAGAAAACTTTAGGCTGAATTATGCATTTTCCAAGAACAATACAAACAAAAAAAAACAAGTATTATTATTTCAGAAAATATTGCATTGAGTTTACATTCTTAGTGTATTTTCAAGTAGTTTTTATTACGATGTTTAAATATTAGGGACATGGATTTGGAAACCTTGGGCTATGCATATATGCAAACAAGTAAACCAAGATCATCTGAGAATTCAGAAAATCTCTAAGATGGATTGTACGATTTTGTACAAAAATAGATAACAAAAAATATATATTGGGTGTTTTTTTAGCAGCTTGAGAACTTTGACTTACAAATTTTCAGGAGAGAGGCGTTAAGTTGCACGGTGAAGGAGGCCAGTTACTAGGAACACTTTTTAGAAATAAAGTTGTCATCAAATTGATTTTAAAATAAATTGTTGGCTAAGGTTCCCTTTTCTAAAAAAAAAGTCTTAAGCCAAAAACATATTTAAAAAAACATGTATAAACCATTAAATAAGGTGTGTTTTTTTAGAAATATGTATATAACTCTAAGTTGGCAACACTATTTTAACTGGCTGCCATTTTGTCAACTGTCAAGCAATTAATTTTTAGTTTGGTTTGACATTTCAACATGAATAGACTAAACAACACTTCCAAATCATGTAAATTTATTTTGAAATTCATGGTTCTGTTTGAAATACGTTTCTAACGAAATGTTATTGAGCAATGAAGCTCACTTTTGGTTGAATGGATACGTCAATAAACAAAAATGACGTATAAGAGTGATAATAAATCTTATGGATATAGGCGTTTTTCTTCTTTAGCTCAGAACAAAAAATTGAGCTGTCAAAAAAAGATCTGTTTGTGTTTCAATTTTCAATCAGAGCTAGCTCAGAGCGCACTCTATGAGCGTGTCTGACTTCACCTTTGTTTCGTGTGGTATGAAAGAAACAGATAGAGAATTCTTAAGATATTTTCACTTCACTAAATTTGTAAGTCGGAGTGCTCTAATCAAACTCTACTCAGAGCGAATTTTATGTACTCAGGCTCTGCTCAGCGTTCTGCTCTGAGCTTAAAGAAAAAACGACTTATATTGAGTCACCGTTACATCCACAAAAACGTGATGACTGAATTTTCGTTCATTAAATGAACAATGATGATGTACAGTAGCTGTGGTTTCATATAGGCATCACGGCGCAATGTGTGTGCTTTAACGTGTCGCTTGACTATTTTCGATGGGGATATATGAAATCGCTTGTATACGCCAATACCAAAACGATTGACCACTTGCAGAAACAACGTACGCCGCGTTATTGCCGATAAACGCCCACAAATGTTGGAAAAAGTCATTAAAAATAGAACCTTCATATAAGAATACTCCTGAGCCAATCGTGGCGGTCATATGCCAGAAATCATATTTAAATTATAATTCCAGAAAATTATCTTTCCAATAAAGTAAATTTCGTGTCAATTTAAAAAATCATCTTTGTTTTATTCCATTTCAAAGTTTTATACCACTAAAAAAACACCCATACAAACCTCCCTCACCAAAACAAATCCATCTCAAAATCAAATGTCAATTAATCATAACTCTTGTAAATAGCTTTGTACACAACAAAAGAATCCACCACCCACATTTTCCGTGCAAATTCGATTGTGATTTCTATGATTAATTCATTATTTCTCGCTATGCCAATTGCCTATGTCTCTGCCTCTCCCCCCACGCGCTTTATTTTACTTTTTTTTTTAAATGTCAAAACGCTTTTTCAACTGCAATGCATGATGTCCTTTTATTGAAGCAGCTGTCACACCTAACACTTCCGTCTTCATTATTTTCATTCAGACGTCCGTCCCTTTGGGATTTCTTGAACTGAAAACATATAAATCGTAGATATACGAGTAAAATATGAACATTCCTTCCAATCAACAAACATTCTCTTAATTAATTAAAATTCTTCTCACTCTACCCTTTGCGTTGTTGCACTGAGTTCTGTTTGAGTGAATTGCAGTGAATGAAATAAAAGATAGCATTAATTAAATGGGAAAAGTCACATTCAATTCAATTCACACACACAGAAATAATTCACCTCAACGAGAACGTCGCGTCTTCTAAACTCTGATGTCTGATGACAAGAAGACGACGGACGAACGACGAGAGAGACAGGCGAAGGCAAAGGCACACATTTCACGCATTTTCCTAACAACTTCCTTATTTGGCTAGTTTACCTCTGTTTCTGTCGTCCGTCGTCGCTTCGTCGTCGTTCATTCACTTGTTGTTTAATGTTCCACCCTTCACTTTATTGTTGTCCGTCTCAGTGTCCATCTCCGACTCCCTTTTTATGGTGTCCACTGTCAAGTCATTAGTTGAATTCCTTTAAAGGGCAGCTGGCATCATGCATCATGGGTTGGGTTGGGTTGGGTTAGGATTGGGAAGGGTATCCTGTCGCTGTGGTGGTCTGATTGCCGATTGGGGTAACGCATGTTTTGATGCCTTCATCCATACATCATTCCTTCCTGCCACCATCTTTTTAAATAGAATAAATAACTAATTGTAATTTAAATGTTTTTCTTTTTTTCTTCTGTTGCAGGGCGCTGGAAAAGAAATAAGAGAAGCTATAGCTGACCCATCGCCACAGTGCCAAGAAAAAGCCTGGAACGCTGTTCTGCCACTTGTGATCAAACTGAAACGCTGCTATGAACACTCACTGGAGCTGGAAAAAATCGTACCAAAACTACTTGGCCAATTGGTTGGTGGTAAATTGAATCCTACTCAACATCTAGAAACACAACAGGCTCTAGTTAAGCAGTTAGCTGAAATTCTTGAATTCGTTCTTAAATTTGATGAATACAAGGTAAGTTGCTATATACATATGTATGTAGGTATCTTTAATAGAGAGAGGAGAAGAATTGAAGAAGGTAGACTTAAATGGGTTTTATGCTTCGTTGCACCTCGATCTCGATGCAATCATCACAACGAGTATAGGAGTAGGTGTACCGTGGATGATTCTGATCAAATTATGCGCGGAACAATTGCAGCACGTCAGGAAATGACGCGCGCAGAGGCGTTATGCGTATGCGACCATCATTGTATCATCGTCTTGTGGGAATTATATAGGATGTCTTGGCCATTCATCAAATCCAAGTCCATATTTGGTTTACCATAAACGGGTTTTTCAATCGTCGTTGTCGTTGTCGTCGCTGTAGTAGGTTCCATAATGGTTTTTACGTTCAACAATTTGGATTGGATTTTATATACCGCTTCCTACTGCAAAATGATTTTTGGTTTTGTCTTCAGAAATTGGTAACACGTGCGTGGGAATAGATTTGTAAGAATAGGTTTTAAAAGTTAAAGTTGAAGGTAGTTTGGTGGTTTCTTTGTTGGATGATGCCATAAATGGCAACATGAAAAATAGTTGAAAGCATTTTACAATATTTGAATTTTGGAAGATAGTAATCTGCAGAAATTTCCATAAAGCATCGAAAGACTATTTTAATATTAAACTAATAGTACATCCTTACGCCAATAATGTTCCGAAAAGTCCACCAACTTTTGGGCGATAGAACTTCATATAAGCAGCACACAGATTCTTGTTCAACTTAAACTCCCTTCTAGGGGCGAGTTATAGCTATCATTGAAATCATTCATTTTTCTGAACAACTGTTTCTTTCTTGTCCAAAAGTGAAGCGAATCGTTCCACTAATTTGTGTTTTAATTTCACACAGTTCATATCACTGATTCCTGTCAGTGGATTTCAAACAAGGAATAGGTCTGTTCCACATCTAGATTCAAACAGTTTCAGACTGAAAGTTTAAGTCATTTTAGGCGCCAGTTATAGCTATAATTGGTTTTCATCATTGAAAACAAATATTGGAACTTTTTTGACAGGTCGTTTATAGCTGTTATTAAAAAAGTCTGGCATTGAAAAAAATGTCCTGTGAAATCTACCGACAAAATTTTACTGACAGAAATCTGACATTGGAATTGTGTGAAATTGGAACACAAATCAGTGGAACGATTCGTTTCACTTTTGAACATAAAAGTATCAGCTGTTCAGGAAAATGAATTTCCGTCCGGAAAATAGAAAAATACATTTTTAGAGAAAAATAAATGGGTAATTACACTTTTTTTTCTCAAAAAAAATTCTTTGTGTGATTTCCGATCGATCAGTATATAATTTTCTTTCTAATCAAAGGAAAACACCGTCAAATATCGATTCAAAAATTTTTCCGGATCGATTTCAATGATAGCTATAACTGGCCCCAAAAAAATGTCCTGTGAAATCTACCGACAAAATTTTACTGACAGAAATCTGACATTGGAATTGTGTGAAATTGGAACAACAATCAGTGGAACGATTCGTTTCACTTTTGAACATAAAAGTATCAGCTGTTCAGGAAAATGAATTTCCGTCCGGAAAATAGAAAAATACATTTTTAGAGAAAAATAAATGGGTAATTACACTTTTTTTTCTCAAAAAAAATTCTTTGTGTGATTTCCGATCGATCAGTATATAATTTTCATTTCTAATCAAAGGAAAACACCGTCAAATATCGATTCAAAAATTTTTCCGGATCGATTTCAATGATAGCTATAACTGGCCCCAAAAAATGTCCTGTGAAATCTACCGACAAAATTTTAGTGACAGAAATCTGACATTAGAATTGTGTGAAATTGGAACACCAATCAGTGGAACGATTCGTTTCACTTTTGAACATAAAAGTATCAGCTGTTCAGGAAAATGAATTTCCGTCCGGAAAATAGAAAAATATATTTTTAGAGAAAAATAAATGTGCAATTAAACTTTTTTTCTCAAAAAAAAAAATCTTTGTGTGATTTCCGATCGATCAGTATATAATTTGCATTTCTAATCAAAGGGAAACACCGTCAAATATCGATTCAAAAATTTTTCCGGATCGATTTCAATGATAGCTATAACTTTCACTTTAGTCCGAGAAATTTCTTCTGGCGATTTCTGGGCTGGCTGTCAAATTCGATTTGACGTTCACGGCAACTAATGACAGAAGAAAAAAAAAACTATTGACTAAGGGTTGACCAATTATGCTTTTATTTTCATTTTAGTTTAAAATGAAAATTCCAATGATTGGTTTCAATGATAGCTTAAACTTACCGCAAGCAACTTTAAGGATTTCATTTGCAGTCAACTGCATTTGAACCTAAATTTATAAAAAAGAGATTGGCCAGTTTATGTTTCTAAGTTTTTTGAAAATTTTTTGGGTAAGATTGACAAAGCAAGAGTATTAAATATTAACAAAATTCAAATTATGTTTCGATTTCTTTTCTTCCTTTTTAAATTGTACGAAATAAATTTCTTGAGGAATCGAGTTATAAAGCTCTCAGCATTCTGACAGCAACAGTGAGAAACTTCTATGAGAAATTTAATTTTTATTTCTGAGAATATAGAAATCTTCGTGATCTTAGAAATAAAAACTTGGCAAATAGTTTATTTTGCTTATAACTATAATTTTAAACTTGGAACTCACCTTCAGTTAATTGTGGAAAAAGTACCAAAAACACAGCTGTCATTTTGACATTAGTAAACTTGTCTTGATAGTTATTGAGAATTTTCCTTACTAACTTTCCAGTCAACCTTGCAAAAAGTTAACTTAATTGAAAAAATATATTTAAGCAGCTGGCAAATCAGAAAATAGAAACTTGACATACTATCAAGTCTCTTATGTCTTCTGAATTTTTGATTTGAAATTTTGATTTTGATCGAAACACGATTAGAATTGTTTTAGTGTAACTTCGTTACGTATTAACGTAGAGCTGTCAAATTTCCATCGAAAAATTTTTAAACAGGTCCGTTGTCTTTAGAAAAAGAAAACAAAAATTATAAAATAATAATTGACGTAAAATAATTACTGAGAAAATATACGTAGTTCTGCTAGAGAATCGTAACACATATGTACATATTAAGTTTAAAGAAACAAATTAAATTTTACATTTGAAGTCTTCAGTAAATTTTCTGAACATTTATTAAGGTAAACAAATTGTGGGGCTGAAATTCCTGAAGAAATAGCGAACAAATAGCAAAGTTTTATAATTTCTCATCAAATCAGAAATAAAATATTAAGTTGATTAATCCTAATTTTATTTGTTTAATATTTGCTAAATAGCTAAGTCTTTCCGGTTGGAATACATTTCAGATCTGTAGATTTGATCTTCAATCTACATATTTGATATTAAATTAAACAATTTCTTTGAATGCAAAAACAGATCTAGATCAAAAATAACGGATTTATTTTGCCAATGGAAAACCCCTAATATTCTATGCCAAAACTGTCACTGCGTTTGTGTTGTAAAACATTACATTATTGTCCAATTTTTAAAACTCGAAAGAGTGATACTAAAAACTAAAATCCCAATTCACCTTATAAATTGATAAATAATAAGATACACGTAAATCATCGTTTTCACTTAAAATAGGTCATTAAATTGATACCTGACTTGACTTCAAAATTTATTCTAATCTGTCTCTTCTTTGATTGTGAATGAAAAACTATCAAAATAGGAAAAGAAAAACAAATTAATCTAGATCTAGATTGAATTTTATGGAGGTCATGACACTTCTATAAACGCTAAGTGGCGCGATATTCAATGATCAATATTAATTGCTTACATTGTTTTGAAGTTGTAGTCTTAACGAGGGCTATTAAACAAAAATGTTAGAGCAATAAATAAAGATCGTTATGTAGTTGAGGAAGAGAGTATAGGGTATGATCATTTCAATATAAAAGCCAAATTCTGTCTCGAAGTTTATGTCAGTCACTTATTAGAACTCAACTCAAACATGTTAAACTTGGTGGGTCCTATTTTTAAACTTATTTCTACAAAAACAACACAAATAAGGTTCCTTCTCTATTTCAGTCACTTACACTTTTACTGGTAGCCTCAGCTTCTTGTCAATCTGCATATTTCGGATCGCCAATTGTTGTTGAAGATATTCCAGAATCAGTTGCTCAACAAACTTTTTCCATATTTCAAGAACAATCAAAACCCAAAAGGCATCAACTTTTACTGAGTTATCCTAGATCGAGCGTATTACGAAATGATAACCTTTATGAAGTGCAAGAGACTGAATCAAGAATTCTTGCAAGAGGTATTCAAAATCCTAAGCTTAGATTTTACCAAAGCCAAGCTGATGAAGATAATAAAGTAGTACCTTTAGACGCCTCTGACAGCATAAACTACAATTTAAAAAGATTTGATCCTACAGAGCCAATTGAATATCATCATTAGACTTAAGTTTGCATACCTTCAAAACTCTGAAATAAAATTGATTTTTAAAATCATACAGTTCTTCCAAACAATTACTCATGCACAAGTTTCTAAGTGACAGAATTAGGTCACGACTGTAACAATACATAATTTCACCTACAGTGGCTCACAGCTTATTTGTTACAGTGCCTGCTTAAAAATTTAAGTTGGGGTTTCTTCTTAACAGGAAGAGTTATTGGCAAAATTTTAATTCTATTCGGAAGAAAAAGTAACAATTTATTTCAAAATATTGGTATTTTAAAATAACAATAAATACCTAATCTTAGAATCCTGATATTTTTCAGGTCATAGCTTAATTGATACACATTACATTATCAATCTTAGACATAACTAAAAGTTAGCAATTTCAAGTGGAACTCTCAATTTTATTTTTGGTACTGTTTGCCGTTTTCAACAGTCGGAATATTTTTATTTTTCTGCGTTCTGCACAGCAAAAATTGTTGTACTCATTTTTCTGAACAGCTGTTTTGTTAAAAAATTAAACGAATCGTTCTACTGATTTGTGTTTCAATTTTATACTATTCTAATTACAGATTCCTGCTGGAACCAATTTTCTGGTAGATTTTAAAAAGAAAAATATTTCAGGGACCATTCATAGCTATCATTGAAGTCAATCATTAGAATTTTTTGACAGATTGTTTATACCTATTATTGAAAATTTCTGCCAATAGACAACAATTTCCTGATTGGAAGCAAGCATTTTAGGTAAGAATTGATCAGGAAATAGAAAGCTTTCAGTGAAATCAAAAATCACCTGTTTATTCAAAAGGGTTTCGTCAATGAAAAAAAGTTGTGTGTTTAATAAAGTCTTTTTTTTATTAAAAAGAAATTCTACAATTCATTGCCTCCATTTTGAAACCAAACATAACAAGTTTGACTTTCTTTCGTTTTCAAATATCGAAAAAAAAATTTGAATGATGAAAACTGGCCCTTTAATGACAGGAATTTGTAATGATTGTCAGGACCATCTTTCAATGATTGAGAGCCACCTTTATGGCTTATGCTTTGGTTTATTGTTCTAGTTTTTTAAACAAAAAAGATTGAGGTTTTTGCTTTGGCCAGTAAAACCACACTTAATAATAATTTTATCCTAAACAAATTTAAAATGATAGAACAAATAATTAATAACAACCCTATCCGTATTAAAAAAGATGTTTTTTTTTTGGACCCAAAATTATTATCCATCACTATTTGGATTAGGTTACTACATTACCGACTTACACTTCTCACCTTTCAATATACACTGGGAAATAAAAACTGTATCAAATAAACTGAGCCACTGTATATTCCATAATCTGAAAAATTTTCAACTCGAAAAAAAAACCGCCAATATGAATGTTTATTCCACATTTGGAAATGAGTAACCCTATTCATCAAAGTCTTCCCATTTTCCTTAACATGCTAAATATATTTTCGCTTTATATCAACATTCACCTATAAAGTTTTCCGACCTAAAAAAATGTTGTGATAGATACAGTTTATTATTAATGTTTAGTAACACTTCAAAGGTGTGTTTATTGATTTTCCACCTGCCCCAATGCTCATCGGATAGTCTTTTTTTTTTGTCTTTGGAGAAAAATAAAGCGAAATCGGTCATATTATATAGAGAGAGGCTCTTGGAATTTTATAACGTGCGTCGTCGTGCGTGTAGTATCCTCCCGTCGATATTATACACACGCCCTATAAGTTATAATTTAATAAAAATAAAATCTACTTCAAACGACGACGACTCCATCATTTCTCTTACCCTCTGCCCCTTTTGTTTAACTTGATAGAAGAAAATATTAATGGGAACACAATTATTTAATATTTTTGCATGATCCAAATTGACATCGGTGTGGTTGTAATTGGAACTAACCCAGCGTTCGTCGTCGACCGACGTTGGTCGTAGGTGTCTTTTTATCGGCTGCCATGATAAAATTGGTGGTCAGGTCATATCACATCGTAAAAAAACGCCCACTATTATGGTGGCTCTTAAAACAACGCTGGATGATAAAAAAGAAGGCCAATATACTACTTTTTGGAATAACATTTTTGTATCATTCCACTATGTATTCTATATTTCTAAACGAGGTGCGATTATGCAGATAAGATTAATTCGTATATAGAAGCTTGAAATAAATAATTATAAAGCTGATTCAAAAGAAGAAGGGGTCGTGAGATTATATCATGAAAAAGAAAATCCTTACAAAAAATAGGCTGATTCATTTTGATATGGAAAACTTTCCTGATAGTGACCAATATGGGAGTGTTTTAGAAACAAATAGAACCTTCCCCACATAATACATTAAAATTAATGTGATTTTTGAATAGGATGACATAATAACGAATTCATAAATATTTAAGAGTGCAAGGATACTTGTATTTTGTCAAGAACAGAACTCCCTTAAAAACATCATTTAAAATTTGAACATCAAATTCATACATTTTTTTCAATAAAATTCTTAGTTTTCCAAATTCCTATGATAACAAAATAGGAATAGAAAATCGGCCACATGGCTTTTTTGTGTTCGAAATGGTAAGGTAGTTTCAATTGTAGTTCAAATAAAAGAGGGTAACTTATATGGGTTTTTAGCGATAGTAAAACGCAGCTTTTGTTTTTTTTAATAAAGTGAACATTTTGAAAAGTCAAACCTAAAAGTCAATTCTAATATTGCCCATAAATGTTCACAAGAAGTCCCGCTTGTCCTTGACTTTTTTCGAGTTTTTTTTTTTTAAACTTTCACACAAAATTTGCTTAAAGAGATAGCAAACAGTGGCGCTAAATTTTAAGCGTTTTAGTAAATTTGTAAAGCCAATTATAGCTATCATTGGTTTTCATCATTGAAAATTTGGTTTCTAGATTTAAAAGCGATTAGGAATGTTAGCTTTGTTAAGTTTGGTGTTTTGTTTTCTAAAAATAATAATGAATTTAATCCAGAACTTTTCTTTGTACAATGCTCATTTTTTTTAATTTTTCAATCAAAATTTAAATTTAAATTATTTATAATAAATAAATAATGAAAATAAAATTTTTTATTTTTAAATTTATTATTATTTAAATAATTTTTATTAATATAAATTTAAATTAAATTAATTATAGTTTTAAATAATTTAATTTAGGCAATTCCTCCCTAAATTTTTTTCGCAATAATAATTTTCAACTTAAATGTTTACTAAATTTACTAATGAGAATTTTCAGAAATTATGTCAGATATTAAAATTATTTCAAATTATTTATATAAAATACAAAGATTTGTAATTTTCAAAATTATCATACAATTATTTATTGTTTTGTTTTAATTTAGCTTTAAAACATTGCTTTTGATTATCTTTAACATTTTTGATAATCCTTTAAAAATTAATAACCAGGGTGCTTTCATTTAATTTCTCGTAAACAACCGAGGCTGTCATGTTTGGCAGTCAAAAAGCTATGTACCTAGTCTACAAAAAAGTCATTCTAGTCAAATTCTCTTAAAACATTAACTTGTATTTCCTCACCAAGAGCCTTTATTTAATATTGTATACCTCAACTTCTCTTAGCCTCCTTAAACACAGAGCTTTAATACAATTTCTTTTGAAATCTTTTTTTTAGTTGTAATTGAAGAACTTATTTCTCAAGTGCACAATTAAAACTAATAATAATCTATGCACAAACCAACATCACACTATGATTAAATTAAAGTCAATAATTTTCTAGAAAACGAGCCCACACAATGTTGTTTTATTTTCAGATATTTATCAATTATTATTATCAATATAAAATCCTCCTTACGCATTTCCCTACTTGAACCTCATAATCAGTTTTTTCTTAGTTTTAATTTAAACAACCCAGACTAAGCAATTAGCTTTCTGTTACTGTAATAAATACTCATTAAATATGGTCAATGATGCGTGTAACATACTTTTAGCTGACAGAAAATAGAACCCTCAGATAACGATCACTTAAATCCATTTGTTTGACTTCGAACTAAATACACATTTCTTTTTGTATATACTCATGTTAAAATTATGTATTTTTATTTTGTTTGTTTTAGATGAAGACCCCAGCGATACAGAATGACTTTAGTTACTACAGACGCATCGTGAGTCGCCAGCGTATCGATAGCACTAATAACCTTTTGGTCAGCACAGAGCTAGCAAATCGTATGTCATTATTTTATGCCCACGCGACACCAATGCTGAAAGTACTTAGCGAAGCAACCTCGAAATTCGTCGAAGATAATGCTCAAGATGTCGAGAATACAACAGAAACTTTGGGCACAATGGCGAAAGTTTGTCTTCGGATGTTAGAAAACCCGTAAGTTCCATAGTTCTTTTTTATTTCTATAGAATTAAAGATATTAATGTTTGCTTTTGTTTTGTTTTCAGAAAGCTTTTGTCTCAAATTGAACGCGAAGAAACACATCTTCTAGTCCTTAGAGTAATGGTTGGCCTTGTCATCCTCTACGATCATGTCCACCCGGTGGGAGCGTTCGCCCGTGGAGCACATGTAGACGTCAAAGGATGTGTACGATTGCTGCAGGCTCAGCCCGCCATCAAAGCAGAGCCACTCCTAAATGCCCTGCGCTACACAACCAAACATCTTAACGAGGATAATACGCCGAAAACTATCCGAAATTTGCTAGCCGCGAAATAGTCGGAATTCTTCAAACCCGTTTCCGTTTATTATTATAATATAACAAATTTCAAAATTGAGTGCTGAATAATTGCATTTAGAATGACAACAATGAAAAATCTTTTGAAGTTCTAAAAACTGATGAAAAAACAAAACAGTATATTGTTTTATTATTATTTCTATTTCTATTTTTTTGTTTTGTAGATTTTAAAATTCATTTTAATATTAAATAATATAAATTAACAATTAGTAATGTAATAAACATTTATTTTAATATATCAAAAATAAAATTTAAAATATTTTCTTAATTAATAAGTAGATTATTATGCATTTTTTGAGAATTCTTAAAATTCTTCTTTAAAAAAGTTGAAAAACATATACAAAAATGAAAAGTGTGAGTTCTAAAAAATATAATCATTGCTTGACCAATTTTAAAAAAACACACTCTGTATTTTAATTTTATAATTTATTTATATTTAATTGAATGTAGTGTAATTACTAGAGTCTGTTAATTTTTTAGTTTTTTTTTTTTTTTTTTTTTTAAATGAGAAACCTTCCCTTTTTATTATTTTTGAAGAATATTTTGCTGCGCATAATTTAGAAGAAATCACCTTTTTAAAATTTAGTAAATAAAACACAACACACAAAACAGTAATGCATTTTTAGTAAATAAAAGAAAACAAAAAAACTAAATTGAAATTGAAATTCCGTAAAAAAACTCAAATTTTAGATACAAATTAAATTATGCAACAAAAGAAAACAACAAATTATAGCAAAAAAGAATAAAACATAAACATTTACAATTATATCTAGCGTAATTGATACGGAATTTAAAAATTAAAACAAAACATACAAAAATTTGATTATTACATATTTAAATCAAAAAAGAAAGCAATGTATAGATTATGTACATGAACAACATCTCTTCGAGAATATAATATAACAAATACCACAAAATATTAATGCATTTATTATAACAAAACAAAAATATAAAAAAAAGTATATTATACAAAATAAAAGAAAAAGGAGATTTTGTTTTGCGTTTTTTGTACCAAAAAATTATAATTAGAATTGAATAAATAAATGCAAACATTTTTCTTGTTATATAATTTTTTTTTTTTTGATGAAAAAAAAAAATATTTAAATGTTTTTAGCCAACAATACAGGCATAGACTATGAACTCCGAATTTTTATGTTTTTCTTTTAATAAATAAATCTCTAGTTTACTTATTGCAACTGATGATTGAGTGAACTAATCAGAGGAGTTGTAGTGTGTTACGATACCAATAAGTGATCAAATAAATAAATGAACAAAATAATTAAATAATTAAATAGTGCAACGATGTGTTTCTTTTATTGAGGATTCAAGGTAATAGGTACAAAACCAAATTGATGTTTGTTCCTTAAGAAAATCATTAAGTTATTTTCCTAACTTATGTTCGAATTGTGATTTGTGGAATGTGAAGACGCTTTTAAAATGTTTATTTCTCTGTCGTTTTTCAATGGATTTCCAGAATTCCCGGAAGAGATTAGTAGTAAGTCATACAAGCTAATTAAAGCCTGTATACAAGGTGATTGATATAAGGAGCATCGAAAGGCTAAAGGGAGTAAGTTGGGTTAAGACAAGAAAAAAATCATATGAAAGGGGCTGGTCTATTGCCACCTTTCAGGTGGTAGGGGTAGTTAATTAGTTTTCTATACAAAACAGAACACCATATTTAATGGTCGCATTCACAAAGCTAGTGGCTACGTAGTCAAAATTCAACTAGCTTTGTGAATGCAAAATTGCACTACAAAGCTAGTCAATCCGGAACTGTCATATTAATGACAAATACAAATATATAAAATAAGAAACATTTGTGTTTTAAGAACTTCAAATAGTTTTTTTTTTCCTTTTTAAATTCAATAAAACCAAATAGAAGACATAATATGATTGATTAATATTTGTATTTAAATACCGAAAGATTCATTTCATTTGGAATTCTTGTGTCCTTACCGAGCAGCTGATTGTGAAACGTCAAAACCAGTGTGCACTAACTTTGTAGCCGAAAATTTTACACTACGTCGGAGGAGAAATTTCAACTACTTTTGTAGTTGGATTTATCCAATCAGAATCCCTTGATTACGTAGCCACTAGCTTTCTGAATGCGACCAATTCCTTTGAATTTGAAGCCAACAGCACAGGCTTCAAATTTTCGGGATTTATGAAAAATTATGCATTATTAAGTTGAAATTTCTTCCCTGGAGTAACTTAAACAACGCATTGAAGTTGAACCTTTGCCACCTGAAGATTGGGCATCATATCGATCATTATAATTTAATTAATTTTTAATAGAAGATGCTTAAATGTAACAGATATTAAAAGTGTTACTATAGACCTGTAACTTTGTTATTTGAATGGAAGAATACCTTGCGTTAAATCTGGTATTTCTGATTTCTTGATGACTTGTTTATGATGATGGTCTAGCTAATAATCCAATTTTCCGACCTCTATCGCCAACGCAAGATGTTCAAAAATCAGGAAAACCGCAAACAATTCAGCGCTTTTTTCGCAGGGGGAATACGTTCCTCCTGTAAGACAGGAGAGGTAATTTTTCAGAAAATTGAGTTGAAAGATTGGAAATCAGCGGCAACATTTACATTATTGTGATGTAACTTTCCTTAAAGCCAGAAATACACTTGTAGTAAAAATAAAAATTAATAAGGTGGCGCAACAGTCCGTTGAGAACTAGGGCCTAGCTACTTACAACTCTCAACCATTCCTGTGTGCGAGAAATGTTTTCAGGGATGGGGGGACCTACAGTTTTAAGCCGAATCCGAACGGCTATTTTGGTTTTTGAAAAAAAAAAACAAAACCGTTTCCATAAATCCGGTAGATCTAATTTGTTCTGTGTTCTAGATAGATGTTTATGAAGTTGTCTTATAAAAAATCCTGGTTTTTAACCTCGAGGTCTGAACGCAAAATAGCAAAAAAATCGACAAAATAAATACACTGAAGCTAACAGAAATTTCCTTATTTTGAGGCATATCCCGTCTCTCATCAAATTGACCTTCCTCAAATCTGTTATCTTTGCAACAAAACGGAATATTCTACAGAATTATCGTCGGGTGTATTTGAATGAAAATTATCTTTCCCCTAGCCGACAATATGACGGTTTATTGCAAACACGCCTTAACTTTTCGAACAGTTTCGAAGCCTTAAACATGAATTGGGTTTTCGATGGGAAAATAAATTAAATTTATTTTTGATTTAAGATCAAATCTGCGCATTTGGACGACTCCCTACATATGGAAGCATTACAAGATTTCAACAGTTTTGTAAATATTTAAGAGCTTTCAATCAATAGATTAGAGGAGTTTTAGGTACATTTAATTCAGAAATATATTCTTCTGGCGCAATTTCCGGGAGTCTTATATCACTATCATTTTTTGTCTGATTACTTATTATAGATGTTAGAAGACAAATTCTAAATATTATTGTTTTGTGTGGACCCTTTGAAAATATTTTGATCAAAAATAAGTCAACAAAATTTAAAAAATTGGAGACAAAAATGTTTGTTTCTTGAATTTAAAGAAATAGGTGCATAATTTCTTTGAAAATTAAAAACAAACAAACTCCAAAAGTAACAAAGAATTATCAATAGAAAAAATAATAAATTCACATCAAAAACTACAACTGACAACATATGTTTTTGACAGCTTATGTTTGTACGGAGATTCTTGTCCCACAAAACGATTCTGCCTCCGTCAATCTGACATTGAGCGCTCACTGAGCGCTCAGTTGATGGTACACGCCTATTAGTTTAACGAAAGTGTCCATTTTGCTATTTTTGGTATACATTTGTATTCTTGAAATTCATATTTAAATCTCAGCTCTAGAGCATTTAATCCAAATTCACTTCACAAAAGTAGATTTCCTCAATTTGTTAAGATCTTAAAAGTTTTTGTATTTAATAGATAATCAATTTTGAAACAAAAAAAAAACTTTAAGAAAGCCTAACACTCTTTATGTGCGTTAGCAAAATAACATGAAATTAAAGACGAGTTTCAGGTATTTAAATGCAAATTAAGAAAATAAAAAATGCAGTTTTCTCAGAATATAAAAAACCAAATTGGGGATCTCTTATTCAAGGTTTCTTCTTAAAAACCTGAACATTTGCTCTTTCTACGAGGAAAGATTTTATAAAAATAATTTAAAGCATTACCTTCAGGATAATTACAAAGATTTTAGGTGCTTTTGACAGAACAAAAAAAAAAACACTTTTTTGGCTCATATATGACCCACGGGATCTTCCATTTGTTAAAAGTTGATGAATTTTTGCGGCGCGACTCGAATGGGATTGGATTTATGATTCATATTATTGTGTTCTTGGTCCAGTCCTCAGTAAAAAGCAGCAATTTTTGATCAATTTTTATATGTATATATTAAAATTAATAATTTAAAATATAATTGGGGTTTTGAATTCAAGGGAATTACAAATAAATAAAATACAAACATATACACTCCCACTGATGACCCCTTCGACCCCCCTCCTTGGATCAGTAATTGCTAATATGTCTTACAGAATATGCTGGACAAATAGTAGTGGGACATACATATATCCATAACCCAGTTCAAAAAATGATAGGTAGAGTTGCCTTATTCCGGCCGTCTCCAGTAGTCGGCCGCCTACCAAGAAATTTGCTGTTATTAGTGAATATTGTAGTGATACTACTCTGGTTAGAGTTTTTAAAGGCTCTGTCATCTCTTTCTTACTAGTTACAACATTTTCAGATTCGTTAGACAAGTATCCTCGGTCAGTTTTTAAGTCATTAGTTGGGCGATCTTGTCGGGACTAGGATGTTCTAAGTTTTGGTTGAAAAATTGTTAGTGAGATACTGTTCCAACAGAAGTATTTGTTTTAAAAAAAAATTAAGGTAAGTACATTGTATGCATTTATATTTGTTTATGATGTTATATTTTAGTCAAATTTACTTAAAAAGACCAAAAAAAAAGAATTTTTTCCATTTTTTTAAGGGGGCCGGAAATAGGACACACAAAAAACTTCAGTTGCCTTTATTCGGCCACTACGGCCGGAGATAGGAAACTTTATTATTATTACTTTTTTTCAGTAAATGACACAAAATGAATGACTGGGTTATCATAAGGCTCTCTGAGCAGTTAAAATCGTGTTTTACAGTAAAGTTCCAGTATTCGGCCACCGTTTTACAAATAAAGATAATAGGTGGCCGAATACTTGAAACTTGTCTCCTTATTTCGGCCCATTTTCAAACAGAAGAAAACAGAAAGAAAACTAAAGTCAATTTTAGTATAGGTTATTATGTCTTATAAAATATTTACCTATTTTGATATATTAAATTATATATGTATTAAAATATTTTAAACATATTTCGGTACTCAAGAAAGAAATAAAGAAAAATGAAATCTTCAAGAAAAGAAAATCGTACAGCCTCTTACACGGAAAAAGATTTAACCGAAGCTTTATTCGAGATTAGGGTAAATAAAATTCCCATAAGAGAAGCTGTAAGGAGGTTTTCTATTCCTAGAAGCACTCTTCAAGACCGCGTTCATGGCAGAGCATTAGATAAGCCCGGCAAGAAAGGTCCAACTACTGTTCTGTCATTCGAAGAAGAGACCAAACTTGTTAACTGGCTTATCACTCTGGCTAAGTGTGGTTTTCCGCAAAGATCGGAAGATCTTCTCAGCACAGTACAAAAAATTTTAAACGATGATTGTCGGAAAACTCCGTTTAAAGAAAACAAGCCAGGAAAGAAATGGTACTACACATTCTTAAAGCGCCATCCTTCTTTGAGTATTCGTAGCCCTGAATCAATTTCAAAATCTCGGGCTGCAATAACTGAGCAGGGTATCCGAAAGTGGTTTCGAGAGCTCGAAGTTTATTTAAAAAGTGAAAACGCGGAAGATATCCTTCAAGACCCAAAACGAATTTTAAATAGCGATGAGACTGGTTTTAGTCTGGCTCCAAAAACGGGAAACGTTCTTGCCCCAAAGGGGCATAAGAACGTCTACCAAGTCAATAAAGCAAATGAAAAAGAGACCCTGACAGTTCTCTTAACTTTTTATGCATGTGGAAAGACGCTTCCTCCCATGGTAATTTTTCCCTATAAAAGGTCACCTGCATGGTTGAAAACAATCGAAGCCGCCCAAACAGATTGGGTTTTTGGGAAAACTGAAAGTGGTTGGATGCGAAACGAAACATTCCTCCAATATGTAAAGGAGGGGCTATACCCTTGGTTGATAGAACAACAAATTAAACTACCAATTTTATTTCTTGTCGATGGGCATAAATCAATGGGCTCTACCCATTTAATCCTGATGCTGTGGACTACTCCAAATGCGTCCAAAACACTTTGGAGATGGTTGGCCAGGCTGACAATGGCGCCGATGTTTTAGAAACCATTTCCGATGAAAGTTATTTGGAAGCAATCAGAGTAGTAACCTCGGTAAAGGATGAATTGAAAGTGAATAATATTGACCACGACATTATTTTAAATATAATAAAAAAAGCTCAACAAAGCCAAAGGAGGGAGAATATGATATTATGTTCTGTGAATACGGTCAGCCTAGATAATGTTATTGATATTGAAGGCACTTACGAAGTTAATGTTAGCGGCGAATTATTAAAAGTTCCTTCGGACCCAGATACGCTTGAAATTACATTACCATCTTGTGAAATTGAGCATCAGGTGTCTAGAAGTGTTGACAGTACCTCGCCAAGTCGGCTTAGTTTCACAGGTAGCTTATATTTTTCATTTGAATGTATCTTTGATCTTGTAACATAATAAACTACTTATATAATTCTAGAACAACCGAATTTAAACCCATTAATTGAAGAGGATAGGGATGAAATTACCGATTTAAATGTTACGGATGAAATTTTATTCCAACAAATGTGTTTCGAGATTGTGGGAGAAGTTGGAAAGATTCTTAAATGTTTTTAAGTTTAGATATGAGTTTTATTGTTTTTGCTTCTCAAAAGAATCAACTTCAGAAAGAAAGACCCCATTCGAAAAACACCTGGTATATCCGAAGCCTATCCCTAAAGCAGAAAGAAAGATTCAAAACAGCGACAAACCACCGATGTCGATATCATCTGTGGCTTGGAAAATGTTCCAAAAAAATAAGGAACACTTGAAGCTGCAAAAATCCGCAGAAATTGAGAAGCGGAAGCTTGATCGCCAAACGAAAAGGGCAGAAAAAAACAAAAAACACCCGAAAAAAAATGTCCCGAAATGCCCAGTCTGCGATGAAGATGTCCTAACAGACGTTGAGGACGAGGGGATGAAAAACCTCGGCTGTGACAACTGCGATTCGTGGTTTCATAAAAAATGTACCCCTTTATCAGCAATGCCTTTTGTAGATGCTGAAAAAGAGGATTTCATTTGTGTCGCTTGCAATTATTTTTAATGAATGAAGTTCCTATTCTATTTATATTTATTATTTTTATTAATTTATTAGGTATAGTTTTTTTTATTCAACTTTGAGCTGTGTTAATGTTTTAAAAAGTAAAAATATTTATTATTTTATGTTTAAAAGTAGTTTTGTTTTTTTTTATGTTTAGCAAATTAGGAATTTACTATTGTTCAGGAATCAAGGTGGCCGAAATCAGGATCCAAGAGGCCGAATATTGGAAAATATGAGTTTTTTCATAAAAACAATAAATAATATTATTTTGCGGTAAAACATTATTGTTTTATATTTTTACATCTCTGGAGAAATACCTAATAAACTATTTAATAAATAAAAAAAAGAAAAAAGTTAACAATTTAACGCTTAATGATAAGCTTTGTAGGAAAATTCGGTTAAGGGGCCGGCTACTGGCAACTCTACAAGAACTTTTCGGGTGATTTTTTTGAGGTTAGGATTTTCATGCATTAGTATTTGACAGATCACGCGGGATTTCAGACATGGTGTCAAAGAGAAAGATGCTCAGTATGCTTTGACATTTCATCATGAATAGACTTACTAACGAGCAACGCTTGCAAATCATTGAATTTTATTACCAAAATCAGTGTTCGGTTCGAAATGTGTTTCGCGCTTTTTTATCGACAAATTTTGTTCAGCGATGAGGCTCATTTCTGGTTGAATGGCTACGTAAATAAGCAAAATTGCCGCATTTGGAGTGAAAAGCAACCAGAAGCCGTTCAAGAACTGCCCATGCATCCCGAAAAATGCACTGTTTGGTGTGGTTTGTACGCTGGTGGAATCATTGGACCGTATTTTTTCAAAGATGCTGTTGGACGCAACGTTACGGTGAATGGCGATCGCTATCGTTCAATGCTAACAAACTTTTTGTTGCCAAAAATGGAAGAACTGAACTTGGTTGACATGTGGTTTCAACAAGATGGCGCTACATGCCACACAGCTCGCGATTCTATGGCCATTTTTAGGGAAAACTTCGGAGAACAATTCATCTCAAGGAATGGACCGGTAAGTTGGCCACCAAGATCATGCGATTTGACGCCTTTAGACTATTTTTTGTGGGGCTACGTCAAGTCTAAAGTCTACACAAATAAGCCAGCAACTATTCCAGCTTTGGAAGACAACATTTCCGAAGAAATTCGGGCTATTCCGGCCGAAATGCTCGAAAAAGTTACCCGAAATTGGACTTTCCGAATGGACCACCTAAGACGCAGCCGCGGTCAACATTTAAATGAAATTATCTTCAAAAAGTAAATGTCATGGACCAATCTAACGTTTCAAATAAAGAATCGATGAGATTTTGCAAATTTTATGCGTTTTTTTTTAAAAAAAAGTTCTCAAGCTCTTAAAAAATCATAGAACAAATCTTTACTTAAGCTAGCCACAGACGATGAACATGTTGGTGTGATTTGTTGGGCAGCGGTTCGCCATACACGGGCCAACATGTTTATAAACTTCATTTTTTGTGTGACTGTCGTGAAGTCAAGATGTGCGATAGAAGTGCGGACGATGCAATAGCATGTTCGATAATTTATATGTGCATAAAAGAAAAAAAAAGCAAAGAAAACGAAAGTGGATGAAGGAGTGGCTTCTTAATAGAAATTCTCGGTCACATATAAATTTGTTAAAACAAGTTGAGATAACTTCTCCTGAAGTTTATAAAAATTTCCTCCGTATGGATGCAACAACCTACGAAGAACTTTTGATGTGGACAGCGCCATTAATAAAGAAAAAAAAAACAGTCATGCGAGAAGCAATTTCACCCAATGAAAGGCTGTCTGCTTCACATTTTATCGCTTCAATGAAGTTTTCAATGAATATTTTGCATTGCGACGACATGTTAACTCATTGAAAATAACAACACAAATGACGAATTGTTGTCGCACAACGCCATACACGACGAACATGTTGATAAACTTCAAAACGTGTTGTAAACTTGCCCATACACAGCCAACATGTTAGCCCCAACTTCACGGTTTACAAAATATTTCATAAACCGTCGATTTGTTGGCCAACGTGCCCATACACGAATGATTTTCAGCCCAACACCAACAAATCACACCAACATGTTCATCGTCTGTGGCTAGCTTTACATAATTTTTAATGTAGGTATATGCACAACAAAACAAAATACACTTTTTTCACTTTTAATACTATTTAACACTTAATGTTACTCAATTTTTATTTGTTTTGCATAAATTCGGGATAACCACTAAAATTGTAATCACACAAACATGACTGGTCTTGTCAATATTTAAACATCTGCTAAGAGAGAAAAAAAAACAGTTATAAATGGCGAATTTACGAATTGGTGTTTTTCTCAAAACTATTTTTTAAAATCGGTGACTCCGATATCTAAAAAACGAGTGAACCGATTTAATTAAAATGTTGCATTCTTTTTATAAATCAAAAGGTAGATCGAACGATTTTGATATCTGTTCATATTTGTTTTATGTCAAGGAAAATGAAATTAGATTTTAACTTCTGACATTTGCTTAGAAATAAATCATAATCTAAAAAAAACAAAATTTTTTTTATTAACTATTTTAATTTATTTTCACAAATCTAACAACAAACTTTCGGAGAAAACTTTGGATTATGTTTTGTTTTTATTTTTTAGGTTAAGATGTAGAGTGACAACAAAATAAATGGTGATAAGACTGCAAAATAAATATTAATTTTTGTATTTACAAGTTGATCTTATATTTGACCTATTTCCTTGGCACTCCTGCCAATTCGAATTCAAAAAAATATGTATAGGTATATATCGATCATAGTCTGTTCTTGTTTTTAAAATCCATTTGTCCTCCAAAAATTCAATTTCCCTAAAGACTAGTTCGCCGGCGTGGCTTTTTCTCTGTGTCTCAGTTGTTATTGGGTCTTGGCTTCAGAATCAACTTTCCAGTATCATCACAACTCATATTGAAATCTCCCAGCACAAGTCGCATGCGAGAGGTTATTATTTGCGGAGCTATCACAAGCTTATGAATCCCGAAGAGAAACAGCAGAACTATGAAAAGATCAATTAAAGTTAGTTAAGTTGTGGAATATGGTATTTCACTAAAAATAGAACTCACTTAGAGTTAAAGTTGCAAAAGAAAATACTGGATGTATGAGAAGCGATTCCGTGAGTGGAACAACTGAAGTCTTTGGGTCACGCAGCCAATACCAAGCTCCAATGGCTGTGCACATCGATATTACAGCTAAAACAACTGAAATATTTCGTTTATTAGAAATCTTTTACTTCAAATAAAGAAAACCTTACTTCTCCATCGTAATGTCGAGGGTCGATATGAAGAAACGACCTCTGTTAGACGACGTTCAAATGCCTTTAGGTCTGCAAGAGAAACAAATCAACGATAAAGATAATGATTAGATGGAGAAAACAAAGTTCACCGTTTTGTTCTGTTTCGTACTTTGATTACCTTCGCATGCCGATGGTTCCATTGTGGAGTGTGGTGTGGAGTTGGTAGGTAGGTAGGTAGGTTGGTATCGTGTTACTTATTTGAATGACTGAATTTTAATTGTTTAAGTTTGTAGTTTGGCTTGGTGGGATTTTGGAATTGGTTTATTTTATAAAAGTAAGTTATGTATTTAAAGATGTTTGAAGATTTATTTGTCAGGCAGATTTACACTAAACGTTTTTTCATTGTTTTAATAAAATAAACTTTGAAGGGCTAGATAAACGGCGGCGTTAAAATTAAATCTAAATTCTAAATTATTATCAATCGAACACAAAACAGAAAATCACTGTAGCAGTAGATGTGCCAGTGGCATTGTACGTACAGTGTTGAGCTGATGCTGGGTTGGGGGGACAGAAAGCGTATATTTATTTTTGGTTTTTCTTTTCTCGGATAAATTTTTGACAGCTGTCATGAATTCGCCGTATTGTTTGGATAAAATCTATACAGTAATGACGAAATTATTTCTTAAAGCCTTAACCACATTAAACATTTTACAAAATTTATTATCTCGGAGTGGTGGTTGAAGAAGTCCATAAAATATATCTTAGACAGTTTTTGCAAATTGCTTACTGTAAACTTCTGCTGTCATTTGAAGTATCATATTACTTGCTAAAGATCGGAATATATCGGTATCTCAGCGTTCACAGCAATTCAAGCGTATATTTCTTTTTTCTTCGGTAATTCAATATTATATTGCGTCAGAAATTTATTTTTTGCGTAATATCACGGTTTGGTGAGGTCAATTGGACACCAAGATCCTGCGATTTGACACCGTTAGATTTGTATTTGTAAGACTACCGCTAAGACTTTGTTTAATAATAATAATCCACAAACCCTAAAAATATTAAACACTGTCATTGGTCATGTCATGGTCGATCAGAATCAGGATAATAACATGCTGCGAGTACTCTCGAGGTGGCCAAATGGTATATTGTTTTGAACACATAATAGCTATAGCCTAGTACTCCAAGTCTCTCCAAGTGCAGAGCGAAATTAAAACGAAAACCACAGCGGAAAAATATTTGTGGAGAGTTCTGTCTGGAAGTTGAATTTCACTGCTTGTCTTCATCACTTCTTGCACATCACCAATAACATCCTGAGTTTCCGATTCAGAAATGCAATGTTGGAACACATTAGACAAATCCATTTTATTTTAAATTTTAAATCAAATATAAATCAAAGTCAAAACACCGAAAGTCACGAGTAAACAATTTTTTTTTTAATAAAAAATTTCGCAAGCAATTAATGTGCTGGGCAATTAAATTGAGAACGAAAAGAGTGGAGAATTGTACTAAGAAATCTAGTACAGCTATCCACTAAAATGTCACATTTCGTCGTTCAGCAGCGTACTGAAGCCTAGTACGCTGCTGATGCGAAACGAAATTTTTCGGCGGTCTCCAAGTGCAGAGCGAAATTAAAACGAAAACCACAGCGGAAAAATATTTGTGGAGAGTTCTGTCTGGAAGTTGAATTTCACTGCTTGTCTTCATCACTTCTTGCACATCACCAATAACATCCTGAGTTTCCGATTCAGAAATGCAATGTTGGAACACATTAGACAAATCCATTTTATTTTTAATTTTAAATCAAATATAAATCAAAGTCAAAACACCGAAAGTCACGAGTAAACAATTTTTTTTTTCAATAAAAAAATTAAACGTCAAAATTTCAGCTATCCACTAAAATGTCACATTTCGGCAGCGTACTGAAAAACGAAAAGCACAGCGAAATTTTTCGTTTATGATTTCGTCATGTCATTTTTGTATGGGAATTTTCGTTTCGCATCAGCAGCGTACTATTCTTAAGTCGAAACTTTAAAATTAAATTAAATTTTTATTAAAAATTTAAAGCTCTGTCAATCCATTTGAATAATGAATAATGCGCCAAGTAGTTTTGTCTGTTTCCAAAATCGTATCTCACTATCTATCTCAGTCTATCACATACAATAATAAATTCTTAATGACTTTTTCCCTCTTTTTATTTTTTCTTGGTCACTTACCAACTTTGTCTGCTTACAAGTTTCATAATGTTGATTATTATCCTGATATCCAGACACACGTACTTATCTTTTTATTTGTGCTCGAAATGAAAAATATAAAAATAATCAATCTGTCAAAGTGGATGTGCTCGGTCGGACAAATTTGGCCCGACTCCAAATGAATCGGTCCTGTATTTCCATCTTAAGCAATACTCACATGAGCACGACCAACGACCAACGAATGAACGAATATTCGTCGATTTTGACATTTCTTTCACATGAGAGTTTTTAATTCGTCGCGAATGAAGTTTGACATTCACTACCGAAACAAAAACAAGAACGATTTTTTTAGGTTAAGTACGCGCGATTTTTTTATTCGGTGCGAGTGTGGATAATGTGGAACGCGAATAAAGTTTGACAGTTCGTATCAACTATAATTTTTTTCGCGACGAATGAATTTGTTTTCTTAAATTTATTAATATATGATATTGAAAAGTAAAAGTATGCATCATAAATCAAATAGAAACTGTATTGCTATCGTTTTGTTAAGAATTTGTGTGGAAATACATATGTCTTTAAACGTATATAAACTCACATTTTGTAATTCATTCGTCGTTCGTTGGTCGCGCTCATGTGAATGATGCTTTAATGTATTTAATGGTAAGCTAGACCATGCGTATTTTTATCCGAGATGTATTGATACTTATAGCCTTTTCAACCCAAAACCAAAACCGGGTTTTCGGCAAAAAGTTTGACATTTAAATTTTTTTAACACCGGCTGTCAAATTTTGTATTGATGAAAAAATTTGAGTAAAAAGTTTTGTTCTTTCTTCTCAAATTATTTGTGAAAACAAAATGAATTCTAACCAATTGAAATTGATTTTAATACATAAAAAGAAAGTTGAACAAAATATGAAGATTTTGTTAATTTTTTGAAAATCGTAATCGACAAAGAAATATGGGGACAAAGGTTAGCTTGTTATTACAATTCAATTAGCAGCACTTTTTGGGAACGTGAAATGTTAGTAAACGATCATGAGTATTTCAAAAACATTTCCGAATGAGCCGCAGAACTTTCGATATACTCTGCAATGAACTAAAGGATCTGGAAATGCAAGATACAAACTTTAGCCTTATGTAGGCACTTATCAAGTTGATTTTCAGGAAGACAAAGATCTATACGAGTTCCAAAAGAACGAATGGGATCCCGTCATTGAGTGGTTTAACAAACGTTTCGATACGAACATACAAAAATTTCCCAGTTGAGTATATCTCCACCCACTGTCTCGGATGCGGATAAAATGAAAATATCCAAGTACTTCCTTTCACACAATGAAGATGTTCTATATGGTATGTATTCTCTCAAGATTCAATTTTTTGAAAATTCTTGAAGTGCAAACATTCTCCTAAGGATTTGTCTTTGCCGTCGACACCCTTAAGTCGATAATCCTTTCATAGGCTGTGATAGAGCAGCATATCAGCGCAGACAAGGCCGTAACACTAGCTCGTCTCGAAGAAGAGTTTCAACTGAAGTTCTGGGGACGGGTGGAATGAGCTCACGACATGAACCAACAAGAACTACAAGCTCGCTTTGCTGCAGCTATCCTCTTCATTGTTCACTTCAACCGGTCCGAACAATTCACTAAGGAGAAGCTAATTGTCTAGAAAATATATCATAGAATCAACAACAAACAAAACTGTTACAACAAAAATTCATTTTATTTAAAACATTTTCTTCTTCTTTCACAACAAATTCAATCCAAAATACTGAGCTTATGACTATTGCTTCTGGGTAAATGTGCCTTAAGAATCGCCATATATTGAAGCCGTCCGAGCAACTTATAGGCGAGGATGAGAAGATTCTGAACAATACTGTCGATGACAAATTTTTTATTTTAGATAATTTGTCGGACGAGTTTTTAAAAGATATATTAATTTGGATGAATCCCAATTTGTGGCACGAATCCTTTTCTTTGATTGAAATAACTGATTTCATAATGAAAGCTAAATGGAAAAGATTTGTCCATTTTGGTACTTTTTGACATAAATACTGCATAACTATAACTGATTCCCTTCTATCCTGCCTCTAGAAACCAAGGCTCTAACTTTTGACAGAGCAAAAATTCATTTAACGTTTATATTTCTAAGATCTCAGATATTTCTTTAATCCAAGAAATATAATTAAGATTTCTCATAAATTTCAATTTCCTGCTCGGTCAATCTAATTGAGAAAATTCTCAAAATTCTAAGAAATATAAATTGCCCAATTAGCTGCGTTAAACCCCTGCTGGATAGGTGAATTTTTATATACGTTATTGAACGAGTTTGATTGATAAATTGAGATAGCTGTCAAAAAATTGAAAACCTGTTTACTACACAAAAAGAAGAAACAAAGTTCCAAGTCAAAAATTATTGTAAAATCGAATTTTAAATGGCTAATTTTAATAAATCACTGGATTCTTCGGAGTAAATATTAAATTTGAAATAAACTTTCAGGTCACTTCAAATTCAATCATATATTAAATTGTCAACTGTTCTGTCAGATAGTCACATATTCCAAACATTCTGGGGAAGCTTTGGATTCCATTTTTAATGGCCAGTTGTGTTGGATCTGCTGTTTTCTTAAGCACTATTCACATGAGCACGACCAACGAATGAACGAATATTCGTCGATTTTGACATTTCTTTCACTTGAGAGTTTTTAATTCGTCGCGAATGAAGTTTGACTTTGACAATTGTTTTTTTTTGTGTTTATCATTATTGTGTTTTGTTTTGAAACGATTGAGAAAATGCGGTCGAAGCTATATTTGTTTAAAAAAAAGTTATTGGTATCCTTGTTAATAAACAAAACAAGAATAAGATTTCATGTGCCTCCATTTAATGCAAATCGGAAAATTGAAGGAGAATATGTTTCCTTCATAAGACTGCTGGAAAAATATCCAGAAAAGTTTTTTACATATTTTAGGATGTCAAAGGAAACATTTGACTACATTTTGAGCTTGGTAAAGAACAACTTGGTTGCGAAACTTACTAGCTTTAGAAACGAAATTATTTGCGCCAAGGAAAAGTTAGTAATTACTTTGAGGTAAGAGCTATTGTCCATATACAATATATAGTTGTTTCAATTTTGTTAAAGGGTTAAAATTTTTCTAGATTGCTAGCTACTACTAGCTACTACCATTCATAACCGAAACCAAACAAGAATGTTTTTTTAGGTTAAGTACGCGCGATTATTTTATTCGTTGCGACTGCGAGTGTGGTTAATGTGGAACGCGAATAAAGTTTGACAGTTCGTATCAACTAAAATTTTTTTCGCTACGAATAAATTTGTTTTCTTAAATTTATTAATATATGATATTGAAAAGTAAAAGTATGCATCATAAATCAAATAGAAACTATATTGCTATCGTTTTGTTAAGAATTTGTGTGGAAATATGTCTTCAAACGTATATAAACTCACATTTTGTAATTCATTCGTCGTTCGTTGGTCGCGCTCATGTGAATACTGCTTTACACGTAAAAAGTGAACAAAAGTTATTCACTGTTAATAACATTATTTAATGTGCACAAAACGGACCTTAATGTTTACTCAATTCGCCACACCCAGCGAAAATAAAACTTGACATCTGTCACTGTTATATACGCATCTCTTTCCAACTTTATCCTGACAACAATTTTATTGGAAAAGAAAAAAATAAAAATTTTCTACATTGACTTTTTGCATTTATGTATATTTAAGAACATTTTCTTAACGTAATTTTACTAACTTAATTAGCCAAGTAATTTAGTTCTCTCTAGATTCTAGTTGACCTAAAAACCTTACTATGTGCCATAATCTAATCAATTTGAATTGATTTCTGACAAAAACTAAAAGAAAAAACGAAGCACCGACTTCAAAAACTCGATCATGAAGGTACTTTCTATATCGAGAGTGATTTTAGCTGGATTTTTATTCGTATGCAGTGAGTAGAGAGAGATATAATGGCAAGTTAAATATTTTATAAAAGATCTCTTCTTGTTTAGTAATTCCATCGTATAGCGATGCAACACGAGTTCTCGAACTTAGTGACCGATTCATTGATGTCCGCCACGAAAGCCAATGGCTAGTGATGTTCTATGCACCATGGTGTGCTTACTGCAAACGCACCGAACCCGTCTTCGGGCTGGTGGCACAGTCTCTGCATAGTACAAATGTGAGAGTCGGAAGGTTAGACTGCACTCGCTTTCCAGCAGCCGCTAAGGAATTCCGAATTCGTGGCTATCCAACCATCATGTTCATCAAGGGCAACATGGAATTCACCTACAGTGGTGATAGAACCAAAGAAGACCTAGTCGACTATGCCCTTCGCATGAGTGGGCCACCCGTGCAGCTAGTCACTCGGACGGAGAGCGTGGACATGCTTAAGGACGCTCACACCTTGTTCTTTATGTTTGTCGGCCAACAAGAGGGCGTTGTTTGGGACACGTTCTACGCAGCCGCCGAGAGCTATCAAGAGCATGGTTTCTTCTATGCCACGACTGAAGATATCGCTCAGCAACACTTCGACATCGAACATCTGCCAGCTGTGCTGGTTTACAAGGAGGAGGCTCAGCATATGTACGCTCATGCGCATGTGGCTCATGAAATGGATCCCGCCGAAGTCAACGAAACTATACATCATTGGGTGAATGTTGAGAGGTTTGTCACTTTCCCAAAGATCACCCGGTTTAATATTCATCAATTGATGAAGACCAAGAAGTATTTGGTTGTGGCGGTGGTGGAGGAGGACAAATTGAATCAAGTCGCCACGCACGAGTTGGAGTTCCGTGATATGGTCGAAGGAGTTATACGAAAGTATCGGGATCGCTATCACGATCAGTTTCAATTTGGATGGGTAAGTTTTGAAGGTCATCTTACTTAAGATAATTTTATGAACAAGACTGAATACCGATGAGTTTCTTTTGTACACGAAGAGGCCTTGGACTCTTTCTGTTAGCTCTATCTTGAGCTTTTTTTTGTGAAAACTAAGACCTTCCAGTTCCCAGCTATGCCAAAGATTGACCCTTCACATGAATTTATTTTCCGTTTCCAGATTGGTGACCCCAGTATAGCCCATTCGATTGTGATGGACGCACTGCCAACACCTCACATCATTGTCATCAATTCAACAACCCAACATCATCACATCCCCGAAGACGATCCAATGCAGATGACTCCACAATCTCTGCACATTTTCCTCGAGTCGATAAGCAATCAGACTGCAATTGTTTATGGAGGTGATACCTTCCTAGTGCGCCTATATCGCGCATGTTTCGAAGCTAAAAAATCCCTACGAGAAATGTGGCTTGGAAACCCGGTGCTGACAACAGTGCTCTTTGGCCTGCCACTGGGATTCCTCGCTCTCATTTTGTATTCTATATTCTGTGGAGACTGTTTAGACGCATCCGAAGAAGACGAAGAGGAGCACGAGAAGAAGGAATAGGCGGATGTGGAGAGTTTCCTAAAAAGTCGATTCAAATTAAATTTTAAATGTTGTACATTTCTGTTGTGATCTCAGTTAAAAAAAAAGAAGCATTTTCTTTTGTATTTTCTTTTTTAATATTTTGTTAATTTTCTTATGAAACATTTTTATTCTCCTGAGTTCTTATTTTTCATCTCTTCTTCTCCTTAAAAATGTGTAAATGTTTCTTTCTTTGTCATAGTTACAGCTATAAGTTTTTAAACGATAACAAATTATTAAATTATTTTGAAAAATATCTCAATGTTGTGTTAAATTAAACAAAAAGACTAAACTAAAAAGAAGAAAGCCAAAGAATGAGATGAAACTTTTTTCCTTTCCTTCGTGATGACAAATTGGATTGGGGATTGATCCTATGAGGCAGAGACAGAGGGTTAAGTAGCAATCAGCAGCCGTAGTCATCGTCGTCGTCAGAATCGATGGCAGCTCTCCGGCGATCGTATTTCACTGTGGATGTGCTTTGCGGCATTTGGGAGTTGACTTTTTCCAGAATCGAGACAAACTGAGCGTCGTCAAGTTTGCCCATTATTTGGCCCATCTGCGCCATGCGAATTACCATATTCTCGAAAATCTGGGCTTTTTCTGGTTTACTGAGTTTCAAGGTATTTACTAAAGGGTTGATTTATGTTTTAAGAAATTGAAGAAACAATGAGTTTTGACAATAAAAACCTACATCTAGCTCTGGCTTGTTGGTCGAGAACTTGGGAAAGGATGGAATTCTTCATATCTTCCTGTTGTCGCATCTGTTCTTGTTGTTGCTTCTGTTTCTCTGGGTCATTGCCACCGCCACCCTAAAAATGCAGAACAACTTTTCTTTTGTAGAACAATCAATAAACCTATGATGAGTCACTGTGATTTGCGATTTGTATTTCTATTTTAATAAGAATGGAATTAGTCGTGATTTAGGCTAAGTTGTTTTTGAACACTTTTAGCCAATTGATGCTATTTTTGGGTAAATGTACTTTTTTAGCAAACTTCTGCCGCATGTTGCTTGAAATTGAATTTAAGTAAAAAACTTACATATTGAGATTGAAGTTGAGCCATTCTTTGTTGACGGATTGCATCAAGATCAGCATCACCCATTTTATTAGTTGAATATTATAAAATGTTTATTTATTTCAATAAAATTAAATAATTTCCTTCTTAACAAAAGACGTAGGATTGTGGAAAAAGAAGAATTGCAGCGCTTCGTATTTAGTTTGACAGCTGACAGATGACAAATTTTCTTATTTTTGTTGGTGTGGTTGGTAGTTCTGTGTTTGACATGTTATCGATAAATTGTTGGATAGAGATGTGCATTTTAAAGTTAAAATCGAAATTTTGATAATTTAACTTTCCAACAAAATCAAAAACTTACGGCCGTTCTTTTTAGATGTGTGGTTTTCAATGTGGCTATATTTCTTTTTTTGGTGTAGGTCCTTTTAAAGTTGTTTGGGTTTGGTTTTCCATTTTATAATCAATAGATTTATCTTGAAGAACATCTGCAAATCGTGAACATTTAATACCAAAATAAAGGTTTTGTACGACGCATCAATTTATTGAAGTAAACTTTTGATGTGCTCATTATCTCGCGTCGTCGTGGGTCCTATAAGCTGGAATTTATTCGAGCTATACGTGGTGCTGCGACCACTTGGTCAAAATCATTTTGAAGCATACGCCCATGTTCCGAATTTCGATCAAAAGTGAATTGATATAACTTTTCGAATTCACGTGAAATGAAATTGCATGTTCTTCAATTCGATCGATTTCGAAAACTTCAAAATTGCTTCGAACTGTCAGAACTGAAGGATCATCCATTTTTATTTTGTTTCTGAAGTAAAATTTTTGCTGGCTTTGAAGATGGATGCAATATTATTGGCAATTTTAAGTGAAAAAAGTGAGCAGAAATTCAAGAGAAAAAATAAGAAGACGAATTTTGCGAGACAAATCAAATATATTGGATTTACGTGACAGTGACACAATGTAAGTGTGTGAAAATTATGTAGAATTGTTCTGATAAATAAAGTAAATTCTTGATTTCCTCTTTTAAGGGAAATAGAACCTTTTATAATACCTTCATCGATTCCTTCAATTCAAAAACTTGCTGCAACCCTCCGATTCCTAGCAGAAGGAAGCTAACAAAGATAAATTCACAGAAATAAAAAATGCGATTTTAATGCGTTCAAAAAATGGAACAAACCGAAATACAGAACATCTATTTGCATGTTCGAAAATCCAATTCACGATAAAGAATTGTAGAACACCCGAATTCACTTTCACTTTCGCAAAGTGTATTCACAATAAATGAAATGCAGAACATGGGGAATAGTGTCAAACCTTATTTTTGTAATAAAGCTAAATTCTTGGCCATAACATAAACTTCAAATTGTTAAAAATGCAATTGATTTGACGGACTTCAATCATAAAAATTGGGTTAGTCGAGCCATTTGGATATTTAGAAAATGACCACATGACTACGGTTGCAACACCATACCTTTCTCATAAATTTTTACAATTAGGTTATTTGCTGTTTTATATTTTCGACAACTTCATGAATTCTATTTTATAGGGTCTTAAATAGATTTTCTACTACTGGTAAAGGCTTTATTTTTTAATTCGCTTTAAATAAAGAGTTTTAATCACAAGATCTCGTTGGCCATTTGTTATCATTAAAATAAATAAAGTCGCACAACAGTCCACAGAGAACCAGGTTCTATTGACTTACAACTCTAAACCATTCCTGTGTGCGAGTCATTTCTGGGATGGAAAGGACCTACTGTTGTATTATGAATCCGACAGCAAATTTGAGAAAGCACTTCTCATGACAAGAATTACTCTTATAGGATTTTTAAATTCCTTGCAAGAGGCAGAAACCGTGCAAAAACTTTAGGTGCCACAGTAGTCCTACGCACTAACCATTACGTCACGGGTATTATCACCACCGTTTTTAATGTACATTTTGCAATGTCTTCTTAGAGCTTGTACAGAAATGGCGTAGACTTTTGTGTAAAACGACAAAATATGACAGTTTTAGCAGTGACAGCTGCGCAAAAAGTGGGATATCCAAAATGAAACCTCTTTGAAATAGCTGAACTATAATTTTAGTATCAGCTCACGATTAATATACAACTGACTCCAAAAGATCCAAAGTTTTTAAATTAATATATGGAAAATGATTAAACATAATTTTTTTAACTGCCTGATGTAAATATACATCTTCGAACGCACTTCTCTCGCACAGCTGTCACTTGTCAAAATTTTACACCACACAAAATTTACCACTCTTAAGCTATCAACACGTGCAGTGGCAGTCGTCAAAAATTTGAAATTCACTTGTTTATAAGTTACAAAATTGTTCCTCAGATCCTTTTCCTAAAAAAACGTCCTTTAAAAAACACAATGAAAATGAAAGAAGAAGACCAAGAAGCAGACGGTAGAACCAAAATTCACAATGTTCGCTTTTACAATTTAACTCCACGTCTGATTGTTTGTATGGCCTACAACAAAATTAACAAGAAACTTGCCCTCTCCAGGTTTGTAAATATTTCAAATGATCATTTTCTTATAACTTAAATAATTTGATTTATTAGAAACGATGGAACCATTGAAATATGGGACATGCAATATGCATCATTCCAGGAGAAGACCATTGCAACTGGAGAGGATTCGTCTATCGAGGGAATGGCATGGGCTGGGAATCGCTTCTTCACCGTTGGTCTCACCGGTCATCTCGTGGAATGGGATTTGGTGACGCTGGCACAGCGACAATCTCAAAATGCCACTGGCAACTCGATCTGGTGTCTTGATGTCAACATCGAAGGTACCCAAGTTGCCCTCGGCACCGAGGAGGGTTACATAAACATATTCGACATAAGCGACGACCAAATGGCTTACAGTAAGCTCTTCGACAAGCAAGAGGGTCGAATTCTGTGCTGCAAGTTTAACGCAGCCGGCGACCACCTTGTGACGGGCGGAATTGACGCTATTCGCATTTGGGACGTAAAGAGCGGACATGCCATCCACAAGATGTCCCTCACCAGGCCCAGCAGTGGCAAGGAAGTGATTGTTTGGTCGCTTCAGGTGCTCCAGGACATGACTATCATAACTGGAGATTCGCGAGGCATCATCACAGTGTGGGATGGAAAGAGCGCGGCGTATCTCGAGGAGCACACCGTTCTGAAGGCCGATGTTTTGGCGGTGGCCGTGAACGAGGAAGAGGACAAGATCATCTGTTCGGGCATCGATCCTATCATACGGATTTATGCTTTGACAGAGATCAAAAGGGAGGACGTGACCCTTAAGAAGTGGGTTAAGTATCGCCAGCGCAGTGTCCATGACCACGACGTGAAGGCTCTGGTCTGTGTGGGAGACAAGATCCTATCTGGTGGCATGGACGGATATCTGGGTGTTTCGTCGGTGACTCGAAGCAGTGCAACTATAGCAAAGCATGGACCTTTCCTCCAGAGTCCCGTCGTTTGTATTGCTCCCAGCAAGAGGCTGCTCCTCATGCGCTACCCAAATACAGTAGAGATCTGGAAATTGGGAGAAACCACTGGCAAGAGGGAGATAAACTTAGACGTAAGTGAGGAACCGGGTGAAGAACGCAAACACTTGGGTCTCAAAACAGCTCCGAAGAAGCTTCTCGAGATGAGAAGTAAACATGGCCACCCCATTACCTGCAGTGCCCTCTCACCCGATGGCAACTGGTTGGTCTACTCTACAATGACTGAAATTCGAATGTTCTCCTTTGCAGCTGGAGTGGATGAAAATGTATCGCAAATGGACCGAATCAAAGATCTGCCTCAAGAGTTTGGTGCCTGCAAAAATATTCTCTTCTCTCAAGACTCCAGCACATTGTTCCTCAGCAAAATAAGCAAATCAATTGAAGTGTTTAGCATACTCTCCAATGGAGACATCGACCATTCGCAGACTATCGACGCCTCCAAGTACATTAAAGACACAATTCACCTGGTGGACGTATCAAATTGCGGGAATTACTTTGTCACCGCCGGAACATGTCGAACGATCGCGGTGTGGATTAAAAAAGGCAAACACTACAAACACCATTTGAATTTACCTCGCTACACAGCAGCCACAACTGCGATATCCATCCACCAGGATTCTCCTCGACTGGTTGCCGTGTTTTCAGATTCGAAAATCTTCGAGTATGACCTGGAAGAAATGTGCTTCACCTGCACCGACAAGGATTTCTTTGTCAAGGAGTCAGAAACTCACTGTGTGAATAGCATCATTCTGGATCGACGAAATCCCAATATTTTTGTTCTCCACAATGACACCACTTTGTTTGTGCTGGAGAAATGCACCTCCGAGGATGTTGACAGTGAAATAACCAAAAAGAAGAAACAAACGACGGATAGCAAAGTCGCAGGGTTGAGACTTAAATTTCAGAAAAATTATCAGGTATTAAGATGAGATTTTTATTTTATATTTTTTGAGTGTACATAAATTGTAATGTTTTGTTTTTTCTTGTTTTAGCATTTTATTCACCTGACATGGTTGAGTGCCGATGAACTTGTGGCCGTAGGAGTGAATCCAATTTCGTTGATTGAACAACTGCCAGGAGCGTTCGCTCAAAAGAAATTTGGAGCGGCGTAATTTCTATTTTTAGTTTTAATTTAAAATAATAAAAACAAAAATATTTCTAATTTTTAACAAAGTTGTTTTTGATTTAGTAATTTTCTTAGTTTTTTTTTTTAATACAAGCATTTGTTTTTAATTATTTTGAATATTAACATTTATTAAGAAATTGTCCTCTTTTATTTATCAATCATTATGACAATTTTGGTCAATGTCAATCAGAGTTTGTTGTCTTTACCATAAGTAATCCTAGAAAATATTTGACTTTATGCAGACACGATTGTGCTGCGTGGTACAAAATATCGCCAACTTAGAGTGAGAACTTTTAATCCCAGTTCTAGGCTTCTAGACATCGATTAAAATCGAATTTGAAAAACTAGTAAATTTGCTTTCAGTGTTCCACATTTGTATTGATTTTAAAAACTTCCCCAAATCATTCAATTCAAATTCGTAGAATCACCCATCGGTCTTAAATTTGTTCACTATTTATAAATTAAGATTTCGTCAAATTAAAACTTGCAGTGTTTCAATCTTAATCCACGATATATCAGTCTTAAATGTTCACGTGAATATTTGTATCCCGCTATCCGCCTGATAGTTTTTAAATTTTAAACGCTTTGTAAACGATTACAATTTGATTCTTCTAAAAATTTAAAAAATAAAATGTTAATGAAGATTGACATTGAAAGGATAAATAATATCAATTATTAATCAGGACAATTCACTGAAACATTCGAATGACCCGATCGAATCAGAAAGCTGTGTCTTTAATTTTGCTTTTCTTTCTCGGTATCAAAGGTCGTTTTTCCTGTCCCACGAGCAAAAGAATTCAAATTTCGCCTTATAATTTTTCTATCACATCAGGTTTGTAAAATACACCTCTTTGAAAAATTTAAGACAATCAAAAACGGTGTATTTAAGCTAAGGTAAAAACAACATAGTTCTTAACAATAAATTGTTTGATGATTTTGCAAAGCACTAACATTTTGTTTTCTAGATACAGTTTAAATCATTTAAGTATCTTACTTTTTATTTGCCTCTACCTATGTACATATATGAAGTTTTAAGACACCTTGAATTTAACTCTTTAATGATTTTGAAAAATAGGTTTTCGAGTTAATTTTTAGTTCTGATTCTAAATCCGAACTTCAATATTAACTATTTGCTCAAATTTTAAAATAGAGTAACTCGAAATATTTGTAATGATTAATACGTTTTGTAGACAAATGAAAACAAAGCTCGAAATTTCTGAATACAAATCAAATCTATGTAGGTATGTACCTATATCTTAAGATACTGAAGAATGATATGTAATATGTTGTATTAAGGGGGTCTTTCAATAGGAAAACGAACTGAAAAAAACCAATAAATGTGTCTGGATAAAAGTGATGTTATTGAATAACCTGAACAGTCACCAGATTTAAACCCGATTAAAAATCGTTGATGTAAAGGCCGAAGTGTCTCGCTGCAAGCGACGTAACGACAAAGATCTCTGAGCGGCTAGAAATCGATTGTTGTGTTAGATTTCAACGGCTTTTAAACTCAATACAAATAACGCAATACAATCCAACTGTTATAAAAAATAAAGGGCATCCTGCCAAATATTAATTTGAACCACAAATTCAAAAAGAAATACTAAATGTTAATAATTAAAGGACGTATAATTTTCATTTTATTAGATGTGATTTGATTTATGAGCAGGTGAAACGGAATTCTAAAGTCCATAAACCTAGAACCAAAGGCTGCAAAGACAAAAGTGGAAACATCATAGTGGAATCGCAGTCAATGCTGAGGATATTGAAGGACCACTTCTGGTTCTGCATACTGTATAACGGCGACGACAAACCGAATTCCGCTGTCAAGCAGGATGATTTATTCAACATAGACGACAAAAGCCAACAATCCCGTCCTCCCGACTTAGACGAAGTAAAGATTGCTATATCTAAGCTGAAGTCTAACAAAGCCGATGGAGCGGATGGCTTGAATGCCGAGCTCTTTAAAGCAGCTGGAGATAAGTTGGTTAGGAGCATGCACCAACTTATCTGTAAGATATGGTCGGAAGAAAGCATGCCCGATGAATGGAACCGCAGTATTGTTTGCCCGATCCTGAAAAAAGGAGACCCTCTAAACTGCACCAATTATAGAGGAATCAGTCTACTTAACATCGCTTATAAAATCTTCTCTGCCGTAATATGTGAACGTCTAAAGCCCATCGTCAACAACCTGATAGGTCCTTATCAGTGTGGTTTTAGACCAGGAAAGTCCACAGTCGATCAAATATTCACATTACGGCAGATCCTGGAAAAACCCCAAGAACATCAAACCGATACCCACTATCTTTTCATCGATTTCAAGGCCGCATGAAGATGGAGGTGGGTGGCAGAGGTATGGACAATTCGGAGTCGGATGAAGTTTATTATTTTTGATTTTGTGATGTTTGTGGGGTATATAGGGTTTGTTTTTGTTGGATTCACTCTTCACCCATTCGTTTTCTTGGAAGCTGATCAGTTTTCTTGTGAGGTTTTGTCACAAGGTCATTCTTGGTATAAATGTTATAAAGGTATGTAGATTGGTGACTTGCTTGCAAGGCTGGCAGCTTTATCTGCGAGCTCATAGCCACGGATGCCAAGGGGTCTAGGTTAGGTTAGGTTAGCCTGGCCGATCATCGGCACGGGTCGTATAACACCTTAGATTCAGCCCAATTGGGAAGTTTAAGGGAAGGATATGTTTTGGAAAAGGAGAGACGAACAGCAATTAAGCCATAAGCGTCCCAGGAAGGAAACTAGGTATTGACAGACAGTTATATACCATACAGTCAGGGGATAAGGAGACGTCAGCCAGCATAATAGCACAGAGCTGACGGAGGTGGGGGTAAAGGATTAGGAAGGGGAGGGGGCGAGCGACCTTTGGTTTCAGGACTCTCCCGGGGAAATAATTCCCGAGAATCATTGACCTTACTCAGCTTCTACAACTCGACAAGTTCGACGCTCAGGTAGAAGAAGGGGTCTAGGGGTCCACATCAGTTTTATGTGCTGGTTTGAATTTACCAATAAGAAGGGGATGTTGTTGATGAGATTGATGGTGTTGTTGTTGGTATTTATAACAGCTTTAATCGTAGAGAGACTATGGTTGCATATATGCCCCATACGCGATTATTTAATTTGTAGGTACTCTTAAACCAAAACACTGCCTCAAAAATGAATATTTTCATTGAAGGCCAAGAAATTTATTAAGCTCCCAATTTTTCTCATAAGCAGTCAAAGATTTTTAAAATGTTTGGACAAAAACTACAATGGTTCTACAAAATCTAGGCTCATTGGTTTTTCTCGCTTTTGATCTTTTACTGATGAAATTAAAGTAAATTTACTCAAAACAAAGTTGATTCGTTGTTCAGTTGTTGGTGGACATCGAAGATCGATTTAAGCCTACTAAAATATGTACGGCAATACCGAACGTATTCAAACTGGCAGCTATATTAATAATGGGTGATTTTTTTGAGGTTAGGATTTTCATGCATTAGTATTTGACAGATCACGCGGGATTTCAGACATGGTTACAAAGAGAAAGATGCTCAGTATGCTTTGACATTTCATCATGAATAGACTTACTAACGAGCAACGCTTGCAAATCATTGAATTTTATTACCAAAATCAGTGTTCGGTTCGAAATGTGTTTATCGACAAATTTTGTTCAGCGATGAGGCTCATTTCTGGTTGAATGGCTACGTAAATAAGCAAAATTGCCGCATTTGGAGTGAAGAGCAACCAGAAGCCGTTCAAGAACTGCCCATGCATCCCGAAAAATGCACTGTTTGGTGTGGTTTGTACGCTGGTGGAATCATTGGACCGTATTTTTTCAAAGATGCTGTTGGACGCAACGTTACGGTGAATGGCGATCGCTATCGTTCAATGCTAACAAACTTTTTGTTGCCAAAAATGGAAGAACTGAACTTGGTTGACATGTGGTTTCAACAAGATGGCGCTACATGCCACACAGCTCGCGATTCTATGGCCATTTTGAGGGAAAACTTCGGAGAACAATTCATCTCAAGGAATGGACCGGTAAGTTGGCCACCAAGATCATGCGATTTGACGCCTTTAGACTATTTTTTGTGGGGCTACGTCAAGTCTAAAGTCTACACAAATAAGCCAGCAACTATTCCAGCTTTGGAAGACAACATTTCCGAAGAAATTCGGGCTATTCCGGCCGAAATGCTCGAAAAAGTTACCCAAAATTGGACTTTCCGAATGGACCACCTAAGACGCAGCCGCGGTCAACATTTAAATGAAATTATCTTCAAAAAGTAAATGTCATGGACCAATCTAACATTTCAAATAAAGAATCGATGAGATTTTGCAAATTTTATGCGTTTTTTTTTTAAAAAAAGTTCTCAAGCTCTTAAAAAATCACCCGATATTTTGTGCCCATTGATCATACCAATTTAACGTTGGAAATGAGTATTGTCTCGGCCTCGGAAGTACTTAATGTCATGGAAAATCAAATTTGTCCTAAATGGATCAAATTTAATTATAGTGAAGTGGAAAAAAGCCTTGCCAAGTTATACTTTTTCGAACGTAGCCATACATATACCAGGTGTGATAGGTTGCGTTGATGGTACGCACATAAAATTTGCATTCCCAAAAAGGAGTTACAGCACGCGTACTACAACCGAAAAGGAAAATAGTCGTTTATCGTAAGAGAAACGATGCTCGCAATAAGGGCCTCAGTCCATGTTTTTCGAATAGTAAAGAAACAAGGACAAGGCTGGAGTATAGGTATAACAAAAAAAAAAGATTTTACAAGATATTTACGGGCGTATTATCACTCGCGAGTCGAAAATTCGCAGTCGAATGTTTTGGCGAATTAACAGTTTGGTGGTATTACCAATGGCGAACTCCGTAGTTCGTCTTTCAAATCAAAACTGCCAAAAAGCCTCAGCTTAAACTCTAGCTTGTTGTTTTCTTTGTTCTTTGTTGCTTCAATTTTTATAAATGTATTATGTATTCTTCTACATAAAATTAAATAATTTCTAATGATCCTTTCGATGTACTTATTAAAAATTTGTTCTTGTCCAGCTTAAGTTACACTTTTTAAAAACGTAAAAACAAAATCTGAAATTAACAATTTTTTCGCGATTTCGTGTCATTCTAGGTTTGTGTCCATTAGAGATTTTTACATTCTGGGTGAGTTTCATCGTTCGATATTTATGATCCCGAAAATCTCATACAATTTTGCATTATGAACGAATCTTTGAGGATTCGTAAAAACTTCCGATTACAATAGAACTTGTGATATGGCTGAATTCTAAATATTTAATTTCGTATTGCATGCTCTTTAAGCGATCGACTTCACTGGCTCAAGAGCGCCTCATCTATGCCCTGAAAATTGTCTGAAAAATATTTAAAAAAAAAACACATTCTTTCCATTTCAAAGTAAACAATGAATTTATTTTTATTATTATTGATCTCTTTTTTTTTTTAATAATTATAAACAAGTCATTGCAAAAAATAAGGCAAAACAAAAACTACACACTAAATTGTTTAATAGACACAATCCGCTACCATTATAATATTATTACAAAACACAAAGAAACTAAAAGAAAAAACATAAAATATATTATAAGCGACTTAAATTAACTAAACATAGATAATTTCAAATGTTGTACATTTCATTTTTGTGCTGCATCCTGCATCCTGCATCCTGCATCCAATCCAAATTCATTAAAAACTAAATTAGAATTGGGAGGTTCTTTGTGGTCAGTTTTCTACTGCTGCTGGAGGTGGTCGAAGGCGAGTGGGATGTGTGATGCATCATGGCTGGCGATTTGGAAATCGTGTCCATTAGGTTCATCTTTGAAGGTACTCGCGCTAGCCGGGGGTTGGGGAGTCTGATGTTTTCCTTGCTGGTGGCTGGTTTGCGCAGTCGACTGCTACTGCTGCCACCGCCCGACGCTGAGGATGTTGGCATGATGGAGGAACGGGCTGCTGGTTCGATGCACTTCTGGAAGTGTTCGTAGTTGTCTGCGTCGGATAGGTCGGAACTTTCTGTGACGGTTATTTTGGGTGCGCCCTTTGGGTGCTGGCGCGATGATGATCTTCGTTTCTTGGCACTTCCACTTTGACGGGCTGATCTTCTGCGGATGGTAGTGGCGAGGACTCGATTTTTCTTGAAAGGCGATTTGAAAGGTGTTTTCGTATTATTCGAGGTCGAATAGCCAAAGACACTGGGGCTGCTGAGGACATTCAAGAGACTCCGTTTAGCTGAGGGAGCCTGACGATCGGTTGGACCAAGCTTTCGCTTATTCGAACCAACAGCCGATGATATGTTTGTGGTGGATGGGGTTCTCTTCATCATGGATGATGCCGACATCTGGCAGTTTCTGATGGACATCGGGGTGCGACTGGCAACCGGGGTCTGGGGATTCTTCCTCGCACTGCTCAGTTTCTCTTTCTCCATCTTTTTCTTTTCCCAATCGCGAGATATCAAGTCGAGGATATTCTCTCCGTAGATCAGGAAATTCTTGTGTTCCTTCTCTTCATAGGCTTGGACGAGTTCTGTAAGGAGTGCTTCGATTTTGGGCAACTTGCTTGCAATTGTCTTTCGCTCCTTCTCTTCCTTGAGCAGCTGTCCTCCGCGATTATTGTAGCGTCCTGGCTCAGAGGCTTTCTGCTCAAGAGCAGTCATTCGTTCCCACAGAACCCGGCGATCTTCGAATAGCTGGAAAATCTTCTCGTTTTGGTGATAGAACGTCTTGAGGTCCTCCAATTCCATTTCGTGCAGAATTAGCAAATCGTCAGTGAAGCAGTCGCTGTAGAAGTTCGAGAAGCGACTACGTTGGACATCGGACTTCATGCATTTATCCCACCATTCCAGGATTTCTTTGCGGATTTGCTCCACAAAGAGCTTTATGTTCTGCTTCTTCAGGAGCTCACAACGGTTGACTTCTTTGTGGAGTATGTCGGCTGTGGACTGGGAGCATTCTGTGTATCGACTGAACTTGTTCCTAGTCGCTGGACTAGTGTCCAATCTGTCCCACAGGGAATTTAGTTTTCTCTTCATGCCATCGATGGTGTCCTCCAGTTCTAAGACCTGATCGCGATAGCGAGCGTGCATTTCTTTGAGTCCATCGAAGGTTTCTTTGCTGAGCTTGATTTGGCGGTGATTTAGAAGGCGATCGTCATTCTCGGAGAACATCTTCACTTCGAGGATCTGGAGGTAGTTCTTGATTTCGCGGCGCATGGTGGAAACTCTGTTCAAACGGTCAACTTTTTCTTCCTTAAGGACCTCCAAATGCTGGCGAAACTCCTGAAGTTCCTCTTCCGATGGCAAGGGGTCAGCAACCAGAGAGCGGGGTTCCTCGCCCAACTCACTGCAAAGGGTGTCCTGCTCGAGGAGAAGCTCGAAAATCTGTTCTCTGCGGAGACGCAGAGTTTCACGGAGCTCGGTGAGACTTTCATCGAGTTCCGACTGAAGCACCAGTAACGGAACACCCTCGGACGGCTTCAGGTTTATGTCAACCTTGAGTAGGCGCTGAAGATTTTCCGCCTCCGATCGTAGATCTAAGATTTCTTTCTCAATTTGTTCCTGCTTCTCCATCGACTCCAGCACAAGATCCTCGAAATAGTTCTTTGTGTGCTCCTCAAGTTTGGCGATGTTCTCCCTGCAGGCATTTTCGTCAAATATTTTCTTCCAGATTTGTGTCAATTCGTGAACATACGTTTGGGTCAGGATTTGCATATCCTTTTGGGCTTGATTAAATAAGTCGGACATAATTTTGACGAGTAACAAACAATTAACAAATAATCTACACTGAAATTTTAAGTTTTAATATATTAATTTGAGAATAAAAAAAAATTGAAAAGAGAAAAGTTTTGGATTTTTCCTCAGTTACGGCGGAATTTTAAAAATCGTCGTCGCTGCCGGGAGGAGATGCTAAATTAGGAAATTCGTTATTATCCATTCAATTTTGAACATAGAACAGTTTGTTTTCGGGTTGAAGAAATGCAAGCGACTGAGGAGGATAGATATATGAAAAAATGAAAAGGAATGATTTTGAAAATGAGCGCGCTCAGTGAGAGAAACTAAATATGGCCTGAATGGATTAGGGTTAGGGTGTGTTCGTGCAAAACCAACATTTAAGGACCCTACTACACGATGACAATGGAAATTATTCATTTTAAGGTGTCAGTTATAGCTTTCATTGAAACAATCCTTGAATAAATATTTTAGCATATTTAAAAAGAAATGCAGCCTAATTCAGAAAATAAATAAAAAAGGCAAACGAAATATAAAAAAACAAAAAGATTACTCAAGATTCTGAAAAAAAAAACAAACGGAGATAGAAAAACAGATTTGTATCTAGTGTTTTTTAAAGGGCTAAAGAAATTTAAATAATAATACAAGATAGAAGATAATTGTATGGCACTAATTTTTCCAATATGAGTTTTCATCTAGCCCGCCACGGCTACGAGAAACGTAGTTCACTCTATCAGTTCAATTTTTCTCTACTTTTTCCGATAAATATTGGTGTCAATGTTGGCTTGAGTTTTGGCTTCAAATGCTTAAGGAGTTGTTGGTTTCTTGCATAAACCAATGATTTGACATTAACCAAAAAAAGTAATCGAGAGAATTTAAGTCACACAAACGAGGGTACCAGTTAACAGGATTAAGGGGCCAGTTAAAGCTATCATTGGTTTTCATCGTTTATAGCTATCATTAAAAATTTCAGTCATTGAAAAAAAAATTCCTGATTGAAATCCACCGACAAAATTTTACTGACAGAAATCTGTCATTGGAATTGTGTGAAATTGGAACACAAATCAGTGGAACGATTCGTTTTACATTTGAACAGAAAAATAACAACTGTTCAGGAAAATGAATTTCGTGTATAGTTTTATTTTTTTTTTTCTAAATATATTGCTACAATTTGAATTCTTTGTTATAGAGTTAAACGGTTCATGATGAATTACCAAAGCTTACTGAATAGAAATATCAACACAGTTTGACATTCTAAACTGGAAATCTATTAAAAAAAAAATAAGTAAGTTTTAATTGATGATATGTCATAAGCAGTGGCCTTATGAGAGTCCAATTTGATTCATTAATTAATATTGCACTTACTCCTCAACGCTTTAAAACAAAGTAAACAAATTACTGAGGATTTTTCTTGTCATTAAAGATATAAGAATGAGTTCTTTGATTAGTGTGGAGCCCAGATCTGTTTAATATAAAATTGTCGATTTCATTTGGATTGGGATATAAATACCGAGTGTGGTCTTTAAGAGACATTCAGCACCAGAGTTGTCTGTCCGGAACTGTCTCGATTGCCACAATTTCAAAATATTTTAGCCCAAAATCGGAGCCGAAAAAGTAGCCCAAATAATAGCCTAATTTCAATAAAAAAATCTCGTAGCTCAAAATAGAACTTATTTCTACATTATAAAACAACGGAGAAATAAAATCTATATTTTTTGTTTATAAGAATAGATGAGGTATCAATGTCAACAAAACACATATCACTTTTAAAGCTTCCGAAAAGCAGTTGTGGTCCTCATGGTAATCGGATTGGTACATTATTTGGCTAAATTATTATTTTAAATGAGGGTGGATACTTATTTTTGTGTTTGGTTTATTTTTTCAAACTTTATAATAATAGATGTCCCTAGAGCCTTTAAAGAAAAAGCTTATTAAGGCCAAAAACAAGAGAACTCATTTTAAAATGATACACAATCGCTATATTTTAAAATAAATTGCTTCTAAAAATAAATTTGAAAGCATTCACTGCAATAAGTATAATAAAATGCCGTTCCTGTAATATCGATTTATTTTGTAGTATTAAAAAATATCCCTACAAGTTATGGTTAAAGAAGTTCTTGGCATGTTCTTCTTTAGTTAAAAAGTTGCTTTTGGAACAATCAATTTATGTGGAGAATAGTTGATCTATGATGTCTCAAGAACCTGAACAGACCAATTTCAGTTTATACAAAATTCAAAATCTACCTTCTACCTGTCTCGTACGAGTATTAAAATTAAAGTATGGATCTCTTTCTTCCGTTATCATATGTTTTTTTGAATCTAGTTATTTGTCCTTTTCATTTACCCGTCATTAATCTGTGGCTAACAAAACAAAAGAAGAAATACATATATACTTGGCTCCCTTTTAAATTTTACAAAGCACAATCTACCCTTTTCTTTCAAATTACACTTGCATTCTATATATATACATATATACAAATTTAACGCATGCGTACAAGCTTCATTAAGTTATATACACATAGGTATATATATACTTAATTTCGATTAAAAAGAGAAGGAAAAAAACAGATTATATAACTGGTAGTGCATTAAACGAAGGGAGATAAACACATTACACCACAGCCCCATACAAAATCGCCATTACTTCTCCGTTCTCCTTTTGGAAGAATCCAAATCCAAATTCCACCTTCTTTTTCTTTTACAAGTTCATTCTTTTCGCTTCATTCTCAATTTAATCATTGTTAAAGTGAGACGTACTTCTTTCTTTATCTTCGACAAATAGTGTTTTGTGTGCTAAAGCAAAAACAATTATAAAAATAAAAATTCATCACTTTGGGAAAAATTTTATAATTTGTTTTGATATAAAAGACAAACATTTATATTTTGTGTTCGATTTTATTTTTCTTCTCAAATAAACTTCAAATATTTTCCTACAATTCTCAACAAAAAGAAAAAACCAGATCCATCAAAGCGAATCTACATTTCCTGATTTTTCTATCTATGGGTTGTGGCCAAGTAGAAGAGAAGAAGAAATTGTAATTTGGGAGTTTCCATTTTTCCAATTCTGCAATTTACACAAAATTGAAGGAAAACATCGACGATAAACTTTAAGATTAACTTTTAACTCTTATTTTTGAGAGAAAATTTTGCTTTAATTGGGAAACAAGTCCAAATTAAATTTAAAAAAAAAAGAAAGAAAAGAGAATTTTCTTTTGTGGTCGTCGTCGTCGTCGGTCTTCCTCCCTGAAAATCAAACATGGCGGATGTTGAATCGTCTAGCTCGGCTGTACAACAGCCCCCAACTTCCACAAGTCACCTAAATTCAATACCATTGATTGCTGCTGAACTCTTAGTGGACAATAGTAATGCCCAAGTGAGCATTCAGCAGCAGCAATTGCAACCCCAATCATCGTCGGGGGGTGTTGGTGGCGGTGGTGGTAGTACGTCGAGTGCTTCGTCGTCATCAGCAGCAAACTCGTCGTCATCGGCTTCGAGTGCTGGACAAACGAGAACATCGTCTGTTGTTGTTGGTGGAGACTCCAATGAACCAGAAGCAAAGAAACCCAAGCTGGACTTGGTTACAGCTGGTACATCAGCCACTACCACACAACACGAAAAGCTCGAATATCGTTTGGGTGGGATACTATGTTGTGCAGTTTGTTTGGATCTGCCCAAGACGGCTATGTACCAGGTGAGTGTGCAATAGCAAAATATTCTTTTTTTAGTTTAGTTAGTTGATTTTTGGAATAGGTATCTACATATGTATATTATTTAGGTTGAGTTCGACTTCGAATTGGAATGTGAAGACCGTGGGTTGTGTAGAATCATATATCTATATTTGTATTTTCTTGGGGGTAATTTTTTCTATAGCATAGCCATAGCATTCCTGAAACAAGAACGGCCTTGAGAGATTGTTTTCTTTTGGAAAGAGTATAGGTTAGGTAGGTACGTAGGTAATTAAGTTGCCTACATTTTTATTTTTTATGAACTAAAAATAAATGAAAATGGTGATTTTCATTTGATTTAATCACCATCCCCAACAGCAGCAGTAGCACCACATCCACATTAAAAGAAAAATAAGTAAAATGCAGGCGGAAATATTTCAGTGCCAGGCTAGTGCATATTTTGTTGTTCCCAGAAAGAGACACAAATAGAAGAGTCAAGTAAATAATATACGTACGTAAATCAGGAGGAAAGGTTCTTTTCTTTTTGTTTAGTGTGTTTAATGCGCTACTCCTTCCTAATTCTTGATTTTATTTATTTTCTCCATCCCATTTGTGTGTTGTGTGTTGTTCTTGATTCTTAAAATGTTAGAGCGAGAAAAGAAAAATAGTGCAACGACGCAACAACAGAAAGTGTGGCGCAGTTAAAAAAAAAAGAAAGAAAAACTTGTAAATGTAATCTGTAAATTAATATACAGGGGGCGGGGAAGAGAAGAGATAAGTTGTAGAGTAGTTCTATAGTCAGTGCAGCGGAGGGGATTGTTAGTAGATAGGCTGGGCAAAGGCATTGTGAATAGGTCTAATGTAAAATATAACATTTATTTTTTACGGCGTAGAAAATGAAAATGAAAACAAGAATTCTCTAATACCTATTTAAAGTTTATGAATTTGTTTAACATGTATACCTATAGTTTTATTTTTAATAGAATTTTCATATCTTGTAGGATTTTCTTTACCAAAATTAGGAAGGTTACATTAGTTGGTAAAATCTTTAATAACATCAGGCTTGGGATAGTATTTTTAAAAGGGGATCTTATGATTTTGAGCGACTAAGAAACGTGTCACTGAAATCACCTGTTCTGTTTTACTTCTGTGAAGTTAATGGATTTTGGTTTTTTCGTGGTCTATTGAATTTTTATTTGTATATAGGTAGTATTGTTCTTGAGGTATTAATTCTTTGACGTTACTCAAAAAGGAATTAAGTCAGAAACGATCAAACAGACTAAATGAACAAATATGAATTTTTCTGTCTTTTTGTCTCAAGACTTGATTAATACGATATTAAACAGGTGGTGTAGATTCAAGTTGTTAGTATTAAACGGAAGAGAGAAAAAGACCGTTACGCCAAATCAAAAACCTAAAATATAATTTTTTTACTTACATAAGTCCTTTTTCCTAACTCCCAAAAATTTAAACAACACATCTGTATGGAAAAAAAATTGTGTTTAAATGAAATAGAAGCTGCGGAGTTTTCTTTGATCTTTAATAATCTTGTTTTACTCAACTATCGGTTCTTAGTCCTTTAATCCTTTCGTATGTACATATTTAGTTCGATTAGGTTTAAATTTCGGTCTCTTTTTATAGACAAGAATTTAAGGGTTTCAGTCTCGAGGTCCAATATCCGATAGCAATTAGGGCCGTATGCTTGAAATAGCGCGCCGAATACCTATTCTGTTCCAAGGCGTCAATCGTCTCGGGTTGATAACCCCAAACAAAATATTTTATTGGGGATTAAATCGCACAATCTTGGAGGCCACGTCATGGTTGCTCAAATTACTGACTGCTGAGCGATTATGTCGTATAAATCAACTGACAGCTGTAAACCAACCAAGACCAACTGTGAAAAAAAAGTATTGACCGATTGAAAACCATACGTCTAAAAAAAAACTTAAATATTGACATACATTTTTAAAACTTAGAATATTTTATAGACCTATTAAAGACAAACATTTCCAATATATGTACATACGTTGTTTTATTATATCTAAAAAGGATTCGATTAAATCTTCTAAATGGCTTGATTTTTTCCGACACCTTCAACAAATTTTCGTCATATTTCAACTATAACAAAACTTACTCAAACAGAGCAAAGGACTGAATCGTCAAAAACAAATTGATATACGTTAATTTCATAGTATTTAACAATTCAGACCTCAAGCGAAGGTAATATTTGAATAAAGTGATGTGTGTCGTAAAACAAAAACTATCGAGGGGGGGGGTTACATGATTCTCAAATATGTTTGATAAATGCGGATTAATTGACTCGAATTTAAAAATATAAACGCTATATCAAACGGTTTGTCAAATATGTATTTTGCATGGATATCAAAATATTTTGATATTTTGCGGGTCAGACAAGCATATTTGAAAATATGAAAGTAAGCTTGTCAAACCTTCGGAAAATTTAATTTTAAAAAAAGATAAAGGAAAGAAATAAGAATATGTATTTTTATTGACAACGCGATATTTCAGGGGTATGTATTTTTGGGATCATAGGTATATTTTTTCTACAGACTTGACAAATTCAAATTATGAATATTTCTTTATCTTTTAAAATTTCATTGAAATTCTTAATGGGTAAAAAATCAAATGAAATGTAATGTTTGACAGAATGTTAGACGAATATGAATGCTAATTGTTCCAATTCGTCAAATATTTATCAAACCATATTTGGGAATTTTAACCCCCTTTTTATGTTATGTAAACAAAAGTAGAGAGAGAGAGAAAGATCAATAGCCAGAAAGACTATCAACAAATTAACACTCAACTATCATATTAAAAGATTTCACCCTAGGCTCTGTTAAGTCGTTCTAATCAAAGAACACCCTATATGAAACATGGAATTTGATCCAAAATGATTATGTAAAAGAAAGATCAAAATATCAACAATAACTAGAAGAAACCCCGCACTGCATTAACTAGGAAGGTTACTCATTTGGCTTTTGTATGTGGCTTATATGTAATAGGTTTATGTATGTGTATATATTTAGATATGTATAAGACAACCTACAACAATATCTGAATATCTTAAAAAACGTACCCCATGAAAAATTAAAACTTATATAGGTACCTACCAACTTACTGTAGATAGAAAAGGTCAGCTGTTTTTGACAACTGATACAATAAATCATTTCCCATTACCTAGTTATTTATTTTCATCAGCTGAGTGATAGATGTAGCTATGTAGGTATACCATCATCTATTTATTATTTTGTTGTTTCGTTGCATTTTTTAAGCAAGCGATATGCTTGCTTTTCTAGCAAGTTTCTTATAGATAGTGCTTAGTGCACTTCTGATGAACAAAGATACTATTAATACACAGTAGATATATGTACATAGATAGACATGGAGTATCTGTTATTATTATTATTGCTTTCTCATTTTCTCTCCTTGTTCACTATATATGTATGTATATTGTATATGTATAAAAATAAACTTAGCAAAATAAGAAAAGAAATTTCCTTATCTGAGATTCAATTTGTTTTTAATTATTTGTTAATTGCAATGGCAAGGTGAGAAATGAATAGTCGGGTATGTCTATAACGTAGGTTTTTTTTAAATACATACCTGCATAATATCAAATAGGTGCTATTACATATATGCCTATACATTATTTTGATATCCATTGATTTGTAACAAAGAAATAATGAACTAGCTATTAATCAATATAAGCAAAACATACCCAAGTAGTTAGGTAAATACCTACCTACTGGTTCTTAGAATCTAATTTGTGAAGAACCACATCTATAATTTTGGCAAAATGGTAGATGAAAGAAAACACTATTAGTAAATGGAATCAGAATCACATTTGCTTCTTATCTACGTTAATAATAAAGAACATGATGATAGACTTGGAAAAATAGTTACATTGTATAATTGTGATTTCATGTCTGAACCAATATCTTGTTATATAGATAGACACTGTACAGAACGCAGATAATAAATTAGCAGTAGACAAACTGTCCTTGTAAGAAAATATTGATAATCTGAAATACTGAATGTGCTCGTACTTAATTTTTGTTTAGTTTGATTGTACTCACATACATAGTATGACAGTTGCAATATTTACTTGTGAAAAATTTAGTATAATGATAGATTTATTTATAAAATAAATGCATTGCCAGTTACGTATATGTAATACTTTGTCAAATAGATTTTTTTTTTTTTTTTGTTAATATTTTCAAACTCGTAAATAGTGGGTATATACATATATGTACAAATTATTTATTCTATCGCTACAAAAACAAAATATAAATCTTGTCGCAGATGACTTTCTATTTTGAGTATTCTAATTTTATCGCTTCCACTTTGTTTACATCAACATAAAAACAGCAACGTTCGTGTACGGTATATGTCTAAATAGTAATCTACATAAATCTATTTTATCTACATATGTATTTTCCTGTTTATACAAAAAAAGAAATTAAATAATTATTGTTTTGTATCTATTCAAAAAAATAAAAATGTCCCGGATAGCGCAGGGTACTGTTAAAGCAGCAGACATGAAGGCCACTGCCACTGATTGTGTAGTATTTCGAGCATTTTTATAATAAAATATATAGTATTAAGACGTATAACTAACTATGAACTGTAATATGTATACGTAACCATGCCTTCATTAGTTTGGTGCCAATTTGTATACAATAACAATTCCACTTGAGTAAACAATTCTTTTTGTACGGTTTTCTACTGTCTACCAAGTATGTTTCCGGTGCGGCGGTAGTTGAATTACCTACCTAAATTGTTTTGTAATTGATTCCTTAAATTGAATGCAATAAAAATATAGGTAGCGAAATTTCTATAGAATCATTTGATTCTCGCCTAAATCATTACTTTAATCCCTAGTTTAGAAAGTGATTCTCGGAAGCTAATTGAAGAATCAAATCTAAAAGCGCTTGTTGTGAAATAGGTGTAGGTACGTACTACCTACCTTTCCATCAATGAGATGTAGAATAATAAAGACAGATACTATTCTAAATTATATACAGTTTTATGCGTCATCTCATACTTAAGCAATATTCACATGAGCACGACCAACGACCAACGAATGAACGAATATTCGTCGATTTTGACATTTCTTTCACATGAGAGTTTTTAATTCGTCGCGAATGAAGTTTGACATTCACCACCGAAACCAAAACAAGAACGATTTTTTTTAGGTTAAGTACGCGCGATATTTTTATTCGTTGCGAGTGTGGATAATGTGGAACGCGAATAAAGTTTGACAGTTCGTATCAACTATAATTTTTTTCGCGACGAATAAATTTGTTTTCTTAAATTTATTAATATATGATATTGAAAAGTAAAAGTATGCATCATAAATCAAATAGAAACTATATTGCTATAGTTTTGTTAAGAATTTGTGTGGAAATATGTCTTCAAACGTATATAAACTCACATTTTGTAATTCATTCGTCGTTCGTTGGTCGCGCTCATGTGAATGATGCTTTATATCTATTTCTAATTTCTTTTTCATAATAGAAAACCTGCTTCAGTTTTTTTTTTTTGTTGTTTTGTTAATGTGGATATGAATAATCTAATAACTCAAAAGATAAAAAGTAAATTAACTTCTCTTAATATTATTATAAAATAACCAACAAATGAGGTCAATAGACTGAATATTTTTTTATTTTTGCTAGACTTGCGTATTTAGATACTCATAATGTTTTATTGACACAAATAGTGCGTATATAGCTTATGTTTCGATTCAGCATTCTTGTTTTTGGCGTGCTATATGCCCTCATTCATTAAATAAAAACAATGTTTTTAATGTGTTTTTTTTTTTGGAAATTTAATAATGCATATGTATGTATTATATTAAATTAATAAAACCTAGGTAATGGAGAGAGCGTGTTTTCCTCTGAACTGCAAATACTGTCTACATTTCTACAAAAATATAAACAAATGTTTATTTATTCATTAAGAAAATAACTAGAACTTCACAATAAAAGGAAATCGTCCTGTTTTAGAAATTTTGTTTTATTAATTTTAACAATGATGTCTCCGAAATGGTTGAGAGTATGAAGAAATGATCGAGTTAAGCATTTTAGCAAATGGAATCTTGGTTAAAGTGTTTACACCATTTGCCTAAAGAAACGGGCATAGTCACGATAAAACGGTTTTTGTGACTTTTGGCTGTCCATAAACTACGAAGTGGACACGAGATTTTATGAAACTTTGTCCAGAATATTTAGAACACTAAAAGAAATTTACACACTATTTTCCAGCTTACTATCTCTCATTCCGAGGTAAAACTCTCATTTAACTAGATTAATATAATTAAGAAATATCTACACAATAACAAAGAATTGAAACATTTTAAAAGAACGAAAATAAGTCGAAGTCAAAGTTAAGGAACGGAAAACATTAAGTGTACGGATTCTATTACGTTTACCTTTTGTACATATAATAAACACATTATGCAGTAAACAACTATTATGCAATTTGGTATAAATATTTAATTTCCCAGACAGTATTATCAAAATAACGAAATTGCGGTTAAAACAATAAAATTTAGTTTGGCTTTAAATATTGGTGGTCTTTTGTAAACTGAATCTCACATTTTATTTTTAGAGCCTTTTTTTTGGAAGCCAAATATTTTATTGAGCTTTCTTTAAATTCTTAAAACAATTTCAAAATTGTAAAAATTGGATTTCGTTTGAGAAAGACTTGCATTCATTTTCTAGACATTCGATGCGAGTATTTTTCTTTCCGTGTTAATTTTAGAGGTGTGCTGACCTATACAAATTAAAGATTTGTTAAATACAGCTCAGTAACAAATTTAGGGACCACAAAGAGAAAATCACGATTTAAAAATAATAGAAACGCGAGAAAATGGATCCACGATTTCATTAAGCCAAATCCATCTTTAGTAGAGAGTGAAGCGGAATCAACTATTAAGAGTAAACTTAAAAAAAGTATTGCTCAGAAAAACGTCATGAATCTATGATAGTGAACTTGAGCTTTGTTTTCAACAACTACTCTTGGTTTTTGATTAGTCCCGAAAAGATATCACACACTCGCAAGGGTTTTGAACTTTTTTAATATGCCAGAGACAAAATGTGAGCACTAGGAAAAAAAGAGAGGAGGTAGAAAGGAAAGTTACAAGCAAAGACAGAGTTTGGTATTCCACATTCGGGTAGTACGACTAAAAAACAAATATCTGTCCTTAAAAGTACGACCTAAGTTGGACTTAAGGATTAATCTATTTAAGAAGAGGAAAATAGATAACTATTAAATTGTGTTTATTTGTTGCGTATGCACTATAAGGTCCGAGGTACATATTTTGTTTACATTCATTCCTTAAAAAATAATAAAACAAATAAGGAATTTAAATTTCATATAAAATAGAACTTTCAGAACGCTGAACCTTATTTTCTAAGAATCCGAATAGACATATTCCAAGTTAGTAAACTTAGTGTCCGAATATTGAAAATATATATTAAAAAAAAATATTTTCCTTTTTTAAAGTCATAGAAGATACACTTAACTATCATTTCAGTTTTCGGACACTTAGAATTAAGTCATAGAATTAAATTAACTTATTTTTCTTTTCAAATTGTTTTAAGTTAAATATATTTCAAAGAAAGCTAATTACTTTCCATCATAGTAAGTTAATCAATATAATATTCAATTACCTAGTTCTTAAAAATACTTCTATAATTTTTATTTTTACACAAATTGACAAAAGAACCGGAATCTCAGATATTAGTTAGTAAGTTCGCGTGTAATTCCTAAAATACACCTGAAAGTTTGCATGCGTACGTGATAAACATAGGGAAATGCATTTTTGTTCTGATTTGAGGCTACTAATGAGCAATGTAACTATGCAATGTGCGGGTACTAGTGCGTTAAGACTATACAACTTTAGCTGAGTATTGAAATTGGTGCACACATGATTCTTAAATTTTTTTTTATTACTTCTGTTACGACTTCTATTTTGTGTCCGTTTGATCGCTTAAGCAAAGGTTTCGTAGATCTGCTTTTGAATACTTGAAAGTAACTTATACCTAGTCAAGAAATATAAAATATTTATAACCATCTCTCTAAGATTGTTAAGTAGGTATCTTGTTTATCATATAGAAGACCAAAGGTTTTATTTAAAGTCTGAAACACATTTAATGAGATCGGAATAAAAAATATAAAGTTCTTGTGAAGATTTTTAGGGTCTCAATACAAAATATTAAATTTTAAGTTTGGGTTAAGACTGCAATTTATTTATTTTTTGCCGTCAGAACAGAAAAGATTTTTGTATCTTTAATTCTCTTATCTAAACAAGCAAAAATAAAACATTAAAGATTGATTTAATTTAAAAAGTATAAATGTTCATTAACTTATATGGAATAGAATATTGTATTTAAGTTCATGAAGATTTGATTGCAGTGAACAGTTCATTTATAGAGTTCAATTTTTAATAACTTATCATTAATTTAATATTTAGTGAAACATTTTAAGTTAATTCGTTTAAATTTATTTCAAAAATAGACTAGAAACAAAATTTATAAGCTGCTGTCTTTGATATATTACACAGTTTTTTAGTTAACTAACTTACTTATTTCTAAAACAGTATATTATGTATAAGTACCACCTAAAAAATGCATTTGTTACTGTGCAAGAAATATTAAAGAAAATTAAATTGATAAGTTTAAAAGACAAACAAAATAAAAGTTATCAAAATGTGAATATATTCATACTTTTTAAAAAAGAAAAACAAAAATAAAATATAAAAAGAAAACTAAGCAAACTCACGAAAGAAATGTTAATACAAAAACATTATATTTGTTTTATGTAAACTGTTCTGTGTAACAATTCATTTTATTAAAAAAAAATAAAAATAAATAAAATAAGAAATAAAGAATTAAAAATAAAAAAAAATATTAAAAGTGATTTATTCACAAAGAAAAAATATTTTTGTTTTATTCAAATCTCTCCTCGCTCTCCTCAACGTCTTCGTTTTTGTCTTCGTTGTCATCGTCGTCGTCGTAGTTTCGTTGCTCAATCATTTTCAGATATTTGCATATTCACATTTAATTTCATTTCTTTGTTTTTTTTTTCTAGGAAACTTATATTTTTTAAATTACTTATAATAATTGGTAAAAATTAAAAAAAAAAAACATAATAAAATAATAATTTATACTGAAAATTTACATAAATCTTATTAATCAACTTGATCTTCTTTTTATATTTTTATTTTATTTAACAGAGATTTGTAGTGAGTTGGAAAATTTTACCAATTTTATCATCATTTTTGTTTTCCTTCAAATAATCGTATTTTTAATAAAATAAATCTATTTTTCTATTTACAAATTTTCAGTGCCAAATGGGACATTTAATGTGTGCAGCTTGCTTTACCCATCTATTGGCCGATGGACGGTATGTTGGATTGGGTGGATATTTATTCAAACAGTTTAAAATGATTAATTCGAATATGTAAAGTGTTTAAAATTATCAAGAAGTTTTATTTTTTGAATAGTGATAATAATAATTCTATTTTTTAACCATTCTCCTTTTGTTTTTTGTTTATTTTTTTTTATATTTTTTTTTTGTTGTTGTTTCTTTAGTTTGAGGGATCAAATAGCAACTTGTCCCAATTGTCGTGTTGAAATCTCAAAGAGTACTGCATCTAGAAATTTAGCAGTGGAGAAAGCAGCTTCAGAACTTCCAAGCGAGTGCCAGGTATGTATATTTTTATATTCTAATTGTTTTATATTTATTACCTATTTTATATGAAATTTTAATGAAAATGCCGTCTGTCTTAGTTCTAATGTTAAAAATATAAAAAATAGAAAGCTAATTTTTTTGCAACTGATAATAATTTTTAAAAACATTAGAATATTTTCAAGAATTTCGATTTCATATGAATTCCAGCAGTAAGGTCGAATTCAAGTGTCAGGAATAAGAAAAGACATCAACAAATTAATTTGTAAAATTGAATACACTGTTGAGAATGAACATATTCAACACTTTCATGAATTCCATCGTAATATGAAACTTTTGTGAATCCCGAAAAAAACTATACAACATGCATTACGAACGAACGGATTTCAGTTGCTCGGCATTCGTAAAAGTTTCCGTTTACGGTGAAATTTGCGATAAAACTGAATAAATCGATTAGTATTATAATTGATTAGTATCAAAAATCAACGGCATGTAGTAGACAAGTCAGTTTTTGTTAAGACCAAGCAAAACTCATATTTATCGACACTGCATCCAATCTGGTGAATAAAGTTTCCAAAAAATAAGCGACGCACAATTTCATTTTGCAAACAAGAAAAAATTAACAAAAATTATCAGTAAAAATGGTTATCCTTCGTAGTTTGCTACTCAAATCCAGGAGAAGTCAATCATGACTATTACCGATGTCGTCTCGTTTTTTCGACGACTCTCGTTTTCTTTGTCGTGTCGTTTTTTAAGTGGCATTCCATAACTTTTTCGACGCGACTATTTTGTAGCAGATTTTTAAACGATGAAAATGTGTCCGAGATCTGTCAAACTGAAATCAAATTCTAAATCATTTCATTACTCGATATTCACCAAATGTGTTTTTATTAAATTATTACCAAATAAATAAATTATTAAAATGATAAGTGTTGAAATGTGTCACAACACAAGCAGCGATAGTGACAATGATGAAGAAGGTAGAGAGGGAAATATTGCAAAGGCACAATTAATTGTACAATTAGGAAAGTAAAGCGTCGGCATCTGCATTTGTAGCCTGAATTTGCTTTGACTTATGTAGGTCCGGATGATGAAGACGTTGAAGTGGTTGGGAGCTGCGATACACCAATTGCATTTCCACTCGGGCCTCACCATCGTTTTATATATAAGTAGATTTGCAACAGCATCCTCAAGCGCAGATAGAATGTGCAATTGTTTTGGCCCTCCTTCATTTCCTTTCACTTCTTTTTTGTTGTTCTGAACAATTTTTTTTTACTTTGAATTCAAAGTCAGCCCAAACCTGAAAAAGCAAATATTAAAAATGTGTTAATGTAAATAGAATAAACTGATTCAAACCTTTTGCCAACCTTCACCATCTCTTATTGGAGGACCTTTGCTGTTGAGTTTATCAGCTATTACATTCCATTCTTTTTTAAAATCGGCTTTTTCATACATTTCAAAAATCCCCTAGCCAACTGCTCGTTGCTTTCCATCAGCTGGACAGGCGCCTCGAATTGGTTCTGGTTTTGGTTTGTTAATTTTAACTGAAAATGTGTAAAAATATTTATTTTTTATTTATCGCAAATAAAGTACTAATAAATTCCATAAAATAAATTATTTAACAAGGAAACTTACAGTTTTGCGAACTTCCATTTCTTCGTCGTGAGCAAATTTTCAAACGAGAGATATCGTCGTTTTTTGTCATTGTCGTCGTTTCCTTTCGTCTTACAGAATGCTGAATTAAAGCGTTTAACACACTTGACGTTTACACACGACAACAAAACGAGTGACAAAAGTTGAAAACGACATGGAATGCAGATTGTGTCGTGTTGTATATTTTGCTGTCGTTTACGACATCGGTAATAGGGGTGAATGTTAGTATGTCCCAGGGTTAACCGATAATTTGAAATAAGCCATCACTAAAAATTGAACTGATGTTTACCTTGCCTTTAAGTCAAGTAAAACGCTTACCCAATTCTTCACAAAACTGAAAACCAGTGGCGATGGCACCATATAAGTCTATTCCCATCGACTTACCTTTTGTAAATCTCAATATCAATAAACAAACTTCATGCAACATGTATACAAACAAATCATACAACAGCAACGCTTGTGACATCGACATTACAATAATTCAATCAACATGTATTTTCTTCTTTAAAGGTATGCCGGGTTATTATTTTTTCGCTGAATAGAATAAATTTGTTTTATCTCCCGTTTCCGCTTCTACTTCTCGCTACGCGTGTGCTTCTTTTTACGCTTACGCTTTCTGAAGCATAGAAATAACCCGATGTTCACCGACTTTCATCGATTAATTTGTATGTATCTGAAAATTCACTTGCTTGTGTAAAAAACAAACAAGAGTGTTCGAAATGGAGAAATACGCATTGCACATGTCAGGTTGAGCCTAAGCAAAGAGCAGTACGTTGACGCACTACACTTGTTATTCATTTTCATAGAGTGAACAAAAATTCAACCATTCTGTATAGGAAAAAAGACAAACGTAACCCGTCTCTTATGGACTTATTGGACATTTTCCTTCATTCTCGGCAGATTAAGTATAAGAAGTAGGGGTTGCCACTTGAAGAAAATTGCGTAGTGGAATAATTTTTGGCAGAAAGTTACTGTAATTTTATTTAAGTGGCACAAGTAGAAAAAAAAGCTTGTAGGCAAATGAGATTTTGTAATACAGTTTACAAGCAGATTGCAGTGCAAGGTGTATAAATAAAAGTATGAACAAACAAATTATTAATTGAAGATAAAAATAAATAAATAAATTAGGTGGCGCAACAGTCCATGAAGAACCAGGGGCCCTACTCTGTAATGCGTTTCGAAAGCCAATCCGATTCGAATCTGATATTCGATTCGTTTATGAATTCGTACTCTGTAAAATGTTCGAATCGAATAAAACAATCATCTAGTACTTTTTCTATTTATCCAATAGATTTACCGAGTCTCGAAGTATTTCTTATGAGATTTGTCAAAGCAAAAATACAAAAAAAATCAAAACAAATCACAAAGACGAGGAAAAAAATTAAAATTCAGTCATTATTATCACTTGAAAATTATCGTAATGACTTTTTTTACACTTCACTGCTTTGCAATTGCCACATCTCTCTTTTTAATTCAAGCTTAGAAAGTTTAAGCTGATTTTTTTCATAGTCATTTCGTTTTTTGTGTTGAAATTTGTCTTTTGCTAAGGTATACTTTTTTTCCTTCAAGTCATACGAATTCCACCATAATTTCAAATTGCTTTTGTTTGGTATGCACATTTTTCGCTGATGATTCCCTGTAATGGGATTTATTTGCTTAAATTTTGAATAAAATTATTATTTCCTTACTTATATTTTATCTATTTCACACAACTCAACAAAATTTTCCTTTTGTGTCCTTTAAAAACGACCTTCGAATTGCAATTCGTTACCTCTCTTGGTGTAGAAAGAAAATTTCCGTTTTCGAACGCTAATGACATTCGGAAACGCATTGCCAGGTACGAAAAATCCGAATGCGGATTTGTCATTCCGTAAGTACTAGATTTCTTATCCGCATTAGAAATAGAGAGTACAAAACATTCGTTTTCGAAAATATTTGCTTTCGAAACGCATTACAGAGTAGGGCCCCAGGCCCTAGTGACTTACAACTCTGAACCATTCCTGTGTGCGAGTAATGTTGTCAGAGATGGAAGGGACCTACAGTTTATATGCCGAATCCGAACGGCTAATTTGAGGAAGCACTTTTCATGACAAGAATTACTCTTGGAGGATTTGTCAATTCCTCGCAAGAGGCAGTACCCGTGAAAAAAGTTAGGTGGCACAGGCAGGGATTGAACCCAAGACCCCTTGCATGACAGTCCAACGCACTAACCATCACGCTACGGGTACTACATTTTTAATTGAAGATAAAAAGTTAATTAAAGTTTGAATTCGAAGTGATTTGTGAAAAGTGGTTGCATTTTGTTTAAATTTTAGTTACTCAAAAGTCATAATGGCTCTTATAGGAATAGATTGCTGTTTGACAGATTTTCTGTTAGATGAAAATAATGACTGAGAAACTTAATTTCTTAAAAAAAAATATTAAATTAGAAAGCAAAGATTTTTGTTTTTTCTCACAATTCTCTCCGATATTTTTTGCAAAAACTGGTGTTATTTGATTCAAAATAAACAAACGGATGTTGAAATCGCAAAAAGAGAAATAGAATGGTTTAAGTCTTGGCTTGGCTCTGATTTGTTAGAGAAATTTGAATCAATTTTCGAAAAAAAATTTAATTTGAGTAGATTATTTATAAAACTTCCGATAAGTGTTGCTTCAGTTGAGAGATCTTTTTCAGCTCTCAAAAGAATACATACTAATTTAAGAAACGTCCAAGGACAAAGTAGACTTTTCGATCTAGCATTAATTTATTCAAAACATTGCATTTGCATCTGACAAGAAGGTTTCTTTCGAAGCAGCTTTAATTATGCGTTAAAATCATTGAAACTTAAATTTGAAATGACTTGAGGTAAAACAAATTTGGCTTGAATGTTCAAACTTGTAAGGCGTTATTACCAAAAATGCACTTTGTTTTGTTTTTTTTTTTTTCTCTTACTTGTAAAAAGAATATTACTTAAAGAAAACACTTTGCCCGAAAAAAAGTAATTAATTTCTGATATTCTTTTCTAGTCGCTCATTTTTCTCCGACTTACCCTTAGAAATAAGTCACGCCTCGCCACTGCTTAAAACCGAACTAGATAACGACATATAAACGGATGTCATTTACAAATTCAATTGTAATCGAAACCCCAAATGAATCTATCTTTAATGTTACTTTATAGTTTCATCGAATAATTTACAATGATTTAAAAGCCGAAAAAAATCGTATCAGTAGGTCCACTGGTGATTCTATGGTATATCTCTCCGAACAGTGGAACAAATCTTTACATCGTTTTGGAGAAAGTAGTATTAGATAATCCATCTGAGCAATACAAAATAAATGTTGGTGCGCCCAGGGCTCTGTTCTATCTCCGACACTCTTTATTTTTATTAATGATCTCCTGTCTGAAACTTCTAATCCACTTACCTGCTTTGCTGACTATAGTAGCCTCAGCTTTTCATATTCGTTTTTAGATTCAAAACTCTCTTCGAACGTGGATCTTCAATGGATATGTATGATAAGTTTTTTTTAATTTCGACCTATACAGCATGGAGAATCAAAAATCGAGTCTTAGAACTCGATGCTGCCTACTGTCGTTAAAACAAAATTTACCAGTTATGGGTGGCATTAATATCAAGGAGACTGAAAATATCCAAATTCTTGTTATTTGCTTCTTTAACCACCTCTTGTGAAAGGATCACATACGCGATGTGACTAAAAATGCCGCAAAATGTTTTCTAAAGCGATTGAAGAAGTTTTTCTCTCCCTCTGGTCTGGCTTTTATCTACAAGACTGATTTACGTCCAAAGCATGAGTATAACTTTCTTCTAAGTCGCTTGAACACCGTCGTAAAATTTCATGTCTCATCCTTTTATAACGGATTATGCAATTCAACTGTAATACTAGCGACTTCAGGAATTCTCATGTCATAAATATACCCCCGAGCCCAACTTCGGTCGTAGCGTCAAGTATAGAGATTCGTTTTTTAGCCGTACTACGCGAATGTGAAATGCTTAACCACACTCTATCTCAGTCATTGCAATATTCTAGAATTCAATGTGCAACCACACTTCCTTTCAAACCCTATGTTCTTTCTGTGGGAATAATAAGGGTAACAAAAATCCCCTTGAGTTGTTATACAAAAAAATTAGCTATAAGAATTATATAATTTTATAATGTCTAACAGACAGACGGCATTGGCATGCTATAATTGATTTTGTAATTATTAATAAATTTATAAAGAACTGGTAAATAAAATCACTTAAACTTTACTTTTAAAATTTTAGTACTGCAACAAAGAGTTCCCATACAAGTCTCTTGAACGTCATGAGCAACACGAATGCCAAGAACGTCCTACAAATTGCAAATATTCAAGAATCGGGTGTCAATGGCGTGGACCCAATCATGAAAGTAAAATAAGAAACATAAATTCAAAAAATAGATATTTTAAACTAAAAATTTGTGGTTCTTTTTTTTTTTTTAAATGCAGCTACACAACATGAAAGGGTTTGCTTACATCCACATAAATCTGGCTATGAAGTTATGTCTGCCTTGGAAGCATACGACGCTAAAATGAAAGATGAGAAGAAAATGTTCAGCACTCTTATTGATCTATTGAGCTATGAAAAAATCATTTTCAATGGTAAGTTATTTCTTTATTACTTTTTTGATATTTTCATTTATTTTATGCTTTTTCTTAAATACGAATTTCTGTAGATCTACAAATGAAACCATACCGAACAGATGAGTATGTTCATAAATTGTTTTATGAAACCGCCAGATTTTCTGCATTCAATCAACAATGGGTTGTTAAATCCAGAATAAACAACAGTCAACGTGACCCACACCAATCAAATGATAGAACGATTACCTATCAAGTAAGTGTTATAAAATTTGTTAATTTTAAGATTTATTGTACTATTTTTAACGTGAAAATAAAATATACTACTTCATGTATTTTTGTTTTGAATTTTCTTTACAGCTTATTCTTAAAACCAAGACAAGCACACCTTTGAGCATTCACTTCTTTGCCCTCAAAGGCCCATTTTCTGATATGAAAGTTTCAACACAAATCTACAAACATGACTTTACAGACCAAGTGAGTATATTTTTAGCTTCAAAAATATGTTATTTGAAAACACTTAAACCCCCGTGCGTCGTCGAGACACAGAAAGTCTTTTTTATAAAGCATATTTTGAAGTTTTCTTTTTCTGAAATCAATTTTTGTTCCTTCTTCTTCACAGAACACAGAAAGTGACTACTACACTTTACCCCTTCCAGACAGTTCGGAATGTAATCGTTTGCTTTCAAACAAAGCAATCAATTTCAGGTTCGTATTAATTTGTGTTAAATAGAAAACTAAAACAAATTTATAAACTAATTTTATTATATTTTCAATCAGACTTTTGATGTTTTTACTAAATAAATAAGTTTAAAACTAAGGATTACCAACCAAACGTCATTAAAACAATACAAAACAAAAAAAAGTCCAAACCCTTCTAAATCTTAAAAAGAAGAATATAAACTGCTTATATTTTTTGTATAACGATTAAACTTTCATGTCCTGATCATGAAGAGTTCGTTTCTTTTAATATTTAAAAACAAAAATATAACATAATACTTTTTTATATAAATTTAAAAAAAAAAATATATCTATATAAATTTTATTTTAACATTTCATTAAAAAAAGAAAAAGACATTTTTATTTTCAAAATAAGTATTTGCAATAAAATAAAAATATTGAACTAAATTTTTATATGTTTGCCATTTGTGTTTTTTGTTTTTATTATTTCTTTGAAAGAAAGTCAATCAATAAGAGGAAATAAATAAGCAAGAAAATAATAAGTAGTTATAATGAAAGTTATACAAGTAAGAAGAGCATATGCTGTAATAGAACAAAATAAAAATAAAGTTTAAAAACAGAGCATAAGTTGTAACAGATCAAAACATAAAAGTTAAAATTAAAATCTTCATAAAATAAACTTAAACAGTAAATAAAATAAACAACAATACAACAGACGAAAACAAAAAGATGAAACTTTTATTAGATTTAAATTGATCTCACTCATAATAATTATTAAAAGTATAAAATTAAAAAAAAATAATACACGATTATTATGCTAAGAAATAAAAAAGTAATCAGTTCTGTTTTCCATTGGCAATAAATTCGCGTTTACATCTTCTTACTTTTGTGCATTATATACAACCAACAAAAATTATAACAAAACAAATTTAAAAACAGCAAACAAACAAAAACACTGCTGCTATGCTATGTAATAAAATATAAGCTTTTGTTGTTTGTTTCTTATTTAACAAAATAATTATAACACCACACCTATGTATCTTTGATTTGAAATGAAGATTTAATTTTGTAATAAATTAAAAATTAAGTTAAGGAGAATTTATATAGGAAAATTTATAATTATAAATTACAACCACTATAATATATATATGCATACAAAAACATACATACATATGTAGTCCTCTAATATTCACTGTGAAAATGAAAAATGAATAGAATAAAATAAAATGAAAATAAAATTAATTATTAAAAATTAAAATTAATACAATTGTTTTTATTTTACTTTGATTTTATTATTGCATATATCTTGATATTGTTTTAGCAAATATTCCAAAATAAAGTGTTTGTGTTAAATATAACAACGTTAGAATTTTGGAAAATTCATTTTCCGATATGATATTTAAAATAGAATCGAATTTAGATTTTTTTAAATGGGCTATTAACACAATATTGTTATTTGAGTTCAAAAGCAATTTGACAGAATATGAAAAGGTGGCTTGTGACTCCAAAAATTATTTTTAACTTCCCATAGGAAGTTATTGTAATGGGTCCGATTTGTCAAATTGAAAATTTTGACATTTCTCGACGTTTCAAGGTCCCTAGAGTCGACTTCAAATAAATTTTGTTATACAGATAATAAGACAGAAAGATGCAGAAAGGGCTCTCAAGAAAATTGCGTGGGTGGTTTTTTTACCATAGCAGTTTAAAAAAAAGGTGAAAATTTTGGTTAACCCTAAATATCTCATGAACCAATGACGCTAGAGACTTGAATTAAATTTTATATTATATATTGTAACGTGATATAAAACAATTATATTTTTGGAAAAAATCCAATTAACGGTTTTTTTATAAATCAAAAAAACTGGAAAAAAATTTGTCACCTCGAAAATTTTACGACTAAAATATGATTTCATTTCCAAAACAATTTTGTGCAACGACGAATAATGTTTTTGACATCTGATAAAATTTTGAGAAAAATGGAATTGACAGTTTTTTTACAAAAAATAATAGCCTAAAAAAAAAGTTGGTAAAAATTGAGTTTTGACTCAAATATCTTTTCAAGACTGAGATATTGGCTTTAAACTACTTTTATCTTTCAAAAAATATTGTTTTCAACATTCAGTAAAATTTTGAAAAAAATAGAATTGACAGTTTTTTTACAAAAAATTAAAAACCGAAAAAAAAAATTAACAAAAGTTGGTAAAAATTGATTTTCGACTTAAATATCTTTTCAAAAATTTGAGATTATGGCTTCTAACTAATTTTAACTTATAAGAAATATTGTTTTCAACATTAGGAAAAATTTTGAGAATAATCGAATTGACAGTTTTTTTACAAAAAATAAAAACCTAAACAAAAAAATTAATAAAAGTTGGTAAAAATTGATTTTCGGCTCAAATAGCTTTTCAAAAATTAAAAATATTGGCTTCAAACTTATTTTATTTCACAGAAAATATTGTTTTTTATATTCAATAATTTTTTTTTAAAAATCCAACAGTACGTTTTTTCATAAAAAAAATAAAATCTACAAAAAATAGAACGCAAATTTGGTAAGAATTGATACATTTAGACAAACTTTTAAGCAAGACAAATCGATAGACGGGATGGGAAGTTATCAGTGTGGGTCGCATCCCAGCATATCGGCAAGCAATACCTACTGCTAAAAGCATACAAAATACAATTCATAGCTATAACGATATGTATATGCATAACTCCTTTACATTGATAGGTCAGAGGCACAAAAAAGTTCAAGGTAACTATGGTAACCAAAAACACTCTAATGAAGATATAAATCCTTCGTACGTATCACCCTCCAAAACCCATTTGTTTACATTGTTGTATTTGTAATTTTGACATTATGTCCATGAATAAATGTGAAATCCAACAACAACTCACCACGCACCTGACCTCATTAATTGTGTCTTAGTGTGCGTGTTTTCACGCACACTAAGAAATACTTTATGAGGTCAGTTTCCGGTTTAGCTTGTAGGCAAACCAATATATCTACCGAGGATTTATATCTTTACCAGAGTGTTTTTAAAGGTAATGAACGGTTTTTGTTCTCACATTTTCTCATTTCTTTTGAAATAAACAGCTGATTCAGCTGACCCCCTCACACATCTTAATACTTATGAGGACAAAATAATATACTCCTTTCATTCCCACTCTTGCTTTCAAAATTTTATTTTCCATTTCCAGTCGCTTTTAGGTTCCACACCAAATTTCCAAAAAATTCTGTTCCAAAATTTTCTGTTCCATGATAGTATCGGGTGATTTTTTAAGAGCTTGAGAACTTTTTTAAAAAAAAAAACGCATAAAATTTGCAAAATCTCATCGATTCTTTATTTGAAACGTTAGATTGGTCCATGACATTTACTTTTTGAAGATAATTTCATTTAAATGTTGACCGCGGCTGCGTCTTAGGTGGTCCATTCGGAAAGTCCAATTTTGGGTAACTTTTTCGAGCATTTCGGCCGGAATAGCCCGAATTTCTTCGGAAATGTTGTCTTCCAAAGCTGGAATAGTTGCTGGCTTATTTGTGTAGACTTTAGACTTGACGTAGCCCCACAAAAAATAGTCTAAAGGCGTCAAATCGCATGATCTTGATGGCCAACTTACCGGTCCATTCCTTGAGATGAATTGTTCTCCGAAGTTTTCCCTCAAAATGGCCATAGAATCGCGAGCTGTGTGGCATGTAGCGCCATCTTGTTGAAACCACATGTCAACCAAGTTCAGTTCTTCCATTTTTGGCAACAAAAAGTTTGTTAGCATTGAACGATAGCGATCGCCATTCACCGTAACGTTGCGTCCAACAGCATCTTTGAAAAAATACGGTCCAATGATTCCACCAGCGTACAAACCACACCAAACAGTGCATTTTTCGGGATGCATGGGCACGGCTTCTGGTTGCTCTTCACTCCAAATGCGGCAATTTTGCTTATTTACGTAGCCATTCAACCAGAAATGAGCCTCATCGCTGAACAAAATTTGTCGCGAAACACATTTCGAACCGAACACTGATTTTGGTAATAAAATTCAATGATTTGCAAGCGTTGCTCGTTAGTAAGTCTATTCATGATGAAATGTCAAAGCATACTGAGCATCTTTCTCTTTGACACCATGTCTGAAATCCCGCGAGATCTGTCAAATACTAATGCATGAAAATCCTAACCTCAAAAAAATCACCCGATACTATTCAGTTTTAAGCAATATTCACATGAGCACGACCAACGAATGAACGAATATTCGTCGATTTTGACATTTCTTTCACATGAGAGTTTTTAATTCGTCGCGAATGAAGTTTGACATTCACCACCGAAACCAAAACAAGAACGATTTTTTTAGGTTAAGTACGCGCGATTTTTTTATTCGTTGCGAGTGTGGATAATGTGGAACGCGAATAAAGTTTGACAGTTCGTATCAACTATAATTTTTTTCGCGACGAATAAATTTGTTTTCTTAAATTTATTAATATATGATATTGAAAAGTAAAAGTATGCATCATAAATCAAATAGAAACTATATTGCTATCGTTTTGTTAAGAATTTGTGTGGAAATATGTCGTCAAACGTATATAAACTCACATTTTGTAATTCGTTCGTTGGTCGCGCTCATGTGAATGATGCTTTATATACAATGGTTTGGGTATTGCAAAGTACTTTTCGCATTTAAGCACTAAAAACAAAGAAATCCCCAACGAAAAAAAACAAGTATGGCAAGACTGAACAAAAAACAGGGAAGAAATGTCAAAATCAACCATTTTTGCGTGTTTTGTATGTAAAAAAGTGAACTTAGAAAATTAATTTAAAATAGAAATAAATGTTTCCTCGCTCTAAAATTGCTATAATTTTTATTTATTTGTACATATCTATCAAATAAAAAAAACCGCGTGTCGAAATTCGTGCTGCGGTAATGGAAAGTTGAGCCCAAACCTGGCAATTGTTAATAAATAGAAACGTGACAATAAAATAATTTGAAGTTTTCAATTGATTGGGTATTTTGTTTGATTTTTTAAATATACAAAATGCAAAACACAGATCTCGAAAAATTAGCAGTCATTTCAATAATCGATTTATTCCAAGGCAACTCTAAAATAATCAAATATTCGAAATGCGTCCTAGAACTTTGGAGACATTGTGCGTTGGTCACGTAATTTTTTATAATCAAAATCATGTTATTAAATAATCTGTCTTTTTATATTAAAAGTTTACTTCATGGCGGAGCTAGATGAATTAAATAGGAAAACGTTTATGAGTGATGATCATGCGAACAAAATCTCTGCCGAGATACGCAGCTTGTATGAATCTGGAGAGTTCTGTGATATTGTGTTAATCGCTGGACTCGATTTCTTCAAATTGCCGGCTCACCGAATGGTTCTGTCAGCTTCAAGTGGGTACTTTCGGACGATGTTCCGGAGCAATCTGAGCGACGCAAAGACGCCTGAAGTAAAGCTCGAGCAATGGGACGGAGTTACTCTAAAGACTATTGTCGACTTTATGTACACACCAACTATCGACATAACCATTGAAAATGTTGAGAACATCTTAAGGGCAGCCGATTTTTTTGAGGTTAATTATCTTGTGACATCGTGCTGTAACTTTATGATGAGCCATCTGTATGCTTGCAATTGCTTGAGAATAGTATTCTTCGCAGAGCATCACAACTATTGGGAGTTGCTAGAAAAAGCCCTTACCTTTACGCATTTAAACTTCGAACAGGTTATGAAGGAACAAGAGTTTCTTGAAATGACCAGTGAACAATTGGGACGATTTTTGGATAGTGACAAAATTCGGGTATCGTCGGAAAAGTCGCTACTTCTGGGTCTGGTTGAGTGGATCAAACATGATCCTGAAAATCGTCAGGATTCAATTCCCATTTTGCTAATGCTCATTCGTTACCCTTTGTTGGAACCAAGGTGTATTGTTGAGAATCGAGAGTTTCTTTGTAGATCACCCGAATGTCAGGACATTATTTTGGACTGGCTTCAATACCTTCTATCGCCCCAAAGTCGTAGCCAAATCCCTCTGGCATCAATCACACTGAGACAATCTTGTAAAAGGCTCTATTTTATTAGTGGCAATGATAATTCTTCGAATTTCAGAGTTCAAACATTCGATCATGAAAAGAATGTGTGGTCTCCAGTGAAATGGCCACATCCAATGAGGAGAATGAAGTTTTCTGCTGCTTGTGTGATGGATAATCTCTTGATTGTAGGCGGAGGAGACCAGTTTGGACGGTCTTCGGCTGAAGTTGAATGCCTTGATATTCAATCACTAAAATGGACTCGTTTGCCAGCGATGTCTATGCCACGCAGGTGGTTCTCCTTGGCCGAGTTGGATGGATGTTTATATGCGTTGGGTGGCATTGATTCGTATTGGACTGATTCGGTAGAGAGGTACAGTTTCAAGACAGACAAGTGGACCGAAATGCCAGCAATGAATTGCCAACTAAAGTACACCCAGTCCGTGGTTCTTGATGGGATGTTGTATGCAATTTGTGCTGAAAATCGTTTTTTGGAATGCTTCGATCCGCTCACCAATAAATGGTCTTCATTGCCACCAAAAAATGAAATTTCCGTACAATATACATTGGGTTCTGTTGGAGGGTATTTGTATGCAATTGGTGGGCATAATGCTCAGGGAAGAAGAAGTAAGACTGTGGAACGATTCGATCCGAAGACTCAAAGATGGTCAAAAGTGTCGTCATTGAAAGTGGGACGATCAAGAATTTCGGTAACTGCATTTAATAACAAATTGTTCGCATGCGGTGGTCATGATGGGCGAGAGTTCTTAAAAATAGTCGAAGAATATGATCCACAGACTGATAAGTGGACACAATTGGCACCTTTGATTGTTGAAGGTGATAGTTGTTCCCACGTCTTGGCAATTTAAATTACGGTTAATTTGAATACAAATTTTAATTCTAAGAAAAAATTACATAATAAAATCGAAATATTATATTTTACATAATATTCTTATCCTATTAATGGTTTTATTTACACTTGAATAAGAGGGGAGAAGTAGTTGCTTTTTGATTTTGCCAAGGCTCTGACTTGGTTCACATGACTTCACATATTTTCAACAGTGCGAATATATGATAACAAGAAGAGACTTAATAACGTCGACACAGATTCCTGCCCTGGATTAAACGAAAACTTTTTTGATAAGTTTTACCAGGAACATACATATCGACTACAAATTTTCAGAAGTCGGAAATACATATCTGCATAGCGATCGGGATTTCGGAACGATAGAAAAGAAAGTACGGAAGCATGAACTTGTCTATCTAATTATTATCTAAGTGGCAGCAAAGAAAAATACTAATTTGTATTCGATCATTTTCCAATTTTCAGGTCAAATTTAATATCAGGAAATCAACTAAAAACATTTCAAATGAAAAAATAAGATTCCTGACAACGTTAAATGGAAACTGTCTCGATACTTTACAATTGTAGCTTATCCCCTTCTTCCTCTTAATGCTTCAATTTATTTATTTACGCTTAATGCAAGCTATAAATAAAAAGGACTTAATGCTAGACTTAAATCTTTTTAGTTTTGTATTATGCTTAGGCTTGGGCCCGAAGGCTTACATACATATTAGTTTTTAATAAACAAAAACAATTTAGAACGAGTTATGGAGGGGAACTAATATGGAAGTCAAACGTGATATGCACGTTGTTACCTAAGCTTAACATTCTTGTGATAGTTTGACAAAAGGCCATAATTTGTATGGTGATCAGGAAGCCGAAAGAGAGGGACCTGTCTGAAGTTCCTTGGATTAGTATAAATAGGAATCTTTTCAAGAAGAAAAGGTGAGTCTATGGTACCTACTAAAAGCTGGTGCAGAAAGAGAATATCAGCTACTTTGCTTCGTTTTTGAAGGGTTTGCAGATTAATAAGTTTCAAACGATCTTCATAAGGTGATGGGAATAGATTATCACCCCAAGGAAGACCGCGGAGTTTAAATCAACGAACGTATTCAAGGGGCGGTCTAACAAAGGTGATGTACCTATAGGGATTTAGTGAAATGGGGGTTCGAGAATTCTTTAGACCAACGTTTGATAAAGCCAAGGGATAAGTTGGCCCTGTTAATAATAATCAAAATGGGCTCGAAACTTTATACTGAGTGTCGCAAATAAGTCAATAATGTTAACAATTTTTAAAATAAGTAAAAAGACCTAACTCTTTTACCTATATTTATTTTTAAAGTGATTTATGCTGTGAAGAAGAGAATTAAAAAATAAAAGAAACACTTGAAAATATATATCAGTATATTGTATTTTATTAAAATCATTTTACTTTTGAAACAAAAAACGATTCCGTTACGATTTTGTCTGTGGTTTGGTTCTGATTCCGACCAAGATGTTTTGCCAGATTAAGTACCCACCCTTGTTTAACTTCCATTGGATTCTGTATCACAAATGGTAAACGCTTATACAAGAAAAATTATTATAACCTTAAAAAAATAAAATAATAAAAAGTAATGCTGTTTTGTTTATCAAGCGATGTCATTTAATAGGCACCCTTTATTAATGAGAAGAGAGAAAAAATCATTAATTCATTTAATTTGTATCTTATGTTAATGGTAAATTATAATTAAAATCCAATTAGCGGTTAAAGTCAATTTATGGTGAGTTGGAAATGTCCATGTTGTCGGACTTCTCAACACTGGCCGATTTTCTAGGCTTGTCGATGCTGTGACGTTGACCAATCTTCTCCTCGGCATCGTAGTCTCTCTGCACGACGGTGTCTTCAACTATTTTTTTGAGTTTGCGCGAATCTGGCGAACGGGAACGCTTCTTGGTGATGGACTTGCTGACGGATACTTCCTTTGTGCGACTCGAGGTGGTGCGCGATGGAGAACGACGCTTGCTGCGCGACCTAGTGGCTCTTCTCTTTTCGTCGCGTGTGCGATGCGAACGCTTACGATCGCGTGAACGGGATCGTTTGGCGTTTCGCGATCTAGATCGACGTGATCGGGATGTTCGTGAAGCGCTGCGGCGACGGGATCGAGATCGCTTGCGACGATCACGCGATCTCGAGCGTTTGGAACGCGAGCGAGAGCGGCTCTTGCGGCGAGACCGTGATCGCTTGCGTGATCGTGAACGCTTGCGTGAATGCGAACGTCTCGAGCGAGAGCGTGATCGTTTTGACTTGCTGCGCGATCGTTTCGATCTCGTTCTCGAGCGCGACCTACGCCTCGACCTAGATCGATGCGAACGGGAGCGCGAGGCTCGTCGATCTCGGGAACGAGACCGCGATCTCGAACGCCGGCGCTTGTCCTTAGCCAACATGCCAATCACGGGATCGATTGCTGCCGAGATCATACTTTGCGCTTCCTTGACAATAGTCATTGCCTCTTCGATCTCAGCCTGGGCGGCTTCGTTGCTCTTCGCCTCAGGCTTCGAGATTGAGTCGGTTGCGTGGTAGACACTCAAGTAACCACCCTTGAATTCCATACCCTGCATGCGCAGGGCGTGTATGATGCTCTGCTGCTCGCAGAATTCCACCATGCAATAGGTCTTCGAATCCTTCTCAGCCCAACGGGCGTATTTAACCTCACCAGCTCGAGAGAAACACTCCATGAGGTCGTCCAGGCGCCACTCGTTCTTAACATCGCACACGATTATGGTTCGACGGATCTCTTCAATTTTCCTCGAATCGTAGAATGATGGCAAAGCTGGGTACTCTGGCAGATTGTTTTCCGATAACTTGGGATCGTATGTCCTAATCACCTGTAAAGAATTTTTAGTCACTTTCCTTAATCGATTTCTTTTAGGAATTACCTGCTGCGGTGATTGACCCTCGATACGATTAACAACCTCTGGAGGGAGCTTGGAATCGGGCTTCTGCAATCCTGGGACAATGGTGCCATTCTTGGACATCTCCAGAGCACGATACTCCTCGGGAATGGACAGCACAGGGATGACAATCAGAGCACGGTCGATAAATACCGTATTAGTCAAGTGTTGTGCCACTGGAACGCACGAGTTTTCTACGTACTTTACGTAGCAAATGCGTGACTGCACCGGGCAAGAGACATCCCGGACAGTGGGATACAAACGAATCTCTTCGATTTTTCCAATATTCCCGAAAAGGGTCTGCATCTGGTCCTTGGTGGCTTGCGGCGCAATATTCGTGACTTGAATCACTTTTGCACCAGGGGCTGCTCCTCCACCCGCCATTGTGGTGTAGGATTTTGTTTTGATTATCTTTGCGAATTCAATTTCAATGAATATTTTAATGTTTTTATTTTGAAAAATTGATTAAAACTTTGAGGTTGCGGCAAAAATTAAAAAAGAGCTCGGCAGAAATTTTGGAAAAACGCCATTGAAAATTTTGTGTGCATTAACGATTTGCCACTGAACTAAAATGTATATGGATTGAACGAAAGTTTTTAACGAAATAATGAGTTATAGGGGTACGTTCAGACTTAAATAGTGAACCTGTTTTATAAGGCGGATGACGTATGATAACAATTGAGATTATTGTAAACGTTTAAAACGATTAAAACGTTTATTTATCAAAATTGTGGAAGGAATGATTCATTCGAATGTTAAGGTTTATTTTTCATGTCTACAACTTGTTATCTAACATGTAACGTGCAATTTTGTAATTAATGTTCTGGGAAGAGCGATCGTTAGTGAAAAAATGTTCAAATACATACTAGATTGTTTTTTCCATTGATTGAAAATTCAAATTACACACTGATCAATTGGAAATTTAATTTATTTTCTGCCAAAATTTGTATGGGAACAATGATTCGGAAACTGGAATGATAAACCTGATAAACTCAGAAAAATTATAAGTGAATTTGTGACATTTAACATCAAAAGTAAAAGCATCAAACTGAAAACTGAAGTTTACCATTTGCGTAAGTTTACCACTTGATTAAGGAACAGTCAAAGTTTGTATGGAAAATGAATTTACTTGGAAAAATAAATTTGTACAATTATTCAAAAGTTCAAGCAGAAGAACCCAATGCCATATAAATGAAGCAAAACAAAGATCAAGAAGTTGCTTGCTTCTGAAACTGTGATAAAAACATAGAGTTAGATATTGACATTGTTCAGCAACTATCATCATAAAAGTTAGCTCATTCGCCAGACAGGGGCGCATACAAAGAGTATGATAAGTAGTTTGTTGTTTATAACTTTTCAGTGAGAGCTCACTTTTGAGATTTCATGTTTTATCCCAAACTATAGTGCATGAAAAACTCCACAGAATTAAAAACGATGTAGACGGTATTTTTATAACAAAAACGCTGCATTATGCATCGTATTGGTGTTATAAAATTTGTATAATCTCTCCTAAGCCAACTCGTTTTTGAAGCAGCAACATAGGTTTCTTAATTGTCTAATATTGATAACCCATGATTTTATGAGTGTTAGAACACTAGCGCGACAAAAAATGCATGTTTTCAATATACAGTCCCTGGCCATATTATTAGACGCACTTAAGATTTTATGCAAAATCTCAATTTACAGCTTTTTTAATCAGGTTTTCGAATATTGTAATGCAAATTAATTTGTATGCAGCATATAAACTATTTCCTACTTTTTCCTAAAAATAAAACAACAGATTTATAGAATTTTGTTTTATATAATATTTAAAAATATTGCCTATAACCTTATAGTTATAAAAATTCTGCAGTGCGTCTAATAATATGGCCAGGGACTGTATGTATAGTCCTACAAAAATGTTGTGACGACTCCGTGCCAACTGTAGTATGACTACCTTTCAATAAAAACCTAAAGCTCGACATAACCGACAGAGCCAAAGATCTAAATGGACCCGAGCCGATTCAAAATCGAGCGTGTGTGGGGAAACTGAGGTGGCTCGGCTTGGCTCTGTCGATTTATTTGGAATTTAAGCATGTCAAAAATCAACGAACCCGAGCCAAGGAGCCAAAGCTTGGCTCTGCCGTGTGTGGGGAATCAACGAGACATGAGTTATGTCTGTTTACAGAATCTTATTCCACCACCTAAGAACTAACTGACTATCTCAGTTTATCTCATACAAAATATCAAGGTAACAAATTCTTAATGTCTCTTTCCCTTTTTTTTATATTTTCTGGGTCAGTTGCCAACTTTTGATAGCTTACAAGTTGCCTGATTTTAACATATTTTTCTGAACAAATTAATGAACATTTTTAATTTATTTTATAAAAACCTTTTTTATGTTTATTTGCACATAAAATTATTTTTGCTTGGGCTTGAAATAATAAATATAAAAATAATCAATCTGTTAAAACGGCTGTGGCTCGGTAGTGTATGCCGGGCAAATTTAAAGCGTGTGGCTTATCCATGTATGTCCAGTTCAATAGTATCTTGGCAAGTTTTCAAAAAAGGCAAATATAAGAAAATTGAAATCTTACTTCTCACCCTGGTTTTCAACGTTGCTTAGCATAAAATTGATCAATTGTAATACTAAATAAAATATGGCTTACAGAAACCTGATTTGACTTAGTTGTTTAATTATACGGAAATAGACATTAGCTGTAATACTTGTTTGTTATTTTGCAAAAAGTTAGTGTCAACAAATATAGCGACATCTGTTGAACTCTACATTCTATACATAGTTGGACCATAATTTTCGAATGAACCCCTTTCCATCAGTTCCTTTTTCATTTAGCTTCAATTTACAAAATAGAAAACATAATAATAAAATAAATATAAACAATTCTTTAAAATTGTCCATTTAATTAAGATAATAGCCGTATTTTATTGGTAAATTATTAGCTAGTGCAGTAAGTGAAAGTAAGTGCAGTAATGGAAAGTGTGAATAAAACATATGTTCACTATTATATGCACTCTTATTTTAAATCTCCAAGTTGGTATTTGTGCAAACGTACTTATGTCAAAATCAACTGTCAGTCAACCAGTTTTGAAAATACGTACTGAAGGGATGTGTTGAAAAAGTATTGTTGTTTTTAAGTAAAGTTGAATAAGAGTTCAAGTTAATGTGTACACGCAGGTCCAGTCAGAATAGAGTTGAGTATGAATTAAAAGATTGAAATGACATAAGAGTGCCTGTCCACATTAAATTTTTAATGTTAGGTGCAAGCAGTGAGACAGGTAGATTATATGTGAGTGAAAAAGAGAGAGATGGGTAGATTACAGCCCAAATGCAAGCAATATTCTTGGATTCAACATGAAAGATTTTGTATTGTATGAGTGAAAGATAGATAGATTTCAAGGGTGTGAGATAGGGATGTGCAGATTGATTTTCTCTTTATCGTATGGACACAACGAACATAAAACCCAGCATTAAAAATCCAATGTAGACAGGCACTAAGAGCCAAAAGAAGGGTGTGAGGGGAGATTTTGTCCTTCCCCGTAAGCCCGTCTTGCCTACAAGCTCCCAGTTGCTGACAACTCAGTTTTCCTGGGTGAAAGGGGACAAATCAACGCGAAACATTCAACGCCACAATTAAACTTTCTCTTCTCAAAATAAACTTACACTGCGATAACTGACGTGAAGCGAATCAGGGCGAATCATTCACAATGATAACAAAAATGACAAATAAACAATGCCGCGTCGGCGAATGTGCCACTTTCGCGTTGGTTTGGGAGAGCCGACAAATGACGAAAGTTTTGTTTTCGCATCAAATATTTCGCTTTGGTTTTGGGCGAGTCCTAACACACATCACACGTCAATAAATTTAGAGATAGCACTGTGATTATTGATGATTTTTGGGTGATGTCAAGTAGTCAACGCATTGAATATTTACGTTGACAGTCTAATCGTAGATTAATATTTCAAACCAATTTATTTTTATTCTAGTGAAAACAGAGCACAAGAAAAATACGAACGCATCCCCAAATAATAAAATCCTGCCAACCTTTAAGTAAAAAAATATTTCTGGAACTGGATGAAGTGTCATTCTATTCCAAGCATTCCAAAACTTTATTTGAACTATTTATATGCACTATTTTTACTGCCTTATTTATCCGCACTATTTCTTTGTTGTTGTTTAGTGTGTAAGATTTTACTGCGCTGTGTATTAATTTACCAATAAAAAACGCCTAATATTAATTTTGGTCCAAAATTCAAATATATTTTAAAATTTTGTTTAAAATTAGCTATTTTGAAAAATGTTTGGTTATATCAATTTTTAAATATAAAAACTCGACTACTGCGGATCGCACTAAATAAGGCATTCCAAAAAAACTCCTAGTGTGAAAACTCGTGCTTTAATAGAGGAAAGTTGAAAGTCTAGTCCATCCATTACCCAGTACTGATTTTCCTCTGTCTTTTCCTTTTTTTTTATGAGCTCGTTTTCTCATTGAAATTTAGTTAAATTTATAACCTTGTTTATATGCAGGGCTAAATGCTCGAGTTAATTAATCGTTGAGTTACTTAATGACATCTCTGATTAAATGTTCAATCTTATGGCATTGCCATCATTTCCTTATATCGAATAAATTCATCCGGAATGAACTACAAACGAATCGATGTGCTGTCACTTAAATGTCATCCGATATTTTACAAAATATTATATACTGACATCTTTATCTAACAAATAGATATATCAGCTTTCTTTGGCAACCATTTCAATATTAGTCTCTTTCTATCTAAAGACAAATCAAAATAAAAAGCCACCCCCACCCCAGCACAAGTCACACATCAAATTATCACGGTACGACACGACCGACCGACGACAGCCACGGCACACCACACTACACTATACCAAAAATCAGAGTTCATTTATCAATAAATTATCATTCGTTATTTTGCTTTTAACTTGTTCGGTTGTTCATCGCCAAAGTAAAGTGTTTTATTTTCTTTCACGAACGACACGACCGTCCAAATAAAATAAAGGTCCAACTGGGCAAAGAAATCGCTACGTAATAATTAAAAATACCAAACGCGAAATAACTGAATTCTGTTTATTGTTTTAACTTAAAATCTATTTCCGAATTGAAATAAAATAAAAAAACGAAATACTAAAAAGTAAAAACAAGTTCGCGTATTCCAAATCAGGAAGAAGAAAAGAAAAAACTTAACACGTCGTATGTTATTGATTTTGTGCAAAAAGCAAAAATAGTGAACAATAAATAAGAATCGTAAAAGATTCCTAAAAATGTACAAAACAATCTTCAAATATTAATTTGGAGTTTCAAAGAGTGATTCATTATTCTATGGTGAGTTTCATATTCTCATAATGTTAAGCTATATTTACCCAAGTGAAAAGAGTTTTATTTTTCCACACAGCTTCTTGCATAATTATTGCATCTTTTAAATTTTTAACTCTACACCCAATCCCAATGCCATATGTTACTCAAATTCAAGGAAGTTTCGTGTTTGAACTTTGAAAGGTTTTTTTTAATATATTATGTTCACAAATCCTAACCGGTATCGATTTTTGTTTTGAAAAGAAAACAAAAATAAAAAGAATTCCGCCTGGAAAGAAATCTTGTTAGTTGGTTTCTTTTTTTTTTTTGCTTTTTTCTTTCTGTTTGAAGCCCATTTTTGGAGTGAATGTCTAGCAGTTGTCTTTTTATTTAATTGAACGACTTTCTCTAAACACATAGTTTTATAAGAAAAAAAATTTAAAGTACCTTTAAGCCTGTCAAACTTTGGTAGCTATAAAGCACCTACTCGTATAAAGTAGAAAATTAAGCTGTAGATATTTCCGGGCGAGGTCAAGTGACAGAGGCCTTATGATCTCTGAAAATAATCGTCTGGTGGTGTGATTAATGCTCACACTGTTTACATAATAACTGCTACTGAGAAATAACCTACGTAATGAGATGAATGTTTTGCATCTACATATAAAGAAAGATAAACCTTTTCTATTTATTATTTGAAACTAGATGAAATCAATTTGCCATGTTCGTGAAAGTAAAATCACTATCGTCTGTATAGTTTTTCTTAAAGAAACAAACTCCACGGGAACATGGTTGCCACTCTAAACAAAAAATAATTTCCAAAAAAAAACTAGGTAGGTAAGTTTTTATGGTCTAGGGTATCGAAAGTATAATAGAGAAATATATGTCATAATTAATTTTGTTTGATTCCCGAAAACATAATTAGATTAGATTAGATCGACGTGATTAGGTAAAGTTCCTAACAACACTGTGAAGTGGAAATTTCTAATCACTTTGTTTTGGACTAAAAGTAACAAATTACCTTCCCATAACATCTAATCAATTTAATTTTTTCCTTGTTTCAAGTTGAGGTCAATAAATTTACCTACATATTTTCTATTTTCATATTCTGGCCATATGTTCGAAAAAAGATACAAAATATCAAGTGAATGGTTAGGTATTAAATTTGTGGTTCTGTTGAACCTTTTCATGGAGAAGTATCGGGTGATTTTTTTGAGGTTAGGATTTTCATGCATTAGTATTTGACAGATCACGCGGGATTTCAGACATGGTGTCAAAGAGAAAGATGCTCAGTATGCTTTGACATTTCATCATGAATAGACTTACTAACGAGCAACGCTTGCAAATCATTGAATTTTATTACCAAAATCAGTGTTCGGTTCGAAATGTTTTTCGCGTTTTACGCAAATTTTATGCGTTTTTTTAAAAAAAAAAGTTCTCAAGCTCTTAAAAAATCACCCATTATGTATTTATTGTCCTCCATTGAAAAGAGGACATTGTTTAATATAATGGGTGATTTTTTAAGAGCTTGAGAACTTTTTAAAAAAAAAAACGCATAAAATTTGCGTAAAGCGCGAAACACATTTCGAACCGAACACTGATTTTGGTAATAAAATTCAATGATTTGCAAGCGTTGCTCGTTAGTAAGTCTATTCATGATGAAATGTCAAAGCATACTGAGCATCTTTCTCTTTGACACCATGTCTGAAATCCCGCGTGATCTGTCAAATACTAATGCATGAAAATCCTAACCTCAAAAAAATCACCCGATAGTTTTTAAAATTAGTAAAATAAAAAAAATTAATTTGGTCGCGTTACATCTCGTGAAGAACCCACGATCTAAAACTATTAACAATTAACATGTCGGCCAGTAATGTCAGAAATGGAGGGACTTACTGTTTATATTTCAAAACAGAACGGTGTTTTTTTTTTTAAATTCCCTTTATTGCACAGTGAGAAAAAACTACAGTTTTTATTTTAAAAAGTGACAATTGCACATTTGTCAGAATAATTTGATACGAAATTTAGAGCGGAAATAATATTAATTCAATAAATTGGACAATTTTAAAGAGGATATGTTAACAAAATATCAGGAATAATTTATATCTATTTAATTTCTTTTCCATTATGTAAAATTAAGTTGATAAAATAAGAACTGAAAAGAAGGGGTTTGTTCGTAAATTATAGAGCAACTATGTGTAGTTTTTTTTCATGCAAGAGTTCACGCTTAATTTGTTGATACTAACTAACTAACTTTGCAGAATAAGAAGCAAATATTAAAACTTATTTTTATTTCCGTATAATTCAAGAACATATTCGAAAATAAAGCTTACTTACTTAAGGTGGCGCTACAGTCCTGTGTTAACTAGGGCCTCACCTAACAAACTTCTCCATCTAGCTCGGTCCCTAGCTAGATGTCTCCAGTTTCGCGCCAGAAAATAAAGCTATATTTTTATTTAATTTTACAATAAATAATAAAAAAGAACTCAAATATCGATTTTATGCTAAGCAACGTTGAAAACCATAATGAAAAGTAAGATTTGGATTGTTTTATCTTTATCTTTTTTGTAGACATTGCAATGATTCTGAATTTCTCATTCATGTAAATTTCTACTGTACTACGGATGGGTTTTCCAAAAACAAAAACGCTACTAGTATTGAAAGACTTGTCAATGCCTATTGCAAGCAAGTGGCAGTACTTGATGGCTTTAATTCTTTAAAAACTTTTTAGATTTCGAAAAAAGCATATGTAAGGATTTTTTTGGGCTATCTAAATTCATGAAGAAAAGAAGGTTTTTTTTCAAATACAACTCGTGATGGTTTTATAAATCAATAATCCCTTTTTTTTCAAAAACCAATTTAAATAAAGGTTTTTTTTTTAAAACATATGGTTTTCAGGAAGACATAAACGCATATAATTTAATGTTATAGCCAAGAATTTAGCTTTATGATAAGATAAGGGTTTGTCATTATGCTTTAAAATGTTTTTGGATCACTTTGAGGTCCAACTTTCGATCACTGTTTGCAACAATTGGCGCCATGTGTCAGAAACAATAGACGGAATATATTTTCACTCGTTTGCGCTTATCTGCGTAGAAAAATGACTTCAAATAACCCCACAAAAATAGTTCAGCCATGATCTTGGAGAAAACGCCACAAGCCCACTAACCGAGATAATGCGCCCATGAAAAGTTTCCTTCAACAAATTGATTTATTCATTGCGTCGTCGTAATAAATTTGCACGATTTTAAAACTTTGAAATGGCAAACCAAAATCGGAATGAATCAAGTGACAGCTCTCAAAAAGACTAACTTTGAAAAAAGTATTGCCAGATTAAAAACCACTAGTCTAAAAAAACACCCTTTTGAAATTCATAAAACTTTCGAAAAAAACCATAATTTGGTAAATTTCACCTGCCTTATATTTATTATAATTATTTATGCCAAAACGGTTTTTTAAATCAAAAAGGCAAACGTGTTTGAAAGTAAATAAGGCTATCACATCAAGCTTTTGAAATTTATTGAAACATGAAAACGGGTATTTTTAAAATATCTGCTATCGTTCGGATTCAAAATTAGCACAAACAAATTTACTCCAAAACCTATTTTTAAAAATAATGAAAGCATTTAATTTAAGATTTTTCAAAACATCATTTAAATAAAGACTCAAAACTAATGAGAATAAGAAACTAAGTGAGATACTAAAATGATTTAAACTTTATTTAAAGGACAAAGACTTGCACTTTGCCAAATGATAACACAATTTATTGTTTTTACCTTAGCCTTAACAATGATTTTCATTGACTTTAAGTTTTTTAAAGAGGCATATTTTAAAAACCTGATGTCATAAAAAAATTGTAAGGTGAGATTCGAATTCAATACAACTTAATCGTTTAAGTATTGTTTCGATTATTAATTAATCATAAACTTTTGCCTTGAACTGAAAGAATACAAAGATTAAAAGCAACTACCAAATTTGTTCGGATCCTACAAGTGTGGTAACCATGTGAATTCCTGTGATTTGTTTCTAATTGATGTCATTTGCATGGGCGTAAACCATACACTTTTATTATTCTCAGGATGTCGGTGTTTTGTTTTGGTTTCATGTCTACCTACAGTGGAAGAGTATTTCTGCTTTAAAAAGGTTCCTTGTTAAAATGTGTTGTTTTTTATTTTAGATTTTATTTCTGTGTAAGTCTACCCACATACACTGCCGGTCATAAGATTAGAAGCAGGCATTTTCGAGAAGTAAACTCGATATTTCTCCCGTTATGATGGATTAGAAAAAAAATAACTATGGTAAATGAGGGACCATTTTGTTAACAACAAAATATAAAATTTGGGTAATGGAGAGATTTAGCTTACGGAACTTTCATGGCAAATTGTTAATTGAGTCAAGAATATGCGAAAATAAATCGGGTCATTAGATTAGAAGCACATGAAATAAATGGAAATAAAATGCAAGTATTTGTATATTGTTATGTTTTTTAGGTTTCGTTAGGTTTTTAATAATGTGTGCTACCACCAGCCTTCAAAAATTCTATCTTTTGAGGATTTATAAAGAGATGAGATTCCAAGTAGACCAAAGAAATCTCACTCCAGGCCAATTTAATACCATGAATTAGCGCTTCCTTGTCATCGTATTGCTTTCCTCCTTCATGTACCTAACTTGTAAGCTAGCCCCACAAATTTTCATTTATGTTAAGGTCCGAGGAATATGGTGGCCAAGGCAGAAAGTGGAAGTTTTGGTTCGCAATAAGGGATTTTACCTCTCGGGCTCTGTGTATGGGAGCGTTTTCCTGCTAAAAAATCCATGAAATTGGTCCAAAGATCTCGCTAATATTGAGGAACACTGATTTTAGCAAGGCCTTGTATGTTTTCCTAGTCATTTGGTATTTTGGGCTACCAAGTCTACAGCGCCATACAATAAAATTGAGCTTCAGACCATAACGCCTCCTTCTTTGTTATGGTGACGCGACGGTTTAAAAATCACTACTCTCTCCTCAGGTGATGGAAATAATAATTATAACCATCTGGCTCATCTAGGTTAAATTTTTCGTTGGAAAAAAATAACCTTCCGCCAATCATTTACGGTCATTCCATTTTGCACATCTCAGCTCATGTGATCTTTCTCGAAACACAAGCGTTCCTTCTTCCTTGCGTCATAAAGTGGTGGTTTTTTCCTAAGCTTTAGGCGCTTTAAGAATTTAGCATGGCGTATTGTGCATTTAACAGTGGATAAGCTGGCCTTAACATTAGCTTTCTTCCTAGTTTTAACTGCCGATAAAGCTGAATTTGGCGCTTTTCTAAGGACATTTGGCGTTTCGCGGAGTCTTAAGGCAGAGGAAGTGTTTTTTTTTTATAATTTTTCGAGTAAGACAATGGTTTTTTAAATAATTGCTGACACAATGATCACTTCGATTTTTTTTTCAGGCTATAGCAAAGCATTAAAGACCTTTAGAGCAATAAACATCTTTTCTTGTCCTTTCCTCCACTGTCAAACATTTTTTGTTGCCCATTTCTGTTAACACTCAATCAAGAACAATTAATTTATAAATTGTACCATTTTTCCGAAAGAAAAATGTATGCACTTCACAAAACAACGTTGATTTATTCACTGCTTCTAATCTAATGACCCGATTTATTTTCGCATATTCTTGACTCAATTGACAATTTTGTCATGAAAGTTCCGTGAGCTAAATCTCTCCTATAACCAAATTGTATATTTTGTTGTTAACAAAATGGTCCCTCATTTACCATAGTTGTTTTTTTCTTATCCATCATGTAACGGGAGAAATATCAATTTTACTTTTCGAAAATGCCTGCTTCTAACCTTATGACCGGCAGTGTAGTTGCTTAATATTATGCTTAATTATTTGCGCCCTTTTAGCAAACTTTCTGCTCGTTGTAGTAAAACCGAATGGAAAAGGGATATTCCCAAATAATGTAAAAAATATACAAACATCAAGTAAAAAGACTTAAAATAAATAGAATACCTATTTCACAGAAATATTGAAGGTATTGTCGTATTTTGATAAGAGTAAGACTTGATTTGTGATACTATAAGACCTTTATAACCCAATGTGTTATAAACAAATGCTATGCAAAGTTATGTGCCATATTTAAATAATTTCTATTTGATTCTGTTTTAATTTAAATTTTACGTTTTATTCTCCAGACAACTCAAAAAATGCATATTCTCTAGAAAACAAAAACTCTAAAATGGAATAACTTTAAGTTTACATTCGTGTGAAAAGTGCACTATCATCGGTGCTTCTTATTTTATGACGTCCATTTTATTTATAGTGCAGACTTACATTATGTAAATATCAATATTTGAATATAAAGTGTTTTACACAATAAATTAATAGCCAATTTCCCTGCTTGTTATAAAGATTTAATTAACAATTCTTTTAGTCAATTATAACAAGAAACACCTCATTAAATATTCCCTAATGCACGAAAAAAAAGTTCAATCAATTCTTTTTAATACAAAAAAAAAAGAAAATTAATAAAATACGATTTCAGCTGAATTGCCACAATTAATATAAAATATATTTTGCTTGTTTTGTAAACTTAGCATTACTCTGAGCAACCGAATAACAGGTGAGCAGCATTTTATTTCTGCTGCGCTCATCAATTTTTGGGTTTTTTCTTTGTTGATGTATAAATCTTTCCTTTTGACGCCACTACTTGTGTTAATGATAAATTATTTACACCGCACGGATTGCTTTTTGTGTTTGGCAAAGAATTTCATTTTATTGTTATATTTTGAAATTGTGTTTTATAAACTCTTCATATTTTTCGCTATCTTTTTATTGAAATCATACGATTTTATTATTATTATGTCTTCTTTTGCGTTTCTTTCTTTCTATCTGTGACGTTTAATTATTGTGGTTAAAATAATTATGGTTGAAGATTGAAAAATGTACGTGTTTTCTTGTAGGTATTCTAGAATCAGTTTCGAAATAAGTAGTTTCGACAGGCGGCGTCACATATTGTTTGGCCTTCTGAATTCTAAGAATTACATACATTCTTGAACTACTTTTGGCCTACATCAGACTCATTTAGGTATGTAATTATGAAGACAATCAACTCGGTGAAAAAGAAACGATAATCACAAAATGATGACATGTTTTGGTTTGAGATTGTAATTATGCAAAATTGTGTATAGTGCATATTCCGTGTAGGTACATTCTACAACTACAAGAAAACAAAGGGTGCTTTTTCCTGTGCATAAATAACAACCGTTTCAACCGCCCACAGCCGCCATCGCGCCGCCGCCGGCCATAGTGCTATTAATTCATATGTTAGCATACTCATATCGAATTAAGGCCAACTAAAAACTGTGTTCTTTATTGAGCTAGGCTATAGGTACATTGGTTTAAAGTGCTCCAATATGAAGTTGAGTTAATGGATGTTTGGTGTTATTTCGAAACAGTTTGAATTCTTTGAAATCATTGACATATTATAAAATGGATGGGTTTTGACTGTTGTGGGCTAAGTGCTCATATTCGTTAGTTGAAATATGAGTTATGGAGTTCCAAAACCCAATGAGCAGCAATTTCTAAGAGTGCACCAATCCATCAATGACTAAAACCAAGAGAATTTTAAAGGGTGTCCCAAAATTAACGCAAGATTTGAATTAAATAGAAAACGCCGTTTTTAGTCTTTTGATAGTTATATTTTTATTAACTCGTAAAGTACATAGGATAGGGTTATGTATGGAATAACACATCGGACAAATGGCCTCCACGGCTTTGCATGCACATGCGCACTCTTTTGTTGAAATTTTCCATGACCATTCTGCATAAATGTGGCTGAATTTCGTTGATGCAGCGTTGAATCTCCTCCTTTAATGCACGGGTGGTTGTGGGCTTGTTGACATAGACTTGTGATTTCAAATAACCCCATAAAAAGAAGTCTAATGGTGTTAAATCACACGATCTAGGAGGCCAATTTTGATCACCGAAACGAGAGAGTACACGACCTGGAAATGTCTCATGCAGTAATTGAATTGTTTCACGGGCTGTATGACATGTGGCACCGTCTTGTTGAAACCACATATTGGACACATCAATATCATCCAATTTTGGCAGAAAGAACTGTGTAATCATGTCGCGATATCGAGCACCAGTAACAGTCACTGCTTGACCAGCATCATTTTCAAAAAAAATATGGCCCAATTATGCCTCCAGCCCAAAATCCACACCATACAGTCACGCGTTGTGGATGCATTTGTTTTTCGACAATCACATGTGGGTTCTCCGAACCCCAAATGCGGCAATTTTGGCGATTGACAAAGCCATCAAGATGAAAATGTGCTTCATCGCTTAGGATGATTTTGCTCGAAAAATCAGGGTCCATTTGTTGATGTTCAATAATCCATTCAACGAACTCTCTTCTCTGTCCATGGTCATTAGGCTTCAATTGTTGTGTTAATTGAATTTTGTAAGCATGAGGACACAGATCTTTGGTGAGTATACGCTGTAGAGAGGTTCTTGAAATTTGCAATTCTTGTCCACGACGTCGAATTGAGGTTCCTGGATTGTCAGCAACACTCTCACGCACTGCTTCGACATTCACACTTGAACGGCTTGTTTTTGGACGACCAGTGTGTTTGGCGTCTCCAACGGATCCAGTCTCCATGAATTTTTCAATTAATCTCTTCACAGTTGACGAAGTTAAAACACTATTCCGACCATATTTTGTATGAAATTTTCGAACTGCAGCCGCCAAGCTTTCACTATTTTTGAAATATTCTTTAATAATGAAGACACGTTGTTCTATCGTGTAACGCTCCATTTTTAATAACCCTATACTGTTAGCTGTCAAATTGCTTTTTTTTTTCAGGGTTGCCAACACTTCACTGCACAAATGGCGGCAAATTCAAATCTTGCGTTAATTTTGGGACACCCTTTATAAAATCCTGCATAATTATGTTTTGTGCACAGTTGCAGTTGCTATTGAATAATATATAAAAAAATCTACGTCAGAACATCGTAAAATTGTTACCACCCTCATTAAAAACAACAAACATCTGCTTCAACAATATACTTGAAAAATGTTTTTGTATATAAAAAGCTGCAAAAAAAAAAAATAAATAAAAATGGTACATTAAAGCTTCACTTTTTATATGAATTTTAATGTGAGTTTTTGCACATTTAATTAATGCGACAAAAACAATACTTTTGCATTGAATAAAAGGTTAGTTATATAATTTAAAAAAAGGATTTATTATTGTCTTTAAAGAATGATTATTATTAAGTCAGATCTAAATTTAAACATGCATATTTAGTTACCAAGTCTTATCTAATCGAGTATACATACAGCCATGGCCAAAATAATAGAAACAAAACTTTATTTTGTGTAAGGCAATAAACCAAATATTAAAGCATTTTGTTCTTAAATTGCGATTTTTAAAAAGAAATAATGGGTGTCAAGATTTAAGTTACAATTTTTATTTAGTTAGAATGCTTATGTCTACTCTCTTTAATATTTGGCTCAATGAAATTGTTCTCTATTAGAATTATGTTATTACATTACATTTTTTCCCCTTGAAATTAGAGTTTATAGAGATCGTTATCCTACCGAAAACGTCATCTAGGAGGCATATTTTTCTATTCAACATTGTATAGTATGTCAAGATATAAATACAACTTGTTCCAAATTATTCCCTCAACAACAGAAATTGGATACATTATCACCCAAATGAACTAACCCTAAAAGGGTTAGGCCACCCCAGAGGCCAACCAAAAGGAGATTTTTTAGGTTAGACCAGTTTGTTACAAGTGTCATTGGTTTTAACGTAGTCTGTTGTTTAATGAATGATGGTAAGCTTGAGGTAAAGTTGGAATAGATATGTGGATTGTGGGTGGGGTATCTTTGTTAAGTAGGTGACTCTGGGTGAGCTGAGTATGTTCAATTGCAGACGCAGAGGTTAGATAGATAGCTAAACTGCGGTTTTGATTTATTTAAGAACAGTGGTGAGGATATCAGGACCAATCTAATATTTTTTGATCATGCAAATAAGATCTAGTCAGTTTTAAGACATCTTTTTTAGTGAGCTGATATTGTGAGGTAGATTAGTCGCCGTATAAATAAGTTATTTTGGGTTCACGGTCCTCGTGTTCGTTGCCCTTAACACCAACGTAATCTGATATTCAAGTTTGATGACGTTTGTTGATATTTTCAATAGCAGCAAAAGGTTAAAAAACTGTCCATACTGTATGTATCACTGTATTTGTATTTATAAGAAATTTGTTTGGTTATCGAAATACCTAAAGCATCGACAGCGAAGATTGGGAAAAATGTGATTATCGATGAAAGGAGATAGCTGTTTGAGCCAACGATTGCGAAAGAAGTATGTACATTCCCTGAACTAAGAGCCGTCTGTAAAGAGAATAGTCAAATTTCAATGAAAAAATATAGTAGTTCGTGAAAATGCTGAATGTGTCACGATATTAAATCTATCGAGGTCTGTGTTGATAGATTCCTTTAAGAATAGCCAAGGAGGGTGATTATTGAGATATTTTTTAATTGTTAATTTAATGCCAATTATTCGCGCAAACATTAAAATATATAGAGCCTTTTGGTGTCTTGATGTGTTTTAATATTTTTTTTTTTGGAGTCGGAAAGGATTGGAGAATCATAGGATTCGAATATTTTTCCTAAAAGTCTTGATGTAAGCAATTCTTTCTTTCCTCGATTGATGAAAAAGCTCCCTCAGTGAAGTTACTTTTTATTAGACTCGTCTTAAAAACCCTTAGGCTGGTTTTGATTGCGGTGTAATAAGATGATTGAAGAGGTTTTTTAAGCAATTGAATTCAAAAGGCCGGTTTGTGCAGGCCGGACTAACAGCTCCTGTAATTTTTTAATTATAATAATGATAATGATTTCTTTTGATTGTACATATCAGCTGCTAGAAAAGTTCACAGGATTTTTGCGATTATTTATTTTTGCCCTTCTAAAGCCAAAAATCTAAAATTTGCATACAAAATCACTTGAATGAAACGCAATGTACAAACAAATTTTACAAACGTATGAATCCGGCAAATCTAAAAAAGGTATTGAAGTAAAAGCGTTGATGATTTGAATAATAGAAAATCATGAATAATTTTGAAATACCCTAAATACAAAAATCTGAAAACCGAGTACTAAAAGCTTTTTCAAAGCCGTAATCTTTTGACACAACATTTTTGAGATCCTAGGGTGGCCTTACCCCATAAGTATTCTTCTTTCACCTGCAATTTGCAAATAATTTAATTTATGAAAATTAATTTATGAAAATTGTGCGGGATACAAAGAGTTTTAGAGCTGTCCTATGCGTGATGTCAAAATCTCGCTGAGGAATAGATAAGTTTAAGATTTTCCTATTAAAGTTGTTTTGCCTCTTAAAGCTATTTTAATTTTGTTCATTTGTATTTTCATTTTCATTTGAATTTGTCAAAAAGGCTTTAAGATGTTCTTGCACCTATGACTTTTCTTTACGTCTTCCCTTTATTTTGACCAGCGAAATTGTAAATCGTTATAAACTAAGTGTACTGAATGACATATGTATATACATACAACGCTTGTATACTCATAAAATAATGTAGTTTTTCCCGACGTGTTAGCTTTACTTAAGTTACGTTAACAGTTGAACTCTAAAGTAATAATTGTTCCTAAGATTTTGACAATAGCTGTATGTACATGTTCTTGCATACACGCGTAAGCATTAAAAATGTCGACATTAAAGTCTGGTTGATGGGTCATGCATTAACAAATATAATTGATGTGTCATTTTATTTATTTTCATGAATCTAGAGTCTAGATCAGTGGCTTTAGGTTATCATTTAAAGGTTATCTTAGCAACGTGTATTTAGGGTATTGCTATTGATATGTTTATATTTTGGCTGAATTTATGATTTCGTGGCAGTCTCCTAGTGAAAATAGCAAATCCCTTTATTTTATTTTTCACTATTAGGTAAATATAATTTAAAGACGACATTGTATCATGGGAAAAAGTGCTTTTCAAGTGATTATGTATGTATACAATGAATCTAATGTTTCGAATAATTTTTTGATAAGACAACAAGAAAATGAAAAAAAATTACTTTCTCGAGACTCAATTGCAGCATGAATTTAATTGAAGTTTAATTTACTAATTAAATACACATTTCACGGTCTCTGTTCGATGTGTTTTTATTTTAAATAAAAATTCATTAAAGAAAACAAACATTAATTTATAGAAATGCACATCAAAATGTTTGGAATTAAACTTATCAATATTAATAATTTTTATAATACCTCTCGTTTGATCAAACCACACAAACTTAAAACAGAAAATTATGACATTTTTTTCGTTTTTATTTTCTCCACTTTATTATTATTTTTGTTTGATTTTGTTTTAATAAGAATGCCACGTTAAACGTGTCATCATCAATGTCGAAACAGTGAAATCATAAAATGAATCAACTTCACGAAAAAATAAACCAGAAATCAGATAAGATTTCAGTTAGAAGGGGCATTGGCGTTAATGTGGTTATATTTTTATTTTTTGCAAGAAATCAATCGAACTTCAGACCTGATCGGATGTTTTGACTTCAAGGCAAGGGAAGTTGTCTTTTATAATAACAAACTAAATTGAATCACAAAAAAAAAATTAAAAAAAAAATGAAAACGAAAAATGTTCAAACACAATTTTGATTGTTTTCTGCCGAAATACAATTTGTTTTTTTTTTTTATTTTGTTTGATTATAAAAGATAAAAAAATAAAGCAAGTGGCAAAATGGTGATTTATGTATTTTTATTATATAATATAGTTCATATGATTGTGACTAATTCATTTAAATACTTGAAATGATTAAATTGATTATGTATGTATGTATGTATGTATGTAAAATCACTGGAATTGCTCTAAGTAGGTATCTTCTTCGAATCTTCAAAGGTCTATGATATTAAAGAATGGCAACTAGTTCAAGCATAAATTAATAAACAAAAAAATACTCTAGGTATTTTCATATTAAACAAACAAATCAATTAATACCAAATAAGAGGTTATTGAACCCTGAGGCAAATTATTGTATTCTGATCTTGAATGCGAATTGATTAATTCCAAAGTTTCAAAATGTTTACCTGTCTCAGTTGTAAGATTTTAGCTTTGAATCTATAAATTATGTAATTTTTAATTTTAATGATAACTTAATAATAGACTTTATGGGTCATCAGTTTAATGATTTAACACTTAACCTTAGGCTCATTATAAAAGATTACAAATTTGACTTGGAGGTTCATTTTTGCAATTCTCTGATTGAGAATTGTTGGATCTATAAAAATGTACTTGACATTGTTAATAAGAAAAAAAAAATAAAGAAACAGACAAATAAACACACAAATTGACACACATTATAATTTTGATCTTTTATAGGGTGTTTTTTTTTTTGCTGTAAGAGAAGTTTGGATGGTTTTTGTATATAGTTTTACAGGTGAGAACTTAAAACAGTGTTATGACATTTCTGTTTCGTAAGGTTTGGCAATTGATCATAAGCTTTTTTTTTTTATAGTTGACGGGCACTCAAGGGGTTATTAATACCCTTAACATGTTTAAAGTTTAAACACAGTGCGAGCTTTAGGAAAATAGGGAAGGATGAAAGAGGAGATACCGATGCACATTGGTCTTAAAGTTTTGAATGTTGAAATGATAGGGAAAAACAGAGTTGGGTAAAGCATTCTACATTCTCGATGTGCGGTTAAAAAAAGAATCTCTATACTTGACAGTACGTCCGAAACTGAGCTCAAGGGTAAACTGATGAGCATTCCTAGAAGTACGAGTATTACGGCTGAATTGCTTGAGGGGGGGAATGCAACTGGCTAATTCGACAGATCACTGTTTATAGAAAATATCGGTAGAACAACGAAAGCCATGAAACATTGCGGCGGTGTTCAAGTGACGTAATTGTTTCGGTTATAGCTCTATCGTCTATCATTTTCAAAGCTCTTTTTTGGATCCTGTCCAAAATACTTAAACTTGTTTTAGGGGCACCTGCCCAAACATGGGAGGTATATTCGAGTTTTGGACGAATGAAGGCTTTGTAAATTACAGCCAGATCAGAAGGGGTAACAAGTTTCTTGCACCGTCGGAGAAATCCTAAGCATCTAGCAGCATTTTTGGCAATATCGAATATGTGATCATTCCATAAGAGGTGATCTGTGATACACATACCGAGTACTGAAAGTTGATTAGTTTCCTGGATGCAAGTGCCACTAATGGATAGTGGCATCGGGGGTGGGTTACGCTTTAACGACAGGAGACAGCATTGAGTTTTTGAAGCATTAAATTCTACACGGTTTATAATTCCCCATTGGACAATGCTGTCGAGATCAGAATTTAATGAGCTTATCATACGCTGCCGTTGAAGTTCCACATCCGAAGGACAAGGATGTGAATCTAGAAACGAATATGGTTAAATAGTTTCCTATATGAAGCTAAGAAAATTCTCAAGCCATTAACGAATCACCATTTCTACTATTGACTGATGCGGCTTAAACGCTGGTGGCATCATCGGTCCTATTTTCTTTCGATATGATACAGCCAGATTTATTTAGAAACAAGTTGGACTGATCGAATAAAAATAAATGCCATGAAATTATTTATCATATTAAAACAATAAAAAAAAATCATTGCAACAATATTTCTGTCTTGTATTATTATTTAAAGTTCTCAAACTCATTAAAAACACCCGATATAATATTTTATAAAATTTGTGGTCAAACTCAATTGACCCTAAGGTAGTTTTTATTATTAATTTAGAAGGTGAGAGACGATTTAAGATCTGCATATTTTACACATCCACAAATTGGAGTCGTGTGACCAAAAGAAACAAATTGTATATTTATTTATTATAGCCTTCAAAAAATCTAGGCGCCATAATAACATACATAGATGTTTTATACAAACTATATTTTAATCATTATGTGATAAAAATTTCATGCGCAGTTGCTGATTATGTGGTTATTACATACATAAACATATTTAGGTACTGTGGATAGTTATTTCCGGATAAGTTCCGGTTCATAAAGTACATAGTTTATTTTAAATTCTAACTCAAGTTTTTGTACTACGATATTCGAAGTATCAGTTCACTGCTGTGCTGCGTTGTATTTAATTAGGAATATTTAAATGATCACGTGTGCTCTATTGGCCTTCTTCCAGTGAACTTATTTTCCATCCATCAATTACAAACAATTGAGTTAGTTTATTTTTAAAAGAAAAATTAAAAAAAAAAAATACACCAGACAATTTAGACTGGATGGGATTTCATTTACAAATAAATCTGCATGATTGGAAATCATTTAAGTTGGGTACTTTTCTTGATTGGATACATTAATTTAAAAATATGTACGCAAGCAGAACGGTTTTTGATTATAGTCCTACAAAAATACACAGCTCAAAAGAATGTATACTATTTAATTTAGTTCCATTTGTTGAATGCAATTAAATAAAAAAAATTAATAGTTAATTGAACAATACGGATCGCAGTGTAATTTACTTGTTTAATTGTATTATTATTGTTTTGCTTATGGCCTAATTATTATAGCTCACACTTCTTCATTTATACAAATTAACAATAGAACTCAAAAATATCCAAATATTAAATTTTATCTTTTTTTTATTTGCAGGTCAAAGTAATTCATTTGAAGATCATACGATTTGACACCGCGTCGTCGTGTCGCATTTTATAAAATAAAACCACAGACAGTAAATTCTACAAAAGATTTATCCTCTGATAGTGGGATTTTCAGAGAAGATTCAATCTTCCTGCACAGCTCTCAAAAAAAAAAAAATATAAGGAATACTCAATATCTGTTGTTGTTGTTGTTTAGTATATTATTTGGTTGCTTATTTTTTGGATTTCATTTCGGTCAACCGAATTGTATTTGGATAACACAACCAATTCAATTTTGCTATGGCATCATCGTCTGTGATAGCTAACAATTCAATTACATCTCACTCGGTAGCTCTTGGGGCGTCAGCTTCGTCGTCGTCGTCGTCTTCTTCGTCGTCTCCTTCAAAAACTACAGCTTCTAATCTATCTTCATCGTCTCGCAAAAGAACTTACAGAAGTGCACTCTCGATGCCCACCTCAGCAATGAAGGCCACATCTTTGGACGATGAAACAGGACTTCTCACTTCGAAATCTCCATCAGTAATCGATTTGGATATTCAACATAGTGATGAAGCTGATAATATACCAGATTTGCCCGATGATGTGGATTTAATTAAAGGCGTTGCTGGTCCATTTCCCAATGGGACCACAAGTAGCAAGAAGAAGTATGTTCCGCCTAAAAGTACGAACTACTGCAATTCTATTGAAATTCCGGTAAGTCTTTAAAAGAACAACAACAAAAAACACAAAAATACTTTAATTTTTTCGTTGTCATTTTTAAAAGTACAATTGCGTGCAATATAATTTGTTTTTAATGTGTGAAACATTTAACAAAACAAAACGAAACGAAAACAAAACTAGGAAATAACATTTTATGGTTCGATTCAATTTATGGTGCCGACAATTGAGTGTTGTGTCTTTATTAATTTATTTTCTTGCTAATAGAGTGCAATCATTTTATTTTAAAGCATCATGGGGTAAGAGGGGTTCATGAACAGTGATGTGGTTTATTTAACGTGCAAGGGTAGAATATTTGTTAATGTTGCAACTTTTAGCCTATACAAAAAAATTTAACATTTTAAGGATTTAACAACATTAAAATCTGGAAGAGTGACACAGCTTAAATTCCGAACGGCAAATTTAAGAAATCACTTTTTATGATAAGAATTACTCTAGGAGGCAGGAGGCAGTGCGGGTAAAAAAAAAACATTGAACCCAAGACCTCTAGCAAACTCGGGTTACATTTTTATTAAGGCATAGTACACAAGTGTTTTCCATGGGTAAACTCAGATCTTCTTCAAAAATTGAATTTTTTTCTTGGGGCATGGAACACGATTGAAATGGTTTTTTATTTAAGTGTAAGTGTAACTTCGTGTACGTGTTAACGAGTCCCGTAAAGCTGTCAAATTTCCAGCTTAACATTTTTTAAAAATTGTATTAGCAATAGTGCAAAGATGGGCAAATCTGCCAAAAAATCAAGATCTGCAAATTTGATCTTAAATCAAAAATAAATCAATTCATTTTGCCCATTGAATGCAAAAACGGGAAATTTGTGTTTTTTTACAGATCTACATAAATATGTATATCTAAAAATAATTTATTTTGCCCATGGAAAACCCCAAAAAAAGCGGAATGATACATGCTTTAGTAACGCATGGAAATTGATATTAAAAAAAAATACAATTGACTTGAAAGTAAAAGACATTTTCCTGACTTACTTTCCCGCCAGCTTTCCAATAAAGTTTTCTTAATTGGAAGGCACTTATTTTGACAGCTGGCCAATCAAGTGCCTCATTATAGTCTGAAAATGATCATTGGTCAGATTCAGCCCACAAAAGGGACTTAATTTGTTGTTGTTTATGTAGGAGTGAAATAGTTGTTATTCCTTTTCCAATTCGAGAAGGAATCTTTTTGTACAAAACTTTTAATACAATTATGCAAACAAAAAGAGTAATGAAGTTCAGCTTTTGGTTAAATGAAAAAAAAAGCGTTCATCTAATTTTAACACAAATATTCTTGGCTTGACTAACTTTACAGTCAACTTTCCATTAAAGTTGCCTTAAAACAATTTTTTTTGTTGTCCGAAATTGTCCATTGTTAAAACTCACTAAAAAAAATTCTGAACATTTTGCTGTCGCAAAAAGTTTCCTAAACGCGTTGTTTCTCGAAGTGATGATTACAATTGGCCACCCAATTCTTCTTCTTGTGATTTCGCACTTGTAGACTAACTTTTTTTTGTGTCAAGTGAACATAAAGTCTATGCCAATGCTTCACAATCTGTTGAAGACCTTAAATATGAAATTCTTGAATTCTTCGAATAGTCCAGTAATATAAGGATTTCAAATCGGAACGGCCGATAGTAACCTGGAAATTTGTATATACCCTCATTTTAATGTAAACATTGCGTGAAAAGAGTCATTATTTTTTCACCAACAATTTAATTTAAAAAAATGTGTTTAGCGCTGTACTCTTCCTGCCTTTGTTTCTTGGAAACAGTTAAGTGTATAAGTAAATGTGTGAGGAAAAATTGTAAAATATGACAAGCTTGACAATTTTAGTATTAGTGTTAACAACAATGGAGTTATAGAAATCGAGGTAATCAAGATTTTCGCAACCTTTAGCGGTTTATACTTCACATGATTTGATATGATTTGATACCACCATAATCTTTACAATAAAATAAAAATCCATTAATTTGTCCTGCAAACTACTTTTGTTAAACTGGAACGTTTTATTGGAAAACAATATATTTACTGACGAAACAAAAATTCTATAACCTTGCAAGAGTAAATATTTAAAACCACAAAACTTGCGAGGGCGCTGCTCTTTGAGTCAGTAGAACAACAGGAATTTTCCGCCCGTGAAGAGTCATGCTTTTTAATATTCTCAAAATAGTGTTTTTAATGATGACATTTATGTAGGAACTAAATTACAAGTGAGGTCAATAATAAAGTGATAAGTTGTATTGCATATGACTCATTGAAATTGTGTAAGATTTCAAAATTTATAATGATCTCATAAAAAAATATATGTATTTACTTTTCTGAACTACATAATCATTGATTTGGCTTATCTATCACAAAACAAAGTCATAAAATGTAAGAGTTTAATTGTAAAACACGTATCATTTTTAGCCTGTGCTGTCCGGTCTTCACAATTGTAATGAAAAACCTTTAATGGAACATTACAAGGCAAGTGACTGACTTTTATAAACTCGATTTGTTCCAGTCTTATCTTAAAAAAACAAATTGTTTCACTAAGAATTACCTTTTTGGAAGTTTTTCGGTGATGGTGTAGTCCCACAAGTAAAGAACAAATTAGAAAGTGGAAGGAAGGACGTCTGAAAGACATTTCTATACGAATCTTTTTCCTCAAACATTTTCGATTTCATTAAGTTTTAATGTGATGCAAAATTAATTTTCAAAATTTGATTTTTTCACACGCAAATCTATATGTTCAGTGTTTATGGCAATTAGTCAGTCAGTTCATGGCAATTAGTCAGTGAGTCTCATCTTCTTCTCTTTATTGAGTATTTTATAATTCTTAAATTCTCACTTTTTAAATATTATTGTTAAGTAAACAAACATTCTTTGATTCATTTGAAAAAATAGATTACATAGATTTTGTTGTTAAAGGGGAACCACATCAATCATGTAATGAATTTGCGCTGTTTCAATGGTTTATTTGCAGCTCTATTCTATTCCACAACAATGCATTGTCAGTAGCCAAAGGCCAAAGCCAAACCAAACTAAATTGAAAACAAGACAAAAATTCATTTTGATTTTGTTTACCATCATCATCGGTGTGAGGTTTCAAAATATTTTGTCCAATCAGTTGTAAGTTTGCATTCGCCGGTGAAGCTAGTTAAACAATTATAGTTGTGATATTTTTGATTCATTACTTATTTAACAAAAAAAAAAAAAAAACATTTTAAGGAGTTAATTCTTATTTTAAAATAAAAAATGGGTCGTATGGTACCTGTAACGCCTTTACCGGAAGAAACAGTGAGTTACAATAGAAAGTGATATGAAAATGATCAAAGTCTACACTTAAATTGGAGACATTAACTACAACTTAGTTTGTATTATTTAACTTCAAACAACAACAGGACCCCAACCAAAAGGCCATTGTTCCGATTTCGCATTCTAGCCCTTTTAAAAACTTAGCCGTAGTCTTCTTCTACTGTTTCGTCCCTCAGAAGTAAAATTCTGAATTATAATTTTGTTTAGTTACGCTTTGCTGACTTTTATCGCTAAATTTGTCTTATTAGGCTTTTTTTTAATAAACCTAATAGTTTCATATAATTTCAATAAAAAATAGTTTTTTAATTAAACGTTTCGTTCAATTACCTTCTTCCCATGGTTAACAATTTAATCATTATAATATATATATTTTTTTAAAATGAAATTGACTTTGGTTATCAATGATATAATCACCTGAAAACGTCGCCATGCCACGCCACCACGCCGCCGCCGCCGTTTTATATTATGCCACAGAGACTTTGTTCCGAATCATGCCATATAAAATAACGCGGAGGCAAAAAATAAGAAGAAGAAGACAACACAAATAAATCAAATAAATAAACAACAATAGTAAGAGAAAAAAGATGCACTACGTAGTTTGGTTTATAAATATAAATTTGTATTTTTGTATTGTTTGTGTTTTTTATTTCTTCTTAAAGAAACGCTTCATCAATTGAAAGACGAATCATTCACTTAAAGTTTGCGGATGACAAAATAAAAACGTTGTCATCGTTGATGGTTGCTCCTTCATGGCTTCCTTCAATTGAGAATGTTTCTATTTAATTGTTAAAATGAGACTATAAGTATATTGAAGGCATTGGATAGAAAGGTGTTAAGAGATAAATTCATTGTCATGACCATAACATGAGGCGAGAGTTTCATTCATCAAGAACATTCGTTGACAATAGAAGGCATCCAAAAAAGAAAACCTCTAGACAAATTTAGGACTCCAAATAATGACTTTAAATATTTACACAAATAGAAAGATGATTCCTCCCATTTTGTCTATTCATTTCATTTCCTTTTCTTTTTATGTTCACGAACTTGAACACTCGAAAACATTTTCGATCGCATGTTTTCGTGAAACTAAATGAGAACTTTTTTCAAAATAAACTTGTTCGATATCTAAACTGATGATTATATTTTATGTTTTGATTTATTTACATAAAGTTTTCATTGATTTAAAAATAAATACAGAAAACAAAACACAGAGAGATCCAATTGTAGATTTTTTTTAAAAATTTATTTTCTTATCAAAAAATGTATAATGTATGTTGGATACATGTGGAAATGAAGATTTTAGTTTCATATTTTTTTCTTTTTTCTTTTTAGACTATTTGCAGGCCAGCACCTTTTTCAACAGATGAAGAAGCTATTCTGGAGTGTGAAAGATGCGATTATACGCAAAGAATTACCTACCAAATGGCACGTGCTGGGCAAACACCAAGACGTGTTCGAGTATATGCTGATGGAATATATGATTTATTTCATCAAGGTCACGCAAGGCAGCTTATGCAGGTAAGAATCAAATAATACATATGTATGTACATATACATAAATATGAAATATGCGTAATGTAGGTTAAGTTAACTGCCTTAAGAGATATTGTCAATTGTTTGTCATCAACTTATTCATTTCTGTATAGCTACAAGTTTCTGAGATCTCATCGAATTTAATCGGATTGGAAGTTAGAAGCCACCACATCTAATTACATAAACTAACTTCTCTAAAATGGCTTACATAGCTAGTGGAGTTCAAATAGTAAATGTTGATAGTTCGCTTTCATAATTTGATTCGGAACCATCTGGTGTACCGCAAGCAAGCCAGTTTGGTTCATTATCGTTTTTGTTATATCTCTGATGTTTTTTGAATTCAAACTGTCTTCCATTCTCGGTTAACCTTAAACTTTACCGTAAGATTTCTCACCAATCTGACTGTTTTCTTCTTTTGGAAGATCTGTCAAAGGTGTTTGTAACTGCTGCAAGCAAAATCACTTTCTGTTAAAATTTTTCGAAATTTCAAGTTTTATCGTATTTCCGAAATAATAATCTCATAGTATTTTATCATAAAATCAATAATACAAATTTAGAACGCCTAAATACAAAATTTTCTTCTTTTAAATGCTTTGGTTTCTAAAAAGAAACACCGAATAATTCTTAGATTCATAAACTGCAAAATCTCTTCACAATTCTCTGGCATATCTTAATATTCTTTGGAATCCTTATTAAAATAATTCAATTACTGACTAAGTTATCTCCTGGGACCTGTTACGTTCATGAAGTTTGTCTTACGGGTTCGGATCCGACTTAGAGACAATATTTCCAAGAATCTACTTTCTCTGCCGGTGGATTGGAAATGTTTATCAGAGATGATGACTGAAAGGTTTCGAGGCTGAGCATCTAAGTTTTTTTTGCGTTGATTTTCAGCCCCATTATTTCTGCTTCTATCTACATACTTGTTGTCATAATGGTCCTACGAGATAATAATCATATAACGACTTTGTGAGGATCTATGTTATTCATTCGTTTCCTGCCCAACACTGACAACCAATATAAGAACCGAATTGGTGACAATATACAATTCTGCCTAATTCCTCTTTGGATTTCAAACTTTTTTCACAACCTACTTTTGTGTGAGACATGATATTTAGACTCACCATAAGTTGCTTTTACAATAGCAATCCTGCAATCAGTAAAGTAAGCCAGATATTGATGTGATTAATGCAGGAGGATTCGATGCGGTTGTTCAGCGTCAGGTGTTGCTTTATATTGTTCCCTTATTCATTCCAAAACATAACAAACGCTACTATTGTGGTGACTTCAGACTAAACCTCTCCAGTTTGTGCATTACAATTATTCCCTTTTTCCACTCTTCGGAATAGCTTTAGGAGACCCAGAGCGTCTATAAAGAGTTGCAGCAATTTCCACGATTTGTTGTTCTTTAGTACTTTTCTCTCTTCTTACTGCGGGTGCAAAATGCTCCTTCCATGTTTTAACCTGTCCATTATCCAAACTTTGCAAGGCACCACTTACCACTTTCACCTGGAGTTGTTTTAAATACTGAACACCAGCGAGCTCTTTATTCATCTCATTTAAAAATAAAACAAATTCTTACTCTTTTCAGGCCAAAAATCTATTCCCCAATGTATATTTGATTGTTGGAGTTTGTAGTGATGAATTGACCCATAGTAAAAAGGGTCGTACTGTAATGAATGATTCAGAACGCTACGAAGGTGTTCGTCATTGTCGCTATGTTGATGAGGTAAATTTGTTTTTTGATTTACTTTAGTCCAAATAAATTTTATTCAAAAATATTTTTTTTTTGATAGGTTGTTCCAGAAGCTCCATGGGAACTCACAGATGAATTCATAGATGAACATAAAATTGACTTTGTTGCACACGATGACATTCCATACACCGGAGAAGGTGTCGATGATATTTATGCCCCATTAAAAGCAAGAGGAATGTTTGTTGCAACTGAACGCACAGAAGGTGAAATTACAACATCAAGTCCCACTTAAAAAACTCATGAACTAACAAGGTGTTTTTTTTTTTTGTTTTTCTAGGTGTTTCTACCTCTGATATTGTAGCTCGCATTGTAAAGGACTACGATTTGTATGTTCGTCGCAATTTAGCCCGAGGTTATTCAGCCAAAGATCTTAATGTATCATTCCTGTCCGAGAAGAAATTCCGATTACAAAATAAAATGGATGAACTCAAAGATCGTGGTCGTCGTGTTATGACCGAAGTTAAGGGGGACATTATCACAAAATGGGAGGAGAAGTCACGCGAGTTTATTGATGCGTTCCTTTTGCTTTTCGGTCGGGAACGTCTTAATCATTTGTGGAATAATTCAAAAGGCAAATTAATACAAGCTTTAAGTCCACCTGGAAGTCCTAGTGGATCAGTAGATGGGGATTATGAAGATTTCGACGATGACGAAGACATCCCAGATGCAACAACTGTTGATCAATCACCATCGGCGAGGCGTACCTATCGTACTGCTGCCTCTACATCGACGGTGGATAGCCGTTTAACCAAAAGATCAACGACGGCGGTGACCGCAACAACACATAATACTGATGATGATGATGATGATGACTATGAGGAAAGGAGAAGCAATTAAGAATGTTTGATTAAGCAGCCCATCGAAGAGAGATAAAAACATTCTATTGACATCTTTTTAGCATTATTCAAACAATTTCCTTGCTTACAGTTTCTATTTTGATTCTCTTTATCTTACTCTCTTTCTATCTTATATGATATGTAGACTTTAGTCTAGTATAATACAAAAGAACTATTATTTTTGTTTTCTCATGAACATTAACATGAATTGCTTGATGCATTAAAAAAGTGCAGTAACCCTAACCTGTCGGTATCATCGGTGCATGTCTCACAGAGAAAAGTAGTAAACATGATTCCTTCATCAGTTTTAGGACTGGGACAAGGATCAAGTGTGAAATAAATCAAAAAATTAAAATAAAATGCTAAAGATTGCTACTTTTTGTTTCGCTATACTTACAGCGAACTTTTTAAGACGTTTCTGTTCAAATAACTTATTTTTTGTAAGCTTTTTATTTTTTAAAGTGATTCTGTTGTTGAACAAACAAAAATAAGTGACAGAATTTCTTTAAAGAACAAAATACACTTACATCTAAAATTTTGTTTCTTTATTTTTTATAAAATTCTTTAAAGAATTTTTTCTTATATACATATAAAAAAATGATATAGAACATGAAATGTTGTTTAGCTTTAGTTTTTACAAAGAAAAAATTGTTGTTTTTTTAAAATTTAATTTATTATTAAACATTTACAACTGATGGCGATAATATATATATATTTCTTAAAACCAAATAAATTTGTTTTGTTAATAATAAAAAAGAAAACTAATAAATTTAGAGTTATTTCATCGTTTGTTTGCGTTATAGCGGCAACAATTACTGTTTTAAGAATATATGTAATAGTGAAACAAAACAAAATATTAACAAATTGTTTCACTACAAAAATAAAAATATAAACAATGATGTATTATATTATTTATAATAATTAAAGAAAAATAACTTGTCATGTCACAAAGAAAAAAAAATATAAAAACTGATTTGGATAAAAATGTAATTAAAGCTATAAATTATTACATTTAAACAAAAAAACATGTATATTACATTTTAGTTCTTCTTTATAAAAAGTGATCAATTCAATGTAAGCAAAAAAGAAAACAGTCTTAAGATTATTTTTATTAAAATAATTTAATTTAATATGAGAGTTTTAAAATCGAGACTTTATAAAATTATTAAATAAAACAAAATATATACTATAAAGAAAATCAAAGAGTATTGAGATTTTCAAGAAAGTTATAGTGATATAAGAACAAAAAAAAAAAACAAACATTTAAATGCGAAACATTTTGAATAAAATTCTAAAATTTAATTAAACAAAAATAAAACAAAATTGTATTGTTATTTAAATTAATTTTATTTCCTATTAATTAAATTTCACTATTGAAGTGGCAAATTTAAAGTGAAAACAAATTATTTTAAACTGGAACGACCCATCAAATAATTGTTAACTGTTTTATTTTCTCAATATTTCAAGAGTAAATGTAGGATTGGGTTGAAAACTGAGTTTTAATGCCTAACGCTGCTGATGTGAAATGGAAGATCTGGTGAAGTCTTTTTGTTGATTCGTAACAATCTCTTTTTGTTTCTGAAAACTGGGAAAGTCCCACTTGAAAATGTACCTTCTTTTTCCACAGAAATCTTTAGTTTTTTTGTTTTATAAACGTCATAAATGACATTTTTAAGGAAAGAAGAAGCTGCTGCTTTGTATGTAGCTTTTAATCGATAGAAGAATTCTTAAGGAAAAAGAATTCAGATCTGGAAAAAAATCATTATGCAAAACGGTGCACTTGATTTCTTGGTTATCAATTAAAAAAAAAACTCGCGGACGCAATTTGAACATTCTGCGACTATTTGAAATTATAACTTAGGCAGGCCTGCTCACGTTCGGCAGAATTGGTGTATTCCTTAATGCAACAAAGCAGAAAGACGATTACACTAACGTAGATTTTCGATGTTTATAAATACACCCTACGCGATTAGTTCATATAACTTGTATTTTTCTTATTGGAGAAGCGTACGAAATATTTAATGAATTTGTCGAAAAGCAAAGAAACAGTCCACCTGTATTGAATATACACGGAACAGTTTTGATATCAATTGAAGATCCGCTACGAAGATGGAATGAACATTTTTCTGCTCTGCTAAAAGAAGATCCCGCTGAGCATATTGCTGAATTGCCTAAAGGGTATTAAATCCTTTAATAGCAAAAATCAAAACTTCGATAAACCTCATAACAGCTGAATTTCTGAAGGCTAATCCCGGCATAAAGTTAGGATTCTTTATTCGTTGATACGGAATTTGAAGGATGGAGTTATTATTAAGCTGCCAAAAAAGGTGACCTTAAGAATTGCAACAATTGTTGGTATTACCGTTCTGTAATTTTGTGGCAGTCACCATTCTCGACCTGATTAAGGTTAGAATTGAGTCTACGCTAAAGAGCCATTAAGTTGGTTTTTGGTCTATCGTGAGTCTGGACTATATTTACATTTCAATCATCTAAGCGATGATGTTGTGCATTTTGAGAAGCTCTTTGACCGAGTCAATCGTAAATGTATTTGGAAATCACTTCTTGGTAGAGGAAATTCCCAAAAATTGTGTCCGTTATGAAAAAGTCCTAAAACAAATGCCAGTTGTTTTGTGTTGCATAATGGGCGCGGTAGGGTGTGAATAACAAGGAGAACTTTTATCGCTAGTGCCTTTTCTTCCTGCGAATCTAATGGGACACCGTTTGAAAGGCTAAGTTGTTTAAGACTGTGCTGATGATATATCTTCACTGTAGACCGAATACCTCGCACACAAGCCGATTATTAGGATTATTAACTTACTGAGGAACCTAACCGATGACATTGCGAAGCAGGCCGAGGGTCCACGGCGGAGAGTTGGAAGACCTAGAGAAATGATGTGGAATCAACGGCGGCGGCGGCGCTGCCCAGAGTCGGATGTGTCCGCAATTTAAGACTTTGTTGCAGATCGTGATAGGATGGCTCCCTATGCCCCGCCCGGAGTTTTAAGACTTGACGATGATGACCTTTTATTTGGAATAAAGGTCAATTGCAGTAATAACATCTTTCCTAGAACAAGCTGTCAAGAGGAGGACTGAACGCCCTGTAAATTAAGTGAGAGCAGTGCAAAGAGCCTGCAATCCAATTTGATGTACAAACTGCATTTGGATAAAATGTCAATCTGTCGTGATTTCAAATAAATAAATAAAATTACTTTAGTATAAAATTTATTTCCAAAAATAAACACTACAAATTTGTTAAAATCATAATTTACTTCTATCTACGCCTTCGTGCACGACCCATACCAGCTCGTCTAGAACGCATCGATCTACCCCTCAAACGACTGCGTCTTGGAGTTTTCGGTGTGTTTTTTGCCTATAGGAAATTCAAAAACAAAACATATTTTTTGTATGCCCTGTTTACTGAAAATTAATTTCTTACCAATTCCATGTATTTTGATTTTTTCTTCGGAGACATTTTTCTCCATTTTCCAGCACCTTTTTTAACAGTTTCCACGGCCGATAGACCACAATTTGATTTTCGAAAATCTCTTAAAAAATTAAGATATCCATTGCGGGTAACTCGTCCTGGTTTCATACATTTTTGTGCATTTTGTGTAGAACAAATGCGTAAAGGAGCCATTCGACGATAAAGTTAATAATATTTTTTTTAAACAAATAATTTAGAAACTGAAATTTGAATTCGTTTAGCTAGAGAAATTGTTGTCGATAATTTATTTTATTAAAACTGAATTTGAAGTTTGTAAAAAAGTTTTCGATTGATCTTTTTAAATTATAAAATACTAAGGTGTGTGTACTGTGTATGGATGGAGATAGTTCCATTTGGGCTAGTTTCGAGTATAAAGATTTAATTGGCCTTAATTCTCAAAACGTTTGCCTTTCAAGCTCGAATGAAATCCTTCACTTGGGTTGATTTTCTTGAAAATATCGGGTTTCCTTTTCATTATCAGCAGAAGAGAAATAAAATTACCTACTGCTCATATTTTTACCATGACCTTTTTGAAAATCAAATTCCAAAATTTAATTTTGTTATATCCTTATGGAAAATGCCCTCACTGAGTGAATCTTCCTTTGGTCCATCTGTATACAATTATTATCTAAGGTTAAAGTTTCGTGCATCAGATATGCAGATGCAGGTACATATTTAAATAAGGAAGGTATGTACATTGTACATACCTACTAAATAATCCAAAACTTTTAATTTCTGAAGCCATAGAAAGTTATTTAACCATCATCATCATCAACATAAAAAGCCTCAGAAAGACGTTTCTATTTTCAATCTGACAATATAATTACTTTTTGTACTATACGAGAAGGTAAGTTCCTATAAAATCCTTCGAAGCAAGAAATTAGGGACGGAAGAAAATACATACAAATTAATAGAGAAAGGAATTCCATTCCACAAAAGGAAAGACAAGACCATGGTTTGCCTCAACCTTTACCTTAGTTTGCAAATTGCAACGATGGCGATGATGGAATAGCAAATTAACTAAAGAAGTGCAAATTTTCAGTTTGAAATTAAGATATAATAATTACATGGAAAAGAGAGTTAATAAAATGAGACAAACACGAAAGGAACGGCACGCAATTTAATAAAAAAAAAAAAACTCAAAAGCCGCCGCGCCGCCGGTGCTGTTCATTTCTTGACCTTAACCTGTTTTGGTAAAGTTTATGGTTTCAAATTGGATTGTTTTAAAAAAAGGGTTTTCACCCTAAAGGTATGCAAGAGAAAGTAAATTATTATCATATTTTTGCAAATGTTTGTCGTTATTTGACCCTTATTATAGAGACTTTAACTTCTTCATGTAAAATACAGAATCACTCTGGTCCGGGAACGCTTTGTTCCTGGCAAACAAGTTGTACTTTTCCAAGAGGTTTTGTTGACCTTAATGCAAATCCGACTGCAAAATCTCTCTATCATGTCAGCTTTTTGAGATGTTCCTTTTTTAAATTCAAAAATTGATAAATTATGTTTTTTTTAATGAGTCTGTCTTCTTACCAAGTTTTTGAAAAGTAATAAAAAAAGACATTGGGATGCAACCCACACTGATAACATCCCATTTGAGCCCGTCTGTCGATATTTATGAAAGTTTTACAAAATATTAAAATAAAAAATATTTATAATCTTTTCAAAATATTGATAACATTTTGTGTAAGATTAAAAAGATTAATTGTAGACTATTATTTTTTATAAAAAAAATGCCAATTGGATTTTCTAAAAAATATATACCAAGTGTTTTTATAAGAACAAAATAGTTTCTTTAATTGGTTTTAATATGTTAGAGTCGAAAATCAATTTTTATGAACTTTTTAAAAAACATCAATTTTCCCAAAAATTTTACTAGATGTCAAAAACTTTATTTTTTGGTCCATACAAATATTTTGGAGGAAATATCATTTTTTGTTCGCAAAATATTCGATGTGACAAATGTTTTGTTTCAGTTTTTTTGATTTATAAAATTTGAAGCCGCATTGTTATTGGTTGGAGAGATACATATGTAATTGGGGTCAAACAAATTTTACACTCTTTTTAAATTGCAATAGTAAAAAACCACCAGCTTACTTTTTTGAAAATCACTCAGACATCTCTAGGTTTTAGCGACCTTGAAACGTCGAGAAATGTCAATATTTTCCATTCGAAAAACTAGTCCGATTAAAATAACTTCCTATGCGAAGTTTATAATAGATAGAAACAACTTTGAAAACGGATATTTTTTAAATTTTAACAAATAATAATTTTTCTTAGAGTTCATAAATTGGCAACACTATTTTAACTATTTTGTCATTTCAATTGACAACTGAACAACGCTTTCTAATTGGGCAAATGTATTTTGAAAATCATGGTTCTGTTCGAAATAGGTATCGCACACATTTGGTTGAATGAATACGTCAATAAACAGAGCAACCATATTTGGAGTGGTTGTAATCCTCAAGTGTATGTTGAGATACTCACTGTTACATCCGCAAAAACTGACACTTCTTTAAAAACAATGCTGGCTAGAATGTTACAGTCAATGGTGACGGATATAGACAGTGCAGAAGCTGTGATTTAAATAAGGCGGAGTGGCGCAACATGTCACACAGATCGTGCCACAATTGCTTTATCAATAATCGCATATTTTCACGTTACGGATTCGTACATTTTCTTGTGGTAATATGTGAAGTCACTTTAGTATGTCGATAAGCCCGAAAAGATTGACTACTTCGATGACAAGACTGTGTTCAAACCAACAGTGACGGTCCTGTGCCACAAATCATATTTAAATTATACAGCAAGTCTTAAAGAAACGCTGATCCATTTACAAAGATTTTCAACAGAAAAAGGCAAAACAGTTTGTAACTATTTTTTCGTTTTTGGACGATCGAAACAAGGCAATCACATTAAGTTTTTGAAATAACTATATTGAAAAAATATACAAATAATTTTAAAAACTGATATTTTAACAAAATTTTTACCAAACCATGAAATCATTAAATTCAATGTTTCTCAAAACTTCATATAGAGTTGAATGAAGACTCGTAATTAATAAGAATTTTCAGAAAGTAAGTGTTTGTGATTTAAATCGCTTTATTTTATTCTATTGATTGATAACTAAAATCTTTTTTACTTAATTAATTATATTGAATTAATTTATTTATATTGAATTTAAACATCTTACTCTCATTATCAAACATTGTAAACTTACCCTATGAAGTGTTTCTTATTGTTTTTTTTTTGCTACTCGGATTAGGAGATAATCCCTTTCTACAATTGTTTTTAACTTATATTTGAAATCAATGCTAAATGATATCATAAAACGGTTTTGCCATCTGCAATGCACCAAAATTGTATGTACATATGTACAATGTATATAATGAAAGCTTTTGTTTCTCGCATTTATATAAACCGATTATGATTGTAAGAAAACTTGAATTGTTCCTTTTTGAATTCGATCGCCAAGCTGGTAAGATCTCTATAGATCTTTGTAAGAAAAAATAAAATTTGTTATATTGATTGATTGTGTTCTTCACTATTTTATTTAGTGATTTATTTTATTATAATCAAAATCAGTAAGTAAGATACTAAAAACATTTTTAAAGAGGCATATACTATACATGCATCCATACACTGTCAACCACTAGGATGAGGCCACAAATTTTGGAATCGATTTTCGATTTTCATAGCTGGTAAAAGTTTTGTACCCGGAAACTTTTACTACCTGTGAATAGATACGTATTTCACCATTACAAATTCATAAAATTAAAAGAAAAATTAGAAACGAGCGTTGGAATTTTCTAAAATCAAATAATGAACTACCAAGGAAGTATATAAAGAATAAAGAAAAGGTATAAAAATCCACTTGGATGAGGACAATGCGAAATATTTCCATGCAGGAGTTTACTAGTGCGATATTTAAAAAAAAATTGTATAGAATATCCAAAGGAGTGCTGAAAATAACTGTTTGAATTTAATTTGGAAATAGGACTCGTTGAGTGAATGAAAAAAGTTACCATGCGAAAAACGTTTCATTCTACGGCTTGTCTGAAATTCCACTCTACCAGCGACTAAAATAAGGGCAAAAAGCATCAGATGAATTTTCCAAGATTGCATGTTACTTGGAACAGTGAATGGAAACGCGTTGTATTTTCGTGTGAAAAAAAGTTTAACCTTGACGGCCCTTTGGTAACAACTGAAGTTATTTGAAAAGATAATTTGCGGAAAACTTAACACGGTTTCGTTTTTGGTAGATCCACTTCATCGAACTTAGCTATTTTTAATAATTAGGTATGTAGTGAATGAAATGGAGAAGGGTCACCAAGTGGATGTTATTTACACAGATTTCGTTAAGGCATTTGACAGGGTTCATCACCATATTCTATTGAAAAAACTGTATGTCAGTATGTATGTATGTATACATATTGATTCAAATCTATCAGATCCTATAATTGTTCATCAGGAGTTCCCCAGGGAAGCCATTTAGGTCCGATCTTATTTCTCGTTTTCATTAATGACTTACCTAATGTACTTCAAAACTCAATGCGGCTCCTGTTTGCAGATGATCTCGACGTTTCAAGGTCCCTAGAGTCGAAATAAAAGATTTTTAGAAAGATGTCTGTGCGTGCGTGTGAACGTACGTCTGTACGTTCGCGACGTTTTTTCGTCGTCCATAGCTCAAGAACCAGAAGAGATATCGACTTTTATAAATAAAAAAAAAACTGAAAAAAAAGATTTGTCACCTCGAAAATTTTACGAATAAAAAATGATCTTATCTCCAAAACAATTTAATGTAACGAAGAATAACGTTTTTAACATCTGGTAAAATTTGAGAAAAATCCAATTGACATTTTTTTGTATTAAAAATAAAAACCTAAAAAAAACATTGCTCAAAGTTGGTAAAAATTGAATTTCGACTCAAATATCTTTTCGAAAATTTGAGATTATGGCTTCCAACGTTCCAACTTATTTTATCTTATAAGAAATATTGTTTTCAACATTCAGAAAAATTTTAAGAAAAATCGAATTGTCAGTTTTTTTTTTTCAAAAAATAAAAACCTAAAACAAAAAATTTATAAAAGTTGGTAAAAATTGATATTCAACTCCAATAACTTTTCAAAACTTTGAGACATTCGCTTTAAAGTAATTTTATTTTTTAAAAAATATTGTTGTCAACATTCAGTAACATTTTGAGAAAAATCGAATTGACAGTTTTTTTTTTTACAAAAAATTAAAAACCTAAAAAAAAACATCACTAAGAGTTGGTAAAAATTGATTTTCGACTTAAGTATATTTTTAAAAATTAAAAATGTTAGCTTCAAACTAATTTCATCTTATAAGAAATATTTTTCTGAACATTCGATAAAATTTTGAGAGAAGTCGAATTGACAGTTTTTTTTAACAAAAAATAAAAACCTAAAAAAAGCATTACTAAAAGTTCGTAAAAATATATTTTCGACTCGAGATGTAGGCTTCAAATTAATTTTATTTTGTAAAAAATATTGTTTTCAACATTCAGTAATATTTTTATAAAAATCTAACAGTCAGATTTTCATAAAAAATTAAAATCTTAAAAAAAATAGTAGGTACGCAAAATTGGTAAAAATGGTTGTTCGGTTCTCGATATCTCGTAAGCAATAGAACAATAGAAGATATTGACTTTAAATTAATTTCATTCATCTAATTTGTATTTGTTTATAAATATAAGAAATAAAAACTTTTAAGAAATGCTACTAAAGTTGGTAAAAATCGGTTAACGACTAAAAATCTCGTTAACAAAAATAGATTTTGAAATCAAACTATTTCATCATATCCAAAATATTGTTGGTTATTTTAAAATTTTTTAGAATAATTTAACTGGTAACTTTTTTAAGCAAGATAAATCAACAGACGGGATGGGAAGTTATCAGTGTGGGTCGGATCCCAGCCTCTTTTTATAAGTTATGTACGGTCAGTTCTAAAATACCTACTGCTGCATCAACTTGTATTTCCATGATCTGAGAAAGGTTGAGCTTATTTTTGAAAGACATCATAGACTATGGCACAATCGACTTTTAGGTTTTGTCCACAATAATGAATGGGAACAACTATAAATGTGTTTGCTGGAAGGGACCTCTGCCTTGGATTTTCCAAAAAAAAACAATGTCCCCATTTACACTTCGAGGGTTGTTAGAAGTCGAATTCAATCAGAAGACGTTTCCAATTGACCCTTTAATGTTATACAAAAATATCAATTTTGCCAACCAGTGTTATTTGATAAAAATCTGAAAAATACATCATCAAGAATAATGAAATTAATCAAAATGTTATATTTCCAAAGAAGGAAGTAAAGTTGTTGAATGTTGAAGGAAAGTTGGGGCATTAATGCTCTATGCTAAATCTCAAGAGAATTATTGGTCCTCTTGTTTAGTAGAAGATAACCTTGTTTGATTTCTTATACAGCAGCTACAAATTATTAAAGCAAGACGATTGAATTTTATGTTCCACATTCTACAACCACCCCCAGTTCAGACTCTTTATTGGTATCACACTGAGCAACATGTTGAATTCGAACAAACTGAAAGCTTTTCACTTTTCACACACGAGACAAACTTATTAAATTACGATCAAATTTGCTGTTTATGTTTTGATAAACCAACGACTTTATATTCTTACGTTATCATGCTACTCGTTTAAGTTGTGGTTTGTGGGCATTTTTGTTTAGTTCGACTTCTTAAGTTTATTATTAATTTGTAAGCAATTAGCCATTAAAAATATAAAAAAGAATAAGAGTCTCTTAACCATATCAGAGATATCTCTAATGATGCGTATTTTATCTGCGGAATCTAATTTAATGAAACCTTTACAAAATTAACATTCATAATAGCCGGCCTATTTACGGTCCCTCTAGACGATATGATGATGATGACGTAAAAACCTATATTAAGAAGAGATGGGTATTTAATATGGGGGATATCTCTGTCCACGTGGCTAAGTCCGGAGGCTATGGATGTTTTTAACGTATTATTAAATACTATAAAAGTGATATACATATATGATGCATCCGACAAAAATATCGATTGGTTGAGGTGAAAAATATATGACGGACAAGGGATATTTTAGAGTTTAGAAGATTATTTTAACAATTTCAACTATTTATGGAAGCAGACTTCTAATTTGTTTTATTACTATAAATAGATGTGGGTCATTAAGTGCGAATATAAAAAGCAATAAATTATGTTTTTTGATGTAAAATAGAACAATGTTGTTTTGTGAGGACATTTATAAATGTTCACATTGCCTATAGTCAATTCCACTTAGTTTATATTGGGTTAGGTTGGAGGTGGTTTGCATCAGCATTTTGCTCTGACTTCTATGGATCTATTGGGTGTTGGGGGGTAGGGGGAGGGAAGCTGAAGAGCTTTAGGTTGAGGATGCCTCCTTGATGTAGTATTTGTGATAATTAGTTGGTAACACTATTATGCTGGAGATCTGCCTTTGAATTGAAAAAGTAGGACCTGGTTTTCACAAGCTGTAGCGCCAAATCCTTGATCGTATCCTTTGGCTAAATTTTAGGATGTGTTGCCAAACCATAGATTTCTAGAACCCAACAATTGTCTAGGGCTGATCATCTATTGTTTAAAAATTTCAAGGAATTTTTGGTAGATTTTTTCCAACATAAGTATCATCGGAGTAACGACCCGTTTTTGGTCACTTTGTCAGCGATTTCATTTCGGGCAATGTGACAAAGTTCAACCGAGATCTCTTAGCTCAGTAAACGTAAGTAATTACGACAATGCTTAACAAGTTCTGACTTTTTGACAGTGGCGGATAAAAAATGTTAATGTTTTTATGTACGAATTTTTAGAAGAAAGGTCTTTAGCTAGTTCAAATACTTTAAGTAGGTACTTCAGCTTGAAAGAAACTGCAGTAGTCTGGAAGCTGTTGCTGTATTCTAAGAGTGGATTAGATATAAAGATACCAGACCCTTAAACCTCTCAAACTTTAGTGATACATTTACTTTATTTTACTGAAAATGTATGGATCTCTTAGACCCAATTTTGCTGAAACTAAGATTCTCATCCAATCTCTCCAATCATTGTAGCGTTTTCCAGGTGGAACTTTTGGCTATAGATAGATAGATAGATAGATAGATAGATTAGATTTATTGTTTCTTTTCTTGTTTATGTACATAAATAATATTTACAAAAATCGATAAGCATGGCTTTGCCGTCTGCCTGATTGACATGAAATTAAACATTTTATAATAAGTTTTTTTTTTTTTTTTCACAATAAATAAAAATATGATAAATATAATAAAAAATACAATTCTCTGTTTTCTCTTTAAAAAGTTAAAAATCTTCAATGGCTATAGAAGAAGTCTTGTCCTGGCTTAAAGAAAACGTGGTATCAACATCTGATATCCGTATTTTCTCAGGTAGTCAGGCCGCTATCAAATATCTGAACTCTGTCTCTACAAACTTTATAACAGTCCATAACTGCAGATCATCTCTAATGCAGATGACATAACAGTATAATATTCACCTTTGCTGGGTGCCAGGTGCCAGGCCATAGAGACATTCCAGGAAATTGTAAGGCAGATGAACTCGCCAGAAATGGTACAGTGCAACCCATTCTACCACGTTTGGCTAATGCTGGCATACAAATCGCTACATGTTAACTATTGCTAATGCAGGAAGCTATGAAGAAGGCAAACACCAGGTGGAATAACATTACCACATGTCAGGTCACAAAAAACATCTGGTTTACACTAGATTTAAAGCGATCAAGGTGCTTGCTATCTCTAAGCAGATTACATAAAGCTCGATAATTGATGTCATATCCGGACTGTTTAATACGCCAGCGGCTAGTCGTATTCTTAAATTGCTTTTGCAAAAGCTGTATGAACTAAAAAGAGAAGGAATATCAGTTCTTCACCACCTCTGTACCTGCCCTGCTTTAGCTCAAAAACGAAAAATTTACCTAGAAGAAATCTTTTAAAATTGAGATCTAAACGATCTCAATCACATTAATATAATCAATCGTAAGGTACTCAAATTGGTTTCATTGAGCTCAGAAGAAATTTCGAGGCTTTCTTCTGAGCTCAATGAATTGTGGTATCACAATGGGCCAATAAACTGGCCTAAGTGTGTCCTACTCCATCCTGTACAGCCACTTTAACCTAACCTAAACATATTCAAACCGAATTTGTCAGCGTTAAAACTGAATTAACTCCTCAAATATGCGTACTTTCTAGAAAATCGTATTTCTGAGTTATATACCTGTTCATTGATTTATTTCTAGAATTAACTAACTCTGGTTAAACTTACAATTGAAAAACTGATCCTTAAAAGTTATCACATGCTTTTTGAGAAGCTGTCATTGCAATAAGAATTTTTAAGGTCTTTTCGATTCTCTGAAATTAACATTAAGATCCTCAAGAATTGTAGGCTTTTCTCGAAAATCAAATAATTAAATCACTTTATCCCACCACCCTTTACTTCTAATTGCCTCCAATTATGACGTTTTAATGGTGAAAGTATAATCGATTTACTCAAAGAGCATGTCAAACATGTCATTCTTTTATTCTATATAAAAAGATTTTAATGAGAAATGACATGGTAGTTATTTTTTGTTTAACTTTTAACTTTATTTTTATTGCAAAAAGGTGAGGTATCAAATAAGAATTCAAATCACAACAATAAAAATACAAATTAGCCTCGACCTGCTAAATATAAAATAAAAAAGTAAAAATTTGCAAAAGACTTAAAAATATAATATACATATACTTACACACATCTCTCTTCAACAAGAAATTCTATTCAAATTTTATTTTTATAATAGAATCATTGTTTTGCTGGAAACAATAATTATTTCACTCGTTTCTCATGTTAAAATGTTTTCATCTGGCTTTTTCTTCATGAGATTGTTGGGATTGTTCAGTACAAAATAAGTTTCTGATGGTAGTTCTTTAGAAATTGAGGGACAACATTCAGGAACAACTAATTTTTACGAGTAATATTCCAAAATAAACTCGTAGTCTCAGGCACCTTACTATTTACGAATACGATTTGTGCTTTCAGTTTGAATGAAATGATTTATTCTTACTTTTCTTACGCTGGCTGCCTCAAGCCTCATTTATAAATTTTTGTTTATTTATTTATTTACATTGAAATACGAGGAACATTTTTGTGCTCGAAATGTACTATACAGTCAATTCACTTATTCGTTTGTTCATGGCGGCGCATCAATATTTTTTTTTTATTTTTGGATTTTGTTTATTTTGCTTTACATGAAATTGTCAACACTGATTGATATTGATTTTATTTAATTTGATATTTTTTGGATTCGAAAATCGAAATAATAAATAATCATGTTCTTTGAAATGTATTATTTTTAGATTTGCATACAACATGAATGTACGAGTAAACATTAAAGTTTAAATTTAGTATTTTATCAAACATTTGTAAATTGATAGAATGTAGGAAACTGAGACTAAGTCAAGGCAGGTTTTGGATTCTTATAACCAGAACGTATATATTTTTTAGAATATTTTTAATAACAGCTAGAGTCAAACCACTACAACCTATCCAGCGAATCATATACCTAGGATTTAGTTTTAGAGGACATGGGCAGTGTTTATTTCAAGTCCGCAAAAGACTGTACACTTCAAATTTGAATTCTATATATCGGGTGTTGTTTTAGAAATAATTCCGACCAAAATGGCATCTGGATTATGATCATTCTAAATAGGACAACGCATCCATTCAAACAAAAATGAGCTTCATCGTAGAACAAAATTCTCTTGTGAAAATCGGTGGCCATCTTGTTTGCAAGTCTATTCATTTACTGCGTTCAATCTCAGACAGATAGGGTATCCGGATACCTTTTTGTTAGTGTTTTACGTGTAAGATAACAGCTGATCAAAAACAGTTGAGATGTCAAAAATGGAATCCAAAGGTATCCAAGAATTTCCGGGGTATGTAGGTATCTGACAGAACACCTGATTCAACACATGGTTGAATTTCAAGAAACTTGAAAATTGATTTCAGCTTTTTGTATTTGTTGGTAAACAAAAAGATACAAAATGTTAGTTGAAGTTGTATTTGAGGATGTTCTGTACATAATAGACGATGAAGAAGCTATTTGCCTCCGAATTTTAGAATTATGATCTATTTTTTTAAACTTCAAAATTGACTTATTTTGTTCTCGTTTTGTAGATGACCAATTTGCTAGGTCTTACCTCCAGTCTAGTGTCCAGCATTCTGTAGTTGAAGAACCTCATCCTGTTCCAGAGATAGAACAAAATACAGGTAAATATATACATATTAATCTTGTGGAAATAAATAAATCTAACTTTTTTGTTTATACATATGGGTGATTATACAAAAGTTGGGTAACTCGATGTCATCAACCAATATATACAAAGTCTGATTTATATTTTATTGAGATTACAATTTATTTTAAAACAATGGAAGGACCTTTATTTAGTCACCCAATTTCAGTTCTTCATTTTGAATACAAGTTATTAAAAAAACACAATTAGTTCTTAAAACGTCAGTCCTCTGGCATGTCACAACCCTGAAAACCAACCATTAAGTGACTGTCTATTAAACATTATCATTGATTTGAGAAAACTTATTAAATTAATACAATCTGCGATGTACATATATAGTTTAATATATACTACAACTTTCATAATGCAGTGTTCTCCACTTCATTCAAAAAAATAAGAAATTTTGTGTTCAGTTTTATTGGTCAGTTTCTTGTGTGTTATTTAAATTTAAAATTCGTGCGAAATATCGCCGACTCAACGTCAAATCCTACTTTGAATTTTAATGTTGGTAATAAAGTTAGTTGCGGGTCGCACAATTTGACGGCCACCATAACTGTACCAGAGTTTGGGTTATGTTTGGTGTCTATACACGTGCTTAGCCAGTCAACACGTCAGTTTTATGGTGAGTCGTTATTTTTTTGTTAATCTAAAGTTTATTTTTATTTATTCATATTAGACTTTGATTTGTTAAAATGTAGTTTGTTGATATTTGAAATTACAAAAAAAAACATTAGTCCAGATTATAATCTCAAATTTCGTCTTTTTCGTCAGTAGTGTGGCGTCAGTTAAATTGTTATTGTTCTTCATTTCTTGATCATTAGTGCTTTTAAGATGAATATTGTTAGATTTTGTTTGTTGATTACTAAAATATTTAGTAAAACTATGTGAAAGTAGTAAAAGATAAGTGAATAACGTTACGTTAAATGTCAAAAGTCTGTTTTGAAAACTGATGTAGTATTACATATTAATAATTATTTTTAATTGTTGCTAAGTGATTTTAAGTGATCATTATTAAATCCTATGAGATTTTTACTAATTTGTATTAAATTTCATTATAATACTTTCAAAACTGTGTATACTAGTCAGTCCTCTGGCAGTCAAATTCTGAAATTTTTAAATATCTTACAATGTACTCAAAAAAGTGACTGGCCCGATTGGGAACAATATATTAATTAGATTAGCTATCATATACACCCGAATTTATAGAAGTTTGATTTGACAACTATCGTAAGCAAAATATCCTCAAAAGTTACCCAACTTTTGTATAATCACCCATATGTATAAAAGCAGACAGAGGCGGACAGCTTGTGGAGCTACAAGCAAATATGGTCGCTGAAAGGAAAGGTAAGTTATTCTTTCAGATGATTCAAAACCCCAAAGAAGAACCACTTTATTCCCTTTTTTTTAAAGTTGGGAACATAAATCCATTCTGCTTTTCTTGGAGAAGTGCAGAAAGAGAAAGGACCAGCTCCGAGACCCAAAAACCCGGCGAAGAACAATTTTTCAAGAAATTGCAAAAGTTCTTGAAGAACACGGGTCAATTTTTGATGAGAAGGAATTAGAAATAATATTGAAAACTAAATGTTTCTCTGCTTTTTGTGAACAGCTGAAAGTTGTTTTTATTTTTTGACAGCTATCTCAATACGGCTATCCAACTCGTTCAACAAGGTATCTAAAAATCCACCTATCCTAGATACCCTATCCAACACGAGATTAAACGCAGCCATTATGAAATTGACAAACCAAACTTATTGTAAATCAAGTGACAGCTATCAAAAAACTAACTCTGAAAAAAGTATTGCCAGATTGAAAACCTCACTCAAAAAAAAAAAAAAACATTATATGAGAAGCTTTGGATTCGTAAAATATATTTTACTCGATTTTTCAATCAAACATGATATTACAATCTTAGAGAAGCCGAAAAAATTGGTTCTCGCGATTTCGTACGTCTGTCTTGTTGTACTTTTCCATCGGATCGATTACATGTTGACGGTGATGCCGCCAGTGTGTAAACCACAGAAAGTAGACTTGAGGATAATTTTTGCTTCTTTTACGTAATTATGCTAATTGACTTAGCCATTTAAACAAAATTGAGTTTTATCACTAAACACAATTCTTTGGACGAAGCTTTCTGTGAACTTCGTGAGCAGACTTATCTTTTTTAAAGTAAATCTCCATAGGAATAGAAACGTCAACACAGTTTGACATTTCGAAATGTCAAACAACAGAAAACAACCATCAAAACTTCCCATTTAGCTTAAAAGACACCCTATAGTTTGTGTACCATTTTGCTGCATATTTAAAAAGGTACACATCACCTTTATTTAAATCCCAACTTATATCCCTGTCTAACATTGACCATCCTCAGGAAAAATTCTCAACAGACACAAAAAAAAAAGTTAAAAATGCTTTCAACTTCAAAAAATAAATTTAATAATAAAACAGTAAAAACTCACCCGAAAAAAAGTCGTTAGTTTTTCACTTTATTTATTGGATGACTGCCTAAAGATCAAAGACCCAGACTTTATACATATTATTTTTTTTTGTTTCGTCCTGCTTAAAACATTAGTAAACTATATATATATAAACAAAAATCTATTCACTTTAAAATAAACTTTTTAGGTAGGGTGTTTTTTTTTGCTGCTTGCCAGAAGCTCTTAGCATCTGCCTCTGCCGCAAGGTGTTAATTAATAGCATCCTTGTCAGGAACAGAGTTTTGTTGTATGTTTTTTTTTTTTGTATACTTTCTCTGAAGTTCCAATTGGTTTTAATTAAATTTGTGCTTAAAAGTCATAGAAGGTGTTCTTTTTTTTTTCAAAAATAAAATAAATTATTTTAGGACACATTTGCAGCTACGGTGGTTGAAAGGAGGTGGTTTTTGTTAAGCTCTTATAGCTCTAAGAGAAATACGAGTATTGTCTATTTTTTAACTTTTCAGGACTTCAAATCATTCAGAATGTTTGTCACATTTCCTACAAAAGAAGCTGAATGTTAAACTGAAATAAAATTGAGAGTTTTTGGAAATAAACGAATAGGCCTTGAAGATTACTCAATTTCACCTTTATTGGTTGCCGTTTGATAGAGTTAAAAAAAATAATGATTACAGAAATATTCGTCTACAAGTAATTGTAATGGACTACTTTAATTACTTTAAAATATAATTGATTAATTTCAATTACTAGTTACATATAATTGAGCATCGTAAATTACTTGCAGTTGCATACATAGTTACTAAAATGTAATTATAAATAAATTAGGTGGCGCAACAGTCCGTAGAGAACCAGGGCCTAGTGACTTACAACTCTCAACCATTCCTGTGTGCGAGTAATGTTGTCAGGGATGGAGGGGACCTACAATTTATATGCCGAATCCGAACGGCTAATTTTGAGAAAGCACTTTTTCATGACAAGAATTACTCTTGGAGAATTTGTCAATTCCTCGCAAGAGGCTGTACCCGTGAAAACTCTTTTTTTTTTTAATTAAGGTGGCACAGGCAGGGATTGAACCCAAGACCTCTCGCACGACAGTCCAACGCACTAACCATCATGCCACGGGTACTACTACTAAAATGTAATTGAAAATTTAAATAATGATTTTTTCAGTAATCATTACACAAATTAAGGTAATTAATTAAATCTTGTTTTTGTCATTTAATTTGTCTTTTAAATAGTCCTACAGTGTTGCCAATAGCTTTATTCCTTTGTATTAAGATAAATATGTTGTTTTATTGTATAATATAAATTTAGTTCTATTTTTATTCATTAAAATTACTGAATTAAAAACGAGAAACGATTACCTTAAACGTAATTTAAAAGTTCTTAAACAAAACCATTGCAATCTTCAATTAAATGTAATTAGTAAGTGGTTTTGTTTTTAAATTAGGATAACAAGTAGTTGAAGTGTACATTATTTTAATTACAATTTCAAGTAATTAAAATGTATATTTTTTCAATTCAATTGTAATGGAAAAAGGTCAATTACTAATGAATTGTAATTGAAATAGAAGTTGAAATTTAAACGAAAAGTAATCATTATTTACCAATTCTGCCGTTTCCAAAAAAAAATGCAAATCCTTGAGAATAAAAATTGTTAAACCTGCAGACTAATTTCATTTGGTTACCATTAGTATCTTAATTCGAGCCCAGAGCCGAACCTATCGTCGGCAGTTCTATAAAACCTTATATATCCTTATCCTTATCTTACCTATCAACACCTGAAGTTATTATGGAAAACTAGACAGAAACACCCTGTTGTAAGTCAATCGCCAAATCTATCTTAAAAACACCAGTTTGGTGTGAAAAGGCTATACTCGTATTTCATTTTTAAAGTATCTACCAGGCACCAGAAACCATAGGCAACTGCATTCTATTGTTTGCCAAAAAACTATCTGCACTTGGCACGGAACAAAACCGAGACAATGACCACTTATCCTTTAAATTCTCTAGATCTTACCCCCCCCCCCCCCCGTATCACCTCTCGGTGTGGTTTGAGTTAAAATTTCCAAGAAAATTGTACTCGAATCACTTTCAGGCTATGCAAAGGGAATTCAAATTTAATTATTCTATGTTTGTGCGGGAAAGAAAACTTAGGACAGGTGGTGGCTTGCTTCTTCTGCCATTCAACTTGACCCTTAACGAATAACGCCTCCAATTTGATAATTTGCTTCTCATAAAAGAAAAAAATTCATAACTTAATAATCCAAGATTCCAAACAAATTGTCCTGCAGCTCCATATTCTCAAGCTTCCTAAGGAAATTCAAACATTTTCAAAAAGATATTTATCCCCAAGTGTCATGAGTGCGTAAGGACTTCATGCAAATAACCAACAAACACCCTAATGGCAATATTTTATTATTCCTTAAGGGATAATAAAAGGAAGAAAGAAAGTTGTTGTTTCTTGTAGGTTAGGTTTGGGAAGCACCACCACCGTTCCACACCGCATTGTATACACTCTCTTCGGTCAAGGAATAACAATGATGTTCAATTTATGTTCTACAGAAGAACGTTTTTGAAGAGTTTTTTAAAAAAATATTCAAGAATGCAAACAAAGTTTGCTCGAGGCTTGAGCTCGTGTAACGAATGGCACTCCTACCGCAACTGGTCTTCATTTGTCTATGGTGGTGTTTGGGTGCGTCCCATCATGGACCATGGTAATTTTATTAAAAGGACAACTCGAGACTCCAATAATAATAAAACGTTCCTAGACAAATTCATAAGGTATATATTAGAGACTAGAGACTATATAGAGTACCTTATGTGTGCCTCTCGTAAAGTGACTGGAAAAGGAGCTTTATTAGCATTTTAAATTGAATCAAATCGATTTTGTATATACTCGATTTTGTACTCGTACTCGTACTCGTACTTGAACTCGTGTTCTGTGTGGTTTTGTTATTTTGTTGGCATTGATTTGTTATAACTTATTTTTCAGAATTCACTTAAGTGTGTTGAAATCGATGAATTGAAAAGGAAATGAGGTATGAGTTCATCAATTTTTATATATAAAAAGTGTGGTTTCACTGTTGAAGGATGTGAGTGTTGGGAAATGTTTTGTTAACAGTGAAGATAAAGATAAGTGCTCGAAGATGTTTCATACACAGAATAATTTAATGAATAGGAAATTTATTTTCTGATTAGATTTTTCCGAAGTTCTTTTTTTTTTTTCTTTAAACTTAAAACTTTTCCAGAAAATTTTAAACGATTAAGTAAAATGTTAAAGTCATTTAAGGGAATAACAAAACGAAAAAAATGATTTTTTTAAACTTTCAAACGATTTTACTTTATTCAAGCTTAAATTTGAAAGTTGCTACTTTAAGTTTTAGTAACTTGACTTCTGAATTTCCGACGTTTCAAATCAATACGTCTTTTAGACAAATTTAAATTTGCTTTGCTTTTTATGAATTGTCAAATATTTAAACGTGTTCAGATGTCCCGTTTTTAAGTTAATAATAAGGTGGGGCAACAGTCCATTGAGAACTATGGCCTAGTGACTTACAACTCTCAACCATTCATGTGTGCGAGTAAAGTTGTCAGGGAGGGGGAGGTCTACAGTTTTTTAAGCTGAATCTGAACGGCTAATTTGAGAAAGCACTTTTCATGACAATTCCTCGCAAGAGTCAGTACCTGTGAAAGCTTCTTTTTTTTTTTTAAATTAAGGTGGCACAGGCAGGGATTGAAACCAAGACCTCTGGTGTGAAAGCCCTACACACTAACCACCACGTCACGGGTAGTGGTTACCCCCAAAAAAAGATTACAATTGTGGAATAAATTGTAAATTGATAAAAATTTTAAAAATTGCCAATTAGTAAAATACTAAAGCCTTTTAAAATAGATTTTTTAAGGGAGGGTATAGAAAGGATGTTACGGTGTATATTAGTTTTGAATTATTGAACATTGCAATGACGAGAAAAGACAGACCAAGGTAAGTCATTACATTCGCTTAGTACGGGTAAAGAATCAATCGCTCTACTTCACAGCACAATGGAAGTTGGGCTCAAGGATAAACTTATAGACATTTCTGGAAGCGAGAATATTACGATTAAACTGTTTAACGGGAAGGATGCAACTGGCTATTTCGCTACAGCATACTCTAATAAAACTAGGTGAAGCAAGAAATAATACGACGATGTTCGACTGACCTATGTATATAAATGAGTCAATGATGTAATTGTTAGCAATAATTTTAAAAGCTCTTCTTTAAATACTCTTCTAGAGACTTAAGTTATTTGCTGGAACACCTAGTCCATTAATGTGATCTATACTCAAATTAAGGACGTACATACATAGGTTTTAGAAATTGTAACCAGTTTAGGAAACTCAAACATTTTCGGTGACATCACGCATGTGGTTGTTCCACAAGAGGGTCGAAACATCCATTTCAAATCTATTTAGAACAATGTTTAATGATCTTATCATATTTTATCGTTACACGAATATGAAAAGCTAAGCGTACAATAAACTGGATTGCAAGAAGCAGACAGGGGATAATTTATAAAAATGAGGAAGAGGTGAGGGGACAAGACAAAACCCTGTGCTACAGCAGCGTTTATCTTTAAAATGCTCACTATTTTTGTGGAAAAAAATATTACTCATACGTCAGAGTAATTTAAAAAGCTACCCGTGTTTTGTTGAAAAATCTATGAATAGTATAGTAGGATTTTACAAGAATAACAAAAACAATATCAGCAGATGAATACTACCGATAAAAGTTAAAGTAGAATCTTACTACGGATGGGTTTTTGACATTTATACGAGTCTCGATTGGATCTTATATGATTTCGTTCTTAAATGTTGGTACGATGGATATTGCATTTGTATCTCGATGGCTGTGTTCGTTGAGTAGTTGTGCATTTGGAATCATGTGTTTTCCATTGGGGAAAAAAATCAATCTGTTACTGTTGATATTATTTAGTTTTGTTAATGAAAATGGACTAACTGGGCTTATTTTGCAAGAGAAAACAATAGAAAAGATAATTAAGTTTTGCTATGTTTCCACCAAAGGTTTATCTCAGTTTAGATTAAATAAATCTTTTTGGTGTTTCCACCGCACAAGAAGATTTAAAAATGATTAATTTGACAGCATTTTCTAAAATGCAAATGGTGTTTTGATGTTTCTAATGAAGTGCAAGTGAGACAGGTTGATTCGTGTTAAATAATGAAGAACTGAATAGTTCAGAACCATATAAGAATATGCTACCTACTCCATGTGCAATTTTTTTTTTAATTTGATTAAAACAAAACACAAACATGCAAATAAACAGACCATAAAGCATTATCTGTAAAACCAACTCCTCCACACAGGTTTTTCTTCACAAATTTTGACTCGACTGCGATCCCCGACCGGAATCGAGCTTTAAGCTCGCTTCAACACCACATGTTAATGTAGTAGTCTACGAACAAACCCCCTTCTCGAAGTTTTTATTTTATGTCAAATTGTTAGGTTAAAACTTTGAAATCGATCGCCAAGTGTAAAAGCTGAAAATGGAAAACAAAAAGAAAACATGAAATAGGTAAACAAAAACTAATTTTAGCTTATAAACTACATGATTAAACAATTAAATATTCTTTAGAAACAAAAAGAATTTATTATTCTGACAGGTCTTCTTGCAGTTGTACCAATTTTTAAATACAAAAATCTGGCTACTGCCGATGGGTTTTCTTGGGAATTTTCTACTATACTATTTATAGAACGCCAAAAAGACACGGGTACTATTTAATGTTGTTCTATGCTTAATGTCAAAAATATTGCACCCGAAAAATGTTCACTACCTACATTTTTGATTTAGCTTTAGAATAAAGGGAAACTATTTAAAAATTGTTTAAATTAGAAACCAAACATAATCATATTTCAATTAAGAAAAAAATCCTTGAAAGTGCAAGCTCATAAGTTACGTTCCCACTATGTGGGACTCATTTTTTGTATTTAAGAGCGAATAAAGTATCTCCTCTCTCCCACATAAATAACAATCTAAGTGATATCGAGGACACCCTCACAAGTTGGTGAGGTATATGGTCAGGTCATGGAGCATGGACGGTTGATAGCTAATAAGTGAAGTATAAGAAAACAACCTCTTCTATGACCATTAAAGAGTTTAAACAAGCTTGATCGATTACCGCAATTTAAAATAATTTAAGAACCTTAAAGCAGAAAGAGAGGTTTAGTTTTCCAATTTCTGTTTTTGGCTGATAAAATACTATCACAAACAAAAATTATATTTTTAAAAGTGAACTTCAAAACAAAAGGACAAAACCTTATTAGGTATATTTTACCCCAAGGATTCTATTAAGAAAATAATTTATTTGTTGGGCATGACAATATCTATACATTCCACGACTCCATAAAATTGATTCCTAATATTTTAATCTTTTAACTTTCTTTGAAATACCCTAACTCCCACATTTTAAGCCTTGTATATGCATAATTATTTCCGTCTTAAACGGAAATGGGATACAGGTTAAGAGACGCACATTTACTGTGTCATCAGAAAATACAAGGAGGTAGGTATATCCTTGAGGTGTTCTTTCTATATTATAACGATTAGCGTGTCCTGTTTTTTATGTTTTTTTCTTTTGTAATGGGGATGGTGAAGCTTAACCATCCTTCAGCCAAATGAGGTAAGAAAATGAAAAGGTAAAAAATATAAAAAGAGAACGCAATAAGGAACAAGGAAGTCTATATTTATGTACCTACTTAACCCAACAGGTGAAGTGTATACTGTATAGTTTGTTTCATATCCTTTTCTTTCTTATTTTTTGAAAATTGAAATATCTCAATTTAAATGGAATTATAAAAGCTTAATCAAATGGAAATGAAAATGAAGTGAAGTCAATAAAAAAAGAGTGTGAATTAATTTGTAGATATAAAATATTTTTTGAAATGGGTTTGAAAAGTGCTACTGAGGCTATTTAAGCTCGTTTAGCTTATTTTTGTTAACCTTTTGAAATACACGCTACATTGGAAATCTTATTTTTGTTCTTTAAAGGAGAATATCAAAGTTCATTGCACGACTGATTTCCATAAACTCGTTGATGTTGCTCAAGTCCAAAATATGGTTTGATTGTTGAAATTCGCATTAGTGCTTTTTAAAATAATCAGTTTTATGCAATATAAACCAAATTGTAATTTAACGAACTTTAAAAATTATGCAATCAAAGCAATTGAATTTTAAACTTTTTTTTGTTGAGATTTTTGGGACGTTAGCCCAATTCAATGTGGCATTATTTTTTGTGAAAAAATGTCAATTTATTTGATTTTTGCTATGATTAATTTTACCGATGTTTTGTGTAAGATGATATAAATAAAGTCAATACCTTCGTTATTTCTCAAGTAATTTGAGTTTTAAACATTTTTTGTTTAACTTTTAGTAGAATTTTCTGTAGCTTTTCATATTTGTACACAAAAAAAATACTAATTAAATGTTTCTAAAAATGATACCAAATATTTATCATAAGATTGAAACATTTTGAAGTCGACTTTATTTTTTTCAAGATATGCGAAGCCAAAATAATCTTCTACCAATTTTTAGTTTTATTTTTATATCTTTTTATTTAAAAACAAAAAAGGATTTTTATATCAAAAATGTTATTCTTCGTGGCATTAAATTATTTTAGAGATTATCATTTTCTGTTTGTAAAAAAACCAAACTTACAAATATTCGAAAACTCTTTTTTTTGTTTTATGATAAAACTGGGAGTTGAATTTTGTACGTTCATATTAATCTGTTATGTAAGATTAAATTGAAGACAATACAATTATTGCTTCGTGAGATATTAAGAAATATGAAAAAAACCATCCACGGACTTTTTTGAGCGTCATTTTTGCATGTTTTGATGTAACATTCTGTAAAACACTTGTTTTAAAGTCAATGTGTCTGCTGATCCAGTGAAAAAAAAATATCCTGAACGTACATACAAGCATCTCTCTAAAGACCATGTATTTAGATTTGAGGGACCTTGAAACGTCTAGAACTTTCCAACTTACTTTTTTATTTAAGATTTGAAAATATACCTACATAAAAAGTTTGTCTTCAAAAACTTAAATGTCATTGTCTTTCGAAGATCGTCGAAAAAAGTAGGTCCCGTGATTCCGTCCGTCTGTCTGTCCTCGCTTATACAACCTAATCTATTGGGTCAATTGAGTTCAAACTTGGAAATTAAGGTTCTTAGCAGATTCGTATTAGGCTTTGCTTTTATTCTTTTCTTTAGACTAAAACTAACAATAGTCCTCATACAAATAATTTTTGGTAAGAAATCGGAAATTCGATTTTTCTAAAAAACAGAACAAATTTCATTAAATTTTTCTTTTTTTTTCTAATTTTATTTTCTTAACTTAAAAAAATTACCCAACGTCCTTTTTGCATATCTCGGTTTTATCTGGGGTTCCGCCAGTACTGAGATCAATCGAAAAGTTACTCTTGCTAACCGCTGTTTCCTTGGACTAACAAAGCAATTGAGAAGTAAAGTTCAATCTCGAGTACCCAAAGCATCGCTATATAAGAGCCTCATCATCTTCGTCCTGCTATACGGTGCAGAAGCATGGACTATGACAAAAGCGGATAAAAGCACTTTGGGTCGTCTCGAGAGAAAAGTTCTTCGCGTGTTGACAAGGTGAGTGGAGGAAAAGATAGAACAACGAGCTGTACGGGCTGTACAACAAAGTAGACTGAGCCAAAAGGATAAAAGTCCAACGACTGAGATGGCTAGGTCACGTAGAGCGCTATGAAACTAATGCTCCGGCCTTAAAAGTCTTCGAATCCACGCCCTCTAGACTAGACCGAAGTAGATTAGAAGTTTGTTGGTTAAGGCCCTAGTTTACACAGGACTGTAGCACCACCTTAAGTAAATTTGTAAGTGATGGTGTTATTTGTAAAATACAATTTATTTGAAGTCGATATTTCTACAGACTAATATGTCCAAGAAAAATGTTATTCCCGCTTTACGAGATGTCTCTCGAAACACCATGCATTTAGATTCTTGGAACGTGGGGTTTTGTGGGGTAGATTCTTAGAACTTCGAGAAATAAAAGAGTTATCAATTTGACAAATTGGGCCGATTACAATAACTTCCAATAGAAAGTTAAATAAAAAACTAAATTTTTAAGTGCTGGAAAAAATTCCTTGTAAATGAATCTAAATAAAATTTGAATAAAAATACAATGTTCCAAGTTTGAAGTTAAAACCCTTACATTTTTTTTAATTTTAAGAACCCGTAATTTGTATATAAATAAGTTTAAATCAAATAAAACTTGAAAATTTATAAAATTTATATAGTGGAGAGTCTTATTTATACGTTCTTAAAACTTCTCTTATTTTATAAGGGAGCAAACATTTTTATGAGGGTGAAAGGGAGATCAAGCATAGTTTTTTGGAGAATACTACACTTATAGCTATTCATGTGTATTTACAACATTAAAGACAAAACTTTAGGGTTGGGTTCGATATCCCGGTTTTTATATTCCCGTTTCTTAAAATCCGGATTTCAAAATCCCGTTTTTTATAATCCTGCTTTTTATAATCCCGATTTTTTATAATCCCGCTTTCTGTAATCCCATTTCTTATAATCCCGTTTTTTTATTATCCCGATTTTGCAATCAAAACTAGTTGTTTAATTTAAAAAAAATCGCGCGTATTTTGTAAAAAAAAAACGGGATTGTTGGAATTTTACGGGATATTAAAAAGCGGGAATGTAATTGATCGGGATTTTGAATAAGCGGGATTTTAAAAAATCGGTATTTTAGAAGACGGGATTTTAAAACTTTTTTTCGTTTTTTTTTTTTTTAAACGGGATTTTAAAAAGCGGGATTCCGATACGCTCCCACAAAACCCTTAAAATCTGTTGCTCCACTCCAAAATAAAAGGACTTCTTGGGAAGTGTTAAAGGCGTTTAAATAATGCTCTACACAAAAATTCAAAATTATTTAATTTTCTTTGCCAGAAAAAAAGATATGTCTAGCAATTGTATCTGTTGTTTTAATCTTATTGCATCTAAAAGTGTATTTTGTTAGTTTTTAAGTTTTACCTTTGAATCGATGATATTCAAGATTCAACTGACTGAAAAAAAAACTGAACACTTCTTAAAACACTGCACTCAATAAAAACAGTCATCTTTAATGTGATGCAACAAATTTTTTAAGTTTATACCTCATTTTATCACACATTCAAATCCCCAACATCCGCATAACCATTAAAAAAACACAACCCAGTGTTGTTTTTCTATCTACAGCATCCATAAATTTGTAACAACAACAACAAAGATAAAATCCCTCAAAGCAAAATAAATGCCGGCATTGCGCTTCGAACATGTTGCAAAGCTTTGCCCGAGTTTGACAGCTATGATAAAGCTTTTCTACGATAAAAGGTTCTAATATTTACGTTCTGTTTTTCATATAGAAATTCCACCAAACCGAGAACCGTTAACTTTAGTTTTCCTGAAAACATCACGGTGTCGAGACTTGAACAAAAATTAATACTGCTGTGGCTGTCCTCAGAAAAACTTTAAATTTTGTGTTGGGCTTCAACTCAAAACAACACTACCTAACGTGAGTTCGTGAGTTTAAAAGGATAATTCGAATCAGTGAGGAAGTGTTTAGTTCAGTAAGCTTCTGGGATTGTGCGGTATCGGACGTGGTGTTTACTTACGACTTATAAGCGCGCAAACAAAAATATCCTCGGGAATTTTGTGTTCATTAAACTCGTAAGAGAATACCTATGAATATTTTTGTTTTTTCGTTGGTACGAGTATGTTTGTTTTCAGTAGATCAAAACTGTTGATTTTAAAAGAGGATATCCTGTGCGAGGGTACTCGACCGGAAGTGCAATTTAAATGAAAGCCTCCCACAAAAGAGGTTGGCTGGCCTGTGTGTTGTTTATATTTGTATAAATGAAGTAAAATATATATACCAATCTACCTATAGTGATTAATTGCCAGTAAAACATAAAAGTTATATTTTATGTGTGTTTAGTGTTTACATTTTGAATACAATACAAAATAAAAATAATAAATGAGAAAATAAAGATCCTAAGGACATTTTATAGAGAGAGGAATATACATACATAGATAGATATTTATTAACGAAGACTTCAGGACCTTAATGTTTCATCGATAATGGCGATATTAATAGCAATTTATGGCTCTTGTAAGTATATTTTGCGATTTTTTATCGTGTCTATTTTAATCGCACCCGTATGCTTGTATGTCCTTAAGACTTTTATCGTAACGTAAGTATATCGATTGATGGCAATTCGTGCTGATCCAATCAAAATTTTAACAAAAACAAAAACCTGATGGCTGCTGACATTGAGTAGGTTAAGGTCAGGATACAGGAAATGAATGCGGATGTAAATTTATTGTGTCCATTTATTGTTGTTGCAACAATCTCGTTTTGTATTTTATTAGGTTCATTTAGCAGACATAATATTTTGAAATCGTCTTTACTGGAAGCTTTATTTGACCAACTGGTGTTTTTGTTTATGTTTATTTTATCAAAAATGTATGTATGAATATGAATATTTGAACATGTGTCAAATTTAAGTTGTTTTGAGAATTTTCATTCAGAAAAGAAAACAATAGTTTATTTGTTGTTAATTTTCTATTTATTGCACCGAAAATAATCAATTAGAAAATAAATTTAAAAATCAGTGTTTAGTTTGAAATTACGACAGTACCTATATTTAGAAGTTTAAGCAATAATCTAAAAATAAAGTCTCAAAAATAAGTCCTGTGAAAATTGTGTGAGTCAGAATGAAGTGAAATAGAAAAATGTCACCCCTTTGCCTTTGTCTATTAAAATTAATATCGATAAATGCTGTTGAATTAACACACAATAATTTTTGTAGGCGCGGTGGCGTATGTGGAACATTTTTTTATTTTTATTAAAATAAGCAAATATCATTGTTGTGTACAGGAACGCTCTGAATTCGGACAGGATTTTGAATTTGTGTTATTGATCTCAAGGCGTCTTGAACTTTTAAAATATACAAACTGTAGTTCAGGAAGAAACAAAAATTGTGAGGGTAGTTAAAAATGGAGCAAAAGAGTCGAAACAAATCTGGATGTATGGTCGAAAATAATAAGAACACAACTTTTGAGGCATTAAATCTAAAATGTGTAACTATTCAATTTTAATGGTAAATATTTGTGAAATGTTTCTTAATTTGTGAATTTTAAAAGTAATATTGGTTGTCAAGATTTTGAGATCCTTTTTTCAAGTTCATTACTTCGATGCATGATTCTTACCTTATTCAGATCTCGACAGTTTCTCAGTCTCATGAAGAAGAAGGCAGAAATGATTTTAGCAAAAAATATCTTAACTTGTTCCTATGTTCGATATTAATCTAAAGAGTAAAATTACTTATGTCGACTTAAGATATTTTACCACAAAACTTTTCTTGCATTTACTTTTCCTATATTGACTGATTTTTACCAAATTTAATAAATAAAAAAAAGAATAAAAATAAAAACATGGTAACGGTTTAACCGACCTAAGAACATCTTAGTATACCTAGTAAATGAGTAAGAACTTCACACCGTCAATACTTTCTCCATAACCAAACCATTCCCTCTGTTGAGGTTATTTGACTATTTCTCCATATTAAAAAAAAATCAAAAAGAGGCTAATAACTTCTCATTCGTGCCCGTCTGTGAATATTTCTAAAAGTTTAACAAAATATAAATCAAACACATTTTGTGTGTGTTTAAAAAAAATTGACGTCAATATCTTTCTTTCTTCTCATAATACTTGAGTCGAAAAACATTTCCTATCGCAGTTTTTTGTTGTTTTTCAAGGTTTTCGTGTTTTTAAAAAATGTCAAAAGATGTCAATCGTAATTTTCTAAAAAATAATAATAATAATAATAAAATAAGTTTGATTCCAATATCTTTTCTTATTCCTGATATTTTTAGTCGAAAACCAATTTTTAACAATTTTAGTAGCATTTTTTAAAAGATTTTATTTCTTACAAAAAATACCGATTGCATTTTTCTAAAAATATTATCTGACATCAGCAACAAAATTTTCCATGCATTTTTGCAGAATGAAATAATTTTGAACTCAACACCCAAATTTGTTCTCGAGATATTAGAGTAAAAAACTGTTTTTACAAATTTTGTGTAGATTTTCTGCAGATTTTTTTAAAGTGTCAATTAGATATTTCTTAAAAAAATACTTAATGTTAAAAACAATATTTTGTATGAGATATTAAATTATTGCCAAGATATTTGAGACCAAAATCACTTTTTATAAACTTTTAGCAGTATTTTTTGTAAAAAACTTTAACTTCGATTTTTCTAAAAAATTTAAAAGAAGTCAAAGATGTTATTATTTGATACATACATTTATTTTAGAGCTTATTTCCAGTTATTTATTGTAGCTGAATTTATATAAATTTTTTCGTATAACTAGATTGCACAATTTACAGAGAAATGGTATTTTCTACCTTACTACTGAAAAACTTATAACATTTATACAGTGCGGTTCATATTTATAACCCACTTTAAAAATCGTGAATATTTGTGTCGTTTATAAACAATTAAAAAAAATGATAGGGAATAAAGGTAATGGTCATGGCAGTTAATTCAAACAACAAATTAATTTCAAAAACGTAACAAGTGTAGTTTTATTTCTTAGTACTACGAAAATAACAAAATTCAAGTGTTTCAAATTTATAACCCATGGCTTCAACAGTTAATAAAACTAAATAAAAAATGGTTACTAATAATTTATTTGAGAACCTTTGGCAAGAATCAAGTCAAAAACTCTTCTTCTCATTGATTTAATCAAGTTAGCCAAAAGTTCTGGCTCGATTTTAAGCCATTCCTCAAGAAGAGCGTGTTTAAGCTCTGATACCGTCTCATATGTATTTCCTTCCGCGTATATTCTCCTGACAAGAACTCCCCAAAGATTTTCAATTGGGTTTACATCCGGAGAGCATGCGGGCCAATTCATTACATCAATAGTATTTATTCTTAACCAATACATTGTTTCTCTGCTGGTATGGATTCTGGCATTATCCTGCTGAAAAATCCAAGATACCTCATGGTTATCTGCCAAAAGAGGTACCGAACAGCGCCGAAGAATGAATGTAATCACCACTGTTCATTTTCGATGAAGTGAATTGCATCTCTAGACACCCCTTTGATGAGAAAGCACCCCACATCATCACCGAGCCGCCACCAAAATTTCGCCTTTGGAAATATTTCGGTTCCTTCCGTAAGTCACGCCAATAAGAGTGCATCACACCATCAGGACCATCTAAGTTAAATTTTTTCTCATCAGAAAAAATAACCTTTAAACAGCATATGTAGGTAAATGAAAAAAAAAAACACGTTAATGATTATTCAATAACAACTTTTAATTGAAACATACAGATGTCCAATTAGTGTCCATATTATTCTTGGCGAACTCCAGCCTAGCGACCTTCTGACGATAATTTT